>CM035157.1:49212354-50535660 GCA_020205615.1 Panax quinquefolius
GTTGTTTATGTGTATGTGGTGCAATGACATGATCACTTAAGTAGTTGTAATAAAGCTAAAAAGTAATGTTCATGAAAAGATGCGTTGTTGTTTAAACTTAAACTTAGTTAGTAGCTATACTAAGAGTAATAAAGAAACTCATAAAGGTAATGTTAGTGTAACTAATGTGTATTGTCAATACATATGGTATGTGTAGGACTTGGGGTGAACGTGAGTAGTAATTGTTTAACCTATGCACGAGGCAAGTTCTCTAACTCTACTTTTATAATTGTGCAAGTATCTAAACTATCTTTGAGCAAGTTTTTCTAACTCTAAGATTTCTTTGTGTAAGTTTATTAATCCTAATTATATCGTGCAAACTCCTAAAACTTATCTCTTGATTTTGAGCCAATCTTTAACTTGTTAATTAGCATGCAAATTTCTACATTCTAACACACTAATGTTGAATAAGTTTTATCATTCAACTTATTATTTGTTATGCATGCTTAAGATTCAACTCTAAATAAGGTTTTAACCTTAGCTTAACATTGTTCAAGCAAGGTATGTTACATTATTCAATACTTATGCTCTTAGATTATTCCTAAAGCATGACCTTATTACACAATGTTGATTCACTTATGAATTATTCCATAGCATAATGTTATTACAGTTTTATTAAACTAATCCTTAGTTGATGTTCGTAAACTCTAAATTACCTTGAAACTTATCCAAACCAAACTTACTTTGGTGCGGACTCGTATTCTAAATGCTGAGATGAACAACCCTATTATTAGGGGATAAATTACGCGTAGCGTTAAAATGTTTGTGCACAATACATTGTACGAAGGGCTGATCCCCCTAAGTACGAGGAGTCCTTATAGTCTTATGACTGTTAAAGTTGGAGTTGAAAGATTACTCGCAACTGTGGACATAGTTTGTGGTCACATAACCCTCAGATATATATTCCATATTTTGATTCCAGTCTTTGGTTATCATTGATAGAGTACTATTCAGTTTTGATGAGCCTATTCATTGGCAGTTGTTATTATCATGTTGATTCATTGTTATATCCAATGAGCAATTGTGTTGCTCACTCTTGCATATATATACACTCATTGCAGCTAAAGTTGAGAAGGTCGACGAACCTACAACTAGCAAAGGAAAGGGAAAAATGTATAAGTGATGAAGACTTGTAATTTTCATTTATTGTTATGATGATAGACTTTTATTTAATGATGTGATGTAATAATTTTTTTTCCGCACTTATATGATGTTAAGGTTAGATAACCTGGGATGTTTTTTGGATTTAATGATGTAACCCTATTTAAAGGGAGGATTTATGGTTTAAATGCTAGTTTATTTAGGTAGATAGTATGAATGTATGGATAGTGAACACCAAATCTTGAGGGAATGAAGTACCTAGATTTGGGGGTGTCACACTAACCATCCTTCTTCAGAAAATGGGAGGTATAATCAATTCCCATCTCTTTCAGAGTTAATCACTGTCCTCCATCAAACTTTAACCAATTCTATGAATTGCCAAGATGGTTGGAAGTGACTCTTCATCCACTAAACCAATTTCCAGTGACAGAATCCCAACATTCTATAACTGATGAACCAAATATGCCTAACTTCATATTAATATAGTCTTCAACCATTTCTCACACTACGAATATCGATCTTACTCAAATCGTAGAGTCACCTACTTCACCAGCTTTAATAGCCGCTCCTCCCACAACTCAAACCCCCATACCTGATCCTCCTTCGGACATTCCTTCCTCCTCAACCAACAATTATTTTGATCTTGATCTTGCTCTCTCAAACCTGCAAAACCAAAATACAAGAGCTTCTCCTCCAGGCACCCAACAAATACTTGAGCTTCTCTTAGATCTTCCCACCAAATATGAGTTGTCTAATGCATCACAAAAATGACTACAGATATTTAAGAAGATCTTGAAACTCACTCTCTGCTTGTTCATACAAGGCTGAACCACTTGATAGATGTTGCCAACACCCTTCCCAGTAATCTGAGTTTTTAGCTCACAAATAAGCTTTAGGGAGATCATCAAGGAAATGATCCACAACATAAATGAAAGGGATCAAATTCACTTTCAATCTACCCGGAAGCACAAGGAAGCAGATATCATTCTATAGAAGACTCGGGAAACTCAAAACAAACTTGTTATGGAAAGCCTCTCAAGTCTACGATCTTCCATTCAAGATTTAAAGATTACTCTATGAGTCAGATACAACAAACAAACACTGTCTTGGCCATTCTACAAAAGTACAACTCTCAAACTGACTCTCTGGTTAAAGAAAATCGTGAAGACATTACTAAATCCAAGAATTAGCTCCATGAACTTGTCCAAGGAATGAATCGTTTGTCAGAAGATATTTAAACCTTAATGCTGACATAAAGGGGGAAAATAAAAGGGAAGGAGAGAAAGGCAAAGGAATAGGAAAATAAATTGCTCAATCTTCAAGGAGTCCTCCCATAAGACAGCATCGCTATCAAACTCCATGACCTGAACAGCAGCAGCGCTAACCAATTCTCATGGCGCAACCACTAAGGAGTCAAGGGCCATCTCCTAGCTCACAAGGGGTAACCACTACTGGCTTGAACATGCTGATTGGTGACCCTGCCTTTATGAACAGACATGATCATGGAGAATGGTTAAGTCAAAGTGGGATGGAAGATATTGCATGGAGAGATGAAACCAACAGGAGAAGGAGAGCTGCAAAATTTGCCAATCCTCCAAAAAACAAAAGGCAGAAGAGATAGAGATAAGTTAAAATTTATTTCTTATTAATGTAACTAAACTATAATGTAATATCTTCTTTACAACATCAATAAATTTATGCTTATTGTCTAGAGATTTCAACTGCTCATTGAAACACTAAGTCATATTTACTTTCTAGCATCCTACATTTAGAAATTGATGATTGTAGACACTCAAAATTTTCTGCCTACCTATTACTAACATTGCAGGAAGTGCGTAATCTTCTTTCAGAGATAACCCTGGAAGATAACTCAACTTAATCCTAGAAATACCACCGAAAGTGTAGTTTCAACCCCGAAAAACACATCGGAAGTATCATTCCCCATCTTGGAGATAACCCTGAGGATAACAGTGCAGATACCGGAAATTCCACCGGAGAAAGCCGATTCATCTTGGACATAACCCCGAGATATTAAGTCTCAGTCCCGGAAACAACATCGGGAAAGACAATATCAACCTTGGAGATAACCCCAAGGAGTGCAGTTGTAGTTTCAGAGATAACCCTGGAGATGCTCATTTCAACCCATGCAGTCAGCTTCAACCTCAGGACTCACACCGAGGCACTCAATTCACTAACTCGGAGATAACCCCGGGAGGACAGGCACACCTCAGAGAAAACCCTGAGGGCATTCAACACTTGCAGCGGTCTAATCTCGTAGATAACCACGAAAGCAACGTCGCGCTTTATCATTTAAACCGGAGATAACCCCAGTGAAGGGCAAAGTCATCAAATTGCCACCTCAACCCTACATGGCGCCATCTCAACAAACAAACAGTTAACATACATTCTACATAACAATGTCCCACAAGAACCAAGGAGTTGCAATCCTGAGTGACTACTACGCAAAATAGAACACCGGATAGAATTTGAAGCTTGAAGAGATAGGACATGGTTCCATCTTCCTTACTTCCTACAACCTCTAATCCCATGTCATTGCATAGCTCTCGATAACAGCAGTCCGAAATAGGTCTTATACACCTCAATCAGATACTCGAATTCATGTTTTACAAGTTCAAGTGGACATCACATTGCACTTCAAGATGGTAGGACCCACGGAGCCCGGGGAACCCTAGGCAGCTGTAGGTGCATCTGCGACTGCCGCATGTACACCTGCGACTCCTAGCTCTATAAATAGAGGGCTTGTGGTGGCCATATTCAAGAGAAAAAAGGCGAGGAAGCCTTGTCAAATTTGCTCTGTACACACCCCATATTGAGTGCTTTTTCATTTTAAACACTTGGAAGCTCACATATAGCTATATTTTTACCGGTGGGAGCCGAGTGTTCATCCACTTAAAGTCATAGAAGTCTTCTTTGGCCGCCCACTGTAAGCCTTCTTACACACTCTTCATCTTTACAAACACTCTTCTTCACATTGAGAGTCGTGTTGTGTGTGTATGACCAGACTTCGGTCCGTGGTTTTCATTTTATATATATATATATATATATATATACTTATATATATATATATATTTATATATATGAACTAACATTATCGAGTTATGGCTCGATTGAGCCTGGACTTATGTCCGGATCATTTATTTTTGCTTATATATATACTTATATCTTTGAACTATTGTCGAACTTTGTTCGATGAGCCTGGATTTTATATTCAGTGCGTTTATTGCTTATATATATATATTTACATTTCTGTCAGGCCTGGAGTTTACTTTTTGGCCTTTTATGCTTTATTTACATTCCGTCCCGCTTGGAGTTTTCTTCGTGGCGGTTGATCGTTTTTATTGCTTTATTTACATTCAGTCCCGCCTGGAGTTTTCTTCGTGGCGGTTGATCACATTTATTGGTTTATTTACATTTTTGATCCCCCATGGAGGTGCTTCGTGGTAGTTGATCATGTCTCTCTATATATATTTACCACTTTTATATATTTACATTTCCGATCCCCCACGGAGGTGCTTCGTGGTGGTTGATCATGTTTTTATATATATATATATATGGATGTATATATATATTTTCAGCTTTTATATATATAACTGCTTACTGCTTTTCATATAAACTACGGCATCATGTGAGCCTAGGAATCATGTGATCACAGATTCAGTCTATTGAATCTATATTCGATTCCCGTGATGGACATTTTCAGCTGTAAGTAGCCTGTAAATTTGTTGGTCATTTTACTGATCAATATATGCGTGCAAGTATACACAGTCAACAAGTAATAAAGAGTAAGTAAAGTATCGTTCTCTTGGAGAATTAACTAATAAAGTTTACCAAGAACTAACCCATAACCATTTCAGTCTTATTTAAACAAATGAGTTAATATAGTGATGAAAACTATGAAATTAAATAATACTAACTACCCCTAGAATGAGACTAGATAATGAAGACACGAGATTACAAATTTCCCTGTTGAATAATTTAAATTGACACACTTCATGTTAAGCCAAATTAATTATACCGGATTGATAGTCGAGAACACAAAAGTGAAATATAGCCATCTCTTGATGTACCATACCCATATCACATATAATCCACAATTGATAGAATACACATGAATACCCACATTACCTAAACCACTATATGTCTATGTGATTTACAAATAAATAGGGTTTAAGCCCAAGTTCTCAATTAACTACGAGTGGTGCTTCGGTATATGTCTATCCTAAGCATGAATCATACATTCCATCACCATGTAAAACATACAAACACACGCTATCACGATCAGATCTAAACCCATACTTCGTTTATCAAGTTCATATGGATTATCACAATAATTGATGACCAATCAACTAAGCAAATAAGCATGAATCTTAATAGCCAATCTCATAACAATTAATAAGACTAACAATGAAGTATGTCAAAATAAACTAGGCAATAGATTCCATTGCAATCCCAAAAATAGAGTTTAACTCATAGTTGAATTAGAATCCATGATCCACAATTGAATATACATTGAAAGATACAAATAGAAGTAAAGAGAGTTAGGGATTAAGAATATCAAATCTGAGTTTCTTCTCTTGTTTCACTTCTAAACTTTCAAGGATCTTCAATTGCTTCAATCCCCAAATCTTAGCTCTTCTAGGGTTCTAATCTACTCTAATCTAATAAGGAAATTAAAGAAAAGAAAAGGGCATATGTAATGTGGATTGATTCCCCAAGGGTGGAATCCCCTCTACATACTGATAATACGTCTCTTTTTATAAGCCCTCATCGAACCCCCCTCTCTGTTACGCTTCAATCGCACTATCTAGTGAAAAAGTCATCTCTAGTCAACTTATGAAGTGGCGCGGTCGCGCTGGAATTAGCCTGAAGTTGGGCGTGCCCGTGCTCAAGTATCAAATCACGTTTTTTTGCTCCAGGGTTTGGCGCGGCAGCACCTAAAATACACTAGAAATCCGCGCGCCCGCGCCAAGGATTTTCTGCTGCAGTGTCCTCCGGTAAAATGACCATAACATTTGATTCGGGAAGAGTTACGGGGCCTACCACCTATCAAATTGAAGCTCTCGACGAGTTCTACAACGTTCATTCTTTGAGAATTGAGAAATAATGCACGGATGATGGCCGAAATTGGGTTGGAATTGACAGCTGTGCAAATGGCCATCCAAAACAGTGACGTTCAACGTTCGTTGGTACAAAGGTCATAACTCTTGCATCCGAACTCCGATTGGAATGATTCAAGATATTCTGGAAAGCTAAGAAGAAGCTCTACAACATAATCGATGTTCCAAGCCAAGAACTTGAAATGAACATGAAAGCCCAAACGATCCCCCGAATGCTTTTCCTTGCGTTTTCATACCAATAGTCGCTCACATCGTTTCCAAGCATAAGATCTACAAAATGAACACATAATGCATGAAAAGTAACTAAGAAACTTGAGTATAAGCAACTAATTCAAGTAACAGATACCGAATAAGTAGGTATAAAATTAACTTATCAAATACTCCTAAACTTAAACCGTTGCTTATCCCCAAGCAACACAACATAATGCATTCTACGTGTTATGCAAGCTACGCTACTATAACAATGAATCCCAAGATTTCCAGCCATGTTGAGAATTCTAATAAGATATGCTGTAACATTCTAGAATTTTTAATTGTTATATTAAATATTTATTAAATTATTTAAGTATTTAATGGATGTGTTTATTGTTGAATAAATAATTGTTCAAATTTGATTCAATTTAGTTAACTATTTGTTAAATAAATAATTAAGGAAATTAATTATTTTATGATAATTTAATTTAATTATTAAGTTAGAGAGTTTTGATTAATTGAATTGTTATTCTTTTATTTGAATTTGTAATTAAAAGGATGTGTTAGTTGATTAAATAAAGTTATAATTATATAGAAAATTATAATTTTGTGGTATTGATTTATGTGATGAAGTAATTTAATAAGTTTTTATTGGAAGTAATTTAGTTAATTAAAAGTGTGACAAATAATCTTTTATAAAGTAGTTATTAAAATAACTTAAAGGAGTTTAATTGTGTTTTACCAAACAAGGCCTATTGCTTATTAAGTCTTTATTCTAATTGTGTTTTACCAAACAAGGCATAAGGGTTAATGATTATATTTTAGTAAGTAACCAAACAAGCCTTATGGCTTTTGAGTTTCAAATAAAAATAACTGATGTCAGTTAAGTTAGAATTATATTATATATTTAATATCTATATTATTATTATACGTTATAATCCTAAGACGTAAGATTAGAATAGAGAGGGAAGAGAGAAGAAGAGAGTTTGCAGAGAAGAAAAAGAAGAGAGGAAGAAAGGCTAAGGAAGTTGAGAGAGAGATTGGAGAAAAGAAGTTTGAGAATCAAAAGTAATAGCCATCATCATCATCTTCTTCAAGGTATCATCCTATTTTTTTTTGTTTTAAAAGTTTAGTTTTTCTCTTCCCTAATTCTCTGTAAATCCTTGTGTAAGGATAAATTATTTGTTATGTATGTGATTTTATATGATAATCTAGTGTTGTTAAACTATTTTCTTAAGCTATAATTGAGAATAGTCCATGAATTTATATTATGTATATGGTTATGAAGAAAAAAATATTTTTACAGAGAGTTTTTGTGAATATATATTATTTGGTTTAAGGTAGAAATTAAGGGTTAATTAGTTGTTTAGTTGATAAATTGGTTATTGAATGTGGTAGAGTATGTATAAACATTGATAAAGTGCTTTGAATTATCTATTTTGGTTGGAAAACAAAATCACAAAGTGTTTATTTTCATTAAAAAACATAAAAAATTAGTTTTTATCAAAAAGCAAGTGAAATTGTATGATTTAAATTAGTTGTTTATATTGTTTTATGAGTAGAAACATGTTTACAATCTTTGAAATATGTTTATGTGAAGTCTCTATAGGAATTACATGCTAATTAGGCTGTTAGAAAGGAACTTGTAGGCCCAAATTGGCTTTTGTTCATACTTGTTGTTTGTCGGTTGTGAGTCGAAGATCATAGCTGCACCATGATCTTGACCTTCTTGATTCAATTGTCGCACAAGAATGGCCACTTGCGTAAATATGTCAGCAGTGGCACACGGCCACGCCACAACGCCGCTTCAGTAGCTTAACTCTCTTGCAGTCAGCCATCATCATCATTGCATCACATCAAGATGCCGCACCACACAAAGATAAACTATGGCACCGCAAGTATGAAGTTAGTAGAATGGTCTGACAATGTACTTTTTGTACTCGAAATTTGAAGGAATTGTTATGGGATAATAGTAGGACTGTAAAATATTAATTTCAGTATTTCTATATTATGAATAAGCATGTTATCAATGATTAATTTGTGTTATAACTTGATTATGTGATTAAATAATCAAACCTACATGATGAATGTAGTTAGTTAAGTTTGTAAAGTGGTAGTGACTAATTATGTCATGATGACATATGTTTATAGGATATTGTGATTTGAATTTTTTGGTTTAGCCCACGAGCAAGGCAAGTTCTCTAATCTATTTTCTTATTGAAGCAATTATTGTTTCCAATTCGATTACCTTATAAATGATGCAAGTTTTCTAATCCATTATCTTGTTGAATCAATTATTGATTCCAATATAATAATGCAAGGTTTCTAAACTTTTATTTTTGATATTGAACAAGTTATTCTTGTATTTAACTTATTGTTTAGCATGCCCAGATATATTTGAATAGTTTTATCGTTCATATTACCATGCATGCTTAGTATTCAATTCTAAGTAACCTTGACTTAATATTGTTTAAGCAAGGTGTGTTATAGTTACTCAAGTTGTATGCTACTAGATTATTCCTAAAGCATGACTTTAATTTACCATGTTTATTCAATTACGATTATTCTATAGTATGACGTTATTAGTTTTATTCAACTAATCCTTAGTTGATGTTCGTTGAATTCCAAATTACCCTGAAATGTTTCCAAACCAAACTCACTTTGGTGCGTACTTGTACTCTAAATACTGAGATGAACAACCCTATTATTAGGGGTAACTTACGCGTAACGTTAAATGTTTGTGCACAATACATGGTACGAAGGGCTGATCCCCCTAAGTACGAGGAGTCCTTACAGTCTTATGACTGTTAAAGTTGGAGTTAAAAGATTACTCGCAACTGTGGACATAGTTCATGATCTTATGATCCTCAGTTATGTTTATTCCATACTTTGGATTTCAGTTCCTGATTATCATTGTTAGAGTACTATCTAGTTTTGATGAGCCTATTCATTGGCAGTTATTATTGTTATTCTTCTGTTGATTCATTATTTTATCTAGTGAACAATTGTTTTGCTCACTCTTGCATATTTATAAACTCATTGCAGCTAAAGTGGAGAAGGTAGATGAAACTTCAACTAGCAAAGGAAAGGAAAAATTATACAAGTGATGCTGATTTGTACTTTTATTATTGTGATGATCTTAGACTTCTTAATAATGATGTTATGTAATAATTTTAATTCCGCATTTTAATGAATGTATTTAAAGGTTAGACAACTTGGGAGATTTTTATTATGTAACCCTTAAATGGGAAAGGTTTTCATTATTTAATTTGATTATGATTGGGTAGTTAGATATGAATGTTTGATTAAGTGAACACCAAATCCTGTGGGAATGAAGTACCTGGGTTTGGGGGTGTCACATATGCCTCAGAGAAATATCAAGATCCAAGAACAAAGCATCAAACTAAGCTAAAGGCATAATGACATACAATCAGATAATCCTAACCTGCTATAAAGATGATGTGTGTGTGTGATGTGTTCATAGATAAGCTTGACAAAGGTGAAGATACCACATGCTATATTGCGTAAGACAAAAAATTGAAGTTTAAATCAAGAACTGCATATACTAATGAGACATCAACTACTCCAACACATCAATACAAACTAAGGTTCAACAATGGGTTTATTCTGCTTTATTTTTACTCACGAGGGCGATTTTCGCACTTTCCCGTGGTGTTTATTATTTTTTTTGAACTTTTTTTTATATATATAGCGAGTGCGTTTTACGCTCCATCTCACTTTCCATTTCCATTTAAATGAGTGCGTTTTACGCTCCATCTCGTCCCAATAGCAAGCATACCCATGTGTTCCCAAAGTATGAGTATATATGTTTTCATAGTCTATGTCTACTTTATACACAATTCCATCTTTAAAAACAACATTTTCTACTCAGCAAACAAACAAATTATTCTTAAACCAACAAGCAGATATGAACACCTATGTGCTAACCGATAGCATCTAAACAACAAGCATGAATTTAATCATGTATAACATTATAACTAAGCTTATGTTATCCACTAAATTCAAAAATCTATCAAATTTCTATGTCATCATTGGCCAAATTAGATTTCAACTAACTAAAGACCTGGGATTATGCAATGTTATGCAACTAAACAGATATTAAGCAAACAAAAATAAAAAATTTATGTCAAAATTAAACTAATAACTACTAACATGCAATTAACTATATGTAACATGAAATTACTCTATATCATGCAATTACACTACATGCTCTAAACTACTGACTAAACCCAATACCCCCAAACTTAAAATGAACAATGCCCTCATTGTCAATAAAAGTGAAAGAATACTCCCCGAAGTGGCCTCCTCAAGATTCGATGGTATATTAGGCGATGAATAAGTTTGAGATATTCTAAAGTTGGAAACTGAGTGTGGGCTTCTAACTGTCTGAATGCTTGAGTCAAAAAAATTCTAAAAATTTAGCATTGTTTGTTTTTTATGACTGAGCTATGGCGCGACCGCACTGTGTTTGGCTTGTAGTTGGGCATGGCTGCGCTACCCTATACCTTGGCAGCTTCAATTTTTTTTTTCACTTCTGTTTGATCCTGAATGCTTATAGCAATTGGATTGAACCTGAGAGGAGAAACAATCAAACTATTATTAAGACTTACAACTATTAAACATCTACTAAATATAGAAAGCGTAAAGAATTAAACATAGCAGACGAAGTAAACGAAAATGTGAATAAGAATTAAACAAGGAGGGAGAAAGATTGGATGGGGTGCATCCCATCTAACGCTCGGTTTATAGTCCGTTAGCTAGACAATTTTCTTCACACCGCTATCCGATTCCTCTACGATAAGCTAGGAACCCTCCATCAATTAGAATCGCTATATGCTTTGGTAGGTTCCCCATCATGAGAGTCTTCGGATTGAAGCCACCTAGCATATTTCCTGTACATGATGTCCCCAGTTCCATTGCATCGCCAGGTGCTTCTCCCGTTGTATCTGTGAATAGATTTTTGCATTGAGGCATGAAAGATACAAATGGATTTTCTTCTTCTATTATCTCTTCCTCAGCCCACCGTGGTTTGTAAGAGGCCTTATAATCGCAGAAATTATTTCTTTGGATGTAACTACCAAGGGAACATGGGTGTGCAAAGTTCACTGAATTTTTCAACTCTGATTGAGAAGGTGCTTGGGGTATTATACAAGTAAGCTCATGTTCTGAATTTTCCATTTCCCCAGTTGTCTCCTCAATGAAAACTTCTTTTAGTTCATCTAGTGACATGTACACTTCTGGTTCTCCATCAGTTTCATCATTCATGTCATAGCACCACTTGTTTTGAGAACAATTGTTCAAGGCTTCGAACATTTGATCCATCTGATTATGAAGATTTTGAATTGACCTCTCTTGCTCAATCATCTTCTCCTCAGTTGATGCTACAAACTTGAACCACAAATCCTCCAATCTTGAATTATCTTATTCAGTTTCAAAATCCATGTATTGAAGACCAGTCATTGAGGATTTAATGAGTTGTTCCATCTGTTTGTTAAGATTTTGGGTTAATAACTCCTTACTTATTATCATCTCTTCATGGTCTTCTATGATCTTTGATATAAATTCCTTCAACTCTGAATTTTCCTCTTGTTGCATTAGAGGTGGATATGAGAAATATTCCGATGGATATGGACTTGGGATGCAGTATTGGTCTTGATAGTTATAATTCCATGCAAAATCTGGGTGATACCCCCAACCTTGATGATAATTGGGATAAGCATAGTTGTTGAGGTAATCATCCCCATATTGTACTTGTCCAACACTGATGTTGCACTGATAACTCGGATGCTCGCCAACACAATATTCACATGTAACTACTATCTCTCGAGTATGTTGGGCTGCAAGAACATCCAACCTCTCCGAAAGTGTTGCAATTTGTGCTGACAATTTAGAAAATACATTGAGTCCTTCAGTTCTTGTGTCCCTTGGTTGAATCATATTTGCATAAGGCCATTGATAAGCAAAGTCACCCATGGTACCTGAAAAGAGAGAAATATAAGAAGATAATTAAAACAAAAAAAAAATTGTTTAAATTAAGACCAATTTGATTGAAATTAATGTTGGCAAAAATTTACTAAGCTAATTCCCCGGCAACGACGCCAAAAACTTGCTGGTCGTTTTACCGATCAATATATGCGTGCAAGTATACACGGTCAGCAAGTAATAAAGAGTAAGTAAAGTATCGTTCCCACGGAGAATTAACTAATAAAGTTTACCAAGTACTAACCCATAACCATTTCAGTCTTATTTAAACAAATGAGTTAATATAGTGATGAAAACTATGAAATTAAATAATACTAACTACACCTAGAATGAGACTAGATAATGAAGACACGAGATTACAATTTCCCCTATTGAATCATTTAAATCGACACACTTCATGTTAAGCCAAATTAATTATACTGGATTGATAGTCGAGAACACAAAAGTGAAATATAGCCATCTCTCGATGTACCATACCCATATCACATATAATCCATAATTGATAGAATACACATGAATACCCACATTACCTAAACCACTATATGTCTATGTGATTTACAAATAAATAGGGTTTAAGCCCAAGTTCTCAATTAACTACGAGTGATGCTTTGGTATATGTCTATCCCAAGCACGAATCATACATTCCATCACCATGTAAAACATACAAACACACACTATCACGATCAGATCTAAACCCATACTTCGTTTATCAAGTTCATATGGATTATCACAATAATTGATGGACAATCAACTAAGCAAATAAGCATGAATCTTAATAGACAATCTCATAACAATTAATAAGACTAACAATGAAGTATGTCAAAAATAAACTAGGCAATAGATTCCATTACAATCCCAAAAATAGAGTTTAACTCATAGTTGAATTAGAATCCATGATCCACAATTGGATATACATTGAAAGATACAAATAGAAGTAAAGAGAGTTTGGAATTAAGAATAGCAAATCTGAGTTTCTTCTCTTGTTTCACTTCTGAACTTTCAAGGATCTTCAATTGCTTCAATCCCCAAATCTTAGCTCTTCTAGGGTTCTAATCTACTCTAATCTAATAAGGAAATTAAAGAAAAAAAAAGGGCATATATAATGTGGATTGATCCCCCAAGGGTGGAATCCCCTCTACATACTGATAATACGTCTCTTTTTATAAGCCCTCATTGAACCCCCCCTCTGTTACGCTTTAATCGCACTATTTAGTGAAAAAGTCATCTCTAGTCAACTTCCGAAGTGGCGTGGCCGTGCTGGAATTGGCCTGAAGTTGGACGCGCCCGCGCTCAAGTATAAAATCACGTTTTTTTTCTCTAGGGATTGGCGCGGCCGCGCCTAAAATACACTAGTAATCCACGAGCCCGCGCTAAGGATTTTCTACTGCAGTGTCCTCTGGTAAAATGACTATAACTTTTGATCCGAGAAGAGTTACGGGGCCTACCACCTATCAAATAGAAGCTCTCGACGAGCTCTACAACGTTCATTCTTTGAGAATTGAGAAGTAATGCACGGATGAAGGCCGAAATTGGGTTGGAAGTGACAGCTATGCAAATGGCCATCCAAAACAGTGACGTTCAACGTTCGTTGGTACAAAGGTCATAACTCTTGCATCCGAACTCCGATTGGAATGATTCAAGATGTTCCGAAAAGCTAAGAAGAATCTCTACAACATAATCGATGTTCCAAGACAAGAACCTGAAATGAACATAAAAGCCCAAACGATCCCCAGATTGCTTTTCCTTGTGTTTTCATACCAATAGTCACTCACATCGTTCCCAAGCTTAAGATCTACAAAATGAACACAAAATGCATGAAAAGTAACTAAGAAACATGAGTATAAGCAACTAATTCAAGTAACAGATACCAAATAAGTAGGTATAAAATTAACATATCAAAATTATTCACGGTGTTTGAATTTCCTTAGATGACTTTCATGCCCATGATGAGTTCGACACTGCTTTATATTATTTTCTCGAAGATGTTTCGCATCTCGAATATAAAAGCAACCAAGCCAAACATTTAATAATAAAATGGAAATATGAAAAGGTCTCAATTACTATTGAACACAGGGTTTGAAAAACCTCTTTTACAAAACCTCACTGCTATATCATGTTTAAAACTGAATTTTTCATACAAATTCAAACCCTTTGTATATAGGTGCAAACGAGGCCTCACAATACTTCCAAATAATAGCACATTAACTCTCACACATACATTCATATAACAGTTTCTTGAAAAGTGGCGATCACTATGGTAACACAGATGTTGGGGGGGTGCCTAACACCTTCCCTCCGCATAATCAAGCCCCCGAACCCAAATAAATCTCGGTTTCATAGACCCGTTTAGCAGTGTCACATCACTGGGTCAATGTGCAAACCTTTTCTCGGTTGCATTGGTGCAACTAGTTAAAAACACCAACTGGCGACTCTTACAGTCAAATTGTCGACATATACATGTCGGACCTTTTTCACTTATTTTTTCAAACAAATCTCATATAACATGAGAACACCAAAGAACAAGAATAGAAAAGGGGACAAATTAAAATCCCGACGTCGACAGGTGGCGACTCTGCTGGGAACTCCAGTAAGAGGGTTTAAGCCGCTACTACAAGCTTTTCAAAACTTTTATATGCTTATGTGTGAATGTTGCATTTACATTTTTTTTGAATGTGTACGAATGCATTTTACTTACTGCACTGCAATATATCTATTTGTGATATTAGTGCTTTGCACATGTCATCATTTTTATAAACGGTGAGACACGTTGTATGTGAATGTATGTTGTGTGGTTCCTCCACCAGGAGGCTATCCTATCAGTGTTTGATTACTGGACTCGTAGGAAGACTAATTCCAACGAGGCTCAGGAAAGACACCACCCAGATTCGCTCAAGTTAAAAAATAGGATTAACTTCACGTCGAGTAAATTGCGATGATCTGGGAACCTTAATGCCAAAAAGCCGCGATAGTAACCTAAGATAGGTCAGCCTTTGATAAACCAAATGTAGAGGAAAGTCTCTTCATGCTTTCCATTTTTAATTACTTGTAAAGACAATTACTTGTAATTTCATTCCATGTTCATCTCTATGTAATGGAAAATATGAAGAATATTTGCACATGCATGACATGCTATCAAATGACACTTGTTTTGTAGGATAATAGTCCTAAAATGGACACATTATGATAGCATGTAAACATTTATACATTCCCTGAGACTAAACTACATAAGTTTTTGTAGGAAAACAATTGGGCCTATTACCCGCTCAAAATCCAAAAAGGCCATCAGCCTACAACCAATCATGTCTTCGTCTGACCAATCTAATCATGCTCCTATCTCGCAAGAAGAGTTTAACGGATTAAGCAAACAAATTATAGATTTGGTTGTTCTACTTAAAGAATTACACCAATCTACTCAGGGTTCACGAATACCCGTACATACAGGATCCTCTGCACAAGGAGGTGCACAAGGTTCAGATAAAACAATTCCTGAACTTTAGTTGGATACGACCAACAAAACTCCTAAAAACACCCATCTCAAAGAAGATCTAGACACCAGTGATATCAAAAAGAAAGTCTTTCAAATGGAAGAAACCATCCATTCTATCAAAGGAATTGGAACACACAAGAGTGTTTCATATGCTGACCTTTGTATATTCCCTGGTGTTCATTATCCAGAGAAGTTCAAAACTCCTGACTTTGAAAAATATGATGGGTTAGGGGATCCTTACACACATTTGAAGATATTCATAGGAGAACTTGGATCTTATGCAAAGGATGAGAAGCTCAGAATGCAGCTGTTCCAGAAGAGTCTGACTAGAGAAGCCCGATCGTGGTATACCAGATTAGACAACTTAAAGATCCATAGCTGGGAGGAACTAGCTCATGCCTTCCTCACTCAGTATAGCTTTCAATCTCAGATGGCTCCTAATCAGTACCATATTACCAAGGTCAAGAAACAGTCTACTGAGTCTTTCAGAGAATATGCTCAAAGGTGGAGGCGCCTTGCTGCTAAAGTTATTCCTTCCATGACGGAATCAGAAATGGTCATGACCTTTATAGACATACAAGAAGCTCCTTTCTATGAAAGAGTCTTAGCTGGCATTTACAAGCCATTTTCTGAAATTATCAAACACAGAGAGATGGCTAAGATGGGATTAAAGTCAGGAAAGATTCAAGACCTAGCCGCTCTTAAAGCAATCACTGAGCACATCCAGTCTAGAACTTATGGAAACAACCCCCGGAGGGTCCATAAAAAGAAAGAGGAAGATGTTTCCTTGATACTACAAGGTCAAAAATGCAATCAGAATATGCCTATTCAGAGGAGAAACTACTCCCCTTTGCAAGTGATAAGTGATAAGTAGGTTTTATACCTACTTATCCGGTATTTGTTACTTGAATTAGTTACTTAAACTCATGTTTCGTAGTTACTTTTCATGCATTTTGTGTTCATTTTGTGTTCATTTTGTAGATTATATTCTTGGGAGCTGTGTGAGCAACTATTGGTACGAAATCGCAAAGAAAAGAAATCCGGACATTGTTTGGGCTTTCATGTTTATTTCATGTTCTTGGCTAGGAACTTGGTGTAGACACTCAAAATTTTCTGCACACCTCTTACTAACATTGCAGGAGATCATAATCGTCTTTCGGAGATAACCCTGGAAGACAGCTCACATCCATTTCGGATACTGCCGGAAGTTCAGTCTAGAACCCGGAACACACACCGGGACTATCATTTCCAATTCCGGAATACACACCGGAACATCATTTCCAACCTCGAAGATAACCTCGAGTTTCATCCTTAGCGATAACCCCAAGGAATGCTGTTGCAGTTTCGGCTATAACCCCGGAAAAGCCTAGTTTCAAATGCGATCAGCTTCAATCTCAAACCTCCTGTTGAGGCATTCATACCGCAGACCCGGAGACTAACACCGGGAAGACATGCATTCACAGATGACATTGCGGCATTCAACACTTGCAGCAGTCCAATCTCAGATGTAACCCTGAGCAACGTCTGCTTTCAACTCAAATCGGCGATAACCCCGATGAGGAGTTAAACGTCATCTTGCTACCTCAACATCTGTGCATCGTCTCAACACTTCATACATACATACATACATATAATAATGTCCTTCAAGAACTAGGTAGTTCCAATCCCGAGTGACTATTACACGTGGCAACATACCGGATAGAATTTGAAGATTGAAGATTACGGGCATGGTCCCCTCTTCTTGACTTCTGACAACATCTAATCCCATGTCATTGCGTAACTCTAGACATAAGTAGTCCAAAGAAGGTTGTATATACCTTGTTCGAATGCTCAGATTGAAGTTCTGCAAGTTCGAGCGGACATCAAGTGTACGAGTGTATGTACTTCGAGACGACGAGACCATGAGAACCAGGCGGCAAAGGCAAACAAGAGTGTATTCATCATCGATCGCCGCAGTAGGTACACTGCTTTGCCCTCTATAAATAGAGGGCTTGGGGCAGCCATTTTAAAAAGGAGAAAAGGCGAGGAAGCCTTGTCCAATTTGCTTTATACACACCATATATTGAGCGCTTTCTCTTTTGAAACACCTGTTAGCTCACATATTGCTATACATTTTCCAGCGGGAGCTGAGTATTCATCCATATAGAGTCATAGAAGTCTGCATTGGCAGCCCACTATAATCCTTTTAACACTCTATAAAGCCTTTCTCTTCATCTTTGCACACACTATTCTACACATTGAGAGTCGTGTTGAGTATGTATGCCGGACTTTGATTCAAGTGGTTTTCATTTTGTCTGTATATATATACTTATATATGTATATATTTTATATATGGACTAACATTATGAAGTTATGCCTCGATTGAGCCTAGACTTCGGTCTGGAGCGTTTACTTGTATATATATATATATATATATATATATATATATATATAATTGTTGTCGAACATATCCGATGAGCCTGGATTTTACATCCGGAGTGTTTACCTGCTTTTATATATATATATATATATATATATATACTTATATATATAATTGATGTCAGACATATCTGATGAGCCTGGATTTTACATCCAATGCATTCACTGCTTTTATATATATATATACATATATATATATATATATTTACATTTCTGTCAGGCATGGAGTTTACTTCGAGGCCTTTTATCACTTTATTTACATTCAGTCCCGCCTGGAGTTTACTTCTTGGCGGTTGATCGCTTTTACAGCTTTATTTACATTCAAGTCCTGCCTAGAGTTTACTTCGTGGTGGTTGATCGCATTTATTGCTTTATTTACATTTCTGATCCCCTACAGAGTTGCTTCGTGGTGGTTGATCATGCATATATATATATATATATATATATATATATAACTCCTTACTGTTTTTCATATAAACTGCAGTACCATGTGAGCCTAGGAATCATGTGATTACAGATTCAGTCTACTGAATCTAGATTCGGTTCCCATGATAGACCTTTTTCAATTTGTAAGTAGCTTTTGTACATTATTTACAAATGTATTTAATTTCCTTAGATGGCTATCATGCCCATAAGGAGTTCGGCACTGCTGTATATTATCTTCTCGAAGATGCCTCACATCTCGAAAATAAAAGCAAACAAGCCGAACATTTAATAATAAAATAGAAGTATGAAAAGGTCTCAATTTCTATTGAGCACAGGGTTTGAAAAACCTCTTTTTATAAAACTTCACTACTATATCTGGTTAAAACTGAATTTTTCTATAAATTCAAACCCGGTGTATATAGGTGCAAACGAGGCCTCGTACTACTTGCAAATAATTGCACATTGATCCACACACACATACACATTCATGTAATAGTTTTTTGGGAAAGTGGCGATCACCGTGGTAACACGGATGTCGGGGTGCCTAACACCTTCCCTTCGCATAATCAAGCCCCCGGACCCATAATGAATTCGGTTTCATAGACCCGTTTAGCAGTGTCAAATCACTGGGTCAATGTGCAAAACTTTTCGGTTGCGTTGGTGCAACCAGTTAAAAACACCAACTGACGACTCTTAACAGTCCATCGTCGAAATTACACATGTCGGACCTTTTTCACTTATTTTTTCAAACAAATCTCACATAACAATGAGACACCAAAGAACAAGTAATGAAAAGGGACAAATAAAAATCCCGACGTCGACAGGTGACGACTCTGCTGGAAATTCCAGTAAGAAGGCTTAAGCCGCTATTATAGGCTTTTCAAAATTATTGTATGCTTGTGTGTGAATGTTGCATTTACATTTATGATGAATGTGTATGAATGCATCTTACTTACTGCACTGCTAAATATCTATCTGTGATATTAGTGCTTCGCACATGTCATCATTTTGCATAAACGGTGAGACACGTTGTATGTGAATGTATGTTGTGTGGTTCCTCCACCAGGAGGCTATCTTGTCGGTGTTTGATTACTGGACTCGTAGGAAGACTAATTCCAATGAGGCTCAGGAAAGGCACCACCCAGATTCGCTCCAATTGAACGACCAGATTAACTTCCCGTCAAGTAGATTACGATGATCTGGGGACCTTCATGCCAAAAAGTTGCGAGAGTAACCCTAAGATAGGTTAACCTCTGATAATCCAAACACGAAGGAAAGTCTCTTCATGTTTTCCATTTTCAATTACTTGTAAAAGCATTTACTTGTAATTTTATTCCATGTTCATCCATATGTAATGGAAAATATGAAGAATATCTGTGCATACATCACATGTTATCAATTAACAACCGATTTTACAAGACAAAATTCCTAAAACAGACACGTTTTGATAACATTTACATTATCCCTAAGACTAAACTATATAAGTCTTTTGTAGGGAAGCAATTGGGTCTGTTACCCGCTCAAAATCTAAAAAGGCCACGAGCCTACAACCAATCATGTCCTCTTTCGACCAGTCTAATCCTATTTCACGAGAAGAATTTGACGGATTGAGTAAGCAAATTACAGACTTGGCTGTTCTGCTTAAAGAATTGCATTAGTCTACTTAGGGTACGAAGATACCTACACATACAGAATCCTCTGTACAAGGGGGAGCTCAAGGTTTGGAAAATACAATTCCAGAACCTCAGTTAGATATGACCAACAAAGACCCTGAAAACACCCATCTCAAAGGAGATCCAGACACCGATGACATCAGGAAGAAGGTCCTCCAAATGGAGGAAACTATTCGTGTTCTCAAAGGGATTAGAACACATGGAAGTGTTTCATATGCTGACCTTTGCATATTTCCTGGTGTTCATTATCCAGAGAAATTCAAAACTCCTGATTTTGAAAAATATGACGGGTTAGGGGATCCTTACACACATTTAAAAGTGTTCATTGGAGAACTTGGATATTATGCGGAAAATGAGAAGCTCAGAATTGAGCTGTTCCAGAAGAGTCTGGCTGGAGAAGCCCGTTCGTGGTATACCAGATTAGACAATTCAAAGATCCATAGTTGGGAAGAACTAGCTCACGCCTTCCTCACTCATTACAGTTTTCAATCTTAGATGGCTCTTGACTGGTACTAAATTACCAAGGTCAAGAAACAGTCTAATGAGTCTTTTAGAGAGTATGCTCAAAGGTGGAGGCGCCTGGCTGCTGAAGTTATTCCTTCCATGACTGAATCAAAAATGGTCATGACTTTCATAGATGTACAGGAAGCTTCTTTCTATGAGAGAGTTCTAGCTGGTATTGGCAAACTATTCTCTGAAATGATCAAGAATAGAGAGATGGCTGAGATGGGATTGAAGTCCGGTAAGATTCAAGACCTAGCCTCAAAGCAGTTGCTAAACACATCCAGTCCGGATCTTATGGAAATAACCCCCGAAGGGTCCATAAAAAGAAAGAGGAGGATGTTTCCTTGATACTACAAGGTCAGAAAGGCAATCAAAGCATTCCTAAATAGAGGAGAAACTACTCCCCTTTCCAAGCACAGTCTTCAAACCCTCCATTGCCTAAAAGTGGAGAAGTAAAGCGCCCTCAAATGTTCACACCCTTATGGGACTCGCTCGAGAATATTCTTGTTCTTCTAACCACTCAGAAGAAAATCACACGACTTCTTCCACCAGCCAACCCTAATGGGAAGGGTTTTAATGCTACTCGAAAGTGTGCTTATCATGCTGGAGCACCTGGATATGATACTCAAGATTGTTGGGCCTTAAAACACAAAATCCAAGATTTAATAGATAACGGAGAGATTGTGGTCACCAAACCAGATCAACCTCATGTGCAAGACAACCCTCTTCCTCAACACAAAGAAGAAGAGGTCAACATGATTAGTTGGAGCGCTGGACAGAGTTTAAGTTTTAACAGAAAAACATCCCAAACCATCAAAGACGGTGTTGACAGATGGGATTACGCAAAGTTCCAGTTTACTATGGAACAAAAGATGAAAGCTCTTTGCAAACAAATTGAGCAATTGACACAACTGGTGACCCATCAACATCAAGTAACACGCCAATTAATCAGGCAGGAACATGCCTACCTCCTTTCGTTTGTTATGAATGCTCCACCATCACCTTCAGAAAGCGAAGCTATGGAGGATAAGGTTGTAAAGAGAGCAAATGCTAAAGCTCGTAGAGATCCAACCAGAGAGAATTTACCTATTTGGGCCAACCTATAGAGGAGATATTTCAAATGTTGATCAATGCAGGAAGAATTACCTCCCTTCTGCCTCCAATTAATCCTTGTGCTGGACGATTCAACGCGGATGGAGTTTGTCAATATCATTCATATTCTCGCGGTCACAACACAGACGAATGCTAGGCACTCTGCCATCTCATTCAAAATCTCATTGATAGCGGTGTCCTGCAAATGGCAGATGACGACACTGTGCAACTTGAAGGTGGGAGTACATGTCCTACTAAATGGAAGGGATCAGTAGCAGTTATATCTGACGAGGATGATGAGACTGTCAAAGCATTTCCCATACAAGCAATTCAACTCAAAGGAGTTAATAATCCTTTGAAAGTGGCCGCAGCCGAGCCAATTTCTTTACATTAAAGACCACAATATCCTGTTGTCAGCTTACACAATGTTCCATGGAATTATGGAAAAGCTGAAGGATCCACGTCTCATACTACTGCTACAGTGTCAAAGGATAATCCACTGTATCTTCTTCAAAGGGTTATCAAACCTACCCTCAAAGCAAAGGGGAAGATTCCCATGGAGAAGATTGAACAATTCCTCCACACTATGGGTCATAATGAAGCCAAGGTGGTTTTAAGATTAAGAGAAGCTCCACATCAGATATCAATACTGGACTTGGTTTTCTCTTTCGAGGAGCACCAGAAGATCTTAATAAAGGTTTTGGAAGAAGCCTACTTACCAAAATCAGTGGATGTAGAAAAATTTCAACATATAGTTGATCACATTTTCAACAACAATGTGATATCCTTCATTGATGACGACATACCTCCTGAAGGGACCGGTCATTGCAAGCCATTGTACATCACAGTTTTGTCCTCTGGGTATATGTTAGTTGGAGTGTTGATAGATGGAGGTTCATCTCTGAATATTTGTATTTGTGCCACCTTGACAAGGATGAATGTCAATCTCAAGCGGATCCAAAGCAGACATACGGTGATCAAAGCTTTCGATGGATCCCGGCGAAATTCCGTTGGAAAAATTGAGCTGCCAATTGAGATTGGTCCAAATACATTCAATGTCTCTTTCCACGTCCTCAAGATAAACTCAGGATACAACCTGCTATTAGGGAGACCATGGATACACATGGCTAGAACCGTTCCCTCCACATTACATCAACAAATCAAGTACATTATCAACAACAGTCTAGTCACTGTCAATGGTGAGCCGGAATGTCCTGAACAAGGAGATCTGCCAATCATCAGTTTCAACTCCGAAGTTGAGCTGACCAGTTTTCATACTTTGGAAGTGAGCAATACTCAATATCAGCCTATTGGAGCACCACTTCCCGTACCCAAAATTTCTGCCGAGGTTATGTCGGCCACACAAGAAATGATTTCATTGGGTTATCAGCCTGAACAAGGGCTTGGTAAAAATCAACAGGGTATTAAGCACCCTATTCAAATGTCCAGTCAAACTAGGACATCCAGACTAGGCTATTCTGCCAATTCCAATCATAGGAATCAGCACAAACACAGGCAGATTCCTCAAACTTCCACCACACGACAATTTATTCCATCTGCACCGCATGAGCTGATACAGTCTCCAATGAAGGTGCCAACCCATGTTGTGGCTATGCTATTTCCCAAGCCAGTATCGTTGAAACGAAAGAGGTGCTGATTCCCGATCCTAAAGTGGAAGAAATGGAGCGGAAACACAAACATGACATCGCTTTAATGATGTCCGGTATACGCGTTATTGTTCATGATGAACATACAAATTGATATACCCCAGACGATGATTGCCCAGATATCATGGTTATCGTTTGGGAGAAGGAGGACAATGATAACCCCTCCATCACTGCAGTCCATCAGGACTTTTCCCTCAACAATTAGAGAAGTACTCCATGCATTGGTCGACGAGGGTAAAATGGGCAGAAAATCCCTCTGCCCTGTAGATAACTTTAATTGCTTACTTTTCTATATAGTATTAGCAGTTATTTTATCGGTACATGCTAACACTTTGTATGATTAAACAGTTTCATATATTAAGTGAAAGCATATTTTGATTTCAGGACTCTAAAATTAGATGTGCCTGGACTTGCTGATGGTGTGCCTTCTCTCCACAAGGGCTGTAACTTTGATGCAAAGTTGAACTCAGACTTGATGGAAATACAAGAGGATATTGAGACACCTCAGGAGATTAAGGAATGGGTTGCAGACAAACCTAAACCCAACCTTGACCAAACCACTTTTTTCAATCTTGGAACCTTAGAAAACCCTAAGCTAATCCAGATTGGTTTAGATCTCACTCCAAACCAACGGAATGACATGGTTGTGCTATTAACCTAATTCCAGGATATGTTTGCATGGTCTCATGAAGACATGGTGGGTTTGTCCACTTACTTTGTTCTTCATCGCCTTCCCATTAAAGAAGGATTCAAGCCAGTTAGGCAGAAGCTCAGGCGATTAAGACCTTAGTGGAGTTTAAAAGTCAAATAATAAATTGTGAAACAATTTCAAGCTAGCATTATCATGGTGTCTACATATCCGGAGTGGATATCCAACATTGTTCTCGTACCTAAACCAGGAGGAAAGGTATGAGTTTGCGTGGATTACTGGGATTTGATCAAAGCTCGTCTTAAAGATAGCTTGCTCGTACCTTTTATCCACATTCTTATTGACAATAATACTCAGTACGGCATGTACTCCTTTGCAAATTGCTTCGCGGGGTACCATCAAATTATGGTTGCTGAGGAAGACCGTGAGAAAACTGCTTTCATCACGCCTTGGGGAATATTTTGCTATAGACGGTTGTCATTCGGCCTCATCAATGCCGGGGCAACCTATCAGCGAGCTATGATGACTCTTTTCCATGATTTAATGCATAAAGAGATAAAGATCTACGTGGATGACATCATTGTCAAATCCCGAAGGGAGGAAGACCACTTAGACCATCTCAGAAAGTTATTCAACAGGTTGCGTAAGTACAACTTGAAGTTGAATCCGGCCAAGTGCGCCTTTGGTTTCAAATCAGGCAAGTTGCTAGGTTTCCTAGTTAGCCACAAAGGGATTGAGCTGGATCCCACCAAAATCCAGTCCATCGAGGAAATGCCCATTCCTCAGACAGAGAAGGAAATACGGGAATTTTTGGGAAGAATCAACTTCATTAGTTGATTTATCTCTCAACTCACAGCAACCTGTGAGCCCATCTTCAAGCTATTAAGGAAGAACTCCTGCATGAAATGGAATGATGAGTGCCAGAAAGCCTTCCTTACCATTAAAGAGTAGTTGGTTAACGCTCCTATTTTGGTACCTCCCATGGATGATGTTCCCCTATTTATGTACCTGTCCAATAATGACAATGCCATGGGCTGCATGCTGGGGCAAAAAGACAATAGAGGCAAAGAACGAGCTATCTATTACCTCATCAAGAGATTCAGCATCAGTGAATACAAGTACACTCTGATGGAGAAGACTTGTTGTGCTTTGGTATGGGCTTCCATGAGGTTACAACATTACCTCCATGGTCACACAACCCATCTCATATCCCACATGGATCCTCTCAAGTATGTGTTCAGTAAGCCCATACTAAATTGTCGACTGTCCAGATGGCAGTTGATCCTACAACAATTTGACATCGTCTACGTGACGCAAAAGTCTGTCAAAGGTCAAGGAATTGCAGATCAACTGGCTGCCGCACCTGCAGGGGATTACAAACCCTTGGAAACATACTTCCCCGATGAAGGGGTAATGATAGTTCAGTAACACCATCAGTATGATGCATTCCACACATGGAAAATGTATTTTGATGGAGCTGTTAATGCAGAAGGCTCTGGAGCTGGAGTAGTTCTAGTATCCGGTACGGGGGAGTAGTATCCCGTCGTCATCAAGTTGCAGTTTGGCAGCACCAACAATACAGCTGAGTATGAAGGCTGTATCATGGGGCTAAAACTTTCCCGTTAAATGGGTATTAGATGGTTAACTATCTTTGGGGATTCTGAATTGGTAATATAACAATCCACGGGAATCTATCAAACCAAAGAATTACATCTCCTGCCTTACCATCGGCAAGTTGTACAGATTGCTTTGGAGTTCGAAGAAATCTCCTTTCTACACATTCCTCGCAATAGGAATGATTTTGCATATGCACTACCAATGTTGGCCTACTTGATTCACATACCTGACAAGGAAAACATGCCAAGCATCGCATTTTCCCTGCAAAAGGCCCCATCTTATGGGAACTACGTTGGAGAAGTATCAGATAAGCTACCTCCCCTCCACCACCCTTGGTATCAACATATCAAGGAGTATCTGCGAGATGGATCTACACCCGCTGAGGCAAGCCTAACTGAGAAGAGGCAGATCCATCGACTTGCTATGAAATTCTACCTGAGCGGAGATGCACTCTACAAGAGAGATGCAAGATTAGGTCTCCTCAGATGTCTAGACAAAGACCAAGCTCAGAGGCTCATGGATGAGATCCATGGTGGAGTATGTGGCCCACACATGAGCGGCCCCTTACTTGTCAAGAAGATCCTCAGAACAAGGCATTATTGGCTAACACTCAAAGCTGACTATGATGGTCACGTCAAGAGGTGCTATCAATGCCAAATTCATGGGAATGTTATCCACGCTCCTCCAAGGGAACTCGACAATATGAGTTTACTTTGGCCCTTCTCAATTTGGGGAATGGACGTGATCGGGCCCATCGAGCCCAAAGCCAATAATGAACATCGATTCATATTCACCATGATCGACTACTTCACCAAGTGGGTAGAAGCAGCCTCCTTCCCCAAGGTTAACAAAGAAGTCATCATTGCTTTCATCAGAAATAATGTAGTCTGTCGATATGGACAACCAGAGGTCATTGTGTCAAACAATGCTAAAAACCTCAACAACAAAGTGATGGAGGAGTTATGTAGTAAATTCCACATCAAACACCTTAACTCCGTCACCTACCGTCCAAAGATGAATAGTGATGTTGAAGCGGCTAATAAAAATATCAAGAAGATCATGCAGAAAATATCCGCCAATCACAAAGGATGGCCTGATCTCTTGCCTCTGACTTTATTAGCCTACAGAACTTCCATGCGTACTTCCACTAGGGCAACCCCCTACTCATTAGCCATTGGGATGGAAGAAGTGCTCCCCATAGAGGTGGAAATGGAATCCCTCAGAGTGTTGATGGATGCTCAGTTGGATGAAGACCAATAGGTACAAGATAGGTATCACCAATTGTCTCTGATAGACAAAAGGCAAATCGCGGCAATCTTCCATGGTCAATTATATCAGCAAAGGATCACACGATCCTACAACAGAAAAGTCTGACTACAGCAATTAAAACAACATGACTTGGTTTTGAAGAAGATCATTGACAACCAAGATCAATCTAAGGGAAAATTCGCTCCTAACAGGGAAGACCCCGATGTCCAACTCATCCATGTACCGTGGCATGTAGACGTATGATAATACACACAGTAGCAGTACATCTACTCTGGTTGAATGCCAATGATCCTCTGGCATGGTGAAATCCCCAGAATGTCGTGCATAACTATCCTCAGAGCCAAATATGTCAATCAGAAAACACTGGGATATCACGTGGCCGGATGTAATCTCTTCCTGTACCACTCTACGCCTCAAGCTGGTGAGGGTCATGAGCTTCCTACTCATGTCCCCAATCGCCATCTGCACGCAAGGTCTGTCCAACGACATCATCGTCAACCGTGTATACTCCTCCAGAGTAGGAGTCAACTCCTGGGTCCCACACCTCTGGCTCGCTCTAGTTAAAGTTGCAAAGGAGGTCTTGCAAGCTGAAAAGGCCAAATCAGGAGTAAAAACGCTACGCGATTGAGCGGAATAACCTGAAATCCTGGTGTTCATGGGTCAAACTTTGGCTCCACATGTCACACATTAGTATTCTCATGCATACAAGGTATACGATATCAGTTGCCTTAGCTTTCATAAATCATGCTCGGCAATACCTCACAAGGTCCGACGCCATCAGTACAGTGTCAAGCAGCCTTGACATTATCCCCGACGGGGGTTATAACGCAGAATCTACGAAGCTACGAACTAATGACGTATCCCCGGCGGGGGTTACAACGCCGAAGTTGCAAACTAATGAAGTATCCCCGGTGGGGGTTATAACGCAATTCAACCATTGATACACAAATCAATGAAGGTCAAGCAACCTTGACATCACTGCAGCCGGTGGCAAGTAAACCCATTGAAGCAACTTATCCATGACAACCTTCCCCAACGGGGGGTCACAACGCGATGCAAACGTTGATACAGACATCAATGAAGGTCAAGCAGCCTTGACAATGCACCCAACATGTATCTATCCGGTGATACACACATCAACGAAGATCAGGCAGCCTTGACAAATACATACTATTGGCAGTAACTCTGACAGGATGGTGGGGTATGTTATACCCATCCTCAAATAGACAAAGCTTTCTCCCCACAGATCTCTTTCACACAAGAGGAACCTCTATGGAGTAGAAGTCTGTGTCTAGGATTCACGACTTTGGTGATAGCCCTAATGTCAACATCCTTGAAGACTTGGAACGCATGTCCAAGATATCACTGATTGTCATCCCAACAGAATTAACAGGGAACCAAAAATCATCTCATTCATACATTTGCATCATGTTGCTGCACATATCATCATGTTTATCTATTGCATTTCAAGTGTCTAGGATTCTTTATCATATTCATGCCTTGCATTACATGAATATGATAAAGAGGGGCATCTGTAGACACTCAAAATTTTCTGCACACCTATTACTAACATTGTAGGAGGGCAGAATTGTCTTTCAGAGATAACGCTGAAAGACAGCTCACATCCATTCCGGATACTGCCGAAAGTTCAATCTCAAACTGGAACACACATCGAGACTATCATTTCCAATTCCGGAACACACACCGGAACATCATTTCCAACCTTGGAGATAACCCAGAGTTTCATCCTTGGCGATAACCCCAAGGAATGATGTTGTAGTTCAAAGCTTATAACCCCTTTAAATGCTTGTTTCAAATGCTGATCACTTCAATCTCGAGACCTCCTCACGAGGCACTCATACCTGAGAACCGGAGACTAACATCTGGCGCATAAGCATTCACAGATGACATGCGCAAAGATTCAACACTTGCAGTAGTCCAATCTCAGATGTAACCTTGAGCAACGTCTGCTTTCAACTCAAATCGGCGATAACCTCGATGAGGAGTTAAACGTCATCTTGCTACCTCAACATCTGCGCGTTGTCTCAACACTTCATACATACATACATATATACAACAATGTCCTTCAAGAACTAGGGAGTTCCAATCCCGAGTGACTATTACGCATGGCAGCACACCAGATAGAATTTGAAGCTTAAAGATTATGGGCATGGTCCCCTCTTCCTAACTTCTAACAACCTCTAATCCCATGTCATTGCGTAACTCTCGACACAAGTTGTCCGAAGAAGGTTGTATATACCTCGTTCGGATGCTCGGACTGAAGTTCTACAAGTTCGAGCAGACATCACAGTGCACGAGTGCACGTACTTCGAGACAACGGGACCTGCTGAACCTCGGGCAGCCACATGTACATTTGTGGCTACCGCAGGTGCATCTGCGGCTGCCGCAGGTACACCCGCGGCTCCCCCCTCTATTAATAGAGGGCTTGGGCAGCCATTTTAAAAAGGAGAAAAGGCGAGGAAGCCCTGTCCAATTTGCTTTATACACACTATATATTGAGTGCTTGCTCTTTTTAAACTCCTGTTAGCTCACATATAGCTATACATTTACCAATGGAGTCGAGTATTCATCCATATAGAGTCATAGAAGTCGGCATTGGCGTCATCGTAAAGCCTTCTTACACTCTATAAAGCCTTTCTCTTCATCTTTGCACACACTATTCTCCACATTGAAAGTCGTGTTGAGTGCGTATGCTCGAACTTCGGTCCGTGGTCTTCATTTCTGTCTATATATATATACTTATATATGTATATATTTTATATATGGACTAACATTATTGAGTTATGCCTCGATTGAGCCTAGACTTCGGTCTGGAGCATTTACTTGCTTATATATATATATATATACGTATATATATAATTGTTATCGGACATATCCGATGAGCCTGGATTTTACATCCGGAGCGTTTACCTGCTTTTATATATATATATATATACTTATATATAATTGTTGTTAGACATATCTGATGAGCCTAAATTTTACATCCGGTATGCTTATCGCTTTTATATATATATATATATATATATATATATATATATTCATTTCGCTGTGAACTGGAGTTTACTTGAGGCCTTTTATCACTTTATTTACATTCATCCACTTTGGAGTTTACTTCGTGGCGGTTGATCGCATTTATTGCTTTATTTACATTTCTGATCCCCCATGGAGTTGCTTCGTGGTGGTTGATCATGCATATATATAAATATTTACCACTTATATATATATATATATATATATAACTGCTTACTGCTTTCTATACAAACTGCAGTACCATGTGAGCTTAGGAATCATGTGATCATAGATTCAGTTTACTGAATCTAGATTTGGTTTCCATGATGGACCTTTTTCATTGTAGAATGTGACAGATATTATTTATGATTGTATGAATTTTCTTAGATGGCTATCATGCCCATAAGGAGTTCGGCACTGCTGTATATTATTTTCTCGAAGATGCCTCGCATCTCAAAAATAAAAGCAAACACACAAAGTTCATTGCTATATCTGGTTAAAACTGAATTTTTCTATAAATTCAAACCTGGTGTATATAGGTACGAACGAGGCCTCTCACTACTTTCAAATAATTGCACATTGATCCACACACACACACATTCATATAATAGTTTCTTTCGAAAGTGGCATTCACCGTGGTAACATGGATGTCGGGGGGTGCCTAACACCTTCCCTCCGCATAATAAAGCCCTCGGACCCATATTGAATCTCGGTTTCACACACCCATTTAGCACTGTCAAATCACTAGGTCAATGTGCAAACCTTTTCGGTTGCGTTGGTGCAACCAGTTAAAAACACCAACTGGCGACTCTTAACAGTCCATCGTTGACATTACATATGTCGGACCTTTTTCACTTGTTTTTTCAAACAAATCTCACATAACAATGAGAACACCAAAGAACAAGTAACGAAAAGGGACAAATAAAAATCCTGACATCGACACTTGGATTATATTGTAGAGCTTCTTCTAAGATATCCGGAATATCTTGAATTATTCTAATCAGAGTTCGGATGCTAGAGTTATGATTTTTGTACCAACGGACGTCGAACGTCACAATTTTGGGTGGCCATTTGCATAGCAGTCACTTCCAGCCATATTTTGACCTTCATCCGTTCGTTATTTCTCAATTCTCAAAGAATGAAAGTTGTAGAGCTCATCGATAGGTTCGATTTGATAGGTGGCAGGCCCCGTAACTCCTCCTGGATCAAAGGTTATGGTCGTTTTACCAGAGGACACTGTGGCAGAAAATGGACCCCCGTCGGGGCGGGTTTTTCCTTAACAAAACCCCTGCTGGGGTGGGCATACCAGCTGCAAAATAGTAAGGACCCCTGCCGGGGCGGGGGTATGCGCAAAAAGGCCATTTTTTACCCGAATTTGAGTTGGAGAAGGATTGTTTCGATCTGATTGACTCAAGGATTTCCAAGAGGACTTAAAGACAGATAAAGATACTTATAAAAGGGGGAGAGTCATAAGGATTGGTGGAGATTAGAGAGAAGGAGGATTCTATTAGATTAGGTTAGAGTAAATTAGATCAAAACACTAGTTCTAATGAGTTTTGGAGATTGAAGAAACTTGGAGACCATTGAAGATTCAAAGTAGGAGCAAGGAAGGAGCTTCAAATCTACAGACAATAGATTCTATCTTCTCATCTTCTTCTATCTTTGTCTTTTATTATTTATTCAAGTGTGGATTCTTAGTTTAAATTCAATGAACTAATTCTTTGTTTGAGATTACAATGAATCTTATTGTGTAATTTATTTTAATATGCTTCGCTATCAATTATTATGTTCTATTGTGAGGATTGTCTATTGTGATTTGGACTTAATTACTTAATTTCCTAGCTAACTATTACCGTGATAATCTATATGAACTCGAGAGATGAAGTTTAGATTTAGATTTGATCATGATATCATGTATTTTTAATTTCTGCATAGATGAAATTCATGATTCGTGTTTAGGATAGAGATATGCCTTTACGCCATATGTAATCTTATAGAGAACTTGTGCTTTAAATTCTTTTTAATTGTAATTCACATAGAGATATAGTGGATTATTTAATTAAGGTGTGTTGCTTAATTCTATCATCTGTGGATTTAAGTGAGTATAAGTATTATGCATCGAGAGGTGGTTTTATCTGCTTTAGTGTTCTTGATTAACAATTCAGGATAGAGAATAATTGATGAGAAGTGTGTTAACTTAAATGAAGCAATAAGTGAAGTTGTGATCTTAAATCTCCATAATCTGATTTTTAATTAGTGGTAATTAGAATTAGTTTAGTTAAATAATTTAATTTATAACATTAAATTCATTGGTTTAAATAAGATTGAGTTAGTTACGAGTTACTACTTGGTGATTTTTATTAAATAATTTCTCGTGGGAACGATACTCTACTTTCACTTTATTACTTGTTGACCACGTATACTTGCGTGTTGTGCGTAATTAGATTTTACCCAACAAGTTTTTGGCGCCGTTGCCGGGGAATTAGTTTAATATTTTTTACCAATATTAATTTCAATCTAATTAGTCTTAATTTAAACATTTTTACTTTTATTTTTAATTCTCTTCCTATATTTCTCTCTTTTCGTGTACCATGGATGACTTTCATGTATCAATGGTCAGTATACGAGAATGATTTCACCAAGGGGAGCGGGATTGATGGTCTCAATGCATTTTCGCATTATCGGTGCAACTTGAGACACTTTCGAGGAGGTCGACGTTGTTGCGTTTTCAACGTAATCTAAGGATAACAGTTAATTGCAATTATTGTGCTGGTAATCATTCGAGTCATCAATGCACCGTTAGTTTTGGGCCGGGACAGTATGGTAGTAACTACCTCAACAACTATTCTTATCCAGTTATCATCAAGTTGGGGGGTATCACCCGGATTCTTCATGGAGCTATAATTATCAAGATCAATACTCTACTCCAAATCCAACATACACGCCGGATTTCTCATATCAACCTCCATTAAAAGAAGAAAAGTCGAAGTTGGAGGAATTAATGTCAAAGGTCATAGCAAACCAAGAGGAGAGGATGATGAGTCAAGAAATATCGAGCCATAATTTTCAGCACCAGAGGGAACAAATCATCACCACTTCAAATCATGGTCCTCAATACATGGATTCCAAAACTGAGACAGATAATTCAAGATTGGAGAAATTGTTGTCCAAGTTCATAGCATCAAATGAGGAGAGAAGGATTAATCAAGAGAAGTCAATTCAGAATCTTCAGAATAAGTAGATCAAATGACCAAAGCCATAAGCAACCTTCCTCCAAACACTTGTCTTTATGACATGGATGACGAAATTGACGGAGAACCCGAACCAAATCTGCGACTGGATGAGCCACAAGATATCGGAAGTGTGGAGACAATTGGGGATAATGAAATAGAGGTCGATGAAGATCTAACTAGGTCTCCACCAAAGATCAAAGAGTTTGTCAGATTTGCAAAATTATGCCCACTTGGTAATCATGTCATCGCTGAAGCTCTTGATGACATAAGAGCGAGTACAATTTTGAATCCATGGTGGGACGAGAAAGAGAAGTGTTGACGTCGGGATTTTTTATTTGTCCCTTTTCGTGACTTATTCTTTGGTGTTCTCATGTTAATGTGAGATTTGTTTGAAAAAATAAGTGAAAAAGGTCCGACATGTGTAATGTCGACGATTTGACTTTAAGAGTCGCCAATTGGTGTTTTTAACTGGTTGCACCAATGCAACCGAAAAGGTTTGTACATTGAACCAGTGATATGACACTGCAAAACGGGTCTGTGAAACCGAGATTCATTATGGGTTCGGGGGCTTGATTATGCGGAGGGAAGGTGTTAGCCACCCCCTAAAATCCGTGTTGCCACAGTGACTACCACTTCTCAAAGAAACTATTATATGAATGTGTGTGTGTGTGTGTGGATCAATGTGAAATTATTTGAAAGTAGTGTGAGGCCTCGTTCACACCTATATACACCGGGTTTGAATTTATAGAAAAATTCAGTTTTTACTAGATATAGCAATGAAGTTTTGTAAAAGAGGTTTTTTAAACCCCGTGCTCAATAGGAATTGAGACATTTTCATACTTCCATTTTATTGTTAAATGTTCGACTTGTTTGCTTTTAATTTTGAGATGCGAGGCATCTTTGAGAAAATAATATACAACAGTGCCGAACCCCTTATGGGCATGAAAGCTATCCAAGGAAATTCGTATACTGTAAATAATGTACAAGCTGCTTACTGCTTAAAAAGTCCATCACGGGAACCGAATCTAGATTCAGTAGACTGAATCTGTGATCACATGATTCCTAGGCTCACATGATACTATAATTTGTATGGAAAGCAGTAAGAAGTTATATATATATATGTGTGTGTGTGTGCATGATCAGCCATCACGAAGCAATTCCATGGGGGATCAGAAATGTAAATAAAGCAGTAAATGCCATCAACCGCCACGAAGTAAACTCAAAGTAAGGACTTGAATGTAAATAAAGCTATAAAGCTATCAAGCGCCACCAAGTAAACTCCAAGCGTGATTTAAATGTAAATAAAGTCAAAAGCTATCAATCGCCACGATGTAAACTCTAGGCAGTGACGAAATGAAAAGAAAAAAATGTAAAAGGCCAATTAAGTAAACTCGAACTGACATGAAATATAAATATATATATACATATATATATATATATATAAGTAGTAAACGCACCGGATATAAAATCCAGGCTCATCAGATATGTCCGATAACAATTATATATAAGTATATATTTATAAAAGTAATTAAACGCTCCGGATATAAAATCCAGGCTCATTAGATATGTCTGACAACAATTATATATATATATATATATAAAAGCAAATAAACGCTCCAGACATAAGTCTAGGCTCAATCGAGGTATAACTCGATAATGTTAATCCATATAAAAATATATACATATATATAAGTATATATATACAGACAGAAATGAAAACCACAGACCGAAGTCTGGGCATACGCACACAACACGACTCTCAATGTGTAGAATAGTGTGTGAAAATATGAAGAGAAAGGCTTTATAGAGTGTAAGAAGGCTTTGTTGAGTACGCCAATGCATTTCTATAACTCTATATGGACAAACACTCAGCTCACGATGGTAAATTTATAACTGTATGTGGGCTAATAGGTGTTTAAAAAGAGCAAGCACTCAATATAGGGTGTGTATAAAGCAAATTGGACAGGGCTTCCTCGCCTTTTCTTTTTTAAAATGGCTAGCCCAAGCTCTATATTTATAGAGTCGCTGCTAGTCATAGTAGTGTACTGCAAGCAACATGATTGTACTGTGGCGTACCATGATTGTACCTGCTGCAAGAACCGTAATTGCACTGTGGTACTCGCCGGTTCATGGGTCCCGTCGTCCTGAAGTACGTGCACTCGTGCACTATAATGTCCACTCAAACTTGCTGAACTTCAATCTGCGCATCCGAACGAGGTATATGTGACCTTCTTCGGACTGCTTATGTCGAGAGTTACGCAATGAAATGGAATAGAGGTTGTACGAAGTCAGGAAGAGGGGACCATGCCCATGGTCTTCAAGCTTCAAATTCTATCCGATGTGCTGCCACGCGTAATAGTCACTCGGGATTGGAACTCCTGGTTCTTGAAGGACATTGTTGTATGTATGTATGTATGAAGTATTGAGACGAAGCGCAGGTGTTGAGTTAGCAAGATGACGTTTAACTCCTCATCGGTGTTATCGCCGATTTGAGTTGAAAGCAGACGTTGCTCAAGGTTATATCTGAGATTGGACTGCTGCAAGTGTTGAATGCCATAATGTCATCTTGTGGATGCCTGTCTGCCCGGTGTTAGTCTCCGGGGTCTGAGGTATGAGTGCCTCGGCAGGAGGTTTGATTGAAGCTGATGGCATGTTTTTGAAACAAGCATTTCCAGGGTTATCGTCGGAACTACAACAACATTCCTTGGGGTTATCGCCAAGGACGAAACTCGGGGTTATCTCCGAGGTTGTAAATGATGTTCCCAGTGTGTGTTCCGGGGTTGAGACTGATACTCCCGGTGTGTGGTCCAGGGTTTGAAACTGAACCTCCCAGTGTGTGGTCCGGGATTTGAGACTGAACTTTCGGTAGTATTCGAAATGGAGACTGAACTTCCAGTAGTATCCAGAATTGATGTGAGTTGTCTTCCAGGGTTATCTTCGAAAGATGATTCTGCCCTCCTGTAATGTTAGTAACAGTTGTGCAGAAAATTTCGAGTGTCTACAGATGCCCCTCTTTATCATATTCATGCAATGCAAGGCATGGATAGGATAAAGAATCCTAGACATTTGAAATACAATAGATAAACATGATGCTATATGCAGCAACATGATGCAAATGTATGAATGAGATGATTGTCAATTCCTTATTGGATTAACAATAACTGATGTCTTGGACATGCGATCCAAGTCTTCAAGGATGTTGACATTGGGGCCATCACCAAAGTCGTGAATCCTAGACACAAACTTCTACTCCAAAGAGGTGCCTCTTGTGTGAAAGAGATCTGTGGTGAGAAAGCTTTATCTGTTTGAGGATGTATAGAACATATCCCACCATCCTGTCGGAGTTACTGCCAATATTATGAACTTGTCAGGGTTGCCTGACCTTTGCTGATGTGTGTATCACCGGATAGATCCCTGTTGGGTGCATTGTCAAGGATGCTTGACCTTCATTGATGTGTGTATCAATGATTGCATTGAGTTGTAACCCTTGCTGGGAAAGATTGTCATGGATAAGTTGCTTCGATGGGTTTACTTGCCACCGGTTGCATTGATGTCAAGGTTGCTTGACCTTCATTGATTTGTGTATCAATGGTTGTATTGTGTTGTAACCCCCATCGGGGAATATGTCAAGGCTGCTTGACCTTCGTTGACGCGTATATCAACGATTACATCGCGTTGTAACCCCCGCCGGGGATACGTGGGTGTTTGAAAATGTTGCGTTGTGGCCCCCGCCGGGGATATATCATCGATTCATGACTTTGGTGTTGTAAATTTCATGGGGATACATCTTTAATTTGTAACCGACATCAGAACCCCGTCGAGATACATCGTGGTTTGCACTCGACGTTCATTGACGATATCAGACCTTTGTGAGGTATTGCCGAGCATGATTTGTGAAAGCTGAGGCCACTGGTATCATATACCTTGTATGCAGGCGAATACCAATGTGGAACATGTGGAGCAGAGTTTGACTCATGAAAACCAGGATTCCAGGCTATTCCGCTCAATTGCGTAGCATTTTTATTCCTAATTTAGCCTTTTCAGCATGCAAGACCTCCTTTGCAACTCTAAGTGGAACGAGCCGGAGGTGTGGGACCCATAAAAGAGTGCCACAGGTACACCTGCAGCAGCCGCAGGTGGACCTGCGGCCAGCCGTGGCTATACAAAGCCCATGGGTTGCTTTCATAAGTCATTTTTAAGCTGCACGACGAAGGATATCTGAGAGCTCTTCTTCAGTCCTGTTGAGTTCGAGCAACTTTCTGCATATTCTGCCACCGTACAAGTGTTCTTCACTGTCCTGGTAACATATGCATGTATTCGTTTCAAGTTTCTATCCGTTGGAAAATGACTTATCATATAAAATGCATTTAGACACATAGTAGTGAATATGCATGCCGATATGATATGATAAAAAATATTGAACATAGTAAATGTTAGTATTAAACCATGCTGAACATAATAATGTGAAAAAATTTGACTTTTGTCACAGTCAAATTGGCACCTTTTACTGTCATTTCTTATCCTATTTGAGGACAAATGAGTAAAGGTAGAAAAGTAAAACAACCCTGGTAATTAGATTACACTCACGAATTTTTACTGTGATGCATATAAGATGTATATGACTGTTGGCAGGTGTGCTACTGAATGGCCACCTAGTCATGCCTATTTGCATGTGGATAGTCCCATTTACAAAGGGGGCTATGACAAAAATTTTCCAAAATGTAGGCATTGAGTAGTCATGCATTTTTAACTCTACTGTAGACGTATGTTAAAACAATGCATGCATGCATGTAATCATAAGATGCATTTTGAAAAGCTCCAAGTAAGAATTTACCACACCCTTTCTGAGGTGATTTGGAGACTTGTTGTCCAAATATTATGGATTCGGATCAGTCGAGTAGTTCCCACGGACCACTTCTGGTGTACGGAGGAGGGCTTCTGAAGTACCTTGACCCCATTCTATTAGACAACCTCGTCGTTTGGTGGAGGCGGTGATTCGTCCTATCCGGGTTGAAGTGCCGGATGTCGAGGATGAAGAGGAGGATATACCGGTTGAGGTTTCGGCTCCTGCTGCACGTGTTCCCCGTAGGGAGTTGCCAGGTATTCAAGTGGCGAACCCAAATCTTCTGGGTGACTTGAGTAGGCATCCTTCAGTATACCTGCACGCAAACAAGGCATGAAGTTAGATCTTAATCTTCCTTGTTTCATATTGATGAGGCGTGAAGGGTTCTGATGTTGATCTGTATTTGATGTAGATTCCCGGCTTTACACAGCCTCGAGGGAACTGGTTCAGCATCCACTCTATGTATCAGGCCTTAAATGATGACTATAGAGAGATTGTCCATGGCTGGGTATTCGGGACGTTCTTTTCAATTCTTCCCCGTCGTTGTCCCTGGGGTTATCTCAGGGCATTGTCTGAGTGCTGGTTTCACCAGACTCAGTCACTCCATTTGTTGGACTGTGAGGTGATGATGACGCCGATGGATTGGCGATTTACCACAGGTATGGAGTTTGGAGGGGATCCAGTGCCTTGTACGTCGGATATTACCCCTACTGCCGTCAGATCCTTGTTATGAGTTTCGACGGAGGCGCTCAAGGGCAGGACTGTATGTACAGGTCCTTTGAGCATAGATGCTATGAGCTGGCTATTGAGTGAGCCTATACCCGATGATGTGAGAGTCAGGGATAGCATTCTTCGGTGATTGTTCCTGATGATCATTAGGGGTTTCTTCATAGTAGATAACTCTTCTACGGTGTCCTTCACTTTGATCAGCACCACTCAATATGTGGACCGTATAGGAGACTATGATTGGGGTTCCTACACCTTTTCCTAATTCCTCATGGGAATGCGCATGCGATCGCAGGGCTTGACTGAGGCTTGGTTAGGATTTTACCTGTTTCTGCTGGTGAGTATTTCTCTTGTCTTTTCCCATGTACAGGTTAAGAGTGTTGACTGACAGCAGATGTTTGCCTTTGTGTTGGCAGTTTTGGGCCTATGAGAAGCTTCCATGTTTGCGTCCTGTGAGCGTGTTAGGGTTAGATACCTATCCATGAGGATGGAGATGGCAACATTCCATACTGGCGGAGGTCCCTGTTGCTGAGGGTTTCACCCATTGCCGTCTACATCTGGAGTTGTTGACTGCGGATGTTATCACATGGGTTCCCTATTTTGGGGAGCATTTGAGTGTTGGTTTTGAGGACGGATACTCGACTGGAGTTGAGTATGTTATATCCACCCGCAGGATTCCTCTTTTCAGAGATGGAGGATGGGAGCTCTACTTAGGAGAGCGTGCTATCAGGAGCACCACAGGAGAGATTCGCATGCCGATCTTGCCTCCTGCCAGAGGTTATTGGCCTGTTTCGCAGTAACCCGTCACTGATATCCCATTGTTGGGGATTGACAGTTACACATTATCAAAGGGCCCCTATACTCAAGAGATGTTCCAGCATTGGTGGTTCCCTCATACCATTGGAGCTCAGACCCGCACCACACAGTTCATGGGGGATATGGTTCCAGGATCTGTGATGATGACGGATTCGCTAGCCTGTGTCAGAGATCCGACTCATGTGACACAGATTGACAGTTTGACCCGGCAGTTGGACCGGGCATATTTCTTTATCCGGCATTTGGGTAGAGATCCTTCAGAGGCAGATACTTTTTATCCTTCCAGCTTTGGCGCTGGCCCCTCAGGTGACCTATATGGCTTTGTCGGTGCAGATCCTCCCTTGTATAGGCCTGACATCCTTGTAGATAGAGATCTAGTGACTTAGGAGGAGTTACATCAGATGGATAGGATCGACGATGTGGACATCGACACCATTGACTTCTTCTGATGTATATTTCTCATTATCTCATTTAATAGGCCTCTGTTAGTTGCTGGGTAGCTTCGCCCCATTCTTGCTATATCTTTTGATAGGCCTCTATTGAGATGTTGGGTAGCTTTGCCTCATTTCCCTGTATTTTAGCTGTACAGAGATGTATTAGATGATGATATACTTAGGAATGTATGCACATTTTCCATTCCCTATATCATATTGCCATCTATTGTATCATGCATGTTATTGTGTTATGCATATGTATATATGTCCAGAGATATTCAAAGATTGACCCTGGATGGTCTTTATGACACTACCGCATGAGATGTCTTCTTCGACAGTTAGCCGTATTGATTCTACCCCACCATTTTTGGTGGCATCTGGTATGCGCTCATGGTATGATAGTATGTCACTACTAGACAGGGTGACTGTAGATCATTTGCTGTAGCATACTATGACCTTGTTGATGTTTCAGGTTCCCATAGGGTTCATAGATGGTATGCTAGAGCACTGGGTACCGGATATATAGGTTTTTCGGTTTGGCACCCGAGAGTTGACTCCTACTCTGGAGGAGTATGCACGGTTGATGATGCTGCCGCTGGATAGACCTTGCGTGCAGATGGCAATTGGGGACATGAGTAGGCAGTTCATGACCCTCACCGGCTTGAGGCGTAGAGTGGTACATGACGAAATTACATGTGGCCACGTGATATCCCAACATTTTTTGATTGGCAGATTTGGCTCTGAGGATAGTTATGCACGGCATTTCGGGGATTTAACCACACCAGAAGATCAGTGGCGTTTAGCCAGAGTGGATGTACTGATGCTATGTGTATTGTCATACGTCTACATGCCACGATACATGGATGAGAAGGACATCGGTGTCATTATGGCAGTGAGAGCTCTCAGGGAGGGTCATACCATCGTACCAATGATTATCGCAGAGACACTGAGGTCAGCTACGTACTGCTGCACTTGTCCGGCAGGAGTATTCATAGGTAGCTCGGTCATGCTTTACGTGTGGTTCATGTCACACTTGGGACCGATTGGCACATTCAGACAGCATGGATATTGTTTCACCCATGATATAGCGATGTCGTACTCCTTCTAGCCTGCAGAGTGTAAGATGCTGCTTCTTGGTCAGCTTTTTCTGGCAAGGATTGGAGATCCATTCACTATATTTCCGTGTACAGGGCTTAGCTCACCCTACAACTTCATTACTCATGCTCTGGGCATGGATTATCAACCTCTAGCAGGTTTGAGAGGGATGATCACCTACCACCCATTAGCTATGATGTGTCAGTTTGACCAGTTTTAGGATTTTCACCTATATAAGGGGGCAGTGATTCAGCATTTCGCTTCTCGCCACTTATCATCAGCGGACAGATCCAGGTTCTATGCCTATTGGGATCAATGAAGAACACGCGAAGAACGTGAAGAACGAACGAACGAAGAACGTGAAGAACACCCAAAGAACGAACGAAGAATGCGAAGAACGTTGTTGATGGACAAATTTAAAACCATCGTAGGATAATTGTTGTTGATGGACAAGTTTAAAATCATCGCGTATAAGTTAGTTGCTTATTTCTTGGTTAGGAATGTTAGAAACGTTCATGAAGAACAGATTAAAACTGAGCTATAATGAAGTTATGGCAAAAATTTTGTAAAAGAAGAACGAGAATTAGAAAGTTAGTAAATGAACCCGAACATGTAGGGTTTCATAAAAATGTAAGAGAATGTAGAAAACGTGAGTCATGGACTCAAGAACAAACGAATTCTGAGTTCGGATGACCGAATTACTGATGAACCAACGAAGAACGTTAAAAATGTAAAACTAACGAAGGGCGAAGATTAAGTCAATTGAATGGAATGTTAACGGATTCAGAACAAAGTTCTGTCTATGGGTAATCGAAGTACATAAGATAAGGAAGAAAATGGCTTTGGAACGATCTCGTTCCGAGTTATAATGAATAAGTTATGGAATCGGGAAGTAAGCGTCTTAAGCAATTTCTAAGACTTCGAAAAATTTTCTAGGTTTTGTGCTCGGCGCCGCAAAGCCAGTCAAGCCTTGGGAGACGGCGCGTAACGCGAGGCCCGGGCCATCAGATACTGCTGAGTGGCGCTGTGGCGCGAGAAATAGAGAAGGAGGAGGCGCCGCAAAGACAAATTTCGACAGTTTAACATCAGTATAGTGGTGGCTGCAAATACGAGGTAAAGGAAGGGGCACGACGCCGTAGCGCCGGTGCAAGATAGTGCCCAGTGATGAGCTTTTAACTGCTCAATTACTGGGGGATGTGCAAGAAAGAAATATGAACATGTAGTTCAACTAATGTATCACTTAATAAAGTGATTTAAACCTTTATTGAAGGTTGAATGAAAAGATTAAACGAGATTAAAAGGCAAAGAATGTAGACGCAGGTTATGGAACCGATATCTGGAAATCGTAGTCGCAATGAAATGAACGTGGGGGATTGTTATGATTGTGATTCCTTAGACGTTGAGTGACGATGGTAATGTATAACATTTTGATTTTATGACATGGTAATGAGAGATGAATGTAAAGCGTTTAGACGCCGTGAACGCAACGCTATTGCGATGAACGATCGGTCTTAGCATACAACGAACCATATGGCTTTGACATTAAGAAAGAATATTGAACATGGGGTTCTGGTGATAGTAACGATGGAAAATGATTAAAACCTTAAGTAAAGGTTGAATGTGAGATTAAGGGATGAACAACGTAAACGTTGAATACATAAACGATCCTCGTGAATCGTATTTACGTCGGGCGAACGTTCTAAGTAATCATTGGTTATATGACTTTGACGTTGACGAAGGTAGTAAGTAAGAATATAAATTATCAAGAAAGCTGTAGCGAACAGTAAGAAGATTAATGAAAACCGAATGTGAGTCGGATGAGAACGTTAGAATGAAATGTAAGCATTGAACACTTTAACCGACATGAAGGTTAAGTGTACGCGAATATTAAATGGGTAGAACCTACACCCCATTTATGGTTTGACCGTAAGATAATGAAGACCAATGATTAAACCTGTGAATGGTAAATAACTGAATTAAAGACAAGGATGTTTAACGTTAAGAAGCCGAGTTAATGATTAACTTGAATAATCATTCTGAGTATACAAAAGACTTTATGACTTAGATGATATAGAATGAATCTTGAGGTATGGCATTTATTTGCCAGAAAGCCATAAGGAATAAGAAATTGACTTAACAAATATTATAATTTAATGGTTCGGATAAGTTAAGATAAGTTTAGGTTGTGGTACAATTGTAACCTTTGATGTTTAACACATGGGAGCTGGGCTAAAAAATTCCTTCAGAGAGCGAAGGTATATACGAAACTGGCAACCGATCTAACTCATTGTGATGGCAGTGTAGATGAGACAAGAACTTGTTTGTTGGTTGTTTGTGAGAAACCACTCAGAGTACCGTATAGACTACTAGCCGAGACACGATGTGTGATGAGTCCTATGAGAGTATAAGAAGAAGATAAGAATGTAAATCATCAAAGATGATGAACGTATTGAGTAAGACATCTCCGTATGTCATGAAGCCGTTAACCGGTAAAAGAAGTTTGTCACGTAAACTTAGTTTGTAAGAATGCGAACCCTAAGAAGTAAAGTTAAGCTTAAACGAATGCGTAGGTCAAGTATATGACTAATTGGTGTATGCGTTATTTTCTTATGTGCTATATAGGAATTGGAATGAGCAGTTCAGCGTAAACTTTAAGCTGTAACTGTGCGTAAGGAAAGTTTCATAACTTCATTCATATTTTAAATGAATGCTAGTTTCTAAAACTTCTCAGATGTTGAACTTGAGAAGTTCTGTCTATGTGCGAATGTGTGATATTTTTACAAGGTGGTAGAATGTATGAGGCCTTATGCTACAATGTGAACACTTCAGTGTTTCTATGAGATGAACTGTTCTCTGATTGAACTGTTCAATATGAGCATGTTCTGTTTATACATGAACCGTTATTGTTAAGTCTGTGCTATTGATTCTAGCCAGACAGAATGTATATGAAAGAGAGTAGAGAATGAAAGTTTTTCAAAGTGAATGTGACCAATGTTTTAAAATGATAGGAATCGAGATTATTCCTATTATTCAAACTGCTTCATAACCTTTGTTCCGTTATTAAAGTCTTAAAAGAATGTTTGAATTCTTAAAGTTGTTTGTTCAACTACTATGACTTGCTAAGAAATTGAATGCTCACACTTGCTTTAAATAAAAAACAATTAGCGAACGATGTTAGAAGAACTTAAGGATCCCGTAGAGAACAAGCTGATCGGTATCTAGAAGAAGTGTCATTCATTATATGAATGAGCGTGAAGATCAAGCGAAGACTTGTAATATAGAATGATAGAATTAAACTATAGAATAGTTTAAGGAATGATTATGTATCCTTGGTGGCGGATAAAAGTCACTCGTATAAGATGTAAAGAATAATGTAATTATCATTATTTGTAATGAAAGAGGTTATAAGGTTTTAGAACCTGGGATTTGAGAATGTATATTTTTAGATTTAGCTATATAATGATGTATGTTTGGAAGAAGATGGGATCGTGACGTACGAAATTTGGATGTGAAAATAGACCGGATTTCGGGGCGTTACAGATTGGTATCAGAGCTGATAGGTTATAAACGTTAGGTATGAGTACCTAAGACTATAATCGTAAAGAGAAGGATAAGAAGATCACCACGTGATCATAGTAAATCGTAGTAACAGATGAGCTGTTAAACGATGAATGATTTATAGCCAATGATATGAATGAATGGTACTACGAAGTAGTATGGGAATAAGAACTCAGATTGAATTATGAAGGATATCATACGAATTAAAGAAAATTCGTATTAAGTAAAGAGAAAGTTAGAAGTTGTGAGATTTCAATTGAGGACTCATGTGATAGCTGAGTTGTATTAACCTTTGTATGGGCAGAGGTTTGTGCTTGGTGTAACAACTGCTCAGTTTATTACAGTGATAATCATTGGAATTGGTCGCGTTATCAATATGTATATGATGAGAAGGTGAATCTTTTCTCATATATATGCTTGATAGGTAGAGAAAGATAAGGTAGGTACGAGTTCTTGAAACTCATACTTATGGTAAGATGGGTAGAGAATGTTTTGAGAATGTATGTTGTTATATTTAGCTATATAATGATGTATGTTTGGATGAAGATGGGATCGTGACGTACGGAATCTGGATGTGAAAATAGATCGGATTTCGGGGCGTTACAGGATCAAACTTTTTCACACCTGCAGTTTGTCCCAAACATGGGATCAAACTTTCTTTCCCCCGCAGTTTAGCCTGCACATGGGATTCAGACTTCTCTTCTAACAAGAATCGTCTCCGAGGGGCGAACTATGTCGACCGATCTCCCACGATACTGGAGTAGTCGAGGCAACCATATTCTATATGGCCCGATCGTAATAATAATAAAAAACAAAAACATTTCTACTCTCTCTCTACAAAAACAAAAATAACAAAAACATTTTTACCCTTTCTCTACAAAAATAAAAACAACAAAAACATTCCTACACCCTTCCACATCATTCAGCGTTGAACCTCTTACACCAGGTTCGAACTACGCAGACCTGATCTCCTCTTCAATAGGAGTACGTAGGCAGCAATTTATGGTTCGGTCTAACCCCTACCAAAACACAAATACTTATCATCTGGTACGGGGATCAAACTTCAATCCACCACATTTCATAGGCTTCAGACCAAAGGGATGGAACTACCTGACCCCTCCTCACAAATAAGAGATCCAACGACCATCTAAGCTGCGGTTGTGCCTTAAAGAGCAACACCAATCCATAAGATAAGAAATTAACTAGGCTCCTCTTAAATAGGAGTACTGACGACCATCTGTGGTGTAGTCAATCTTAGAGAGGAAAAGCCACACACCTCTACTCATTTCCATATAAAATCCAATCCCAAGACACCATAGATGGTAGGGATACACATAAATTAATGATCCGTTTTGAAGATCCTGCGACGTCTCAATGTCCACACATCAAGGATGAGTTCAGAATGCATCAAGATCACAAGCCCTGAAGAAACAGGCAAATATCAAGCAAGTATCAAGGCACAACTAAAAGGGAAGTGAATCAAAATATATTTCCCTGCCATATATAATGCTGTTTGATATATACAATATGTGTTGTACATGACAAAATGGCTAAGCTAGTCTGTGCAGGAAAATACAAGTCTATCTACGGATCTGTATGTATGCGGACTATCAGATCTAATATAGCATCCCTCTCCGAAGAAAGAGGTAACGCTGCAAGCTCCTGCCCAATGGTATCTACACGAGGTAGCAGATCTGAGGCTAACTGCATGGTGGCATGATGCTCATCAATGTAGGCACTCATATCGGCAAGAATTCCATATGTAATTGATCTCACTAAAGTACTGTCTGTGACGGCTACATCCCGGGCAGATAGGGCAACATCTCGCTCTACAATCAATGCATCTCTGGCTGATTTGCCCTCATCTCTCTCTTATAGAGTTGCGTCTCTCCCATCAAGAGCTGTCAACATCAAGGCCCTATCCTGATCTCTCTCAAAGGTCATCAGATGTAGACTCTGCTCCAGATACTATGCGGAATGCTGAATCACAGTAGCACTCATAGTGGGAGAATCCATCACAACTGCTGGCAACCCAGTAGATAAATCCTCCTTGATGGGAATATAAGTCTCCTCCATAGGCTCCCCATCATCGAAATCAATCCCCGACACCGTGGATACTTCTATAGTCAATGCCGTCTCTATCTCCATCCATTCGAAATACTCTGCAGAACAACTCGGATGGCTAACGAAATACTTAGCTAGCTCATGCTGATCCCAACAGACGTACAACCTGGATCTATCCTCTGCTGATAAATGGCGAGAAGCTAAGCGCTGACTCAATGCCCCCTCAAAAGGATGGAAGTCCTGGAACTAGTCAAACTGACACATCACGACCATGGGGTGGTAAGTAGTCATACCCCTCAAGCCAGCTAGAGAAAGATAATCCATTCTCGGAGCATGAGTGATGAGCTGTAGGGTGAACTGAGCCCTGAACATGATAATATGTCAAATGGATCTCTGATCTCTGCCAGGAAAGCGACCAAGATGCAGGATCTGTACACTCCGCAGGCTAGAAGGAGTGCGACATGGCTATGTCATGAGTGAAACAATACCCATGTCGTCTGAAAGTACCAATCGGTCTCAAGTGTGACATAAACCACACGTACAACATAACTGAGCTGCCTGTGAATACCCCTGCAGGGTAAGTACTGCAATATGTGGCTGACCTCAGTGTCTCTAAAATTATCATAGGTACAATGGTGTGACCCTCCCTGAGAGCTCTCACTGCCATTATGACGCCAATATCTAGCTCATCCATGTACCGTTGCATATATACATACGACAATACGCACAGTAGCAAGACATCTACTCTGGCCGAGTGCCAATGATCCTCCGACATGGTGAAATCCCCGGAGTGTCGTGTGTAACTATCCTCAGAGCCAAATTTGTCCATCAGAAAATGCTAGGATACAACATGACCGTATGTGATCTCATCCTGCATAACTCTCCGCCTTAGCCCGATGAGAGTCATAAACTGTCGGCTCATGTCGCCGATGGCCATATGCATGCAAAGTTTGTCCAATCGTAATGCCATCAACCGCGCATACTCCTCTAGAGTAGGAGTCAACTCATGGATTCCAAAATGGAAGACCTATCTCTCCGGTATCCAATGCTTCAACATACCCTCTATGAAGCCTACGGGAACCTGAAACATCAGGAGAGTTATAGTATGCTGTAATAATTGATCTACATTCACCCTGTCTGAAGGTGACATACTATCATACCACGATCTCAGACGGGAGGACACCAACAATGGTGGGGTATAATCAACATGGCTAACTGTCGAAGAAGGCATCTGTACAGGTAGTGTCATAAGACCATCCAGGGGTCAATGTTGAATATCTCTGGACATACATACATATGCATAACATAATACATGCATGATAAAGAATAGATGGAAATATGATATAGGGAATGGAAAACAATACATACATTCCTAAGTATATCATCATCAAATACATCTCTGTATAGCTAGAAATACAGGGAAATGGGGCACAAATGCCCTACATCTAACAGAGGCCTATCAAAAGATATAACGAGAATGGGGGAAAGCCACCTAGTGTCTGATAGAGGCCTATCAAAAGAGATAACGAGAATATACATCAGAAGAAGACAATGGTGTCAATGTCCACATCATCAATCCTGTCTACCAGATGTAACTCCTCCTGAGTTATTGGATCTCTTTCCACAGGGATGTCAGGCCTATACAAGGGAGGATCTGCACCGACAAAGCCATATGGGTCACCTGAAGGGCTAGCGCCAGAGCTGGAAGGATAAAAAATATTCGCCTCTAAAAGATCTCTGCCCAAGTACCGGATAAAGAAATGTGCATGGTGTAACTGCCGGGTCAAACTGTCAATCTGTGTCAAATGAGTCGGATCTTGGACACAGGCTAGCCAATCCGTTATCATCACGGATCTAGGAACCATATCCCCCATGAACTGTGTGGCGCGGGTCTGGGCTCCAATGGTACGAGGGAACCAACAATGCTGGAATATCTCCTGAGTGCAGGGACCCTCTGATAATGTAAAACTGTCAACACCCAACAATGGGATATCAATAACGGGAGACTACGAAACAGGCCAATAACGCCTGGCAGGAGGCAAGATCGGTATACGAATCTCTCATGTGGTGTTCCTGATAACACACTCACCTAAATAGAGCTCCCATCCTCCATCCGTGAAGAGAGGAATCCTATGAGTGGAAATCATGTACTCGACACCAATCGGGTACCTATCCTCAAATCCAATGCTCAAATGCTCCCCTGAATAGGGAATCCATGTGATGACATCAGACATCAACAACTTTAGTTGTAGGCAGCAATGAGTGAAACCCTCAGTTACAAGGACCTCAGCCAGTATAGAATGATGCCATCGTCGTCCTCGTGGGTAGGTATCTAATCCTAACACACTCACTGGACATAAACATGAAAGCCTCTCATAGGCCCAAAACTGCCAACACAAAGTCAAACATATGCTGTCAATCAACACTCTTAACCTGTACATGGGAAATTACAAGAGAAATACTCACCAACAGAAATGGGTAAAATCCTAGCCAAGCCTCTGTCAAGCCCTGCAAACGCATGCGCATTCCCCTGAGGAAATAGGTAAAGGTGTAGGAACCCCAATCATACTCTCCAATATGGTTCACGTTTCGAGTGGCGCTGATCAAAGCAAAGGACACCGTAGAAAAGTTCTCAGCTATGAAGCAGCCCCCAATGATAATCAGGAACAATCGCAGAAGAATGCAATCCCTGACTCTCAAATCATTGGGTATGGGCTCACTTAACAGCCCGCTCATAGCATCTACGCTCAAAGGACATGTACAAACAGTCATGCCCTTGAGCGCCTCTGCCAGAACTCCTAACAAGGATCTGACGACAGTCGGGGTAATATCCGTATACAAGGCACTGGTGCCCCTCCAAACTTCATACCTGTGATAAACCACAAATCCATTGGCGTAATCATCACCTCACAGTCCAACAAATAGAGTGACTAAGTCTGGTGAAACCAGTGCTCAGACAATGCCCTAAGGTAACCCCAGGGACAACAACAGGGAAGGATGGAAAATAATGCTTCAAATCCCCAGTCATACACGATCGCTTTATAGTCAGGATGCAAAGCCTGGTACATGGCGTAAATGCTGAACCAGTTTCTTCTAGGCTATGTAAAGCCTGGAACCTACATCATAAAGCAGATAAACATCAGAATCCTTTACTCCTCATCAATAGGAAAGAAGGAAGATCAAAGTCTAGCTTTTTACCTCATTTGCATGCAAGTAAACTGAGGGATGTCTACTCAAATCGCCCAACAACTCTGGGTTCCCCAACTGAATGCTCGGGAGGTCCCTACGGGGAACATGTGAAGCAGTAGTGGGAGCCTCAACCAGTACATCCTCCTCATCATCCTCCACATCCGGTACATCAACCCGGACATGACGTATCACCGCCTCCGCCAAACGATGAGGCTATCTAACAGAACGGGGTCGACGTACTTCAGAAGCCCTCCTCCGCACACCTGAAGTGGTCCTGCAGAAACTACTTAGTTGATCCGGATCCATATATCTGGACAACAAGTCTCCAAATCACCTCAGAAAGGGTGTGGTAAATTCTTATCTAGAGCTTTTCAAAATGAAGTTTTATAACTACATGCATGCATGCATTATTTTAATATACATCTACAATAGAGTTAAAAATGCATGACTACCCAATGCCTACATTTTGGAAATTTTTTGCCATTGTCCCCTTTGTAAATAGGACTATCCACATGCACATAGGCATGACTATGTGGCCATTTAGTAGCACAGCTGCCCACAATCATATACATCCTACATGCATTAATACATCACAGTAAAACAAATCTGTAAGTGTAGCCTAATTACCAGGATTATTTTACTTTTTCACCTTTGCTCATTTGTCCTCAAATAGGATAAGAAATAGCAGAAAAGGTGTCAATTTGACTGTTTCAAAAGTCAAATTTTTTCACATCATCATGTTCAGCATGGTTTAATACTAACATTTACTATGTTGAATATTTTTTATCAAGTCATTTCAGCATGCATAATCACTACAATGTGTTTAGATGCATTTCATGTGATATTTCATTTTTAACAGATAAAAACTGGAAAAGAAGACATGCTTACGTTACCAGGATAGTGTAGAACACTTGTACGGTGACAGAATTTGTAGAAAGTCATCCGAACTCAGCAGATATGAAGAAGAGCTCTCAAATTTCCTTCACGATGCAGTTTGAAAATGACTTGGGAAAGCAACCAGCCCATTGAAAGGAATTCACGGTTACCCACAAGTCCACCTGCGGCTGCTGCAGGTGTACCTGCAGCACCCCTATGTGGGTCCCACCCCTCCGGATCGGTCCAGTTCGAGTTGTAAAGGAGTCTCACAAGCTGAAAAGGCCAAATCAGGAATAAAAATGCTACGCGATTGAACGAAATAGCCTGAAATCCTGGTTTTCATGGGCCAAACTATGGCTTTACATAACACTCATTGGTCTTCGCCCAAACAGATGGTATACAATACCGATGATCTCAGCCATTGCAAACTACATTCGGCAATACCTCACAAAGGTCTAATGCCGTCAGTTCAGGGTCGTAGCCCTAAAATATGGTCCCCGACGGGGGCGTCACACATTTTTCAACCATTGATGTACACGTCAATGAAGGTCAAGTAGCCTTGACATGCTCCCCGACAGGGGTGTCACGCATTTTCAACCATTGATGTACACATCAATGAAGGTCAAGCAGCCTTGACATGATCCCCGACGGGGGTGTCACGCATTTTCAACTGTTGATGTACACGTCAATGAAGGTCAAGCAGCCTTGACATGATCCCTGGCGGGGGTGTCACGCATTTTCAACCGTTGATGTACACGTCAATGAAGGTCAAGTAGCCTTGACTTGATCCCCGGCGGGGGTGTCACGCATTTTCAACCGTTGATGTACACATCAATTGAGGTCAAGCAGCCTTGACATGGTCCCCGGCGGGGGTGTCACGTATTTTCAACCGTTGATGAACAATTCCCCAGCGGGGGTGTCACACGTTTTCAACCGTTGATGCACACATCAATGAAGGTCAAGCAGCTTTGACATTATCCCCAGCAGGGATCTTATCTGTTGATACACATGTTAATGAAGGTCAGGCAACCCTGACAATACCAACTGTTGGTAGTAATTCCAACAGAGCAACGGAAAGACCTAGCGATACAAACCAGGGAAGAACATCCTCATCGAGGAGGACCGATGATGGAATATGTTATACATATCCTCAACAGACAAAGATTTATCCCCACAGAATCTCTTATACATGAGAGATACATCTTCACGATAAAGTCTGTATCAGGGATTCAAGACTTTGGTGATAACCCCAACGTCAACAATCCTAGAGATTCTTAGTAGCTTTGGATCACGCGTCCAAGACAGTTCATCAGGCTGGTTATTTATTGCTGCCCCAGTAAAAGCAACAGAGAGCCGACAATCATCCCATCATGTTGGAGGGAAATCCAACAAACCACATACATTTGCATCATGTTGTTATACATTGCATCATAATCACCTTGTTGCATTTCAAGTATCTAGTATTCTTTATCCTATCCATGCCATTGCATTGCATGAATATGATAAAGAGGGGCATCTGTAGACACTCAAAATTTTCTACTTACTTATTACTAATATTGCAGGAAGTGTGGAATCTTCTTTCAGAGATAACCCTGGAAGAAAGCTCAGCTTAATCCCAGAAATACCACTAGAAGTGTAGTTTCAACCCCAGAAAACACACCGGGAGTATCATTCCCCATCTCGGAGATAACCCCGAGGATAGCAGTGCAGATACCAAAAATTCCACCAGAGAAGGCCGATTCATCTTGGAGATAACCCCGAGATATTCAGTCTCAGTCCCAGAAACAACATCGGGAAAGATAATATCAACCTTGGAGATAACCCCAAGGAGTGCAGTTGCAGTTTCAGAGATAACCCCGGAGATGCTCGTTTCAACCCATGTAGTCAGCTTCAACCTTGGGACTCACATCGAGGCACTCAATTCACTAACCCAGAGATAACCCCGGGAGGATAGGCACACCTCAGAGACAACCCTAAGGGCATTGAACACTTGCAGCTGTCCAATCTCGTAGATAACCCTGAGCAACATTTGCTTTATCAGCCAAAATCGGAGAGAACCCCGGTGAAGGGTAAAGTCGTCAAATTGCCACCTCAAACCTACATGGTGCCGTCTCTACAAACAAACAGTAAAACATACATTCTACACAATAATGTCCCACAAGAACCAAGGAGTTGCAATCCCGAGTGACTATTACGCAAGGTAGAACAACGGATAGAATTTGAAGCTTGAAAAGATAGGACATAGTTCTATCTTCCTGACTTCGTACAACCTCTAATCACATGTCATTGCATAGCTCGCGATAATAGTAATCCAAAATAGGTCTTATACACCTCAATCAGATGCTCGAATTGAAGTTCTGCAAGTTCAAGCAGACATCGCGTTGCACGCATGCACGTACTTCGAGATGGCATGACCCGCAGAGCCCGGGGAACCCCGGGCAGCCGCAGGTGCATCTGTGGCTGCCGCAGGTACACCTGTGTCTCCCAGCTCTATAAATAGAGGGCTTGGGGTGGCCATATTTAAGAGAAAAAAGCGAGGAAGCCTTGTCAAATTTGCTCTGTACACACCCCATATTGAGTGCTTTCTCATTTTAAACACTTGTGAGCTCACATATAGCTATATTTTTACCAGTGGGAGCCGAGTGTTCATCCACTTAAAGTCATAGAAGTCTTCTTTGGCAGCTCACTGTAAGCCTTCTTACACACTATAAATCTTTTCTCTTCATCTTTGCACACATTCTTCTTCACATTGAGAGTCGTGTTGTGTGTGTATGCCAGGACTTCGGTCTGTGGTTTTCATTTTTGTTTGTATATATATATATATTTAATTATATATATATATATATTTATATATATGGAGAAGATATGTTTCTGCATACCTCGACAAAGGTGCATAGGCATTTGTGTGTTCTCAGTCGACAGATTGTCGTGACCATTAAGACCAGAGAGAGAAGGGTAGCTAGTTTGATGAAACATAGCACGCCAGGTGTTCGACAAAATGCCTAAGTGGGGTGAAGTTGTTACCTTAGCTTGTATTTCCTTCGTTTACCATTCGTTATCCATTTAGTTGCTTTGATAATTAGTTATGCTTAGATTAATCACACTTTCATTTATTGCTATTCGAATAAGACTTTAACGATACAAAGTTGGTACTTGGTAAATATTAGTGATAGTTCCTCGTGGGCACGACATTCTACTTATCACTGTATTACTTGTTAGACCGCGTATACTTGCACGTGTTTAGTGATCGGTTTTCTGACCAACAAGTTTTTGGCGCCGTTACCGGGGAACTATTATTCTAATATTGTCCAATATTGATTTCAATCAATTTAGTCTTACTTTAAACATATATATATATATATATATATATATATATATATTTCTTCTATTTGTTTAATCTTCCTTTCTTTTTGTTTTTAAGTTTACAGATTATGGACAATCAATGTTATCAATGGCCCTATGAGGGGAAGTCGCAACCAAGCTCGGAAGAAGGACTCGAGAAATTGCAAGTTCAAATTGGAAATGCCTTGAGGTTTTCTGACAATATTGGGTGTCAGTCCACTTAGAATGTCTACTGTCAGGAACGAGCTGACTTTGAACCGATCTCCTATCATCCAAACTGCCAGGGTTATCCAAACTCTTGGGACTACAGTCAAGAGCAATATCATGATCCGAAACATGCCTCTCAGTTTGAATATCAGTCTCCGCCGCACTATGAGTTGATATCTCATCCGAATGAGAACTTTTCTGAGTCCTCAACACGTGAAAAAGAGAACAGGCTTGGGGAGCTTCTCACCATCTTTATCGAAAGAAATGAGGTTCGGATGGCAAGCCAAGAAGCCGTATTGCATAGCCTTGAGAATCAATTGGGGAAACTCGTCAATGCCATCACAAAACCACGGCAAGGCAATCTTCCGGTCTTAATTGATCTCGACAATGAAGCAATAGAGTATTGCTCGGTGGATATGCAAGGAAAATGTGATGAGTCTCGCATAGTTGTTGAGGGAGATGTCATAGTGCAAATTGACCAACCGGTGGAGTCTGAAGATGGAGACAAAAGGATACACATTGGTTGTATAGTCAATAGTGATCTATAATCAGACACCGCGCTCACGACCGTGGAAACCCTAGAGAGCCTAATAGAGCACAAAAAACGCTTTTAACTTGATGACAAAGGCGAATTAGTGGATAATACCAGTGGCGAAAGATTCTTTGTACCAAAGGATGACTGGATGGATGAGGGACAGAAGAATGGCCAATCATCCATGTCGGCCAAAAATTTAGAAGAATTAATGAACGGGTGGCATGAGATGGTCATTTTTGCCTATGAGCCGGATTGAATGGCATCGGTATAGTCAAGTTGTCGACTTTAAAACAAGCGCTTAGTGGGGAGGCACCCCCATCTCGGTATCAATTTTTTCTGTTTTTCCTTACTTATGTCTAGTTATATTTTATGTCTATTGTGTTTACTTTGCAAACATTGCTGCCAGATAGTGTATTGCCTTGTTCTATTGAGCATGTTTTTGTGACTGCGGCATGTTTTCCTGTTCTGTTGTAATTTTTATACAAAATAGTATACTTAAGCTAGTTTTCATGTGTTTAATATAGGCTTTTTTTATATATATAACTGTGTAAGATATGTGAGCTAAAACATGGTTTCTGTGCAGAAATTCTCAGATACAAGACTCGCGCCGCAATGCTAACAATTATGTTGGACTTCGCGTCGCGGCGCCATGTTGATTGCCCATGACTTGCATCTCGTCTTTGCGGCCTTGAACAAAGGACCTCTCTCGCATGGCACCCCAACAAGTACTACACCTGCTATTATTTTTATGTGTGGCCACGGAAGACAAAGACCTGCCACGTCGCAGCGCCACCCATACTCAGAGCATACTGTTAACTCGCCCTGTGACGCCAATTAACAAAGGCAATCTCGCATCGCGGCACCAATTAACAAAGGCAATCTTGTGCCGCGGTGCCGGCAGCGAGATTTTGTTTTTAAAAACTATTTTTGGCCTGCAAGTCGTGCCACTCCTCCCCTAAACTCTCAACATTCTCTATAGTTTTCCTCTCGGCAGCACACGACACACTAGCACACAAGGACCCCAAGGCCAAAAGTCACCTTATATTCTCCAACCTCTAGCCCTTAATCAAACTGCACACCTTGTTCCCTCAAGAATCTAGGCCAAGATCACGCAGCCAGAGGGGATCAGTCAACCTAGGGTTTTCCAACTCAAGGTACTTTTAAGATTTCGTGCATATTAATATAGACTGGGTACGAATTGCTGTGTTCTTCTTCTTGATACATATTAGTGCAATTTCCACTGACGAAAATCTGGATAGAGCAATCACAAACAAAGGCTATCCAAATTGGGTTTGAAGAGCACACTCTAGGTGTTCGATAAATTACCTGAACCAAAAAGTAGACTAATTTGGGGCTGTTTTGGCTTAAATTCTCTGGGATTGTATTGGGTATTTATTGTTCATTACGTCAAGGGTCATTTCTGCACAATTTTGGCACTAACAAGGGACTATTTTCGAACCTCTTCGACTGAGATTTTGGCATGGCACCAAAGAGACAACGCCTGAGTGTCGGAGGGTCTTCATCTTCCGCCGCGCCACCACCAACGGATTGGGACAAAGCCAAGTTTATCAATGAGGAGGCTTGGAAAAGGTACAAAAGCTCATTTAGAGCGCGCAATTTGATTCCTGAGCGAGGGTTTAGGCCGGACAAGAAAGATGGTGAGCTAACCACCATGATATTAGAGCAAAAATGAATCAACTTCACAAAATCGCCTACGTCAGCTGTTGTTTCTATGGTTTGAGAGTTCTATGCCAACGCTAATCCCAAAGGCCCTGCTGTTATTCAAGTTCGGGGGAAGCTAGTGGCGTACAGTAATCAGGCCATCAATGCCTTGTTCGGAACACCCAACTGTTAGGTTTGTAATATTCATGGGCGCAATCAAATTGCAAAATAATGCGGAAGCGTGTAAAAATCAGAGTTTAAAAATTTATTACAAACCATATACCCGGATCACCCTTTATGCACAATTATTAATTAAACGAAAAGATATGAAGAACAAACATACCCTTGAAGATCCGAGCTTCCTCAGGTACAAGTTCACCTCCAATCCTTTTCGCATTCAACTTGAATCTACAGGGTTTGGTTCCTTCCTTTGATCAACGTTAGCCACCTAAGCGTTTGGCCTCTAGAGGTGATCCACCAAGGAAAAATAGGAATTCAAGAAGAAGGGGTATTGGCTAAACCCTAGTTTTCTATCTCTATAGAAAGGGTGTACTCTCCCAACAATTGGAATTATGTCGTATGTTGAAAAAGTCAACAACCCCCTCACCCATAATAAGACTCCTCTTATTAATAGATGTGGGCAACCCACCTTAACAATTAAGGAATTGGGTTTTATTTAATTAATTAAATTCTTTTAATTAATTAAGCTCCCTAATCTTATTAGGGATAATTAATTAAACTCTTTTAATTAATTTAACCTCCTAATCTTATTAGGAATAAATGAGAGTACTTATATTAAATTAATTCCTAAACTCTTTTAGAAATTAAAATAATATTAATTGTAATAATATTAATAAGACTCCTCTTATTAATTTATATTTAATATTTCTAAAATATTAAATAATAAATATTAAGCTATTTAATTTATTCTATCACCATAGATTAAATTAAATATACATAACATATTATTACGATTATGCCATTAACTTCTTAAATAATTATTCTTCCTTTTATGGTGTGACCCTTTAGGTTCTCCATATTAATAGGTTGTGAATAAATCAATTAGAACAATTCTAATCATATTTAAATAAATAAATTAAACAATTAATTTATTTAAATAAATAATATTTATTCTCTGATAGGGATAAGTGTAAGACCCGAATTTTATGAAATAAAAGTATTCAATTTTTCTATTGAAGAATTGGTTAAATTGATAAAAGTTAAAGTTAAGGGTGATATATGAAATTTTTTTTTCAAAATAAGCAAGGGGTATAAAGTATTCATTATTGTTGGGGAATATTCGTTTGGTCGTGGAATATTCTTTACGTGGGAATATTAAATACGGCAGTAGCACGACAATGCATGTGTGGGCCCCATAACTGAAAAAGCGATTGGATGAAGAAAAGCGACAAATATAAGTTGGTTAAAAATAACTTGGCGTAGTTATTCTGAATTAAGATCATTGGAATACCGAATTGGTTAAAATACGATGTCTACGTGGTTGGTCGCACAAAGAGCTTACCAGTATTGCACAATATTGTTGAATTATTGATCCTTACGTAAGAAGGCACTACTCAATAATTTTCACGATGATTCTTGTTCAATATTTTATTTTATTGATTCAATAATTCTTTGCGTTGATATTTTATATTATTGTTGTTCAATAATTGTCAACGCACATTATCTCCATTATCGGATCAATAATTCATATTATTTGAATAATATTATTAGATAGCATTATTGGCAATGTCTAGAAAGTTACATCAAGGAGAGGTTTGGTCACCTAATTGCGCGCTTGATGAGGAGAAATCCTTATCGAAAGCCCCCTCTTTCGGTAGCTACTGGTTGTCATAAATGTGATTACACGTAATATTATTTGTGAATAATTAATTATTGATTCATATGATAAGAAAATATTTATTTGATGTGGATATAAATGATGGATTTATTTATGTGGTTATAAGTGAAGGAATTAATGATGAGGTGTTTTATCGGTATTTGTCGAAATGGAGAACAAAATATGGGATTTTCGAAAAATTAGTTTATTACTTGATTTTGTAAAATCCATAACTCTTTTGTGTATAATGAGTTAAGAGATGAGCCATATATCAAAAGAAAGCCCTAGAAGTAAGCTAACTGTAGAAATTTGAATCACCCAAAAAAAATTCTTTGTAGATATTTCGTGGTGAAATTTTGAATGGCTGGTAGAGAAGGACTAATAGTCCGAAAAATCGGTGTTCTTCAACTATATTATGTGAGTTATAAATTTTGATCCGACCGTTGGATCGTTGTAATTTTTGGATATGTTATACATATATAAGTTGAGTATATGTCTACAAATTTTGAACCGTTAAAATGAACGTATGATTTGTTATGAATTTTAAGAGGTGGCGATTAGGAAATTAGGTTTATAATTGATTTTGGTGGAAAATTCTAGAATTGAGTGGGCCCCACTTGTGGTTGGTGAAGAAATGTGCTGAATTTTATTTCAAATGTGGTGGGTGGGAATAGTAGCGAGGTAAAGCCATCGAGTTGCAAAGTTAAATGCCTTGCAAGTGCTAACATTTTCCTATAAATAGAGGCTAAGTTAGAATTGAAAATCACACGAAACAAAGTTTTCTCTCTTCTCTCTCTAGATTATTGAGTGTAATTTGTGAGTATTTAGATACTTGGTGAGTTGATATTCATCGATTGCAAGTTTCCTTGACGTCATATATCAGATATCACCGTCGAAGTCTTTGCTCTTTTGAGGTAAGGGATAGTAAGGGATGGTAAGGAATGCTATTTTTTAAGTAAAATGATATCATTTCTTTCAATATCATTATCCGAGAATATTGATATGAATATTATTGTGGAATTTCTACCTTTTGAGTTTGGGGTTACTATTCACGATATCGGCACTATTCACGATATCGGCACTATTCATGTATATGGCCTTTATTTACGTATATGACATTATTTATGTATACGGTACTATGTACGAATACGAGTTACTATTCACAAGTTACTATTCACGAGTTACTATTCATAAGTTACTATTCACGAGTTACTATTCACGAGTTACTATTCATGAGTTACTATTCACGAGTTACTATTCACGAGTTACTATTCACGGGTACTATTCACGAAAGAAAAATTGGTTTCTTTTTCTAACCAAATTATAGTTGATTTATGAATCTTACTCTTGAAATTAAAACCAAGTTTTGATTATATTTTTTTTATATAACATTCTTATAACCCTAATGATGATATTTCTCTTTGACTTGAGTGTAAAGATGGGTAGATTATTGGTATGATCGTGACCATAGGTTCTCTTTGGCGATGGTGCAAAAGTTGAATTGTTGGTGGTATGATCATGACCATTGAATTTATAATTGAATATTTTTAGCTTAAGTGCAAAGGTGAATTGATCAACATGGTTATAATTATTGTTATATAACTTCTGAAATGATTATGTATTTATTTGAGATATGAATATCTTTGGCTCGTAATGCAAAGATGACCTGTTGTTGAATATCTTTAGCCTATAGTGCAAAGATGAATTATTGATGAATATCTTTGGCTCGTAATGCAAAGATGACATGTTGTTGAATATCTTTGCTTTGTGAAGTGCAAAGATGAATTATTGATGAATATCTTTGGCTCGTAATGCAAAGATGACTTTGTTGTTGAATATCTTTTGCTTTGTAGTGTAAAGATGGCTGTTGATGAATATCTTTGGCCCGTGGTGCAAAGATGAATTTATTAGTATGATTATGAGCAGAGGCTGTGATTTGGTATAACCATGATATTTGATGTTGAGGTAAAGGCAGGTTGATGAAAATTATCTTCGTCCCGGATGAGAAGAGGAATTTAGAATCACAATTATGATTATGAGTTATTCATATGATTGTGGAAAGGGCTGTTGATTGATGTTACTGAGGATAAAATATTGTTGGTGGACTTTTAACGTGGAGAAGACAATAGACTTTATAGTCTATTTGACTCTTTTAATGGATTGCTCGTTCCGCTGCAACTATGGTTGAAAAGTTTTATCATCTACCATATGTTCTAAATCTCTGATTTATTACTGATGAAGACTATTGATAATTTATTTATCTTTAGTCATAATATTCTTTACTTAGCTAGTTGTGCTCACCCTTTTGTTTCACAATTCCTTTCAGGTAATAAAAGTGCCATTTGGTTGAGCGGGGGATAGCGAGGGAATAGAGTGGTGGTCTATAGATGTTGAGGGTGAGGTGAATTTAACTTGGAATGGTGTTTTGTCACTATCATACAAGATGTCTAATGACATACAACCTCGTGTTATCATAAGACATGGTTGTGCTCATCCACTTCTTTGAGTATATTTACAAGCACTACCTATATAATCTTGGTGTTTGTTTGGAGTATAATACCAAATTAGAGGCAGTGGAGATAATGATATGTCAAGAGAAGACTCGCCATTGGGAAGAATATGATAGTAATCTTCTTGTTATTCTTTGGGGTCTATTGGAATCAACCAAGGATAATTACGTGGCCATATGATATCTACCATAACCTAAAAGCATGGCCTCCCGTATACGAAGGTTTCTTGAGCACTTCCCAAAGATTCTAATTTCTAAAAGCAGTTTTTGACTGCACCTTTATGTAAGGTGTCATGGTGACGTGTTATCCAAGTTGGTGTCGAGTTACATTTGGTATATATTGGTATCAAACTCACATATGTGTTGTTGTATTTTGCACGACAATTGTTGTAATAAAGTTGTAGTTATTTCTGTACCATGTATTTAACGACTCAGAATAGGTTGGATGGAATGGACCTATTTTGGGGTTGTTACAATAAGCCTCCCTAGCGATCAACGACTTTCCTGATAATATAGATTTCAACATTAATCATTAAAGAACCTTTGAGTAAATAGTTACCGTACAATTCAATCCTTCCACCATACAATGTCCCAATTAAATATAAGACATGGAATTCTTTGTCAAGTCTTATTTTATTTAATTATATGTATTTCGATCCTTAAATGCACAACTCAAATAATGCAAATTAGAAACTCCTTTCTAATTTCATTACGCTTAACGCCAAGGACTCTTTGGGTTGTCATTTATCGAATCACATAGGACATTTCTCTTCTTTTATTAGAAGTGGTAGATTCTTTATTGATCATACATTATCTCCATGTATAACTTATTATACCCAAGCACACCCTTTGATATACCCTAAGGGTCTTAAGGAATAAGTCAAAGTATAACTCATCATACATAAGATACTATGATGATCTCAAGTCCAAGGATTACTTGTACTACTATCACTACAGGAATTCCTATTGACAGCAAATAAAACTCCATTAGGTATTCCTTAGCGAGCCACGTTCGGTGAACTTATTCTCTAATAAGCACCTACATACTTGCTTTAGTGTCTCCACACAAATGATCATGAGATCAATCATCCTCATCCAATGAGCAAAGCAAGCAACGATGTACCAATCTATCCGGATTCACTAATCCCCAATTTAGTAATCCAACGATTGGGAACTATTTTAGTTTTAAGCTTTCAAAGAATTTAGATCTCATTAGAATGATCATCATCATTATTCTAAAAGCATTGCTTAAAACTATGGGTTTATCACATATTATAAAACAACATCATGTAGATAATTAAAAGCCTTTAATAAATTAATACTTTTATTAATAAATGAATAAGATTATTTACAAAGTATATGCTTTATCATCAAACATGATTGGCTTGTGTGCATACTACTTTCAATCTCCATCTTGCACTAAAGCCAATTGTCATGGTATATTATACTCTTCTTCTCTAAGTGGCGATTATCCCTGTTTGTTGGATAAGCTTTAGTTAATGGATATGTAATGTTGTTCATGAGAGTCCACTATCTCTATAGTGATTTCCCATCTTTCAATGATTCTAATAATCAAATGAAAGTGCCACAACACATGTTTAGATCCAAGATGAGACTTGGGAACTATTCCTAGTTACGTAATGAACTTTTCATCCAAACAATCAACTTGTAGCTTCATTTATAGCTATATACTTTGTCTTTATCACTAAACCAAAGACTCTTTCTTCGTTTGGAACCTTTCAACCACTTTGCACCATTGTTCAAGGTAACCTTTACCTTAAAGTGGATTTTTCGTCATCTTAGTGCATCTGAAAAACTTGAGTGCATTAAGCCCTCTGGTTTTAATTCGGATCCACCATGTATGCTCACATCTTTAGTCTTGGGTTAAGAACTTTAAGATATTTTTCAGCGACTCATAGTGAACTTCTCCGAATATGGTGATCAACATCGGTCTCGTATATTTCATTGCATACATGATTGTCACTCATGCGACCTCTTTTTTCGAGAGTCGTGGGGACTATTAAAGAGATACACTCCATAACTCATCGACATGAGACATCTCTTGAGTTTGCCATGCTAAACGACTTTAGCATCAAATGAATATCGTTCCTTTGGTTAAGTCGAGCATCCTCTTAAATCTATCTATATAGATTTATATCCCCAATTAAGATACTCTTCCAAATCATTCATGGAGGAATGTTTAGACAACTTTATCTTTCTTGATTGTAGCATTGGTATGTCATTCCTTATCCGTAGTATATCATCATGTAGTACTAGGAATGTCACGATGCTCTCCATCGACCCTTTTGTACACACTAGGTTCATTCTTATTTTTGATAAAATCAAACTCTTTTGATTTGTTTCATCAAAACAGAATGTTCCATTTTGAGAATATTGCTTCAATCAATTTCTCACGAGTGTCTACGACTCTTAACTCATCGTATGTAAGCTGGATCATCATCTTCTATGATCGTACCTCATCATCATCATCTATGATGAATCCATACCTCCTAGGTATCTTGGTACTATTCAGATTCTGATTTGGTTGTGGTACAATAATTCATCTCTGAGGTTCCTCTTATTTGACTTATAGTGTTTTGTGGTTCTTGAACTTTTCAAGATCTATTATCCTCTCACTAGCCCTTCAATGATAAACGCCTTTATCTTAGAAGGCGGCGTGTTTCGTAACAAACACCTTTTGCTAAGTAGAATTATAGAACATATACCCTAAACTTACTTTAGGATGTCCCACAAATCGACACTTGTCAAATCTTGTCCCAAACTTATCCTTGAAACCTTTTCACATAAGTTGGACAACCCTTATCTTAACATACTTAAGATTAGGAATCCTCCTATCCATAACTTTTATGGAGTCTTGGGGTAGGATTTTGAGGTTACCATTTCGTAGATATCGTGACCATTTCTAGGACATGACCTAGAAGGATTTGGAATGTCGGTAAAATCATTATGGATAGTACCATGTCCAACAAGGTACGATTTTTCATTCGAGATACATCAATCAATTATTGCGTATCGGGATGTGTCCATTATGAGAAAACCATTTGAGATGATCTAGAAACTTATTGCACAAGCATTTATTCCTTGATCTAATCAAAGAATCTTAATACTTTGTCAATTTGTTTCATTTTGAATTCTTTGAACCTTTCAAATAATTCACACTTGTATTCAAACAAATACACACATTCAACTCTTTGAATTATCATCTCCTTTTCTTATACTAATTTGTTCAATATGCAAAATTATTTTCATGTAAGTCAGTATACAAAATTTATTAAGTAATATTCGATTCTATACAAAACATTATTATTATAAATAGAACAACAATTGTTCTTAATTATAATACCAAAAATTTTATTGTCCAACAATAAAATGGAAATAATGTTTCTAACAAGAATTGGAATACAATAACAACTTATTGACTTAATAGATTTGCGTAGGCATTGCTAAACTATAAGTTTCTATGGCTAATATGGCAACCTTTGCTACATTTCCCTTATGGGATTACTTATATTTGTTTAGCTTTACTACTTACCTTGGTCCCTTCATAAATCTATATTTATGATAACCAAAGTCGATATCAATACCCAAGTAGAACCTTGACTTAAAGAAAAATTTATTTCAATCATGAACAAAAAGCGTATTAGAATAGAAACTTCACTAAGCTTCTTTGGTTAGCCTCGCAAGATGCTTCTTGCAGTTTCTTTCCGATGTCGGGCTTATTGTAGTGGAAGCAAACTCATTTGCTATCCGTATCGATTTTGTTCTTATTATCCTTTGTTTATGCCTTTCATTTTACCTTCTTTGAATCTTTCTTCTTTTCGGAAGATCCTTTGGCCTGCATCAAGTAAGACTTGATCTTTCTTGGTTGGAAAGTGACTCTCAACCTTTTTCAATATGTTAAGCAAATCGTGAAAGGCGATATCTAGCTTGTTCATATGAAAAATTCACAACAATTGTGAAAAGAGTCCGGGAGTGAGTGCAAGATCAAATCTTGGCTCAACTCTCCATCCATGACAAAATCAGTTGTCATAATTGATCAATCAAATTGATTATGTTAAGGACATGTATTTGTACTGTAGTGTCATCGGTCATTCTAGATCGGAAGAGCTCCTTAGATATCTGATATCTTTCAGTCCTACTTTCCTCACCATCAACTACTTGATGTGCGGGGAATATAGTAGGAGCATCCATAATTTTCATCTTGTGTTGAAGCTCGTTACTCATGGATGCGAGCATGATGCATTGAGCCAACTGTGCATCATCTTGCCACTTTCTAAAAGTAGCAATGTCTTCCTCAGAGGCATTGTCTGCAACCATTGTAGGGATAGGCGTATTAAGGACATAAGATAGCTTTTCAGCCATGAGAACTATTCTCAAATTCCTTAACCAATCCGTTTAATTCGGTCTGGTTAATTTAGCATTTAATATGCTTCCTAGTGATAGTAATTTTAGACATTGTAAAATTCTGTAAATGAATTTGTAATTAACAACATTTTAACATACATTCTATTATTAATTACCAAAATAAATTAGGTCTTGTTTTAAATTGGTATCTCCCACTATTTTCTTCAAACTATATTACCCTCACTTATATAGTTCGGCAAAATCTAATTAAAGATTTGCTAGTGAGAATAAGGATCCCATTTCAAATGTATATAGCCTTGTGGTGACACAACAAACTATATATAAATAAATAGGTAGACAACTTTTGTCAATTACATCAACTATGCTGACTCCTTGTATTTTGCCTCTTAGATTATTTTGATAAAGTGGTGGCACATCCGAATCAAAATTATCCAAGTTAAGTCCGACCTAGCACTCCATATATTCAAAAAGAAAAATATCATCCTTGTGGTGACACAACAAAACAATATTGTTCAATTTTCTTTATAAGCATCAAATGTGATAAATTAACATCTTAAATACTTAATACTTGCCTTGTGGTGACACAACAAAACTCATATTAAATATTTAATACTCTATTAATTTTATCATGCTTTAAAGGCGACGTTCGATATTCCAAATATCTTTGAGCGCTTAGGACTTAATATAAAAATTGAGGGTTTGTTATTAATTTGTCTCATCTTGTTTAGCGTGCATGCATATATATATATAAAATACGCGTTATATTAATGAACATGCGAGGCATGTTTGCATAATATATAATATATATAAAGTATAAGCATGCACATATAGAATACTATATTCTACGGATTGATTATGGACTTTTATTCTAGTTTGGTTCACTAGAGCCACCAAGTGAACCAAAAGGTCAAGCTCCCCAAGGTGCAAGAAATAATATTTAAATATAACTATTACATTTAAACTAGGGCTTCATTACAAACGGGTCTTCAAGCGCTCCTTACTCCTTGATCTCCAATTTTTCAAAATTAATTCTAACTATTCCTATTACAAAACTATTTAAATTAAATAGAAACCTTGATCGTGATCGAGGGAAGTACATAGGAGGAGATATAATTTACATTAAGAAAAAATTAGAGAAGGCGAGGTCTGTGAGACCCCATTTAATAAAACCCATACATTCATGCATCCAACTAAAATAAAATCCAATCATATTAATTCGATAGTCCATAATCAATCCCATTTATTATCATATACATCACCATATGCATCAATAAATAACATTCATCTTATGAATAATAAACATTTAATATATATATTGATATCATTTAATGGGCAAATTTAGTTAGTATAAAATCTATTTTTGAATCAAAATAAACTCCTTTATTTTAATCCAAATTTAAATCAAAATAAAACTATTTTATTTTAATTTATCCAATTTTGAATAAAATAAACTATTTTATTTTAGTCAAAATATTTAATCAAAATAAACTCCTTTATTTTAATTAATTATGGAATCAATTCCATGTAAAAAATATTAAAGGAAACACGGATTATCTTTCCTATTCACAAATAAACTCCTTTATTTTGAATAATATGAAATCTTATTTCATATTTAAATAAACTCCTTTATTTAAGGAAACACGGATTTTCTTTCCTATTCACAAATAAACTCTTTTATTTTGAATAATATGAAATCTTATTTCATATCTAAATAAACTCCTTTATTTAAGGAAACATGGATTCTCTTTCTATTCACAAATAAACTCCTTTATTTTGAATAATATGAAATCTATTTCATATCTAAATAAACTCCTTTATTTAAGGAAACATGAAATCCAATTTCAACTCCAATTAGTTATCATTGAATCCAATTCCAACTCTAATTAGTTAGCATGAAATTTAATTTTAAAATTAAAATAAACTTTTTATTTTAATTATAAAATCATTAAGATTAAAATAAAACTTTATATTTTAATATTAAAATAAACCTTTTATTTTAAAATTAAAATAAACTTTTATTTTAACTATATAATAATTAAGAATAATATATATATATATATATATATATATATATATATATATATATATAGGTATATGTATATGTATATATATATATATAATATATACTTAATATTTACTTATATATATATATATATATATATATATATATATATATATATATATATATATATAATCACTCGAATACTACATCACAACCCTTTTCTTTGCTTTAAAAAAATAATATATATATAATATATATCACGAGAATTTGAAAAAACTGGCAGTCCATAACCCACGTCATGTAATGCCGAATCCTGCTAATCCTGCTAATCCGTGACCCTTAAAATTCCGTGCATGTAACAGCTTTCAAAAAAAAAAAAAAATTAAAGTGATGCCAGCCATGATTTCCGTGCCGTGCTGCTCTTGTTGCCTTTTAAAAAAAAAAATCCGGTCCCCTTTTATTTATTTATTTATTTATTTATTTATTTATTAAATTTTATACAATAAAATTATGCCCAAAAAAATTGTTCTAAACACATATCAATATACATATCAAATATCAACAATTAATAATTCGGATAAAGGTTTGGCTCTGATGCCACTAATAGGTTTGTAATATTCATGGGCGCAATCAAATTGCAAAATAATGCGGAAGCGTGTAAAAATCAGAGTTTAAAAATTTATTACAAACCATATACCCGGATCACCCTTTATGCACAATTATTAATTAAACGAAAAGATATGAAGAACAAACATACCCTTGAAGATCAAGAAGCTTCCTCAGTACAAGTTCACCTCAATCCTTTTCGCATTCAACTTGAATCTCTGAGGTTTGGTTCCTTCCTTTGATCAACGTTAGCCACCCAAGCGTTTGGCCTCTAGAGGTGATCCACCAAGGAAAAATAGGAATTCAAGAAGAAGGGGTATTGGCTAAACCCTAGTTTTCTATCTCTATAGAAAGGGTGTACTCTCCCAACAATTGGAATTATGTCGTATGTTGAAAAAGTCAACAACCCCCTCACCCATAATAAGACTCCTCTTATTAATAGATGTGGGCAACCCACCTTAACAATTAAGGAATTGGGTTTTATTTAATTAATTAAATTCTTTTAATTAATTAAGCTCCCTAATCTTATTAGGGATAATTAATTAAACTCTTTTAATTAATTTAACCTCCTAATCTTATTAGGAATAAATGAGAGTACTTATATTAAATTAATTCCTAAACTCTTTTAGAAATTAAAATAATATTAATTGTAATAATATTAATAAGACTCCTCTTATTAATTTATATTTAATATTTCTAAAATATTAAATAATAAATATTAAGCTATTTAATTTATTCTATCACCATAGATTAAATTAAATATACATACTTTATATTATTACGATTATGCCATTAACTTCTTAAATAATTATTCTTCCTTTTATGGTGTGACCCTTTAGGTTCTCCATATTAAACCTAGGTTGTGAATAAATCAATTAGAACAATTCTAATCTTATTTAAATAAATAAATTAAACAATTAATTTATTTAAATAAATAATATTTATTCTACTGATAGGGATAAGCCTCCTAGCGATCAACGACTTTCACGATAATATAGATTTCAACATTAATCATTAAAGAACCTTTGAGTAAATAGTTACCGTACAATTCAATCCTTCCACCATCTGATGTCCCAATTAAATATAAGACATGGAATTCTTTGTCAAGTCTTATTTTATTTAATTATATATATTTCGATCCTTAAATGCACAACTCCAAATAATGCAAGTTAGAAACTCCTTTCTAATTTCATTACGCCTTAGCCAAGGACTCTTTGGGTTGTCATTTATCGAATCACATAGGACATTTCTCTTCTTTTATTAGAAGTGGTAGATTCTTTATTGATCATACATTATCTCCATGTATAACTTATTATACCCAAGCATACCCTTTGATATACCCTAAGGGTCTTAAGGAATAAGTCAAAGTATAACTCATCATACATAAGATACTATGATGATCTCAAGTCCAAGGATTACTTGTACTACTATCACTCTGAGAATTCCTATTGACAGCAAATAAAACTCCATTAGGTATTCCTTAGCGAGCCACGTTCAATTGAACTTATTCGCTAATAAGCACCTACATACTTGCTTTAGTGTCTCCACACAAATGATCATGAGATCAATCATCCTCATCCAATGAGCAAGCAACGTATGTACCAATCTATCCGGATTCACTAATCCCCAATTTAGTAATCCAACGATTGGGAACTATTTTAGTTTTAAGCTTTCAAAGAATTTAGATCTCATTAGAATGATCATCATCATTATTCTAAAAGCATTGCTTAAAACTATGGGTTTATCACATATTATAAAACAGCATCATGTAGATAATTAAAAGCCTTTAATAAATTAATACTTTTTATTAATAAATGAATAAGATTGTTACAAAGTATATGCTTTATCATCAAACATGATTGGCTTGTGTGCATACTACTTTCACCAACTATGCGGGCAATGATTATATGCAGTCGGGACTCCGCAGATATGACCTTGAGAATATCATCAGAAGGCTCTGTAAGCCCGGAATGACATGGATGAAAAATGACTATATGGATGAAAAGACCAGTTTCCCGACTTCAATGCTCAGTCACTACGGGAAGGCGTGATTTGGCTTCATTTGTGCCAACATGATCCCAACCCGTCATTTGAGCGCCGTGACTAAGGATAGGGCGATACTGCTATTCGCCATTATCACGGGCCTACATGTGGATATTGGTGTGCTCATTCATGACTCCATTCGGAAGGCAATCAAAAGTAACGTTGTTGCTGGACTTCCTCATCCATCATTGATCACCACATTATGCAAGCAGGAAGGTATCTAGTGGGGGCCCGAGGAGATAGCCTCGCTAGCGATGACAGTCATTGACCACTTGACGATCAAACACTACTATGAGTGGGACGGGGCAGAGTCTCATGTCAGAGGCGATGGATATGGGCCACCTAAAGTGCTACCTCCTACATCGAGGGTAGAAGCGTCGCGCGACTCATCGACGCTCGAGCGCCTTGACCCGGAAGCAATTAGCTACGGACTATTGGCCGACATCATGGCGTCTCTCACCCTCTTTGCATTAGAAATATATGATTGGCAGAGAGGCGTGAATACACATAGCTGTGATGGCTCGAGGCGGGATATAGCGATGCAATGATGCAGTCGTGGTGGTGAACACCATTTAGAGCATCTACACTGATTATTGTAGCGAGAATGCTGAGTTCACGCCATACCAGTTCCTAGAGCCTCCTGTCTTTCCACCATACCCTCCATCATTGCCGCCCGCCGAAGCCGATGAGGACGAAGCTGATGAGGATGGAGCTGATGTCGAGTGAGTAATCTTCAGGGAAGCCCTCTTGTATCGATTATTTTATGTCAAGCAATGAGGGCATTGCTCACTTTAAGTTTGGGGGTATTTTGGCTTTTATCTGTTTATTCCCGTACTGCCATGTTAGGTTGCCAGACGTTAGTACTTTATTATATTTTTGTTATCAGTTTTGTGGTGTAGTCGTTTGAACTACGGGATTATGTTTGAATTTTTATCATTATGGATGCCATGAACTGTTTTGGTTTTATTTATTAATGCTTCGATATTATTAGCATGATTGTAGTTTTTAGCCATCTTTTTGGGGCTTATACATATTTAGATGCTTGTGCCATATGAATGGCCTTTTTACCCTATTTTTAGCTGCTATTTAGCGAGGGTGTTAAAGTTATCATTATTTTTTTGATTATAGCTGATGACAAGTGTATACACTTAAAATTTTCTGCACACCTGTTACTAACATTGCAGGAAAGAAGAATCGTCTTTTGGAGATAACCTTGGAAGAAAACTCAAAATCCATTCCGGATACCGCCGAAAGTTCATTCTCAACCTCGGAACACACACCGGGAGTATCATTCCCAAACCCAGAACACACACCGAGAACATCATTTCCAACCTCAGAGATAACCCCGGGTTTCGTCCTTGGCAATAGCACCAAGGAATGATGTTGCAGTTCCGCCGATAACCCGGAAAATGCTTGTTTCAAATGCAATCAGCTTCAATCTCAGACATCCTGCTGAGGCACACATACCGCAGACCCAGAGCTAACACTGGGCAGACAGGCACCCTCGCAGATGACATTGCGGCATTCAAACACTTGCAGCAGTCCAATCTCAAATATAACCCTGAGCAACGTCTGCTTTCAACTCAAATCAGCGATAACAGCGATGAGGAGTCAAATGTCATCTTGCTGCCTCAACATCTGCGCGTCGTCTCAACATTTCATACATACATACATTCAACAATGTCCTTCAAGAAACAGGGAGTTCCAATCCCGAGTGACTATTGCGCATGGCAGCACACCGGATAGAATTTGAAGCTTGAAGATTATGGGCATGGTCCCCTCTTCCTGACTTCTGACAACCTCTAATTCCATGTCATTGCGCAAATCTCGACACAAGGGGTCTAAAGAAGGTCTTATATACCTCATTCGGATGCTCGGATTGAAGTTGTGCAAGTTCGAGCGGACATCACAGTGCAAGAGTGAACATACTTCGAGACGATAGGACCCGCGAAGCCCGGGGCACCCCGGGTAACCGCAGGTACACCTGCGGCTCCCCCCTCTATAAATATAAGGCTTGGGGTAGCCATTTTAAATAAGAAAAAGGCGAGGAAGCCCGTCCAATTTGCTTTATACACACCATATATTGAGTGCTTGCTCTTTTTAAACCCCTGTTAGCTCACATATAGCTATACATTTACCAGTAGGAGCTGAGTATTCATCCATATAGAGTCATAGAAGTCTGCATTGGCAGCCCACTATAAGCCTTCTAACACTCTATAAAGCCTTTCTTTTCATATTGGCACACACTATTCTATACATTAAGAGTCGTGTTGCGTGCGTTTGCCTGGACTTTGGTCCGTCGTTTTCATTTCTGTCTGTATATATATACTTATATATGTATATATTATATATATGGACTAACATTATCGAGTTATGCCTCGATTGAGCCTAGACTTATTTCTGGAGCGTTTACTTGCTTATATATATATATATATATATATATATATATATACACTTATATATATATATATAACTGTTGTCAGACATATCTGATGAGCCTGGATTTTACATCCGGAGCGTTTACATGCTTATATATATATATATATATATATATATATATATTTACATTTCTATCAGACTTGGAGTTTACTTCGAGGCCTTTTACTGCTTTATTAACGTTCAGTCCCGCCTGGAGTTTACTTCGTGGCGGTCGATCTCATTTAATTCTTTATTTATTTTTTCTGATCCCTCATGAATTCATTTCGTGGTGGTTGATTATGTCCATATATATATATATATATTTCTGTTTATATATATTTACATTTTCGATATCCCATGGAGTTGCTTCGTGGTGGTTGATCATACACACACACACACACACACACACACACACACACACACACATATATATATATATATATATATATATATATATATATATATAACTGCTTACTGCTTTTCATACAAACTGCAGTATCATGTGAGCCTAGGAATCATGTGATCACAGATTCAGTCTACTGAATCTAGATTCGGTTCCCATGATGGACATTTTCTCAGCTGTAAGCAGCTTGTACATTATTTACAGTGTATGAATTTCCTTAGATGGCTATCATGCCCATAAGGAGTTCGGCACTGCTGTATATTATTTTCTCGAAGATGCCTCGCATCTCGAAAATAAAAGCAAACAAGCCGAACATTTAGCAATAAAATGGAAGTATGAAAAGGTCTCAATTCCTATTGAGCACAGGGTTTGAAAAACCTCTTTTTATAAAACTTCATTCCTATATCTTACTAAAACTAAATTTTTCTATAAATTAAAACTCTACGTATATAGGTGCGAACGAGGCCTCACACTACTTTCAAATAATTGCACATTGATCCACACACACACACACATTCATATAATAGTTTCTTTGGAAAGTGGCGGTCACCGTGGTAACACGGATGTCGGGGGGTGCCTTACACCTTCCCTCTGCATAATTAAGCCCCCGAACTCATAACGAATCTCAGTTTCACAGACTCGTTTAGCAGTGTCAAATCATTAGGTCAATGTGCAAACCTTTTCGGTTGCTTGGTGCAACCAGTTAAAAACACTAACTGGTGACTCTTAACAGTCCATCGTCAACATTATACATGTCGGACCTTTTTCACTTATTTTTTCAAACAAATCTCACATAACAATGAGAACACCAAAGAACAAGTAACGAAAAGGGACACTCAAAAATCCCGACGTCGATAGGTGGCGACTCTGCTGGGGACTCCAGTAAGAGGGCTTAAGCCGCTATTACAAGCTTTTCAAAATTGTTATATGCTTGTGTGTGAATGTTGCATTTACATTTATGATGAATGTGTACGAATGCATCTTAATTACTGCACTACTAAATATCTATATATGATATTAGTGCTTCGCACATGTCATCATTTTGCATAAACGGTGAGACACGTTGTATGTGAATGTATGTTGTGTGATTCCTCCACCAGGAAGCTATCATGTCGGTGTTTGATTACTGGACTCATAGGAAGACTAATTCCAACGAGTCTTAGGAAAGGCACCACCCAGATTCGCTTCAGTTGAACGACCAGATTAACTCCTTGTCAAGTAGATTGCGATGATTTGGGGACCTTCATGCCAAAAAGCCGCGAGAGTAACCTTAAGATAGGTCAGCCTCTGATAATCCAAACGCGGAGGAAAGTCTCTTCATACTTTCCATTTTCAATTACTTGTAAAAGCATTTACTTGTAATTTTATTCTATGTTCATCCATATATAATGGAAAATATGAAGAATATCTATGCATACATAATATGTTATCAATTAACACTCGGTTTTGCAGGAAAAAATTCCTAAAACTGACACATTTTGATAACATTTACATTATCCCTAAGACTAAATTATATAAGTCTTTTATAGGGAAGCAATTAGGTATGTTACCCGCTCAAAATCTAAAAAGGCCTCAAACCTACAGCCAATCATGTCATCTTCTGACCAGTCTAATCCTGTTTCTCGAGAAGAATTTGACGGATTGAGTAAACAAATTACAGACTTGGTCGATTACGCTTAAAAAGAATCGTGATCGATACTACTCGAGTGCGAAAATTCCTACACATATAGAATCCTCTTCACAAGGAGGAGCTCAAGGTTTGGAAAAAACAATTCCAGAACCTCAGTTGGATACGACCAACAAAGACCCTAAAAACACCCATCTCAAAGGAGATCCAAACACCGGTGACATCAGGAAAAAGGTCTTCCAAATGGAGGAAACTATCCGTGTTCTCAAAGGGATTGGAACACATGGAAGTGTTTCCTATGCTGACCTTTGCATATTTCCTGGGGTTCATTAACCAGAGAAATTCAAAACCCCTGATTTTGAAAAATACGACAGATTAGGGGATCCTTATACACACTTGAAAGTGTTCATTGGAAAACTTGGATCTTATGCGGAAAATGAGAAGCTCGAATGCAATTTGTTCGGAAGAGTCCGATTTGGAGAAGCCCTGGTTTCGTGGTATACCAGATTAGACAACTCAAAGATCTATAGCTGGGAAGAGCTAGCTCGCGCCTTCCTTACTCAATACAGTTTTCAGTCTCAGATGGCTCCTGACCGGTATCAGATTATCAAGGTCAAAAAATAGTCTAATGAGTCTTTCAGAGAGTATGCTCAAAGGTGGAGGTGCCTGGCTACTCAAGTTATTCCTTCCATGACGGAATCAGAAATGGTCATGACTTTCATAGACATACAGGAAGCTCCTTTATATGAGAGTGTATTAGCTGGTATTAGCAAACCATTCTCTGAAATGATCAAGCATGGAGAGATGGCTGAGATGGGATTGAAGTTCGGTAAGATTCAAGACCTAACCGCTCTTAAAGCAGTTGCTGAACACATCCAGTCCGGATCTTATGGAAACAACTCCCAGAGGGTCCATAAAAAGAAAGAAGAGGATGTTTCCTTGATACTACAAGGTCAGAAAGGCAATCAGAGCATGCCTATACAGAGGAGAAACTACTCCCCTTTCCAAGCACAGTCTTCAAACCCTCCATTGCGTAAAAGTGGAGAAGTAAAGTGCCCTCGAACGGTCACACCCTTAGGGGACTCGCTCAAAAATATTCTTGTTCTTTTGACCACTCAGAAGAAAATCACACGTCTTCTTCCACCAGCCAACCCTAATGGGAAGGGTTTTGATGCTACTCGGAAGTGTGCATATCATGCCGGGACACCTGGATATGATACTCAAGAGTGTTGGGCCTTGAAACACAAGATCCAAGATTTAATAGACAACGAAGATATCGTGGTCACTAAACCAGATCAACCTCATGTGCAAGACAACCCTCTTCCTCAACAAAAAGAAGAAGAGGTCAACATGATCAGTTAGGACACTAGACAGAGTTCCAATTTTAACGGCGAATCATCCCAGACCATCAAAGACGGTGTTGACAGATGGGATTATGCAAAGTTCCAGTTTACTATGGAACGAAAAATGAAAGCTCTTTGCAAGCAAATTGAGCAATTAGCAGAATTGGTGACCCATCAGCATCAAGTCACACGCCAATTAATCAGCTAAGAGCATGCTTATCTTCTGCCTTTTGTTATGTATGCTCCACCCTCACTTTCAGAAAGCGAAGCTATGGAGGATAAGGTTGCAAAGAGAGTAAATGCTAAAGCCCGTCGAGATTTTGCCAATCAGAGGGAATTTACCTATCTTGGCCAATCTATGGAAGAGATATTTTAAATGCTTATCAATGAAGGAAGAATTACCTCCCTTCTGCCTCCAATCAATCCCCGTTCAAGATGGTTCAACTCTGATGGAGTCTGTCAATATCATTCACACTCTCGCGGTCACAGCACAGAAGAATGTTGGGCACTCTGCCATCTCATTTAAAATCTCATTGATAGAGGTGTCCTATAACTGGCAGACGATGACACTGTGCAACTTGAGAGTGGGAATACCTGTCCTACCAAATGGAAGGGATCAGTAGCAGTTATATCCGACGAGGATGATGAGACTGTCAAAGCATTTCCCATACAAGCAATTCAACTCAAAGGAGCTGACAATCCTTTGAAAGTGGTCGCACCCGAGCCAATTTATTTACATTAAAGACCACAATATCCTGTTGTCAGCTTACACAAAGTTCCATGGAATTATGGAAGAGCTGAAGGATCCACGTCTCATACTATTGCTACAGTGTTGAAGGAAAATCCATTGTATCTTCCTCAGAGGGTGATGAAGCCCGCCATCAGAGCAAAGGGTAAGATTCCCATGGAGAAGATTGAAAAATTCCTCCGCACTATGGGCCATAATGAAGCCAAGGTGGTTTTAAGCTTAAGAGAAGCTCCACATCAGATATCAATACTGGACTTGATTTTCTCTTCCGAGGAGCATCGGAAGATCTTATTAAAGGTTTTGGAAGAAGCCTACTTACCAAAATCAGTGGATGTGGAAAAATTTCAACATATGGTTGACCATATTTTTAACAACAATGTGATATCCTTCACTGATGATGACATACCTCCCGAAGGGACCGGTCATTGCAAGCCACTGTACATCATAGTGTTGTTCTTCGGGTATATGTTAGCTGGAGTGTTGATAGATGGAGGTTCATCTTTGAATATCTGTCCTTATGCCACCTTGGTGAAGATGAATGTTAATCTCAAAAGGATCCAAAGCAGCCATACGGTGATCAAAGCTTTCGATGGATCTCGGCGAAATTCCATCGAAAAGATTGAGCTGCCAATTGAGATTGGTCCAAATACATTCAATGTCTCCTTCCACGTCCTCAAGATAGACTCAGGATACAACCTGCTATTGGGGAGACCATGGATACACATGGCTGGAGCCGTTCCCTCTACATTACATCAACAAATTAAATACATTGTCAACAACAGTCTAGTCACTGTCAACGCTGAGCCGGAATGTCCTGAGCAAGGCAGTCTACCAATTATCAGCTTCAATTCAGAAGTTGAGCCGGCCAGTTTTTATAGTTTGGAAGTGAGTAACACTCAATATCAACCTATTGGAGCACCACTTCCCGTAACCAAATTTTTTGCCGAGGTTATGTCAGCCACACAAGAAATGATGTCATTGGGTCATCAGCCTGGACAAGGGCTTGATAAAGATCAACAGGGTATTAAGCACCCTATTCAAATGTCCAGTCAAACTAGAACAGCCGGACTAGGCTATTCTACCAATTCCAATCATAGAAATCCACACAAACACAAGTAGGTTTCTCAAGCATCCGCCACATGGCGATTTATTCCATCTGCACTGCATGAGCTGATACAGTCTCCACTGAATGTGCCAGCCCCTGTTGTGGCTATGCTATTTCCCAAACCAGTACCATTCAAAGCGAAAGAGGTGGTGATTCCTGATCCCAAAGTGGAAGAAAGGGAGCGGAAACGTAAACATGACATCACCTTTATGATGTCAGGCATATGCGTCATTGTTCATGATGAACGTACAAAAAGATATACCCCAGATGATGATTGCCCAGATGTCATTGTTATAATTTGGGAAAAGGAGGACAATGACAACCCCTCCATCACTGTCGTCCATAAGGACTTTGCCCTCGATAATTGGATTAGCACTCCATGCATTGGTCGAAGAGGGTAAAACGGGCAGAAAAATCTCTCTGCCCTGTAGATAACTTTAATTGCTTACTTTTCTATACAATATTAGTAGTTATTTTATCAGTACATGCTAACACTTTTGTATGATTAAATAGTTTCATATATTAAGTGAAAGCATCTTTTGATTTTAGGAATCTAAGTTTAGATGTGCATGTACTTGCTAGTGATGTGCCTTCTCTCCACAAGGGCTGTATCTTTGATACAAAGTTGGACTCAAACTTGATGGAAATACAAGAGGACATTGAAACACCTCAGGAGATTAAGGAATGGGTCGCAGACAAACCTAAACCCAACCTTGACCAAACCACTCCTTTCAATCTTGGAACCTTAAAAAACCCTAAGCTAATCCAGATTGGTTCAGACCTCACCCCAAACCAACGGAATGACATGGTTGTGCTATTAACCCAATTCCAGGATGTGTTTGCATGGTCTCATGAAGACATGGTGGGTTTGTCCACTGACATTGTTCTTCATCGCCTTCTCATTAAGGAAGGATTCAAGCCAGTTAGGCAGAAGCTCAGATAATTGAAACCTGAGTGGAGTTTAAAAGTTAAAGAAGAAATTATGAAATAATTTCAAGCTGGCATTATCATGGTGTCTACATATTCGGAGTGGATATCCAACATTGTTCCCGTGCCTAAGCCAGGAGGAAAGGTGCGAGTTTGCGTGGATTATCGGGATCTGAACAAAGCTTGCCTTAAGGATAGCTTTCCCGTACCTTTTGTCCACATTCTCTTTGACAATACTGCTCAGTACGTTATGTACTCCTTTGCAGATTGTTTTGCGGGATACCATCAAATTATGGATGCTGAGGAAGACCGTGAGAAAACTGATTTCATCAGGCCTTGGGGAACTTTTTGCTACAGACGGTTGTCGTTCGGCCTCATCAATACCAGGGTAACCTACCAGCGAGCTATGATGGCTCTTTTCCATGATTTAATGCACAAAGAGATAGAGATCTATGTGGATGATATCTTTGTCAAATCCCGAAGGGAGGAAGACCACTTAGACCATCTTAGAAAGTTATTCAACAGGTTGCGTAAGTACAACTTGAAGTTGAATCTAGCCAAGTGCGCCTTTGGTGTCAAATCAGGCAAGTTGCTAGGTTTCCTAGTCAGCCACAAAGGGATTGAGCTGGATCCCACCAAAATCCAAGCCATCAAGGAAATGCCCATTCCTCAGATAGAGAAGGAAATACGGGGATTTTTGGGAAAAATCAACTTCATTAGCAGATTTATTTCTCAACTCACAGCAACCTGTGAGCCCATCTTCAAGCTGTTAAGGAAGAACTCCTCCATGAAATGGAATGATGAGTGTCAGAAAGCCTTCCTTACCATTAAAGAACAGTTGGTCAACGCTCCTATTTTGGTACCTCCCATGAATGATGTTCCCCTATTTATGTACCTGTCCATTAATGACAATGCCATGAAATTTGCATCTTTGAAGCGAAGTAAAGACAATAGAGGCTAAGAACGAGCTATCTATTACCTCAGCAAAAGATTTAGCATCAGTGAACCCAAGTAGACTCTGATTGAGAAGACTTGTTGTGCTTTAGCATGGGCTTCCATGAGGTTACAACATTACCTCCATGGTCATACAACCCATCTCATATCCCGCGTGGATCCTCTCAAGTATGTGTTCATTAAGCCCACACTAAATTGTCGACTGTCCAGATGGTAGTTGATCCTACAGCAATTTGACATCGTCTACGTAACGCAAAAGTCTGCCAAAGGTCAAGGATTTGCGGATCAATGGTCACGCACTTTTGCAGGGATTACGAACCTTGAAACATACTTCCCCGATGAAGGGGTAATGACGATTCAAAGAACACCATCGAGACAATGCATTCCACACATGGAAAATGTATTTTGATGGAGTCATTAATCTGAGAAGGCTGGAGCTGGAGCGCTTCTAATATCCCAGACGGGGAGTAGTATCCGTCGCCAAATCAAATTGTAGTTTGTCAGCACCAACAACACAGCTGAGTATGAAGGCTGTATCATGGGGCTGAAACTTTCCCGTTCAATGGGCATTAGACGGTTAACTGTCTTTGGGGATTCTGAATTGGTAATTAAGCAATCCACGGGAATCTATCAAACCAAAGAATTCCATTTGCTTCCTTATGATCGGCAAGTTGGACAGATGGCTTTGGAGTTCTAAGAAATCTCCTTTCTACACATTCCTCGCAATAGGAATGATTTTGCGGATGCACTAGCAACGTTGGCCTCCTTGATTCACATACCTGATAAAGAAAACATGTCAAGCATCACATTTGCCCTGCAAAAGGCCCCAGCTTATGGGAACTACGTTGGAGAAGTATCGGATGAGCTACCTCACGTCCACCACCCTTGGTATCAACATATCAATGAGTATCTGTGAGATGAATCTACACCCGCTGAGGCGAGCCTAACTGAGAAGAGGCGGATCCATCGACTTGCTATGAAATTCTACCTGAGCGGAGATGCACTCTACAAGAGAGATGCATGATTAGGTCTCCTCAGGTGTCTGGACAAAGACCAAGCTCAAAGGCTTATGGATGAAATCCATGGTGGAGTATGTGGCCCATACATGAGCGACCCCTTACTTGTCAAGAAAATCCTCAGAACAGGGCATTATTGGATAACACTCAAAGCTGACTGTGATGATCACGTCAAGAGGTTCTATCAATGCCCAATTCATGGGAATGGTATCCACGGCCCTCCAAGGGAACTCCACAATATAGGAGCAGCCAGCTCTGGTTTGAATCGAGAGCAAGACGCCGTATACGTCTCCTTAGTACAAATCAGCACTACTTTAGATCTATCATTGTAGGACCAGTTTTCTGCTATTAATTTATAGAAGTTGTATACTTGTATTAGTAATCTAGCATGTATTATATGACCAGTATATGTCCAATGTGTTAAGAAGCAAGCTAGATGATATGAGTGAATGTTTAATGATGTGATTATAGACTTTCTATTGATAAGTCCAAAAAGTAATTGCAAACTATAAAGCAACGCTTAAAGGCTATGTTAATTGATTTTCATGGTGACATACAAACTGATTGTTTGTTATAAGTACGTAAGGTATGAAATGGGGTATGTGAAGAGTATACAACTAAGATATATGTTGTATGCATTTAAACTTATATATCAAGCATGAGCACCTTTAGCTAATGGATATCTTATATACATATTACATTATGTTAGGATTTGAAAGAGTATTGTTAAGCAATATTTTGGTAAACTGCGCTTGAGGCAAGTATCCTAAACCTTTGCATTACTTTATTCGACGAATACCGTAAGCTTTTTCCTTTTGAATACAAGTTACCTTACTTTCTCGTTTAAATGAGCTAGTATGTTAAACCCTTGTGAAAGCTATTATTCATGTTAAACTTAGTATTGATCTTGAATATTGTGAAAGAGTCGATGCCATTTGATTTGGCTAGACTATATGTATGTTTATAATAAAATTGTCCAAACCACTTGATTGGTGCAGAAATCTTGAAAACTAAGTTGGACAGCCCTTTTGGTAAAGGGAGTGTATGTTGTTGGAAACCCCAGCACATGAATAAAAATTATTGTGGTGTTATGCATAACGTAAAGTATTGTAGACTGATCATCTATAGTACTTGATATTTTTGGTTACCAATTTAATATTGGTAACTCTAGTGAAAGTTCAAAAGTCCTTAGTGACTACTCAGTATAAATTGCTTATCTAGTTGGATACATTGTTAGCCGTTGAATTCATATATATCTGTTGATTTATATTGAATTGTCATATCCCTTATTCATGATATTATTCTGACACTTTGAACTATCATAGAAATAAACCTTCGATATTTCAAACCTTGTGATATTATATCCTACACCCTTGTTGTATATTAATTGCTGGGTAATTTGTGCTCATCCTTGTTATTTAAAACCTTTCAGTTAAGGAAGAACAGGGAGGTGTCTCTGGAACCGACAAGGGCAAGGGCAAGGCTACCGACTAGCTTTTCCCTTAATGTTTAAAATCTATTATGTTGTACCAAGACTATGTTTAAGCTTAAGTAAGATTATGTAATAGGTCTTTATTCAATACTATTATGTAATCTATTAAGTACTGTAGGTTGCGAGACTTGGGGGAATAATTATAATAAATCATTGTAAATTATTTTAAAGTAGATTTTTCGTTGTGTATGGGTTATTTTAGTTATTATGGTTTTACCATGTGAACGTGATGAACCAAATTAGAGTGACCAAGTGGAGGTCCGAATTTGGGGGCGTCACAATGATACCTCGTCAGATTCTAACTCTAGAGGTATAACCTTTAAGCGTAGAATATATTCATTCTTATCCAATATTTTACTATATACCTCTTTATACGTTAAATCTTCCGCTATCTCGTCTTGTCCTAATTTAAAAATGTGGTTCGGGTCATCAACATATTTATGTAACATCGATACGTGAAAAACGTTATGAACACGAGACACACTTTGTGGTAAAGCGAGTGTATATGCCACAGTTCCTACTCGATCGAGGATTTCGAATGGACTAATTAAATCGAGGGTTATGATTTACTCTCTTCGTCGATTCTTGCTTCTAGAATAACGCCCTCTTGAACCTTCTTCTTCACATTCATCAGCTCCGGGTGTGTAGCTTGAGCGATTTTAACTTTATCGGTTAATGTCGATTATGATCGTATTATTTGACATCATCACATGGGTCCTTAAAGTCTTTAACTCTATCTTTATCATTTTTAAGTCATATGAAATGGGTCTTTGTGTTAACAACGTTACAATCATAAATGCATACAATCTTCTACTCAATGCATTAACTACCACGTTCGCTTTTTCCACGATAGTATTGAATGGTATAGTCGTAATCTTCAATAGCTCAAGCCAACGTATTTGGTGCATTATAAGTTTATTTTGGTTGAAGAAATATTTAATGATTTTAGAAATAGGTTTTGTACAGGGTTTAATACAGAATTTGATTTCACGCTTTGGGGTAGACCAGGAAGTCTTTAGAGAATACGTCAGGAAATTTATTAACGATAGAAATATCATTTAAAAACTGTGACTCTCATCCAAGACTTGGATAACTCATATAATGAAGGTTTCTCCTAATGGAGTTTCAACAGATAAGTCAAAGTCTAATTTCTCCAGAGTAAAATTTAAACGTTGAGCCCAAGTAGGAGAAATAAAAGAATGTGTAGAACCGGTATCAAATAAGGTATAGACTTCACTAGAGTTTATGATTAACTAACCCGTGATAACTTCATTCGGGTTACTAACTTTTTGAGAAGTCACGAAAAATGCTCTTCCTGAAACAATCAACTTTGTTTTTTCCGTATCCGCCATTGGTGCCACCGTCCCAGCTGGACTTTATTTTGCTATAGGACAAAATCGAGCTATGTGGCCGTCTTTTCCACAACTAAAACATACCATGGAAGGCTGTGAACAGTTTGGACTTATGTGTCCCTCTTCTCTGCATCTGTAGCATCTAACTGACGATCGTCCTCCTCCCCTAGAATTTGTTGAGGGTGCTGGTGCTGCTGTCGACGTCTTCCCATCATCGTTAAAGCTTCTCTTCTTGAATTTTCCACTTGAATCATTTCTTCTATTATCTTGACCATGATTACCACCGAAGTGTTTACCATTTCTTGCCTAATAATTTCCTTCACGATGGTTATCGTTGTTCCGATGGTCATTGCCACTAGTACGATTATTATCGTGTTGTTGGTCATTATCTTTTTATTGGGCTGGCTTATTAGCACACTCCAATAACTGAGCCCTATTCACAACATCTGAATATAAACAAAGTTTGTGAGAAATGAGGTATTGACGTATCTCAGGTTTCAAACCTCTTAGAAATATCTGCGTCAGTCTCTCCTCATTATCAACCAAGTGGGACACAAATTGGGACAACTCGGAAAACTTAGCTTCGTACTACGACACAGTCATATTGTTTTGCTCCAGCTTGATGAACTCTACCTCCTTCATGTGACGAATACTTTTGGGAAAGTACTTGTCGTTGAACAGTTCTTGTAACTTCTCCCAAGACATCTTCAATGCGGCAGTCGAAAAGTGCGTTTCTTGATTCCCACCAATGTCTGCCTCTCCTCAACATGAAGGTGGCAAAGGGAACCTTTTGCTCCTCAGAGCATCCCAAGACATCAAATATCATGGTGATCTGCTTTATCCACGTCTCCACCTTAAGTGGTTTTGGCTCTCCCAAAAACTCTGGTGGTCCCAGCTCCTTGAACTGCTTAGCAGTGACCATTCGAGAGTTTCCAGTATTTCCACTGCATTTTGATTCGGAGTCTCTCTCGCCTTATGTTGCATGAATTGCATAAATCCTCTAAACATCCCATCGTTCATCATCTGATCAGTGTTGTTGTTTACCTGAGAATTATTGTCTTCCTGATGCAAATTATTCTGGGTATTGATTGTTGGTGACTCAAAGGTCTCATGTGCTTTATTGCTTATCTCGACATTTTCAGATGCCATTTTCAAACACTGCCACAAAACAAGGGTTAATTGACATGCCACATATTATCCCTATACTCGGACCGACCACTTAAATAACAAATAAACTTAGGTAGGTCATACTAGCGATGGATTTACCCGTCTCTCCCCTCCTAGTTCCAGTCTCACGTCTCATCCAGGTATCATATCCCTAAGCTCTGATACCAACTGTGACGCCCCTAAAATAGGTGTACATCACCACTCTTGAGTCGTCAAATACATGGTACATAAATCAAATACAAACTTAATTATACAACTGTCGGGTAATATACGACTAAACATAGCTGAGAGTTTAAACAAGAATATTGCCTTCTAGACAATATCCACTCTCAATGGAGTCCTCATTACAACTATTATCACACTATTTCACAGAATAGTGAACACTACTAGAACAACCATCTGGACCGTAAATCCATTCCCCGAACAGTCTCAGCTATATTCTTATTTCCTGAAGAGCTGAGCTGAAAAGGGTGAGCTTAATTAGCCCAGTAAGAAATATTATGATTAAGATAATGTAGAGTATATTATCCTTTGCCTTGAACAGTATAACAACTGATAGAATACAATAGCCAACAAGTTTTAGATCAATAACTGTAGCGGAATAAGCAATCCATTAGAAGAGTCAAGTAGAGCGCGATATCTACTATCTTCTATGATTTAAAAAGTTTTTCAACAGTTTTATCGCTGAGACTCAGCTTAATAAATAAACCACATCATCGAATCATCCCTGCACTACGAGCTAAAGATATTCATGTAATCATCAATTGTCATGATTATACCGAATAATCCCTCGATATAATCATACCAACAACTGTCCATCAATGTACTACGAGCCAATGAGGACTTTTACCACATCATTTGTAACATTACGGGTCATGATTATACCAAATGATCCATGGTCATAATCATACCAATCAATAGTCCATCTATACACGTAAGCCAAAGATGACTTTCATCGCAATATAAGCATGAGGATGATGACAATGATATAAGAATTAATCAAACGAAATCAAGGATAAATATTAAAGACTTTAAATTTATCCAGAGTTTAAAAATATCCAAATTGTCAACATGATACTGCTTTGTGGAGTAAAATTCAAGAATGATATTGTATCAAAAATGATTTGGACAGAAAAGAAATCAATTTTTGTCATGAATAGTACTCCGGGTAAATAGTACCCAGGTGAATAGTACCCCATGAATAGTACTTCAAGAATAGTACCCTGTGAATATTACTTTACGAATAGTACTCGTGAATAGTACTTCGTGAATAGTACATTATGAATAGTACTTTGTTAATAGTACTTTATGAATAGTACCCATGAATAGTACTTTGTGAATAGTACTCATAAAAAGAAAATACAAAAGAAAACGATATTCCATGACGAGTACAAAAGAAATGATATCTCATACGAGTATAATAGAATATAGGAAACTGCAAATGGATTTTCATCCGCAATGCAGTAAACCACGTAGACATATCATTTCCACAATTTAATAAATAATGAATACGAAGGGTCATTCACCATGCATGCGGTGAGTCGCAGATAGACAAAAGTTATTCAATGTAATAATAAAGAATAGAATAAAAGAAGAATTTCACCATGCATGCGGTAGTCCGCGTAAACAGGTTATTCCCACATAATAATAAAGAATGGAATAATAGAAGAATTTCAATATGTATCACGGTGAGTCGCGCGAGATTAAAAGTTATTTCAATGTAATAATAAAGAATGGAGTAACAACCCTTACGAATATTGAAAAAAAATAACTCTCTTTAGAATACGAAAGAAATAATACCCCTTACGACTGTTGAACGAAAATAATATTCCTACGAATATTGAACGAAGATGATATTCCTTACGAATATTTAATGAAAATAATATTCATACGAATACAAAAAATAATATCTCTTCAGAATATAAAATAAATAATACCCCTTACAATTGTTGAACGAAAATAATATTCCTACGAATATTGAACGAAGATGATATTCCTTACGAATATTGGACGAAAATAATATTCATACGAATACGAAAAATAATATATCTTCAGAATATGAAATAAATAATACCCCTTACCTCAGAAGAAGACTGGATACTGAAATAGTGATGTAGCATACTTCTATTCTTCTTTCTCTCTATAGCTTCTCTCTCTATATTTGCTCTTGTGAGTCTTAGTGAATTGCTGAGAATGAAAGAAGAATGAGCTTCTATTTATAGGAAAACACAGTTTTGATAATTGCACATTTTGGGGCTCGAAATATTACAGTATAATACCTTCATATTTTCCTTTATTTTTAATTTAGTCCTGCAAGTATTATCAAACTTGCACCACCTCCCCTAATAGTACATCATGTGAATCAATAGTACAATCATGTGAGTCAATAGTTCTATACATGTGAAAAAAATAATTACAGTATAGTACCTTCATCTATACTTCCATTTTTAATTTAGTCATACAAGTATTATCAATCTTACACCATTTCCCCTAATAGTACATGCATGTGAATCAATAGTACACACATGTGAACAAATAGTTATAAGCATGTGAATTAATAGCAATTAATTGCTCATTTATTCGATTAATTACCCGATTAGTCAATATAACATCCGGACATCAATTATTATCGAAATAGATGTCGATCTCCACTAAAACTAATAATCCCAACACAATGGAAATATAAATTTCATCTTTAATCAACACGAACTTATTCATCATAAATATTATAACTCACAATATTTTACAACTAGATCATTCTCAGGAAAAAGAGGGGGCTTTTCAATAAGGATTTCTCCCTATTGGTGCACAATTAGGTGACCAAACACCTTTCCTCAACAGAACTTTCTAGACATCGTTAATATTACAAATAATAATATGAATAATTTTGTCGTCTCAATTATTGATTTAATAATATAAAATATTATGTAGATGATACCATGACAATAATTGAAGCAATAATATGAGAGATATTATGCAACAATTACTATAGCAATAATTGAGTATAACTGAGTGACTTTTCACGTAAGCATCAATAATTAATATCGTGTGCTATTATGAAACCACGCGTATTACTGTACTTTTACTACCAGGTAGTTCAACAGTTTAACGGTAAAGCTTTCGCAGTTATTTTTATGAAATGATATTTCTGTCATTTTTTAACTACGACAATACTTCCATTGTGGGGTTCACCAATGATTATGCCATCGTATGAATATTCCCTGTTAAAACGAATATTCCCTAACACAACGAATATTTTATATCAACTTACTTACTTTGCAAAATTTTCACATATCACTCTTAACTTTAACCATTTCTCAATTTTACATTTTACTAAATAAAATAATAATTATAAAAAATTGAATATTTTCATTTCATAAATTTCGGGATCTCACAATCTCCCCTCCTTATAAAATTTCGTCTTCAAAATTTACGTACGTACCTGGTATGTCGAAGAGATGATGATACCTTGTCAAATTCTAACTCTTGACGTATAACCTTTGAGCGTAGAATATATTCATTCTTATCCAACATTTTAATAGGTACCTCTTCATACATTAAATCTTCCATTATCTCGTATGGTTCTAATTTAATAATGTGGTTCGGGTCGTCCACATATTTACGTAACATCGATACGTGAAAAACGTTATGAACACGCGACATTCTTTGCGGTAAAGCGAGTGTATAGGCCACAGTTCCTACTCAATCGAGGATATCGAATGGCCCAATTAAATTGAGGGTTGAGATTTACTCTCTTCGTCTATTCTTGCTTCTAGAATAACGCCCTCTTGAACCTTCTTCTTCACATTCATCAGCTCCGGGTGTGTAGCATGAGCGATTTTAACTTTATCGGTTAACGTCGATTATACTCGTATTATTTGACATCATCACATAGGTCCTTAGAGTCTTTAACTCTATCTTTATCATTTGTAAGTCATATGAAATGGGTCTTTGTGTTAACAACGTTACAATCGTAAACGCATACAATCTTCTACTCAATAAATCAGCTACCATGTTCGCTTTTTCCACGATAGTATTGAATGGTATGGTCGTAATCTTCAATAGCTCGAGCCAACATCTTTGGTGCATTATACGTTCGTTTTGGTTGAAGAAATATTTAATGGTTTTAGAAATAGGTTTGTACCGGGGTCAATAAAAAATTCGATTTCACGCTTTAGGGTAGGCCAACAAGTCTTTAGAGAATATGTCAGGAAATTTATTAACGATAGAAATATCATTTAAAAACTGTGACTCTCATCTAAGACTTGGATAACATATGTAATGAAGGTTTCTCTTAACGGAGTTTCAACAAATAAGTGAAAGACTAATTTCTCCGGATTCAAATTTAAACGTTGAGCGTAAGTAGGAGAAATAAAAGAATGGGTAGAACCGGTACCAAATAAGGTATAGACTTCGCTAGAGTTTATGATTAACTAACCCGTGATAACTTCATTCAGGTTACTTGCTTTTTGAGAAGTCACGAAAAACGCTCTTCCTGAAACCATCGACTTTGTTTTGTCCATATCTGGCTTTGGTGCCACCGTCCCAGCCGGTGATTTTTCAATAGGACAAAATCGAGCTATGTGACCGTCTTTTCCATAACTAAAACATACCTTGGAAGTCTGTGAACAGTTTAAACATATGTGTCCCTCTTCTCTGCACCTGTAGTATCTAACTTGTAAGACCCCAATTTTTTTTTAATAAAGATGATTTTTCTATAAAAATCATTCTTGAATATTATGGAATGAATATGATATAATGTTATAGTTGTGGGTAATATTTATAAATTTTGCTAAGTATGCAAGTTATTATAAAATATTTGATTGGTCATGGAATATTCTTTTTGTCGGGAATATTCGTACAATGACATAATCATTGGTGGACCCCACAATGGAATTATTGTCGGATTGAGAAAATGATAAAAATATTTTATAAATAACGGCGGAGGTGTTATTGTTAAAACTGTTGAACTACCCGGTAGTAAAAGTACAGTAATATGCGTGGTTGCATAGTAGCACACAGTATTGATTATTGATGCTTACGTGAGAAGTCACTCATTTATACTCAATTATTGCTACAGTAATTGTTGCATCATATCTCTCATATTATTGATTCGATTATTGTTACAGTATCATCTGCATTATATGTTATATTATTAAATCAATAATTGAGATGACAAAGTTATTCATATTATTACATTGCAATATTTATAATGCCTAGAAGTTCTGTCAAGGAGAGGTTTGGTCACCTAATTGCGCGTCAATAGGGAGGAATCCTTATTGGAAAGCCCCCTCTTTCCTGTGAACAACCTGGTTGCTAAATATTGTCAGTTATAATAATAATGATGAATAATTTCATGTTGATTAAAGATGAATTTGATAGTTTCATTGTGTTGGGATTATTTGTGTTAGTAGAAATCGACATCTATTCCGATGATAATTGATGTCTGGAGGTTATATTGTTCAATCGGGTATTTGGGGAACTTTTTGTGTGGGAGTACTATTCACGAGTTACTATTCATAAGTTACTATTCACCCGGTTACTATTCACTCTAGTATTGTGCATTCGGGTATTTGGGTACAATATTATTCCATGAGGAGATGTGCTAATTTTTCAGACCGTTGGTTGAAGTTATATTAGTGAATCAATATGGACCGCTGGTGGAAAGTTATAATAGTGAATCAATATGGATCGCTGGTTTAAAGTTTTAATAGTAAATCAGTATGGACTGTTGCTTTAAGTTTTAATAGTAAATCAATCTGAACCGTCCGTTTAAAAGTAAATCAATTTGGACCGTTCAGGAATTAGTTACTATTCAATCCATTCTTCTGTAATATAGAAGCTCATTCCTTCATTATTTCTTACGAATTCACTGAAACTCTAGAGAGAGAAATTATAGAGAGAAAGAAGAAGAGTATTCTGCTACTTCACTACTTCGATATCCAGTGTCTTTTACGGTAAGGGGTGTTATTCTTTCTTATTCATGAAGAGAACTTCTGTTATTCCGTCTTTATTATTCTGTTGGAATAACCTGTATACGTGGACTCCCCTATACTTGGTGAAATCATTATGTTATTCCATTCTTTATTATACATTTGGAATATCCCGCATGCAAGGCGCTTTTACTGCCTTGGGACACAGTTCCATCTTTATTATTTTGTTAGAATAACCTGTATACGCGGACTCCCATATACTTGGTGAACTCCTTATGTTATTCCATTATTTATTATTCTGTTGGAATATCTTGTCTGTGCGTTTTACGCTGGACCTGGTTTCATATTTATTATTCTGTCGGAATATCATGTCTGTGCATTTACGCCGGACCTGGTTCCATATTTATTATTCTATTGGAATAACCTGCCTATGCTATCTATCACATGCCTGGTGATTTCTTTTGTTATTCCATTCCTTATTATACTCAGTTGGTTAAAGTTTTGACTTCTATACTCCATGAAATTAGTGGAATATCATTGATATTTGCACTTCATCCAGTATCTTTTCATGAAAATATTCTTTTGAGCATTCTTGAATTTTACTCTACAAAGAAGTATCATGTTGACAATTTGGACGTTATTAGTTCCTGGATAAACTAATTCTTGAACTTGTTTTATTGAATTCTTATATCATTGTCATCATCCTCATGTTTATATTTTTTAAAGTCATCTGTGGCCTGTAGTGCATAGATGGACTTGGTATGATTATGACCAGGGATTATTCGATATAATCATGACCGTAATATTACAAATGATGTGGTAAAAGTCCTCATTGGCCCGTAGTGCATTGATGGACAGTTGTTGGCATGATCATGATCATTGATGAATACACGAATATCCTTGGCCCGTAGTGCATGGTTAATTTGTGGTCGTGACCCTAATGAATATCCTTGGCCGTAGTGCAGGGATGATGTGGATTATTTATTAAGCTGAGTCTCAGCGATAAAGGATAAAGATAAGCATGAGGATGATGATAATGATATAAACATTAATCAAACGAAATCAAGGATAAATATTAAAGACTTTAAATTTATCCAGAGTTTAAAAATATCCAAATTGTCAACATGATACTGCTTTGTGTAGTAAAATTCAAAAATGATATTGTATCAAAAATGATTTGGACCGAAAAGAAATCAATTTTTGTCATGAATAGTACTCTGGGTGAATAGTAACCCGTGAATAGTACTTCAGGAATAGTACCCCGTGAATAGTACTTTATGAATAGTACTTCGTGAATAATATTTTGTGAATAGTACTTTGTGAATAATACTTTGTGAATAGTACCTATGAATAGTACTCATAAAAAGAAAATACAAAAAAAATGATATTCCATGATGAGTACAAAAGAAATGATATCTCATACGAGTATAATAGAATATACGAAACTGCAAATAGATTTTCATCCGCAATTCAGTAATCCACGTAGACAGATCATTTCCACAATTTAATAAAGAATGAATATGAAGGGTCATTCACCATGCATGCGGTAGTCCGCGTAGACATGTTATTCCAACAGAATAATAAAGAATGGAGTAACAACCTTTACGAGTATTGAAAGAAAATAACTCTCTTCAGAATACGAAAGAAATAATACCCCTTACGACTGTTGAACGAAAATAATATTCCTACAAATATTGAACGAAGATGATATTCCTTACGAATATTGAACGAAAATAATATTCATACAAATACAAAAAATAATATCTCTTCAGAATATGAAATAAATAATACCCCTTATGATTGTTGAACGAAAATAATATTCCTACGAATATTGAACGAAGATGATATTCCTTACGAATATTAAACGAAAATAATATTCATACGAATATGAAAAATAATATCTCTTCAGAATATGAAATAAATAATACCCCTGACCTCAAAAGAGGACTAGATACTGGAATAGTGAAGTAGTAGACTTCTCTTCTTCTTTCTCTCTATAGCCATTCTCTCTATAGCTTCTCTCTCTATAATTTCTCTTGTGAGTCTTAGTGAATTGCTGAGAATGAAAGAAGAATGAGCTTCTATTTATAGGAAAACACAGTTTCGATAATTGCACATTTTGGGGCTCGAAATATTAAGTATAATACCTTCATATTTTCCTTTATTTTTAATTTAGTCTTGCAAGTATTATCAAACTTGCACCACCTCCCCTAATAGTACATCATGTGAATCAATAGTACAATAATGTGACTCAATAGTTCTATACATGTGAAAAAAATAATTACAGTATAGTACCTTCATCTATACTTCCATTTTTAATTTAGTCGTGCAAGTATTATCAATCTTGCACCACCTCCCCTAATAGCACATGCATGTGAATCAATAGTACACACATGTGAACAAATAGTTATGAGCATGTGAATTAAAAACAAATAATTACTCATTTATCCGATTAATTACCTGATTGGTCAATATAACCTCCAGACATCAATTATTATTGAAATAGATGTTGATTTCCACTAACACTAATAATCCCAACACAGTGGAAATATCAATTTCATCTTTAATCAACACGAACTTATTCATCATAGATATTATAACTCACAATATTTAACAACCAGATAATTTCCAGGAAAGAGGGGCTTTCCGATAAGGATTTCTCCCTATTGACGAGCAATTAGGTGACCAAACCCCTTTCCTCGACATAACTTTCTAGACATCGTCAATATTACAAATAATAATATGAATAACTTTGTCGTCTTAATTATTGATTTAATAATATAAAATATTATGCAGATGATACCGTGACAATAATTGAATCAATAATACGAGAGATATTATGCAGTAATTACTATATTAATAATTGAGTATAACTGAATGACTTCTTACATAAACATCAATAATTAATACCGCGAGCTACTATGCAACCATGAATATTACTGTATTTTTACTACCGGGTAGTTCAACAGTTTAACGGTAAAGCTTTCGCCGTTATTTTTATGAAATAATATTTCTGTTGTTTTTTAACTACGACAAAACTTCCGTTGTGGGGTTCACCAATGATTATGTCGTCGTACGAATATTCCCCGACTAATCGAATATTCCCCAACACAACGAATATTTTATATTAACTTGCTTACTTTACAAAATTTTCACATATCACCCTTAACTTTTACTATTTCTCAATTTAACCATTTACTAAATAAAATAATAATTATAAGAAAATTGAATATTTTTATTTCATAAAATTCAGGATCTCACAATCTCCCTTCCTTATAAAATTTTGCCTTCGAAATTTACATACATACCTGGTATGTCGAAGAGATGATGATACCTCATCAGATTCTAACTCTTGAGGTATAACCTTTGAGCATAGAATATATTCATTCTTATCCAACATTTTAATATGTACCTCTTCATACGTTAAATCTTCCTTTATATCATCTGGTTCTAATTTAATAATGTGGTTCGGGTCATCCACATATTTACGTAACATTGATACGTGAAAAATGTTATGAACACGCGACATACTTGGCGGTAAAGCAAGTCTATAGGCCATAGTTCCTACTCGATCGACGATTTTGAATGGCCCAATTAAATCGAGTGTTGAAATTTATTCTCTTCATCGATTCTTGCTTCTAGAATAACACCCTCTGAAACTTTCTTCTTCACATTCATCAGCTCCGGGTGTGTAGCTTGAGCGATTTTAACTTTATCGGTTAACGTCGAGTATACTCGTATTATTTGACAGCATCACATGGGTCCTTAGAGTCTTTAACTCTATCTTTATCATTTGTAAGTCATATGAAATGGGTCTTTATGTTAACAACGTTACAATCGTAAACACATACAATCTTATACTCAATGCATCAGCTACCACGTTCGCTTTTTCCACGATAGTATTGAATGGTATGGTCGTAATCTTCAACAGCTCGAGCCAACGTCTTTGGTGCATTATACATTCATTTTGGTTGAAGAAATATTTAAGGGTTTTAGAAATAGGTTTTGTACCGGGGTCAATTAAAAATTTGATTTCACGCTCTGGGGTAGGCCAGGAAGTCTTTAGAGAATACGTCAGGAAAATTATTAACTATAGAAATATCATTTAAAAACTGTGACTCTCATCCAAGACTTGGATAGCACATGTAATGAAGGTTTCTCCTAACGGAGTTTCAATAAATAAGTCAAAGTCTAATTTCTCTGGAGTCAAATTTAAACGTTGAGCACAAGTAGTAGAAATAAAAGAATGGGTCAAACCGGTATCAAATAAGGTATAGACTTTTCTAGAGTTTATGATTAACTAACCCGTGATAACTTCGTTCGGGTTACTAACTTTTTGAGAAGTCATGAAAAACGCTCTTCCTGAAACCATTGGTGCCACCGTCCCAACTGGACTTGATTTCGCTATAGGACAAAATCCAGCTATGTGACCGTCTTTTCCACAACTAAAACATACCTTCAAAAGCTGTGAACAGTTTAGACTTATATGTCCCTCTTCTCGGCATCTGGCATCTAACTGGCGGTCCTCATCCTCCCCTAGAATTTGTTGATGGTGCTAGTGCTGCTGTCGACATCTTCCCATCATCGTTAAAGTTTCTCTTCTAAATTTTCCACTTGAATCATTTCTTCTACTATCTTAACCATGATTACAACCAAAGTGTTTACCATTTCTTGCCAGATAATTTCCTTCATAATGGTTATCGTTGTTCCGATGATCGTTGCCACCAGTACGATTATTATCGTGTTGTTGGTCGTTATCTTTTGGTTGGGCTGACTTATTATCCCGCTCTAATAACTGAGCCCTATTCATAACATCTGAATATAAACAAAGTTTGTGAGAAATGAGGTATTGACGTATCTCAGGTTTCAAATCTCTTAGAAACATCCACGTCATTCTCTCCACATTATCAACCAAGTGGGATGCAAACTGGGACAACTCGGCAAACTTAGCTTCGTACTACGACACAGTCATATTGATTTGCTCCAGCTTGATGAACTCTACTTCCTTCACGTGACGAATACTTTTGGGAAAGTACTTGTCGTTGAACAGTTCTTGGAACTTCTCCCAAGACATCTTCAGTGCGGAAGGCTGGGTATGTTTTACTGATTCCCACCAGTAATCTGTCTCTCCTCGCAACATGAAGGTGGCAAAAGGAACCTTTTGCTCCTCGGAGAATCCCAAGACATCAAATATCTTGGTGATCTGCTTTTTCCACGTCTCCACCTTAAGTGGTTTTGGCTCTCCCAAAAACTTCGGTGGTCCCAGCTCCTTGAACTGCTTAGCGGTGACCATTGGAGAGTTTCCAGTGTTTCCATCTGCATTTTAAATCGGAGTCTCTCTCGCCTGATGTTACATGAATTGCATAAATCCTCTGAATATCCCATCGTTCATCATCTGATCAGTGTTGTTGTTTACCTGAGGATTATTGTCTTCCTGATGCACATTATCCTAGGTATTTATCGTTGGTGACTCAATGGTCTCATGTGCTACATTTCTTATCTCGACATTTTCAGATGCCATTTTCAAACACTGCCACAAAATAAGGGTTAATTGACATGCCAAATATTATTCCTATACTCTGACCGACCAGTTAAATAACAAATAAACTTAGGTATGTCATACTAGCGAAGGATTTACCTGTCCCTCCCCTCCTAGTTCTAGTCTCACATCTCAGCCAGGGATCAAATCCATAAGCTCTGATACCAACTGTGACGCCCCTAAAATAGGTATACATCACCAATCTTGAGTCGCTAAATACATGGTACATAAATCAAATATAAACTTAATTATACAACTGTCGGGTAATATGCGACAAAACATAGCTGAGAGTTTAAACAAGAATATTGCGTTCTAGACAATATCCACTCTCAATGGAGTCCTCATTACAATTATTATCACACTATTTCACAGAATAGTGAGGACTGCTAAAATAACCATCTAGATCGCCAATCCGTTCCCCGACCAGTCCCAGCTATATTCTCATTTCCTAAAGAGAACAGTAAAAGAAAAGGGTGAGCTTAACTAGCCCAGTAAAAATATTATGACTAAGATAATGATGAATAAATTATACTTATCCTTGACCAGTATAACAACTGATAGAATACAATAGACAACAAGTTTTAGACCAATAACTGCAGCGGAATAAGCAATCCATTAGAAGAGTCAAGTGAAGCATGATATCTACTATCTTCTATGATTTAAAAAGTTTTTCAACAGTTTTTATCGCTGAGACTCAACTTAATAAATAAACCACATCATCGAATCATCCCTGCACTACGGGCCAAGGATATTCATGTAATCATCAATGGTCATGATTATACCGAATACTCTCTAGTCATAATCTTACCAACAACTATCCATTGATGCACTACGGGCCAATGAGGACTTTTACCACATCATTTGTAACATTACAGGTCATGATTATACCGAATGATCCCTGATCATATTCATACCAATCAATAGTCCATCTATGCACGTAAGCCAAAGATGACTTTCATCACAATATAAGCATGAGGATGATGACAATGATATAAGTATTAATCAAACGAAATCAAGGATAAATATTAAACACTTTAAATTTATCCAGAGTTTAAAAATATCCAAATTGTGAACATGATATTGCTTTGTGGAGTAAAATTCACGAATGATATTGTATAAAAAACGATTTGGACCGAAAAGAAATCAATTTTTGTCATGAATAGTTCTTTGGTTGAATAGTACCTAGGTGAATAGTACCCAGTGAATAGTACTTTGGGAATAATACCACGTGAATAGTACTTTATGAATAGTACTTTGTGAATTGTACTTTATTAATAGTAGTCATAAAAAGAAAATACAAAAGAAAACGATATTCCATGACGAGTACAAAAGAAATGATATCTCATACGAGTATAATAGAATATACGAAACTGCAAATGGATTTTTATCCGCAATGCAGTAATCCACGTAGACAGATCATTTCCACAATTTAATAAAGAATGAATACGAAGGGTCATTCACCATGTATGCGGTAGTCCGCGTAGACATGTTATTCCAAAAGAATAATGAAGAATGGAATAATAGAAGAATTTCACCATGCATGCAGTAGTCCGCGTAGACATGTTATTCCCACAGAATAATAAAGAATGGAATAACAGAAGAATTTCACCATGCATACGGTAGTCCGCGTAGACAGGTTATTCCAACAGAATAATAAAAAATGGAGTAACAACCTTTGCGAGTATTGAAAGAAAATAACTCTCTTTAGTATACAAAAGAAATAATACCCTTACGACTGTTGAACAAAAATAATATTCCTACAAATATTGAACGAAGATGATATTCCTTACGAATATTAAACGAAAATAATATTCATACGAATATAAAAAATAATATCTCTTCAGAATATGAAATAAATATTACCCCTTACGACTGTTGAACGAAAATAATATTCCTACGAATATTGAACGAAGATGATATTCCTTACGAATATTGAATGAAAAATATTCATAGTGAAGTAACAGACTTCTCTTCTTCTTTCTCTCTATAGCTCTTCTCTCTATAGCTTCTCTCTCTATAATTACTTTTGTGAGTCTTAGTGAATTGGTGAGAATGAAAGAAGAATGAGCTTCTATTAATAGGAAAACACAGTTTCGATAATTTCACATTTTGGGGCTCGAAATATTATAGTATAATACCATCATCTTTTCCTTCATTTTTAATTTAGTTCTGCAAGTATTATCAAACTTGCACCACCTCCCCTAATAGTACATCATGTGAATTAATAGTATAATCATATGACTCAACAGTTCTATACATGTGAAAAAAATAATTATAGTATAGTACCTTCATCTATACTTCCATTTTTAATTTAGTCATGCAAGTATTATCAATCTTGCACCACCTCCCCTAATAGTACATGCATGTGAATCAATAGTACACATGTGAACAAATAGTTATAAGCATGTGAATTAATAGCAATTAATTGCTCATTTATCCGATTAATTACCAGATTGGTCAATATAACCTCCGGACATCAATTATTATCGAAATAGATATCGATTTCCACTAACACTAATAATCCCAACACAATGGAAATATCAATTTCATCTTTAATCAACACGAACCTATTCATCATAAATATTATAACTCACAATATTTAACAACTAGATCATTCTCAGGAAAAAGAGGGGGCTTTCCGATAAGGATTTCTCCCTATTGGCGCGCAATTAGGTGACCAAACACCTTTCCTCGACAGAAATTTTTAGACATCGTCAATATTACAAATAATAATATGAATAACTTTTTCGTCTCAATTATTGATTTAATAATATAAAATATTATGCAGATGATACCGTGATAATAATTGAATCAATAATATGAGAGATATTATGTAACAATTACTGTAGCAATAATTGAGTATAATTGAGTGACTTCTCACGTAAACATTAATAATTAATAGCGGGTAGTTCAACAGTTTAACGGTAAAGCTTTCGCCATTATTTTTATGAAAAGATATTTCTGTCATTTTTTTACTACGGCAATACTTCTGTTGTGGGGTCCACGAATGATTATGTCGTCGTACGAATATTCCTTGTTAAAAAGAATATTCCTCGATTAATCGAATATTCTCCGACACAACGAATATTTTATATCAACTTGCTTACTTTGCAAAATTTTCACGTATCACCCTTAACTTTAACCATTTCTCAATTTAACCATTTACTAAATAAAATAATAATTATAAGAAATTTAAATATTTTCATTTCATAAAATTCGGGATCTCACAATCTCCTCTCCTTATGAAATTTCGCCATCGAAATTTACGTACGTACCTGGTATGTCGAAGAGATGATGATTGTAATACCCGAGAATTTCCGCGTATTAATAAATAAATGTGTTAATAGAAATAAATATTTATTTGAATACAAATAGGTTCATGTTAAGAAATGAGACGACTCAATTATATTAAATAATTAAATTATTGAGAATACGTGGAGTTTGTGGTAAACTCGTTGAAAGCCTTATGTGGCATGGTGATGGAAAAATACTAATAGTAATGTTAATCGACAAAGAGATTATAAAAAGGAGTAATTAAGTAATATTAATTATCAATTGTTGTTGTAGTATGCTATTAGTTATTAATTGATGATGGTTGTGGTAGAATATGGAATTTTAGTAATTAACTAATAATGTGTGATTACTATTATTTGCAATATAATACAAAGATGAATAATGATTATGGAAACCCATAAATACATTAATCAATGGGTGGATTAATTAATATTGATATTAATTAATTAAGAAAGTGCATGATTGATTTATTTAACATAAATGAGTAAGTTAGTAATATAATAATATTATATTGTGAGTTATGTGCATATGAGCAATAATACAACTATACTATATATGTAGTGTGACATTGTGTGACGATATATTAAGTCTTATAAAACTATATTGTATGAACATTGTAATTAAACATATTGGAACTATATGTTATAAATACATTATCTATGTGACAATATGTATGTGGGTAGGTATTAAAATAATATACCATGAAAACATTGAAAACTATCATTTTGATAAAATGTACGTGGATTATGTATGTTGCATAACATCTACTACCTTAAAATATTAAAGCATATTGTGACATTTAGTTATAATACACGGTTGAGATCATTATTAAAATATAGACAAGAGTGAGAATGTAAGAGTTTACAAGAATGTTTTTAGTAATTTTTTAAATAAAAGGAATTTCCTTTATTTATTATTTTGAAATAGTAAGGGTTGATTTGATTAATGTGGATAGTTAAGGGTTAAATACATAAATATTTCAAAATAAGCAAGTGGTTATAAAATATTCATTATTAATAGGGGAATATTCGTTTGGTCGTGGAATATTAAATGCAGTCGGGGAATATTAAATGCTGACAGTAGCGACCATGTGTGGGCCCATGCGGAAAGTGATTGGATGAAGAAAAGCGACAAATATAAGTTGTTTTTAATTAACTAGCGTAGTTATTACAGATTATATCTTGTTGGAATACCCGTTGGTTAAAAAACACGATGTCTGGCGTTGTTGCTGACGGTAGCACGGTATTGCACCAATTATTGATTCTTACGTGAAGGCACTACTCGATAATGGTTCTGATAATTCTTATTCGATTATTTTATTGAGTTAATAATTCTTTGCGTTGATATTTTATATTCTTTGTTGTTTTGATAATTGTCATTACGTATTTTTCTTTATCGAAGCAATAATTCATATTATCGAATAATATTATTAGATAACATTATTGGCAATGTCTAGAAAGTTACATCTAAGGAGAGGTTTGGTCGTCTAATTGCTTGGCGCCCGATGAAGAAGAAATTCTTATTGGAAAGCCCCTCTTTCTGAGGGCGCACGGTTGTCAATATTGTGATTACGTAATATTATTTGTGAATAATTAATTATTGATTTATATGATGAGGAAAATATTGATTTTATGTGGATATAGATGGAGAAAATTTTTAAAATGACAATTGTTGAAAATTAATATTTTATCTTTTACGATAAAATAATTCATTTAAATATATTATTTTAATAATATATTAACGGTGATATTTTACAACGAATGTGGGATATATGAGTATCTGAGGAGGAAGAGTATTTTGTGGCATTAAATGTTTAAAACATGTTAAACATGTCGGTGGACCCCATTTATTGGTGAAATTTGATTATAGCTTTGTAAAATCGCCCGTTTGTGGATTTGGTCAATTTCTATTTGGAATTTGGAAAACTTTTTCTTCTGCAAAGTTGTAGAGAATTGAATTTCCTATAAAACTCGAGATTCGAATTTTCTGATGAAAGGGCTATTTATTATGAATTATTGAAGTTAGAAGCTCAAAATAATTGATTTTGGGAGTTTAAATTATTTTTGTTAAGAAAAACGTTTTTTGTATTTTTTTTGGACATCATTAACATGTGTGGCTGGTGTTTTGACCAAAAAGGTGGGCTAAGGAAAATTTGTATAATTATATTAATATTATATTAAATTTTACGCTTTGGTGTTCTAAGCATTTTCTATAAATAGGGTCTTAGGTTAGAATTGAAAATCACACGAAGCGAAGTTTTCTCTCTATTTCTCTCTCGATATTTTTGAGCGTATTCTTGTGAGTATTTTGAGTATACTTTGATTATTGATATCGGTGCAAGTTCATTCGGCGTTATTCGGTCGAAATCTTTTGCTCTCTTGAGGTAAGGGATATTATTTTTTTTGTAATGATATTATTTCTTCAATATCATTATCTTTGAAATATTGATCTGAAGTTTTATCAAATTTGGAACTTTTTTCATTTGGGTTACTATTCATGGGTTACTATTCATGAGTTACTATTCACGAGTTACTATTCATGAGAGTTCTTATTCACGAGTTCTTATTCACGAGTACTATTCATGAAGCGTGAAGATGTTTTTGTGGAATTTCTATCTTTTGGTGTCGGAGTTACTATTCACGTATCGGCACTATTCGCATTATCTGGCACTATTCACGTATACTGTATTATTCATAGAAAAATAAAATTTCTTCTTTTCGTCAAAACATCTATTACGGATACTAGCTACGATTGTATCCATGTTTTGATCATTCTTGAATTTTACACCACTATGATTATTTTTTGAGGTATTTTTGGGCGTGGATAAAACCAAGTACGAATCCTTAATCCTTAATCCTTGTCATTTTGTTTCCTTTGGATTCGTTTCTTTTAAAAAAAAAAATATTTTTCATCATCCTCGGTCTTAAATGATGATATTATGGAATATCTTTGGCTTTGTAGTGCAAAGATGAATGATTTCTTAAGAATATCTTTGGCTTTGTAGTGCAAAGATGAATGATTCTGAAGAATATCTTTGGCCGTAGTGCAAAGATGAGCAGTGTTTAAATGAACATGACCGGTGATGAATATCTTTGGGCTGTAGTGCAAAGATGAATATTTGATTCGGATGTATATTGATTGATGTTCTGGGGATAAAAGATGAGCGATGAACTTTTAAATTCATACATAGAAGATAGTAGTTTGCATTTCTCTACTTAACTCTTCTAATGAATTATTATTTCCGCTGCGAATATTGATTTAAAATTTGTTGTCTATTGTATTCTATTATATTTTTCCTGTTGAAGACTAACGATAATTTGTTGTATATTATCTTAGTCGTAATATTCTTTCTTGAGCTAGTTGAGCTCACCTTTTTCCTTTTGTTCCATTTTTCTCGGGAGGCGAGAATATAGCGAGTACTGCAGTCGGGGTATGGAATGAAGGTTTAGAAAGGATTGTTTAGTAGTCCTCACCATTTTTGTAAAATAATGTATCAATAAATGTGATGAGGATTTATTTGAGTATAGATATTGTACAGAAGATAATATTTGTATTCAAACTCACAGTTTCTTGTTGTAATAATAAAGTTGTAGTTGTTTACGTACCATGTATTATTTCGAGAATAGGTGATGTATATACCTATTTTGGGGGCGTCGCGGTTAAGTATCGAGCTTAGGGATATGATCTCTGGCGGAGATGGGGAATAGAACTAGGAGGGAGAGGCAGAGTAAATCCTTCGCTAGTGTGTCCTACCTAAGCTTATTTGTTAGTTAGTCGATATATAGGGATATTATGTGATATATTGATTTCCTTAATTAACCCTTGTTTTATGGCGGTATTTGAGAATGTCATTGAGAATATTAATGATGGAGTAAATGAGCCGAGTGGAGATGCTGTCTTTTACCAGCGAGGAGAGCGTACAACAGTGGCAATGTACCTCTGTGAACAACACCTGAAAGCGAGATGATGAGCGAGGGGATGTTTAGAAGCTTTTTGCAGTTCATGCAAAATCGACGGCGGAGACTTCGTGTTCAAAATCTGAGGAGGAAATGATAGCAATTCACGGGTTGTCACTGACCAAGCAGTTCAAAAAGTTGGGACCACGAATTCAAGGAAAGCGGATCCGATCATGGCGGAAACATGGGTCAAGCAAATTACCAAGATATTCGATGTCTTGGGATGCGGAGAACGAAGGTTCCATTCGCCACCTTTATGTTAAAAGTGGCGGCGGACTCTTGGTGGGATGCGTGAAGCGTACCCATCGGTACTTTTCGGCGTATGTCGTGGGAGACATTTGAGAATTATTTAATGACAAATACTTTCACGAAAGTGTTCGTCATATGAAGGAAGTGGAGTTCATCGATTGGAACAAAACAACATGGCGGTGTCTCGATGCGAGGCAAAGTTTGCGAGTTATCGGTTTGCACCTCATTTGGTGGAGAATGAGGAGCGTATGGCGGATGTTTCTTAGAGGTTTGAAACCGGCATACGTCGGTATCTCATTTCTCATAAACTTTCTCTCTATTAGGATGTTGTAAGCGAGGCTCAATTATTAGGCGAGATAACGAGATACGGTCATTTGAGGACCACAATCGAGGATCGTATCGGAGATAGCGATCAGCGAAGAATAATGATAACTGCGGAGAGAGAAAGCAGGCGAGATGAAATGGTAACCACTCGGGTGGTAATCATAGCCATGAAAAGCAGAAGAAGCGAGTCGGGAGGAGATTTTAAAGAGGAGATTTAACAACGACCATATGAAGAGGCAGCGATCTGGCGTGACAAGCTGGTTCTAAGGGAGGAGAAACGACCACCGATCATATACTACAAATGCGGAAAGAGGACATATCGGTCAAAGCGCCCTATGCAGTTCAAGGTATGCTATAGTTGTGGAAAGGAAGGACATATCGCTTTCGAGATTATGCGATGGCGAAACCTAGTTCAATGGGACGGTGACTCAAAAAGATGTCCGAGAAAAGTCAAAGTCAGCGATTAGGGAAGGCGTTTGTTGTATTTGGTCATAATGCGAGGAACCCAAGCGAGGTGATCACGGGTAAGCTATTTATAAATTCTTGCGAAGTTTATACCTTACTTGATCTGGGGTGCTACCCATTCATTTTTATCTCTCTGCATGTGCTCAGCGTTTAAACTTGACCCAGGAGAAATTAGACTTTGACCTATCTGTGGAAACTCCGTTAGGAGAAACTTTCATCACATCCAACATTTATAAATCTTGTTTGATTCAAGTTGGCACCATTACCTTACATTGACCTTATCTCTTTAAAGATACTTGCTTTTGATGTGATTTTAGGGATTGATTGGTTAACTACTCATCATGCCAAAATTGATTGTTTTCGTAAGGTTGTTAGTTTTCATATTCTAACCAACTTTGTTATGCAATTCAAGCAACTAAACCATTAAAATCAATCACTATCATATCTAATCATAAAGCTATTCGTTTATTAAAAAGCGGATGTCAAGCTTTCTTAGCCCATGTTATGGATTTGAATAAAGACACGTCAAATTTGAATAATATATTCTGTTGTTATTGACTTTCGGCGTATTTCGAAGAACTTCCGGTCTACCCCGAGCGTGAAGTTGAATTCTTTATTGATCTTGAACTGGTACAAAGCCCATTTCTAAACCCCATATCGAATGGCTCTATTGAACTTGAGGAGTTAAAGGTCCAACTACGAGGAATTGTTGGACATCGGTTTCATTCGTCTAGTACATCTCCTTGGGGTGCTCTGTTTTATTTGTAAAGAAGAAAGGCGGGAGTATGCGACTTTGTATTGACTATCGGGGAATTGAACCATGTCACCATCAAGAATAGGTATCCTCTACCTCGTATTGATGACTTGTTTGACCGATTTGCAAGGGCACAATTCTTTTCAAAAATCGATCTTAGTTGGATATCATCGGTGAAGATTAAAAGCGAGGATATTCAAAGGCGCCTTGAGAACTTCGGTATGGGCATTATGAATTCTTAGTCATGTCTTTCGGACTAACTAATGCTCTATGACTTTCATGGATATGATGAACCAAAGTATTGAGGAATATTTGGATCAATTCGTTGTTGTCTTTATTGATGACATCCTCATATATTCCAAAAGCCGTGAAGATCATGAGCACCATTTGAAATTTGGTACTCAAAAACCCGTGAAAACCAACTATATGCCAAATTGAAGAAATGTGAGTTACGGCGAGAAGTAGCATTCCTTGGAGCGCGTGGTGTCGAAACATGGAGTATCTGTTGATCCGTGAAGATTGAAGCAATACAAAGTTAGAACAGCGAAGTCGGTGTGAAATCGTAGTTTTTGGCTTTTGGTTATTATCGGAGATTCGTGGAAGGGTTTTCTCGAATCGCTACTCCATAACTTCATTAACTTCGGAAGGATACAAAATTTGTTTGGAGCGAAGAATGCGAGAAAAGTTTCCAAGAGCTTAAGAGGAGACTTATTTGATTTTGTTCTAACAATACCATCTGGTTCGGATGGATTTGTTATCTCTGATGATGCTTGAGCAAAGGGTTAGGATGTGTTCTCATGCAGCGTGGGAAAGTCATAGCCCTCGCCTCGCGACAACTTAAAGAGTATGAGAGGAATTATCCTACTCATGATCTAGAATTAGCGTGATCGTTTCAGCGCTAAAAATATGGAGGCACTATCTATATGGGGAGAAAGTGGAGATATATTCGGACCATAAAAGCCTTAAATATTTCTTCACTCAAAAAAGAACTCAACATGCGGCGTGACGTTGGCTCGAGCTATTGAAGACTACGACCACACTATTGATACCATCACGGTAAAAGCGAGCGTGGTAGGTGGCGCATTGAGTAGAAGATCATATCTGCGGGAGCGAGTGCGATGATGTCAAGTATCGCATAGAGCTGACTTTAATAGAAAAAGTTAAGGTTGCTCAAGCCCGCAGGCCGGAAATGATGCGTATGAAGAAGAAAGTACAAGAAGGAGCTATTAGGAGCGAGAATTGATGAAGAAGGAATACTTGAGTCCACTCTAGACTTTGTGTTCCTAACGACTACGATTTGAAGTACAAGATTATGATGGAGGCACACAATCGCCATTTGCAATCCATCACTGGAAGTACTAAATGTATCGTGATCTTGACATACATTTTGGTGGAACAATATGAAGAGAGAGATTGCAAAGTTTATCTCGATGTGTTTAACTTGCCCAGCGTGTAAAGGCGGAGCATCTTGTACCTAAGGGTCCGTTGCAACCACTTGAGATTTAGGAATGGAAGTGGGAACACATTACTATGGATTTCGTTACGGGTCTTCCTCTACGGTTTCTCAAGGCATCAATGCTATTTGGGTTATTGTTGATAGATTAACCAAGTCTACGCTCATTTCTTTGCCGATCGGAGACTTATTCCTTGAGCGTCTTTGCTAATATATGCGTGAATGAGATTGTGAGGTTGCATGGCATGCTGTATCCATAGTTTGGATCGTGACCCAAGATTCACTTCAAGATTTTGGGTTAGCTTGCAAAAAGCTATGAGCGCAGATTTGCGATTTAGTTGACATACCATCCCCCAAGCAGACGGACAATCGAGAGAGGACTATTCAAACTCTTGAAGATCTATTAAGACTACGTGTCCTAGACTTCAAGGGTAGTTGGGATAAGTATTTACCATTGGTGGAATTCTCCTACAACAACGGTTATCGAGCAAGTATAGGTGTGGCTCCATTGAAGCATTATATGGGCCGAAAATGTCGTTCTCCAATATGTTGGGATGAGGTGGGTGAAGCAAGATTGTTGGGACTAGAGAGTTAATGCATATGACTACTAGAAAAGATCCAAATGATTCGACAAGCGTATACAAGCGGCACAAGATCGACAAAAGAGTTATGCGGATCTTCATCGAAAGGACGTGAAATTTAATGTAGGGGATCATGTATTGTTGCGAGTTGCTCCATGGAAGGGAGTTACAAGATTTGGGAAGAGAGGAAAGCTCGATCCACGATTTATTGGTCCATTTCAAATTCTTGGCCGAGTAGGAAATGTAGCCTATAGACTTGCGTTACCTCAAAGTATGTCTCGTGTTCATAATGTGTTTCACATATCGTACTTCGTAAATATGTGAAAGACCGAACCACATTATTGAGTTAGAACCCAGGACGAGATAGCCAGAAGACTTAACGTATGAGGAGGTACTGTCAAGATCTTGGATAGGAAGGAGCATGTCCTACGCATGAAAGGTCATACCACAAGTTAAAGTTTTGTGGAGGAATCATGCTATATAGAGAAATGACACGGGAATTGGAAGCGGAAATGAAAGCGAGGTATCCTCACCTTTTGAAAACACGAATCGTCGTCGATTTCGAGGCGAAATTTCATAAGGAGGGAGGTTGTAGAGACCAGTAATTTTTAAATAAAAAGGAATTTCCTTTATTTATTATTTTGAAATAGTAAGGTTGATTTGATTAATGTGGATAGTTAAGGGTTAAATCATAAATATTTCAAAATAAGCAAGTGGTTATAAAATATTCATTATTGTCGGGGAATATTCGTTTGGTCGTGGAATATTAAATGCGGTCGGGAATATTAAATGCGTGCAAGCCTTGACCATGTGTGGAGCCCATAACGGAAAGTGATTGGATGAAGAAAGCGACAAATATAAGTTGTTTTTAATTAGCAGCGTAGTTATTACAGATTAATCTTTGTTGGAATACCCGGTGGTTAAAACACGATGTCTGGCGTTGTTGCACGATAGCACTACGGTATTGCACCAATTATTGATTCTTACGTGAAGGCACTACTCGATAATGGTTACGATAATTCTTTGTTCGATATTTTATTGAGTTAATAATTCTTTGCGTTGATATTTTATATTCTTTGTTGTTTTGATAATTTGTCATTACGGTATTTTTCTTTATCGAAGCAATAATAATTCATATTATCTGAATAATATTATTAGATAACATTATTGGCAATGTCTAGAAAGTTACATCTAAGGAGAGGTTTGGTCATCTAATTGCGGCGCCATGATAAGAAGAAATTCTTATTGGAAAGCCCCTCTTTCACAGGGCGCACTGGTTGTCGATATTGTGATTACGTAATATTATTTGTGAATAATTAATTATTGATTTATATGATGAGGAAAATATTGATTTTATGTGGATATAGATGGAGAAAATTTTTAAAATGACAATTGTTGAAAATTAATATTTTATCTTTTACGATAAAATAATTCGTTTAAATATATTATTTTAATAATATATTAATGGTGATATTTTACAACGAATGTGGGATATATGAGTATACGAGGAGGAAGAGTATTTTTGTGGCATTAAATGTTTAAAACATGTTAAACATGTCGGTGGACCCCATTTATTGGTGAAATTTGATTATAGCTTTGTAAAATCGCCCGTTTGTGGATTTCGGTCAATTTCTATTTGGAATTTGGAAAAACTTTCTTCTGCAAAGTTGTAGAGAATTGAATTTCCTATAAAAACTCATGAGATTCGAATTTTCTGATGAAAGGGCTATTTATTATGAATTATTGAAGTTAGAAGCTCAAAATAATTGATTTTGGGAGTTTAAATTATTTTTGTTAAGAAAAACGTTTTTGTATTTTTTGGACATCATTAACATGTGTGGCTGGTGTTTTGACCAAAAAGGTGGGCTAAGGAAAATTTGTATAATTATATTAATATTATATTAAATTTTACGCTTTTGGTGTTCTAAGCATTTTCCTATAAATAGGGTGCTTAGGTTAGAATTGAAAATCACACCGAAGCTGAAGTTTTCTCTCTATTTCTCTCTCGATATTTTGGCGTATTCTTGTGAGTATTTTGAGTATACTTTGATTATTGATATACGGTGCAAGTTCATTGCGTTATTCGGTCGAAATCTTGCTCTCTTGAGGTAAGGGATATTATTTTTTGTAATGATATTATTTCTTCAATATCATTATCTTTGAAATATTGATCTGAAGTTTTTATCAAATTTGGAACTTTTTCATTTCGGGGTTACTATTCATGGGTTACTATTCATGAGTTACTATTCACGAGTTACTTATTCATGAGTTTCTTATTCACGATTCTTATTCACGAGTACTATTCATGAAGCGTGAAGATGTTTTTGTGGAATTTCTATCTTTTGGTGTCGGAGTTACTATTCACGTATCGGCACTATTCACGTATCTGACACTATTCACGATATCTGGACTTATTCATAGAAAAATAAAATTTCTTCTTTTTCGTCCAAAACATCTATTACGGATACTAGCTACGATTGTATCCATGTTTTGATCATTCTTGAATTTTACACCACTATGATTATTTTTGAGGTATTTTTGGGCGTGGATAAAACCAAATACGAATCCTTAATCCTTAATCCTTGTCATTTTGTTTCCTTTGGATTCGTTTCTTTTAAAAAAAAAAAAATATTTTCATCATCCTCGGTCTTAAATGATGATATTATGGAATATCTTTGGCTTTGTAGTGCAAAGATGAATGATTTCTTAAGAATATCTTTGGCTGTAGTGCAAAGATGAATGATTCTGAAGAATATCTTTGGCCCGTAGTGCAAAGATGAGCAGTGTTTAAATGAACATGACCCGGTGATGAATATCTTTGGCTGTAGTGCAAAGATGAATATTTGATTCAGATGTATATTGATTGATGTTACGGGGATAAAAGATAGAGCGATGAACTTTTAAATTCATACATAGAAGATAGTAGTTTGCATTCTCTACTTAACTCTTCTAATGAATTATTATTTCATTGCGAATATTGATTTAAAATTTGTTGTCTATTGTATTCTATTATATTTTTTCCTGTTGAAGACTAACGATAATTTGTTGTATATTATCTTAGTCGTAATATTCTTCTTGAGCTAGTTGAGCTCACCCTTTTCCTTTTGTTCCATTTTTCTCGGAGGCGAGAATATAGCGATGCAGTCGGGGTATGGAATGAAGGTTTAGAAAGGATTGTTTAGTAGTCCTCACCATTTTTGTAAAATAATGTATCGATAAATGTGATGAGGATTTATTTGAGTATAGATATTGTGCAGAAGATAATATTTGTATTCAAACTCACAGATTTCTTGTTGTAATAATAAAGTTGTAGTTGTTTCTGTACCATGTATTGACAACTCAGAATAGGTGATGTATACCTATTTTGGGGGCGTCACATGTTTGTTATATTGGATTGTCCCAAAAAGATTGTCCCATTTACCTCTCATTTCTCAATCACGTAGATTTCATAAAGGCTAAGGCCTATAATCTTTTTCTTCTCCAAAGCTTTCTAGCTAATGATCATGTGGGGAGTGGTGGCTATGATGAGATCTAACAACCAATTACCTACTCCTTGATAACCTTCATGCAATTCTTCCATCCTTTGGATTGAGTTCTTGGATAATGGCTTGGCATGGTCTAGAGATTTTCTATAAATTAAACACTTCTCTTCATCTCTTGTGTTGCTTGAATTGTTTGAGAGGTGCAATAGGGAATGTGAGCTGCTGAGATATTGAGGGAGTGTAACCATTGTGTTGAAGAATTTCATTAAACTTCAAGACGTATAAATTCTACTTCTATGTTCTTAATTCTTAAGTTTGTCCAATTCTATAATTTGTTTCATTCTCTGTTAATTGGTATGGACTAGCAGGCCATTGTGATATTTGAGCTTGTATACATGTTTTGGAGTCTTATAGTTGTCTGTTTATAAGTTTGGCATGGGTTAGAAGGAAACTCTGCAGAAGCAAACCCTTAATTTCTCGAAGTTACGCTTTCAAGTGGCCTTACCGCATACCACATCCATAAACAAATACTGGCGTAATGTAGCGTAGGTGCGATTCTTAGATAATGATTTGAGGTTTTCTGATTTGTTATGAGCATGCTATGATAGTTAGGTTAAGCCTATACATGACCCTATCATGTGGATAGATATTGTTTTGAATATGTTATGTAGATTTAGCTTTATTTGAACAAAGTTTTCAAGAAAACTTCAAGTTTTGGAAAAACAAGAAATGGTGAACTTGAATAATTCATATTTTGATCTTTCAAGCATGTTAGTATGGTTTTGAAATGCATGTCGGACATACTAACTTAAGTATATGAATTTCATATTGAAGCATGAGCATGTTATGCTTATTAGTAAGTTTTACTAAATGAAAATATGAACTTTAAACGTGAAGGTTGATGTGTTACTTTGTAAGTTAAAAATTGATGATTGTGACATTTTAGATGATACCCTTAGATACACTCATGTGTCATAAATGTATATATACCATGCTTAGGTATCATGATTCGAGGAAATCATAAACGAATCATATTTCAAATATGAACTTGATAAACTAGGTACATTGAGTTAAGATTGTGAGCATGCTTATGTAGTTTAATTTGTGCATATGAGATATCACGATTAGATATGTTATGCATGTAGACATGATTAATAAGAATGCCTAATGAGCGTTATGCATAGTAAAACTAGTTAAATGTGGCTTAGAACAAGCATGGATGAACTAGAACGTCATAACTTGTAAAACATGACTAATCTAATGCAAACATGAGTTATTGACCTGTGGATCATATAATATTTGTGCAAACGCTTAAACGTGAAAAAATTATGATTTTAGCCTTTAAAGTCTTGAGTAAATGAGAATAGGTGGTGACCTATGATAATGTTATGATATGGAGTCAAACTTGGTTATCCACCTATTAACATGTGTGTATTGCATGATTATTTATGAACATACCAACTGAGGATGCACTGACCTTCTATAGGAGCCGCCATTCTGGTTTGGTTTCGAGAGCCCAGGCGCATACGACGCCTCCTCCTTAGTACAAATCGAACGCACCGCCTTACTTGTATCTATTAGTAGGACTAGTTTTCTGCTATTAATTTATAGAAGTTATATACTTGTATTAGTACTCTAGCATATATTATATGACCAGTATATGTCCAATGTGTTAAGAAGCAAGCTAGATGATATGAGTGAATGTTTAATGATGTGATTATAGACTTTCAAATGATAAGTCCAAAAAGTAATTACAAACTATAAAGCAACGCTTAAAGGCTATGTTAATTGATTTTCATGGTGACTTACAAACTGATTGTTTATTATAAGTACGTAAGGTATGAAATGGGGTATGTGAAGAGTATACAACTAAGATAGATGTTGTATGCATTTAAACTTATATATCAAGCATGAGCACCTTTAGCTAATGGATATCTTATATACATATTACATTATGTTAGGATTTGAAAGAGTATTGTTAAGCAATATTTTGGTAAACTGCGCTTGAGGCAAGTATCCTAAACCTTTGCATTACTTTATTCAACGAATACCGTAAGCTTTTTCCTTTTGAATACAAGTTACCTTACTTTCTCGTTTAAATGAGCTAGTATGTTAAACCCTTGTGAAAGCTATTATTCATGTTAAACTTAGTATTGATCTTGAATAGTGTGAAAGAGTCGATGACATTTGATTCAGCTAGACTATATGTATGTTTATAATAAAATTGTCCAAACCACTTGATTGGTGCGGAAATCTTGAAAACTAAGTTGGACAGCCCTTTTGGTAAAGGGAGTGTATGTTGTTGGAAACCCCAGCACATGAATAAAAATTATTGTGGTGTTATGCATAACGTAAAGTATTGTAGACTGATCATCTATAGTACTTGATATTTTTGGTTACCAATTTAATATTGGTAACTCTAGTGAAAGTTCAAAAGTCCTTAGTGACTTCTCAGTATAAATTGCTTATCCAGTTGGATACATTGTTAGCCATTGAATTCATATATATCTGTTGATTTATATTGAATTGTCATATCCCTTATTCATGATATTATTCTGACACTTTGAGCTATCATAGAAATAAACCTTCGATATTTCAAACCTTGTGATATTATATCCTATACCCTTGTTGTATATTACTTGTTGGGCAATTTGTGCTCATCCTTGTTATTTAAAACCTTTCAGTTAAGGAAGAACAGGGAGGTGTCTCTGGAACCGACAAGGGCAAGGGCAAGGCTACCGACTAGCTTTTCCCTTTATGTTTAAAATCTATTATGTTGTACCAAGACTATGTTTAAGCTTAAGTAGGATTATGTAATAGGTCTTTATTCGATACTATTATTTAATCTATTAAGTACTGTAGGTTGCGAGACTTGGGGGAATAATTATAATAAAATTGTATATTATTCTAAAGTAGATTTTCCGTTGTGTATGCGTTATTTTAGTTATTATGGTTTTACCATGAGAACGTGATGAACCAAATTCGAGTGACCAAGTGGAGGTCCGAATTTGGGGGCGTCACAATGATACCTCATCAGATTCTAACTCTAGAGGCATAACCTTTAAGCGTAGAATATATTCATTCTTATCCAATATTTTACTATATACCTCTTCATACGTTAAATCTTCCGCTATCTCGTCTTGTTCTAATTTAAAAATGTGGTTCGGGTCATCAACATATTTATGTAACATCGATACGTGAAAAACGTTATGAACACGCGACACACTTTGTGGTAAAGCGAGTGTATATGCCACAGTTCCTACTCGATCGAGGATTTCGAATGGCCTAATTAAATCGAGGGTTATGATTTACTCTCTTCGTCGATTCTTGCTTCTAGAATAACGCCCTCTTGAACCTTCTTCTTCACATTCATCAGCTCCAGGTGTGTAGCTTAAGCGATTTTAACTTTATCGGTTAATGTCGATTATGCTCGTATTATTTGACATCATCACATGGGTTCTTAAAGTCTTTAACTCTATCTTTATCATTTGTAAGTCATATGAAATGGGTCTTTGTGTTAACAACGTTACAATCATAAACACATGCAATCTTCTACTCAAAGCATCAACTACTACGTTCGCTTTTTCCACGATAGTATTAAATGGTATAGTCGTAATCTTCAACAGCTCAAGCCAACGTATTTGGTGTATTATACATTTATTTTGGTAGAAGAAATATTTAAGGGTTTTAGAAATAGGTTTTGTACAGGGGTTAATACAAAATTGGATTTCACGCTTTGGGGTAGGCCAGGAAGTCTTTAGAGAATACGTTAGGAAATTTATTAACGATAGAAATATCATTTAAAAACTGTGACTCTCATCCAAGACTTGGATAACTCATATAATGAAGGTTTCTCCTAATGAAGTTTCAACAGATAAGTCAAAGTCTAATTTCTCCAGAGTAAAATTTAAACGTTGAGCTCAAGTAGGAGATATAAAAGAATGTGCAGAACCGGTATCAAATAAGGTATAGACTTCACTAGAGTTTATGATTAACTAACCCGTGATAACTTCATTCAGGTTACTAACTTTTTGAGAAGTCACGAAAAATGCTCTTCCTGAAATAATCGACTTTGTTTTTTCCGTATCCGCCATTGGTGCCACCGTCCCAGTTGGACTTTATTTTGCTATAGGACAAAATCGAGCTATGTGGCCGTCTTTTCCACAACTAAAACATACCTTGGAAGGCTGTTAACAGTTTGGACTTATGTGTCCCTCTTCTTTGCATCTGTAGAATCTAACTGACGATCGTCCTCCTCCCCTAGAATTTGTTGAGGGTGCTGGTGTTGCTGTCGACGTCTTCCCATAATCGTTAAAGCTTCTCTTCTTGAATTTTCCACTTGAATCATTTCTTCTATTATCTTGACCATGATTACCACCGAAGTGTTTACCATTTCTTGCCTGATAATTTCATTCACGATGGTTATCGTTGTTCCGATGGTCGTTGCCACTAGTACGATTATTATCGTGTTGTTGGTCATTATCTTTTGGTTGGGCTGGCTTATTATCACACTCCAATAATTGAGCCCTATTCACAACATCTGAATATAAACAAAGTTTGTGAGAAATGAGGTATTGACGTATCTCAGGTTTCAAACCTCTTATAAATATTTGCGTCATTCTCTCCTCATTATCAACCAAGTGGGACACAAATTGGGACAACTCGGAAAACATAGCTTCGTACTACGACACAGTCATATTATTTTGCTCCAGCGTGATGAACTCTACCTCCTTCATGTGACGAATACTTTTGGGAAAGTACTTGTCGTTGAACAGTTCTTGTAACTTCTCCGAAGATATCTTCAGTGCGGCTGGCTGAGTATGTTTTACTGATTTCCACCAGTAATCTGTCTCTCCTCGCAACATGAAGGTGGCAAAGGGAACCTTTGCTCCTCGGAGCATCCCAAGACATCAAATATCTTGGTGATCTGCTTTATCCACGTCACCGCCTTAAGTGATTTTGGCTCTCCCAAAAACTCTGGTGGTCCCAGCTCCTTGAACTGCTTAGGGGTGACCATTCGAGAGTTTCCAGTGTTTCCACTGCATTTTGAATCAGAGTCTCTCTCGCCTTATGTTGCATGAATTGCATAAATCCTCTAAACATCCCATCGTTCATCATCTGATCAGTGTTGTTGTTTACCTTAGGATTATTGTCTTCCTGATGCAAATTATCCTGGGTATTGATTGTTGGTGACTCAACGGTCTCATGTACTTCATTGCTTATCTTGACATTTTCAGATGCCATTTTCAAACACTGCCACAAAACAAGGGTTAATTAATATGCCACATATTATCCCTATACTAGGACCGACCAGTTAAATAACAAATGAACTTAGGTAGGTCATACTAGCGATGAATTTACTCGTCTCTCCCCTCCTAGTTCTAGTCTCACGTCTCAGTCAGGTATCATATCCCTAAGCTCTTATACCAACTGTGACGCCCCCAAAATAGGTGTACATCACAACTCTTGAGTCATCAAATACATGGTACATAAATCAAATACAAACTTAATTATACAACTGTCGGGTAATATACGACAAAACATAGCTGAGAGTTTAAACAAGAATATTGCCTTCTAGACAATATCCACTCTCAATGGAGTCCTCATTACAACTATTATCACACTATTTCACAGAATAGTGAACACTACTAAAACAACCATCTGGTCCGTCAATCCGTTCCCCGAACAGTCTCAGCTAAATTCTTATTTTCTGAAGAGAACAGTGAAAGAAAAGGGTGAGGTTAATTAGCCCAGTAAGAAATATTATGATTAAGATAATGCAAAATATATTATCCTTAGCCTTGAACAGTGTAAAAACTGATAGAATACAATAGCCAACAAGTTTTAGATCAATAACTGCAGCGGAATAAGCAATCCATTAGAAGAGTCAAGTAGAGCGTGATATCTACTATCTTCTATGATTTAAAAAGTTTTTCAATAGTTTTATCGCTGAGACTCAGCTTAATAAATAAACCACATCATCGAATCATCCCTACACTACGAGCCAAAGATATTCATGTAATCATCAATTGTCATGATTATACCGAATAATCCCTCGATATAATCATACCAACAATTGTCCATCAATGCACTATGAGCCAATGAGGACTTTTACCACATCATTTATAACATTACGGGTCATGATTATACCGAATGATCCATGGTCATAATCATACCAATCAATAGTCCATCTATGCACGTAAGCCAAATATGACTTTCATCGCAATATAAGCATGAAGATGATGACAATGATATAAGCATTAATCAAACGAAATCGAGGATAAATATTAAAGACTTTAAATTTATCCAGAGTTTAAAAATATCCAAATTATCAACATGATACTGCTTTGTGTAGTAAAATTCAAGAATGATATTGTATCAAAAATGATTTGGACCGAAAAGAAATCAATTTTTGTCATGAATAGTACTCCGGGTGAATAGTACCCAGGTTAATAGTACCCCATGAATAGTACTTCAAGAATAGTACCCTGTGAATATTACTTTACGAATAGTACTCGTGAATAGTACTTCGTGAATAGTACATTGTGAATAATACTTTGTTAATAGTACTTTATGAATAGTACCTATGAATTGTACTTCGTGAATAGTACTCATAAAAAGAAAATACAAAAGAAAACGATATTCCATGACGAGTACAAAAGAAATGATATCTCATACGAGTATAATAGAATATAGGAAACTGCAAATGGATTTTCATCTGCAATGCAGTAAACCACGTAGACATATCATTTCCACAATTTAATAAAGAATGAATACGAAGGGTCATTCACCATGCATGCGGTAGTCCGCGTAGACAGGTTATTCCAACATAATAATAAAGAATGGAATAAAAGAAGAATTTCACCATGCATGCGGTAGTCCGCGTAGACAGGTTATTCCCACATAATAAAAAAGAATAGAATAATAGAAGAATTTCACCATGCATGTGGTAGTCCACGTAGACAGGTTATTTCAACAGAATAATAAAGAATGGAGTAACAACCCTTACGAATATTGAAAAAAAAATAACTCTCTTTAGAATACGAAAGAAATAATACCCCTTACGACTGTTGAATGAAAATAATATTCCTACGAATATTGAACGAAGATGATATTACTTACGAATATTTAATGAAAATAATATTCATACGAATACAAAAAATAATATCTCTTCAGAATATAAAATAAATAATACCCCTTACAACTGTTGAACGAAAATAATATTCCTACGAATATTGAACGAAGATGATATTCCTTACGAATATTGGACGAAAATAATATTCATACGAATACGAAAAATAATATATCTTCAGAATATGAAATAAATAATACCCCTTACCTCAGAAGAAGACTAGATACTGAAATAGTGATGTAGCATACTTCTATTCTTCTTTCTCTCTATATCTCTTCTCTCTACAGCTTCTCTCTCTATATTTGCTCTTGTGAGTCTTAGTGAATTGGTGAGAATGAAAGAAGAATGAGCTTCTATTTATAGGAAAACACAGTTTTGATAATTGCACATTTTGGGGCTCAAAATATTACAGTATAATACCTTTATATTTTCCTTTATTTTTAATTTAGTCCTGCAAGTATTATCAAACTTGCACCACCTCCCCTAATAGTACATCATGTGAATCAATAGTACAATCATGTGACTCAATAGTTCTATACATGTGAAAAAAATAATTACAGTATAGTACCTTCATCTATACTTCCATTTTTAATTTAGTCATGCAAGTATTATCAATCTTACACCATTTCCCCTAATAGTACATGCATGTGAATCAATAGTACACACATGTGAACAAATAGTTATAAGCATGTGAATTAATAGCAATTAATTGCTCATTTATTCGTTTAATTACCCGATTAGTTAATATAACATCCGGACATCAATTATTATCGAAATAGATGTCGATTTCCCCTAAAACTAATTATCCCAACACAATGGAAATATCAATTTCATCTTTAATCAACACGAACTTATTCATCATAAATATTATAACTCACAATATTTAACAACTAGATCATTCTCAGGAAAAAGAGGGGGCTTTCCGATAAGGATTTCTCCCTATTGGTGCGTAATTAGGTGACCAAATACGTTTCCTCGAAAGAACTTTCTAGACATCGTTAATATTATAAATAATAATATGAATAATTTTGTCGTCTCAATTATTGATTTAATAATATAAAATATTATGTAGATGATACCATGACAATAATTGAAGCAATAATATGAGAGATATTATGCAACAATTACTATAGCAATAATTGAGTATAACTGAGTGACTTCTCACGTAAGCATGAATAATTAATATCGTGTGCTATTATGCAACCACGCGTATTACTGTACTTTTACTACTAAGTAGTTCAACAGTTTAACGGTAAAGCTTTCACAGTTATTTTTATGAAATGATATTTCTGTCATTTTTTAACTACGACAATACTTCCATTGTGGGGTCCACCAATGATTATGCCATCGTACGAATATTCCCTGTTAAAACGAATATTTTATATCAACTTACTTATTTTGCAAAATTTTCACATATCACTCTTAACTTTAACCATTTCTCAATTTTACCATTTACTAAATAAAATAATAATTATAAAAAATTGAATATTTTCATTTCATAAAATTCGGGATCTCACAATCTCCCCTCCTTATAAAATTTCGTCTTCAAAATTTACGTACGTACCTGGTATGTCGAAGAGATGATGATACCTTGTCAAATTCTAACTCTTGACGTATAACCTTTGAGCGTAGAATATATTCATTCTTATCCAACATTTTAATAGGTACCTCTTCATACATTAAATCTTACATTATCTCGTGCGGTTCTAATTTAATAATGTGGTTTGAATTCGTCCACATATTTACGTAACATCGATACGTGAAAAGCGTTATGAACACGCCGACATTCTTTGCGGCAAAAGCGAGTGTATAGGCCACGGTTCCTACTCAATCGAGGATATCGAATGGCCCAATTAAATTGAGGGTTGAGATTTACTCTCTTCGTCTATTCTTGCTTCTAGAATAACGCCCTCTTGAACCTTCTTCTTTACATTCATCAGCTCCGGGTGTGTAGCTTGAGCGATTTTAACTTTATCGGTTAACGTCGATTATACTCGCATTATTTGACATCATCACATAGGTCCTTAGAGTCTTTAACTCTATCTTTATCATTTGTAAGTCATATGAAATGGGTCTTTGTGTTAACAACGTTACAATCGTAAATGCACACAATCTTCTACTCAATAAATCAGCTACAATGTTCGCTTTTTCCACAATAGTATTGAATGGTATGGTCGTAATCTTCAATAGCTCGAGCCAACATCTTTGGTGCATTATACGTTCGTTTTGGTTGAAGAAATATTTAATGGTTTTAGAAATAGGTTTTGTACCGGGGTCAATACAAAATTCGATTTCACGCTTTGGGGTAGGCCAGCAAGTCTTTAGAGAATACGTCAGGAAATTTATTAACGATAGAAATATCATTTAAAAACTGTGACTCTCGTCTAAGACTTGGATAACATATGTAATGAAGGTTTCTCTTAACGGAGTTTCAACAGATAAGTGAAAGCCTAATTTCTTCGGATTCAAATTTAAACGTTGAGCGTAAGTAGGAGAAATAATAGAATGGGTAGAACCGATATCAAATAAGGTATAGACTTCGCTAGAGTTTATGATTAACTAACCCATGATAACTTCGTTCAGGTTACTCTCTTTTTGAGAAGTCACGAAAAATGCTCTTCTTGAAACCATCGACTTTGTTTTGTCCATATCTGGCTTTGGTGCCACCGTCCCAGTCGGTGATTTCGCTATAGGACAAAATCGAGCTATGTGACCGTCTTTTCCATAACTAAAACATACCTTGGAAGGCTGTGAACAGTTTAAACTTATGTGTCCCTCTTCTCTGCACCTGTAGTATCTAACTTGTAAGACCCCAATTTTTTTTAATAAAGATGATTTTTCTATAAAAATCATTTTTGAATATTATGGAATGAATTTGATATAATGTTATAGTTGTGGGTAATATTTATAAATTTTGCGAAGTATGCAAGTTGTTATAAAATATTTGATTGGTCATGGAATATTCTTTTTGTCGGGAATATTCGTACAATGACACAATCATTGGTGGATCCCACAATGGAATTATTGTCGGATTGAGAAAATGACAAAAATATTTTATAAATAACGACGGAGGTGTTATTGTTAAAACTGTTGAACTACCCAGTAGTAAAAGTACAGTAATACGCGTGGTTACATAGTAGCACACGGTATTGATTATTGATGCTTACGTGAGAAGTCACTCATTTATACTCAATTATTGCTACAGTAATTGTTGCATCATATCTCTCATATTATTGATTCGATTATTATCACAGTATCATCTACATTATATGTTATATTATTAAATCAATAATTGAGATGACAAAGTTATTCATATTATTACATTGCAATATTTATAATGCCTAGAAGTTCTGTCAAGGAGAGGTTTGGTCACCTAATTGCGCGTCAATTAGGAGAAATCCTTATTGGAAAGCCCCCTCTTTCTTGGGAACAACCTGGTTGCTAAATATTGTGAGTTATAATAATAATGATGAATAAGTTCGTGTTGATTAAAGATGAATTTGATAGTTTCATTGTGTTGGGATTATTTGTGTTAGTAGAAATCGACATCTATTCCGATGATAATTGATGTCTGGAGGTTATATTGTTCAATCGGGTAATTGGGGAACTTTTCGTGTCGGAGTACTATTCACGAGTTACTATTCATAAGTTACTATTCACGAGTTACTATTCATGAGTTACTATTCACGAGTTACTATTCACCCGATTACTATTCACGCTAGTATTGTGCATTTGGGTATTTGGGTACAATATTATTCCATGAGGAGATGTGCTAATTTTTCAGACCGTTGGTTGAAGTTATATTAGTGAATCAATATGGACCGCTGATGGAAAGTTATAATAGTGAATCAATATGGATCGCTGGTTTAAAGTTTTAATAGTAAATCAGTATGGACCGTTGCTTTAAGTTTTAATAGTAAATCAATCAACCAAATCATTTCAAAGTAAATCAATTTGGACCGCTTAGAATTAGTTACTATTCAATCAATTCTTCTGTAATATAGAAGCTCATTCCTTCATTATTTCTTACGAATTCACTGAAACTCTAGAGAGAGAAATTATAGAGAGAAAGAAGAAGAGTATTCGCTACTTCACTACTCGATATCCGGTGTCTTTTTACGGTAAGAAGGGTGTTATTCTTTCTTATTCATGAAGAGAACTTACATTATTCCGTCTTTATTATTACATTGGAATAAACTTTGTATCGTGGACTCCCCTATACTTGGTGAAATCCTTATGTTATTCCATTCTTTATTATTACATTGGAATATCACATGCGTGTCTTTTACGCGGACACTGGTTTCATCTTTATTATTTTGTTGGAATAACCTGTATACGCGGACTCCCTTATACTTGGTGAACTCCTTATGTTATTCCATTCTTTATTATTCTATTGGAATATCTTGTCTGTGCGTTTTATGTCGGACCTGGTTTCGTATTTATTATTTAGCGGCGGAATATCCATGCGTGCGTTTCGGGACAGTTCCCTATTTATTATTACATTGGAATAACTTTGCTGTGCTATCTATCACATGCACGGTGATTTCTTTTGTTATTCCATTCCTTATTATACTCGGTTGGTTAAAGTTTTTGACTTCTATACTCCATGAAATTAGTGGAATATCATTGATATTTTGCGCTTCATCCGATATCTTTTCATGGAAATATTCTTTTGAGCATTCTTGAATTTTACTCTACAAAGAAGTATCATGTTGACAATTTGGACGTTATTAGTTCCTGGATAAACTAATTCTTGAACTTGTTTTATTGAATTCTTATATCAGTGTCATCATCCTTATGTTTATATTTTTTAAAGTCATCTATGGCCTGTAGTGCATAGATGGACTTGGTATGATTATGACCAGGGATTATTCGATATAATCATGACCGTAATGTTACAAATGATGTGGTAAAAGTCCTCATTGGCCTGTAGTGCATTGATGGAAAGTTGTTGGCATGATCATGATCATTAATGAATACACGAATATCCTTGGCCTGTAGTGCATGGTTAATTTGTGGTCGTGACCCTAATGAATATCCTTGGCCGTAGTGCAGGGATGATGTGGATTATTTATTAAGCTGAGTCTCAGCGATAAAAGTGATGAAAAACTTTTTAAATCGTAAAAGATAGTAGATTTTATTCTCTACTTGACTCTTTTAATGGATTGCTTATTCCGCTGCAGTTAAACTTGTTGTTTATTATATTTTATCAGTTTTACATTGTTGAAGGCTAATGATAATTTATCCTGCATTATCTTAGTCATAATATTTCTTCTTGGGCTAGTTGAGCTCACCCTTTCTTTCACCTTTGTTCTCTTGAGAAATGAAAAGCGTAGCGAGGGACTAGTCGGGGAGCAGTGATGGTCCGGATGATAGTATTAGTAGTCCTCACTATTACATTAAATAGTGTGACAATAAATGTAATGAGGACTTATTCTGAGAGTGGATATTGTCTAGAAGACAATATTTGTATTAAAACTCATAGCTTTCTTGTTGTATATTAAAGATTGTATTTGTATTCTGCACCATGTATCTGGCGACCCAAGATGGGTGATGTATACTTATTTTGGGGGCGTCACATAACTGGTGGTCCTCCTCCTCCCCTAGAATTTGTTGATGATGCTGGTGCTGCTGCCGACGTCTTCCCATCATCGTTAAATCTTCTCTTCTTGAATTTTCCACTTGAATCATTTCTTCTATTATCTTGACCATGATTACCACCAAAGTGTTTACCATTTCTTTCCTGATAATTTCCTTCACGATGGTTATCGTTGTTCTGATGGTCATTGCCACTAGTACGATTATTATCGTGTTGTTGGTCATTATCTTTTTGTTGGGCTGGCTTATTATCGCGCTCTAATAACTGAGCCATATTCACAACATCTGAATATAAAAAAAGTTTGGGAGAAATGAGGTATTGACGTATCTCAGGTTTCAAACCCCTTGGAAACATCCGTGTCATTCTCTCCTCATTATCAACCAATTGGGACACAAACTGGGACAACTCGGCAAACTTAGCTTCGTACTGCGACACAGTCATATTGTTTTTCTCCAGCTTAATGAACTCTACCTCCATCATGTGAAGAATACTTTCGGGAAAGTACTTGTCGTTAAACATTTCTTCGAACTTCTCCCAAGACATCTTCAGTGCGGTAGGCTGAGTACGTCTCACTGATTCCCACCAGTAATCTGCCTCTCATCGCAACATGAAGGTGGCAAAGGGAACCTTTTTCTCTTCGGAGCATCCCAAGACATCAAATATCTTGGTGATCTTCTTTTTCCACGTCTCCGCCTTAAGTGGTTTTGGCTTTCCCAAAAACTCTGGTGGTCCCAGCCCCTGAACTGCTTAGCGGTGACCATTCAAGAATTTCCAGTGTTTCCACCTACATTTTGAATCGGAGTCTCTCTCGCCTGATGTTTCATGAATTGCATAAATCCTCTTAACATCCCATCGTTCATCATCTGATCAGTGTTGTTGTTTACCTTAGGATTATTGTCTTCCTGATGCACATTATCTAGGGTATTGATCGTTCGTGACTCAACGGTCCCATGTGTTTCATTGCTTATCTCGACATTTTCAGATGCCATTTTCAAACACTGCCACAAAACAAGGGTTAATTGACTTTCCACATATTATCCCTATACTCTGACCGACCAGTTAAATAACAAATAAACTTAGGTATATCATACTAGCGAAGGATTTATCCGTCTCTCCCCTCTTAGTTCCAGTCTCACATCTCAGCCAGGGATCATATCCCTAAGCTCTGATACAAACTATGACGCCCCAAAAATAGGTATACATCACCCATCTTGAGTCGCCAAATACATGGTATATAAATCAAATACAAACTTAATTTTACAACTGTCGGGTAATATACGACAAAACATAGCTGAGAGTTTAAACAAGAATATTGCCTTCTAGACAATATCCACTCTCAATGGAGTCCTCATTACAATTATTATCACACTATTTCACAGAATAGTGAGGACTACTAAAACAACCATCTGGACCGTAAATCCGTTCCCCGACCAGTACCAACTATATTCTCATTTCTTGAAGAAAACAGTGAAAGGAAAGGGTGAGCTCAACTAGCCCAATAAGAAATATTATAACTAAGATAATGCAGAATAAATTATCCTTAGCCATGAATAGTAAACAAATGATAGAATACAATAGACAACAAGTTTTAGATCAATAACTGCAGCGGAATAAGTAATCCATTAAAAGAATCAAGTAGAGCATGATATCTACTATCTTCTATGATTTAAAAAGTTTTTCAATAGTTTTATCACTGAGACCCAGCTTAATAAATAAACCACATCATCGAATCATCCCTGAACTACGGGCCAAAGATATTCATGTAATCATCAATGGTCATGATTGTACTGAATAATCCCTTGTCATAATCATACCAACAACAGTCCATCAATGCACTACGGGCCAATGAGGACTTTTACCACATCATTTATAACATTACAGGTCATGAGTATACCGAATGATCCCTGGTCATAATCATACCAATCAACAGTCCATCTATGCACGTAAGCCAAAGATGACTTTCATCACAATATAAGCATGAAGATGATGACAATAATATAAGCATTAATCAAACGAAATCAAGGATAAATATTAAAGACTTTAAATTTATCCAGAGTTTAAAAATATCCAAATTGTTAATATGATTTGAACTGAAAAGAAATTTATTTGGACCGATATTGTATCAATGATATTTTGTGGAGTAAAATTCAAGAATGATATTGTATCAAAAATGATTTGGACCGAAAAGAAATTAATTTTTATCATGAATAGTACTCCGGGTGAATAGTATCCCTTGAATAGTACTTCAGGAATAGTACCCCATGAATAGTACCCCATGAATAGTACTCATAAATAGTACTTTGTGAATAGTACCCATGAATAGTACTTTGTGAATAGTACTCATAAAAAGAAAATACAAAAGAAAACGATATTCCATGACGAGTACAAAAGAAATGATATCTCATACGAGTATAATAGAATATACGAAACTGCAAATGGATTTTCATTCGCAATGCAGTAATTCACATAGACAGATCATTTCCACAATTTAATAAAAAATGGATACAAAGGGTCATTCACCATGCATGCGACAGTCCACGTAGACAGGTTATTCCAACAGAATAATAAAGAATGGAATAACAGAAGAATTTCACCATGCATGTGGTAGTCCGCGTTGACAGGTTATTCCCACAGAATAATAAAGAATGGAATAACAGAAGAATTTCACCATGCACGCGGTAGTCCGCGTAGACAAGTTATTCCAACAGAATAATAAAGAATGGAGCAACAACCCCTACGAGTATTGAAAGAAAATAACTCTCTTCAGAATACGAAAGAAATAATACCCCTTATGACTGTTGAACGAAAATAATATTCATATGAATATTGAACGAAGATGATATTCTTTACGAATATTGAACAAAAATAATATTCATACGAATACAAAAAATGATTTCTCTTTAGAATATGAAATAAATAATACCCCTTATGACTGTTGAACGAAAATAATATTCCTACAAATACTGAACGAAGATGGTATTCCTTACGAATATTGAACGAAAATAATATTCATACGAATACAAAAAATAATATCTCTTCAGAATATGAAATAAATAATACCCCTTACCTCAAAAAAAGACTAGATACTGGAATAATGAAGTAGCATACTTCTCTTCATCTTTCTCTCTATAACTCTTCTCTCTATAGTTTTTCTCTTTATATTTACTCTTATGAGTCTTAGTGAATTGGTGAGAATGAAAGAAGAATGAGCTTCTATTTATAGGAAAACACAGTTTCGATAATTGCACATTTTGGGGCTCAAAATATTACAATATAATACCTTCATCTTTTCCTTTATTTTTAATTTAGTCCTGCAAGTATTATCAAACTTGCACCACCTCCCCTAATAGTACATCATGTGAATCAATAGTACAATCATGTGACTCAATAGTTCTATACATGTGAAAAAAATAATTACAGTATAATACCTTCATCTATACTTCCATTTTTAATTTAGTCATGCAAGTATTATCAATCTTGCACCACCTCCCCTAATAGTACATGCATGTGAATCAATAGTACACATATGTGAACAAATAGTTATAAGCTTGTGAATTAATAGCAATTAATTGCTTATTTATCCGATTAATTACACTATTGGTTAATATAACCTCTGGACATCAATTATTATCGAAATAGATGTTGATTTCCACTAACACTAATAATCCCAACACAATGGAAATATCAATTTCATCTTTAATCAACACGAACTTATTCATCATAAATATTATAAATCACAATATTTAACAACCAAATCATTCCCAGGAAAGAGGGGGCTTTCCGATAAGGATTTCTCCCTATTGGCGCGCAATTAGATGACCAAACCCCTTTCCTCGACAGAAATTTATAGACATCATTAATATTACAAATAATAATATGAATAACTTCGTCGTCTCAATTATTGATTTAATAATATAATATATTATGCAGATGATACCGTGACAATAATAAAATCAATAAAATGAGAGATATTATGCAGCAATTATTGTAGCAATAATTGAGTATAACTGAGTGACTTCTCACGTAAGCATCAATAATTAATAATGTGTGCTACTATGCAACCACGCGTATTATTGTACTTTTACTAACGAGTAGTTCAACAGTTTAACGGTAAAGCTTTCGTCGTTATTTTTTTGAAAAGATATTTCTATCGTTTTTTAACTATGATAATATGTCCGTTGTAGGTTCCACCAATGATTATGCCGTCATACGAATATTCCCTGTTAAAACGAATATTCCCCGACACAACGAATATTTTATATCAACTTGCTTACTTTGCAAAATTTTCACATATCACCCTTACTTTAACCATTTCTCAATTTAACCATTTACTAAATAAAATAATAATTATAAGAAAATTGAATATTTTTATTTCATAAAATTCGGGATCTCACAAGTGCAATTGTGGCGAGAATGTGGCAAGCAAAGAAGTAAAATTGACCAACTAGCAGGAGCATAGCCTACCAGGGCGGGCGTATTTGTGCCTTACACCCCGTAAGGTGGGGTCTTCAAGTTTGTCTGATGAGCTAATCCTCGCCGGGTGGCGTTTTAAGCTAATACCCGCCCAAGGGCGAGGGGTCCGAAGGGTCTGAAACTCAATGATCCATTGCTAATTCGAACCTTCGCTGGGGACGTGAGATTTAGTACTTTTGAATGTGTTAGGACTCTAGATGGCATAGAAGTGAACTTAGAATACGTGTGTAAACACAGATTATCATAAAGAACAAGATCAACACAATACATATGACAATTAATAGAGATTAAGGATATATTTTCATATCAAGCATTGGAGTGAAGATTTTCAAGGAACTTTCATATCGATTGCAGATTAAGGTTAAAGTGAAGGGTGTTCTGAATTATCCTTTGTCTTTGTTTTATATTTGTAATTAAAAGGATGTTATCTTTAATTTATTCAGTTATTATTTCATTGATGATGAACTAATTTACTTTTTAGGCTTATGATTGATCTTTAAGTGAAACGATGATTATGTAACTTTGATTTTTAATTTAGTAAGCTATTATCCAGTTTATCTATATTAATTTGAGCTTGAATTTATGAATTGCATGATCAATAGTTCTTTGTGGACTTGTATGAATTCGAGAGAGGAAGTACGAGTTTAGACTTGGTTAATATAGCATGTGTCCTTAAATTTTGTGAATGAACAAAATCTTGATGAATGTTATGGTAGAGATATGCTTAAAATGGCATGTAATCAAATAAAGGACTTAAACTTAAATCATCTTTAATTATAATTCACATAGAGATATAGTGAGTTAGTTGATTAAGGTGTTTAACTTATTTCTATCTAAATTGTGGATTTGAGTTAATACGGTATTAGTACATCGAGAGGTGGCTAGTGCTACATACGTGTTCTTGATTAATAAACTGGGATACTGAATTGAACTGGAATAAAGGTGTAAAAATCAGAGTGAAACTTAGGGTGAAGTTGTAAGCCTAATTCTCCAATAATTTTTTGAAATTTAAGTTTTTAAGATTTGTGATTATTTTGTGATCGTAGCATTTTTAACAATTTTAATCATTAATTTGGATAGTTTAATAAAATTAGGATTAATAGGAAACTAATAATTGTGAGGTTAAAATTCTTACCAAATTTCTCTGTGGGAACGATACTCTACTTACTACTATATTACTTGTTGACCATGTATACTTACGTGTTGTGCATAATTATATTTTACCCAACAGCCCAGCTGCGCCCTTCCTAGACATAACCAGGAAAGGGTTCTGTTCTATAGAGTATCAAACCCAAATTGGATTTCTCCAATCTAAACATGCTCAAACTCACTCTTAAAGGTTACATACATGTATACAAACTTCATAAACACTTTGGTAGTAAATTTCCAAATCAATTTCACAAGAACATAAGAGAATTTCTATGATTTACCGAAGTTGGAATTAAGAATTCAAAACAAGAATTTTACCTTCTATGAAGTTTAGTTAGCTTAGTTCATTCCTTCTACAAATCCTAGACTCCTCTTTAAACAACAACCAACTCACACTCTAGTCTTGGAATCTATCAGACAATTCTCAGCAAAGAGAAATAGAAATGAAGCTGCCTTTTTATAGAACAATGGTTAACTGGTTAATAGGTTTACTCTAAGGTTGGAATCCATGGTGTAGAAGAAGAAGACAATGGATATTAAAGGGTTGCTCAACCACCATTCCTCAGCCATTTTCTTAGCCATCATCACCTAGCTTATATCTGTAGCACAAAGCTTGGTAGTTCACGTAAAGAAGGTATAGGTTACTGTTTGGTAACTGAAATGGAACAAGGCTTTTTAATCCTCAGCATTTGGTTCAATTGTGGTTAATTTAATTCCCTTTTTGGTCCCTCATGTGATTCTAATATACAAATGTTAGTACAAAATGAAAAGCTAGGAATTATATATGTACCCATATCATATAATCCATGTACATTGGGTTTAATATTTAATGTAGATAAAATAATGCAACTAGATGTTATTAACCAGATATTCTCCATAGAAATTATTAGTGCACATTAATTAATATTATAACACTTATCCAATATTAAATGTCTATTTTAAAACATTTAATTCCTTTTTCGAATTTCTGAGATACATAGTAAATCAATTATTTCTATATTAAAATGCCACACATGATTTTATTGTGCTACTTGGTATCTTATACCATTAAATGTACTCTTATCATATGATTTTAATAATGTCACACATTACAATAATATCCCATTTAATAACCACTATAGTAACTAACTTTTCCCGATCTCACATTTGGTATATTTGTGCCGGTTTATCTTTACTGGTAAGGTAGTATATTTTGCTCAGGTCCCTGGCAAATTGCCAAACTTGTTTAGCTTTATGCCAGTTCCAACCTCTATCATCGTACCAGTTTCACATAACATGAATTAATCCCAAATTGATAATACTAATTAAAGATCCTATTCATTTCATGCATGGAATTATACAACTACGCATAATGAATCTTTCTCTTATTAAACTAATTTTCTTTTAATTCACTTAGTAAATTACTTTATCCTTCATTATGCCACACTAGGCAATTCTGATAGACTTTACATTGAGATTTTCACTAGTCTCATCTCAATTCCTCGTTGTCATATAGATCTCAATATTTCACTTAATTGATTTGAGTTTGTATAACTCATGCCACAACAATATTTACTTATACCCAAGTAAATACTCGACTTTCATTAATTTATTTATTAATAATATTAAAAAATTCTCGTGTATTACATCCTCCCCCCTTATAAAAATTTCGTCCTTAGAATTGGTACAAGCTTACACAAATAAATGGAGATAGTCCTTCCTCATCTTATCCTCTAATTCCCATGTGGCCTCCTCAGTGTCATGGTTTCACCAAAGTACTTTTACAGAAGATATAACTTTATTTCTTAATGTCTTCTCTTTCCTATCTAATATTTGGACAGGAATTTCTTCATACACCAAATTCTTCTCCACTTGAATAGGCTCAAATAATATCATGTGCTTATAGTCAGGCTTGTACGGATGTAACACAAAGATGTGAAACACGTTGTGGATGTGTTCCGGCTCAGGTGGTAATGAAACTTTATATGCCACTTGGCCCACTCGCTTCAATATCTCGAATGGTCCTATGAACCTCGAACTCAATCTTCCCTTCTTGCCGAATCATGTTTTTCCATTCCAAGGAGATACTTTCAAGAACACGTAACTTCCAACTTCGAAGTTCCGGTCTTGATGATGCAAATATGCGTATTTCTTCTGGTGATCTTGTGCAGCTACCAGTCTGGCTCTTATCGTTATCACTACGTCGACTGCTTGTTGAACTAATTCTGGTCCTAATATCTTTCGTTCTCTAACTTTATCCCAACACAAAGGCGTTCTGCACTTTCTCCCGTAAAGAGCTTCATACGGTGGCATGCCTATACTCGCGTGATAACTATTATTATATGAAAATTCCACTAGGGGTAGTTGGTCATCCCAATTTCCCTTGAAGTCCATTACGCAAGTAAGCATGTCCTCTAGCATTTGTATCGTTCGCTCACTTTGTCCGTTTATCTATAATGATAACCAGTACTCAACCTCAACTATGTTCCCATCCTTTCTTTCAAGCTTTTCCAGAATTTAGACGCGAAGCGCGGATCTCAATCAGAGATAATTGACACCGACACTCCATGTCGTAAAATATTTACCTTTACATACAGGCTCACTAACTGATTCAAATTATATCGAATCTTGATCAGTAGTGTAGACACTCAAAATTTTCTGCACACCTATTACTAACATTGCAGGAGGACAGATTCGTCTTTTGGAGATAACCCTGGAAGAAAGCTCACATTCATTCCAGATACTACCGAAAGTTCAGTCTCAACACCAGAACACACACCGGGTGTATCGTTTCAAACCTCGGAGATAACCCTGAGTTTCATCCTTGGAGATAACCCCAAGGAATATTGTTGCTGTTCCGATGATAACCCCAGAAATGCTTATTTCAAATGCGATCAGCTTCAATCTTAGACCTCCTGCCGAGGCACTCATTCCTCAGACCCGAAGCTAACACCGAGCAGACAGGCACACTTACAGATGATCTTACGACATTCAAACACTTGCAGCAGTCCAATCTCAGATGTAACCCTGAGCAACGTCTGCTATTAGCTTAAACCGGTGATAACCCCGATGAGGAGTCGAACAATTATCTTGCCACCTCAACACATGCGCGTCGTCTCAACACTTCATACATACATACATACATACATACTATAATGTCCTACAAGAACCAAGGAGTTCCAATCCCGAGTGACTATTACGCGTGGCTGCACACCGGATAGAATTTGAAGCTTGAAGACCATGGGCATGACCCCCTCTTCCTGACTTCGTACAACCTCTAATCCCATGTCATTGCGTAACTCTCGACACGAGCGGTCTGAAGAAGACCATGAGCTTGGGGTGGCCATTTTAAAGAGAAAAAGGAGAGGAATCCCTGTCAAATTTGTTCTGTACACACCCCATATTGAGTGTTTCCTCATTTTAAACATTTGTTAGCTCACATTTAGCTATATTTTTACCGGCGAGAGCTAAATGTTTATCCATCTAGAGTCATAGAAGCCTACTTTGGCATCCCACTGTAAGCCTTCTCACACGCTATAAAGCCTTTCTATTCATCTTTGAACACACTATTCTACAAATTGAGAGTCGTGTTGTGTTTGTATGCCCGGACTTGAGTCCGTGGTTTTCATTTCTGTCTGTATATATATATATATATATATATATTGTATACGTATATATTTTATATATGGACTAACATTATCGAGTTATGCCTCGATTGAGCCTAGACTTATATATGGAGCGTTTACTTGCTATATATATATATATATATATATATATATGAATTGTTGTCGGACTGTCTCGATGAGCACTGGATTTTACATCCTGAGCGTTTACTCGCTTATATATATATATATATATATATATATATATATATATATATATATATATATATATAAGCATTGTCGGACATATCCAGATGAGCTTGGGTTTTATATCAAATATGCGTTCTATCGCTTTATATATATATATATATATATATATATATATATTTACATTTCTGTCAGGCGTGGAGTTTACTTCGAGGCCTTTTACTGCTTTATTTACATTTAGTCTCACCTAGAGTTTACTTCGTGGCGGTTGATCGTCTTTACTGCTTTATTTATATTTAGTCCCGCCTGGAGTTTACTTCGTGGCGGTTGATCACATTTACTGCTTTATTTACATTTTTGATCCCCCATGGAGGTGCTTCGTGGTGGTTGATCATGTCCATATATATATATATTTACTACTTTTATATATTTACATTTCTGATCCCCCATAGAGTTGATTCGTGGTGGTTGATCATGTCTGTATATATATATTTACAGCTTTTATATATATAACAATTTACTGCTTTTCATATTAACTGCGGCATCATGTGAGCCTAGGAATCATGTGATCATAGATTCAGTTCCTGTGATGGACATTTTCAGCTGTAAGCAGCTTGTACATTATTTATAGTGTACGAATTTCCTTGGATGGCTGTCATGCCCATGAGGAGTTCGGCATTGCTGTATATTATTTTCTCGAAGATGCCTCGCATCTCAAAAATAAAAGAAAACAAGCCGAACATTTAATAATAAAATGGAAGTATGAAAACGACTCAATTCCTATTGAGCACAGGGTTTGAAAAACCATTTTTATAAAACATCATTGCTATATCTTGCTTAAAACAGATTTTTTCTATAAATTCAAACCCTTTGTATATAGGTGCGAACGAGGCCTCGCACTACTTTCAAATAATTGCACATTGATCCACACACACACACACATTCATATAACTATTTCTTGAAAAGTGGCGGTCACCGTGGAAACACGGATGTCGGGGGGTGCCTAACACCTTCCCTCCGCATAATCAAGCCCTTGAACCCAAATAAATCTCGGTTTCACAGACCCGTTTAGCAGTGTCACATCACTGGGTCAATGTGCAAACCTTTTCTCGGTTGCATTGGTGCAACCAGTTAAAAACACCAATTGGTGACTCTTAACAGTCCATCATCGACATTATACATGTCAGACCTTTTTCACTTGTTTTTTCAAATAAATCTCACCTAATATGAGAGCACCAAAGAACAAGTAACGAAAAGGGACAACTAAAAATCCCGACGTCGACAGGTGGCGACTCTGCTGGAGGCTCCAGTAAGAGGGCTTAAGCCGCTAATAAAAGCTTTTCAAAACTGTTATATGCTTGTGTGTGAATGTTGCATTTACATTTATGATGAATGTGTACGAATGCATTTTACTTACTGCACTGCAAAATATCTATCTGTGATATTAGTGCTTTGCACATGTCATCATTTTCATAAACGGTGAGACACGTTGTATGTGAATGTATGTTGTGTGGTTCCTCCACCAGGAGGCTATCTTGTCGGTGTTTGATTACTGGACTCGTAGGGATACTAATTCCAATGAGGCTCAAGAAAGGCATCACCCAGATTCGCTCCAGTTGAAAGACCGGATTAACTTCCCGTCAAGTAGATTGCAATGATCTGGGGACCTTCATGCCAAAAAGCCATGAGAGTAACCCTAAGATAGTTCAACCTCTGATAATCCAAAAGTTAAGGAAAGTCTCTTCATCCATATGTAATGGAAAATATGAAAAATATATGTGCATACATGACATGTTATCAATTAAAGCCCATTTTTGCAGGACAATATTCCTAAAATGGACACATTATGATAGCATTTACATTATCCCTAAGACTAAACTACATAAGTCTTTTGTAGGGAAATCATTGGGCATGTTACCCGCTCAAAATCTAAAAAGGCCACGAGGCTACAGCCTATTATGTCTTCTTCTGACCAATCCAATCCTGTTTCTCGAGAAGAATTTGACGGATTAAGTTAACAAATTACAGACTTGGCTGTTCTGTTGAAAGAATTGCATCAGTCCACTCAAGGTACAAAGATGCCTACACATACAGAAACCTTTACACAAGGAGAAACTCAAGGTTTGGAAAAAAAAATTCCAGAACCTCAGTTGGATATGACCAACAAAGACCCTGAAAACACCCATCTCAAAGGAGATCCAGACACCGGTGATATCAGGAAGAAGGTCCTCCAAATGGAGGAAACTATTCGTGCTCTCAAAGGGATTGGAACACATGGAAGTGTTTCATATGATGACCTTTACATATTTCCTGGTGTTCATTATCCAGAGAAATTCAAAACCCCTAACTTTGAAAAGTATAATGGGTTAGGGGATCCTTATACATATTTGAAAGTGTTCATTGGACAACTTGGATCTTATACGGAAAATGAGAAGCTCAGAATGCAGCTGTTCCAGAAGAGTTTAACTGGAGAAGCCCGTTCATGGTATACCAGATTAGACAACTCAAAGATACATAGCTGGGAAGAGCTAGCTCACGCCTTCCTCACTCAATACTATTTTCAATCTCAGATGGCTCCTGACCGGTACCAGATTACCAAGGTCAAGAAACAGTCTAATGAGTCTTTCAGAGAGTATGCTTAGAGGTGGAGGTGCCTGACTACTCAAGTTATTCCTTCCATGAGAGAATCAGAAATTGTCATGACTTTCACAGACATACAGGAAGCTCCTTTCTATGAGAGAGTTTTAGCTGGTATTGGCAAACCATTCTCTGAAATGATTAAGCACGAAGAGATGGATGAAATGGGATTGAAGTCCAGTAGGATTCAAGACCTAGCCGCTCTTAAAGTAGTTGCTGAGCACATCCAGTCCAGATCTTATGGAAACAACCCCCTGAGGGTCCATAAAAAGAAAGAGGAGGATGTTTCCTTGATACTACAAGGTCAAAAAGGCTGTCAGAACATGCCTACACAGAGGAGAAACTACTCCCCTTTCCAAGTACAGTCTTCAAACCCTTCATTGCCTAAAAGTGGAGAAGTAAAGCGCCCTCGAAGGTTAACACCCTTAGGGGACTCGCTCGAGAATATTCTTGCTCTTCTGACTACTCAGAAGAAAATCACATGTTTTCTTCCACCAGCCAACCTTAATGGGAAGGGTTTTAATGCTACTCGGAAGTGTGCTTATCATACCAGGGCACCTGGACATGATACTCATGATTGTTGGGCCTCGAAACACAAGATCCAAGATTTAATAGATAATGAGGAGATCATGGTCACCAAACCAGATCAACCTCATGTGCAAGACAACCCTCTTCCTCAACACAAAGAAGAAGAGGTCAACATGATTAGTTGGAGCGCTGGACAGAGTTCCAATTTTAATGATGAATCATCCTAGACCATCAAAGACGGTGTTGATAGATGGGATTATGCAAAGTTCCAATTTGCTATGGAACTAAAGATGAAAGCTCTATGCAAGCAAATTGAGCAATTGGCAGAACTGGTGACCCATCAGCATCAAGTCACACACCAATTAGTTAGCTAGGAGCATGCTTATCTCTTGGCTTTTGTTATGAATGCTCCACCATCACCTTCAGAAAGAGAAGCTATGGAGGATAAGGTTGCAAAGAGAGCAAATGCTAAATCCCATCGGGATTTTGCCAATCAAAGGGAATTCACATACCTTGGCCAACATATGGAGGAGATATTTCAAATGTTAATCAATGAAGAAAGAATTACCTCTCTTCTACCTCCAATCAATCCCCGTTCAAGACGGTTCAACTCCAATGGAGTATGTCAATATCATTCACATTCTCGCTGTCACAGCACAGAAGAATGCAGGGCACTCTGTCATCTTATTCAGAATCTTATTGATAGCGGTGTCCTACAGCTGGCAGACGATGACACTGTGCAACTCGAGAGTGGGAATACATGTCCTACCAAATGGAAGGGATCAGTAGTAGTTATATCCCCTGAGGATGATGAGACTGTTAAACCATTTCCCATACAAGCAATTCAACTCAAAGGAGCTGACAATCCTTTGAAAGTGGCCACACCAGAGCCAATTTCTTTACCTTTCAGACCACAATATCCTGTTGTCAGCTTACATAAAGTTCCATGGAATTATAGATAATCTGAAGGATCCACATCTCATACTACTGCTACAGTGTTGAAGGAAAATCCACTGTATCTTCCTTAAAGGGTGATGAAGCCCGCCATCAAAGCAAAGGGGAAGATTCCTATGGAGAAGATTAAAAAATTCCTCTGCACTATAGGCCATAACGAAGCCAAGGTGGTTTTAAGCTTGAAAGAAGCTCCACATCAGATATCAATACTGGACCTGGTTTCTCTTCCGAGGATCACAGGAAGATCTTACTCCAGGTTTTAGAAGAAACTTACTTAACGAAATTAGTGGATGTGGAAAAAATTTTACATATGGTTGATCACATTTTCAACAACAATGTGATATCCTTCACTGATGACGACATACCACCCGAAGGGACCGGTCATTGCAAGCCATTGCACATCACTATTTTGTCCTCCGGGTATATGTTAGCTGGAGTTTTGATAAATGGAGATTCGTCTCTGAATATCTGTCCTTATGCCGCCTTGGTGAAGATGAATGTCAGTCTCAAACAAATCCAAAGCAACCATACGGTTATCAAAGCTTTTAATGGATCCCAGCAAAATTCCATTGGAAAGATTGAGCTGCCAATTGAGATTGGTCCAAATATATTCAATGTATCCTTTCACGTCCTCAAGATAGATTTAGGATACAACCTGCTATTGGGGAGACCATGGATCCACATGGCTGGAGTCATCCCTTCTACAATACATCAGCAACTCAAATACATTGTCAACAATAGTCTAGTCACTGTCAACGTTGAGCCGGAATGTCGTGAACAAGGAGATCTACCAATCATTAGCTTCAATTCAGAAGTTGAGCTGGCCAGTTTTCATACTTTTGAAGTGAGTAACACTCAATACCATCCTATTGGAGCACCACTTCCCATACCCAAGATTTCTGCTGAGGTTATGTCGACCACTCAAGAAATGATGTCATTGGGTCATCAGCCTGGACAAGGGCTTGGTAAAAATCAGCAGGGCATTAAGCACCTTATTCAAGTATCTAGTCAAATCGGGATAGTCGGACTAGGTTATTCTTCCAGTTCCAGTCATAGGAATCCTCATAAGCACAAGCAGGTTCCTCAAGCTTCTGCCACGCTACGATTTTTTCCATCTGCACCGCATGAGCTGATACAGTCTCCAGTAAATTTGCCAACCCATGTTATGGCTATGCTGTTTCCCAAACCAGTACCATTCAAAGCAAAAGAGGTTTTGATTCCTCATCCCGAAGTGGAAGAAAAGGAGCGAAAACGTAAACACAACATCACCTGATGATGTTAGGCATACGCATCATTGTTCATGATGAGCATACAAACAGATATACCCCAGACGATGATTGTCCAGATGTCATGGTTATCATTTGGGAGAAGGAGGACAGTGATAATCTCTCCATCACTATAGTCCATCAGGACTTTTCCCTCGACAATTGGAGCAGCACTCCATGCATTGGTCGATGAGGGTAAAACGGGCAGAAAATCCCTCTGCCCTGTAGATAACTTTAATTGCTTACTTTTCTATACAATATTAGCAGTTATTTTATTAGTACATGCTAACACTTCTGTATGATTAAACAGTTTCATATATTAAGTGAAAGCATATTTTGTTTCAGGACTCTGAATATAGTTGTGAATGTTCTTGCTGATGAGGTGCCTTCTCTCCACAAGGACTATAACTTTTATGCAAAGTTGGACTCAGACTTGATGGAAATACAAGAGGACATTGAGACACCTCAGGTGATTAAGGAATGGGTCATAGACAAACCTAAACCCAACCTTGACCAAACCACTTCTTTCAATCTTGGAACCTTAGAAAGCCCTAAGCTAATCCAGATTGGTTTAGACCTCACCCCAAACCAACGGAAGATATGGTTATACTATTAACCCAATTCCAGGATGTGTTTGCATGGTCCCATAAAGACATGGTGGGTTTGTCCACTGACATTGTTCTTCATCGCCTTCCCATTAAGGAGGGATTTAAGCCAGTTAGGCAGAAGCTCAGGCGATTGAAACCTAAGTGGAGTTTAAAGGTAAAAGAAGAAATTATGAAATAATTTCAAGCTAGCATTATCATGGTGTCTACATATCCGAAGTGGATATCCAACATTGTTCTCGTGCCTAAACCCAGAGGAAAGGTACGAGTTTGCGTGGATTACCGGGATTTGAACAAAGCTTGCCTTAAAGATAGCTTTCTCGTACCCTTTATCCACATTCTTATTGACAATACTGCTCAATACGGCATGCACTCCTTTGCGGATTGCTTCGCTGGGTACCATCAGATTATGGTCACAGAGGTAGACCATGAGAAAACTACTTTCATCACGCCTTGGGAAACCTTTTGCTACAGACGGTTGTCATTCGACCTCATCAATGCCGGGGCAACCTATCAGCGAGCTATGATGGTTCTTTTCCATGATTTAATGCACAAGGAGATAGAGATCTACGTGGATGACATCATTGTTAAATCCCTAAAGGAGGGAGACCACTTAGACCATCTCAAAAAGTTTTTCAACAGGTTGCGTAAGTACAACTTGAAGTTGAATTTAGCCAAGTGCACCTTTGGTGTTAAATGAGGCAAGTTGCTAGGTTTTCTAGTCAGCCACAAAGAAAATGAGCTGGATGCCACCAAAATCCAGGCCATCAAGGAAATGCCCATTCCTCAGATAGAGAATAAAATACAGGGATTTTTGGGAAGAATCAACTTCATTAGCTGGTTTATTTCTTAACTCAGCAACCTGTGAGCCCATCTTCTTGTTGTTAAGGAAGAACTCCTCCATGAAATGGAAAGATGAGTGTCAGAAAGCCTTCTTTACAATCAAAGAGCAGCTGGTAAACGCTTCTGTTTTGGTACCTCCCAGGGATGATGTTCCCCTATTCATGTACTTGTCCATTAATGACAATGCCATGGAACGTCTTTGGGCAAAAAAGACGATAGAGGCCAAGAACGAGCTATCTATTACCTCAACAAAAGATTCAGCATCAGTGAACACAAGTACACTCTAATTGAGAAGACTTGTTGTGCTTTAGCATGGGCTTCCATGAGGTTACAACATTACCTCCATGGTCACACTACCCATCTCATATCCCGCGTGGATCCTCTCAAGTATGTGTTCAAGAAGCCCATTATGAATTGTTCAACGTCCCGATAGCCATTGATCCTACAACAATTTGACATCGTCTACGTGACGTAAAAGTCTGTCAAAGGTCAAGGAATTGCGGATCAACTGGCCGCCACACATACAGGGGATTACAAACCCTTGGAAACATACTTTCCTGATGAAAGGGTACTGGCAGTTTAGCAATACCATCAGTACGGTGCATGCCACACATTGAAAATATATTTTGATGGGTATTAACATTAACACGAAGGTTCCGAGTGGAGCGGTTCTAGTATCGAGCACGGGGAGTAGTGTCCCGTCGCCGTCAAATTACAATTTGTCAGCACTAACAACACAGCTGAGTATAAAGGCTGTATCATGGGGCTAAAACTTGCCCGTTCAATGGGCATCAGGCAGTTAACTGTCTTTGGGGATTTTGAATTGGTAATCAAACAATCCATGGGAATCTATCAAACCAAAGAATTACATTTGCTGCCTTGCCATCGGCAAGTTTTATAGATGGCTTTGGAGTTTTAAGAAATCTCCTTTCTACACATTCCTCGCAATAGGAATGATTTTACGGATGCACTAGCAACGTTGGCCTCCTTGATTCACATACCTGACAAGGAAAATATGTGAAGCATCAAATTTGCCCTGCAAAAGGCCCCAGCTTATGGGAACTATGTTGGAGAAGTATCGGATGAGCTACCTCCCATCTAAAACCCTTGGTATCAGCATATCAAGGAGTATCTGTGAGATGGATCTACACCCGCTGAGGCGAGTCTGACTGAAAAGAGGCGGATCCATCAACTTGCTATGAAATTCTACCTGAGCGAGGATGCACTCTACAAAAGAGATGCATGATTAGGTCTCCTCAGATGTCTGGATAAAGACCAAGCTCAGAGGCTCATGGATGAGATCCATGGTGGAATATGTGGCCCACACATGAGCGGCCCCTTACTTGTTAAGAAGATCCTCAGAACAAGAAATTATTGGCTTACACTCAAAGGTGACTGTGATGATCACGTCAAGAGGTGCTATCAATGCCAAATTCAGGGGAATGTTATCCACGCCCCTCCAAGGGAACTCCACAATATGAGTTCATCATAACCCTTCTCAATGTGGGGAATGGACGTGATTGGGCCCATCGAGCCCAAAGCCAGTAATGGACATCGATTCATATTCACCATGATCGACTACTTCACCAAATAAGTAGAAGCAGCCTCCTTCCCCGGGGTTATCAAAAAAGTCATTATTGCTTTCATCAGAAATAATATCGTTTGTCGATATAGAAAACCAGAGGTCATTATGTCAGACAATGCTAAGAACCTCAACAACAAAATGATGGAGGAGTTATATAGTAAATTCCACATTAAACACCTTAACTTTGTCATCTACCGTCCAAAGATGAATGGTGCTGTTGAAGAGGCTAATAAAAATATCAAGAAGATCATGCAGAAAATGTCCGCCAATCACAAAGGATGGCCTGACCTCTTGCCTCTAACTTTATTAGCCTATAAAACTTCCATGCGTACTTCCACTAGGGCAACCCCCTACTCATTAGCCTATGGGATGGAAGCAGTGCTCCCCATAGAGGTGGAAATGAAATCCCTTAGACTGTTGATGGACGCTCAGCTAGATGAAGACCAATTGGTACAAGACAGGTATCACCAATTGTCTCTAATAGACGAAAGGCGAACCACGATAATCTTCCATGGTCAGTTGTATCAGCAAAGGATCGCCAGATCCTACAACAGGAAAGTCTGGCTATGGAAGTTTAAATAACATGACTTAGTTTTGAAGAAGATCATTGACAACAAAGATCAATCTAAGGGAAAATTCGCTCCTAACTGGGAAGGCCCGTTTATTGTCGAGGAGGTATTGACAGGAGCCGCTCTCAGATTACAAGAAATGGATGGCAATGAATTTCCACAGCTTATCAACTCGGACACCGTGAAACGGTACTATGTCTGAGGATATCATCAAGCAAACATCCTAGTATGGATCATGCAATCACCAGTCATTTCAGTTTTTAACCCTCTCTTTTACAAACCCTTCTGCCCCTCAGGGAAATATACACTTCAAACTAGCAGCCTGGTTTCACCTCATTTCAAACAATTCATATAATGTTGATTATCCTGAAGACGGGATTGAACCTTTCACACCTGCAGTTTATCCTGAAGATAGGATTAAACATTTCTACGGCTGCAGTTTGTCCTGAAGACGGGATCAAACTTTTTCCACACCTGTAGTTTGTCCCTATCATGGGATCAAACGTTCTTCTCCCCACAGTATAGACAGCACATAGGATTCACACTTCTCTTTGGCTGCAATTCGTCTTGTGGGGCGAACTACGTCGACCAGATCTGTGGCGCCCCAAAATAGGTCCATTCCATCCAACCCATTCGAAAGTCGCCAAATACATGGTACGAAATAACTATAACTTTATTAATACATTTGTCGTGCAAAATACGACAACATATATATATCATGAAGTTTAAATACAATTATTGTCTTACAGACAATATACACATACCAAATAAATCCTCATCACAATTATTTATACATTATTTTACAAAATGGTGAGGACTACTAAACAACTCTCTCTAGAACCTTCATTCCATACCCGACTAGTACTCGCTACATTCTCGTCTCTTGAGAAGAAAAATGGAACAACAAGGAAAAAGGGTGAGCTCAACTAGCCCGATAAAGAATATTATGACTAAGATAATATAAAACAAATTATCGTTAGTCTTCAACAGGAAAAAATCTAATAAAATACAATAGACAAACCGGTTTTAAATCAACAAGCTGCAATGTGAAACAACAATTCATTAGAAGAGTTAAGTAGAGAATGCAAACTACTATCTTCTATATATGAATTTAAAAGTTCATCGTCGATATTTTATCCCTGTAACGTCAATCAATATATATCCGAATCAAATATTCATCTTTGCACTACAGCTGGGCCGAAGATATTCATCGATTGGTCATGTTCATCTAAACACTGTTCATCTTTGCACTACGGGCCAAAGATATTCATCGAAATCATTCATCTTTACTACTGGGCCAAAGATATTCAATAATATCATCATTTAAGGACCGAGGATGATGAAAAATATTTTAAAGAAGCGAATCCGGTGAAACAAAATGACAAGGATTAAGGATTAAGGATTAGTACTTTGTTTTATCCATGTCCAACAATACCTCAAAAATAATCATAGTGGTGTACAATTCAAGAATGATCAAAACATGGATACAATCAAAGCTAGTATCCGAATAGATATTTTGGACGAAAAGAAGAAATTTCATTTTTAAATTGAATAGTGCAGTATTCGTGAATAGTCTTCAGATACGTGAATAGTCTTGTATACGTGAATAGTGTTGTATACGTGAATAGTAACTCTCAGACACCAAAAGATAGAAATTTCACAAAAAAACATCTTCACGCTTCGTGAATAGTAAGTAAATGAATAGTAACTCGTGAATAGTAACTCATGAATAGTAACTTCGTGAATAGTAACTCATGAATAGTAACCCGACATGAAAAAGTTTCAAATTTGATAAAATTTCCAACCAATATTTCTAAGATAATGATATTGAAGAAATAATATCATTTTCGAATAAAATAACATCCCTTACCTCGAAAAGACAAGATACTTTAGTTGAAACAGGATATAGGCTATGACTTGAACTTGCACCGTATAGCAATACTCAAAGTATACTCAAAATACTCACAAGAATACGCTCGATAATATAGAGAGAAAACTTGGGTTTACGGTGTGATTTTCAATTCTAACCTAAGCATCCTATTTATGAAAAATGCTTAGAACACCAAAAGCAGAAAATTTAATATAATATTATTATTATTTGTTAAAATTCTATCGCCCACTTTTGGAGATCTGATTTCAAACAATCAATAACACATACTAGACCCACTTAACACACCAAAAACGTTTTTCTTGAAAAAAATAATTAAAACTTCCAAAAATCAATTATTTCGGAGCTTCGGAACTTCAATAATTCATAATAAATAGCCCTTTTATCAGAAAATTCGAATCTCACAAAGTTTTATAGGAAATTCAATTCGTTACAACTTTGCAGAAGAAAGTTTTTCTAAATTCCAAACAAAAATTGACCGAAATTCACAAACGGGCGATTTTATAAATTTATAATCAAATTTGATTCGATAATTGTGTCCACCAACACACAAAATATGTGTTAAACATTTATTGCCACAAAAATACTCTTCCTCCTCATATACTCATATATCCCACATTCATTATAAAAATATCACCGTTAATATATTATTAAAATAATATATTTAAATGAATTATTTTATCAGAAAAAGATAAAATTTCAATTTTCAACAATTGTCACTTTAAAAATTTTCTCCATCTATATCCACATAAAATCAATATTTTCCTCATCATATAAATCAATAATTAATTATTCACAAATAATATTACAGAATCACAAAGATCTTTGCAACCGGTAGTTTCCAGGAAAGGGGCTTTCAATAAAGATTTCTCCTCTTTGGCGCCATGATTAGGTGACCAAACCTCTCTTAGACATGAACTTTCTAGACATTGCCAATAATGTTTTCTAATAATATTATTCAGATAATATGAATTATTGCTTCGATAATGGAAAATCATTGTGCAATGACAATTTATTGAAACAACGATAATATAAAATATCAATGCGCAATTATTGAATCAATAAAATAAAATCTTGAATAGTAATTCATCGTAACAATTATTGAGTAGTGCCTTCTTACGTAAGAATCAATAATTGGTGCAATACCGTGTGCTCTTGTTCAACAGCGCGTATTAGTGTGTGTTTTAACCACGGGTATTCCAACAAAGATTAATGAGAATAACTACGCTGGTTATTTATAAACAACTTATATTTGTCGTTTTCTTCATCCAATCGTTTTTTTCCGTTATGGGGCCCACAAAAGAGGCTGCGCTGGCGTCATTACGAATAATCCCAAGACAGATCTGAATATTCCACGACCAAACGAATATTTCCAAACAATAATGAATATTTTATAACCACTTGTTTATTGAAATATTTGCGTATTTTACCCATAACTATCCACATTAATCAAATCAAATTACTTACTATTTCAAAATAATAAATAGAGGAAAATAAATTTCATTTATTAATAATTTGGGGTCTTACATGATCTCCTTGATACCCAGGAGTACGTACGCAACCATATTCTATATGGCCCGATCGCAATAAATAAAAAACAACAAAAACATTTCTGCCCTTTCTCTACAAAAATAAAAACCACAAAAATACTTCTACACCCTTCTTCATCAATAAATCTTCTACACCCATCTGCCTTTCACATTCAGTATTGAACCTCTTACACCAGGTTCGAACTACACAAACTTAATCTCCTCTTCAATAGGAGTACATAGGCAGCCATTTATGATTCAGTCTAACCACCTACCAAAACAAAAATACTTGTCATATGGTACTGGGATCAAAATTCAATCCACCACATATCATCAACTTCAGACCAAAGGGATGGAATTATCCAACCTCTCCTCACCAATAGGAGATTCGGTGACCATCTAAGCTGCGGTTGTGCCTCAAAGATCAACACCAATCCATAAGAGATGGAATTAACCAGGCTTCTAACAAATAGAAGTACTAGCGACCATCTGTGGTGCGGTCAATCTCAGAGAGGAAAAGCCACACTCCTCTCCATATTTCCATACAGAAACTAGTCCCAAGACACCAAAGATGGTGGGGATAAACACAGATCAATGATCCATTCTGAAAGAACCTGCGATGGCTCAATGTCCACATATCAAGGATAAGTTCAGAATGCATCAAGATCACAAGCCCTGAAGAAATAGGCAAATATCAAGAAAGTACCAAGGCATAACTAAAAGGGAAGTAAATCAAAATATATTTCTCTACCATATGTAATACTGTTTGATATATACAATATGTGTTGTACATGACAAAATGGCTAAGCTAGTCTATGCAGGAAAAATACAAAGCAATCTACGGATCTGTGTGTATGCGAACTATCAGATCTAACATAGCATCCCTGTCCAAAGAAGGAGGTATAGCTGCAAGCTCCTGCCCAATGGTATCTACACGAGCTAGCAGATTCGAGGATAACTGCATGATGGCATGATGCTCATTGATGTATGCACTCATAACGGCAAGGATGCCAGTCGTATGGGATCTCACTGAAGTACTGTCTGCAATGGCCACATCCCTAGCAGATAGGGCAACATCCCTCTCCACAATCAATGCATCTCTGCCTAATCTAGCCTCGTCCCTCTCTAATAGAGCGGCGTCTCTCCCATCAAGAGCTGTCAACATCAAAGCCCTAGCCTGATCTCTCTCATAGGTCATCAAATGTAGGCTGTGCTCCAAATATTGTGCTGAATACTGAGTAACAATGGCACTTGGGGTAGGAAAATCCATCACATATGCTAGCAGCCCAACAGTCAAGTCCCCATCGATGGGAATGTCAGCCTCCACCATAGGCTCCTCATCGTCGAAATCAATCTCCTGCACTGTGGATACTACTATAGTCGATGCAGTCTCTGTCTCCATCCATGCGGAATACTCTGCAGAATAACCCTGATGACTGACAGAAAACTCAGCTAGCTCTCGCTGATCCCAATATGCATACAACATGGATCTGTCATCTGCTGATAAACGGCGTGAAGCAAAGCGCTGACTCACTACACCCTCAAAAAGATGGAAATCCTGAAACTGGTCAAACTGACACCTCACGGCCAGTGGGTGGTATGTGATCATCCCTCTCAAACCAACTAGAGGAAGATGATCCATGCTTGGAGCATGAGTAATGAAGCTGTAGGGTGAACTAATCCCTGTACATGGCAGTATATCAAATGGATCTCCAATCCCTGCCAGGAAAGCTAACCAAGATGCAGTATCTATACACTCCGTAATCTGGAAGGAGTACGACATGGGTATATCATGGGTGAAATAATACCCATGTAGTCCGAAAGTGCCAATCGGTCTCAAGTGTGACATAAACCACACGTACAGTATGATCGAGCTGCTTATGAACACTCCTGCAGGATAAGTGCAGCAATATGAGGCCGACCTCAGAGTCTCTGCCATAATCATCGGTATGATGGTGTGACCCTCCGTGAGAGCTCTCACTGCCATAATGACCCCAATGTCCAACTCATCCATATAGCGTGGCATGAAGACATAGGCACTACTACAAAGTAGTAAATAAACAACACTTAAACCACAACGTTTTTATAAAAAATGTTGTAGTATTTTTTTCCACAAGGTTTAACAGTAAATGAATATTTAACTTGAATAACATCTCAAATGGTATACAATAAAATAATTATTGTATAACAACATCATGCTTGAAGATTAATAAACTTTAATATACAAGAAAGGCTTGATCAATAAAAATGAGAACTTGCTCAATATCGAAAGATGAATTAATCAACTTATATAACGATAACAAGTAGGGTTAGAAAACTTGCTCAATGAAAGTTTAGGGTAAGAAACTTGCTCAACATAAATGTAGAGTTAAAAAACTTGCTCAATGTAACAAGATAAGGTTTAGAAACTTGCTTCGTGCGTAGATTACACGTTAATAAAACTCGTTCTCTGATTTAAATCCTACATATCATTCATGTTCACAACACCAATCAATTATCATGTAACAAACATCACAAGTTTATTCTTTGTCTAACTCGAGTTCATGACTATACTTAGTCAATTACTACACTTATTGTCAAAAATTAAGACTTCACAAACAATAAGGCAACTATGCATTTAATCATTCAACTCACATGTAATTGTGTTATGGACATGTTATGAATTTATTTTAACATCTCATTATAGGTCTAACAAGTCTTTATAATCATTAGACTAAGTTGCTATCACATTTCCATACTTCTACACTTTTAAAAACTCATTTCTGACCATTCTGCTAAGTGGCGCTGCGTTGCCACTTTTATACTATGTCTTGGCGTTGCGGCGCCATAGCATATACAGTAATGGTGAGTGTACAGCGCGTTGGCCTTGAGTCTCGAGCACGGAGTTGGTAGCATGGCTGACACTCCAGATTACGAATTTCGATTCGCGAAAGAACACGTAATTCGTGGCCGAAATAAACTCTACGTGATCATTAATTTTACCAATTTAAACATACCCACATGCTAGAATTTATACATAACCATTACCCAACATATATAGAGTGATTTTAACCCATTAAAACACATAATCATAGAATTAAAGCATGCAAATTGTATTGTTCTTGATGTTCTTGAAGTTCTTGAACAAAAGCACGGATTTTAATGCTACGGATTCGTTATAAAGCCAAATCCAACCCTTCAATTTTCATTTTGTTCATTTTAACATGAATAATCATATCAATGTGTGAATTTTGCAAAATAATTTACATTTGAAATATAAAAATCACGTATAAGGCCATATGGCCATATAACATACTCTGAAATCTTTTACTGTATAATTTCATGAAACTGAAGATATGGAAACCCATATAATATATATTAAAACATGCTATGATGTTATATATTAACACATAATCACATAATTGTTACCCTTTCCAACTATAAAAACTTTACAGAAAACTTAGGCCATATTCATGAAAACTTATAAAGACGTAAAATAGGAATTTGGGTTGGAGAGAATTACCCAAAGCGTAGATAAAATAATAGGAGATGAATTAAAGCCTTCCTCAATAATTCTTAAACACCAAGCAATCTCTCTCAACAATTTTCTCAAACTCTCTCTCTCTGTGATGTTTTTATCAGACTTAGAAGAATAATAGAAAAGAAGAAGACGTATGATAAATAGAAAAGGAACTGATGCATTGGTGGTCAGTTACCCAGTCATGGGTTAACTGCCCATAACCTCCCTTAGTGCCATGTTTGGCTAGATAGAATAGGTTTTAAAAATCATTTAATTTATTAAACCTTTATTATATAATTTAAATAATGTCACATCCATATAAAATAAATCAATTATCTAAATTAATTTATTTTAATTAAAATATAGTAAATTCTCATTAATACACATAGTCACATAATTCAAATTTTCTTGATTAATAATATCAAATTATTAAGTCTCTAAATAATAATTAAATTAATTAAAATAACATAGGCTTATTAAATATTTCTTATAATTCAATAAGCTCACATAATCACATACTTCGAATAATAAAAATTCTTGACATTAAATTAATAAATGTAACACATATAATTAAATTAATCTATCACAACTTCATCAATTAATTATTTAATCTAATAATTAATTCATCAAAAAATATTTACTCAATCAAATAAATATTAAAATTAAATTACAAAATTACGGTTGTCACATCTTTCCCCTCTTAAAAGGATTCTGTCCCCAGAATCGTAATTAAAACAATTCGTCCCGTTACATTCGCCCCCCTCCCCCTTACAAAGATTCTGTCCCCAGAATCGCATATAATAATCAAAGTAAATAAATGAGGATAATTCTTCATCATATTCTCTTCAAGTTCCCACGTAGCTTCTTCAGCGTTGTGGTTCCTCCAAGTTACCTTAACAGAAGGTATTACTTTATTTCTCAAAACTTGTTCTTTTCGGTCGATAATTTGAACAAGAATTTCTTCATAAGACAAGTTTTTGTCGAAATGTAGGGGTTCATATACAATCACGTGCTTGTAATCAGGTTTGTAGGGGCGTAGGACTGAGATATGGAAAACGTTGTGGTCATTCTCCAGAGATGGAGGTAAGGCTACTTCATAAGCAACTTCTCCGACCCTTCTTAAAACTTCAAAGGGTCTAATGAATCTTGGGCTCAATTTTCCTTTCTTTCCAAATCTGATCTTTCCCTTCCAAGGAGAGACCTTTAAGAACACATAACTACCTGGTTCAAACTCAACATTCTTACGTTGTGGATCGGCGTATTTCTTCTGTCTGTCTTGGGTTGCTATCAATCTCGCTCGAATCACTTTGACTATCTCTGCTGTTTGTTGTACCAATTCTGGTCCTAGTAATTGTCTTTCGCCAACTTCATCCCAATATAGTGGAGTTCTGCACTTTTTGCCGTATAACGCTTCATAGGGTGGCATGCCAATACTAGCATAGTAACTGTTATTGTAGCCGAACTCTACGAGCGGCGGTAGATGGTCATCCCAATTTCCTTTAAAATCCATTATACAAGCTCTTAACATATCTTCCAATGTCTAAATTGTTCTTTCACTCTGTCCATCTGTCTGAGGGTGATATGTTGTGCTCATTTGCAACTATGTACCCATGCATTCCTGAAGATGTTTCTAGAAGTTTGACGTAAAATGCGGATCTCTATCAAAAACAATTGACACCGGAACTCCGTGCCTTGAAACAATCTCTTTCACATATAATCTTGCCAACTGATCTAGGTTGAATCTGATTTTGATCGGAAGGAAGTGTGCGGATTTCGTCAATCGGTCAACAATAACCTATACTGCGTCGTAGCCTTTCTGAGTTGTCGGTAGGCCAACCACGAAATCCATCGTAATATGTTCCCATTTCTATTTTGGAATCTCTAAAGGTTGTAGCAATCCACTCGATCTCTGATGTTCTACTTTTACTTTCTGACATGTCAGACACTTGGCAACACATTCTGCAACCTCTCATTTCAAATTTGGCCACCAAAAGTGTTGTCGAAGATCTTGGTACATCTTGGTACTAGCAGGGTGAATCGAATATCGAGAGTTATGAGCCTCACTCAAAATTTCTTCCTTAATCTCTAGTACTGGCGGTACCCAAATTCTGCTCTTAAATCTTAGTAGTCCCTCACTGTCTATTTTGAATCTCAGTTCAGTCCCTTCAGATATCTTCTTCTTCACTTTCTCACATTCTTCGTCCTGAAGTTGAGCCTCCTTAACTTTATCCATTAAGGTTGTACCAGCTTGCATCTGGAATAGCTTCTCGTCGATCTCTATAGGATACTTCACTTCCAATTCCAGCTTTTCCATTGCTAAAATTAACTCCTTCTGCTCGGTTAACATCATTAATTTCTCCCGACCCTTTCTACTTAAGGCGTCGGAAACCACATTTGCCTTACCCGGATGGTATAGAATCTCACAATCGTAATCCTTAATTAACTTCAACCACCTTCTTTGACGCATGTTCAAGTCTTTTTGTGTAAAAATATATTTCAGACTCTTGTGGTCTGTATATATTTCACACTTCTCCCCATAGAGATAGTGCCTCCAGATTTTCAAAGCAAAAACCACTGCAGCTAACTCCAAGTCATGGGTTAGATACCCCTTCTCATAATCTTTCAGTTGTCGTGACGCATACGCAATGACTCTGCCATTCTGCATAAGCACACAACCAAGTCCTTTATGCGATGCATCACTATAAATCACAAAATTTCCTTTATCATCCGGAAGAGATAACAAAGGTGATGAACTTAACCTCTTCTTTAATTCTTGAAAACTTTCCTCAAACTTCTCCATCCAAACAAATTTCACCGATTTCCTAGTCAAATTCGTCAACGAAGTTGTGATCTTGGAAAAATCCTGAATGATTCTTCTGTAATAACCCGCTAATCCAATAAAACTTCTTATTTCCGACGGTGTCTTTGGTTGATCCCAATTAATCACAGCTTCGACTTTGGAGGGGTCCACCGAAATTTTGTCTTTATCAATCACATGTCCAAGAAATTATACTCTTTCAATCCAAAATTCACATTTCAAAAACTTAGCATATAACTTCTCTTTACTCAATGTCTCTAACGTCAACCTCAAATGCTCTTCGTGTTCTTCCTTGGTTTTTGAATATACCAAAATGTCATCTATAAATACCACTATGAATTTGTCCAAAAACGGCTTGAACACTCCATTCATTAAGCCCATAAATGTTGTAGGAGCATTCGTTAAACCAAATGACATTACCAGAAATTTGTAGTGACTGTATCATGCTCTAAACGTTGTCTTCAGTACATCCTCTGGTCTCACCTTCAGTTGATGATAACCACTTCTCAAATCTATCTTCGAAAAGTATCTTGCTCCCTTTAACTGATTGAACAAATCGTCGATTCGTGGTAATGGATACCTATTCTTAATCATGACCTTATTCAGTTCTCTGTAGTCTATGCAGAGTTGCATTGTTCCATCCTTTTTCTTCACAAATAACACCGGCGCTCCCCGCGGTGATACGCTTGGTTGAATATACTTCTTGTCTAGTAATTCTTGTAATTGGACCATCAATTCTTTTATCTCTACCGGTGCCTTCGATATTGGGGCCGTTCCTTGAGCCAAATTGATAACGAATTCAACTGCTCTATCTGGAGGAAGTCCCGGCAAATCATCCGAAAATACGTCTGCGAAATCTCTCACTACTGGAATCTCATCAATTTTTGGATTCTCTTTACAACTATCGACTATGTAAGCTAGATACCCTACACAGCCTTGCCTTAACAATCTTCTGGCCTGCATCATCGTCAGATAACTCACTTGTCTAGGCGACTTGCTACCATAAAACAAAACCTTTGATGGAGTCATAAGGTTAATACGCTTCTTCTGGCAGTCAATTACCGCCCCATAATTGGATAACCAATCCATACCCAAAATAACATCAAATTCTCCAAGTCGAATAGGGATAAGATCTACGTTCATGATATTACCCTTAATATCCACTCTACAGTTCTTGTGTACGTACTTAACAGGGATGATTTCTCTATTCGCAATTTCTATGTTCATGGGGTATTTTAACTCGTCCTTAAGCAATTCTAAGTTCTTAGCAAGGTCATCGGATATCAATGAACAAGTAACACCCGAATCAAATAACACATAAGCATTAACTTTATTGATCGGAATGATACCTGACACCACATCGCAAGACTGCACCGCATCTTGCATTGTCATGTTGAACGTTCTGGCAGTCGATCGATTGGTTGCGGGTGGTGCTACGATTGTCAGAGTGCTTCCACCAGTATTTCCTCCGTTTCCCCCTGAACTCGTCCCTCCCGATCCCTTCTTAGGACAATCTCTTGCAAGATGGTCCTTTGAGCCACATGTGAAGCAGATACCTTTCTTTGGGTTCGAACAGTTTGGTGCTATGTGGCCTTCCTGACCACAATTGTAGCACACTCGTTTCCCTTTTAAGCAAGCTCCCAAATGAGTTTTTCCGCAGGTTGGGCACGGTTCAATCTTCTTCTTCTGCCCTCCCCGTTGACTTCGGTAAGATTTAATTTTCGGACGACCACTTCCTCTTGATTGTGATTACCCCAGTGCTACTCCCACGGTCTTGTTATTACCTTCCTTCTCACTCTTCTTCTTCTTCTTCTTACGCTCCCGATTATACTTCACATTGCATCACTTCCACCCTCGCAAGTATGGCCTTCTCTAACACTTCAAAGCCAAAAGTGTTCAATTGGAACATTGACACTTTGCTATACAACCAGGGCTTCAGTCCCTGCTTAAATCGTCTTTCCTTCCTCTCATCAGTGTGCACTTGGTATGTGGCGAACCTAGCCAACTCGTTAAACCTTGCCGCATAATCAGTTACTGACATATTCCCCTATTTTAATTCTAGAAACTGAACCTCCATCTGATTTTGTGAACTAGTCAGAAAGTACATCTCGAAGAACATCTCTTTGAATATTTCCCAGGATATTACACCTTCACCTCCTCTCACTTTGTTTTCCTGCCACCAATAGCTGGCTTCGGACTTCAGCATAAATATTGCATACGCAGTCTTCTGATCTTCCCTTACCATAGCAACATCGAACACCTTCTCTATCTCCATTACCCACATCTGAGCTTCAATTGGGTTTATGGAACCCTTAAACTCTGGTGGTCCCACCGCCTTGAAGTCCTTAAACGAAGTATTTGGTGGAGCTTGGGGTTGATTATTAAGTGCTCCAGCTAAAAGGTTCACCAATTGCTAAACGGAGTTAGCATTGGCGTCGTTGTTATTGTTTGTTGACCCTTCCTGGGCTTGTTGATGATTTTGTCTTCTAGGCGGCATATTTCTATTAAGAATATATGCTTATTAGATCTTTACTCAATCTCTAAAACATTTAAGACTTAACTAAACATTTAATCATAACTCACTTAACACATTACTTCAAATAAACTTTGACATTTCATTTAATTCAAAAGCCTTTACATCATAAGATAGCATCACTGCTATTTACATCAACTATCCCGAGATAAAGAATCTACAGGATTTAAAACATCACAATATTCCTTTATTTATGAACATATCGGAATTTACATTATTAACTATCAAATAGTTTTCACATATTTAAACTAATATTATCACTGTTTGTTAAGGCGCTGGATAGCCTTGCTACATTCCTCCTCCATGATGCGACACATCGTTCTGAGATCTAGCATATATGATGGTAGATCCTCAAACTGGATTGGATACTTCCTGACTCGATCTTGGACCGCATCCATTGCATTTTGTAGTGTAGAGTACGTCTCCTCAAGTTTAGCCTTCTTCGCACGGCGATCATCTTCTGCACGATCAGCACGACGTGACTCTCGTACCCAGCCCTCCTCTGCTATGGCAAGCCTCTCTGAGCACTCCTTCAGATCCTTCTTTAACTTCTCTATTTCTGCAGACTTATCCTTGGTCTAACCCTTCTAGTGAACCAGATCCCACTCCACGTTTCCTAAACGTGTGTGAAGAGTCACAATCTCTCTATCCCTCTGCTTAATAGTAATCTGCTGACTAACCGCCTTCTCAGTCAGATCCCGAATAATATCCTGCAACTCTACGTTATGATCATAGAGTGCATCATACATCTCTGCATCAATAGAGTTCGGTGGGTACTCCTCTTCCTCCTCTTCTTCTTCCTCTTCCTCAGGATCTTCCTCTGGATCAGTCTCCGGCTCATGCTCCTGACCAACAACAGTGATCAACGGAGATGGCTCTCTCTGCACAAGCTATTCCCTGACGACATGAATGTCTCGGGGCTCCTCCTCTATAGATAATCGGGGTTCCTCCTCCCCAGCTCGACCAGGTCCTCCAACATCCGACATCCTAATAACAAAATTTTAAGTTTTAGTTACTAATCCGTGCTAGCGAACACATAGATTAACACATAAGCACATAAAGTCTTTTATTATCTTCAATGAATTTAGAAATTCATTTCTTAGAACTCGATAAGAGTTTACCACTACTATGTTCTCGATCTCCTACAAGGCTACTACCTAAGGTTGTTCCCCCACCTAAGGTTCATAACCTACAGCTTTGATACCAACCTGTGACACCGCCAAATCTGGTACTTCCATTACCACAGGATTTGGTATTCACTGTACAAACATCATCTATCTATCTACCCATAAATAAATGCAAACCATGCAATAGATAGAAATAAATAATAAATCTCTCCCCTTATGGGGTTACATCAACTGAATAGTAAATAAATCCCAAGTTACTCTAACCTTTAAACATCTGTGCGGAAAACATAAACAAATAAGTCTTAGTAACATCAATTCTAATTACATCACATAACCACATTAATTAAGCAGTATTCATTACTTGCTATGCTTGCTCTTGCCCTTACTAGTGGAAGGTTCGTCTGCTCTTTCGTTCTTAACTGCAATGTTATTATTACGCAAGAGTGAGGACGATTGCCCACAAGTATAACAATATAACAACGAATAATAACATGCGAGAGAAATAATAACTTCTGATATAAAGCTCAACTTTTGAATCAAGAATGAATAACAAGAATCAAAAGAAATTCTGAGGGTCATAAGACCTTGAACTATGTCCTAGGTTGTCAAGTGTTTTTACTTGAAACCTTTAACAGTCATAAGACTATGGACTTTTCTTCTCGTACTTAGGGGGATCAGCCCTTAGTACCATACTGTGCAAAATATCTTAACGCTAACGCGTAAGTAATCCCCTATACAGGGTTGTTCATCTCAGTTTGACATTCGAGTCCGCACCAAAGGAAGTTTGGTTTGGATAATTCATCAAGGGGTTCTGAAATTTAGAACGCTCATCAACTATAGACTAGTCGAATCAATAAGAGTTCACTAGTCTAACAAGGTTTAACAGTAAATGAATATTTAACTTGAATAACATCTCAAAAGGTATACAATAGAATAATTATTGTATAACAACATCATACTTGAAGATTAATAAACTTTAATATAAAAGACATGCTTGATCAATAAAAATGAGAACTTGCCCAATATCAAAAGATGAATTAATCAACTTATATAACGATAACAAGTAGGGTTAGGAAACTTGCTCATCGAAAGTTTAGGGTAAGAAACTTGCTCAACGTAAATGTAGAGTTAGAAAACTTGCTCAATGTAACAAGATAAGGTTTAGAAACTTGCCTCGTGCTTAGATTACACGTTAATAAAATTCATTCTTTGATTTAAATCCTACATATCATTCATGTTCACAACACCGATCAATTATCACGTAACAAACATCACAAGTTTATTCTTTGTCTAACTCGAGTTCATGACTATACTTAGTTAATTACTACACTTATTGTCAAAAATTAAGACTTCACAAACAATAAGGTAACTATGCATTTAATCATTCAATTCACACGTAATTGTGTTATGGACATGTTAAGAATTTATTTTAACATCTCATTATAGGTCTAACAAGTCTTTATAATCATTAGACTAAGTTGCTATCACATTTCCATACTTGTACACTTTTAGAAACACATTTCTGACCATTCTGCTAAGTGGTATTTGCATTTCACTTTTATACTATGTCTTGGTCATCATGGTGCGAGTCGAGAAATACCTGGAGTTGGCGCCATGGTGGGCGACACTCCAGATTCTGAATTTCCAGTTCGCGAAGAACACAGAATTCAGCGAAATAAACTCTACGCGATCATTAATTTCACTAATTTAAACATACCCACATGCTAGAATTTATACATAACCATTACCCAACATATATAGAGTGATTTTAACCCATTAAAACACACAATCATAGAATTAAAGCATGCAAATTGTACTGTTCTTGATGTTCTTGAAGTTCTTGAACAAAAACATGGATTTTAATGCTACGGATTCGTTATAAAGCCAAATCCAACCATTCAAGTTTCATTTTGTTCATTTTAACATGCATAATCATATCAATGTGTGAATTTTGAAAAATAATTTATATTTGAAATATAAAAATCACGTATAAGGCCATATGGCCATATAACATACTCCGAAATCTTTTACTGAATAATTTCATGAAACTGAAGATATGGAAACACATATAATATATATTAAAACATGCTATGATGTTATATATTAACACATAATCACACAATTGTTACCCTTTCCAACTACAAAAACTTTACAGAAAACTTAGGCCATATTCATGAAAACTTATAAAGACGTAAAATAGGAATTTGGGTTGGAGAGAATTACCCAAAGCGTAGATAAAATAATAGGAGATGAATTAAAGCCTTCCTCAATAATTCTCAAACACCAAGCAATCTCTCTCAACAATTTTCTCAAACTCTCTCTCTCTATGATGTTTTTATCAGACTTAGAGGAATAATAGAAAAGAAGAAGACGTATGATAAATAGAAAAGGAACAGACGCATTGGTGGTCAGTTACCTAGTCATGGGTTAACTGCCCATAACCTCCCTTAGTGCCATGTTTGGCTAGATAGAGTAGGTTTTAAAAATCATTTAATTTAATAAAGCTTTATTATATAATTTAAATAATGTCACATCCATATAAAATAAATCAATTATCTAAATTAATTTATTTTAATTAAAATATAGTAAATTCTCATTAATACACATAGTCACATAATTTAAATTCTCTTGATTAATAATATCAAATTATTAAGTCTCTAATTAATAATTAAATTAATTAAAATAACATAGGCTTATTAAATATTTCTATTAAGTCTCTAATTAATAATTAAATTAATTAAAATAACATAAAGCTTATTAAATATTTCTTTTAATTCAATAAGCTCACATAATCACATACTTGAATAATAAAATTCTCCACATTAAATTAATAAATGTAACACATGTAATTAAATTAATCTATCACAACTTCATCAATTAATTATTTAATCTAATAATTAATTAGGTCGAAAAATATTTATTCAATCAAATAAATATTAAAATTAAATTACAAAATTACGGTTGTTGAAAGTAATATGCACACAAGCCAATCATGTTTGATGATAAAGCATATACTTTGTAACAATCTTATTCATTTATTAATAAAAGTATTAAATTATTAAAGGCTTTTAATTATCTACATGATCTTTGTTTTATAATATGTGATAAACCCGTAGTTTTAAGTAATGCTTTTAGAATAATGATGATGATCATTCTAATGAAATCTAAATTCTTAGAAAGCTTAAAACTAAAATAGTTCCCAATCATTGGATTACTAAATTGGGGATTAGTGAATCCAGGATATATTGTACATACATCGTTGCTTTTCGTTGGATGAGGATGATTGATCTCATGATCATTTGTGTGGAGACACTAAAAGCAAGTATGTAGGTGCTTATTAGAGAATAAGTTCCTTTGAGCATTGGCTCGCTAAGGAATACCTAATGGAGTTTTTTACTGCACTGTCGATAGGAATTCTGTAGTGATAGTAGTCAAGTGATCCTTGGACTTGAGATCATCATAGTATCTTGTGTATGATGAGTTATACTTTGACTTATTCCTTAAGACCCTTAGGGTATATCAAAGGGTATGCTTGGGTATAATAAGTTGTACATGGAGATAATGTATGATCAATAAAGAATCTACCACTTCTAATAAAAGAAGAGAAATGTCCTATGTGATTCGATAAATGACAACCCAGTAGTCCTTGGCCAAGGAAGAATAAAATTAGATAGGAGTTTCTAATTTGCATTATTTGGAGTTGTGAATTTAAGAGTCGAAATACATATAATTAAATAAAATAAGACTTGACAGTAATTTCATGTCTTATATTTAATTGGGACATTGTATGGTGGAAGGATTGAATTATCACGGTAACTATTTACTCAAAGGTTCTTTTATGATTAATGTTGAAATCTATATTATACGGGAAAGTCGTTGATCATTTAGGGAGGCTTATCCTATTGTAGAATAAATATTATTTATTTAAATAAATTAATTGTTTAATTTATTTATTTAAATAAGATTAGAATTGTTCTAATTGATTTATTCACAATAGGTTTAATATGGAGAACCTAAAGGGTCACACCATAAAAGGAAGAATAATTATTTAAGAAGTTAATGGCATAATCGTAATAATAATATGTTAAGTATATTTAATTTAATCTATGGTGATAGAATAAATTAAATAGCTTAATATTATTATTTAATATTTTAGAAATATTAAATATAAATTAATAAGAGGAGTCTTATTAATATTATTACAATTATTATTATTATTTTAATTTCAAAATGAGTTTAGAAATTAATTTAATATAAGTACTTTCATTTATTCCTAATATGATTAGGAGGAAAATTAGTTAAAGGAGTTTAATTAATTATCCTAATAAGATTAGGGAGCCCATTTAATTAAAAGAGTTTAATTAAATAATACCTTATTTTATTAAATAAGGTTACTTGATATCTTTATAAGGAGAGTCTTATATAAAATATCAATAATACGATATAATTCCAATTTGTTGGAGAGTACGTTTTTTCTATAGAGATAGAAAAACTAGGGTTTAGCCAACCACCCTTCTTCTTGAATTCTTTTTCTTCCTTGGTGGATCACCTCTAGAGGCCAAACACTTGGGTGGCTAACGTTGATCAAAGGAAGGAACCAAACCCGGTGGATTGAGTTGAGCGAAAAGGTTGGAGGTGAACTTGTACACGAGGAAGCTTCGGATCTTCAAGGGTGTGTGTTTTGTTCTTCATATCTTTTCGTTTAATTAATAATTGTGCATAAAGGGTGATCGGGTATATGGTTTGTAAAATTTTAAACTCGATTTTTACGTTTAGCACTTTTTATGCAATTTGATTGCGTTCTTGAATATTACAAACCTAACGATGGCATCGAGCCAAACCTTTATGTAAATTATTAATTATTTTAATTTGATATGTATATTGATATATGTTTAGAACAATTTAATTGGGCATAATTTGTTTGTATAAATTTAAAAAAAAAAAAAAAAAAAAGGTGAATGTTTTTTTTTTTTTTGTAATGCCGTTTTTTTTTGCTTAAAAGTCATTCCATAAGCCGTGTGAATTAGGTGAATTACGTGATAAAGCATATTAATCCCTCTTGATTTGATAAGTGAATTACGTGATATCCATATGAATACACTATACAATCAAACACGTTTATATGAATACACCATATGATTAATTGATATGGTTTGATTAATTAGATTACGATACCAATTTAAAATCCTTTATTCATGCCACGTGATAAAAAAGACATGCACGCATAAATATATATATATATATATATATATATATATTACTTAATATATATATATATATATATATATATTCTTAATTATTATATAATTAAAATAAAGGTTTATTTTAATTTTAAAATAAAAGGTTTATTTTAATATTAAAATATAAAGTTTTATTTAATCTTAATAATTTTATAATTAAAATAAAAGTTTATTTTAATTTTAAAATTAAATTTCATCTTAACTAATTAGAGTTGGAATTGGATTCCATGATAACTAATTGGAGTTGAAATTGGATTTCATTTTTCCTAAAATAAAGGAGTTTATTTATGAATAGGGAAGAAAATCCATCTTTCCTTAAATAAAGGAGTTTATTTAGATATGAAATAAGATTTCATATTATTCAAAATAAAGGAGTTTATTTTTGAATAAGAAAGAAAATCCGTGTTTCCTTAAATAAAGGAGTTTATTTAAATATGAAATAAGATTTCATATTATTCAAAATAAAAGAGTTTATTTGTGAATAGGAAAGAGAATCCTAATTTCCTTAAATAAAGGTGTTTATTTAGATATGAAATAAGATTTCATATTATTCAAAATAAAGGAGTTTATTTGTGAATAGGAAAGAAAATTAAAGTGTTTCCTTAAATAAATGAGTTTATTTTTTTTTTAAATGGAATTGGATTCCATAATTAATTAAAATAAAGGAGTTTATTTTGATTAAAATTTTGATTAAAATAAAATAGTTTATTTTATTCAAAATTGGATAAATTAAAATAAAATAGTTTTATTTTAATTTAAATTTGGATTAAAATAAAGGAGTTTATTTTGATTCAAAAATAGATTTTATACTAACTAAATTTGCCCATTAAATGATATCAATATATATATTGAATGTTTATTATTCATAAGATGAATGTTATTTATTGATGCATATGATGATGTGTATGATAATAAATGGGATTGATTATGGACTATTGACCGATATGATTGGATTTTATTTTAGTTGGATGCATGAATGTATGGGTTTTATTAAATGGGAATTTCTGCGTGCCTCGTCTTCTCTAATTTTTCTTAATGTAAATTCTATTCCCTCCTATGTACTTCCCTTACTTCTGGCGATCAAGGTTTCTATTTATTTTAAATAGTTTTGTAATAGGAATAGTTAGAATTAATTTTGAAAAATTGGAGATCAAGGAGCAAGGAGCGCTTGAAGACCCGTTTGTAATGGAGCCAGGGTTTAAATGTAATAGTTATATTTAAATATTATTTTTTGCACCCCTAGGGTTTGACCTTTTGGTTCACTTGGTGGCTCTAGTGAACCAAACTAGAATAAAAGTCCATAATCAATTCGGGTAGAATATAGTATTCTATATGTGCATGCTTATACTATATATATTATATATTATGCAAACATGCTTCGCATGTTCATTAATATGACGCGTATTTTATATATATATGTGCATGCGCGCTAAATAAGATGAGACAATTAATAACAAACCCCTCAATTTTTATATTAAGTCCTAAGCGTTCAAAGATATTTGCAATATCGAACGTCGCCTTCTAACATGATAAAATTAATAGAGTATTAAATATTTAATATGAGTTTGTTGTGTCACCACAAGGCAAGTATTAAGTATTTAAGATGTTAATTTATCACATTTGATGCTTATAAAGAAAATTGAACAATATTGTTTTGTTGTGTCACCACAAGGATGATATTTTTCTTTTTTGAATATATGGAGTGCTAGGTTGGACTTAACTTGGATAATTTTGATTCGGATGTGCCACCACTTGATTAAAATAATCTAAGAGGCAAAATACAAGGAGTTGCATAGCTGATGTAATTGACAAAAGTTGTCTACCTATTTATTTATATATAGTTTGTTGTGTCACCACAAGGCTATATACATTTGAAATGGGATCCTTATTCTCACTAGCAAATCTTTAATTAGATTTTGCCGAACTATATATAGTGAGGGTAATATAGTTTGAAAAAATAGTGGGAGATACCAATTTAAAACAAGACCTAAATTATTTTGGTAATTAATAAAAGAATGTATGTTAAAATGTTGTTAATTACAAATTCATTTACAAAATTTTACAATGTCTAAAATTACTATCATTACGAAGCATATTAGATGTTAAATTAACCAGACCGAATTAAACGGATTGGTTAAGGAAATTGAGAATAGTTCTCATGGCTGAAAAGCTATCTTATATCCTTAATATGCCTATCCATGCAATGGTTGCAGACAATGCCTCTGAGGAAGAGATTGCTACTTTTAGAAAATGGCAAGATGATGCACAGTTGGCTCAAAGCATCATGCTCGCATCATGATACTTGAGCTTGACGTCAACATGAAACTATGGATGATTCTACTATTATTCCGCACATCAAGTAGTTGATGGTGAGGAAAGTAGGACTGATAGATATCAGATATCTAAGGAGCTCTTCAGATCTAGAATGGCCAATGACACTATAATGCACAGACAAAAAGTTCTTAACATAATCAATTTGATTGATCAATTAAGACAACTGGTTTTGTCATGGATGGAGAGTTGAGCAAGATTTGATCTTGCACTCACTCCCGGACTCCTTTCACAATTGTTGTGAATTTTTCATATAAACAAGCTAGATATCGCCTCTGTTGATTTGCTTAACATGTTGAAAAATGTTGAGAGTCACTTTCCAACCATGAAAAAGACCATGTCTTCTTGGTAGGGCCAAAGGATCTTACGAAAAGAAGAGCGATTCAAAGAAGGTAAATAGAAGGCGTAAACAAAGGATAATAAGAACAAAACTAATATGGATGGCAAAGGAGTTTGCTACCACTGCAATAAGCCTGGACACTGGAAAGAAACTGCGAGAAACATCTTGCAGAGGCTAACCAAAGAAGCTTAGTGAAGTTTCGGTTACAATACAGTTTTTGTTTATGATTAAAATAATTTTTTTAAGTCAAGGTTCTACTTTGGTATTGAATATCGACTTTGATTATCATAAATATAGATTTATGAAGGGACCAAGCAGAAGTAGAAAGCTAAACAAATATAAGTAATCCTATGTGCGGGAAATGTAACAAAGGTTGCTGCATATTAGCCATAGAAACTTATAGTTTAGCAATGCCTACGGGAAAATCTATTAAGTCAATAAGTTGTTATTGTATTCCAGTTCTTGTTAAAAATATTATTTCCATTTTATTGTTGGACAATGAAATCTTTGGTATTATAATTAAGAACAATTGTTGTTCTATTTATAATAATAATGTTTTGTATAGAACTGGAATATTACTTAATAAATTTTGTATACTTGACTTACATGAAAATAATTTTGCAAATTGAACAAACTAGTACAAGAAAAGGAAATGATCATTCAAAGAGTTGAATGTGTGTATTTGTTGAAATACAAGTGTGAATTATTTGAAAGGTTCAAAGAATTGAAGTGAAACAAATTGGCAAAGTATTAAGATTCATTGATTAGATCAAGGAATAAATATTTGTGCAATAAGTTTTAGATCATCTCAAATGGTTTTCTCACAATGGACGCCTCCAGATACGTAATAATTGATTGATGTATATCGAAAGGAAAAATCATACCTTGTTGGACATAGTGCGGTCCATAATGATTTTATCGACATTCCGGTATCCTTCAGGATCATGTCCTAGAAATGGTCGCATATCTACGAAAAGGTAACCTCAAAATCAGCCCCAAGACTCCATAAAAGTTATGGATGGGGAGGATTCCTAATCTTAAGTATGTTAAGATAAAGGGTTGTCCAACTTATATGAAAGCGGTTTCAAAGGATAAGCTTGGGACAAGATTTGACATATGCTGATTTGTGGGACATCCTAAAGTAAGTTTAGGGTATATGTTCTATAATCCTACTTAGCAAAAGGTGTTTATTCGAAACACCGCCTTCTAAGATAAAGGTGTTTATCATTGAAGGGGCTAGTGGGGAGAATAATAGATCTTGAAGAGTTCAAGAACCACAAAACACTATAAGTCAAATAAGAGGAACACGTAGATGACTATTATTGTACCACAACTGAATCGTAAATCTGGAATAGTACCAAAGATACCTGGGAGGTATGGATTCATCATAAATGATGATGATGAGGTACGCATCATAGAAGATGATGATCCAAAGTTACATACGATGAGGTAAGTGTTGTAGACACTCAGAGAAATGGATTGAAGCAAGTTTCTCAAATATGGAACATTCGTTTTGATGAGGCAATCAAAAGAGTTTGATTTTATCAAAAATAAGAATGAACCTAGTGTGTACAAAAGGGTCAGTGGGAGCATCGTGACATTCCTAGTACTATATGTTGATAAACTACGGATAAGGAATGACATACCAATGCTACAATCAGTAAAGATAAAGTTGTCTAAACATTCCTCCATGAATGATTTGGAAGAGTATCTTAATTGGGGATATAAATCTATATAGATAGATACAAGAGGATGCTTGACTTAACCCAAGGAATGTATATTCATTTGATGCTAAAGTCGTTTAGAATGGCAAACTCCAAGAGATGTCTCATGTCGATGAGCTATGGAGTGTATCTCTCTTAATAGTCCCCACAGACTCCTGAAAACAGAGGTCGCATGAGTGACAATCATGTATGCAATGAAATGTACGAGACCTGATGTTGATCAGTCATATTATGGAGAAGTTCACTATGAGTCAGTGAAAAAACATCTTAAAGTGCTTAACCGGCACTAAGGATGTGATCATATTCATGGTGGGTCTAAATTAAAACTAGGGGGCTTAACAGACTCAAGTTTTTCAGACAGACCAAGATGACAGAAAAATCCACTTTAAGATAAAGCGTTATCTTGAGCAATTGGTGCGTTGAATTGGAAAGGTTCCAAACAATGAAAGAGTTCTTTGGTTTAGTGATAAAGACAAAGTATATAGCTATAAATGAAGATGCAAGTTGATTGTTTGGATTAAAAGTTCATTACGAGAACTAGGAATAGTTCTAAGTCTCATCTTGGATCTAAACATGTGTTGTAGCACTTTCATTTGATTATTAGAATCATTGAAGATAGGAAATCACTATAGAGATAGTGGACTCTCATGAACAACATTACATATCCATTAACTAAAGCTTATCCAACAACGGGATAATCGTCACTTAAAGAAGAAGAGTATAAGATCTGATGGCGATTGGCTTTAGTGCAAGTGGGAGATTGAAAGTAATATGCACACAAGCCAATCATGTTTGATGATAAAGCATATACTTTGTAACAATCTTATTCATTTATTAATAAAAAGTATTAATTTATTAAAGGCTTTTAATTATCTACATGATCTTTGTTTTATAATATGTGATAAACCCATAGTTTTAAGCAATGCTTTTAGAATAATGATGATGATCATTCTAATGAGATCTAAATTCTTAGAAAGCTTAAAACTAAAATAGTTCCCAATCGTTGGATTACTAAATTGGAGATTAGTGAATCCAGGATAGATTATTACATCGTTGCTTGCTCATTGGATGAGGATGATTGATCTCATGATCATTTGTGTGGAGACACTAAAGCAAGTATGTAGGTGCTTATTAGAGAATAAGTTCTTTGAACGTGGCTCGCTAATGAATACCTAATGGAGTTTTACTTGTCTTGTCGATAGGAATTCTGTAGTGATAGTAAGTCAAGTGATCCTTGGACTTGAGATCATCATAGTATCTTGTGTATGATGAGTTATACTTTGACTTATTCCTTAAGACCCTTAGGGTATATCAAAGGGTATGCTTGGGTATAATAAGTTGTACATGGAGATAATGTATGATCAATAAAGAATCTACCACTTCTAATAAAAGAAGAGAAATGCCCTATGTGATTCGATAAATGACAACCCAGTAGTCCTTGGCCAAGGCAGAATGAAATTAGAAAGGAGTTTCTAATTTGCATTATTTGAAGTTGTGCATTTAAGAGTCGAAATACATATAATTAAATAAAATAAGACTTGTCAGTAATTCCATGTCTTATATTTAATTGGGACATTGTATGGTGGAAGGATTGAATTGTACGGTAACTATTTACTCAAAGGTTCTTTTATGATTAATGTTGAAATCTATATTATCTGGAAAGTCATTTATCACTATGGAGGCTTATTCCTATTATAGAATAAATATTATTTATTTAAATAAATTAATTATTTAATTTATTTATTTAAATAAGATTAGAATTATTCTAATTGATTTATTCACAATAGGTTTAATATGGAGAACCTAAAGGGTCACACCATAAAAGGAAGAATAATTATTTAAGAAGTTAATGGCATAATCGTAATAATATGTTAAGTATATTTAATTTAATCTATGGTGATAGAATAAATTAAATAGCTTAATATTTATTATTTAATATTTTAGAAATATTAAATATAAATTAATAAGAGGAGTCTTATTAATATTATTACAATTATTATTATTATTTTAATTTCTAAATGAGTTTAGAAATTAATTTAATATAAGTACTCTCATTTATTCCTAATAGGATTAGGAGGAAAAATTAGTTAAAGGAGTATAATTAATTATCCCTAATAAGATTAGGAAGCCTATTTAATTAAAAGAGTTTAATTAAATAATACCTTATTTTATTAAATAAGGTTACTTGATATCTTTATAAGGAGAGTCTTATATCAGATATCAATAATACGACATAATTCCAATTTGTTGGAGAGTACGTTTTTTCTATAGAGATAGAAAAACTAGGTTTAGCCAACCACCCTTCTTCTTGAAATCTTTTTCTTCCTTGGTGGATCACCTCTAGAGGCCAAACACTTGGGTGGCTAACGCTGATCAAAGGAAGGAACCAAACCCGGTGGATTCAAGTTGAACGCGAAAAGGATTGGAGGTGAAATTGTACCTGAGGAAGCTCGGATCTTCAAGGGTATGTTTGTTCTTCATATCTTTTCGTTTAATTAATAATTGTGCATAAAGGGTGATCCGGGTATATGGTTTGTAAATTTTTAAACTCTGATTTTACACGTTTCCGCACTTTTTATGCAATTTGATTGCGTTCTTGAATATTACAAACCTAACAGTTGTCACAGGGATTATTCGGTATAGTCATGACCATTGATGATTTAATGAATATCCTTGGCCCGTAGTGCAGGGATGATTCGATGATGTGGTATATTTATTAAGCTGAGCCTCAACAATAAAAATTGATGAAAACATTTTAAATCATAGAAGATAGTAGATATCATGCTTTACTGGACTCTTCTAATGGATTGCTTATTCCACTGTAGTTAAACTTGATGTCTATTATATTTTATCATTTTAACATTGTTGAAGGCTAATGATAATTTTTCCTGCATTATCTTAGTCATAATATTTCTTACTGGTCTAGTTGAGCTCACCCTTTTGCTTTCATTGTTCTCTTCATGAAATGAGAACGTAGCAGGGACTAGTCAGGGAACAGAGTGATGATCCGAGATGGTGTATTAGTAGTCCTCACTATTCTATAAAATAGTGTGACAATAAATGTAATGAGGACTCTATTTGAGAGTGGATATTGTCTAGAAGGCAATATTCATGTTTAAACTCTCAGCTATGTTTTGTCGTATATTAAACGAAGGTTGTATAATTAAGTTTGTATTTGTATTCTGTACCATATATCTGGCGACTCAAGATGGGTGATGTATACCTGTTTTGGGGGCATCACAGTGGGAATCTGTAAAGCGTACTCAACCTACCGCACTGATGATGTCTTGGGAGAAGTTCCAAGAACTATTCAACGACAAGTACTTTCCTGAAAGTATTCGTCACGTGAAGGAGGTAGAGTTCATCAAGCTTGAGCAAAACAATATGATCGTGGCATAGTACGAGCTAAGTTTGTCGAGTTATCTCGGTTTGTGTCCCACTTGGTTGATAATGAGGAGAGAATGACGTGGATGTTTTTAAGTGGTTTGAAACCCGAGATACGTCAATACTTTATCTCTCATAAACTGTGTTTGTATTCAGATGTTGTGAATAGGGCTCAGTTATTAGAGCGCGATAATGAGTCAACCCAACCAAGAGAGAGCAGCTGGCAAGTCGATAATACCAGTGGTAGCAGTCATCGAAGCGATGACAACAAACGTGGAGGGAATCAACATGCCAGAAATGGTAATCCTTTCAGAGGTAATCATGGCCATGATAATAAGAGTGGACATTTCAAGAAGAGGAGATTCAATAATGATGGAATGACGTCAGCACCAGAGCCTGTTGTTAAAGAAGGAGAACGACCGCCGATCATATGTTACAAATGTGGAGGGGAAGGATACATAAGTCCAAACTGCGTGATGTAGTCCAAAGCATGTTACAATTATGGAAAAGAAGGTCACCTAGCCCGATTTTGTCGTGCACCAAAGTCAAGTCCAGCTGGGACGGTGGGACCAAAGGCGGATACGGACAAAAAAAAGTCGGTGGTTTCAGAAAGAGCATTTTTCTTGACTTCTCAAAAAGTGAGTAACCCGAACGAAGTTAGCACGGGTTAGTTAATTATAAATTCTTGCGAAGTCTATACCTTATTAGATACCGGTTCTACCAATTCTTTTATCTCTCTTGATTGCGCTCAACATTTAAATTTTACTTCGAAGAGATTAGACTTTCACTTATCGGTTGAAACTCGGTTAGGAGAAACCTTTGTTACCTCCACTATTTATAAATCTTGTTTGATTCAAATCGACACTTTCACGTTACTTGTCGATCTTATCTCTTTGAAAATACTTACATTTGATGTGGTTTCAGGGATTGATTGGTTAACTACTCATCAAGATTTTCGTAAGGTTATTACCTTTTATATTCCTAACCAACCTGTTATGCGAATTCAAGCAACCAAACCACTAAAGCTAATCACTGTTATATCAAGCCATAAGTAAAGAGCCCCGAGCCTTTTGCTGGTAACTTCTTTATGTGGAAGGCATCGAAGCCAGACTATCCGTATGGGACTTTGTGAATGACGATGGCAAGTTGATAGGTATCAATGTGAGGTACTATCCAAGTCTTGGATGAAAGTCACAGTTTTGAATGATATTTCTATTGTTAATAAATTTCCTGGCGTATTCTTGAAGACTTCCTAGCCTACCCCTAGAGCGTGAAATCGAATTTTGTATTGACCTCAGTATAAAACCCATTTCTAAAACCCTTAAATATTTCTTCACCTAGAACGAATGTATAATGCGCCAAAGACGTTGGCTCGAGCTGTAGAAGATTACGACTATACCATTCAATATCATCGTGGAAGAGCGAATGTGGTAGCTGACGCGTTGAGTAGAAGATCGTATGCGTTTACGAGTGCGATGTTGTTAACAAAAAAACCCATTTTGTATAACTTACAAATGATGAAGATAGAGTTAAAGACTCTAGGGAACCACGTGAAGATGACGAATATACGAGTAGAATCGACTTTAATCGATAAAGTTAAAGCCGCTCAAGCTACGCACCCGAATTTGATGAATGTGAAGAAGAAGGTTCAAGAAGGCGTTATCTCAACCCTCGATTTAATTGGCCCATTTGAAATCCTTGATCGAGTAGGAACTGTGGCCTATAGACTCGTTTTACCACCAAGTATATCGCGTGTTCATAAAATTTTTCACGTATCGTTGTTAGTAAAAACTTAGTCTTGGGGGAATTTGGAGCCAAATTTTGGAATAATTAATGAATCTGAAAAATTATGAAATCATGGGGGTTTTATAGAGCATGTTACAAGCTTTCCATAGCCTCAAAAATGGACTAATTTTGATAACGGATGAAGAAGTTATGAAGATTTGAAGTATGTGTGTTAAAAGTTGCAAAATCTGGAAAATTGGAGTTAAGTGCCAAAGGTCGAGCACCTAGGCACTAGGCTCGGCGCTTAGAATCTATTATTGGGCGCCTAGGTGCTTGCCCAAGGCCAAATTTGGGCGCCTAGGCACTGGTCAAGTGTTAAGCCAAAATCTGTCTTAACGTCCTTTAGTAAATTGGGCATAACCTTTTCATAAAAACTCTGATTGAGGTGATTCAGGATGATTCGGAAAGATAACGAGTAGACATATAACTTTCATTCATTATATTTTGAGATTTGAGGTCAGTATCAAGGCCTAAATTGGCTATTTTAGGGACTGATATGAATTCAGAGGCAATCGGAGGACATTGGGCATGCACATATGCAACGTGTAATGTTTTCAACGATAAAGGTATTCAAGGTATCCTCACCTCTTCGGCATACCAGGTACCTACGTAAATTTCGAGGGCAAAATTTCATAAGGAGTGGAGATTGTTAGACCCCGGATTTTATGAATAAAGATTTAAATTTCTCGAAATATTTTTTTAATATTATGGTGTGGATTGGAAATAATGTTATAGTTGTGGGTAATATTTACAAATTTTGCAAAGTAAGCAAGTGGTTATATAATATTCGATTAGTCGGGGAATATTCGTTTTAACAGGGAATATTCGTACGACGACACAATCATTGGTGGACCCCACAACGGAATTATTATCGTAGTTAGAAAATGACAGAATTATCATTTTATAAAAATAACGGCGAAAGTGTTACCGTTAAAAATGTTGAACTACTCGGTAGTAAAAGTACAGTAATACGCGCGGTTGTATAGTAGCACACGGAATTGATTATTGATGCTTACGTGAGAAGTCACTAAGTTATACTCAATTATTGCTACAGTAATTGTTGCATCATATCTCTCATATTATTGATTCGATTATTGTCACAGTATCATCTTCATAATATGATATATTATTAAATCAATAATTGAGACGACAAAGTTATTCATATTATTAAATTGTAATATTTACAATGTCTAGAAGTTCTGTCAAGGAGAGGTTTGGTCATCTAATTGCGCGTCAATAAAGAGAAATCCTTATCGGAAGCCCCCTCTTTCCTGGGAATGATCTAGTTGTTAAATATTGTGAGTTATAATATTAATGATGAATAAGTTCATGTTGATTAAAGATGAAATTGATAGTTCCATTGTGTTGAAATTATTAGTGTTAGTGAAAATCGACATTTATTTCGATAATAATTGATGTTTGGAGGTTATATTAACCAATCGGGTATTTAACTAGATAAAGGAGCAATTAATTGCTATTAATTCACATGATTATAACTATTGATTCACATGATTGAACTATTGATTCACATTATTTACTATTAGGGGAGGTGGTGCAAGTTTGATAATACTTACTTGACTAAATTAAAAATGAAGAAAAAGAGGAAGGTATTATACTGTAATATTTTGAGCCCCAAGACGTGCAATTATCGAAACTATATTTTCCTATAAATAGAAGCTCATTCTTCCTTCATTTCTCACAAATTCACTAAAGCTATAGAGAAATTATTATAGAGAGAAATTATATAGATAAAGAAGAAGAGAAGTCTGTTACCTCACTATTCCAATATCCAGTTCTTCTAAAGCAAGGGGTATTATTCTTTCGTATTCATGAAGAGAGTTATTTGTTTTCAATACTCGTAAGGGTTGTTATTCCATTCTTTATTATTATGTTGGAATAACCTGTCTATGCGAAGTACCGCATACATAGTGAAATTCTTCTGTTATTCCATTCTTTATTATTCTATTGGAATAACCTGTCTGTGCGGTTTATCGCATGCCTGATGAATTCTGTTATTATTCCATTATTTATTATTCTGTTGGAACATCTTGTCTGTACGGATTACGCATGACCTGGTTCTATTCTTTATTATTCTATTAGAATATCATGTCTGTGTGGATTACGCATGACCTGGTTCCATTCTATATTATTCTCATTGGAATAACTCATGCGTGGGGTCTATCGCATTTACGATGAATTTCATTGTTATTCCATTCTTTATTATTACATTTGCTGAATATCCTATTTGTGCGTGATTATGCATGACCTAGTTCCAATCTTTATTATTACGTTGGAATATCACATGCGTGCGTGATTACGCATGACTGGTTCCATTCTTTGTTATTCATTGGGAATAACACATGCGTGATCTATCGCATGCCTGGTGAATTCTTCTGTTATTCTATTCTTTATTATTCTGTTGGAATAACCTGTCTATGTGGATTACCACATGCATGGTGAATGATCCTTCGTATTCATTCCTTATTAAATTATGGAAATGATCTGCCTACATGGATTACCGAATGGCGGGCAAAAATCCATTTGCAGTTTCATATATTCTATTATACTCAGTTGGTTAAAGTTTTAACTTCTATTCTCCATGAAATTAATAGAATATCTTGGATATTTGCGATTCATCCAGTATCTTTTCATGGAAATATTCTTCTAAGCATTCTTGAATTTTACTCCACAAAGTAGTATCATGTTGACAATTTGGACATAATTGATTTCAGGATAAATTAACTTATAAATCTTTAAAATTTATTCTTGAACTTGTTTAATTAAATTATTATATATTGCCATCAACCTCATGCTTATATTGTGATGAAAGTCATCTTTGGCTTACGTGTATAGATGGACTTGGTATGATTATGACCAGGGATCATTCGGTATAATTATGACCTGTAATGTTATAAATGATGTGGTAAAAGTCCTCAGTGGCCTGTAGTGCATTGATGGATAGTTTTTGGTATGATTATGACCAGGGATTATTAAGGTATAGTCATGACCATTGATGATTTAATGAATATCCTTGGCGTAGTAGTGCGGGATGATTCAATGATGTGGTTTATTTATTAAGCTGAGTCTCAGCGATTAAAACTGATGAAAACATTTTAAATCATAGAAGATAGTAGATATCATGCTCTACTTGACTCTTCTAATGGATTGCTTATTCCACTGCAGTTAAACTTGATGTCTATTATATTTTATCAGTTTAACATTGTTGAAGGCTAATGATAATTTTTCCTGCATTATCTTAGTCATAATATTTCTTACTGGGCTAGTTGAGCTCACCCTTTTGCTTTCATTGTTCTCTTCAGGAAATGAGAACGTAGCCAGGACTAGTCGGGGAACAGAGTGATGATCCGAGATGGTGTATTAGTTGTCCTCACTATTCTATAAAATAGTGTGACAATAAATGTAATGCCCTGGAAAATCGAACATTTTGTAATTACTTTTAATAATGAATAAAATAATTTTATTTATTATTATTACGTGTTGAGAAGATGAATATCGTTCTATAACCTAGAAACGTCTGAACGTCGTAGTATTTTAACTATGTGGGAGAATTAAAGTGTTTGAATTTCTAAAACGAAAATAAAAGTTTTCCGAGAAATTTTCTGAAAAACACTATTCATCGATTTCTGCTCGGGAATTATTTTTGAACTTCCGAGAAATACAAAATGTTATAATATCGAGGTGATATTGATAATGTAATAATAACCTAAGTATGGAAAACGTAATATTTTGCATGTGGACTTAATTTGGGAACGTTAGGTTATTAAGTGTTAAAGGAAGAGAATTGTGATCACATAATGTGTATTCATTTTATGAACGTATTGAATGTAAGTATAATACGATGTATTGTACTATTATGAATGAAGAATGAAATAACGTATATTACGAATTAATATACGAGTTAGTATATGAAGATTATACGTGGGGTATAAATGTAACTTATATAATTTAAGGTAATGGACTTGTAGGATTGATAGTCTAATATAGAAGTCCAATGTATGTGATCATCAAGCACAAGTGTTTGATTATCATTAGCCCAAACCATTGTAGCACAAGCCCATTAAGAAAGTAGTTAAATTAATTAACCAAGCCCAATGATTTAGCCATAATCCATGGAGTGATCCAAGTGTAAGTGGGTAGACTTGATGGGCAAGATTTATGTGTGGTGATCAAGTGAAGTGATGAGCACAGAAGGAATAGTAAGGAGGTGGATGTTTGAGGAGGTGGAAATGAGGAGGTGGATTAAAGGAGGTGGGATGATTAATGTCTATTCTACGCTCACTTTGAGAGCTCTATAAATACCAAGCTTCTCAATTCATTTGTTGGTTGTTCAATAATCATCTAGCTCCTCTCAAATATAAGCTACTTATTTGGTAGAGCAAATAAGCACGTTTAAGCCAAAGCTTCTTTTGTTATATTTCCAAGAAGAAGAAGTTAGACTTCAAAGGTATTGATCTTGTGTTCAATATTCTTTCATCTCTATTACAATAGGATGATAAGGGAAGTGTTATTAATGAACATGTATGCTAAGATTATGTAATAAGTCAATAAGGAATGAACTTAAGCTGAATAATTTGAATAAGCAACTTGAACATTAATAAGTTGCTAGAACCATGAAGAACTTATTATAAGTTGTCATATGATGATTAGTATATTGATTATAGTATGAGAACTTTGATTGAAGGACTTAAGTTATTCATAAGTCATGAACATGTAGATTTTTAGTTCATAAGTTGTATAAGTTAATGACTTATGAGAATGAGTCAAAACCTACCTTGTTTATGAGATGGGTTAATAAGTAACTTGTAATGATCTTATGTTGGTTGAAATCCATTTAGAATCATTAAGAATGTAGCTTTGCCGGAATTCACACGATTGGACGATTATCGTCGAATTCGTGAAATTCTCGGAATGGAAGTCGTATTTTGTGTTTGAAGTCAGAAACGTTGGTTTTCAATGGAGACAAGTCATATAGGTCATTATAGAGTTGGGGAATTAATAGTAATGAATGTTTTCAAGTGTAGAAGGAAAGGGAACTTGTTAGTAATGAATTAAGATGTAATCATAACATGGTTAAGACATTGTAAGGTACTTGTAAGACACTAATGCATGTTGATTAAGAGTTAATAATCAATCGAAGATGAGCAGAATGTGAATGACGTAATAAAAGTCGGAAACCCTAATAATAGATCTAAGTTAGGGTTTAAATTGAGATGAAGGGTAAGATATAATAGTAAACATACTTGATTATGTATGTCCTAATGTGGTACGTTATATGATTATGTATTGTAGAATCACAGAGACATAAAGTGTACATGTGTTAATCAGTAAGCAGACGCTAAAGGGAAGTATTCTAACCCTTGTTCCAGTTCTGTCTGGACAAGCTGTGTAATTCATGTATTCTTTCGGATGAAGTTTTTAACGATGAAGTCTAAAGCCAATTCTTTCGGCTAGACTTATATTATGAATCTAGCAACCATAATTAATGTTACCAAGTTATATTGGCATGGCTTTCAATCGAAGACCAATTATGCTAAAATGTTTTTGTCGTTTAACGACAGGCACGTGAGGTTGCCACAACTAATGGATGTAGTATTGATCAATATAGATTACTATGAGCTGATCACTCAAAAGTGCTCGTAAGCTATGTCGGACTTACGGACTTAGTGCCGGATTGTCCTTTTCAAAAGAACTTATGATATGCTCATAGACTTGAGCCATAATTGTTATTCTATTGAGTGTGGTTGTGTAAAACGTTTTGAAGGAAAAGAAGTGCTATTTTTAATTATCGATAGTACTTTGTAACTATTGTTCATTTATTGAAGATATATGAGTTCTATGTTTCAAGCATGTTGTTTATTAGAATTGTAGTACTTGCTGAGCTAGTCATGCTCACTCTTACTTGAACCATATGAACACAGCCAAGATCGAGCGGACCGAAGGCTCGGGCAAGGACAAGGGCAAGGCGAAGACGAACCCTTAGATTACTTATGTAATAGTATAGGTGAACGATGGTAATATATTTGATATTATGAGAAGAACAAACGAATGGGTTACAAAGAACCTGGGAAATATAATATTATTTTGGATATATATAGAAGTTGTATTAGTCCTTTTGTGACTATTCAGGTGAATGAATGAATGAATGGTAGTACCGTGTAGCACCATCTGTCGGGTTGGAAGAGACCCGAATTTGGGGGCGTCACAATAAATGTAATGAAGACTCTATTTGAGAGTGGATATTGTCTAGAAGGCAATATTCTTGTTTAAACTCTCAGCTATGTTTTGTCGTATATTACACGACGGTTGTATAATAAAGTTTGTATTTGTATTCTGTACCATGTATTTGGCGACTCAAGATGGGTGATGTATACCTATTTTGGGGGCGTCACAAAACATCCTATATTTTGGAGATAAAGATATGTAAAGATAGATCTAAAAGGATGCTTAGCTTATCCCAAGGAACGTACATTGACTCGATGCTAAAGAAGTTTTACATGTAAGATTCCAAAAAAAGGTCTCATGGTGATGAGCCACGGAATACATCTTTCCAAGAAACAAGCCCTAAAGACACCTAAGGAGAGAGACCTTATGAGTAAGATTCCATATTCTTCAGCAATATGATCTATCATGTACGGTATGATATGTACTAGACCGGATGTCGCTCATGCACTTAGAGTAACAAGAAGATATCAGTTGAATTAAGGAGAAGAACATTGGAAGGCATTGAAAAATATCCTAAAGTACTTAACAAGAACTAAGGATGTATTTCTTGTCTACGGTGGGTCTGAATTGAAACTAAAAGGCTTCATAGACTCAAGTTTCCAAACGGACCGAGATGACATTAAATTCATTCCGGGGTATGTATTTACCTTAAACGGTGGCGCAGTGAGTTTGAAGAGTTCCAAACAGCAACTATTTGTTCATTCAGTGACAGAGGCAGAGTGCATAGCTGCAGGTGAAGCTGCAAAGGAAGTTGTTTGGATGAAGAAGTTCATTACCGAACTTGGTGTGGTTCCTGGAATTACAAGACCAGTACCTTTATTCTATGACAACACCGGAGCAGTTGCGCAGGCTAAGAACCCATGTCTCATCAGAAATCAAACACGTGTTGAGGCAATTTCATTTGATCAGAGAGATCATTGAAAGAGGAGACATCACCCTGGAGCGTGTGGACTCTTAAGACAATATTGCATATCCATTTACTAAAGTGTTAACACAACAACAGTTCGATCGTCACTTAAAGAAGATGGGTATGAGATACCGCGGCGATTGACTTTAGTGCAAGTGGGTGATTGAAAGTAGTATGCATACAAGACAATCATGTATGATGATAAAGCATATACTTTGTAATCAATCTTATTTATTTATTAATAAAAGAATTATTTATTAAAGACATTTAATTATCTACATGATGTTATTTTAATTATATGTGATAAACCTATACTCTTAAGCAAAGCTTTTAGAATTATTATGAGATCATGCTAATGAATCTAAATTCTTAGATAGCTTAAAACTAAAATGTTCCCAATCAATGGATTACTAAAAAGGGGATTAGTGAATCTAAATAGATTGGTACGTACGTTGCTTATTCATTGGATGAGGATGATTGATCTCATGATTATTTGTGTGGAGACACTAAAGCAAGTATGTAAGTGCTTATTAGAGAATAAGTTCACTGAACGTGACTCGCTAAGGAATACCTAATAGAATTTTACTTGCCTGTCAATAGGAATTCTTGTAGTTATAGTAGTACAAATGATCATTTGACTTGAGATCATCATAGTATCTTATATATAATGAATTACACTTTGACTTATTTCTTAAGACTCTTAGGGTATATCAAAGGGTATGCTTGGGTGTAATAAGTTATATATGGAGATACTGAATGATCAATAAAAAATCTACCACTTCTAGTAAAAGAAGTGAAATGTCATATGTGATTCAATAAATGACAACCCAGGAATCCTTGGCCAAGGTGGAATAAAATTAGAAAGTAGTTTCTAATTTGCATTCATTAGGAGTTGTGCATTTAGGAATCTAAATGCATATAATTAAATAAAATAAGACTTGACAGTAATTTCATGTCTTATATTTAATTGGGACATTGTATGGTTGAAGGATTGAATTGTACGTTAACTATTTACTCAAAGTTTTTTTTTATAATTAATATTGAAATCTATATTATCTGGAAAGTCATTGATTGCTAGGGAGGCTTATCCCTATTGTAGAATAAATATTATTTATTTAAATAAATTAATATTTTAATTTATTTATTTAAATAAGTTTAGAATTGTTCTAATTGATTTATTCATAACCAGTTTAATATGGAGAACCTAAAGGGTCACACCTAAAAGAAAGAATAATTATTTATGAAGTTAATGTCATAATCGTAATAATATATTAAGTATATTTAATTTAATCTATGTTGATAGAGTAAATTAAATAGCTTATTATTTATTATTTAATATTTTGGAAATATTAAATATAAATTAATAAGAGGAGTCTTATTAATATTTTTACAATTATTATTATTTTAATTTTAAAAGAGTTTAGGAATTAATTTAATATAAGTACTCTCATTTATTCCTAATAGGATTAAGAGGCAAAATTAGTTAAAGGAGTTTAATTAATTATCCCTAATAAGATTATGGAGCCTATTTAATTAAAGGAGTTTAATTAAATAAATAATACATTATTTTAGTTAAATAGGGTTACTTGATATCTTTATAAGAGGAGTCATATATTCGATATCAAATATACGTAATTCCAATAGTTGGAGAGTAGGCCCCCTTTTTCTATAGAGATAGGAAAAACTCGGGTTTGAGCCAATACACTATTTTTCTTGAAAATTCTTCTTCCTTGGTTGATCACCTCTAGAGGCCATACACTTGGGTGAATAATATTGATCAAAGGAAGGAATCTACCTAGAGATTCAAGGAGATCGCGGAGAAGTAGGAGTTGAACTCGTACCTGTGGAAGTTCGTATCTACAAGGGTATGATTCCATAACTTCTTGTTCTTCATTTTAATTAATAATATTCTTAAAAGATGATCCGAGTAATTGGTTTGTGAAAAAATTTAAAATCTAATTTTACTTTGCTTCTGCTATTTTTGCAATTTGATTGCTACTTTATTTTTCACAAAACCTTACAACCTAACCCCGGGTCTGGTGCTCACGATCCATCGTAGAAATAGCATTTAACTACCCATTCATTTATGAATATTATTAAACATACCATTAGTTAATATAATTATTAAAATATCCCAGGTTGTTTAACCTTAACATAACATACATACCTCCAGATATATAAAAAGGTTTACAGACAATAACATAATAATTAAAGTCATTAAAAACTACTACTGAATTATGTCCTTGCCCTTGTCTTTATCTACCCCTCCTACTATCTCATCATTAGCTGAAATGTTATATTTAACCAAGGGTGAGCAACGAGTTTGCTCCGCAAGTTAAAACATTCAATAAGAAATATGAGTCAAGAGTATTAGAGTCTAGATTTGATAAGAATTCAAAAATACTCAACAGATTTTGAAGTAGCTAAATAAATCGTTTATCAATTACAAGACTTTATCGACTTTCATGCTAAACAACAATTCAATAATGAAAGAGTAAAACTCTTATGAAGTTTCAATAATGTTTAATTGATTAACAAAATATAATAACACTACAATAAAAAAGTGGGATATACCCAGATTTCACGCTGAGTGATCACAATGGGATCATCAACACATAGAGGAATTATCAGTATACAATATCAAACCCTAGAATTATAAGTTGGCTATAAAAACTAAACAATAACTCTCCCCAAGTACCTGGAGCGGCCAACCCCATTGTACCCGATATTATGCATAATACTCAAAAATAGCGCAACAGCCGGATGTCCGACCACAAAGTTCCCTTTTATATAAAGCTTGTTCATCTCAGTCTTACATCAAGAGTCCGTACCTAAACAATATGATTTGGATTTAAAGAAATGCTATAATTTCAACATCTAATATCTATATGAAAGTAGTATGCACACAAGCCAATCATGTTTGATGATAAAGCATATACTTTGTAATAATCTTATTCATTTATTAATAAAAGGTATTAATTTATTAACTGCTGTTATAAATTATCTACATGATGCTGCTTTATAATATGTGATAAACCCATAGTTTTAAGCAATGCTTTTAGAATAATGATGATGATCATTCTAATGAGATCAAAATTCTTAGAAAGCTTAAAACTAAAATAGTTCCCAATCGTTGGATTACTAAATTGGGAATTAGTGAATCCGGATAGATTGGTACATAAGTTGCTTGCTCATTGGATGAGGATGATTGATCTCATGATCATTTGTGTGGAGACACTAAAGCAAGTTTGTATATGCTTATTAGAGAATAAGTTCACTGAACGTGGTGCACTAAGGAATACCTAATGGAGTTTTACTTGCCTGTCAATAAGAATTCATGTAATGATAGTAGTACAAGTGATCCTTGGACTTGAGATCATCATAGTATCTTGTATATGATGAATTATACTTTGACTTATTTTTCAAGACTCTTAGGGTATATCAAAGGGTATGCTTGTGTAAAATAAGTCGTGAATAAAGATAATGTATGATCAATAAAGAATCTACCGCTTCTAGTAAAAGAAAAGAAATTTCCTATGTGATTTGATAAATGACAATCCAGTAGTCCTTGGTCAAGGCAGAATGAAATTAGAAAGGAGTTTCTAATTTGCATTATTTGGTGTTGTCCATTTAAGAATCGAAAAATATATAATTAAATAAAATAAGACTTGAAAGTAATTTCATGTTTTATATTTAATTGGGACATTATATGGTGGAAGGATTGAATTGTACGGTAACTATTTACTCAAATATTCTTTTATGATTAATGTTAAAATCTATATTATCTGTAAAGTCGTGAATCGCTAGGGAGGCTTATCCCTATAGTAGAATAAATATTATTTATTTAAATAAATTAATAGTTTAATTTATTTATTTAAATAAGATTAGAATTGTTCTAATTGATTTATTCACGACCGGTTTAATATGGAGAACCTAAAGGGTCACATCAAAAAAGGAAGAATAATTATTTAAGAAGTTAATGGCATAATCGTAATAATATGTTAAGTATATTTAATTTAATCTATGGTGATAGAATAAATTAAATAGCGTAATATTTATTATTTAATATTTTGAAAATATTAAATATATAAATTAATAAGAGGATTTTTATTAATATTATTACAATTATTATTATTTTAAATTATAAAGAGTTGGAAATTAATTTAATATAAGTACTCTCATTTATTCCTAATAAGATTAGCAGGCTAATTAATTAAAAGATTTTAATTAATTAAAATAAAACCAAATTCCTTAATTGTTAAGGAGGGTTGCTCATATCTATAAATAAGAAGAGTCTTATTATGGGTGAGGGTGGTTGATACTTTCACAAAAACACGTGAATACGTAATTCCAATATTTGGGAGAGTACACCCTTTTTTATGAGAGATAGAAAAATTAGGATTTTACTAAATACCCATCTTCTTGAATCTTTCTCCTTCCTTGGTGGATCACCTCTAAAGGACAAACACCCGGGTGGCTAACATTGATCAAAAGAAGGAACCAAACCCGATGGATTTAAGTTGAACACGAAAGGATTTTGAGGTGAACTTGTACCTGAGGAAGCTCGAATCTTCAAGGGTATAATTCTTGTTCTTTATGTTTTCATTTAATTAATAATATAATTATGCATAAAGGATGATCTGGGTATATGGTTTGTAAAATTTTAAAACTCTAATTTTTCATGCTTCCTCTTATTTTGTGCAATTTGATTGCGTTCATGAATATTACAAACCTAACAGTTGTATCAAAGCCATACCTTTATGCGATTTATTAATTGTTTTAATTTGATATGTATATTGATATGTGTTTAGAACAATTTAATTGGGTATAATTTTTTTGTATAAAATTTTTTAAAAAATGAAATACCGTTTTTTAATACATAGCCTCACGAATCATGAATATATTACATATATGTAATATATTACATATATATAGATCATATTCATGTTACATGATTACCTTTATATGAATCTTATAACTGTTTCGTCCGTGATTCGCGACAACCGTATTATATTCATGCTAACTAATTAGAGTTGGAATTAGATTCTATTATAACTAATTGGAGTTAAAATTGGATTTCATGTTTCCTTAAATAAAGGAGTTTATTTAGATATGGAATAAGATTTCATATTATTCAAAATAAAGGAGTTTATTTGTGAGTAGGAAAGAAAATCTGTGTTTTCTTAAATAAAGAAATTTATTTAGATATGGAATAAGATTTTTTTATATTCAAAATAAAGGAGTTTATTTGTGAATATGAAAGAGAATCCGTGTTTCCTTAAATAAAAGAGTTTATTTAGATATGTAATAAGATTTCATATTATCCATAAATAAAGGAGTTTATTTTGACTTGGAATTGGATTCCATAATTAATTAAAATAAATGAGTTTATTTTGATTAAAGAATTTAATTAAAATAAAATAGTTTATTTTATTCAAAATTGGATAAATTAAAATAAAAAGGTTTATTTTGATTTAAATTTGGATTAAAATAAAGGAGTTTATTTTGATTCAAAATTAGATTTTATGCTAACTAAATTTCCCCATTAAATGATATATATATATATATATATATATATATATATATATATATATATTTAATGTTTATTATTCATGAGATGAATTTATTTATTGATGCATATGTAGATGTGTATGATAATAAATGAGATTGATTATGGACTGTTGACAAATATGATTGGATTTTATTTTAGTTGGATGCATGAATGTATAGGTTTTATTAAATGGGGTCTGCGTACCTCGTCTTCTCTAATTTTTTTTCTTAATGTAAATTCTAACTCTCTCCTATGTACTTCCCCTTAACTGCTGATCAAGGTTTCTATTTATTTCAAATAGTTTTGTAATAGGAATTGTTAGAATTAATTTTGAAGAATTGGAGATCAAGGAGCAATGAGCGCTTGAAGACTCATTTGTAATGGAGCCCGGGTTTAATATAATAGTTATATTTAAATATTAATTTTTGCACCCCTAGGGTTTGACCTTTTAGTTCACTTGGTGGCTCTAGTGAACCAAACTAGAATAAAAGTACATAATCAATCCGGGTAGAATATAGTATTCTATATGTGCATGCTTATACTATATATATATATATATATATATATATATATATGTGTGTGTGTGTGTGTGTGTGTGTGTGTGTGTGTGTGTGTGTGTACATGAAAGTGTAGTGCATGTCGCTAAACAAGATAATTTTGATTCGAATGTACCACCACTTGATCGTCTAAGAGACAAAATAAAAGGAGTTATATGATGATGTAATTGACAAGAGTTATCTACCTATTTATTTATATATAGTATGTTGTGTCACCACAAGGCTATATACATTTGAAATGGGATCCTTATTCTCACTAACAAAAACTTTAATTAGATTTTGCCGAACTATATAAGTGAGGGTAATATAGTTTGATAAAAATAGTGGGAGATACCAATTTAAAATAAGACCTAAATTAATTTGGTAATTAATAAAAGAATGTATGCTAAAATTTTGTTAAGAACAAATTCATTTACAGAATTTTACAATGTCTAAATTACTATCACTGCATAGCATATTATATGCTAAATTAATTTGACCGAATTAAACAGATTGGTTAAGGAAATTGAGAGTAGTTCTCACGGCTGAAAAGTTATCTTATGTCCTTAATACGCCTATCCCTTCAATGGTTGCAGACAATGCCTCTGAGGAAGAGATTGCTACTTTTAGAAAGTGGAAAGATGATGCACAGTTGGCTCAATGCATCATTCTCGTATCCATGAGTAACGTTCTTCAGCGTCAGCATGAAACTATGGATGCTCCTACTATATTTCTACACATCAAGTAGTTGATGGTGAGAAAAGTAGGACTGATAGATATCAGATATCTAAGAAGCTCTTCCGATTTAGAATGATCGATGACACTATAATACAGACAAAAGTCCATTATCAATTTGATTGAATAATTAGGACAACGAGTTTTTTCATGGATGGGGAGTTATGCCAAGATTTGATCTTGCACTCACTCCCGGACTCCTTTCATAATTGTTGTGAATTTTTCATATGAACAAGCTAGATATCAACTTCGCTGATTTGCTTAACATGTTGAAAAATAGCTGAGAGTCACTCTCCAATCAAGAAAGACCATTTCTTACTGGTAGGGGCCAAAGGTTCTTCTGAAAAGAAGAACGATTCTAAGATGGTAAATAGAAAGAGCAAAAATAATGGATAATAAGAACAAAACTGATACGGATAACAAAAGAGTTTGCTTCCACTGCAATAAGCCTGGAAACTAGAAAGAAACTGCAAGAAGTATCTTGCAGAGGCTAACCAGAAGAAGCTTAATGAAGTTTCAGTTATAATACAGTTTTGTTCATGAATGAAATAATTTTTTCTTTAAGTCAAGATTCTACTTAGGTATTGGATACCAGCTTTGGTTCTCATAAATATAGATTTATGAAGCAACCAAGCAGAAGTAGAAAAACTAAACAAGGGATAAATAATCTTATGTGTAGAAATGAAGCAAAGGTTGTTGCATTAGCCATAGGAACATATTATTTAGTATTGCCTACGGGCAAGTCTAGTAAGTCAATAAGTTGTTATTGTGTTCAAGTTCTCATTAGAAACATTATTTCCATTTTATTGTTGGACAATGAAATCTTTGGTATTATAATTAAGAACAATTGTTGTTCTATTTATAATAATAATGTTTTTTATATAACTGAAATATTACTTAATGGATTTTGTGTACTTGACTTACTAGAAAATATATTTTGCAAATTGAACAAACTAGTATAAGAAAAGGAGATGATCATTCAAAGAGTTGAATGTGTGTATTTTCTGAAATACAAGTGTGAATTATTTGAAAGGTTCAAAGAATTCAGAAGTGAAACTAATTAAAAAGTATTAGAATTCTTTGATTAGATAGAGGAATGAATACTTGTGCAATGAGTTTCTAGATCATCTTAAATGGTTTTCTCACAATGGACGCCTCCTGATACACAATAATTGATTGATGTATCTAAAAGGAAAAATCATACCTTGTTGGACATGGTGCAGTCCATAATGATTTTATCGACATTCCAGTATCCTTCTGGAGTAATGTCCTAGAAATTTTTGCATATCAACGAAAAGGTAACCTCAAAATCCGGCCACAAGACTCCATATAAGTTATGGACAAGAAGGATTCCTAATTTTAAGTATGTTAAGATAAGGGGTTGTCCAGCTTATGTGAAAAGGTTTCAAAGGATAAGATTGGGACAAGATTTGACAAGTACAGATTTATGGGACATGCTAAAGTAAGTTTAGGGTATATGTTCTATAATCCTACTTAGCAAAAGGTGTTTTTTGTGAAATGTGTTGGCTTCTAAGATAAATATGTTTATCATTGAAAGGGCTAGTTGGAGGATAATAGATCTTGAAGAATTCATGAACAAAAATACTATAAGTCAAATAAGAGGAACCTATAGATAAACCTATTGTACCACAACTGAATCGTAAATCTAGAATAGTACCGAAGATACGTAGGAGGTATGGATTCATCATAGATGATGATGAGGAGGTACACATCATAGAAGGTGATGATCCAGTTACATATGATGAGGTAAGAGTTGTAGATACTCAGAGAAATGGAATGAAGCAAGCTTCTCAAATATGGAACATTTGTTTTGATGAGACAATAAAAAGAGTTTGATTTTATCAAAAATAAGAATGAACCTAGTGTGTACAAAAGGGTCAGTGGTAGCATCGTGACATTCCTAGTATTATATGTTGATATACTACGGATAAGGAATGACATACCAATGCTACAATCAGTAAAGATAAAATTGTCTAAACATTCTTCCATGAATAATTTGGGAAGAGTATCATAATTGGAGATTTAAATCTATATAGATAGATTTAAAAGGATGCTCGACTTAACCTAAGAAACGTATATTCATTTGATGCTAAAGTTGTTTAGCATGGCAAACTCCAAGAGATGTCTCATGTTGATGAGCCCTAGAGTGTATCTTTCTTAATAATCCCCATAGACTCCTAAAAGAGAGATCACATGAGTGACATTCATGTATGCAATGAAATGTATGAGACCTGATGTTGATCAGTCATATTTTAGAGAAGATCAATGTAAGACAGTGATAAACATCTTAAAGTACTTAACCGACACTAAGGATTTGATTAAAATTTATGGTGGGTCTAAATTAAAACTACAGGGCTTAACAGACTCAAGTTTTTTAAACAGACAAAGATGAAAGAAATCCACTTTAAGGTAAAGTGTTACCTTGAACAGTGGTGCATTGAATTGGAAAGGTTTCAAACAACAAAGAGTTGATGGTTTAGTGATAAAGACAAAGTATATAACTATAAATGAAGCTACAAGTTGATTGTTTGGATGAAAAGTTCATTACCGAACTACAAATAGTTCTTAAGTCACATCTTTGATCTAAACATGTGTTGTGGCACTTTCATTTGATTATAGGAACCATTGAAAGATGGGAAATCACTATAGAGATAGTGGACTCTCAAGAACAACATTACATATCAATTAACTAAAGCTTATCCAACAGCAGGATAATCATCACTTAAAGAAGAAGGGTATGAGATATCATGACTATTGGCTTTAGTGCAAATAGGAAATTGAAAGCAAGTATGTAGGTGCTTATTAGAGAATACGTTCACTGAACGTGGCTCGCTAAGGAATACCTAATGGAGTTTTACTTGCCTGTCAATAGCAATTCCTATAGTGATAGTAGTACAAGTGATCCTTGGACTTGATATCATCATAGTATCTTGTGTATGATGAATTATACTTTGACTTATTCCTTAAGACCCTTAGGGTATATCAAAGGGTATGCTTGGGTAAAATAAGTTGTACATGGAGATAATGTATGATCAATAAAGAATCTATCGCATCTAGTAAAAGAAGAGAAATGTCCTATGTGATTCGATAAATGACAACCCAGTAGTCCTTGGCCAAGGCATAATGAAATTAGAAAGGAGTTTCTAATTTGCATTATTTGGTGTTGTGCATTTCAGAATCGAAAAACATATAATTAAATAAAATAAGACTTGATAATAATTCCATGTCTTACATTTAATTGGGACATTGTATGGTGGAAGGATTGATGTGACGCCCCCAAAATAGGTATACATCACCCATCCTGGGTCGCTAAATACATGGTACAGAATTCAAATACAAACTTAATTAATACAACTGTCGTGTAAAATACAACAAAATATAGCTGAGAGTTTTAACATGGATATTATCTCGTAGACAATATCCACACTCAAATAGAGTCCTCATTACAATTATTATCACACTATTTTATAAAAATAGTGAGGACTACTATAGCCACCATCTCGGACCATCACTCCGTTCCCCGACTAGTCCCAGCTATATATTCTTATTTCCTGAAGAGAACAGTGAAAGAAAAAGGTGAGCTCAACTAGCCCAGTAAGAAATATTATGACTAAGACAATGCAGAATAAATTATCATTAGCCTTTAACAGTGTTAAACTGATAAAAGACAATAAACATCAAGTTTAACTGCAGCGGAACAAGCAATCCATTAGAGGGGTCAAGTAGAGCGTGATACCTACTATCTTCTATGATTTAAAAAATTTATCATTAATTTTATCGCTGGGACTCAACTTAATAAATAATCCACATCATCGAATCATCCTTGTACTACGGCTAAGGATATTCATTAGTATCACGACCATGAATTATCAATGCACTATGGGCCAAGAATATTCGTGTTTTCACCAATGGTCATGATTATACCAAATAATTCATGGTCATAATCATACCAATAACTATCCATCAATGCACTACGGGCCAATGAGGACATTTATCATATTATTTGTAACATTATGGGTCATGATTATACCGAATGATCCCTGGTCATAATCATACTAATTAATAGTTCATCTTTGCACCCTTGGCCGAAGATGACTTTCATCACAATATAAGTATGAGGATGATGACAATAATATAAGCATTAATCAAATGAAATCAAGGATAAATATTAAAGACTTTAAATTTATTCAGAGTTTAAAAATATCCAAATTGTCAATATGATACTGTTTTGTGGAGTAAAATTCAAGAATAATATTCATGTATCAAAATAATTTTCGACAGATAAGAAATCAATTTTTATCATGAATAGTACCCTGGGTGAATAGTACCCGAGTGAATAGTACTTCAGGAATAATACCCCGTGAATAGTATCCCGACATGAAAAGTGCCCTGAATACCTGAGTGAATAATATTTGAATGAATAGTAATCGGGTGTATAGTAACTTGTGAATAGTACCTCGGCATGAAAAGTGTCTCAAATACCCGAGTGAATAGTAACTGTGTGAATAGTAACCCGTGAATAATACCCCGGGTGACAATATTAAAATTTAATAAGAAAGTTCATATCAATATTCCAATGAAACGATACTAGATGAAGCGCAAAGCTCAAGGATATTCTACTAATTTCAGGAATTATAGAAGCAATACATACTATAGTAAGTTTAGATTTAATAATATCAAAAGAAATAACACCCCTTACGAATACAAAAGAAATAACACCCCTTACCCTAGTAGAAGACTGGATACTGCAATAGTGAAGTAGCAAAATACTCTTCTTCTTGCTCTCTATAGTTCCTATTGTGAATCTTAGTGAATTGGTGAGAATGAAAGAAGAATTAAGCTTCTATTTATAGGAGAATGGACTAAATAGTAACTGATTCATGAACGGTCTAGATTGATTTACTATTAGAATGAAAAGTCCATATTGATTACTATTAGAACAACAACAGACGGTCCAGATTAATTTACTATTAAAACCACCACCAACGGTCCAGATTGATTTACTTTTAAAACCACCACCGACGGTCCAGATTGATTTACTATTAAAACCACCACCAATGGTCCAAATTGATTTACTATTAAAACCACCATCGATGGTCTATATTGATTTACTATTAAAACCACCATCGATGGTCCAGATTGATATCGTAATAAAACCACCATCGATGGTCCAGATTGATTTACTATTAAAACCACCAACGATAGTCCATAAAATTAGTAAATCTTCCCATGGAATACTAAGCCAAACTTACAACAAACGCCTCATAACAAATCCCTATATTTATATAAAAAAATTGAATAAGTATTTACCACAAATCATTTATCTTTAATAACACATTTTTAATCTATTAATAATTATTCATTATTAATATTATAACTCACAATATTTAACAACCAGATTATTTCCAGGAAAGAGGGGGCTTTCTGATAAGGATTTCTCCCTATTGGTGCGCAATTAGGTGACCAAACCCCTTTTCACGATAGAACTTTCTAGACATCATCAATATTGCAAATAATAATATAAATAACTTTATCATCTCAATTATTAATTTAATAATATAAAATATTATGCAGATGATACTATGACAATAATTGAATCAATAATATGAGATATTATGCAGCAATTATTATTGCAATAATTGAATAAACTGAGTAACTTCTTACGTAAGCATCAATAATCAATAATGTGTGCTACTATGCAACCACATGTATTGCTATATTTTTATCACCGGATATTTCAACACTTAACGGTAAAAAATTTCCCGTTATTTTTATAAAAAGTTATTTCTATCGTTTTCTAACTCCGATAGTTATTCTGTTATGGGGTCCACCAATGATGATGTCGTCGTATGAATATTTCCTGACAAAAAGAATATTCTCCGACCAAACGAATATTCCCCAACACGATGAATATTTTATATCAACTTACTTACTTTGTAAACATTACCCACAACTATAACATTATATCAAATCCTCACCATAATATTCCAAAATATATTTTGAAAAAAATAAATCTTTATTCATAAAAGTTGGGGTCTTACAACCTCCCCTTCTTATGAAATTTCATCCTTGAAATTAGGGTACGTACCTGTTATGTCGAAAAGGTGAAGATACCTTGACTTCATTTCAGATTCTAACTCCCAGGTCATTTCCTCAACATCATGGTTTCTCCACAAAACTTTGACTTGAGATATAACCTTGGAGCTTTGAATATGATCATTCTTATCCATGATTTTAACAGGTATCTCCTCATACGTTAAATCTTCCGCTATCTCGTCTAGTTCTAATTCAATAATATAATTCGGGTCTTCCATATATTTACGTAACATAGATATATGAAAAACGTTATGAACTCGAGGCATACTTGGAGGTAACGCGAGTCTATAAGCCACAGTTCCTACTCGATTGAGAATTTCAAATGGACCAATTAAATCGAGGGTTGAGATTTCCTCTCTTCATCGATTCTTGCTTCTAGAATAACGCCTTCTTGCACCTTCTTTATCATATTCATCAGCTCCGGGTCTGTAGCTTGAGTAACTTTCACTTTATCGATTAAAGTTGGTTCTAATCGTATATTCGCTATCTTTATGTAGGTTTTTGGAGTTTTTAACTCTATCTCCATCTTTTGTAAGTCGTACGAAATGGGTCATTGTGTTAACAATATCGCACTCGTAAACTCATATGATCTTCTACTCAACGCGTCAACCACCATATTTGTTTTTCCATGATGATATTGAATGGTATTATCGTAATCTTTCAACAGCTCGAGCCAACGTCTTTGGCGCATGATACGTTCGTTTTAGTTGAAGAAATATTTGATGTTTTAGAAATGGGTTTTGTACCAGGGTTAATACAAAATTTGATTTCACGCTCTAGGGGTAGGCCAGGAAGTTCTTCAGAGAATACGTCAAGAAATTTATTAACGATAGAAATATCATTCAAAACTGTGACTCTCATCCAAGACTTGGATAGCACGTCACATTGATACCTATCAACTTGCCACCATTATTCACGGCGTCGCCTACGAAAAGTCTGACTTCGGTGAATGTTGGTTGATTTAGCTATTGCTAAATCGCGCGCAAGCATACGCGGTCCACAAGTAATATATGAAACAAGAGTGTCGAACCCACGAGGACAAAGTCTTAAGAGAAAACAATTACTAAGGTAAAGTCGTTACTTATCTTATCTAAACAAGTAAAACAAGATGATTGATTAAGCTACGTTTTTAAAACTATAAGAATAAGAGAAGTAGTTGTGCTAGGAAGTCAAGATAGGATTAAAACTCCCCTAATGCGTCGCCTAATCTCCTAACTCTCCAAATTACAAACGAATCTAGGAATGGTCAATGGAGAACAGTAAATACGCATAAGCTTCTATCGAAGGTCAAATGCACATCCCTAGCCAGATAAATCACAATATGTCTATTGGTGAAAATAGCTAGGCCAAGGTCATTAAGCTAAGTCTCATGGTCACATAAGACAAATAGAGATATGTCTATCCTATTAGCAGTTTATGCACACATTCTATTGGCATTGTCATAACAGGTGTTGTTGTATTTAAAGATAGATAATAACATCCATTTGTCAATTTCCATTATTATCAATACCAATTTCTCTATCAAGCAATTAGTCATTAAGTAAGAAATACAACAACCCATTCCAAAATGATTCATTATATAAAATAGGAGAGAAAATTAATTAAGCTCGACAGAAGGTTACATTACAATCCTAAAAATGGAGTTAGTTCATATCTATAGTACTAACACACATTTTCAATACATTCAATATTATCAGTAATACACAAATAAATGGGAGATTTGGAATAAGAAAACCCCTGTTTGAAGTGTTCTTCCTCCAAATCTTCTCTTCAGTGCGTAGCTACTGAGCTTCTGTCGGATGCAATAAATCTTCTTCCGTTTTGGCACAACTTCTTTCTCTTCTAGAATTTAAGACTGTAATAAATAATCCTAAGCTAAGCTATCTGTCTGAGATTTAATCACAGGCGGCTAATTAAGTATATCTGCTCTCATCTCAATTTAGGTCATTTAAACCCCTTTAGTGTTTGGACACCGGAGCTGGCGTTGCGACGCGAGCATTGGAGTAGCAAGTGGCACTGCAGCGCCACATAGACTTAAAAAGACTGGAGGTCACGCTGCGGCGTGACACTAAGAAGAAACCTCGGCGCTGCGGCACGAGGGAGCAGGGGGCAAGGCGCTGGGGCGCGGATATTGGCGTTGGGGAGCGGTCAATGGTGCTGCGGTATGGCGCTGGGGCGCCTTTTTCTAGTGTGCTCCAATGAGGAGCGGCGCTGCGGTGCGGAACTTTATGTACTCTTTGGCGCCGGAGCGTCGAATTCTAGTATGGTCCAATATACAAAGGCGCTATGGCGCAGGCTTTAAAGCTAACTTCGGCGCTGCGGCGCCACTACAACAAAAATGGCCATTAAGCTCTGCAAAGCCCTACATGATAGAACTTAGACAAAATAACAATAAAATATATATAAAAGCTAACTAAATGACTAAAAATAGGCAACAATTTAAGCCACAAAGTATCTGATTCACTGGTATAAATCCCACTCATCAAATACCCCCAAACTTAAGCTTTTGCTTGTCCTCAAGCAAACTATTATCAGACAACCATACCCCATTACTGCGAGATAGGAATGAAAGTTAATCCTATAGACTAATAATATGGCCTCTTAGCACAATCATAAACATCCTCTAAGAATAGGATAAAAGGCATATAAACGAGGGCTTAATGTCTAATAATAAACATGAGACTATAATCGATTCATTATGCGTGTGTGTAGACCAAACATCTTAACTAGCTATGACCCAAATTAAGATCACACAATCGATTGTGATAACCAATAAGCTTACTATGCAACCCACATAAATAACAAGCATTAAGAAGAAGACGCAAAAATAAGAAAGGATCAAAAGGTTCAAAAAATATGGAGTAAATCCCGACTTAGACGGTACTTGATTACTTTTAGGATAAACAGAGGACTCATTAGCAAGCTTTCGATCAATGACTCCCAAACCAGATGACTTTAGGGCATTAGGTGTAAAACACCCCTAAGAATCTAATAACTCAAGCAACAAAGGCTACGTAATCAAAATCAGTTCGGAAAAGATTTTACCAACCTGCATTTATGGACGAGTGCGTTTCCACGCTCCATCTCAACCAACCGCAGAACTGTTATTGATTTATTATTATTATTATTATTATTATTATTATTATTATTATTATTATTATTATTATTATTATTATTATTATTATTATCATTATTATTATTATTTAGAACTATAGACCTGAAATTGTAAAAACGTCTAAGTCTTTTATTACCTTGAAATCAACAGAGTTTAACAACATACAAATTTTCAACACAATAAATAGACAAACTAAATCTAGACACAATACTAGAAACGACAATTGGTCAGTGCTCACTAAAAGGATGGATCCAAAATAGTCTCGATTTATCTCATTAACACGCCCCAAGTTCACATAAATTTTTACACTACTCTAAGAAAATAATATAATAATCAGGAGCTTGTCATCGGCCACAATCAAAACCTAAACTATCCTAACCCAACATATAAACAGTTAGACATGGGGGTTAGGGTTAATCAATATGTAATAGGCAAAAAAATATAACTATAGAGTACCCTGTCAAAATAGGGCAAGGACTATACCAATGATCAGTGTAAAATATCCCCAAATATGCAATTCCAAAATGATAATAATTATAAACATAAGTTATACCAAAAACATGCATTCATCCAAAAATAACCCAATCACAATCATATAAAGCAATAATCACAATAATATTTAAACATAATAAAAACATAGTTAAATAGCAGGAGTCTAGGGCTATTCAGCCCAAATGATTCAGTCACGTCCTCACACCATAAACATAATTAAACAATAGTTCAAATTTTAAAAGACTAACATAATTCATATATAAAATAAATAAAAGGAAGTTTTCCCTCAAAACTTGCAATATGGCCAGTGTCCTCACTAGCCTCTTTTCATCATTTTCAAGCATTAGGAGCATCTCTGCCTTCATCACCATCAAGATCAAGATCATCATCTCCGACCACCTCCAGATCATCATCATCTCCATCATCCTCCACGTTCACTGGTTCATCTGCGGCCTCCTCAGCAGGCGGCGGAAATGGTGGTGGATACGGCGCATAAATTTGCGACGTTGGAAATGGAAATGGCATTAAATCAAGGTCATCTCCTCCATAAGCAGCCTAAATGTTGGAGAGTGTATTTGCAAACTCTGCATGGTATTGATGGAATTGATTCTGCCACTAAGCGACAGTGTCTACCTTGCAGTATAGGAAGTTCAAGCTATTTAGGATTTCTACAAGGGCCCCAGGTGGAACAGTCACAGTTGATGGAGGCTCAGGCACTTGAGTGGATGTCTCCGCTCCATTGGTTGGCGTCTGATCACTAGAAGGCTGTGGCTGAGGTGCTGGCAAATATCCCTCTCCTCGGGGGTGTGGTGGTGCCCCTTTCTAGGCAGCATAGCAGCCTATGAGATGGTGATCAATAACCGATATTGGTGGCAGGGTGAAATCTTACAAGTCCCACTGAACACCCGCCCTTTTGCAAAGACGGGTAATAAGAAATGGGTGTGGGAGGCCTTCCATGACATTGCTCTTTATTGCCTTCTTGATGGACTCGCTGATTAATACCCCTACATCGACTTTTAAGCCCGTAATAATGGCATAGAGCAGAATTTCCCTTTCTCGAGTTACATCACTCAAATGATGAGTAGGCATAATGTTCGCACATATAAATGAATACTAAGCTTTACCGTAACGGCTAAGAGCCTACGGAGGAAATGAGGTCCTTTCACCATGAAATTCATTAGTTTTCCACACCGTCCCGGGCTTGCATAGTTTATTAATAATTTCATCAGTGTTGTAACTCCTAAGCCCAACTTCTCATAGTTAGGAGTGTTGTAGACTACATTGATGGCCCGGTTGTCGAATTAGATTAGCTTTCCCCTTACTGGTACAGCCGGAGGGCCGCCTGCAATGGCATTGGCGTAGAACTCTTTCACCACTGCTACAACGGCTTATTCCGGTGGCTTAGAGAAGTGCACCCATTTCATGGTGATAATCATTTCCATAATCTACCCATCTAATTTATCATCAGGCCTAAGACCTCGCTCAAGCACCAGACTACGGGATAAAATATTCTGAGTGTAGCAATTATAGGCATCTTCTGATGGGAAGTTCACAGGATCCCAAGGCGTAACAGGGGTTCGGGAGGAGGATAGAGGGGGGCCAATGCTAGTTCTAGGACGCTTAGAAGCCATGGCAAATTTGCTAAAATAATCTAAAGGCACGTTCTGTAAGTAAATTTTATGTGCAAGCCAAGAGTAGGACAAAACACCGTACCTGGCTTGGCTTTTAAAGATGAAGGCATGAACAGAGGCAACTGATAGTGCAACTGAAGGGATGGATGGGCACCCAAATGGTAAGAAATGGCCGACGGTTGGTGAACGGTTGGATTTTGAATGGTTGGAAGGGGTGCGACGGTTAATTGTCATAACGATTCGTGAGGAGGAAAGAGATTTGTAGTCTGAGGAAGGGGAAAAAGTGACGCACATCATCTGAATAGACATCTTTTAAAAACAAAAATTCGCTTGTGGCGCTGCGACGCGATGCTGCACAAACCCACATTGGCGCTGCAGCGCGAATCATTAATTGGTACTCAGCGTTGCAGCACGAGTTTGTAGTTTCTAGCCAATGCCTTCGGCGCTGCGGCGCGAAGGGCTCTATGTTATCCGGTGTCGGGGTGCGAAATTGTAGTATGACCCTTTTTGAGATGGCGCTGCGGCGCGAAGGTCCCTTTGTGTCTGGCGCCGGGGCGCCAATTTGCAGTAGCTCCTCCCTTTGCCAGGCACTGAAGCGTAAAACTTAAGGTTGTAGCGTGAATATGGCGCTGTGGCGCGAATACCAGTATAAACTTTGGCGTCGCGGCGCGAGGCTAAAATTCTAATACTGAGTTAAGCAGTCTTGCATAGGCCAACATCTCATATCATCAATCCAGATAGCAAAAACACAACAAACACTATATTCACACGTTCTAACTACTGAAAGCCCTTACACATATGTAGACACTCGAAATTTTCTACACTCCTATTACTAACATTGCGGGAGGGTAGATTCGTCTTTTGGAGATAACCCTGGAAGACATCTTACATCCATCCCGAATACTATCGAAAGTTCAGATCCATTCTAGATATTACCGAAAGTTCAGTTTCAACCCAGAACACAAACCGGGAACTTCGTCTCAAACCCGGAACACACACCGGGAATGTCATTTCCAATCTTGGAGATAACCCCGAGATATGCAGATCAAAAGACTGGCAACAATACCGGAGAGGACAGTTCTGTCTCGGCAATAACACCGCGATGCTCAGTTCTAGTCCCAGAGACAACACTGGGAATAGCAACCCCATCCTTGGTGATAGCCCCAAGAGATGCCATTGCAGTTCCGGCGATAACCCCGGAAATGCTTGTTTCAAACATATGCAATCAGCTTCAACCACAGACATCCTGTCAAGGCACACACACCTCAGACCCGGAGATAACAACGGGCAGACAGGAACATCCACAGATGACAGTGAGACATACAAATAAGCAGTAGTCTAATCTCAAATGTAACCCTGAGCAACGTCTTCTTTCCTCTTAAACCGGCGATAACCCCGGTGAGGAGTCACAACGTCATCTTACCATCTCAACAAGATGATATCACGACATACCAATAGGTAGTCCAATCTCAGCTGTAACCCTGAGCAACGTCTACTTTCAACTCAAACCGGCGATAACCCCGGCGAGGAGTCAAACGTCATCTTGTTCCTTCGACAATGGCACGTTGTCTCAACACTTCATACATACATACATCCAACAATGTCTGACAAGAACCTAGGATTGACAATCCTGAGTTACTATTACGTGTAACAGTACTTTGGATAGAATTTAAAGCTTGAAGACCATGGGCATAGACCCCTCTTCCTGACTTCGAACAACCTCTAATCCATGTTATCGCATAACTCTCGACACAAGCGGTCCGAAGAAGGTCAGATACACCTTGTTCGGATGCTCGGATTGAAGTTCTGCAATTTCGAGAGGACATTATAGTGCATGAGTGCACGTACTATGAGACGACGGGACCCGCAAGGCTCGGATGCATCACGACCAGCCGCAGGTACAACTGTGGCTACCGCAGGTGTACCTGCGGCCATCCATCTATATATGCAAGCCTTGGGGTAAGCCATTTGAAGAGAAGAGAGAGGGAAAAAGGCGAGGAAGCCCTGTCCATTTTACTCTGTATACACATCTTTTGAGTGTTTCCTCACTTTTAAACACTAGTTAGCTCACATATAGCTATCTTTTATCAGGCAGGAGCTGAGTGTTTTTCTATTTAAAGTCATAGAAGTCTACTTTGGCAGCCCACTGTAAGCCTTCTTATATTCTATAAAGCTTGCTTCTCATATTATCACACCTTTGTTGTACGCGTGACAAATCGTGTGAGTGTGTTCGCTTCTAACCCGATCCGTGTTTTTCATTTCTGTCTATATATATATACTTATATATGTATATATTTCATATATGGACTAACATTATCGAGTTATGCCTCGATTGAGACTGGACTTCGGTCTGGAGCGTTTAATTGTTTTTATATATATATATACTTATATATATAAACCGTGGTCAGACTCTGTCTGGTGAGCTTGAATTTTATATCCGGTGCGTTTAATTGCTTTTATAAATATATATTTCTATATATATAACTGTTGTCAGACATATCTGATGAGCCTAGATTTACATCCAGTGCGTTTAATCGCTTTTATATATATATATAAATATATATAATTGTTGTCGGACATATCCGATGAGCCTGGATTCACATCCAGTGCATTCACTGCTTTTATATATATATATATATATATATATATACATATATATATATATATATATATTTACATTTTTGTCAAGCCTGGAGTTCACTTCGTGACCTTTTACAGCTTTATTTACATTCCGTCCTGCCTGGAGTTTACTTCGTGGCAGTAGATCGCTTTTACAGCTTTATTTACATTTTGTCTAGCCTGGAGTTTACATCGTGGCGGTTGATCATGTTTATATATATATATATATATTTATAGTTTTTATATATATATATAACTGCGTACTGCTTTCCATATAAATAGTAATATCATGTGAGCCTAGGAATCATGTGATCACAGGTTCAGCTTACTGAATCTAGATTCGGTTCCCATGATGGATATTTTTAGCTTTAAGCAGCCTGTACACTATTTTACAGTGTCTAAATTTCCTTGGATGGCTGTCATGCCCATGAGGAGTTCGACACTGCTGTATATTATTTTCTCGAGAATGCGTCGCATCTCGAAAATAAAAGCAAACAAGCCGAACACTTAATAATAAAATGGAAGTATGAAAATGTCTCAATTCCTATTGAGCACAGGGTTTGAAAAACCTCTTTTACAAAACGCCATTGCTATATCTTGGTTAAAACTGAATTTTTCTATAAATTCAAACCTTGTGTATATAGGTGCGAACGAGGCCTCGCACTACTTTCAAATAACTGCACATTAATCCATACACACACACAAACACACACATTCATATAACAATTTCTTTGAAGAGTGGCGGTCAGCGTGGTAACACGGATGTCGGGGGGTGCCTAACACCTTCCCTCCGCATAATCAAGCTCCCGGACCCAAAATGAATCTCGGTTTCACAGACCCGTCTAGCAGTGTCAAATCACTGGGTCAATGTGCAAACCTTTTTCGATTGCGTTGGTGCAACCAGTTAAATAAACCAACTGGCGACTCTTAAAGTCAAATTGTCGACATTATATATGTCAGACCTTTTTCACTTATTTTTTTAAACAAATCTCACATTAACTTGAGAACACTAAAGAACAAGTAACAAAAAGGGACACTCAAAAATCCTGACGTCGATAGGTGGCGACTCTGCTGGGGACTCCAGTAAGAGGGCTTAAGCCGACATTACAAGCTTTTCAAAATTGTTATGTGTTTGTGTGTGAATGTTGCATTTACATTTCTGATTAATGTGTACGAATGCATTTTAATTACTGCACTACTAAATATCTATCTATGATATTAGTGCTTCGCACATGTCATCATTTTGCATAAACGGTGAGACACGTTGTATTTGAATGTATGTTGTGTGGTCCCTCTACCAGGAGGCTATCCTGTCGGTGTTTGATTATTGGACTCGTGGGAAGAATGATTCCAAGGGCCTCAAGAAAGGCACCACTCAGATTCGCTCCAGTTAAACGACCTGATTAACTTCCCGTCAAGTAGATTGCGATGATCTGGGAACCTTCATGCTGAAAAGCCACGAGAGTAACCCTAAGATAGGTCAGTCTCTGATAAACCAAACGCGGAGGAAAGTCTCTTCATACTTTCCATTTTCAATTACTTGTAAAAGCATTTACTTGTAATTTTATTCCATGTTCATCCATATGTAATGGTAAATATGAAGAATAATTGTGCATGACATGTTATCAATTAACAACCAGTTTTGCAGGACAAAATTCCTAAACGGACATGTTCTGATAACATTTACATTACCCTAAGACTAAACTACGTAAGTCTTTTATAGGGAAGCAATTGGGCCTATTACCCGCTCAAAATCAAAAAAGGCCGCGAGCCTACAGCCAATCATGTCTTCTTCTGACCAGTCTAATGCTGTTTCCTGAGAAGAATTTGACGGATTGAGTAAACAAATTACAGACTTGGCCATTCTACTAAAAGAATTGCACCAGTCCACTCAGGGTACGAAGATACCTACACATACAAAATCCTCTACACAAGGAGGAGTTCAAGGTCTGGAAAAAACAATTTCTGAACCTCAGTTGGATACAACCAACAAAGACCCTGAAAACACCCATCTCAAAGGAGATCCAGACACCGGTGATATCAGGAAGAAAGTCCTCCAATTGGAGGAAACCATCCGCGTTCTCAAAGGGATTGGAACACATGGCAGTGTTTCATATACAGACCTTTGCATATTCCCTGGTGTTCAATATCCAGAGAAATTCAAGACCCCTTATTTTGAGAAATATGACGGATTAGTGGATCCTTATACACATTTAAAGGTGTTCATTGGAGAACTTGGGTCTTACGCAGAAAATGAAAAGCTCTGAATGCAGCTATTTCAGAAAAGTCTGACTGGAGAAGCCCGTTCATGGTATACACGATTAGACAACTCTAAGATCCATAGCTGGGAAGAGCTGGCTCACTCCTTCCTCACCCAATACAGTTTTCAATCTCAGATGGCTCCTGACCGGTAACAAATTACCAAGGTCAAGAAAGCGATCCTAACGAAGTCATTTAGAGAGTATGCTCAAAGGTGGAGGCACCTTCTTTCGCTCAAGTTATTCCTTCCATGACAGAATCAGAAATGGTCATGACCTTCATAGATGTACAGGAAGCTCCTTTCTATGAAAGAGTTCTAGCTGGTATTGGCAAACCATTCTCTGAAATGATCAAACACAGAGAGATGGCTGAAATGGGATTGAAGTCCGATAAAATTCAAGACCTAGCCGCTCTTAAAGCCGTTGCTGAGCACATCCAGTCCGGATCTTATGGAAGCAACCCCAAGAGGGTCTATAAAAAGAAAGAGGAGGATGTTTCCTTGGTATTACAAGGACAAAAAGGCAATCAAAACATGCCTATGCAGAGGAGAAACTACTCCCCTTTTCCAGCACAATCTTCAAACCCTCCATTGACTAAAAGTGGAGAAGTAAAGCGACCTCGAACGTTCACACCCTTAGGGGATTCGCTCAAGAATATTCTTGCTCTTCTGACTGGTCAGAAGAAAATTACACATCTTCTTCAACCAGCCAACCCTAATGGGAAGGGTTTTAATGCTACTCGAAAGTGTTTTTATCATGCCGGGACACCTGGACATGATACTCAATATTGTTGGGCCTTGAAGCATAAGATTCAAGATGTAATAGACAATGGTGAGATCGTGGTAACTAAACCAGATCAACCCCATGTGCAAGACAACCCTCTTCCTCAACACAAAGAAGAAGAGGTCAACATGATCAGTTGGAGCACTGTACAGGGTTCCAATTCTAATGGCGAATCATCCCAACCCATCAAAGATAATGTTGACAAATGGGATTATGTGAAGTTCCAGTTTACCATGGAACAAAAAATGAAAGCTCTTTGTAAACAAATTGAGCAATTGGCAGAATTGGTAACCCGTCAGCATCAAGTCACACGCCAATTAATTAGGCAGGAGCATGCCTATCTCCTTCCATTTGTTATGAATGATCCATCAACACCTTCAGAAATCAAAGCTATGGAGGATAAGGTTACAAAGCGAGCAAATGCTAAAGCCCGTCGGGATTTTGCTAATCAGAGGGAATTCACCTATTTGGGCCAATCTATGAAGGAGATACTTCAAATGTTGATCAACGAAGGAAGAATTATATTCCTTCTCCCTCCCATCAATCCCCGCTCAGGGCGGTTCAATCTTGATGAAATGTGTCAATATCATTCACATTCTCGCGGTCACAGAACAGAAGAATGTCGGGCACTCCGCCATCTCATTCAGAATCTTATTGATAGCGGTGTCCTGCAAATAGCAGATGATTACACTGTGCAACTCAAGGGTGGGAATGCATATCCATCCAAATGGAAGGGATTAATAGCAGTTATATCTGAAGTGAATTATGAGATTGTCAAAGTATTTCCCATACAATCAATTCAACTCAAAGGAGCTAACAATCCTTTGAAAGTGGCCGCACCAGAGCCAATTTCTTTACCTTTCAGACCACAACATCCTGTTGTCAGCTTACACAAAGTTCCATGGAATTATGGAGAAGCTGAAGGATCCATGTCTCATACTACTGCTACAGTGTCGAAGGAGAATCTACTGTACCTTCCTCAATGGGTTGTTAAACCTACTTACAAAGCAAAGGGGAAGTTGCCCATGGAGAAGATTGAAAAATTCCTCCGTACTATGGGCCACAATGAAGCCAAAGTGGTTTTAAGCTTGATAGAAGCTCTACACTAGATTTTGATATTGGATTTGGTTTTCTCTTCCGAGGATCGTCGGAAGATCTTGTTGAAGGTTTTAGAAGAATCCTACTTGCCAAAATCAGTGGATGTGGAAAAATTTTAACATTTGGTTGATCACATTTTCAACAACAATGTGATGTCCTTCATTGATGACGACATACCTCCCGAAGGGACCGGTCATTGCAAGCCATTGCATATTATAGTTTTGTCTTCCAGGTACATGCTAGCAGGAGTATTGATAGATGGAGGCTCATCTCTAAATATCTGTCCTTATGCCACCCTAATAAAGATGAACATCAATCTTAAGTGAATACAAAGCAGCCATACAGTCATCAGAGCTTTTGATGGATCTCGGCAAAATTCTGTTGCAAAGATTGAATTTCCAATTGAGATTGGTCCCAATACATTCAATGTACCTTTCCACGTCCTCAAGATAGAATCAGGATACAACCTGCTCTTGGGGAGACCATGGATTCACATGGCTGGAGCTGTTCCTTCCACCTTACATCAACAACTCAAATACATTATCAACAACAGTCTAGTCACTGTCAACGCTGAGCCGGATTGTCCTGAAAAAGGAAATCTACCAATTATCAGCTTCAATTCAGAAGTTAAACCGGCCAGTTTCCATACTCTGGAAGTGAGTAACACGCAATACCATTCTATTGGAGAGCCACTTCCCGTACCCAAGATTTATGTCGAGGTTATGTCGCCCACTCAAGAAATGATGTTATTGGGTCATCAACCTGGACAAGGGATTGGTAAAGATAAGCAGGGTATTAAGCACTCTATCCAAGTGTCGGTCAAATCGAACGGTTTGGACTAGGCTATTCTACCGATTCGATCCACGGGGAATCCTCATAAGCACAAACAGGTTCCTCAAGCTTCCACCGCACGGCGATTTTCTATACCTTTACCTCATGAGTTAATGCAATCTCCTATAAAGGTTCCAGCCCATGTTGTGGCTATGCTGTTTTCGAAACGAGTGCCAATTAAACCAAAAGAGGTGCTGATTCCTGATCCCGAGGCGGAAGAAAAGGAACGGAAACATAAACATGACCTTGCCTTGATGATGGCAGGTATTTGCGTCATTGTTCATGATGAACATATGAATAGATACACCCCAGACGATGATTGCTCAGATGTCATGGTTATCATTCGGGAGAAGGAGGACAATGACGATCCTTCCATCACTGCAGTCCATCAGGACTTTTCCCTCGACAATTGGAGCAGCACTCCATGCATTGGTTGACGAGGGTAAAATGGGCAGAAAATCCCTCTACCCTGTAGATAACTTTAATTGCTTGCTTTCCTTTACAGCACTACCAATTATTTTATCAAGTACATGTTAACACTTTTATATGATCAAACAGTTGCATATATTAAGTGAAAGCATCTTTTGTTTCAGAACTCTGAATTTAGATGTGCCTGTACTTGCTGATGACATGCCTTCTCTCCACAAGGACTGTAACTTTGATGCAAAGTTGGACTCAGACTTGATAGATATACAAGAGGACATTGAGACACCTCAAGAGATTAAGGAATGGGTCGTAGACAAACCCAAACCCAATCTTGATCAAACCACTCCTTTCAATCTCAGAACATTAGACAACCCTAAGTTAATCCAGATTGGTTCAGACCTTACCACAAATCAACGGAATGACATGGTTGTACTGTTAACCCAATTCCAGGATGTGTTTGCATGGTCTCATGAAGATATGGTGGGTTTGTCCATGGACATTGTTCTTCATCGCCTTTCCATTAAAGAAGGATTCAAGCCAGATAGGCAAAAACTCAGGCGATTGAAACCTGAGTGGAGTTTAAAGGTCAAAGAAGAAATTGGGAAACAATTTCAAGCTGGCATCATCATGGTGTCTACATATCCGGAGTGGATATCCAACATTGTTCCCGTACCTAAACCAGGAGGAAAGGTGCGAGTCTGCGTGGATTATCGGGATTTGAATAAAGCTTGCCTTAAAGATAGCTTTCTCGTTCCCTTTATCCACATTCTTATTGATAATACTGCTCAATACGACATGTACTACTTTGCTGATTGCTTTACGGGGTACCATCAAATTATGGTCGCTGAGGAAGATCGTGAGAAAACTGCTTTCATCACGCCTTGGGGAACCTTTTGCTACAGAAGGTTGTCATTCGGCCTCATCAATGCTGGGGCAACCTATCAGCGAGCTATGGTGGCTCTTTTCCATGATTTAATTCGCAAGGAGATAGAGATCTACGTGGATGACATCATTGCCAAATCTCGGAAGGAGGAGGACCACTTAGACCATCTCACAAAACTTTTCAACAGGTTGTGTAAGTAAAACTTGAAGTTGAATCCCGCCAAGTGCGCCTTTGATGTTAAGTTAGGCAAGTTGCAAGGTTTCCTAGTCAACCACAAAGGGATTGAACTGGATCCTACCAAAATCAAGGCCATCAAGGAAATGCCCATTGCTCAGACAGAGAAGGAAATACGGGGATTTTTGGGAAGAATCAACTTCATTAGCAGATTCATTTCTCAACTCACAAGAACCTGTGAACCAATCTTCAAGTTGTTAAGGAAGAACTCCTCCATGAAATGGAACGATGAGTGTCAGAAAATCCTTCCTCACAATCAAAAAGCAACTGATTAACGCTCCTGTTTTGGTACCTCCCAGGGATGATGTTCCCCTGTTCATGTATCTATCCATAAATGACAATGCTATGGGCTACATGCTGGGGCAAAAAGACAATAGAGGCCAAGAACGAGCTATCTACTACCTCAACAAAAGATTCAGCATCAATGAACACAAGTACACTCTGATTGAGAAGACTTGTTGTGCTTTATCATGGGCTTCCATGAGGTTATAGCATTACCTCCATGGTCACACAACCCATCTCATATCCTGAATAGATCATCTCATGTATGTGTTCAGTAAGCCAATACTGAATTGTCGACTGTCCATATGGTAGTTGATCCTCCAGCAATTTGACATCGTCTATGTGATGCAAAAGTCTGTCAAAGGTCAAGGAATTGTGAATCAACTGGCCGTTGCACCTACAGGGGATTACAAACCCTTAGAAACATACTTTCTTGACGAAGGAGTAATGACAATTCAGCTACAACATCAGTATGATACATGCCGTACGTGGAGAATGTATTTTGATGGAGCTATTAAATAAGGAAGGCTCTGAGTGGAGCAGCTTTTAATATCCCAGACGGGGAGCGAGATATCCGTCGCCATCAAATTGTAGTTTGTCAGCACCAACAACACAGCTGAGTATGAAGGTTGTATCATGGGGCTAAAACTTGCCCGTTCAATGGGCATCAGGCGGTTAACTATCTTTGGGGATTTCAAATTGGTAATCAAGCATTCCATAGGAATCTATCAAACTAAAGAATTACATTTGCTGCCTTACCATCGGCAAGTTTTATAGATGGCTTTGGAGTTCAAAGAAATCTCCTTTCTACACATTCCTCGTAATAGGAATGATTTTGTAGATGCATTAGCAACGTTGGCCTCCTTGGTTTACATACCTGACAAGGAAAACATGCCAAACATCACGTTTTCTCTGCAAATAGCCCCAGTTTATGGGAATTATGTTGGAGAAGTACCGGATGAGCTACCTCCCATCCACAACCCTTGGTATTAGCACATCAAGGAGTATCTATGAGATGGATCTACACCCGCTGAGGCGAGCCTAAATGAGAAGAGGCGGATTCATTGACTTGCTATGAAATTCTACCTGAGCGGAGATGCACTCTACAAAAGAGATGCAGGATTAGGTCTCCTCAGATGTCTGGACAAAGACCAAGCTCAAAGACTCATGGATGAGATCAATGGTGGAGCATTTGGCCCTCACATGAGCGGACCCTTACTTCTCAAGAAGATCCTCAGAACAGGGCATTATTGGCTTACACACTGTGATGATCATGTCAAGAGGTGCTATCAATGCCAGATTCATGGGAATGCTATCCACGCCCCTCCAAGGGAACTCCACAATATGAGTTCGCCATGGCCCTTCTCAATGTGGGGAATGGACGTGATTGGGCCCATCGAGCCCAATGCCAGTAATGGACATCGATTCATATTCACCATTATCGACTACTTCACCAAATGGGTAGAAGTAGCAACCTTCCCCAAGGTTACTAAAGAAGTTATCATTGCTTTCATCAGAAACAATGTCGTTTGTCGATATGGACAACCAGAGGTCATTGTGTCAGACAATGCTAAGAACCTCCATAACAAAATGATGGAGGAGTTATGCAGAAAATTCCACATCAAACACCTCAACTCCGTCATCTACCGTCCAAAGATGAATGGTGTTATTGAAGCGGCTAATAAAAACATCAAAAAGATCATGCAGAAAATGTCCACCAATCACAAAGGATGGCTTGACCTCTTGCCTATGACTTTATTTGCTTATAGAACTTCCATGCGAACTTCCACTGGGGAAACCCCCTACTCACTAGTCTATGGGATGGAAGCAGTGCTCCCCATAGAAGTGGAAATGGAATCCCTCAGAGTATTGATGGATGCTTAGTTGGATGAAGACCAATGGGTACAAGACATGTATCACTAATTGTCTCTAATAGACAAAAGGCGATCCGCGGCTATCTTCCATGGTTAGTTATATCAGCAAAGGATCGCACGATCCAATAACAAAAAAGTCCGACTACGACAGTTCAAACAGCATGACTTGGTTTTGAAGAAGATCATTGACAACCAAGATCAATCTAAGGGAAAATTTTCTCCTAACTCGGAAGGCCCGTTTGTTGTCAAGGAGGTATTGATAGGCGATGCTCTCAGATTGTAGGAAATTGATGGCGATGAATTTCCACAGCTTATCAACTCAGACAGCGTAAAACGGTACTATGTCTGAAGTTACCATCAAACAAACATCCTGGTTTTGATTATCAAATCACCAGTCATTCCGGTTTTTTAACAGTCTTTTCACAAACTCTTCTGCCCCTCAGGTAAACATATAATTCAAACCAGCAGCCTAGTTTTACCTCACTTGGAATCAGCAGCCTGGTTCCACTTCGCTTCAAACCTTCATACAATTTCGGTTATCCTACTACACGAGATTGAACCTTTCACATCTGCGCAGTTTATCCCAAACACGGATTAAACTTTTCACGCTTGCAGTTTGTCACGAAAATAGGATCAAACTTTTTCATACCGCATTTGTCCCCATTATGGGATCAAACTTTCTTCTCCCGCAAAGATAGCACGTACATGGGATTCACACTTCTCTTCACCTTCAATTCATCACGAGGGGCGAACCACGTCAACTCGATCTCCCACGATACACAAAGTGCGTGGCAACCATATTCTCTATGGTCCGGTCGTAATAAAGAAAAACAACAAAAACATTTCTGCCCTTTCTCTGCAAAACAACAAAAACAACAAAAATACTTCTACACCCATCTGCCTTCCGCATTCAGCGTTGAACCTCTTACACCACTTTCGAACTACGCAGACTTGATCTCTTCTTCAATAGGAGTACGTAGGCAGCCATTCATGGTGCAGTCTAACCCCTACCAGAATAACATACTTGTCACATGGTACTAGGATCTACCTTCAATTTACCCCATTTAATCGGTTTCAGATCAAAGGGATGGAATTATCCAACCTCTTCTCACAAATAAAAGATTCGGTGACCATCTAAGCTGCGATTGTGCCTTGAAGAACAATACCAACCCATAAGAGATGGAATTAACTAGGCTTCTCACAAATAGAAGTATTGGCGACCATCTGTGGTGCGGTCAATCTCAGAGAGGAAGAAACTACCCTCCTCTCCACTTCTTCATACAGATACCAGTCCCAAGACACCAAAGATGGTAGGGATTTACAAAAATCAATGATCCGTTCGGAGAGATCTTGCGACGTCTCAATGTCCATCTATTAAGGATAAGTTCAGAATGCATCAAGATCACAAGGCCCTGAAGAAATAGGCAAACATCAAGCAAGTATCAAGGCATAACTAAAAGGGAAAGGAATAAAAATATATTTCCCTGCCATACATAATACTGTTTGGTATATACATCTGTGTATACATAATACTTCGTGGCCTTTTACAGCTTTATTTATATTCCGTCTTGCCTGGAGTTTACTTCGTGGCAGTTGATCGCTTTTACAACTTTATTTACATTTGGTCCCGCCTGGAGTTTACTTCGTGGCGGTTGATTATGTTTATATATATATATATATATTTATAGTTTATATATATATATATAACTGCTTACTGCTTTCTATATAAATTGCAGTATCATGTGAGCCTAGGAATCATGTGATCACAGGTTCTGCTTACTGAATCTAGATTCGGTTCCCATGATGGACATTTTTTAGTACGAAGCGACTGTACATTATTTTACGATTAATTCGAATTTCCTTGGATATTTGTCATGCCCATGAGGAGTTCTATGATCACAGATATTATTTTCTCGAGAATGCGTCGCCTCTCGGAAATAAAAGCAAACAAGCCGAACACTTAATAATAAAATGGAAGTATGAAAAGGTCTCAATTTCTATTGCTATATCTTGGTTAAAACTGAATTTTTCTATAAATTCAAACCTTGTGTATATAGGTGCGAACGAGGCCTCGTACTACTTTCAAATAACTGCACATTGATCCATACACACACACAAACACACACATTCATATAAAAATTTCTTTGAAGAGTGGCAGTCACCGTGGTAACACGAATGTCGGGGGGTGCCTAACACCTTCCCTCCGCATAATCAAGCTCCCGGACCCAAAATGAATCTCGGTTTCACAGACCCGTCTAGCAGTGTCAAATCACTAGGTTAATGTGCAAACCATTTTCAGTTGCGTTAGTGCAACCAGTTAAATACACCAACTGGCGACTCTTAGAGTCAAATCGTCGACATTATACATGTCGGACCTTTTTCACTTGTTTTTTCAAACAAATCTCACATTAACATGAGAACACCAAAGAACAAGTAACGAAATGGGACACTCAAAAATCCCGACGTCGACAACATATACTAACATACTATGCAGACTACACGTTATACTAAAAACTACAGACAGTAACTAAAGACAACCAAAATAAGACTTAAGTTAATAAAAATAAAAACAATTTGTTTGATACTGAGATGGGGATGCCTCCCATCAAGTGCTTGATTTAGAGTCGTCAGCTTGACTATTATCCCATCTTATACCAGGTCTCCTAATGTGATGGAGGTGTTCTGCCGGTCTACCTCGCCACCCTAGTAATGTTTCAAGCACTGACCATTAACCTTGAAAGTTTTGTCAGAATTGGGGTCCTCAACTTCTATTGCCCCATACGGATACACCTTGGCAATCATGAATGGCCCCGACCATCTAGACTTTAATTTCCTTGGGAATAACTTCTGCATGAAGTTGAAGAGAAAAACCTTTTAACCTGGCTCTAAATTTCTTTCCAGGATTTTTTTATCGTGCCACCTCTTTGTTTTCTCCTTATATAACTTAGCATTTTTGTACGCTTGCAGACGAAACTCGTCTGATTCATTGAGTTGCAAGAGTCGTTTCTCACTGGCTGCTTCTAAATCAAAGTTAAGCTTCTGAATAGCCCAATAAGCATTGTTCTCCAACTCTACTGGAAGATGACAGGCCTTACCATAGACAAGCCTATACGAAGACATTCTAATAGGCGTTTTGTAAGCTGTGCGGTAAGCCCACAGGGCATCGTCGAGCTTCTTTGACCAGTCCTTGTGATTGGGGTTAACAATCTTCTCCAAGATTCATTTCACTTCTCCATTGGAAATCTCTGCTTGGCCACTAACCTGTGGATGATATGCAGTGGCTATCTTATGGGTTGCCCCATACTTAGCTAGAAGGGCTTCGAAGTATTTGTTACAAAAATGTGACCCTTCATCGTTGATAATGGCCTGAGGCGTGCCGAAACGAGTAAAAATGTTTTTCTTAAGGAACTGAAACACTGCCTTCGCATCATTAGTCGGCAAGGCAACTGCTTCAACCCACTTGGAGACATAATCCACCACCACAAGAATATAAAGATTGTTGTAAGAGGCTGGGAATGGACCCATGAAGTCAATACCCCAGACATCAAAATGTTCCACTTTGAGGATATTCTACAAGGGTAATTCATACCTTCTCGAAATAGTTCCCACCCTTTGGCATCTATCGCAGTGCAACACATATATGTGTGCATCTTTGAATAGGGTGGGCCAGTAAAATCCAAACTGAAGCACTTTAGATGCCGTTCTTTGGCCCCCAAAGTGTCCACCATAATTTGAAGAATGGAAATGATGTAGCACATCTTCAATTTCTTCATCCGGCAAGCATCTTCACAGAATTTGATCAGAACACTGCTTGAACAGGAAGGGCTCATCTCACAAATATTGCTTGGCATCTTTTAGGAATTTCTTCCTCTGTTGATAGCTTAGGTTTGGAGGAAGCACTTGGTAAGCCACAAAATTGGCAAAGTCCGCATACCACGGAGCTTCGCTATGGACGTCAAAAAGTTGTTCGTCCGGGAAGAAATCATTGATGGCTTTTTCAGCATCTCCCGAACGCGAGGTGTTTTCCAACCTTGATAAGTGATCAGCTACCTGATTTTTTGTCGACTTCTTATCTCGGATCTCTAAGTCAAACTCTTGGAGAAGCAAGACCCACCTTATCAATCTCGGTTTATCATCTTTTTTTCTCAATCAAATATTTGATTGCTGAGTGATTAGTGTATACAATCACCTTCATCCCGATGAGGTAGGAATGGAACTTATCAAATGCATAGACCACTGCCAGCAGCTCCTTCTCAGTGGTAGTATAATTCAGCTGAGCATTTATTAAAGTTTTGCTGGCATAGTATATGGTGTGGAAAACCTTCTCCCTTCTTTGGCCTAGAACTGCCCTAATAGCAAAATCACTTGCATCGCACATTACCTCGAAAGGGAAGGTCCAGTGTGGAGCTACAACAATAGGAGCCGAGACAAGTCTTTTCTTTAATAACTCAAAAGAACTCAAGCACGCTTCATCAAATTGGAAAGGCGTGTCCTTTTCCATTAGTGTACACATCGGTTTGGTTATCCGTGAGAAGTCCTGGATAAACCTTCTGTAAAACCCTGCATGCCCAAGGAAACTCCTTACTCCTTTTACTGATGTTGGTGGTGGGAGGTTATTAATCACAACAATTTTTGCCTTATCAACCTCAATGCCACCAGCAGAAACCCTGTGACCCAGAATAATGCCCTCTTCAACCATGAAGTGGCACTTCTCCCAATTCAACACAAGGTTAGTCTCAACACATCTGTGGAGAACGACAATCAAATTCCTTAGGCAATTATCAAATGAGTTCCCGAATACCGAAAAGTCATCCATGAAGACTTCTAAGGTCTTTTCCATCATATCAAAGAAAATCGACATCATACACCGTTGAAATGTTGCGGGAGCATTACATAGCTCGAAAGATATTTTCTGAAAGGCAAATGTCCCATACGGGCATGTGAACGTCATCTTCTCCTGATCTTTAGGAGCAATTAAAATCTGATTATTCCCCGAGTAGCCATCTAGCAGACAATAATATTCATGCCCAGCTAACCTATCAAGCATCTAATCAATAAAAGGAAGAGGGAAGTGATCCTTACAGGTTGATTTGTTCAATTTCCTATAATCCATACACACCCTCCACCTAGTCACCGTTCTGGTGGGAATCAGCTCGTTGTTTTCGTTGGGCACTACAGTCATTCCGCCCTTCTTTGGCAAGTATTAGATAGGATTGACCCAAGGACTATCAAAGATGGGGTAGATAATGCCCACATCTAACAATTTAATGATCTCCTTCCGGACCACCTCTTTCATAATGGGATTCAACCGCCTCTGATGCTCAATAGATGGTTTAGACCCTTCCTCCAGTAAAATTTTTTGCATGCATAGAGTCGGGCTGATCCCTTTTAAATCAGCAATTAACCACCCTAGGGCCGTTTTGTATTGCTTGAGCACAAGCAGGAATTTTTCTTTTTGGCACTTAGTCAGAGAAGCAAAAATATCACAAGTAAAGTGGATGAGTTCCCTAAGTAAGCATACCTCAGTTGATTGGGCAAAGGCTTTAGTTCTAAGACAGGAGGCTCTATGATCGACGGCTGAGCCTTCGAAGTTGATGCATCATCATCATTTAGAGAATCAAACTATCGGTGGAATTGCTTGGATCTTTTGGGGTTCATCTAGCCACTTGGCACATTCCACATGTGTGGGCTCTTCTGTAGTACCTGCCCCTATCAATGTAGCTTCCAGAGGGTCTTTAATGCAAGTTTCTGAGAACACTTCCCTCGCTGAATTATTAATTGCATTAATTTGGAAGCAGTCCTCAGGAGTATTAAGATATTTCATCGATCAGAAGACATTGAACGTTAATTCTTGATCTTGTTCCCTCATTGTTAACTCCCCTTTTTGTACATCAATTAGGGTTCTCCCCCTCGCCAAGAATGGTCTTCCCAATATTATAGGGACTTCCATGTCTTCTTCAAAATCTAGGACGATAAAGTTAGCTGGGAAAATAAACTTGTCAACCTTGACAAGCGCATCCTCTACTATCCTCTTCGGGTATGTAAGAGATCTATTAGCCAATTATAAAGTGACACTTGTAGGTTTGGCTTCATTTATCCCCAACTTCTTATATATAGACAGAGGTATCAAGTTGATGCTAGCCCCTAGATCACACAGCGCCTTGCCTATGAATTGGTCCCTAATAGTGCAAGGGATAGTGAAGCTTCCTGGATCTTTTAGCTTTGGTGGAAGCTTATTTTGTAGGATGGCACTGCACTCCTCTATTTGTGCCACTGTTTCATAATCCCCCATTTTCCGCTTCTTAGATAGTATGTCCTTCATAAACTTGACATAACTTGGCATTCCCTCTAAAGCCTCCATAAATGGGATGTTTATTTGAAGCTTCTTGAAGACCTCCAAGAATTTAGAAAATTGCTTGTCCAGCTTTTATTTCTGCAAACGCTAGGGGAAAGGCAACTTAGGGAGAGGTAGATTGACTGTACTCATTGGAGGGGTTAGTGTTATAGGGCTAACTTGAGTACTTTCCTAACCCCAAGATTTCTCATTGTTCTTCTCCACTTCAGGTTCCTTTTCAGTCATAACTTCTTCCACTAGAGATCTCTCTCCAGTTTGTTCATTAGTGGTTCTCCCACTTCTGAGTGTCACTACTTTATATTGTTCTTTACCTTCTCATTTCGGGTTGACATCAGTGTCACTAGGCAATGTGCCTTGTGGACAACTGTTTAAAGTAGTGGCTAATTATCCCATTTGTACTTCAAGATTCTGAATGGAGGCTTCGTGATTGTTATTCCTTGTTTCATTTTGGGTAATATACCTTGACAAGAGATCTTCCAAGCTAGGCTTCCTCTCCTATTGGGGTTGTTCTTGGTGTTGTTGTTCCCCCAAGAGAAGTTGGGATGATTTTTCATGCCCGGGTGGTAATGGGTGGGAAGATTAGCATTTTGTTGCCGCCCGTAGTTGGAAACAAATTGAACTAACTCAGGGATTATTGCACACTGATCAGTAGGGTGGCTCCATTGACATAACTCACACTAGACTACGACACTCTGCATATTCTACACTGCTGATGGTCCCATGGTGTCTAGCCATTTCGTTAGCGCTACAACCTGAGCCGCTAACGATGTGAATAAGTCAACCTCATATACCCCCGCTGCTCTTCTGGGGGTTACCTATCATTCGGCCATTGATAATTATTGGCTGCCATTGTTTCCACTAGTTCGTACTCTGCTGTATGATGTTTAGCCATGAAGGCCCCTCCAAACGCGGCATCAATACTCAAACGAGTTAATCTGGATAGCCCATTATAAAAGGTCTGGATAGGAAGCCATTCTGACAAACCATGGTGCAAGCATTTCCTTAGAAGATCCTTTGAATCGCTCCCACGAGTCGTACAAGGATTCAAATTCGATATGGACAAAAGAAGTGATATCATGCCTGAGCCTGGCTATTTTGGAGAGAGAAAAAAACTTTCCCACGAATATTTGTGCCAAGTTAGCCCATGTGGTGATGGAACCTGACGGTAATGAATGAATCCAGCTCTTGGCTTTGTCCCTTAAGGTGAATGGAAACAACCGAAGTCTGATGGCATCGTCAGACACTCTGTTGCATTTAAATGTGTCACAGATCTCCACAAAATTGATTAGGTGATCATTGGGATCATCATTTGGTAGTCCCCCAAACTGAATATTGGTGCACATTTGAATGGTACCCAGCTTGATCTCAAAATTAGTAGCTTGGATGGCGAGCCTTAGAATGCTCACCTGGAGATCGTCAATGTGAGGCATATCATACTCCCTCAAAGAGTTCTGAAGTTCCTCAACCATTTTGATAGGAGTAGGTATGTCCTCGAATATGTCCTCAGATTTTTCTCTCCACAATCGTCTATATGTTCTATCAACCTCGGGATCGAGAGGTAATATGTGACGACCCTTTTGAGGTGGCATACACAATGAAGACTACCTGAAAAGAGAGTTAAACAGAAGAATCAGTTTAAAGTAAGATCGTAATGACTTAGTTTTAATATTGAAAACAATTAATATTAAGTCCCCGGCAGCGGCACCAAAAACTTGTTGGTCGATTTAGCTATTGCCAAATCGTGCGCAAGCATACGCAGTCCACAAGTAATATATGAAAGTAGAGTGTCGAACCCACGAGGACAAAGTCTTAAGAGAAAACAATTACTGAGGTAAAGTCATTAGTTATCTTATATAAACAAGTAAAACAAGATGGTTGATTGATTAAGCTATGTGTTTAAAAATATAAGAATAAGAGAATTAGTTGTGCTAGGAAGTCAAGATAGGATTACAACTCCCCTAATGCGTCGCCTAATCTCCTAACTCTCCAAATTATAAACGAATCAAGGAATGGTCAACTGAGAACAGTAAATATGCATAAGCTTCTATTGAAGGTCAAATGCATATCCCTAGCCAGATAAATCACAATATGTCTATTGGAGAAAATAGCTAGGCCAAGGTCATTAAGCTAAGTCTCAAGGTCACACAAGACAAATAGAGATATGTCTATCCTATTAGCAGTTTATGCACACATTCCATTGGCATGGTCATAACATGTGTTATTGTATTTAAAGATAGATAATAACATCCATTTGTCAATTTCCATTATTATCAATACCAATTTCTCTATTAAGCAATTAGTCATTAAGTAAGAAATACAAAAACCCATTCCAAAATGATTCATTATATAAAATAGGAGAGAAAGTTAATTAAGCTCGACAAAAGGTTACATTGCAATCCAAAAAATGGAGTTAGTTCATATCTATGGTACTAACACACATTTTCAATACATTCAACATTATCAGTAATACACAAATAAATGGAAGATTTAAAAATAAGAAAACCCTGTTTGAAGTGTTCTTCCTCTAAATCTTCTCTTCACTGCGTAGCTACTGAGCTTCTATCGAATGCAATAAATCTTCTTCCGATTTGGCACAACTTCTTTCTCTTCTAGAATTTAAGACTGTAATAAATAATCCTAAGCTAAGCTCTCTGTCTGAGATTTTATCGCAGGCGGCTAATTAAGTATATTTGCTCTCCTCTAACTTTAGGTCATTTAAAAACCTTTAGTGTCTGGACACTGAAGCTTGAGCTACGGCGTGAGCATTAGAGTAATAAGTGGCACTACGGCGCCATGTAGACTTAAAAAGACCTGAGGTTGCATTGCGGCGTGACAATAAGAAGTAACCTCGGTACAACATATGAGAGGAAGTAGGGAGCAAGCGTTAGAAGCGCGGATATCATATTGCAGTGCGATCAATGGCGCTAGGGTGCCTTTCTCCAGTGTGCTCTAATGAGGAGCAGCGCTGCGGTGCGGATCTTTATGCACTCTTTGGTGTCGAGGCACTGAATTCCAGTATGGTCCAACATACAAAGGCGCTACGGTGCGAGCTATAAAGCTAACTTCGGCCCTGCGGCACAACTACAACAAAAATGGCCATTAAGCTCTGTAAAGCCCTGCTTGATAGAACTTAGACAAAATAACAATAAAATATATATAAAAGCTAACTAAATGACTGAAAACAGGCAACAACTTAAGCCACAAAGGATCTAATTCGCGGGTATAAATCCCACTCATCAGTGCATTCTATGACTAGGAAGTTGCCAGTGAAAGGCTCAGGGCTCTTTACTGATGGCTTAATATGACAGTGATTGACTTTAGTGGTTTAGTTTCTTGAATTCACATAACAGGTTGGTTAGGAATATGAAAACTAACAACCTTACGAAAACAATCAATTTTAGCATGTCGAATAGTTAACCAGTTAATTCCTAAAATCACATCAAAGGAAAGTATTTTCAAAGAGATAATATCGACAAGTAACATGAGGTTATTGATTTGAATCAAACAAGATTTATAAATGGTGGATGTGACGAAGGTTTTTCCTAATGAAGTTTCAACCAATAAGTCAAAGTCTAACTTCTCTGGTGTTAAATTTAAACATTGAGCGTAAGTAGAAGAAATAAAAAAATGGGTAGAACCGGTATCGAATAAGGTATAGACTTTGCAAGAGTTTATGATTAACTTACCCGTGATAACTTCATTAAGGTTCCTCAACAAACGCTCTCACTTAAACTACCGGCTTTGACTTGTCTGGGTCATCCTTTGGCGTCACCATCCCAGTTGGACTTGACTTCACTACACAACAAAATCAAGCTAGGTGACCTTCTCTTCCATAATTGAAACACGTTTTGGGTTGCTGCATACAGTTTGGACGGATGTGTCACTCTTGTTCGCATATGAAACATACGACAGGTGGTCGTTCTCCTTCCTTCGAAATGGGTGCCAGTGCTGCTATCGATATTTTTTTTGTCATTGTTGAATCTTCTCTTCTTAAAGTTGTTCTCACTTAGTTCACCTTTCCTATTATCTTGGCCATGATTATCACCGAAGTGGTTTCCATTTCTTACCTGATAATTTCCTTCACGATGGTTATCATTGTTCCGATGGCCATTGCCACTGGTATGATTATTATCGTATTGTTGGTCGTTACCTTTTGGTTGAGCTGACTCATTATCGCGCTCCACTAACTGAGCCTTATTCACAACATCTGAATATAAACAAAGTTTGTAAGAAATGAGGTATTGACGTATTTCAGGTTTCAAACCTCTTAGAAATATTCACGTCATTCGCTCCTCATTATCAACCAAATAGGATGCACACCGGGACAACTCATCAAACTTAGCCTCGTACTGCGACACAGTCATATTGTTTTGCTCTAGCTTGATGAATTCCACCTCCTTCATGTGACGAATACTTTCAGGAAAGTACTTGTCCTTGAAAAACTCTTGGAACTTTTCCCAAGATATCTTTAGTGCGGAAGGATGAGTACGTGTTATAGATTCCCACCAGTAATATGCTTCTTCACGCAAATTAAAGGTGGCGAAGGGAACCTTTTTCTCCTCTGAGCATTTAAAGATATCAAATATCTTGGTGATCTGCTTTATCCACGTCTCTGCCTTAAGTGGTTCTAGCTTTCCCAAAAACTCCGGTGGCCCCAACTCCTTGAACTGCTTAGCGGTGACCAGCCATGAGTTTGTAGTGTTTCCACCTGCATTTTGAACAAAAGTCTATCTCGTTTGGTTTTGCATAAATTCTAAAAAGTCCCTAAACATACTATCGTTCGTCATTTGGTCAGTGTTGTTGTTTATATAAGGATTATTGCCTTCTTGATGCACATTATCTTGGTTATTGATCATCGGTGACTCAATGATCTCATGTGCTTCATTGCTTATCTCAACATTTTTAGATGTCATTCTCAAACACTGTCACAAAAAAGGGTTAATTGACATACTACATATTAACCCTATACTCTGACCGACCAATTAAATACCAAATAAACTTAGGTAGGTCATACTAGCGAATGATTTACTCGTCTCTCCCTTCCTAATTCTAGTCTCACATCTCAGCCAGGGATCATATCCCTAAGCTTTGATACCAACTGTGACGCCTCCAAAATAGGTATACATCACCCATCCTGGGTCGCCAAATACATGGTACATAATTCAAATACAAACTTAATTAATACAACTGTCGTATAAAATACGATAAAACATAGTTGAGAGTTTTAACACGTATATTGTCTCGTAGACAATATCCACACTCAAATAGAGTCCTCATTATAATTATTATCACACTATTTTATAAAAATAGTGAGGACTACTATAGCCACCATCTCGGACCATCACTCCGTTCCCCGACTAGTCCCAGCTATATATTCTTGTTTCCTGAAGAGAACAGTGAAAGAAAAGGGTGACCTCAACTAGCCCAGTAAGAAATATTATGACTAAGATAATGCAGAATAAATTATCGTTAGCCTTCAACAGTGTTAAACTGATAAAATATAATAAACATCATGTTTAACTGTAGCGGAACAAGTAATCCTTTAGAAGAGTCAAGTAAAGCATGATATCTACTATCTTCTATGATTTAAAAAGTTTATCATTAATTTTATCGCTAAGACTCAGCTAAATAAATAATCCACATCATCGAATCATCCTTGTACTATGGCTAAGGATATTAAATAATATCAAGACCACAAATTATCCATGCACTACGGGCCAATGATATTCATGTTTTCATCAATGGTCATGATTATACCGTAAAATCCCTGGTCATAATCATACCAACAATTGTCCATCAATGCACTACGGGCCAATGAGGACTTTTCCCACGTCATTCGTAACATTACGGCTCATGATTATACCGAATGATCCCTAGTCATAATCATACCAATCAATATAAGCGTGAGGATGATGACAATGATGTAAGCATTAATCAAACGAAAACAAGGATAAATATTAAAGACTTTAAATTTATTTAGAGTTTAAAAATATCCAAATTGTCAACATGATACTATTTTGTGGAGTAAAATTCAAGAATAATATTCATGTATCAAAAATAATTTTGTACAAAAAAGAAATCAATTTTTATCGTGAATAATACCCCGGGTGAATAGTACCTGAGTGAATAGTACCCCGTGAATAGTACTTCGGGAATAGTACCTGTGAATAGTATCCCGGCATGAAAAGTGCCCCGAATACCCGAGTGAATAATATTCGAATAAATAGTAACCGGGTGAATAGTAACTCGTGAATAGTACCTCGGCATGAAAAGTGCCCTGAATACCCGAGTGAATAAAATTTGACTGAATAGTAATCGGGTGAATAGTAACCCGTGAATAGTACCCCGGGTGACAATATTGAAATTTAATAAGAAAGTTCATATCAATATTCCAATGAAATGATACTACATGAAGCACAAAGCTCAAGGATATTATACTTATTTTAGGAATTATAGAAGCAATACTTACCATAGTAAGTTTAGATTTAAGAATATTAAAAGAAATAATACCCCTTACGAATACAAAAGAAATAACACCCCTTACCTTTGTAGAAGACTGGATACTGCAATAGTGAAGTAGTAGAACACTCTTCTTCTTTCTCTCTATAGTTTCTCTCTCTATAGTTTCTCTTGTGAATCTAAGTGAATTGGTGAGAATGAAAGAAGAATTAATCTTCTATTTATAGGAGAATGGACTAAATAGTAACTAATTCATGAACGGTTCAGATTGATTTACTATTAGAACGGACGGTCCATATTGATTACTATTAAAACCACAACCGATGGTCCAGATTGATTTACTATTAAAACCACCTTCGACGGTCAAGATTGATTTACTTTTAAAACCACCACTGACGGTCCAGATTGATTTACTATTAAAACCACCACCGACAGTTCAGATTGATTTACTATTAAAACCACCATTGATGGTCCAAATTGATTTACTATTAAAACCACCATTGATGGTCCAGATTGATTTACTATTAAAACCACCATCGATGGTCCAGATTATTTTACTATTAAAACCACCATCGATGGTCCAGATTGATTTACTATTAAAACCACCACCGGCGGTCTATAAAATTTATAAATCTTCCCATGGAATATTAAGTCAAACTTATAACAAACGCCTCATAACAAATCCCTATATTTATATAAAAAAAATTGAATAAATATTTACCACAAATCATTTATCTTTAATAAACACATTTTTAATCTATTAACAATTATTCATTATTAATATTTTAACTCATAATATTTAACAACCAGATTATTCCTAAGAAAGAGGGGGCTTTCCGATAAAGATTTATCCTTATTAGCGCGCAATTAGGTGACCAAACCCCTTTCCTCGACAGAACTTTCTAGACATTATTGCAAATAATAATATGAATAACTTTGTCGTCTCAATTATTGATTTAATAATATAAAATATTATGCAAATGATTATGTGATAATAATTAAATCAATAATATGAGATACTATGCAATAATTACTGTTGCAATAATTGAATAAACTAAGTGGCTTCTTACGCAAGCATCAATAAAAAATATCATGTGCTACTATGCAACCACACGTATTAATGTACTTTTATCACCAGATATTTCAACAGTTAACAATAAAACTTTTGTCGTTATTTTTATATAAAGTTATTTATGTCGTTTTCTAACTCCGACAGTTATTCCGTTGTGGGGTCCACCAATGATGATGTCATCGTACGGATATTTGCCGACCAAATGAATATTCCCCGACCAAATGAATATTCCCCATAACTATAACATTATATCAAATCCACACCATAATATTCCAAAATATATTTTGAGAAAAATTAATCTTTATTCATAAAAGTTGGGGTCTTACACTAAACACTTAGGTGGCTAACATTGTTCAAAGGTAGGAACCAAACCTGGTGGATTCAAGTTGAACACGAAAGGATTTAGAGGTGAACTTGTACTTGAGGAAGCTTAAATCTTCAAGGGTATAATTCTTGTTCTTTATTTTTTTATTTAATTAATAATTGTGCATAAAGGATGATCCAGGTGTATTGTTTGTAAAATTTTAAAACTCTTAATTTTTCATGCTTCCGCTTATTTTGTACAATTTGATTGCATTCTTGAATATTACAAACCTAACACTATATCGATCTAGCTGAAATAATTGGCATTGATCTTTCAATAACAATTGAGTTCAAATACTAGAATGTATCAAGTTTCAACAAATATTCGTCTCACCAAAACAATTAGCTAAGAAATTACTTTAAAATTGCTCAATAATAGGCAAAAATAAATTGCACTATTTGCAATCAACAATACTATTTCTAGATATGAATAACCAACAATAGTTATTCACCAATCACACTTTTAAAATTTAAAGCTCAATTTGAGTTAATGAACTTGCACTAATTGTGAATGATTAATAATAATCCTAGATGTGGTATAATCAACAATAATTACCCACTTAATATGATGGTAAATAATAATTCAAATTTTAGTTAAACAAATTGCAATACATACGAATATCTAATAAAAATCTTAGATGCGAAATAATCATCACTAATTATCACCTACTATGTTTGAAAAGTAATAACTCAAGATTGAGTTAAGGAAACTTGCCTTTGTCGTTGACTACTGCTACACAATATAATTTAACCTCGTTTGAAAGACCTATAATCAATAATATTGGTCTCACAATTAGCGTAACACATCTCAACATATCATACTGTCATTTAAAGTCACTATATCACTTAAGCACATAATCCTATATTCACAACAATGTTTAGAACCTATAATAACACTTATTAGGCCAAACTATTTTAGTTTGGTTGGACTTTGGTATCAATACTATGTCTTGATTTCTAGGTCATATAATAAACGAGTTTATTTTCAATAAAACTCTATTATAAAGCTTGATATTATTTTAGATTGTTTAATTATCCTTTATAATATTTTACGGAAGCTTGGAATAATTTTCAAATTATTATTATCTTTTATAATAATTTTTCAAACATTGATATCATTTTTAAATGATTTAAATACTAATTTATTTTTCATCAAAATATTAAAAGTCATTTATTATAACTTAAAATACTTTTAAATCATTCAAATCATTTAATTTAAATAAATTTTAAAACATAAAAACTATTTTTAAACCATTTATTTAATAAAATTATTAAATAAAACTATTATCATTAATATTAAATTATTAATGAAATTTATCTTAAAATATTAAAAGTCATCTTTTATAACTTAAAATATTTTTTAACACTTTATTATCATTTAAAATGATTTCTAAAATATTAAAATCATTTTTAACTAATTTATTTAATATAATTATTAAATAAATTTAATATTATTAATATTCAAATAAATAAAAATATTAATGAAAAATATTTCAAATTATCAAAAGTTAATTTTTACAACTTAAAATAATTTTTAAAACTCATTTTAGAATTTTTAGGAATTATTTTCTATTTTTATGGATTTATTGGAAATTAATAAAATTAATTTTAATAAAACTGTTGCTAAAGGCTTTAGCGACACAAACTGTCGTTGTTGGTGTTCTTTATCACTGAAGAACAACCATGGTCAACACCCTAGGGGCTAGTTTGACCATGGTTAATTTCCTACTGGTCCAATTTCAAGGTATGCAAGTGTATCAATGGTGTTATACAAGTGTAAGACTAAAAGTACAAACCAAATTCATGGTCTAACTATTAAACATCATGAAGATCTAAGGGTTTAAAGTGACTATCAGACCTGTTCAAGGTTTTTTGGGTTACCCAGAAACCCAGACAGTTCTTGGTAGGTAGTTTGTGGCTTCAATAAATTGATTTCTAGTTATTATTTAGGTGGTTAAGTGTTACTCTCTTCTAGATCTCATGTCAAAGAACAAAAGTACTACACTTAGGTAGCTTAACTACACTACAATCTCAAGATCTGGCTTGGTCAAACCTTGTCAGAAACCATGTTCATAAGTTTTCTGGAAATTCCAGAAAACCAACAATGTGTTCGGTCAACCTAGTTTGACTGCTTACAACTTTGATTCTGTTGTGTGTGTAGGCGTTCTAATGTCATTGTCCTATAGTGGTATAACAATCATACATCTAAAGAAGCTAAACATATAACACATGAAAAATCTGAGCACAGGAAAACCTTATCAGACCAATTTGAGGATTTTTTGGGTTACCCAGAAATGCAAAGTTATGGTTGGTCAACCCACTTTGACCATTAATATCTTGTAATCTGGACATGCTATGAACATGATTCCACTTTCAGATTACTCTCTTCATAGCATACTACAACACTGATGCATCTAACAAGTCTAACAATTAACAGATCTAGATCTATGGCCTCTGACATTTGGTTGTCAGGCCATAAATCTAGAGTTCTTGACAATTTTGAAAACTTCAATTTAAAGCACTTTGTTGTTATGGATCTATGATATATCATCATAGATCACTAAATAACATCGTATAACACATAAATAAACATAAAAACACCAAATTTATCCTATCATACAAGATTAAATTTGGTTAGGGTTTATACCTCTCTTTGAATAATCTTTGATATTCACTTCTTAATCTGATCTTGGGGTGTTCTTGACTTATCTAAGGAATGAATTACTAACTAAGTTTAGTAGCTTTGAGAGAGAGAGAGAGAGACTTGGCTATGTTCATGAACTCAAATGACTTAACTTTTATTTTCTCTTTCTTTAATCGTGCTAACTTTGATCCAATGCATCTAGATGTTGCAAGTTGGCATGTAAATCTGATTTGGCTTTGATTTTAGAGCACATGGGATAATCCACCATGGTGAGTCACAAGATTTGGAAATCTTTTAACTTAAAAGTTAAGTAAAGGGTATTTTAGTAATTTTGCCTCCAAAAGGGTATTTTGGTAATTTCCCTCGTGATTTTAAGGGTAGTCTAGTTATTTAACATGATTCCCTTTAATCTTAACCCTTAGGGTTTGCTAATTAGGGTTTAAGGTTCTCGAATAGGAAATTAGAGTTTCCAAAAATATAATTAGGGTTCCTAACAGTTTGTTAGGGTTTCTTAATCACAGATTATGGTTTCTAATCTACCATTAGGGTTTGCTAAGGTTATACCTTATCTAATCAACCTTTGATCATTAATTCCATACTGTACAAACACATTCTCCTAGATACAATTATAATAACTGTATTAACTGTCAAATCCCTATCCGTATTTAGGGTTAGGGTTTTCATTAGCTATTTAACGTAACATTACTCATATTACTCAGTCAATAAATATTTGACCATCTTACTATACTCATATCACAGATACTTAGCATAATATTGATAATTAATACCAATATTAAAAGAAAAGTCCTCAGAATCACTATTTCCTTACGTTCTAATATTTGTTAAAGTTATATCATCAATTTATCCATATATAAACAATACTAATTTGTGACTCATATATTAACCTAACTCAGATCCATAAATGAAAACTACTCACAGCGATATCTACCTAATAATACGTGCACAAATATATTACTGAACAAAATCTTTACCTGCCACCACCTCCTGTGTAGCCACTGCATCTGGAATCGTCATGTTAAAAGTGAATTTTGTTGGTCTTCCCTGCTGAGCTAATTCTTCGATCCATATTGTTCCGCTGCTGGTTCCCTTGTTACTACTTCCCTTATTCGCATTTTTCTTTAGGCAGTTCTGGATCTGATGATCTAATGATCCACAATAAAAACAATTTAACAATTTCTTTGGACTGAGACAATTGAGAGAAACGTGTCCCTTTTGACCACAGTTAAAACATACTCTTTTTCCCTTTAAACAAACTCCTTGATGGTTCTTCCCACAAACTGGACACGGCTCACCTCTCTTCCTACTCCCTTCTGGATTATTTCTCGAGTTAAAATTGTCATTCCTATTACATTTATTAAAATTACTACTTCCACTACCATCTATGTAAGGACCCGAATTTTTAGAAAAATATTAAAATAAGAATTTAGTAGATAAAATTCTTAAAGCATAAGATGGGTTCGAACAAGAATATATATGTGATACAAGGTATGTAGTATTGTGATACATAGGGTAATATGAGTTATGTTGTAAGACCCCAACTTATTATAAATGAAATTGAATTTCCTCTATTTATTATTTTGAAATAGTAAGGGTTGATTTGATTAATGTGGTTAGTTATGCGTAAAATGCGCAAATTTTTTAAATAAGTAAGTGGTTATAAAATATTCATTGTTGTCGGGGAATATGTAAGACCCCAGCTTTTATAAATAAAGATGAATTTTTTTAAATATTATTTTTGAATATTATGGAATAAACTTGATATAATGTTATAGTTGTGGGTAATATTTATAAATTTTGCAAAGTAAGCAAGTTGTTATAAAATATTAGTTTGGTGGGGAATATTCTTTTTATCGGGGAATATTAAATACGACGGCTCAATCATTAAGTGGACCCCCTAACGGAAGTATTGTCGTAGTTAGAAAACGACAAAATTATCTTTCTATAAAAAATAACGGCAGAGGTGTCACTTTTAAAAGCTGTTGAACTACCCGGTAGTAAAAAAAATACGATAATACACGTGGTTGCATAGTAATAGCACCAGTATTGATTATTGATGCTTACGTGAGAAGTCACTTAGCTATACTCAATTATTGCTCACGATAAAGAATTTGCATCATATCTCTTATATTATTGATTCAATTATTGTCACATATCATCATCTAATATGTTATATTATTAATTGAGACGACAAGTTATAAATGATTAATAATTGTTGAAAGATTAAATATGTGTTGATTAAAAATAAAATGATTTGTGGTAATATTTATTCAATCCTTGATGTATATAAAGAGTCTGTTATGAGACGTTTGTGGTAAGTTTGATTATTTTATTGGGGGCCCATATGTCATCATCTAAGAGTCTCTTCGTCAATAGTAATTACCTTTGTGAATAGTAATTACCTTCGTCAATAGTATTTACCTTCATCAATAGTAATTACCTTTGTGAATAGTAATTACCTTCTTCAATAGTAATTACCTTCGTCAATAGTAATTACCTTTGTGAATAGTAATTACATTCTTCAATAGTAATTACCTTCGTCAATAGTAATTACCTTTGTGAATAGTAATTACCTTCTTGATAGTAATTACCTTCGTCAATAGTAATTACCTTCGCCAATATAATTAATTACCCTTCGCAAATAGTAGTTGTCCCTTAAATATTACCAAGAGTTAATTGCCTCTTGATTGTTCCGAGGGTTAATTACCCCTTCATGAAATAGTAGTTGTCTCTCTCAATATTACAAGAGTCATTTTGACCCTTCGTTAAGACCAAGAGCCACCTCGTTTTTTCTATAAATAGAAAGCTCATTCCTTCATTATTTCTTACTTAATTCTTTGAAACTCTAAAGAGAGAAAACTATAGAGAAAGAAGAAAAGTATTCTCGCTACTTCACTTTTCCAATATTAGGTTCTTCTAAGGTAAGGGATATTATTTGTTTTACCCGTAAGGGTGTTATTCTTTCTTATTCATGAAGAGAACTTACGTTATTCCATTCTTTATTATTCCGTTGGAATAACTTTGTATCTGTGATACCCTATACTTGGTGAAATACCTTCATTATTCCATTCTTTATTATTACATTGGAATAACTTTGATATCTGTGGCATACCCTATACATAATTTGTATATGTGGTTTACCCTATACTTGGTGACATTCTTCTATTATTCATTGGAACATCACTGTTTGTGTTTACACCAGGACACGGTTCCGTCTTTATTATTATTCGTTGGAACATCACATGCATGTGTTTTTTACAGGACACTGGTTAAAATCTTTATCATTACATTGGAATATCCTATCACATGTGTTTTACACCATATCTCTGGTTCCATCTTTATTATTACATTTGGAACATCCGCCGATTGTGAATTTCACGACACAGTTACATTATTATTATTACATTGGAATAACTTTGTCATCATGCAAAGTACCGCATGCATGGTGATTTCCTTTGTTATTCCATTCTTTATTATACCTAGTTGGTTAAAACTTTGACTTCTATACTCCATGAAATTAGTAGAATATTCTTGATATTTGCGTTTCATCCAGTATCTTTTCATGGAAATATTCTTCTGATCATTCTTGAATTTTACTCTACAAAAAGCAAAGATCGTGTTGACAATTTGGACGTTATTAGTTCCTGAATAAATTAATTCGTGAACTTGTTTTATTGAATTATTATGTCATTGTCATCATCCTCATGTTATATTATGTTATCTATGGCTTACGTGCATAGATGAACTTAGTATGATTATGACCAGGGATCATTCGGTATAATCATGGCTTGTTATAAATTATGTGATAAAAGTCCTCAGTGGCGTGTAATGCAGTGATGGATAGTTTTTGGTATGATTATGACCAGGGGTGATTCGGTATAGTCATGACCATTGATAATTTGATGAAAATCCTTGACCGTGGTACAGGGATGATTAAATATTGTGGTTTATTCATTAAACTGAGTCTTAGTGATAAAAATTTATGAAAACCTTTTAAAACCTAAAAGATAGTAGACTTTATTTTCTACTTGACTCTTTTAATGGATTGCATATTCCGCTGCAGTTAAACTGGTTGTCTATTGTATTTTATCAGTTTAACATTGTTGAAGACTATTGATAATTGATTCTGCATTATCTTAGTCCCGAAGATAGCATTAGTAGTCCTCACTATTCTGTTAAATAGTGTGACAATAAATGTAATGAGGACTCCTTGAGTATGGATATTGTCTAAATGACAATATTCCTATTAGAACTCTCAGTTTATGTATTGTCGTATGTTACACGACAGATGAATAATTAAGTTTGTATTTGAATTTATGTACCATGTAAGTGGCGACCCAAGATGGGTGACGTATACCTAATTTTGGGGGCGTCACAGTTGGTATCAGAGCTTAGGGATATGATCCCTGGCTAAGATATGAGACTAGAACTAGGAGGGGAGAGATAGGTAATTCCTTCGCTAGTATGACCTACCTAAGTTTATTTGGTATTTGATTGGTCGGTCAAAGTATAGTGATAATATGTTGCATGTCAATTAACCCTTATTTTGTGGCAGTGTTTGATAATGGCATCCGAGAATGTTGAGAATAGCAATGGAGCACAGGAGACAGTTAATTCTCCACATATCAATAATCAGGACAATGTGCAACAGGATGGCGATAATCCTCCTGTAAACAATAACACTGATCAATTGACGAATGACGGTACGTTTAAGAGGTTTTTAGAATTCATGCAACATCGGTAAAGCGACTTACATCCAAAACGTAGGTGGAAACACGAAAAACTCTCGAGGCGGTCACCGCATTAAACAATTCAAGGAGCTGGGACCACCGGAGTTTAAGGGAGAGCCAAAACCACTTCGGCGGAAGCATGGATAAAGCAGATTACCAAGATATTTGATGTCTTGGGATGCTCGAGGAGCAAAAGGTTCCCTTCGCCGCTTTTATGTTGCGGCGGAGGAGATGACATTGGTGGGAATTCCAAAAACGTACTCAACCCTCTTGTCTTGAAGATATCTTGGGAGAAGTTCCAGGAGTCGTTCAACGACAAATACTTTCTTGAAAGTATTCGCCACATGAAGGAGGTGGAGTTTATCAAGTTGGAACAAAACAATATGACCGTGTGTCATAATACGAGGCAAAATTTGCGGAGTTATCACGATTTGCATCCCACTTGGTGGATAATGAAGAGAAAATGGGCGCGAATGTTTTAAGAGGTTTGAAGCGGAAATACGTCAACATCTTATTTTCATAAAGCGTGTTTGTATTCAGATGTTGTAAATAGGGCTCGATTAGTGGAGCACGATAACGAGTCAACTTAACTAAAAGAAGCGGTAGGTAGAAATTATAATACCGGTGAGAGTAGTCATCGAGCGGTGACAACAAGCGTGGAGGGAATCAATAGGCGGATATGGTAACCACCGGTAGTAATCGAAATCAAAGCAATAAGAATAGACATTTCAAGAAAAGAAGATTCAACAATGATGGAAAGACGTCAAAGACTAGCACCCGTTGTTAAGGAAGGAGAAAGACCACCTATCATATGCTTCAAATGCGGAGGAGAGGACACATCATCCGAATCAAGCGCCATGCCGGTCAAAGTATGTTATAATTGTGGAAGAGAAGGTCACTTAGCTCGATTTTGTCGTTTCACAGAAGACAAATTCAACTAGGATGGAGGCACCAAAGGTCATCCCGCACAAACCAAAGCCTGAGTTTAAGAGAGAGCGTTTTTTTCTCGTGACGAGGAACACGAATAAAATAATCACGGGTAAGTTAATCATAAGCTCTTGCGAAGTCTATACCGTGTTAGATACCGAGTTCTACCCACTCTTTTATTTCACCTAGTTGTGTTCAACGTTTAAATTTGACTCAAGAAGTTAAACTTTGACTTATTGGTTGAAACTTCGTTAGTAGGAGCCGTTATCGCTACTATTTTTAAATCTTGTTTGATTCAAATAAACATTTTCACGTTACCTGTCGATCTTATCTTTTTGAAAATATTTGCCTTTGATGTGATTTTAGGAATCAATTGGTTAACTATTCATTATGCTTTTCGTAAGGTTGTTAGCTTTTATATTCATAACCAACTTGTTGTGCGAATTCAAGTAACCAAACTACTAAAGTCAATTATTGACATATGAAGCCATAAGTAAAGAGCCCTGAACCTTTCGTTGTTGACTTCCTTGTGTGGAATACACTGAAGCCAGACTTTCTGTAGGTGACATCGTGAATGAAGATGGCAAGTTTATAGGTATCATTGTGAGGTGCTATCTAGGTTAAGGGATAGAAGTCACAGTTGGTATCAATGTGACGTACTATCTAAGTCTTGGATGAGAGTCACAGTTTTGAATGATATTTCTATTATTAATAAATTTCCTGTTGTATTCTTGAAGACTTCTTAGCCTACTTAGAGCGTGAAATCAATTTCCGTATTGACCCCAGTATAAAACCCATTTCTTAAACCCTCAAATATTTCTTCAACTAAAATGAACAGTTTACGTGGTTTATGATGAAAGTCATAATAAAAGCATTGGACTAATAAAAATCATGGGTATACGTGGTATTAGTAAGTGTTATGATGAGTTATGTTAGTTAGTATGTGAAAACATGGAACTTTCTTAAAAATCACAAGGAGTTAAAAACCAGATTTTGGTGAAAAACGTAACATTGACCAAATCTCTTATTATATTTTGAATTTTTGAGTGTGGTTAAGTCCTAGAGTTAGATCTATGAGTTACCTAACTAATCCAAGTGGAATCAATGAAAAAGGTGTTGTAGATTTTAGATGTGGGTGATTTTAGCAAAGGAGTCAAAACTTTAAAATGTCCAAAAAGCTGCTGCCACGTTTTTGTAAGGGCTGTTTCAGCCACTTAATTAGTGAGAAAAATTCAGGCCTTTTGGGAAATAAAAGTATATGGTATGAAGAACATCGTGTCCAAAAATGAGCTCATTCCGACTTAAAATGAGCAAGTTATGACCATTTCAATATTTAGCTTTTTTTGACGAAAAATGCTATAACTGGAGTTCTATAACTCCGATTACCATGAAATTTAAACTAGAGGCTCACATTAACATGTGTAAGGTCCTGCCAAGATTTGGGAATTTCTGGAGTTAAACTTGAGGTAGCAAATTTCTTAAGGAATTAATTAGAAATTGATTTTTGAAAAATAGTAAATGAATTTTAAAAATTCCGAGAAAAATATATTTTCATTATGGGACTATATTATGCTAAATCTCAGAAAAGAAATATTTTTGGGACTGATTTAGTATTTTCATGAAAATAGTTTAATTACTGAACATATGAGTTAAATATGTTATGTGAAGTAACAAAGTTGAAAATAGGATTTTATGGCTAGAGAATCTATATAGAGTATATGCATATTTTTTGATGAGGATTTGATAATTGGTGATGATATCTTATGAGTATGGCATTTTGAATGATTAAATGCATTATATGGTAGTATAAACAATTGAGATAAATTGTTTATAAATTTAAGAAGTGATTAAAATATTGTTATAATATTAATGATATTAGATTATGAGATTATTAAGTGATTGATAACAATGGGATATTCTTGAATCTGGATAAATTATATTATAAATGTTTAATATTTATCCTTTATCTCATTTGATTGATTCTTTATATCATTATCCTCATGTTTTATATTATGTTGAAAGTCATCTCGTGGCTCAGTAGTGCATAGATGGACTTGGTATGATTATGACTGAGGATTGTTTGGTATAATCATAACCGTAATTGAAAACACGATTATCTTTGGTAGTAGTGCATGGATAATTTGTGGTCGTGATACTAATGAAAACACGATTATCTTTGGTAGTAGTGCATGGATAATTTGTGGTCGTGATACTAATGAATACACGATTATCTTTGGTAGTAGTACATGGATAATTTGTGGTCGCGTGATACTAATGAATACACGATTATCTTTGGTCGTAGTGCATGGATAATTTGTGGTCGTGATACTAATGAATACACGATTATCTTTGGTAGTAGTACATGGATAATTTGTGGTCGTGATACTAATGAATACACGATTATCTTTGGTAGTAGTGCATGGATAATTCGTGGTCGTGATACTAATGAATATCCTTGGCACAGTAGTGCGGGGATGATTCGATGATATGGATTAATTATTGAAATTTGAGTCTCGTGAATGAAATATTAATTCATGGATGTGGTAAAAGTCATCTTTGGTAGTAGTGCATTGATAGACTTGGTATGATTATGACCACGGATTATTCGGTATAATCATGCCGTAGATTGAAAACACGAATATCCTTGGCCAAGATGGTGCATGGATAATTCGTGGTCGTGATAATCTTATTAAGTGCGTTTCAAAGATTATTGGTTTCTGATTGTATATCTTTAACTTTGTAGTGTAAAGATGAATTGTTAAGGAATATCGTTGGCGGATCAGAAGATGAATTTAATATTTTTAACGATAAAGGTATTCAAGGTATCCTCACCTCTTTATCATATCAGTGCACGTACCCTAATTTTGAGGTAAAATTTCATAAGAAGGGAGGTTGTAAGACCCCGACTTTTATAAATAAAGATGAATTTTTTTAAATATTATTTTTGAATATTATGGAATAAACTTGATATAATGTTATAGTTGTGGGTAATATTTATAAATTTTGCAAAGTAAATAAGTTGTTATAAAATATTCGTTTGGTAGGGAATATTCTTTTTTGTGGGGAATATTAAATGCATTTTACTCAATCATTAGTGGACCCTATTAAGCGGAAGTATTGTCGTAGTTAGAAAAGCGACAAAATTATCTTTCTATAAAAATAACGGCAGAGGTGTTACCAATAAAACCTGTTGAACTACCATTAGTAGTAAAAGTACGATGTCTGGCGTGGTTGCATAGTAGCACACGGTATTGATTATTGATGCTTACGTGAGAAGTCACTTAACTATACTCAATTATTGCTACGAGAATTCACGCATCATATCTCTTATATTATTGATTCAATTATTATCACAAGATTATCATCGTATAATATGTTATATTATTATTATTGAGACGACAAGTTATATATGATTAATAATTGTTGAAAGATTAAATATGTGTTGATTAAAAATAAAATGATTTCTGGTAATATTTATTCAATCCTTGATGTATATAAAGAGTCTATTATGAGACGTTTGTGGTAAGTTTGATTATTTTATGGGGGGCCCATATGTCATCATCTAAGAGTCTCTTCGTCAATAGTAATTACATTCTTCAATAGTAATTACCTTCGTCAATAGTAATTACCTTTGTGAATAGTAATTACCTTCTTCAATAGTAATTACCTTCGTCAATAGTAATTACCTTCGTTAATAGTAATTACCCCTTCGCAAATAGTAGTTATCCCTTCAATATTACCAAGAGTTAATTGCCTCTTCTCGGTGTTCCAAGGTTAATTACCCCTTCGAAATAGTAGTTATCTCTTTGATATTACCAAGAGTCATTTTGACCCGTTAAGACCAAGAGCCACCCTCGCTTTTTCTATAAATAGAAAGCTCATTCCTTTATTATTTCTTACGAATTAATTCTTTGAAACTCTAGAGAGAGAAACTATAGAGAGAAAGAAGAAAAGTATTCTCGCTACTTCACTTTTCCAATATTCGGTTCTTCTAAGGTAAGGGATATTATTTGTTGTACCGTAAGGGTGTTATTATTTCTTATTCATGAAAAGACCTTACATTATTCCATTCTTTATTATTCTGTTGGAATAATCAGATGTCTGTGACATACCCTATACTTGGTGAAATCCAAAATACATTATTCCATTCTTTATTATTTTGTTGGAATAACTTTTATATCATTCTGATATATTATATATAATCTGTATACATGGTTTACCCTATACTTGGTGACATTCTTCTATTATTTTGTTGGAACATCCTATATCATGTGTTTTACACAGGACACGGTTCGGTCTTTATTATTATTCCATTGGAACATCACGTCATGTGTGTTTACAGGACTGGTTAAAATCTTTATCATTCATTGGAATATCCTATCGTGTGTTTTACGGATCTGGTTCCATCTTTATTATTACATTGGAACATCACCGCGATGTGTGAATTTCACGACTGGTTCATTATGATTATTCATTTGAATAACACATGTCATCGCGAAATACCGCATGCGTGGTGATTTCCTTTGTTATTCCATTCTTTATTATACCTAGTTGGTTAAAACTTTGACTTCTATACTCCATGAAATTAGTAGAATATTCTTGATATTTGCGTTTCATCGAAGATCATTTCATGGAAATATTCTTACGATCATTCTTGAATTTTACTCTACAAAAAGATCATGTTGACAATTTGGACGTTATTAGTTCTGAATAAATTAATTCGTGAACTTGTTTTATTGAATTATTATGTCATTGTCATCATCCTCATGTTATATTATGTTATCTTTGGCTTATGTGCATAGATGAACTTAGTATGATTATGACCGAGGATCATTTCGGTATAATCATGGCTTGTTAAATGATGTGATAAAAGTCCTCGTGGCACGTAATGCGGTGATGGATAGTTTTGGTATGATTATGACCGAGGGTGATTCGGTATAGTGTAATGACCATTGATAATTTGATGAAAATCCTTGGACCGTGGTATGCGTGGATGATTAGATATTGTGGTTTATTCATTAAACTGAGTCTTAGTGATAAAAATTTATGAAAACCTTTTAAAACCTAAAAGATAGTAGACTTTATTTTCTACTTGACTCTTTTAATGGATTGCATATTCCGCTGCGGTCAAATTGGTTGTCTATTGTATTTTATCAGTTTAACATTGTTGAAGACTATTGATAATTTATTCTGCATTATCTTAGTTATAATATTTCTTACTGGGCTAGTTGAGCTCACCCTTTCTTTCACTGTTCTCTTCAGGAAATGAGAATATAGTTGGGACTAGTCGGGGAAAAGAGTGATGGTCTCGAAGATAGCATTAGTAGTCCTCACTATTCTGTTAAATAGTGTGACAATAAATGTAATGAGGACTCCTTGAGTATGGATATTGTCTAAATGACAATATTCATATTAGAACTCTCAGTTTATGTATTGTCGTATGTTATTCTGCGACGGATGAATAATTAAGTTTGTATTTGAATTTATGTACCATGTAAGTGGCGACCCAAGATGGGTGACGTATACCTAATTTTGGGGGCGTCACAGAATATTCGTTTGGTCATGGAATATTCTTGCTGTCGGAGAATATTCGTACGTCGGTGCAGCCTTGTGTGGGCCCCATAACGGAAAGTGATTGGATGAAGAAAACGACAAGTATAAATTGTTTATAAATAACGACGTAGTTGTTACAGATTATCTTGTTGAAATACTAAATTGGTTAAAACACATAGTAGATATTGCGGTTTGCACCAATTATTGATTCTTACGTAAGAAGGCACTACTCAATAATTGATTTTATTTTATTGATTCAATAATTGCCATGTTGATATTTTATATTATTGTTATTTCAATAATTGTCAATGCACAGTGTTTTTCTTTATCAAATCAATAATTCATATTATTTGAATAATATTATTAGATAGCACTATTGGCAATGTCTAGAAAGTTCTGTCTAAGGAGAGGTTTGGTCACCTAATTGCGCTTGATGAAGAGAAATCCTTATTGGAAAGCCCCTCTTTCACAGGAACTACCGGTTATCGATATTGTGATTACGTAATATTATTTGTGAATAATTAATTATTGATTTATATGATAAGGAAAATATTCATTTTATGTAGATATAGATGGAGAAAATTTTAAAGTGACAATTGTTAAAAAATTGATATTTTATCTTTTCTAATAAAATAATTCATTTAAATATATTATTATATTATAATAATATAATAATGGTGATATTTTATAATGAATGTGTGATATATGAATAAATGAGGATGAAGATTATTTTTGTTACAAAAATTATTTAAAACATGTTAAACATGTTTGTGGGCCCATTTTTTGACTAAAATTTGATTATAGCATGTAAAATCGTCTATATGTGGATTTCGGTCAATTTCTGTTAGGAATTTGGAAAAACTTAAAACTACAAAGTTGTAGAGAATTGAATTTCCTATGGAATGAACACAAGATTCGAATTTTTCTGATAAAAGTGCTATTTATTATGAATTATTGAAGTTCTGAAGTTCTAGAATAATTGATTTTTGAAGTTTTAGTTATTTTTTAAAAGAAAAATGTTTTTAACAAGTTGGTGGCCCCCACTAGCTTGGAAAATGAGCTGAGATCAGTTGTCTAAGGTGGGCGTGAAATATATATATATATATATATATATATATATTAATATTTTATTAAATTTTCTGCTTTGGTGTTCTAAGCATTTTCTTATAAATAGGGTGCTTAGGTTAGAATTGAAAATCACACCAGAAACTAAAGATTTCTCTCTCTATATTATCTAGCGTATTCTTGTGAGTATTTTGATACTTTGAGTGTTGTTATACGGTGCAAGTTTCCTTCAACACTATATTCAGTATTCCAGTCAGAAGTATTGTCTTTTCGAGGTAAGGGATATTTTTTTTTTTAAAATGATATTATTTCTTTCAATATCATTATGCCGGAATATTGGTAATATTTTTATTGTGAAATTCTTGTCTTTCAGTGTCGGGGTTACTATTCACGTATACGATAATATTCACGTATACGGTACTATTCACGAATACGACACTATTCACAGAAAAATTAAATTTTTGTTTTTTGTCCAAAATATCTATTATGGATACTAGCTTTGATTGTATCCATGTTTTGATCATTCTTGAATTTTACTCCAATATGGTTATTTACGAAGTATTTTTAAACTTGAACTGTTTAAAGTACGAATCCTTAAAATTTATTCTTTTGTTTCACTAGATTCGTTTCTTTAAAATATTTTTCATCATTCTCAGTCCTAAATGATGATATTATTGAATATCTTTGGCCTGTAGTGCAAAGATGAATGAATTTCTGATGAATATCTTTGGCAAGTAGTGCAAAGATGAACAGGTGTTGAGATGAACATGACCAACTGATGAATATCTTTGGCCTGTAGTGCAAAGATGAATAATTGATTCAAGATGTATATTGATTGATGTTACATGGATAAAATATTGATGATGGACTTTTAAATTCATAGATAATAGTAGATTTCATTCTCTACGTAACTCTTCTATGAATTATTATTTCCACTGTGAATATTGATCTGAAACTTGTTATCTATTATATTCTATCAGATTTTTTCCTTTTGAAGACTAACGATAATTTGTTCTATATTATCTTAGTCATAATATTCTTTAGTGGGCTAGTTGAGCTCACCCTTTTCCTTTTTGTTCCATTTTTCTTCTCAGGAGGTGAGAATGTAGCGAGTACTAGTCGGGGTATGGAATGAAGATTCTAGGAAGTTGTTTTTGAAGTCCTCACTATTTTGTAAAACAGTGTATTAATAATTGTAATGAGGACTTATTTGGGTGTGAATATTGTCTAGATGAAAATATTTGTATTTAAACTCACAGTTTATGTGTTGTCGTATTCTGCACGATAATTGTATTAATAAAGTTGTAGTTGTTTCTGTACCATGTATTTGGCAACTCAGAATGGGTGTTGTATACCTATTTTGGGGGCGTCACATATGTAATAAGTGATCTTGTGTTTAAAAAATATATATATCATTATTATATATTTGTTATAAATTATAAAGATGAATTAGTAAAGAAGATGGGTAGAAATTTATCTATTGATATTAAATAATTTATGTGAAATTATTTTATCATAGTAAGTTGGTAACATTAAATATCTTTGATAATCACCAATTTCTTAAGTATATGTACGAGTAAGTATCAAGTCTAAGGCAGTGCAACCATACTCTTTAATGGTGGATGTATAGGAGCTGGTTTAAACAATTCCTTCAGAGAGCGGAGGTATATATGAATTAGTAACCGATCTAACTCACTGTGAAAACAGTGTAGACGAGACGAAAACTAATTTATTAGTTGTTTGTGGGAAACCACTCAGTGTACTATATTGAATACTATTAAAGACTCGATGTGTGCTAGGTTTAAAATTGTATGCGTGTACGTTGTTGACGAGAGAAGGAAATCGATATACCTTTAAATTGGTTAGAGACTTATTAAGTAATTTGATACACGGCGAGAAGTGACGATTAAAGTATTGTATGTATGTGTTATATATATCTTGAATTGTGGAAAGATATTAGATATATATATATATATGAGATCTTTATAGTTAACTAACTATTAAGGGAAATAGAGTTTGATATTGAAGTTAATCTATAAATCATTGAAGAATGTTGTGGTAGATGTTAGTTAACTGGTATAGCAAGTTAGTAATTTAAAAGCATGAAGTATTCATGAATTGAAGCTAAGGTTATGCTCAAGCAGAAATGGCTTGCCTCTAAACTAGGTATGGCGCAGCTGCGCCATTTCCAAGTCTATAACCAGCGTAGCTGCGCCAGTCTTAAAGAAGTCCTGAGTTAGTTTATGGAATTTAAATTTCAAGAAATGTATACTAAGGACTCATATAAAGGTCATAAATGGTGAATTAAGGAATATGTTAATTTGATATTTTAAATATATTACATAGTATTGTAATATTTGAAAGATAAGTGATTAATAAAAGAAAATACCAATATAATTATAAATTAATATTGGTTAGAGATGGAGGATTAGATTAGCACTTAAGATATAATTTGAATATAAAGATGGAAGAAGTTGTCTTGGGACAATCAAATAATTATACGTATCGTGTATAATTTAAATAATTAATAGAGTATATATTAATTATTTTAAGTGTAAGGTTAGCTAAATAATTTAGCATTAAGGTAAGGTGTGACAACTAAATCTTATATTAAATAAATATTAAAATAATGTGGAATTGGGGAAATGCCAAACATGGTATAGACCCTTAATATTTTAAAATGAGCTTGAGTGATATAACTCTAGTAAATGAGATAAATGAGTCTTGTGTGGCTTGAGTATTAAAGTTAAACTAGACTAAAGGTTTAACTAAAATTATTAGAATATAATTAATGGAAAGATAATAAATGATTGATATTAGTCATTGTGATATTTAAGTGTGATAAGAAATAATGGGTTGGGAATACCCAATTGAATTATAATTAGCCCAATTAAAATATTATTAGATTAATGTACATGGGGTACATGATATTATGTATTGGTGTATATTTAAAATATAAGTATACTTCTTATATGTGGTTAGGTACATATATATGTGTATATATGTGCCCATAACTTAATTTAATATAGTAATATTAAACTATTAGAGATAAGCTTGCTAGTCCAAATGGAAATAAACCCAAGTGTGCAAGTCACCTTTTACTAATGCCGAGGGTATGTGGCTTGTCCCAAAAATAGTGTCCCAACTCATTTAAAACGCCGTGTTTAGGCCAATGTCCAACCCCTCTACTTCTCAAGCTCTGTGTATAGCAAATGATGATGGTGGGAATGATTGAAGGGGAGCAGGTATTACTATTTCACTAAATCTCTAATAACCATCATCTTCTTCTTCTTCCTGCTGGTTGAAGGGAAATGGCTTGGCATGGGTATTGGATTTTTCTATAAATTGAAACTATCTTCTTCACCATTTCATTTGTTAAGTTATTTGATAAATTCCTTATAGAGGGTGAGGTCCTGAAATTAAGTGGACAATCTGAGGTTGGAAGAAAATGATTATTTTAGCTTCAAAGAAGGTAACCTTTCTGTTATATAAGTTCTTGATTCCTATGTTTTGCATTTCCTTAGTAATGTTAAGAAATAGTATCTTTTGGGTCACAAAATTTATGCCTAAGGTTTGTTACTATCCAAAAATTGTTGCTAGATACTGATAATATAGTCAAATCTGAAAACAATAAGAGTTAAACGGACCAATTTGGTTTAGAAACGAATTCGTAGTGAATGAATTCGCTAAACTTTTCAAAACATGAAAACTGAGTATGAACATGAGTTTTAGATTGATATTTGGGTTAGTTAATGTTTATGTTAATTGTTGGGTATTTTGTATGTCGTTGTTTTATGAGTTACAAACCCATAGAATCAAAAACAGACTAATTTTGATGAGTATAACTCATGTTATAATCATTGGAAGGAGTTTGTGTAACAACCCCAAAATTCATACAATTTAATTCTCGATTTCGGTCATTAATAATACATTCAACCTCTAATTTTACATCATTAAACGATAATAAAACAATTGAAATTTGCGGAATAATTAAAATTTTCTATTACAAACTATCCTCATTCCCAAAATTTTAACCTTTACATCTAAATATCTCAGAATCATTTTAGTACTACAATAGTTTACATCGCAAAACGTTATTACAATTCAACATTTATACATTGTTCGGAACCTTAAGCATGGTTCAAATAATAATAACTCAACCAAAGTATATAATTCTGTAAGTATCACATCCGACTCATGTCTTTCAAGTAAGACATAACTTTACCTTGAATCTTGAACCTGCAAAAGTGGTTATTTGCAAGGTTGAGATCGACAGCCCAGCAAAATCTAACAGTTTTCATGCATCACGTACCACATAATAACATGCTCAACATATATCTCATAAACATCAGACTAACATAACATACATGCTATAATTCATATAACAATTATAAAGATTGAGTTCCTTACTCAATCAGCATGCTTTAGTCAAACAACGTAGTCATAAATTGACTTTAACATTTCATACATTCAACATATATATAACACATCATGCTCTTTGCAATAAATATTTAAAACAATCAAATTCACATAGCAAATAGGAACTGAAAGACTTGCCATGATCGTTGTTTACCAATAATAGTTTAACAGCTTACAATTATCTATAATTCACGTGCCCTACACAGTTATATAATCATTCACATCAACTATTAGTCACATAGCAACGTTTAATAGTTGTAATGTAAACTTTAATATACATCCTTTAAATATTCCTATCATAAATACACAATGTTCAATTTGATTGTGTTAACTTTCGACTTATATCTCACTATATTTCGTACTCGAAGTTCATTTAAGTTTTTAAGTCTTGCTAGGACTACTTATTGGTTTTATATTAAATCAATTCCATATCTTATAATATTCATTCCAATTGAATGGAAACACTTTTTAAGTTCATTGACACTTGGCACATCGTTTCGACGTTCATTCGACACACGCCCGATTCGTCTCTCTTGTGTGTGCTTAGTATGCTTATACAACTTATCTAATACATCCTTTATTAATGTTAGGCATCATTATATTTACTAATATTCATGTTTTATAACTTAGGACAACATCTTTTATCGTCAAGAGCACTATATTTGCATATGTGCATTCCCGACGCCCTCCGATTGCCTCATAATACATACCAGTCCAACAAATGAACGTTTTTACCCCTGTTCCCGACATCAAATTGAAAAACTTAAAGAACAAAAATTGTAGGTCTATTCGTCCTCGTTCTGGATCATCTTGAATCACCTCAATCGAAGTTCGTATGAAAACGTTATGGCTATTTTACTACAGGAGGTTAAAACTGTCAGACCCAGACCACTTTTCCAGCGCTGGGGCGCGAGACAATGGCGCTGGGGCATGAATTTCAATATTTGGGCGTGAAGTTCAACCTTTGGCGCTGAAGTTTTGGGCTATTTTGGCACCGAGGCGCAAAATTCAAGTCAGTAGGCAAAACTTACGAACCCAACCATGAAGAACAGAATAACTAAATTCTGGACTAATTACTACTGCTAACATCTAAATTAAGACGTAAAACTTATATAGATTACTCATAAATATTTACTTATAATACATATATCAATTTAAAGCAATTAAACAATAATTTAAATCCTTGAAACCATAGTTTAAAGCCCAAAACTCCATTCATAAAATTTCACACAGTTAACTGTAATTCCATAATTATAACCCAAATCGATTTATTCTAATTATGTTGTCTTCGTTTCTTAACAAGTTAATATATTCACAGTTCAATTTATCTATTAGCATACAATCATATATATATATATATATATATATATATATATATATATATATATATATATTCATACCTATAATCACCATGTTCATACATATATGTTCCTTTGTAAAAACAATTTCTCTTATTTTTGAACGTATATGTAAACTACGGTCATATATCTATGCTAGTTGTGAGACCCCGAATTTTATGAAATAAAAGTATTCAATTTTTCTATTTTGGTGAATAGTTAAATTGATAAAAGTTTAAAGTTAAGGGTGATATTTGAAAATTTTTCAAAGTAAGTGATGATGAAGTTTTGTTTTATTAGTATTATTAATGTAATAACATAGAAATGCTTTTTATATAAAAGCAGAATACTTTTATAAAGTTATTTATTTTTATTAGACAATAATTAGAATATATTATATTTTATTATGCGTAGTGTTTGCATAATAAAATCTTTTTATATAAAAATGAATAACTTTTATAATGTTATTCGTTTTATTAGATTTTAAATAGAATATATTATATTTTATTGTAAACCAATCTGGACCGTCCGTTTAAAAGTAAATCAATATGGACCGTTCATGGATTGGTTACTATTAAGTCCATTCTCCTATAAATAGAAGCTCATTCCTTCATTATTTCTTACGAATTCATTGAAACTCTAGAGAGAGAAACTATAGAGAGAAAGAAGAAAAATATTCTGCTACTTCACTACTCCTATATCCAGTGTGTTCTAAGGTAAGGGATATTATTTGTTGTACTCGTAAGGGGTATTATTTCTTTCGTATTCATGAAGAGAACTTCTGTTATTCCATTCTTTATTATTCTGTTGGAATAACCTGTATACGTGGACTACCCTATACTACCCTATACGTGGAATACCCTATATCACCATTCTTTATTATTTTGTTGGAATAACCTGTATATGAGAAGTACCGCATACATGGTAAATTTTTTCTATTATTCCATTCTTTATTATTATGTTGGAATAACCTGTATATGCGAAGTACCGTATACATGGTGAAATTCTTCTATTATTCCATTCTTTATTATTCTATTGGAACATCCATGCGGTCTTGTAATTTACTTTGACCTTGTTCCGATTCTTTATTATTTTGTCGGAATATCACATCTCATGCGTTTTCATGGGACTGGTTCCATTATTTATTATTCATTGGGAATAACACATGCATGCGATCTATCACACGCATGGTGAATCCTTACATTATTCTATTCTTTATTATTACGTTGGAATAAACATGCTATGTGGATTACCACATGCATGGTGAATGATCCTTTATATTCATTACTTATTAAATTGTGGAAATGATCTGGTTACGTTGATTATGCTGAGAGTTATAATAAAAGCATTGGACTGATGAAAATCATGGGTATATGAAGTATTAGTAAGTGTTATGAGGAGTTATGTTGGTTATTATGTGAAAACATGAAAGTTTCTTAGAAATCACAAAGGGTTGAAAAATCAGATTTTGGTGAAAATGGAACATGAAATTCAATTGACCATATCTCCTATTATATTTTGAATTTTTGAGTGTGGTCAATTCCTAGAGTTAGATCTATGAGTTTCTTAACTTATCCAAGTGGAATCACTGGAAAAAGTGTTGCATATTTTCGTGTGGACTGATTTTAGCACAGCACGAAAAAATGAAAAATGGGAAAAAGCTACTGTCCATATTTTTAAAAAGGAATTTTCGGCCACTTAAATTGTGAGAAAAATTCCGGCCTTTCTAGACATGTAAATATATGGTATAAAGTACCTCCTGTCCAAAAATGAGCTCATTCTGACTTGAAATGAGCAAGTTATAACCATTTCAATATTTAGGTTTTTTTGACGAAAAACGGTATAATCAGAGTTCTATAACTCCGATGAACATGAAATTTAAACTGGAAGATCACGTTAACATGTGTAAGATCCTGCCAAGATTTGGGAATTTCTGGAGTTAAACTTGAGGTAGCTAATTTCTTAAGGAATTAATTAGAAATTGATATTTGAAAAATAGTAAATGAATTTTAAAAATTTCGAGAAAAATATATGTTCATTATGGGACTATATTCTGCTAAATCCCAGAAAAGAAATATTTTTGGGACTGATTTGGTATTTTTCATGAAAATGGTTTAGTTACAAACATATGAGTTAAATATGTTATGTGAAGTAACAAAGTTGGAAAATAGGATTTTATGGCTTGGAAATCCTATATAGGGTTTATGCAGATTTTTGATGAGGGATTTAATCATTGGTGATGAAATCTTATGAGTATGGCATTTTTAAATGATTAAATGCATTATTTGGTAAAGTGTAAACAATTGAAATAAATTGTTTATAAGTTTAAGAAGTGATTAAAATATTGTTATGATGTTAATAATATTAGATTATGAGTGGTTGATAATATTTGGATAAATTTAAAGTCTTTAATAGTTATCCTTGTTTTCGTTTGATTAATACTTATATCATTGGCATCATTATCATGTATATATTAGGTTGAAAGTCATATGTAGCCTGTAGTGCATATATGGACTTGGTATGATTATGACCAGGGATTATTCGGTATAATCATGACCGTAATGTTACAAATGATGTGGAAAAAGTCCTCATTAGCCGCAGTGCATTGATGGACAGTATTTGGAATGATTATGGCTATGGATTCTCTTCGGCCAAGGGTGCAAAGATGAATTATTTTATGGCATGATCAGGACCGTTGATGAAAACACGATTATCTTTCGCCCGTAGTGTATGGATAATTCGTGGTCGTGATACTAAAAGAATGTCCTTGGCCTATAGTGCAGGGATGAATTGATGATGTAGATTAATTATTGAGCTGAGTCTCAGCAATGAAATATTAATTCATGGATGTGATAATAATGAATATCCTTGGTCGTAGTGCATGGATAATTTATGGATGTGATTTCAACGAATATCCTTGGCCGTAGTGTAGGGGTGATTCGATGATGTGGATTATTTATTAAGCTGAGTCTCAGCGATAAAATATTGATAATAAACTTTTAAATTCGTAGAAGATACTAGATATCATGCTCTATTTGACTCTTCTAATATACAATTGTATGTCTTTGGCCTGTAGTGCAAAGATGAATTATTAATGAATATCTTTGGTCGTAGTGCAAAGATGAATTTATTAGTATGATTATGAGCAGGGATTGTGATTTGGTATAACCATGATTTTTGATGTTTCAGGTGAAGATAGGTGATGAAAATTATCATCGTCCTGGGTGCGAAAAGGAATTCAGAATCACAATTATGATTATGAGTTATTCATATGATTGTGGCAAGAATTGTTAATTGATGTTACAGGGATAAAATATTATTGGTGGATTTTTAACATGGAGAAGATAATAGACCTGATGGTCTACTTGACTCTTTTAATGGATTTCTCGTTCCGCTGCAACTATGGTTGAAAAGTTTTATCATCTACCATATGTTCTAAATCTCAGATTTATTATTGAGAAAAGATATTGATAATTTAATTATCTTTAGTTATGATATTCTTTACTGGGCTAGTTGTGCTCACCCTTTTACTTCACAATTCCTTTCAGGTAATAAGAGTGTAGCTGGGTCGAGTGGGGATATCAGGGGAATAGAACGGTGGTCTATAGCTATTGAGGTTCTCCTTAAATAGTATGGAAATAATTTTATTGAGAACTTTAGATAAGTGTGTCGTATTGTATACGTCATTTGATATTTAATTTTGGTAAACCGAATAGGGTGAGGCGAACCCAACTTTGGAAGGGTGTTTTATCACTATTATACAAGATGTCTAATGATATACAATCTCGTGTTATCATAAGACGGGGTTGTGAACATCCACTTGCTGAGTATATCTATGAGCACTACCAATATGATCTTGGAGTTTATTTGAAAGATAATTTTCACTTAGAGACAGTGGAGATAGTTATATGTCAAGAGAAGACTCACCATTGGAAGGAACATGATAGTAATCTTCTCGTTTTTCTTTGGGGTCTATTTGGTCAACCAAGGATAATTCTCTGGACATATGATATCTATCATAACTTAGATTCATGGCCTCCTATGTACGAATGTTTCCTTGAGCACTTTCCCAAGATTTTAATTTCTAAAATAGTTTTTGACTGTACCTTTATGTAAGGTGCAATTGTGACATGAGTCAGAGTTGGTATATGTATTTATATTTAAACTCACAGTATACATGTCATCGTATTTTGCACGACAGTTGTATAAATGAAGTTGTAAATAATTTTTATAGTGTATTTTCTGGCGACTCAAGATGGGCGATGTATACCTATTTTGGGGGCGTCACATTTGGTATCAGAGCTTAGGGATATGGTCGCTGGCGGAGATATGAGTCTAGAACTAGGAGGGGAGAGACGAGTAATATACTTCGCTAGTGTGTGACTTACCTAAGCTGAAATTGTTTACTTGATAAGTTGACAAATTATGATATTTCAATTTACCTTTGTTTTTTAAGGTTTATTCTAGAATGATATTTGAAACACAGTAGATGAGCAATAGGAAAATCATGATACAGAGAAAATAACCGGGAATGTACAATCCGAAAAAGAAAGCAAGGTATTCTCATCTCTTCGAAATACCAGGTAAGTACGTAAATTTCGAGGGCGAAATTTCATGAGGGGAGATTGTGAGACCCCAAATTTTATGAAATAAAAGTATTCAATTTTTCTATTTTGGTGAATAGTTAAATTGATAAAAGTTTAAAGTTAAGGGTGACATTTGAAAATTTTTCAAAGTAAGAGATGATGAAGTTTTTTTTATTAGTATTATTAATGTAATAAAACAGAAATGCTTTTTATATAAAACATAATACTTTTATAAAGTTATTCGTTTTATTAGGCTAATAGTAAAATCTTTTTATATAAAACAGAATACTTTTGTAAAGTTATTTATTTTATTAGACAATAATTAGAATATATTATATTTTATTATGCGTAGTGTTTTCATAGTAAAATCTTTTTATATAAAACAAAATAACTTTTATAAAGTTATTCGTTTTATTAGATTATAAATAGAATATATTATATTTTATTGTAAACCAATCTGGACCGTCTGTTTAAAAGTAAATCAATCTGGACCGTTCATGGATTGGCTACTATTCAGTCTATTCTCCTATAAATAGAAGCTTATTCCTTCATTATTTCTTACGAATTCACTGAAACTCTAGAGAGAGAAACTATAGAGAGAAAGAAGAAAAGTATACTGCTACTTCACTACTCCTATATCCAGTTTGTTCTAAGGTAGGGGATATTATTTATTATACTCGTAAGGGGTATTATTTCTTTCGTATTCATGAAGAGAACTTCTGTTATTCCATTCTTTATTATTCTGTTGGAATAACCTGTATACGTGGACTACCCTATACTTGGTGAAATTCTTTTGTTATTCCATTCTTTATTATTATGTTGGAATAACCTGTATATGCGAAGTACCGCATACATGGTGAAATTATTCTATTATTCCATTCTTTATTATTCTATTGGAACATCCTGTCGGTGCGAATTTCTCCTGACCTTGTTCCGTTCTTTATTATTTTGTCGGAATATCACATGCATGCGTTTGCTTGGGACACTGGTTCCATTATTTATTATTACATTGGGAATAACACATGCATGCGATCTATCACACGCATGGTGAATCCTTCTGTTATTCCATTCTTTATTATTCTATTGGAATAACCTGTCTATGTGGATTACCACATGCATGGTGAATGAACCTTTATATTCATTCCTTATTAAATTGTGGAAATGATCAGGTTACGTTGATTATGATAAGAGTCATAATAAAATCATTGGACTGATGAAAATCATGGGTATATGAAGTATTAGTAAGTGTTATAATGAGTTATGTTGGTTATTATGTGAAAACATGAAAGTTTCTTAGAAATCACAAAGGGTTGAAAAATCAGATTTTGATGAAAATGGAACATGAAATTCAATTGACCATATCTCCTATTATATTTCGAATTTTTGAGTGTGGTCAAGTCCTAGAGTTAGATCTATGAGTTTTCTGACTTATCCAAGTGGAATCACTGGAAAAAGTGTTGCATATTTTTGTGTGGACTTATTTTAGCAAAGCAAGAAAAAATGAAAAATGGGAAAAAACTACTGTCCATATTTTTAAAAAGGGAATGTACGGCCACTTAAATTGTGAGAAAAATGCCTCCCTTTCGGATATGAAAATATATGGTATAAAATACCTCCTGACCAAAAATGAGCTCATTCCGACTTAAAATGAGCAAGTTATGACCATTTCAATATTTAAATTTTTCTGACGAAAAATGCTATAACCGGAGTTCTATTACTCCGATGACCATGAAATTTAAACTGGAAGATCATGTTAACATGTGTAAGATCCTACCAAGATTTGGGAATTTCTGGAGTTAAACTTGAGGTAGCTAATTTCTTAAGGAATTAATTAGAAATTGATTTTTGAAAAATAGTAAATGAATTTTAAAAATTCTGAGAAAAATATATTTTCATTATGGGACTATATTCTGCTAAATCTAGAACAGAAATATTTTTGGGACTGATTTGGTATTTTTCATGAAAATGGTTTAGTTACGAACATATGAGTTAAATATGTTATGTGAAGTAACAAAGTTGGAAAATAGGATTTTATGGATTGGAAATCCTATATAGGGTTTATGCAGATTTTTTTACGAGGGATTTAATCATTGGTGATGAAATCTTATGAGTATGGTATTTTTAAATGATTAAATGCATTATTTGGTAAAGTGTAAACAATTGAAATAAATTGTTTATAAGTTTAAGAAGTGATTCAAATATTGTTATGATATTAATAATATTAGATTATGAGTGGTTGATAATATTTGGATAAATTTAAAGTCTTTAATATTTATCCTTGTTTTCGTTTGATTAATACTTATATCATTGTCATCATCCTCATGTATATATTATGTTGAAAGCCATCTGTGGCTTGTAGTGCATAGATGGACTTGGTATGATTATGACCAGGGATTATTCGATATAATCATGACCGTAATGTTACAAATGATGTGGAAAAAGTTCTCATTGGCCGTAGTGCATTGATGGACAGTTTTTGGTATGATTATGGCTATGGATTCTCTTCGGCCAAGGGTGCAAAGATAAATTGTTTTATGGCATGATCAGGACCGTTGATGAAAACACGATTATCTTTGGCCCGTAGTGCATGGTTAATTCGTGGTCGTGATACTAAAAGAATGTCCTTGGCCTATAGTGCAGGGATTAATAGATGATGTGGATTAATTATTGAGCTGAGTCTCAGCAATGAAATATTAATTCATGGATGTGATAATAATGAATATCCTTGGTCGTAGTGCATGGATAATTCATGGATGTGATATCAACGAATATCCTTGGCCGTAGTGCAGGGATGATTCAATGATGTGGATTATTTATTAAGCTGAGTCTCAGTGATAAAATATTGATAATAAACTTTTAAATTCGTAGATGATAGTAGATATCATGCTCTATTTGACTCTTCTAAAATACAGTTGTATATCTTTGGCCTGTAGTGCAAAGATTAATTGTTAATGAATATCTTTGGCCGTAGTGCAAAGATGAATTTATTAGTATGATTATGAGGAGGGATTGTGATTTGGTATAACCATGATTTTTGTTGTTTCAGGTGAAGATAGGTGATGAAAATTATCTTCGTCCTGGGTGAGAAAAGGAATTCAGAATCACAATTATGATTATGAGTTATTCATATGATTATGGACAAGAATTGTTGATTGATGTTATAGGGATAAAACATTATTGGTGGACTTTTAACATGGAGAAGATAATAGACCTGATGGTCTATTTGACTCTTTTAGTGGATGGCTCGTTCCGTTGCAACTATGGTTGAAAAGTTTTATCATCTACCATATGTTCTAAATCTCTGATTTATTATTGAGAAAAGCTATTGATAATTTAATTATCTTTAGTTATGATATTCTTTATTGGGCTAGTTGTACTCACCCTTTTGCTTCACAATTCCTTTCAGGTAATAAGAGTGTAGCTGGGTCGAGCGGGGATAACAGGGGAATAGAACGATGGTCTATAGCTGTTGAGGTTCTCCCTAAATAGTATGGAAATAATTTTATTGAGAACTTTAGATAAGTGTGTCGTATTGTATACGTCATTTGATATTTAATTTTGGTGAACCGAATAGGGTGAGGCGAACTCAACTTTGGAAGGGTGTTTTGTCACTATCATACAAGATGTCTAATGACATACAACCTCGTGTTATCATTAGATAGGGTTGTGCACATCCACTTGCTGAGTATATCTACGAGCACTACCTATATGATCTTTGAGTTTATTTGAAATATAATTTTCACTTGGAGACAGTGGAGATAGTTATATGTCAAGAGAAGACTCACCATTAGAAGGAACATGATAGTAATCTTCTCGTTTTTTCTTTGGGGTCTATTGGTTCAACCAAGATAATTCTCTGGACATATGATATCTATTATAACTTAGATTCACGGCCTCTCCTATACGAAGGGTTTCTTGAGCACTTTCCAAAGATTTTAATTTCTAAAACAGGTTTTTTTGTACCTTTATGTAAGGTGCAATTGTGACATGAGTCGAGTTGGTATATGTATTTATATTTAAACTCACAGTATACATGTCTGTCGTATTTTGCACGACAGTTGTATAAATGAAGTTGTAAATGATTTTTATAGTGTATTTTCTGGCGACTCAAGATGGGTGATGTATACCTGTTTTGGGGGTGTCACACTAGTTATTACCAAAACACATGATTCCATAATCAATTACTAAAACATATGGATTACAGACACTTTTTGTAAAGAATTTTTATACTACAGTCAAATTTAGAAACACAAAGACTTAGGAAATATGGCGTAAAACATATTTGTTAAGGTTATGTGACATACCTTCAATTTGCTTAGACAATCCTTGTTAAACACCACATATAATTATTTGAAAGTCTTGATTCTCTCTCAGGCTCTCTCAAACTCTCTAAAAGCTCTTTCCTTTTCTTAGTTATACGTATAGGCCAAATACACTATACGAAAATATTAAAACAAAAACCAACGCACGGTTTTTTTTTTCAAACGTTTTAAAAACTGACATTCTAATAATTGCCCCTATTAATTTTATCAGTTACCAAACTTAATATATATTATTTATATTTGATTTATTTTATTAATAATTCAAATTTTAAAAATCCAAAAGTCATAAGGCTCCGTTTGGCAAAACTCTTTAAAAATTAAAGCCTTAATATATTTAAGCCTTGTTTGGCAAAACTAAGTTAAACTCCTTTAATTTATTTAATAACTCCTTTATCATATGGTTATTTATCACACTTTATTTAATTAAGTTTTCATACTTAATTTAATTAATTCTAATAACAATTTATTGAATAAATCATTTAATCATTCTAAACTCTCTAACTTAATTATTAAATTAAATTAGAATATTATCTCATAATAATTAATTTCCTTAACCCATTAATTATTTATTAATCAAATAATTAACCAAATCAAATCAAATCAAATTAAACAAATATATATTCAACAATAAACACATCCATTAAATATTTATACAATTCAATAAATATTTATAATTACAATTAAAATTTTGGATTGTTACATTAATCATATCGTAATAAGAATTTCAATTATTAAATTCTTATTTTAATAACTTATGAAAATTCAGGTTGTCACATCCTTCCCTCCTTATAAGTATTCCGTCCTCGGAATCAATGAAACCTCCCTTACTCGGTTTTTACCAAATCTCTTTTCAAAAATTTATCGTTGAATATTTTCAACACATTACCTTAATATAGATTTTATATTTTCTACTACATTCATTACTTCAACAAATTCTAGGTTTTATTTCATAACTTTCATTTAAACTTAATTATATTTTGAGTATTATATACTCTTTAACTCATCCATTTCCTTTACTAAGGATCGTTATCATAAACACTCAGGATATTACATTCACCCATTCTTCTAAGAATTTCGTCCTCGAAATTTTATTTATTAATCTTTATTCATTCAATCTATCAAAATAGATTTTACGTTAATACTTTTTGTGACAACCGAGATTTTATAATTTAATTTTCATATTTATTGGATTAAATAAATATTTTTTGATGAATTAATTATTTGATTAAATAATTAATTGATGAAGTTGTAATAGAGTTAATTTAATTATATGTGTTATATTTATTAAATTAATGTGAAGAATCTTTATTATTCAAGTATGTATTTATGTGAGCTTATTGAATTAAAAAAGAATATTTAATAAGCCTAATGTTATTTTAATTAATTTAATAATTAATTAGAGAATTAATGAAATTGACATAATTAATAAATGAGAAATTTAATTGTGTGACTATGTGAATTAATGAGAAATTATTATATGTTATTTAAAATAAATTAAACAAGATATTTGATTTATTATTTAATTAGGTGTGACATTATTAAACTATAGTATAGGAGATTAATTAAAATAATTAGAAGGGTTATTTATGTTTCAAGCCAAACGAGGCCTTATGAGGAGTTGGGGGCAGTTAAACCACGTATGAATTAATTGGCCTCAACTGTGTGCATAAATGATCAATCTGTTTTGTTTTTACGTATTTTTCAATTAAGTGTTCAACCTGAGAGTCAGAGAATTCAGAGAGATTTCAGAGAGAGTTAGAGGAAATTGGGTTATTGAAGAATCAGAAGGATTGATTGAGGGTAATATCTTTAACCCAGTTTATTTACGTCATTTAAAGTTTCATGAATATGACTCTCAAGTTTTCTGTAAAGTCTTTGTAAGTTGGAAATTGTATTGTTTATGCAGATATATGTGATAATATGTTAGCATATCATGTTTTACTATATATTATAAATTTCCATATCATCAGTTTCATAAAAATTATACAGTATATGGTTATAGAGTATAGAATATGTCCCTTATATGTAAATTTAATATATCAAACATACATTGTTTTGTAAAATTCACACTTGTATATAATTAAGCATGTTAAAATGAAGAAAACAAACCTTGAATGGATGGATTTGGTGTTATAACAAATTCGTAGTGTTAATTTTATGTTTTATGTTCAAAACCTTCAAGAACATCAAGAATAATAAAATTTCATGTGTTGATTTCGTAAATTATATGTTTTAACTTGTTAAAATCATGCTAGAAGGGTTGAGTATTAGATATTTTGTGTATTACAATGTTTGGGTATGTCTAAATTCGTGTAAAAATAAATTAATTGGAGGTTTTTGGCCGTATTACGCAATTTTTGCATAATTGCAGAAGCCGAAAAACTAGAGTCTCGTGCATGACGCCAACTCCATGCCTAAGACCCATGTCAAGAAGCGTCAGCCAACATGCACACACCAGAGCCTTCCTTAAGCCATAGTCAAGCCATGCCATGGCCCTTGAAAACAAAATATAACGATGTAAAAATATTACCACTTAGCAGATTGTCTAGAAATAAATTTTTTTAAAAAGCTAAAGTCTAGCAATGTCATAGTAACTTAATCTAATGAACATAAAAACATGTTAGACGTATAATGAGATTTTAAAATAAATTCTTAACATGTCAATAACACATTTATGTGTAAATTGAATGATTGAACAGATAGTTAGCTTATTGTTCATGAAGTGTAAATTATGTGACAATGAGTATAGTAGTTTGACTAAGTATAGTCATAATTTGAGTTAGACAAAAAGAATGAACTTGTGATGACTAGTACGTTATGATTGACTGGTATTGTGAACATAAATGATATGTAGGATTTAAATCAAGGAACGAGTATATTTAACCTGTAATCTACGCACGAGGCAAGTTTTCTAACTCTACTCGTTATCATTATATGAGTTTATAAGTTGTCTCTTTACATCGAGCAAATTCTCGTAATTAATGATCAAGTCCATTGTGTTATATTAAAAGTATATTAATCTTTCAAAGTATGATTCTATTATACAATAATTACTCTATTGTATATCTCTTGAGATTGTTATTCGATTTAAATTATCAGTTACTGTTGAACCTTGTTAGATTAGTGAACCCTTAATGATTCGACTAGTCCATAGTTGATGAGCGTTCTAAATTTCAGAACCCTTGATGAATTATCTGAACCAAACTTCCTTTGGAGCGGACTCTAATGTCAAACTGAGATGAAAACCCCTGTATAGGGGATTACTTATGCGTTAGCGTTAAGATATTGTGCATAGTATGGTACTAAGGGCTGATCCCCCTAAATACGAGAAGAAGAGTCCATAGTCTTATGACTGTTAAAGGTTTCAAGTATAAACACTTGACAACCTAAGACATAGTTCAAGGTCTTATGACCCTCAGAAGTTCTTTTGTTTCTTGTTATTCACTCTTGATTCAGAAGCTGATTTTTCCTATTTCAAAAGTATTTGATTTATTCTCATGTTATTATTCATTTGTTATATTGTTATACTTGTGAGCAATCGTGCTCACTCTTGCGTAATAATAACATTGCAGTTAAGAATGAAAGATCTGACGATCCTTCCACTAGTAAAGGCAAGGGCAAGGTTAACAAATGAAGAAGACTTGTTGTTATTGTGTAATGATATTTAGACTTGATGTTGTTTAAGACTTGTTATTTGTTTATGATTCTGCACAGATGTTTAAGGTTAGAGTAACCTGGGATTGTATTTTTATGCAGATGATGTAGCCCCATAAGGGGAGATTTATTTATTTATGTATATCTATTGCATGGTTTGCATTTATTTATGGGTAGATAGATAGATGATATTTGTACAGTGAACACCAAATCCTGTGGAAACTGAAGTACTTGGATTTGGGGGTGTCACAGGTTGGTATCAAAGTTGTAGGTTATGAACCTTAGGTGGGGGAACAACCTTAGGTAGTATCCTTGTAGGAGATTGAGAACATAGTGGTGGTAAACTCTTATCGAGTTCTAAGAAATGAATTTCTTAATTCATTAAAGATAATAAAAGACTTTATGTGCTTATGTGTTAAATTATGTGCTCGCTAGTACAGATTAGTAACTAAAACTTAAAATTTTGTTGTCTGGATGTTGGATGTTGGAGGAGCTAGTCGAGCTGGGGAGGAGGAACCCCGAGTACCTACGGAGGAGGAGTCCCGAGACATTTATGTCGTAAGGGAGCAGTTGGTACGGAGAGAGCCATCTCCTTTGACCACTGTTGTTGGTCAGGAGCATGAGCCTGAGACTGATCTAGAGGAGGATTCTGAAGAAGAAGAGGGGGAAGAGGAGTTCCCACCGAATCGATGCTGAGATGTATGATGCACTTTATGATCGTAACATAGAGTTATAAGACACTGTTTAAGAGCTGAAGGAGCGGACGGTTATTCAACAGATTACCATCGAGCAGAAGGATGGGGAAATTATGACTCTTCACACACGTTTAGGAAACGTAGAGTGGGATTTGTTTCACGAGAAGGGTCTAACTGAGGAGAAGTCCGAAGAAATAGAAAAGTTGAAGAAAGATCTGAAAGAGAGCTCTGAAAGACTGGCCATAACAGAGGAGGGTTGGGTAAGAGAGTCGCGTCATGCTGATCTTGCAGAAGAGGATTGTCGAGCGAAGAAGGCTAAGCTTGGGGAGACGTACTCTACACTTCAAAATGTAATTGATGCGGCCTAGGATCGAGTTATGAAGTATCCAATCCAGTTTGAAGGTCTACCATCATATATGCTAGATCGCAGGATGATGTCCCGCATCATGGAAGAAGAACGTGGCAAGGCTATTCAGCGCCTTAATAGGCAGTGATAAGATTAGTTTAATTATGTGAAACCTATCTGGTAGTTAATGATGTAAATTTCAATGTGTTTATAAACCAAGGAATATTTTAATGTTTTAAATCTTGTAGATTCTTTATCTCGGGATAGTTGATGTAAATAGAAGTGATGCTATCATATGATGTAAAAACTTTTGAATTGAATAAAATGTCAGAGTTTATTTGAAATAATGTGTTAAGTGAATTATGATTAAATGTTTTTGTTAAGCCTTAAAATATTTAAGGGATTGAATAAAGACCTAATAAGCGTATATTCTTAACAGAAATATGCCGCCTAGAAGAAGACAAAACCGTCAACAAGCTCAAGGAGAACTGATGAATAACAACAACGGCGCCAATGCTAACCCTGTTCAACAGTTGGTGAACCTATTAGCCGAAGCAATTAACAATCAACCACAAGCTCCACCAAACACATCGTTTAAAAGGCGATGGGACCGCCAGAGTTTAAGGGTTCCATAAACCCAATCGAGGCTCAAACTTGGGTTATGGAGATAGAGAAGGTGTTTGATGTCGCTAGAGTAAGAGAAGACCAGAAAATTGCATACACAATATTCATGTTGAAGTCTGAAGCTAGTTATTAGTGGCAGGCAAACAAAGTATAGGGTGGAGAAGGTGTAATAACCTGGGAGAGATTCAAGGAGATGTTTTTTGAGATGTATTTTTCGACTAGTTCGCAAAACCAAATAAAAGTTCAGTTTCTGGAGTTGAAACAGGGGAGTATGTTCGTAGCAAATTATACGGCAAGGTTCAATAAGATGGCTAGGTTCGCCACATACCAAGTGCGTACTGATGAGAGAAAGGCAAGACGTTTCGAGTAGGGATTGAAGCCCTGGTTGTATAGCAAGGTGTCAATGTTCCAATTGAACACTTTTGCTGGAGTGTTAAAGAAGGCCATAATCGTTGAAAGTGGAAGCGATGCGATAACTAAATATAATCAGGATCAGAAGAAGAAAAAGAGTGAGAATGAAGGAACTAACAAGACTGGTGGAAGTAACACGGGAGGTAGTAATAATCAGAAGAGGAAGTAGTCTGATAACTCGTCAGCTGGAAGTCAACAAGGAGGGCAAAAGAAGAAGATCGAAGCATGCCCAACCTGCGGAAAAGCTCATCTGGGAGTTTGCATGAAGGGTAAACGAGTGTACTACAATTGTAGTTAGAAAGGCCACATAACACCTAACTGTCCTAACCCAAAGAAGTGTGCCTACTTCACTTGTGGCTCAAAGGATCATCTTGCAAGGGATTGTCCTAAGAAGGGATCTGGAGGGAAGGGATGAGGAGGGAATAGAGGAAACAGCGATGGAAGCACTCTGACTATCACAGGACCAACTACAACCAACCAACCAACCGCCAGAACATTCAACATGACAGTGCAGGATGCAGTGCAATCTCGCGATGTGGTGTCAAGTATCATTCCGATCAATAAAGTTAATGCTTATGTATTATTTGTTTCGGGTGCTACTTGTTCATTTATAACCGACGACTTTGCTAAGAACTTAGAATTTCTTAAGGACGAGTTAGAATACCCCATAAACATAGAAATTGTGAATAGAGACATAATCCATGTTAAGTACGTGCATAAGAACTATAGAGTGGATATTAAGGTTAATATCATGAACGTAGATCTTTTCCCTATTCAACTTGGAGAATTCGACGTTATTTTGGGTATGGACTGGTTATCCAATTATGGGGCGATAATTGATTGCCAGAAGAAGCATATTAACCTTATGACTCCGTCTAAGGTTGTGTTTTATGGTAGCAAGTCGCCTAGACAAGCGAGTTATCTGACGATGATGTAGGCCCAGAAGTTGTTACAACAAGGCTGTGTAGGATATCTAGCTTACATAGTCGATAGTCATAAAGAGAATCCGAAAATAGATGAGATACCAATAGTGAGGGATTTTTCAGACGTATTTCCGGATGATTTTCTAGGACTTCCTCCAGATAGAGCAGTAGAATTCGTGATCGATTTGGCTCTAGGAATGGCTCTAATATCGAAGGCACTGTACCGAATGGCACCGGTAGAGATGAAAGAACTAATGGTTCAACTACAAGAATTACTGGACAAGAAGTATATCCAACCAAGCGTATCGCCGTGGGGAGCGCCGATTTTATTCGTGAAGAAGAAGGATGCGACAATGCGACTCTGCATCGACTATAGAGAACGGAATAAGGTCACGATTAAGAATAGATATCCATTATCGAGAATCGACGACCTGTTCGATCAGTTAAAGGGAGCAAGATACTTTTCAAAGATAGTCTTGAGGAGTGGTTATCATCAACTGAAGGTGAGACCAAAGGTTGTACCAAAGACAGTGTTCAGAACACGATACGGTCACTACGAATTTTTGGTAATGTTATTTGGTCTAACGAATGCTCCTGCAGCATTTATGGGCTTAAAGAATAGAGTGTTCAAGCCATTTTTTGGATAAATTCGTAGTGGTATTTATAGATGATATTTTGGTATATTCAAAAATCAAGGAAGAACATGAAGAGCATTTGAGGGTGACATTAGAGACATTGAGAAGGGAGAAGTTATATGCCAAGTTTTTGAAATGTGAATTCTGGATTGAAATAGTACAATTTCTTGGACATATGATCGATAGGGATGGAATTTCGGTGGATCCCTCCAAAGTTGAAGCTGTGATTAACTAGGACCAGCCAAAGAAGCCTTCGAAAGTAAGAAGTTTTTTTGGATTGGCAGGTTATTACAGAATATTCATTCAGGATTTTTCCAAGATCGCAACTCCGTTGACGAATTTGACTAGAAAATCGGTGAAATTTGTTTAGACGGAGAAGTGTGAGGAAAGCTTTCAAGAATTAAAGAAGAGGTTAAGTTCAGCACATGTGTTATCTCTTCCAGATGATACACAAAATTTTGTGGTATATAGTGATGCATCGCATAAAGGACTTGGCTGTGTGCTTATGCAAAACGGCAGAGTCATTGCGTATGCGTCACAATAACTGAAAGATTATGAGAAGGGGTATCCGACCCATGACTTGGAGTTAGCTGTAGTGGTTTTTGCTTTGAAAATCTGGAGGCACTATCTCTATGGGGAGAAGTGTGAAATAAATACAGACCACAAGAGTCTGAAATATATTTTTACACAGAAAGACTTGAACATGTGCCAAAGAAGGTGATTGGAGTTAATTAAGGACTATGATTGTGAGATTCTATACCATCCGTGTAAGGCAAATGTAGTTGCCGACGCCTTAAGTAGAAAGGGTCAGGAGAAACTAATGATCTTGACCGATCAGGAGGAGTTAATTTTAGCAATGGAAAAGATGGAATTGGAAGTGAAGTGTCTTATGGAGATTAATGAGAAGCTATTTTAGATACAATCTGGTACAACTCTACTAGACAAGGTTAAGGAAGCTCAACTTCAGGATGACGAATGTATAACAGTGGCAAAGATGATATTTGAAGGAACTGAATCAAGATTTAAGATGGATAAGGAAGGAAAACTGAGATTTGAGAGTAGAATTTGGGTACCACCAGTACCAGAGATTAAGGAAGAAATTTTGAGCGAGGAACATAACTCACGATATTCGATTCACCCTGGTAGTACCAAGATGTACCAAGATTTTTGACAACATTTCTGGTGGCCAAATTTGAAATGAGAGGTTGTAGAATGTGTTGTCAAGTATCTGACATGTTAGAAAGTGAAAGTAGAACATCAGAGGCTGAGTGGGTTACTACAACCTTTAGAGATTCCAAAAGGGAAATGGGAACATATTATGATGGATTTCGTGGTTGGCCTACCAACAACTCAGAAAGGCTACGATGCAGTATGGGTTATTGTTAACCGATTGACAAAATCCGCACACTTCCTTCCGATCAAAATCAGATTCAACTTAGATCAGTTGGAAATGTTATATGTGAAAGAGACTATTTTAAGGCACAGAGTTCCGGTGTCAATTATTTCAGATAGAGATCCGCGCTTTACGTCGAACTTCTGGAAACATCTACAGGAATGCGTGGGTACACAATTGCGAATGAGCACGGCATATCACCCTCAGACAGATGGACAGAGTGAAAGAATAATTCAGACATTAGAAGACATGTTAAGAGCTTATATAATGGACTTTAAAGGAAATTGGGATGATCATCTAACGCTCGTAGAGTTCGGCTACAACAACAGTTACCACGCTAGTATTGGCATGCCGCCTTATGAAGCGTTATACGGCAGAAAGTGCAGAACTCCGCTATACTAGTATGAAGTTGGCGAAAGACAATTACTAGGCCCAGAATTGGTACAATAAATAGCAAAAATAGTCAAAGTGATCCGAACAAGATTGATAGCAGCTCAAGATAGACAGAAGAAATACGTCGATTCATACCGTAAGAATGTTGAGTTTGAATCGGGTAGTTATATGTTCTTAAAGGTCTCTCCCTAGAAGGTTAAGATCAGGTTTGGAAAGAAAGGGAAATTAAGCCCAAGATTCATTGGACCCTTTGAAGTTCTGTGAAGGGTCAGAGAAGTTACGTATGAGGTAGCCTTACCTCTAGCTCTAGAGAATGTCCACAATGTTTTCCATGTTTCAGTTCTACGACCCTACAAACCCGATTACAAGCACGTGATTGAATATGAACCCCTACATTTTGGCAAAGACTTATCTTACGAAGAAATTCATGTACAGATTGTCGACCGAAAAGAGCAAGTTCTACGAAATAAAGTAATACCTTCTATTAAGGTAATTTGGAGGAACCACAACGCTGAAGAAGCAACATGAGAACTCGAAGAGAATATGATGAAGAATTATCCTCATTTATTTACTTAGAGTATTATAAGCGATTCTGGTGACAGAATCTTTGTGGGGGAGAATGTAACGAGGATGAATTATTTGAGTCGTGATTTCGAGGACATAATCCTTTTAAGGGGAAAGATGTGACAATAGAGATTTTGTAATTTAATTTTAATATTTATTAGATTAAATAAATATTTTTTGATAAATTAATTATTAGATTAAATAATTAATTGATGAAGTGATGGTAGATTAATTTAATTATAGTGTTATATTTATTAAATTAATGTAAAGAATCTTTATTATTCAAGTATGTATTTATGTGAGCTTTTTGAATCAAAAGAATATTTAATAAGCCTAATGTAATTTTAATTAATTTAATAATTAATTAGAGAATTAATGAAATTGACATAATTAATAAATGAGAAATTTAATTGTGTGACTATGTGAATTAATGAGAAATTATTATATGTTATTTAAAATAAATTAAACAAGATATTTGATTTATTATTTAATTGGGTGTGACATTATTAAACTATAGTATAGGAGATTAATTAAAATAATTAGAAGGGTTATTTATGTTTTAAGCCAAACGAGGCCTTATGAGGAGTTGGGGGCAGTTAAACCACGTATGGATTAATCGACCTCATTTGTCTTTATAAATGATCAATCTGTTTTGTTTTTACGTATTTTTCAATTAAGTGTTCAACCTGATAGTTAGAGAATTCACAGGGATTTCAGAGAGAGTTGGAGGAAATTGGGTTATTGAAGAATCAGAAGGATTGATTGAGGGTAATATCCTCAACCCAGTTTATTTACGTCATTTAAAGTTTTATGAATATGGCTCTCAAGTTTTCTGTAAAGTCTCTATAAATTGGAAATTGTATTGTTTATGTGGATATATGTGATAATATGTTAGCATAGCATGTTTTACTATGTATTATAAATTTCCATATCATCAGTTTCATAAAAATTATACAGTATATGGTTACAGAGTATAGAATATGGCCATATGGCCCTTATACGTAAATTTAATATGTCAAACATACATTGTTTCGTAAAATTCACACTTGTATATAATTATGCATGTTAAAATGAAGAAAAAAACCTTGAATGGATGGATTTGGTGTTATAACGAATCCGTAGTGTTAATTTTATGTTTTATGTTCAAAACCTTCAAGAACATCAAGAACAGTGAAATTTCATGTGTTGATTTCGTAAATTATGTGTTTTAACTTGTTAAAATCATGCTAGAAGGGTTGAGTATTAGTTATTTGTGTATTACAATGTTTGGGTATGTCTAAATTCGTGTAAAAATAAATTAATTGGAGGTTTTTGGCCATGTTCTGCAATTTTTGCGAATTGCAGAACTGAAACTGGAGTCTCACGCCATGGCACCAACTCCATGCCTAAGACCCCAAGAAATAATGAGCCTTCAAGGCCATTACCGCTTGCCAAGAACAATATATAATGAAGTAAATACCACTTAGCAGATTGTCCAGAAATGAAATTTTTTAAAAAGCTCAAGTCTAGCAATATGATAGTAACTTAATCTAATGAACATAAAAACATTTTAGACATATAATGAGATGTTAAAATAAATTCTTAAAATGGAAATAAAAAATTTATGTGACAATGAGTATAGTAGTTTGACAATGAGTATAGTAGTTTGACTAAGTATAGTCATAATTTGAGTTAGACAAAAAGAATGAACTTGTGATGACTAGTACGTTATAATTGACTGGTATTGTGAACGTAAATGATATGTAGGATTTAAATCAAGGAACGAGTATAACTAACGTGTAATCTACACACGAGGCAAGTTTCCTACCTCTACTCATTATCATTATATGGGTTTATAAGTTGTCTCTTTACATCGAGCAAATTCTCGTTATTATTGATCAAGTCCATTGTGTTATATTAAAAGTATATTAATCTTTCAAAGTATGATTCTGTTATACAATAATTACTCTATTGTATATCTCTTGAGATTGTTATTCGATTTAAATTATCAGTTACTATTGAACCTTGTTAAATTAGTGAACCCTTAATGATTCGACTAGTCCATAGTTGATGAGCGTTCTAAATTTCAGAACCCTTGATGAATTATCCAAACCAAACTTCCTTTGGTGCGGACTCTAATGTCAAACTGAGATGAACAACCCTGTATAGGGGATTACTTATGCGTTAGCGTTAAGATATAGTGCACAGTATGGTACAAAGGGTTGATCCCCCTATGTACGAGAAGAAGAGTCCATAGTCTTATGACTGTTAAAGGTTTCAAGTATAAACACTTGACAACCTAGGACATAGTTCAAGGTCTTATGACCCTTAGAAGTTCTTTTGTTTCTTGTTATTCACTCTTGATTTAGAAGGTGAGTTTTCCTATTTCAGAAGTCTTTGATTTATTCGTATGTTATTATTCATTTGTTATATTGTTATACATGTGGGCAATCGTGCTTACTCTTGTGTAATAATAACATTGCAGTTATGAATGAAAGATCAAACGAGCCTTCCACTAGTAAAGGCAAGGGCAAGGTTAACAAATGAAGAAGACTTGTTGTTATTGTGTAATGATATTTAGACTTGATGTTGTTTAAGACTTGTTATTTGTTTATGATTCTGCACAGATGTTTAAGGTTAGAGTAACCTGGGATTGTATTTTTATGCAGATGATGTAACCCCATAAGGGGAGATTTATTTATTTATTTCTATTTATTGCATGGTTTGCATTTATTTATGGGTAGATAGATAGATGATATTTGTACAGTGAACACCAAATCATGTGGAAACTGAAGTACCTAGATTTGGGGGTGTCACACTTTCTTCATTCATTGGGTTCTACAACCAAATTCTTTCTCTAATGATCTTTCTATAATCATCATATTCCTCACATCTTCCTCTTCTAAGAGTTTTACATTTCTCTTCTTTATGGAGTTTCAATTCTTTCTTGAAATTATTATGTTTTGCTTAATTTTCTCATCCTTTCCACTTTCACCTTTCAGAATAATAAGAATCTTCCACAATTACTCAATAATTGGGAAGCGATATGAATAACAAGAATTTAAAATATTCCAAATCATGCTGAGGGGTCACAAGACCGTGAACTCTATTCTCGGTTTACTAGTGCTTCAACTCAATCCTTCACACTGCAAACCAGAGTGTTTATCAATCACAAAGACTGAAAACACCCTCCACACGTATACTAGGTGGCCAGCCTATTGTACCACTACGTTGGACCACAACGTAGTGTTTTGTAACGACTATATGCGTTATGCTCGGAACCATTGTCCCCGAAAATATGTCCCCTTATAGGGTTATTCACCTCAGCTTTTCAACATCTGAATCCACACCAAAACAATTTGGTTCGACATAAATTTTCAATAAACGCTTGAATTTCATGATCATCTTTCAATATTCATCTAGCTGAATCAAATAGCATTGACTTCTACAATAATTCGAACATCAATCGAAATATATATATATATATATATATATATATATTCTCATATCTTAAAGAAATCTCAAAAATCCTTTTATGGAGTCATGATTATGACGTTGTCATACTACGTCTCACCATAGTGGGCTGACGATCATATGATCACATCCAACACCAGGTTCCATTGCATTGATGACTTCATCGTTTATCATATCACCCGATACATATAATTAAAATATATTTTGAAAATTTTAAAAAATCATTTTATTTTCTAGCCGAAACAAACGACATAGATATGCGAATAATAACACTGTTTTAAAAAAATTCTCTGGTTCACTAGTGTGACCCAACATTTTTTCAAAAATCAAAAGTATAACCATCGGCACGAAGTCAATAAATTTTGAAAATCTAGCAAAGCTAAAAGATTTGGAATATCCAGGTATCCATCAACTTCAATCTTTACTTCATTACTTTACCATTCTATCAATCTTCAACTTCATCAATGCTCTCTATACTATAATCATTTTCTACCCAAAATAGTTCATCAAACTTACCGCACATTGGAAGTTCAGGAACTTGCCACAATAATATTAGTTTAAGAACTTATCCTAGTCAGACCATAGGCGTCCATTCATTGAGAGGTTCAAAACATACCATATTATTATGGGTCACAAACTTACCATATGCATTAGTTTTAAGAACCGCACCTAATCCTAATAATATCTAACTAATCTTAATAGTTTCTAACTATTAAATATACACATGAGAAAAGAATCACCTTTTCGCCACATATACATTGATAGCGCAACACCAACATCCCAATAATTATCAATGTAATAAACTGAGTGCAAGCATATAACCCTCGCCCATAAAAAGGTTTGTACAACTCAGCCATCACATGAGTCCTCAATTGAAATCCCACCTAACTCTATCTTACTCTTAACTTGCTCTTTGCTCGATACGAATTTTTTGTACCACATCATCTATAACTCCTCGTGAGTTATCTTGTACTATATCATAGTACATTATCTTCATAGCATCAAGCTATAATTATTCAAACATACATACCATCTTTCTTTTATAACTTAAACAGATCACGTTGTGATCCTATTCTATAATCATCTCCTTTAAAATTCTTTTCTTAACTCATGATCGTTTTGTTTTACGATCATCTTTATTTCCTTTTTCATCATTTACGATTTTGTTTATACTTTTAATCTTACAGGCTCTATCTATTCATCATTATTCGTTATCTTGGCTATTGGAGTTAGGCAACTCCCATATCTTATCTTTATATTTCTTCAAGATTCTTCTTTGAATTCTCTTATTTATAAAATAATTCTTCCTTTAAGAATTTCTAACTTTATTTACATTGCTCAACATTTTAGTTAAGTTCCACATTTTCATCATACATATCCATTTCTATACTTGGTACACATCGAGTCTCTAATAGTTTCAATATGGTACACTGAGTGGTTTCCCACAAACAACCAACAAACTAGGTTCTGAGTTGCTAGTTCGTATATACCTCCGCTCTATGAAGGAATCGTTTAGCCCAGATACCACACATCAACTATTTAAGAGTACAATTGTACCATACTAAAATATAACTTTTTGATTCTTAACTTCTTTATCATTCTCTTCTTATAGATATTGCTTATTTTTTATCACCTTACATCCTTATTATTGGAGTTGGCTAACCCCACTTTCATATTCCTTATAACTCTGCGAGATTCTTCTTTGAATCCTCTCACACATGTTTTAATCCCTTCTTTATATATTTCTTAAATTACTTCTTATTGTTCAAACTCTATTTGAGGTTATTCTTTATCGTCTTCTCCTTTATTCTCTAAGGTTATAGCCTAGGGTACTCTTACCTAAGGTTTATAACCTAGAGCTTTGGTATCAACTGTAATGACCCCAAAATTCATAGAATTTAATTCTCGATTATGGTCAATAATAATACATTCAACCTCTAATTTTACATCATTAAACGATAATACAACCATTAAAATTTGCTGAATAATTAAAATTTTGTATTACAAACTATCCGCGTTCCCAAAACCTTCAACCTTTACATCTAAATATCTCAGAATCATTTTAATACTACAATAGTTTACATCGCAAAACGTTATTACAATTCAACATTTATACATTGTTCGGAACCTTAAACATGGTTCAAATAATAATAACTCAGCCAAAGTATATAATTCTTCAAGTATCACATCTGACTCATTTCTTTCAAGTAAGACATAACTTTACCTTGAATCTTGAACCTACAAAAGTGGTTATTTGCAAGGTTGAGCTCGACAGCCCAGAAAAATCTAACAGTTTTCATGCATCACGTAGCAAATAATAACATGCTCAACATATATCTCATAAACATCGGACTAACATAACATAAATGCTACAATTCATATAACAATTATAAAGATTGAGTTCCTTACTCAATCAGCATGCTTTAGTCAAATAACGTAGTCATAAACTAACTTTAACATTTTATACATTCAACATATATATAACACATCATGCTCTTTGCAATAAAGATTTAAAACAATCAAATTCACATAGCAAATAGGAACTGAAAGACTTGCCTTGATTGTTGTTTACCAATAATAGTTTAACAGCTTACAGTTATCTGTAATTCATGTGCCCTACACAGTTATATAATCATTCACATCAACTATTAGTCCAATAGCAACGCACAATAGTTGTAATGTAAACTTTAATCTACATCCTATAAATCTTCCTATCACAGATACATAATGTTCAATTTGATTGTGTTAACTTTCGACTTATATCTCACTATATTTCGTACTCGAAGTTCATTTAAGTGTTTAAGTCTTGCTAGGACTACTTATTGGTTTTATATTAAATCCATTCCATATCTTATAATATTCATTTCAATTGAATGGAAACACTTTTTAAGTTCATTAACACTTGGCACGACATTTCGACGTTCATTCGACACACAACCGATTCGTCTCTCTTGTGAGTGCTTAGTATGCTTATACAACTTATCTAATACATCCTTTATTAATGTTAAGCATCATTATATTTACTAATATTCATGTTTTATAACTTAGGACAACATCATTTATCGTCAGAAGCACTATATTTGCATATGTGCATTCCCGACGCCCTCCGATTGCCTCCTAATACATATCAGTCCTACAAATGACCGTTTTGATCCCTGTTCCCGACCTCAAACTGAAAACTTAAAGAATGAAGGTTGTAGGGCTATTCGTTCTCGTTCCAGATCATCTTGAATCACCTCAATCGGAGTTCGTATGAAAAGGTTATGGCTGTTTTACTACAGGAGGTCAAAACTGTCCGACTCAGACCACTTTTCTAGCGCTGGGGCGCGAGACAATGGCGCTGGGGTGCGAATTCCATTGTTGGGGAACGAATTTCAGCGCTGGGGCGCGAAGTTTTGGGCTATTTTTGGCATTGAGGCGCGAAATTCAGAGTTGGGGCGCCAAAACATATAGAACCCAACCACGAAGAACAGAATAACTAAATTTTGGACTAATTACTTGTCGACGTTGGGATTTTTAGTGTCCCTTTTCGTTACTTGTTCTTTAGTGTTCTCATGTTAATGTGAGATTTATTTGAAAAAATAAGTGAAAAAGGTCCGACATGTGTAATGTCGACTATTTGACTTTAAGAGTCGCTAGTTGGTGTATTTAACTGGTTGCACCAACGCAACCGAAAAGGTTTACACATTGACCCAGTGATGTGACACTGCTAAACGGGTCTGTGAAACCGAGATTCATTTAGGGTTTGGGGGCTTGGTTATGCGGAGGGAAGGTGTTAGGCACCCCCCGACATCCGTGTTGCCACGGTGACCGCCGCTTCTCAAAGAAAATGTTATATGAATGTGTGTGTGTGTGTGTGTGTGGATCAATGTGCAATTATTTGGAAGTGGTGTTATGCCTCGTTGCACCTATATACATAGGGTTTGAATTTTGTAGAAAATTTAATTTTAAGCAAGATATAGCAATGAAGTTTTATAAAAAAAAGCTTTTTCAAACCATGTGCTCAATAGTAATTGAGGCCTTTGATACTTCCGTTTTATTATTAAATGTTCGGCTGGTTTGCTTTTATTTTCGAGATGCGAGGCATCTATGAGAAAATAATATACAGCAGTGCCAAACTCCTTATGGGCATGACAGTCATCCAAGGAAATTCAGACACTGTAAATAATGTACAAGCTACTTACTGCTGGAAAAAGTCCATCACGGGAACCGAATCTTGATTCAGTAGACTGAATCTGTGATCACATGATTCCTAAGCTCAAATGATACTGCAATTTGTATGGAAAGAAGTAAGAAGTTATATATATATATAAAAGCGGTAAAAATATCTATATATATATGTATGTACATGATCAGCCACCACGAAGCAACTCCATGGGGGGTCATAAATGTAAATAAAGCAATAAATGCTATCAACTGCCATGGAGTAAACTCCAGGCGGGACTTGAATGTAAATAAAGCTGTAAAAGCTATCAACTGCCACGAAGTAAACTCCATGCAGCAAAAAATATATATATATATATATATATATATATATATATATAAGCAGTAAATGTACCGAATATAAAATCCAGGCTCATCGGATATGTTCGACAATAGTTATATATATAAGTGTGTGTATATATATATATATATATATATATAAGCAATTAAACGCACCAGATGTAAAATCCAGGCTCATCAGACAGAATCTGACAACAGTTTATAAATATAAATATATATATATATATATATATATAAGCCAATAAACGCTCCAGACCGAAGTCTAGACTCAATCGAGGCATAACTCGATAATGTTAGTCCATATAAAAATATTTACATATATATATATAAGTATATATATACAGACAGAAATAAAAACCACGGACCGAAGTCCGGGCAAACACACTCACACGACTCTCAATATGTATAACAGTGTGTGCTATTATGAGAAGAAAATTTTATAGAATGTAAGAAGGCTTACAGTAGGCTGACAAAGTAGACTTCTATGACTCTATGTGGATAAATACTCAGCTCCCGCCAGAAAAAATATAGCTATGTGTGAGCTAACAGAAGAGGAAACACTCAATATGGGTGTGTACAGAGTAAAGTGGACAGGGCTTCCTCGCCTTTTCTCTCTCTTAAAATGGCTAACCCTCAGCCTATATTTATAGACTGATGGCCGCAATTGTACCTGCGGCAGTCGTAGTTACACCTGCAGCTGGTCGTGGTGGGCCCGGGCTTCGAGGGTCCCGTCGTCTCGAAGTACATGCACTTGTGCACTGTAATGTCCGCTCGAACTTGCAGAACTTCAATCTGAGTATCCGAACGAGGTATATGTGACCTTCTTCGGACTGCTTGTGTCAAGAGTTATGCAATGACATGGATTAGAGGTTGTACGAAGCCAGGAAGAGGGGACCATGCCCATGATCTTCAAGATTCAAATTCTATCCGGTGTATTGTCACGCGTAATAGTCACTCAGGATTGGATATCCTGGTTCTTGAAGGACATAGTTGTATTTATGTATGTATGAAGTGTTGAGACGACGCGCAGATGATGTGGCAAGATTACATTTGACTCTTCGCCGGGGTTATCTCCGGTTTGAGTTGAAAGCAGACGTTGCTCAGGGTTACATCTGAGATTGAACTGCTGCAAGTGTTTGAATGTCGTAAGGTCATCTTGTAAGTGTCTGTATGCCCGGTGTTAGCTCTGGGTTTGAGAGATGAGTGCCTCGGCAGGAAGTCTGAGATTGAAGCTGATAGCATGTGTTTGAAACAAGCATTTCTGGTGTTATCGTCGGAACTACAACAACATTCCTTTGGGTTATCGCCAATGATGAAACTCGGGGTTATCTCCGAGGTTGGAAATGATCCTTCCTGTGTGTGTTTTGGGGTTGAGAATGAGGCTCCCGGTGTGTGGTTTGGGTTGTGAACTGATCCTCCGATTGTATCCGGAATGGAGACCGAACTTCCAGTGGTATCCGAAATGGATGTGACATGTCTTCCAGGGTTATCTTCGAAAGACGATTCTGCCCTCCTATAATGTTAGTAACAGTTGTGCAGAAAATTTTTGAGTGTCTACAGATGCCCCCCTTTATCATATTCATGCAATGCAAGGCATGGATAGGATAAAGAATCCTATACACTTGAAATGCAAGTGAAATAAGCATGATACTATGTGCAGCAACATGATGCAAATGTATGATGCACGATTGTCAGGTAATCCTGTTGGGATGACAATCAGTGATGGCTTGGACATGCGATCTAAGTCTTCAAGGATGTTGACGTTGGGGTTATCACCAAAGTCTCGAATCCTAGACGCTGGCTTATATTCCATAGAGGTACCTCTTGTGTGTTAGAGATCTATGGGGATAAAGCTTTTGTCTTCTTGAGGATGTGTATAACATATTCCCTCATCTTGTTGGAGTTACTACCAACAGCCTATTGTTGTCAGGGTTGCCTGACCTTCGTTGATGTGTATATCACCGAATAGATCCCTAATGGGTGCATTGTCAAGGTTACTTGACCTTCATTGATGTATGTGTCAATGGTCGTATTGCATTATAACCCCCGCCGGGGAAAGGTTGATGAGTTGCTTGGATGGGTTTACTTGCCATCGGCTGAAATGACGTCAAGGCTGCTTGACCTTCATTGATGTGTGTATCAATGGTTGAATGCGCTGAAACCCCCGTCGGGGATACATGGATAAATTGCTTCGATGGGTTTACTTGTCATCAGCTGAAACGACGTCAAGGCTGCTTGACCTTCGTTGATGTGTGTATCAATGGTTGAATGCGCTGTAACCCACGCCGGGGATACGTGGATGCTTGAAAGATGTGTGTTGTGACCCCCTCCGGGGCTACGTAGATATTTGAAACTTCGGCGTTGTAACCCCCGCAGGGGATGTTTAGCATTTCATGGTTTTGTATGTTGTAACCCCCGCTGGAGATACTTAGATATTGTAATCATGCAATGGGGGCATCGGACCATTATGGGGTATTACCGAGCATGATTTGTGAAAGCTGAGTTCATCGGTATAGTATACCCTGCATTCAGGCGAATACCAATGAAATGACGGGAGTTCAATTCTAACCTGTGCTAAACCAGGATTCCAGGCTATTCCGATCAATCGCGTAGCATTCTTATTCCTGATTTGGCCTTTTCAGCTTGTGAGACCTCCTTTGCAACTCTAACTGGAGCGAGCCGGAGGTGTGTGACCCATAGAAGAGTGTCACAGGTACACCTGCAGTAGCCGCAGGTGGACCTGCGGCCAACCGTGGCTATGTAAAGCCCAAAGGTTGCTTTCATAAGTCATTTTCAAGCTGTACGACGAAGGAAATTTGAGAGCTTCTCATCAGACTTGTCGAGTTCGGGCAACTTTCTGCATAATCTGCTACCGTACAAGCGTTCTTTGTTGTCCTGGTAACGTATGCATGTTTTCTTTTCCAGTTTCAATCCATTGGAAAATGACTTATCACATGAAATGCATTTAGACACATAGTAGTGAATATGCATGCTGATATGACTTGATAAAAAATATTCAACATAGCAAATGTTAGTATTTAAACCATGTTGAACATAATGATGTGAAAAAATTTAACTTTTGAAACAGTCAAATTGGCACCTTTACTATCATTTCTTATCCTATCTAAGGACAAATGAGTAAAGGTAGACAAGCAAAATAATCTTGGTAATTAGAATACACTTACGGATTTTTTACTATAATGTATTAAATGTATATAGGATGTATATGACTGTGTATAGGTGTGCTATTGAATGGCCACCTAGTCATGCCTATGTGTATGTGGATAGTCCCATTTACAAAGGGCTATGGAAAAATTTTCCCAAAATATAGGAATGAGTAGTCATGCATTTTTAACTCTACTGTAGATGTATGTTAAAACAATGCATGCATACATGTAATGCATTTTGAAAAGCTCCAGGTAAGAATTTACCACACCCTTTCTGAGGTGATTTGGAGACTTGTTGTCCAGATATTATGGATCTGGATCAGCCGAGTAGTTCCCGTAGGACCACTTCAGGTGTACGGAGGAGGGCTTCTAAAGAGCCTCAATGCCGGTCTGTTAGACAACCTCGTCGTTTGGTGGAGGTAGTGATTCGTCCTATCCGGGTTGAAGTGTCGGATGTCGAGGACGAGGAGGAAGATGTACCAGTCGAGGTTCCTGCTCCTGCTGTACGTGTTCCCCATAGGGGGTTTCCAGGTATTTAAGTGGCGAACCCAGATCTTCTGGGTGACTTAAGTTGGCATCCTTTAGTATACCTGCACGCAAACGAGGTATGAAGTTAGATCTTAATCTTCCTTGTTTCATATTGATGAGGAGTAAAGGAGTCTGATGTTGATCTGCATTTGATGTAGGTTCTCGGCTTCACACAGCCTCGAGGGAACTGGTTTAGCATCCACTCTATGTATCAGGCCTTGCATGATGACTACAGAACGATTATCCATGGCTGGGGATTTGGAGCGTTCTCTTCTATTCTTCCCCGTCGCTGTCCCTGGGGTTACCTCAGGGCATTATCTGAGCGGTGGTTTCACCAGACTCGGTCACTTCATTTGTTGGACTGTGAGGTGATGATGACGCCAATGGATTGGCGGTTTATCACAGGTATAGAGTTTGGAAGGGATCTAGTGCCTTGTACGGTGGATATTACCCCTACTGCCATCAGATCCTTGTTGGGAGTTCCGGCGGAGGTGCTTAAGGGCAGGACTGTACGTACAGGTTGTGAGACCCCAAATTTTATGAATAAAGATTTAAATTTCTCGAAATATTTTTTTAATATTATGGTGTAGATTTGATATAATGTTATAGTTTTGGTTAATATTTATAAATTTTGAAAAGTATGCAAGTTGTTGTATAATATTCGATTGGTCGGGGAATATTCTTTTTGTCGGGGAATATCCGTACGACGGTACAATCATTGGTGGACCCCATAACGGAATTATTGTCGAATTGAGAAAACGATAAAAATATTTTTATGAAAATAATGGCAGAAGTTTTATCGTTAATATTGTTGAACTACTCGGTAGTAAAAGTACAGTAATACGCGTGGTTGCATAGTAGCACACGGTATTGATTATTGATGCTTATGTGAGAAGTCACTTAGTTTTGTTCAATTATTGCTTCAGTAATTGTTGCATAGTATCTCACGTTAATTGATTCAATTATTGTCGATATTTTATATATTCTTAAATCAATAATTGAGATGACAATGTTATTAATATTATTATTTGCAATATTAACGATGTCTAGAAGTTCCAAGGAGAGGTTTGGTCACCTAATTACGTACCAATAGGGAGAAATCCTTATTAGAAAGCTCCCTCTTTCTTGAGAACGACCTGGTCGATTAATAATGTGAATTATAATAATGATGATGACGTTTTATTTTATTAGTATTATTAATGTAATAAAACAGAAAACCTTTTTATATAAAACATAATACTTTTATAAAATTATTCATTTTATTAGACTATAAATATAATATATTATATTCTATTATGCATAGTATTTTGCATAGTAAAATCTTTTTATATAAAACAGAATACTTTTATAAAGTTATTTTTTTTCTTAGATAGTAATTAGAATATATTACATTTTATTATGCATAGTATTTGCACAGTGCCTGCATAGTATTTGCATAGTAAAATCTTTTTATATAAAACAGAATACTTTTATAAAGTTATTCGTTTTATTAGATTATAAATAGAATATATTATATTTGTTAGAATGCAATCATGCATGCATGTGATTCCCTATGATGGGAAATTTTATTCCCCAACCCGTGAGTACTCCCTCCTCCCGTGACTCCCTTATTCTCTCCTTCCCCTCCTCTTCTCTTCTCCTACTTTGCCTATAAAATGAAATGATATCAGAAGGAAAAGATGAGTGAGTTCATCAGAAGGTTTCTTTCCTTTTTCTCTTACTTATTCTCTCTAAATTTATATAGTAATTATAAGAGTATTTTTATACACTTTGCTAAAATTTTATAACACGTTATCAACACGAAGCTCTAACCAATTGAGACGGTAAAATTTAATTCATGCAATTTATTATTATACTGCCGGTTAGGCTATGCCACCAATAATATAATTTTATTCTTATAATTGCATTTAAATTCTGTTATTTACAATGGTACCATCTATCCTTGTTAATCTTACAATACTTGGTGGGAACCTTTTTACCATTTATTATTCTGTTGGAATATCCTGTCGGTGCGAATTTGGTCTGACCTGGTTCCGTTCTTTATTATTCTGTTGGAATATCCCGTCGCGCGTAATTTTGCTTCGACTGGTTCCGATTCTTTATTATTCATTGAGAATAACCTCGCATGCATCGTTGGTCTATCGCATGCATGGTGAAATTCTTCTGTTATTCGATTATTTATTATTCTGTTGGAATAACCTGCCTACGCGGACTACCGTATGCATGGTGAAATTCTTATGTTATTCCATTATTTATTATTTTGTTGGAATAACCTGTCTATGCGAACTACCGCATGCCGGGTGAAAATCCATTTGCATTATGCTAATAACATAAATATAAGAATATTTATATTTGCATTTTATCACCACTTGAGGTCGTGATTTAGTTTATTTTTTATATCATACATGCAATTATTTATTATTTTAATAAATAATAATTGTGTTTTAACCCAGAATAGATGGCAAACTTGGCAAAAATAGATTTTTCTATTTTGAAAATCTCTGGAGACAACTATTTGGCCTAGGCACTTGATGCAGAATTGCACCTTAGTGCAAATGAGTTAGAAAAGACCATTGAATCAGAAAATACAGCTACTTCGGCACAAAATGCAAAAGCCATAATTTTTCTTCGTCACCATATTGATGATGGATTAAAGACTAAGTATTTAACAGTCAAAGATCCTTTATCTTTATGGACACAACTGAAGGAAAGATTTGATCACCAAAAATTGGTTGTTCTCCCTAATGCCAAATTTGAGTGGCTTAATTTAAGGCTACAAGATTACAAATCAATTACGGAATATAGTTCCAATATTTATAGAATAACCTCTACTTTGGCTTTGTGCTGAGATCCAGTTTTTGAAACCCAAATGTTAGAGAAAACACTCTCAACTTTTCATCCCACCAACATGATTCTGTCACAACAATATAGATAATGTAACTTCACAAAATTCAGTGACTTGTTGTCTATCCTCCTTGTTGCAGAAAAGAATAATGAATTATTGTTGAAAAACCATCATGTACAGCTAACGAGTGCTACCCCATTGCCGGATATTAACAGCACGTCATTCCAGCAGAATAAACGTGACAAGAGATGGTCATATAATAAGAAGTCTTGGGGATGAAAGAATAAACGAGGCCATCATAACAACAAATTCCAAAACCGCGATAATTCAAGCCACCTGAAGTGGCAAGTGTCTGGGTCGGGTAAAAATAAAGAAAATGCAACACAGAAAAAGAACAAACCAGATGTTTGTTTTAGGTGTGGAATGAATGGGCATTGGTCGCGTACCTGTCGTATGCCGAGGCATCTGGCTAATTTATTCTAGGAGTCTCAAAAGAACAAAGTAATGGAGGCAGAAACAAACTTTGTTAATCATCAATTGAATATTGTTGATGATCCACCAATGACCAACAATGAGGAAAAGATTGTTGATATTATTGAACCTTCTGAAAGTATCTTTTGGGATATCGTTTAATTTCTTGTTTTAATTAAACACCCTGCATGTATAATATTATTAGTTTTCATTCTATATGTGGTATGTGTTTCTCATGAATAAAATTATATTTGAGATATAACTTTTCTTATTTATGTTTTTATATGTGAAGACCATTTTTAATGGATATGGAGGATATATGTTTAGCAGACAGTGCAACAACTCATACAATCCTTCGAAATGAGAAATATTTTTCACAACTGATCAAGGCTAAGGGAAATGTAGGAACTATCTCTGGCACATCAAATTTAATCGAGGGATTTGGAAAAGCTAGTTTCATGCTACCAAATGAGACACAAGTTTTTATCAAAAATGTTTTATATTCTAGTAAATCAAGAAGAAATTTTCTTCGTTTTAAAGTTAATCGACTAAATGGTTTTCACATTGAAACAACCAATGAGAATGATAATGAATATCTTCTCATTACTTCTACTATTTCTGGAAAAAAGGATATCTTAGAAAAACTTCATTCAATTTCTCCTGGATTATATACTATGAGAATTAGAGCAATTGAGTCTCATAATGTTATGATTCCAAAAATCATAGATCCCAAATCGTTTATGCTTTGGCATGAAATACTCGGTCATCCAGGTACTTCTATGATGTGTCGTATTATTGAAAATTCTACTGGTCATCCTCTCAAAGATAATAAGGTTTTTCCTAGTAGTGAATTTCCATGTACTGCGTGTTCTCGAGGAAAATTAATTGTTCGACCATCACCAGTAAAAGTTTATAAAAAAGCCCCAAAATTCCTAGAGAGAATTCAAGGAGACATTTGTGGACTTATTCACCCATTGTCTGGCCCATTTTGATATTTCATGGTTTTAATAGATGCTTCAACTAGATGGTCTCATGTTTGTCTTCTCTCTTCTCGAAATTTTGCCTTCTCAAAATTTCTTGCTCAAATAATCAAGTTACGGGCTCTGTTCTCAGATCATCCAATCAAGTCAATTCGACTTGATAACGCAGCTGAATTTTCATCAATGACCTTTAATGATTTTTGTAAGACTATTAGAATCTCTATTGAGCATTATGTTCCTCATATTCATACACAAAATGGTTTAGCTGAATCTTTAATAAAAAGACTTCAACTAATTGCACGACCATTAATGTTAAGGGCTAATTTACCTACCTTAGTTTAAGGTCATGCAATTCTTCATGCAGCAGCCATCATTCGAGTAAGACCAACGACTCTTCATAAATTTTCTCCTCTACAGTTAGTTCTTGGACAGATACCCAACATATCACACTTTCGAGTTTTTGGAAGTGCAATATATATTCCAATTGCACCTCCACAAAGAATTAAGATGGGAGCCCAACGAAGAATAGGTATTTATGTTGGTTTTGATTCTCCTTCTATTATCAGATATCTTGAACCTTTAACTGGAGATGTTTTTACTACACGTTATGTAGATTGTCATTTTGATGAATCTGTATTTCCAACATTAGGAGGAGAAAAAGTTTTAAATAAAAAATCCTTTGAAATATCATGGAATGCATCAGATTAAAATTCACTTGATCCTCGTACAGGACAATGTGAAATTGAAGTTCAAAGAATTATTGATTTACAAAATATTGCAAATCAAATGCCAGATGCATTTAATGATGCTAGAAAAGTGATAAAGTCGCATACACCTGCAGTGAATACTCCAGCAAGGATAGAAATACCTATTGAAAAATCAATTCCTGGAGAATTGACGAATAAGGTAATAGAAGAATCTAAACCACGCCAGAATCGTGGAAGACCGATTGGTGCAAAAGACATTGTACTACGAAAATCAAAAGCAAATAAAGGAATCCTAGAAGGAATACCCACTCCAGAAGTAACACTTAATCCAAGAGTGGAAATAGCCCTAGAAGAGGTATAAACCGCTCCAGAAGAAGCACATATTCCAAGAGTGGGAATAGCCCCAGGAGAGGTTCAAAATCTCAGTGAAAGGATAAGAGATGAACACCAAGAGATCTCAATAAATTATGTACATGATGAGAAAATATGGGATCGAAGAAAAGTCATGATTGATGACATATTTTCTTTCTCTATAGCATCAGATATTACTTTGATTCCTGACACGGATCCTGAACCTCAAAACATGGAAGAATGTCGGAAAAGAAAAGATTGGCCAAAATAGAAAGATGCTATTCAAACTGAGCTACAATCTCTATTGAAAAGAGAAGTATTTGGACCAGTAGTCCAAACACCACTGGGTGTAATCCCTGTGGGAAACAAATGGGTATTTGTACGAAAGAGAAATGAGAAAAATGGAATTGTGAGATACAAAGCCCGACTTGTAGCTCAAGGGTTTTCACAAAAACTTGGTATTGATTATTAGGATACATACTCTCCAGTAATGGATAGAGTCACTTTTCACTTTCTGATAGGTATGGAAACCATGGAAGGTTTGGAAACACGTCTGATGGATGTTGTAACAGCATACCTATATGGCTCACTTGACAGTAAGATTTACATGAGAATCCCTGAAGGATTGAAAATGGTTGAATCACAAAGGCCACGTCATATATAATCAATCAAGTTACAACGCTCATTGTATGGGTTGAAACAGTCTGGTCGTATGTGGTATAATCGACTTAGTGATTATTTAATAAAAGATGGATATATAAATGATCAAGTATGTCCATGCGTTTTTATTAAGAAATCACAAAGTGGATTTTCCATTATTGCTGTATATGTGGATGATTTGAATCTTTGTAGGTACTCCTGAAGAACTCACAAGAACTGGTACCTATTTAAAAGATGAATTTGAAATGAAAGATCTTGGAAAGACAAAATTCTGTTTGGGAATACAAGTGGAGCATTTAGCATCTGGAATTTTTGTTCATCAATCCACATATGCTGAAAAGATTCTCAGTCATTTTCATATCGATAAAGCTCATCCTTTGACTACCTCGATGGTTGTTCGATCTTTAGAAGTTGATAAAGGTCCATTTCGGCCTCTAGAAATTGGGGAAGAAGTTCTTGGACCTGAAGTTCCATACCTAAGTGCAATAGGTGCTCTTATGTATCTTGCAAACTGTACACGACCTGATATTACTTTTCCTATCAACTTGTTAACAAGATATACTTCTTCTCCGACTAAGAGACATTGGGATAGGATCAAACACATTTTGAGATACCTCCGTGGAAGTATAGATCTTGGGTTATTTTATCCAAGAAATTCAACGTCGTAATTGGTTGGATATGCCGATGCAGGATATTTATCAGATCCACACAATGGAAGATCACAAATAGGTTATGTATTTACATATTGTGACACGGCTATATCCTAGAAATCCACAAAGCAAACCATGACAGCTACATCTTCAAATCACTCAGAGATTCTCGCTATACATGAAGTAAGTAGAGAGTGTGTTTGGTTGAGATCAATTATTCAACATATTCAAAAGTCATGTGGATTACCATCAATCAAAGACATTCCTACAATTCTGTATGAGGATAACACTGCATGCATTGCTCAACTTAGAGGAGGGTACATCAAGGGAGATAGAACAAAGCACATTTCACCTAAATTCTTCTTGACACATGAGCTACAAAATAAAGGTGATATAGATGTGCAACAAATTCGATCATGTGATAATCTAGCCGACTTATTCACAAAGTCGCTACCAAATGCAACGTTTGTAAAACTTCGGAAAAGGATTGGAATGTGTCGACTGAAAGACTTGTGACAAAATTTCAGCAAGAAGTAATGGATTCTTTTTTAGGGGAAGACTGTACTCTTTTTCTTTAGTCACGGTTTTTATCCCAATGGGTTTTTCCTAATAAGGTTTTAACGAGGCAGTCAATTAAGATATTTATGTAAAAGATATGTACTCTTTTTCCCTTCGTTAAGTTTTTCCCATTGGGTTTTCTTAACAAGGTTTTTAATGAGACATAATCTTCTATCGTAGGGAATCAGGGGAAGTGTTAGAATGCAATCATGCATGCATGTGATTCCCTATGATGGGAAATTTTATTCCCCAACCTGTGAGTACTCCCTCCTCCCGTGACTCCCTTATTCTCTCCTTCCCCTACTTTTCTCTTCTCCCACTTTGCCTATAAAATGAAATGATATCAGAAGAAAAAGATGAGTGAATTCATCAGAAGGTTTCTTTCCTTTTTCTCTTACTTATTCTCTCTAAATTTATACAGCAATTATAAGAGTATTTTTATACACTTTGCTAAAGTTTTATAACAATATTTTATTTAAAAGATTTTATTTTATTAGAATATTTTATAGTAAAACAATCTGGACCGTCCGTTTAAAAGTAAATCAATCTGGACCGTTCAGGAATTAGTTATTATTCAGTCCATTCTCCTATAAATAGAAGCTCATTCCTTCATTATTTCTTACGAATTCACTGAAACTCTACAGAGAGAAACTATAGAGAGAAAGAAGAAAGTATTCTAATACTTCACTACTCCTATATCCAGTTTGTTCTAAGGTAAGGGATATTATTTGTTGTACTCGTAAGGGATATTATTTATTGTACTTGTAAGGGGTATTATTTCTTTTGTATTCATAAAGAGAACTTTTGTTATTCCATTCTTTATTATACTAAGTTGGTTAAAGTTTTGACTTCTATATTCCATGAAATTAGTGGAATATCCTTGATATTTGTGCTTCATCCAGTATCTTTTCATGAAAATATTCTTCTGAGAATTCTTGAATTTTACTCTACAAAGAAGTATCATGTTGACAATTTGGACGTTACTGGTTCCTGGATAAATTAATTCTTGAACTTGTTTATTGAATTCCTTTATCATTGTCATCATCCTCATGTTTATATTATGTTGAAAGTCATCTGTGGCCTGTAGTGCATAGATGGACTTCGTATGATTATGACGAGGATTATTCGGTATAATCATGGTACCGTAATGTTACAAATGATGTGGTAAAAGTCCTCATTGGCCTGTAGTGCATTGATGGACAGTTGTTGGCATGATCATGACCATTCATGAATACACGAATATCCTTGGCCCGTAGTGCATGGATAATTTGTGGTCGTGATACTAATGAATATCCTTGGCCATAGTGCAGGGATGATGTGGATTATTTTAGTGTTTATGCCCTAGAGGCCAATTATTTGATATAATTGCTTAACATTTTGATATTATATTTGATTGAATAAATAAATGATTTTATTATGGTTTTATTTACGGCATAATATAATTGTTAACATAATAAAATTCCTTAGAATAGTGATACAAATTATATAGTTTCAAGTATGTGACTTGAACATGAGATTATATAATTACAATTAGTATCATTGTTCTTAAATGTCCCTAGTCGAGTATCATTGTTGATGGGACAAAAATGATGCATTGAGACTAGTATGTGGATTGACTAATGACCAAATCTCATTGGTCATAAATATATGAGATATTAAGTCAATGCATAGGTACATGTTAGAGAACGATGTACTGGACAGACCCACCATGAGAATTCTATGTGGAGCAATATGCGAAGTGTCATTAGAAATTCTCATAGTGACAATGATGTAATGGTCCTCCGACCTGAAATCACTATATTACTACACGAGAATTTATGTACTTTGATATCATCAAATGTCACCATTAATAGGGTGGACTATAAAAGTGATTATTGGGTACATCATGAATCGTGTGAGGAATATGAGTGATCTAGATGGAATTTAACCCTCCTATATATTAGGGATGATATCCATAGGCCTCTTGATTGAGTAGGACTATGAAATGCATGGTCATGCTCAAATAGTGATTTGTTTCATATAGTCTACTCATTGATCAAGAAAACTCAGATTAAATTATGAAGAGTATGACACATTCCATGACTCGAGTTTAATCTAGGATATTAAGGTTAAAAGGATTAAATTACATTGAAACATTGGTCACGAAAAGGTTGCATCGAATCATCAATCTTATTATTACTTGGGTAGCAGTGATGCATTACTAGATGCTACTCACTGTTTATAATTTTATAATATGATTTTAAAATTATTGCCAACGTAATAATAACATATAGGGTCACACGCATAGAGCGTAATTTAAAAGGGAATTAATTTAAATTTTAAGGATTTAAATATATTAATATGATTAATAGTTTTTAAATCACGAATTTAAATTAGAAGGATAATTTGTATATATTTATATTAATTAAGTAAGACTTAATTAAGATATATATATATATATATATATAAATTCAGATTTTATTAAATTAGGTTTTGAATAATATTTTTTAATGGCTATATATATGATATGCAGCAGCCATTTTAGGTATTATTCATAAACCAAAAAACCCTAGCCGCTCTAAGAGAGTGACTAGAGAGAAATCATTTCGAAATCCTCATCCCTGGTGGCTAGTACCGCAGTTCCTTCTTCTGCAGATTGTAGGATGATTCTCGGAGCGTTTGTGTGGATACCGTAGAGGCGCGATTCATTTGGATTGCATTGGAGATTCGAGCGCATCAATTTCAGTATCACAATCGGTATAATTTCTAACCACTGAGTTAATTGATTTTCGCATGGATCCTGTTTAGGGTTTCAGAATTGCCATAAATTATTCTTTTACATTGTATGCTTCGTTTGCATCAAAACCCTTCAAATTATATATTGTGAGTCTCAAATGATAAAAGTGATGAAAAACCTTTTAAATCATAAAAGATAGTTGATTTTATTCTCTACTTGACTCTTTTAATGGATTGCTTGTTCCAATCGATTTTTGATGTTTGTTATGTATAAGATTGCTAACAATAATTTATTTGTATTATCTTAGTCATAATATTTCTTTCGGGCTAGTTGAGCTCACCTTTTAAATTGTTCTCTTGAGAAATGAGAACGTTTGGGAGCGGTGGCGGTCGAGATAATAGCATTAGTAGTCCTCACTATTACTGTTAAATAGAAGGACAATAAATGTATTGAGGACTCAATTAGTGTGGATATTGTCTAGATGATAATATTTTAGTCATAATGTTTTTTTCGTATTTTTCACGATTGTTGTATAATTAAGATGTATTTGAATTATGTACCCATGTATTTTCGGCGACATTGAGATGGGTGATGTATACCTATTTTGGGAGCGTTGAGACATGTGAGGCAAGAACTATGAGGGAGACCTTAGCTTTTACCTAAGTTTATTTGGTATTTAATTGGTTTGGTCGAGTATAGGGATAATATGTGATATCTTAAGGAACCCTTGTTTTGAAAGTAGTATGCACACAGCCCGATCATGTTTGATGATAAAGCATATACTTTGTAACAATCTTATTCATTTATTAATAAAAAGTATTAATTTATTAAAGGCTTTTAATTATCTACATGATCTTTGTTTTATAATATGTGATAAACCCGTAGTTTTTTAAGCGATGCTTTTAGAATAATGATGATGATCATTCTAATGAGATCTAAATTCTTAGAAAGCTTAAAACTAAAATAGTTCCCAATCGTTGGATTACTAAATTGGGGATTAGTGAATCCAGGATAGATTAGTACATCGTTAACTTGCTCGTTGGATGAGGATGATTGATCTCATGATCATTTGTGTGGAACACTAAAAGCAAGTATGTAGGTGCTTATTAGAGAATAAGTTCCTTTGAGCATTGGCTAAGCTAAGGAATACCTAATGGAGTTTTATTTGCTGTCGATAGGAATTCTGTAGTGATAGTAGTCAAGTAATCCTTGGACTTGAGATCATCATAGTATCTTGTGTATGATGAGTTATACTTTGACTTATTCCTTAAGACCCTTAGGGTATATCAAAGGGTATGCTTGGGTATAATAAGTTATACATGGAGATAATGTATGATCGATAAAGAATCTACCACTTCTAATATAAAAAGAGAAATGTCTATGTGATTCGATAAATGACAACCCGAGTAGTCCTTGGCGGCGAGAATGAAATTAGAAAGGAGTTTCTAATTTGCATTATTTGGAGTTGTGCATTTAAGGATCGAAAATACATATAATTAAATAAAATAAGACTTTGTGGTAATTCCATATCTTATATTTAATTGGGACATTGTATATGGTGGAAGGATTGAATTATGCGGTAACTATTTACTCGAAAGGTTCTTTAATGATTAATGTTGAAATCTATATTATACGGAAAGTCGTTGATCATTTAGGGAGGCTTATCCTATTGTAGAATAAATATTATTTATTTAAATAAATTAATTTATTTAATTTATTTATTTAAATAAGATTAAATTATTCTAATTGATTTATTCACAATAGGTTTAATATGGAGAACCTAAAAGGTCACACCATAAAAGGAAGAATAATTATTTAAGAAGTTAATGGCATAATCGTAATAATATGTTAAGTATATTTAATTTAATCTATGGTGATAGAATAAATTAAATAGCTTAATATTATTATTTAATATTTTAGAAATATTAAATATAAATTAATAAAGAGAGTCTTATTAATATTATTACAATTATTATTATTTTAATTTCTAAAAGAGTTTAGGAATTAATTTAATATAAGTACTCTCATTTATTTCTAATTGGATTAGGAAGGAAAATTAGTTAAAGGAGTTTAATTAATTATCCTAATAAGATTAGGAGCTTAATTAATTAAAAGAATTTAATTAATTAAATAAACCCAATTCTTAATTGTTAAGGTGGGTTGCCCACATCTATAAATAAGAGAGTCTTATATATGGGTGGTGGGGGTTGTTGACTTTTAACATGTCGTAATAATTAATTTGTTTGGAGAGTATGCCTTTTTATAGAGATAGAAAAACTAGGGTTTTTTGAACACCCTTCTTCTTGAATTTTCTTCTTCCTTGGTGGATCACCTCTAGAGGCCGAACATTTGGGTGGCTGCGTTGATCGAAAGGAAGGAACCAAACCGGTGGATTGAGTTGAGCGAAAAGGATTTGGAGGTGAACTTGTACGAGGAAGCTCGATCTTGAGGTATGATTTTATTCTTTATCTTTTCGTTTAATTAATAATTATGCATAAAGGGTGATCGGGTATATGGTTTGTATTTTTTTTTAAACTACATTTTTACGTTTTTAGCTTTTTTTTTTGCAATTTGATTGCGTTATGAATATTACAAACCTAACGGTGGCATCGAGCCGAAACCTTTATGCGAATTATTAATTGTTTTAATTTGATATATATATTGATATGTGTTTAGAACAATTTAATTGGGCATAATTTTATTATATAAAATTTAAAAAAAAAAAAAAAAAAAAAAAATTTTTTTTTTTTTTATAATTAAAAAAAAAAAATTAAAGAAAAATAAATAATTTGAAAAAAAATAATAAATATATTAAATTTATTTAAATATTTAAATATATATAATAATATTTTAAATATTAAAATATATTATATATTTTAATTATTTTAAAATAATAGATAAAATATAAATAATATATATATTATTTATATAATATAAAAATATATAATTTATATATATATAAATATATATATATATATATATATATATATATATATATATATATATATATATATATATATATATATATATATATATATATATATATATATATATATATATATATATATATATATATATATATATATATATATATATATATATATATATATATTTTATTATTATATAATTAAATATATTTATTTATTTTAAATATAAATTTTATTTTATATTTATATATATAATTTTATATAATTTTAAATAATTTAATAATTAAAATAAAAGTTTATTTTAATCTTAAAATAAAAAGGTTTATTTTAATATTAAAATAAAAGATTTATTTTAATTTTAAAATTAAATTTCATCTTAACTAATTAGAGTTGGAATTGGATTCCATGATTGGAGTTGAAATTGGATGATAACTAATTGGAGTTGAAATTGGATTTTATTTTTCCTAAAATAAAGGAGTTTATTTGTGAATAGGGAAGTAAATCCATCTTTCCTTAAATAAAGGAGTTTATTTAGATATGAAATAAGATTTCATATTATTCAAAATAAAAGAGTTTATTTGTGAATAGGAAAGAGAATCTATATTTCCTTAAATAAAGGAGTTTATTTAAATATGAAATAAGATTTCATATTATTCAAAATAAAGGAGTTTATTTGTGAATAGGAAAAAAAAAAGTGTTTTCTTTAAATAAAATTTTTTTTTTAATGAAATAAAGATTTCATTTTTATAAAAAAATTGGAATAATTAATTAAAAAAAAGAGTTTATTTTTTAAAAAATTTTTTTTTTATATATGGAATTGGATTCCATAATTAATTAAAATAAAGGAGTTTTTTTTGATTAAAGATTTTGATTAAAATAAAATAGTTTATTTTATTCAAAATTGGATAAATTAAAATAAAATAGTTTTATTTTGATTTAAATTTGGATTAAAATAAAGGAGTTTATTTTGATTCAAAAAATTAGATTTTATACTAACTAAATTTGCCCATTAAATGATATATATATATATATATTAAATGTTTATTATTCATAAGATGAATGTTATTTATTGATGCGTATGGTGATGTGTATGATAATAAATGGGATTGATTATGGACTATTGACGATATGATTGGATTTTATTTTAGTTGGATGCATGAATGTATGGTTTTTTTATTAAATGGGATTCTGCGTACCTCGTCTTCTCTAATTTTTTCTTAATGTAAATTCTCTCTCCTCTATGTACTTCCCTTATTTCTTTGATCGAGGTTTCTATTTATTTTAAATAGTTTTGTAATAGGAATAGTTAGAATTAATTTTGAAAAATTGGAGATGAAAAATTGGAATCGAAGAAAGAGGCGCTTGAAGACCCGTTTGTAATGGGCAGGGTTTAAATGTAATAGTTATATTTAAATATTATTTCTTTGCACCCCTAGGGTTTGACTTTTTTGGTTCACTTGGTGGCTCTAGTGAACGAACTAGAATAAAAGTCCATAATCGATAGAAGGGGTAGAATATAGTATTCTATATGTGCATGCTTATATATATATATATTATATATTATGCAAACATGCTTGCATGTTCATTAATATATGGCGTATTTATATATATATATATATATATGTATGCGCTAAGCAAGATGAGACAAATTAATAACAAACCCCTCATTTTTTTTTATATTAAGTCTAAGCGTTCAAAGATATTTGGAATATCGAGCGTTAGCCTTCTAGCATGATAAAATTAATAGAGTATTAAATATTTAATATGAGTTTGTTGTGTCACCACAAGCAAGTATTAAGTATTTAAGATGTTAATTTATCACATTTGATGCTTATAAAGAAAATTGAACAATATTATTTTTTTTGTTGTGTCACCACTGAGGATGATATTTTTCTTTTTGAATATATGGAGTGCTAGGTGGACTTAACTTGGATAATTTTGATTCGGATGTGCCACCACTTGATCGAAATAATCTAAGAGGCAAAAAAAAGGAGTTGCATAGTTGATGTAATTGACAAAAAGTTGTCTACCTATTTATTTATATATAGTTTTTGTGTCACCACAAGGCTATATACATTTGAAATGGGATCCTTATTCTCACTAGCAAATCTTTAATTAGATTTTCTTAGAACTATATAAGTGAGGTAATATAGTTTGAAGAAAATAGTGGGAGATACCAATTTAAAACAAGACCTAATTTATTTTGGTAATTAATAAAAAGAATGTATGTTAAAATGTTGTTAATTACAAATTCATTTCTGAAATTTTACAATGTCTAAAATTACTATCACTGCGAAGCATATTAGATGCTAAATTAACGGGCCAAGAATTAAGCGGATTGGTTAAGGAATTTGAGAATAGTTCTCTCATGGTGAAAAAGCTATCTTATGTCATATCGCCTATCCACATGATAGTTGCAGACAATGCCTCGAGGAAGAGATTGCTACTTTTAGAAAGTGGCAAGATGATGATGCTGATTGGCTCGATGCATCATGCTCGCATCCATGATGCTTGAGCTTCGGCGTCGGCATGAAACTATGGATGCTCTACTATATTCTGCACATCAGTAGTTGATGGTGAGGAAAATGGGGTGATAGATATCGAGATATCTAAGGAGCTCTTAGATCTAGAATGGCCGATGGCACTATAAATGCAGACAAAAAGTTCTTAACATAATCAATTTGATTGATCGATTAGGACAATTGTTTTTTGTCATGGATGGAGAGTTGAGCGAGATTTGATCTTGCACTCACTCCGGACTCCTTTCACAATTGTTGTGAATTTTTCATATGAACAAGCTAGATATCGACCTGTTGATTTGCTTAACATATTGAAAAATGTTGAGAGTCACTTTCGACCAAGAAAGATCAAGTCTTCTTGGTAGGGGCCAAAGGATCTTACGAAAGAAGAGCGATTCAAAGAAGGTAAATAGAAAGGCGTAAACAAAGGATAATAAGAAGAACAAAAGCGATACGGATAGCAAAGGGTTTGCTTCCTTTGCAATAAGCTTTGGACCTTTGGAAAAAGCTGCGAGAAGCATCTTGCGAGAGGCTAACGAAAAGAAGCTTAGTGAAGTTTGGTTTACAATCTGATTTTTGTTCATGATTTAAAATAAATTTTCTTTAAGTCGAGAGTTCTACTTGGGTATTGGATCTGACTTTGGTTATCATAAATATAGATTTATGAAGGGACCAAGCGAAGTAGAAAGCTAAACAAATATAAGTAAATCTATGTGTGGAAAAATGAAGCAAAGGTTCTTTGCATTAGCTATAGAAACTTATAGTTTAGCAATACTACTGGGCAAATCTATTAAGTCGATAAGTTGTTATTGTATTTCGGTTCTTGTTAAAAATATTATTTCCATTTTATTGTTGAATGATGAAATCTTTGGTATTATAATTAAGAACAATTGTTGTTCTATTTATAATAATAATGTTTTGTATAAAGCTGGAATATTACTTAATAAATTTTGTATACTTGACTTACATGAAAATAATTTTTTGCATATTGAACAAATTAGTATAAGAAAAGGAGATGATCATTCAAAGAGTTGAATGTGTGTATTTTTTGAAATACAAGTGTGAATTATTTGAAAGGTTCAAAAAGAATTGGAAGTGAAACAAATTGGCAAAGTATTAAGATTCTTTGATTAGATCGAGGAATAAATACTTGTCTGATAAGTTTCTAGATCATCTCAAATGGTTTTCTCATAATGGACACATCACGATATCATGATAATTGATTGATGTATCGAAAGAAAAAATCGTACCTTGTTGGACATAGATGCGGTCCATAATGATTTTCTGACATTCCGGTATCCTTACAGGATAATGTCAGAAATGGGCTGCATATCTACGAAAATGGTAACCTCAAAATCCCGGCCCCAAGACTCCATAAAAGTTATGGGCGGGGAGGATTCTAATCTTAAGTATGTTAAGATAAGGGGTTTGTCAACTTATGTGAAAAGGTTTCAAAAGGATAAGCTTGGGACAAGATTTGACAAGTGTGATTTGTGGGACATCTAAAAGTAAGTTTAGGGTATATGTTCTATAATCTACTTAGCAAAAGGTGTTTGTTTCTGAAACACGCTGCCTTACTAAGATAAAGGTGTTTATCATGAAAAAGGGGCTAGTGGGAGGATAATAGATCTTGAAGAGTTCGAGAACCACAAAACTTTATAAGTCGAATAAGAGGAACTTTTGTAGATAGACCTATTGTACCTGGCAAGATAAATAAATGCGGAATAGTCTTGAAGATAGATAGGAGGAGGTATGGATTCATCATGGATGATGATGATGAATGCATCATAGAAGATGATCGATTACATACGATGAGGTAAGAGTTATAGACTTTCGGATGATTGAAGCAAGTTTCTCAAATATGGAACATTCGTTTTGATGAAACAAATCAAAAGAGTTTGATTTTATCAAAAAAAAATAAGAATCTAGTGTGTACAAAAAGGGTCGATGGGGCGTCGTCGTGACATTCCTAGTATTATATGTTGATATCTACGGATAAGGAATGACATACCAATACTCTGATCGGTAAAGATAAAGTTGTCTAAACATTCCTCCATGAATGATTTGGGAAGAGTATCTTAATTGGGGATATAAATCTATATAGATAGATTTAAGAGGATGCTCGACTTACCCGAGAGCGTATATTCATTTGATGCTAAAAAGTCGTTTAGCATGGCAAACTCAAGAGATGTCTCGTGTTGATGAGCTATGGGTGTATCTCTCTTAATAGTCCCTGAGACTCGAAAAGAGAGAGTGCATGAGTGATGATCATGTATGCTGATGAAATATACGAGACACGATGTTGATCGGTCGTATATGGAGAAGTTCACTATGAGTCGGTGAAAAACATCTTAAAGTGCTTAGGCACTAAGGATGTGATCATATTCATGGTGGGTCTAAATTAAAACTAGAGGGCTTACGGACTCAAGTTTTGAGACAGACCAAGATGACGAGAAAATCCACTTTAAGGTAAAGCGTTATCTTGAGCGAGTGGTGCGATGAATTGGAAAGGTTCAAAGCAACAAAAGAGTTCTTTGGTTTAGTGATAAAGACAAAGTATATAGCTATAAATGAAGGCTATGAGTTGATTGTTTGGATTAAAAGTTCATTCTGAGAACTAGGAATAGTTCTAAGTCTCATCTTGGATCTAAACATGTGTTGTGGCACTTTCATTTGATTATTAGAATCATTGAAGATGGGAAATCACTATAGAGATAGTGGACTCTCATGAACAACATTACATATCCATTAACTAAAGCTTATCAACGGCGGGATAATCGTCACTTAGAAGAAGAAGAGTATGAGATACCATGGCGATTGGCTTTAGTGCAAGTGGGAGATTGAAAGTAGTATGCACACACAGCCGATCATGTTTGATGATAAAGCATATACTTTGTAACAATCTTATTCATTTATTAATAAAAAGTATTAATTTATTAAAGGCTTTTAATTATCTACGTGATCTTTGTTTTATAATATGTGATAAACCCGTAGTTTTAAGCAATGCTTTTAGAATAATGATGATGATCATTCTAATGAGATCTAAATTCTTAGAAAGCTTAAAACTAAAATAGTTCCCAATCGTTGGATTACTAAATTGGGGATTAGTGAATCCAGGATAGATTGGTACATCGTTGCTTGCTCGTTGGATGAGGATGATTGATCTCATGATCATTTTTGTGTGGAACACTAAAGCAAGTATGTAGGTGCTTATTAGAGAATAAGTTCTTTGAGCATTGGCTCGCTAAGGAATACCTAATGGAGTTTTATTTGCTGTCGATAGGAATTCTGTAGTGATAGTAGTCAAGTAATCCTTGGACTTGAGATCATCATAGTATCTTGTGTATGATGAGTTATACTTTGACTTATTCCTTAAGACCCTTAGGGTATATCAAAGGGTATGCTTGGGTATAATAAGTTATACATGGAGATAATGTATGATCGATAAAGAATCTACCACTTAATAAAAAAAGAGAAATGTCTATGTGATTAGATAAATGATTGAGTAGTCCTTGGCGGCGAGAATGAAATTAGAAAGGAGTTTCTAATTTGCATTATTTGAGTTGTGCATTTAAGGATCGAAATACATATATAATTAAATAAAATAAGACTTGTGATGTAATTCCATGTCTTATATTTAATTGGGACATTGTATGGTGGAAGGATTGAATTATGCGGTAACTATTTACTCAAAAGGTTCTTTAATGATTAATGTTGAAATCTATATTATACGGAAAGTCGTTGATCATTTAGGGAGGCTTATCACTATTGTAGAATAAATATTATTTATTTAAATAAATTAATTGTTTAATTTATTTATTTAAATAAGATTAAATTGTTCTAATTGATTTATTCACAATAGGTTTAATATGGAGAACCTAAAGGGTCACACCATAAAAGGAAGAATAATTATTTAAGAAGTTAATGGCATAATCGTAATAATATGTTAAGTATATTTAATTTAATCTATGGTGATAGAATAAATTAAATAGCTTAATATTATTATTTAATATTTTAGAAATATTAAATATAAATTAATAAGAGAGTCTTATTAATATTATTACAATTATTATTATTTTAATTTCTAAAAGAGTTTAGGAATTAATTTAATATAAGTACTCTCATTTATTCTAATTGGATTAGGAAGGAAAATTAGTTAAAGGAGTTTAATTAATTATCCTAATAAGATTAGGGAGCTTAATTAATTAAAAGAATTTAATTAATTAAATAAAACCCAATTCCTTAATTGTTAAGGTGGGTTGCCCACATCTATAAATAAGAGAGTCTTATTATGGGTGTGTGGGGTGGGTTGTTGACTTTTACAACATACGTAATAATCCAATTTGTTGGAGAGTGCGCCTTTTCTATAGAGATAGAAAAACTAGGGTTTGAGTGATAATACCCTTCTTCTTGAATTTTCTTCTTCCTTGGTGGATCACCTCTAGAGGCCAAACATTTGGGTGGTGCGTTGATCGAAGGAAGGAACCAAAACCGGTGGATTCAAGTTGAGCGAAAAGGATTTGGAGGTGAACTTGTACACGAGGAAGCTCGATCTTGAGGGTATGATTTTTATTCTTTATCTTTTCGTTTAATTAATAATTGTGCATAAAGGGTGATCGGGTATATGGTTTGTAAATTTTTAAACTACGATTTTTACACGCTTAGCATTTTTATGCAATTTGATTGCGTTCATGAATATTGATGCAATAATTCAAAATTGTGTTATGCCGATGTGCGATGCTTAAATGAAGCACTCTTTGGCGAGTATAAGATATTAGAGTGGAATCGAGAATGCTATGATCAAAGTTCGATGAAAGCGAAACAATCGAACGAAGGAGAATAGATGATGCGTGGGTAAAAGCCTTGACGACGCGTTGATATTGTCAAAAAAAGACGTCTGATCCAATAAAGTCAAAATAGATGAAATGGATTTTGCTTTTTGGACAACAATTGGGAGAATCCAACATCGAATTCAGAATTACCCTGTACAGAGCAGTTAACCCCAATTTGATATGGATCGGAGAGTAATGATTCGAATCATGGATCAAAAATGTGACGAAGCAATTAAGGGCGGAATGTACTCTATAGCAAAGCCAAATCCGATAGTTTAAGTGAGAGCGTTTGTTGAGAAACCCAAACGAAGTTATTACGGGTAAGTTAATTATAAACTCTTGCGAAGTCTATGCCTTATTAGATACCAGTTCTACCCATTATTTTATCTCTCTTGCTTGCTTTCAATGTTTAAATTTGACTCCGGAGAAATTAGACTTTGATTTATCTGTTGAAACTCCGTTGGGAGAAACCTTCATTACCTCCACTGCTTATAAATCTTGTTTGATTCAAATTGACACTTTCACGTTACATGTTGATCTTATCTCTTTGAAAATAATTGCCTTTGATGTGATTTTAGAAATCGATCGGTTAACTACTCATCATGCTTTTCGTAAGGTTATTAGCTTTTATATTCCTAACCAACCTGCTATGCGAATTCAAGCAACCAAAACACTAAAGTCAATCATTGTCATATCAAGCCATAAGTAAAGAGCCTCGATCCTTTCGTTGTTGACTTCCTTATGTGGAATGCAACGAAGCCAGACTTTCTGTAGGCAACATCGTGAATGACAATGGAAAGTTGATAGGTATCAATGTGACGTACTATCCAAGTCATGGATGAGAGTCATAGTTTTGAATGATATTTCTATTGTTAATAAATTTCCTGACGTATTCTTGAAGACTTCTTAGCCTACCCTAGAGCGTGAAATTGAATTTTGTATTGACCCCAGTACAAAACCCATTTCTAAAACCCTTAAATATTTCTTCAACTAAAACGAACATAACATGCACCAAAGACGTTGACTCGAGCTGTTGAAGATTACGATCGTACCATTCAATACCATCGTGGAAAAGAGAACGTGGTAGGTGACTCGTTGAGTAGAAGATCGTATGCGTTTATGAGTGTGAATATACGAACCTACGTGAAGATAATGAATATACGAGTAGAATTGACTTTAATCGATAAAGTTAAAGCCGCTCAAACTACACACCCGAAGCTGATGAATGTGAAAAAAGAAGGTTCAATAGGGCGTTATTCTAGATGCAAGAATTGAAGAAGAGAGGAAATCTCAACCCTTGATTTAATTGGTCCATTTGAAATCCTCGATTAAGTAGGAACTGTGGCTTATAGACTCGTTTTACCGCCAAATATGTTGCGTGTTCATAACGTTTATCATGTACCGATGTTACGTAAATATGTGGACGACCCTAACCACATTATTGATTTAGAACCGGACGAGATAGCGGATAATTTAACATATGAAGATGTACCTATTAAAATCTTGGATAAGAAGGATCATATTCGAAACTCAAAGGTTATACCTCAAGAGTTAGAATCTGACGAAGTGTCCTCATTTATTCGCCATACCAGGTACGTACGTAAATTTCGTGGGCGAAATTTCATAAGGAGGGGAGATTGTGAGACCCCAAATTTTATGAATAAAGATTTAAATTTCTCAAAATATTTTTTTTAATATTATGGTGTGGATTTGATATAATGTTATAGTTGTGGGTAATATCTATAAATTTTGAAAAGTATACAAGTTGTTGTATAATATTCTATTGGTCGGGGAATATTTTTTTTGTCAGGGAATATCCGTACAACGGTACAATCATTGGTGGACCCCACAACGGAATTATTATCGAATTGAGAAATTGATAAAAATATTTTTATGAAAATAACGGCGAAATTTTTACCGTTAATACTGTTGAACTACTCGGTAGTAAAAGTACAGTAATACGCGTGGTTACATAGTAGCACACGGTATTGATTATTGATGCTTATGTGAGAAGTCACTCAGTTTTGTTTAATTATTGCTTCAGTAATTGTTGCATAGTATCTCATGTTAATTGATTCAATTATTGTCGATATTTTATATATTATTAAATCAATAATTAAGATGACAGAGTTATTAATATTATTATTTGCAATATTAACGATGTCTAGAAGTTACGCCAAGGAGAGGTTTGGTCACCTAATCTTGGCATGATAGGGAGAAATCCTTATTGGAAAGCCCCTCTTTCCTAAGAACGACACAGTCGATTAATAGTGTGAATTATAATAATTCGATGAAGTTTTATTTTATTAGTATTATTAATGTAATAAAATGGAAAAGCTTTTTATATAAAAATGTAATACTTTTATAAAGTTATTTGTTTTATTAGACTATAAATAGAATATATTATATTCTATTATGCATAGTGTTTTGCATAGTAAAATATTTTTATATAAAGCAGAATACTTTTATAAAGTTATTTGTTTTATTAGACAATAATTAGAATATATTATATTTTATTAAGCATAGTATTTATTTGCATAGTGCACACTTTAGTGTTTGCATAGTAAAATCTTTTTATATAAAACATAATACTTTTATAAAGTTATTCGTTTTATTAGATTATAAATAGAATATATTATATTTTATTTAAAATTTTTGTTTTATTAGAATATTTTATAAATAGAATATTTTTGTTTTATTAGAATATTTTAAATATTACATTTTATAAATGTAATATTTTTGTTTTGTAAATAGAATATTTTTGTTAATATATTCAAAGTTCAATTTATTTATTAGCATACAATCATATACATATATTCATACCTATAATCACCATGTTCATACATATATGTTCACTGTAAAAACCATTTCTCTTATTTTTGAACGTACATGTAAACTATAGTCATATATCTATGCTAGTTATTACCAAAACACATGATTCCATAATCAATTAGTAAAACATATGGATTACAGACACTTTTTGTAAAGAATTTTTATACTACAATCAAATTTAGAAACACAAAGACTTAGGAAATATGGTGTAAAACATATTTGTTAAGGTTATGTGACATACCTTCAATTTGCTCAGACAATCCTTGTTAAACACCACATATAATTATTTAAAAGTCTTGATTCTCTCTCAGGCTCTCTCAAACTCTCTGAAAGCTCTTTCCTTTTCTTAGTTATCAAGATATAGCCATATACACTATATCTGAAAATATCAAACAAAAACCAACGCACGATTTTTTTTCCAAACGTTTTAAAAACTGACGTTCTAATAATTGCCCCTATTAATTTTATCAGTTACCAAACTTAATATATATTATTTATATTTGATTTATTATTTGAATTATTTTATTAATAATTCAAATTTTAAAAATCCAAAAGCCACAAGGCTCTGTTTGGCAAAACTCTTCAAAAATTAAAGACTTAATATATTTAAGCCTTGTTTGGCAAAACTAAGTTAAACTCCTTTAATTTATTTTAATAACTCCTTTATCATATTGTGATGCCCCTAAAATAGATCCACACGACCCATACTGAGTCGCCAGATATCATACTATAAAAATCAAATACAAACTTCATTTATACTGTTGTTGAATCAGAATGCGTAATACAACCACAGTTAAACTGTGAGTTTTAATACAAATGTATGTAACTCTCATGGTGCCTCGACCACAACCTTATAATGGTACTTTACATAAAAGTTCAATCAAAAACTTTTTTAGAAATTAAAATCTTTGGGAAGTGCTCAAGGAAGCCTTCATACATAGGTGGCCATGAATCTAAGTTATGATAGATATCATATGTCCAGAGAATTATCCTTGGTTCACCCAATAGACCCCAAAGAAAAACGAGAAGATTACTATCATGTTCCTTCCAATGGTGAGTCTTCTCTTGACATATAACTATCTCCACCGTATGCAATTGAACATTATGTTTTAACCAAACTCCAAGATCATATAGATAGTGCTCATATATATACTCAGCAAGTGGATGTGCACAACCCTGTCTTATGATAACACGAGGTTGTATATCATTAGACATCTTGTATGATAGTGACAAAACACCCTTCCAAAGTTGGGTTCGCCTCACCTTATTCGATTCACCAAAATTAAATATTAAATGATGTATACAATACGACACACTTATCTAAACTTCTCAATAAAATTATTTCCATACTATTTAGGGAGAACCTCAAATACTATAGACCAAATATTTCTATTCTCCCTGTTCCCCCGCCGACCCAGCTACACTCTTATTACCTGAAAGGAATTGTGAAGCAAAAAGGGTGAGCACAACTAGCCCAGTAAATAATATCACGAGTAAAGATAATTTACATCATCAATAGCCTTCATTAGTAATAAATCAGATATTTAGAACATATGGTAGATGATAAAACTTTTCAGCCATAGTTGCAGCGGAATGAGCAATCCATTAGAAGAGTCAAATAGACCATTAGGTCTATTATCTTCTCCATGTTAAAAGTCCACCAATAATGTTTTATCCCTGTAACATCAATCAACAATTCCTGTCCACAATCATATGAATAACTTATAATCATAATTGTGATTCTAAATTCCTCTTCACACCCAAGACGAAGATAATTTTCATCACCTATCTTCACCTGAAATATCAAAATCATGGTTATACCAAATCACAATTCCTGCTCATAATCATACTAATAAATTCATCTTTTCACTACGGCCAAAGATATTCATTAACAATTCATCTTTGCATTACAGACCAAAGACATACAACTGTATTTTAGAAGAGTCAAGTAGAGTATGATATCTACTATCTTTTACGAATTAAAAGTGTATAATCAATATGTTATGTGAGACCCCAGATTTTATCAATAAAGATTTAAATTTTGTCGAAATAATTTTTAATATTATGGTGTGAATTTGAGATAATATTATAGTTGTGGGTAGTATTTATAAATTTTGCAAAGTATGCAAGTGGTTATATTATATTCGATTGGTCGGGGAATATTCGGTTTAGCAGGGAATATTCGTACAACGGCTCAATCAATTGTGGACCCCACAACAGAATTATTGTCAGATTAAGAAAATGACAAAAATATTTTATTGAAATAATGACGAAAGTTTTACCGTTGATACTGTTGAACTACTCGGTAGTAAAAGTACAAAGATGTCGTGTGGTTGCATAGTAAATACGGTATTGATTATTGATGCTTATGTGAGAAGTCACTCGGTTTGATTCCATTATTGTCTATTAATAATATGAATTATTATAGCGATAATGACGTTTTGTTTTATTCGTATTATTAACGTAATAAAGCGAAACATCTTTTTATATAAAATGTAATACTTTATTAAAGTTATTCTATAAATAGAATATATTATATTTTATTATGCATAGTGTTGCATAGTGTTTTGCATAGTGTTTTGCATAGTGTTTTGCATAGTGTTGCATAGTGTTTGAATAGTAAAATGTTTTTATATAAATAGAATATATGATATTTTATTTAAAAGATTTTGCTTTTAAATATGGACCGTTAGATTAAAGTAAATCAATCGGACCGTTCATGGATTAATTACTATGCATTCTATTTTCCTATAAATAAGCTCATTCCTTCATTATTTTCTTTAATTCATTGAAACTCTAGAGAGAGAAATTATAGAGAGAATCTATAGAGAGAAAATCTATAGAGAGAAAGAAGAAGAGTATTCGGTACTTCACTACTTTGATATACAAAGTGTTTTTTCCTAAGAAGGGATATTATTTGTTGTACCCGTAAGGGGTGTTATTCTTTCTTATTCATGAAGAGAACTTCATTATTCAATTCTTTATTATTCATTGGAATAACTTTGTATAATGCTGCATACCCTATATGTAAGACCCCATCTTTTATAAATAAAGATGAATTTTTCTATAAATATTATTTTTGAATATTATGGAATAAATTTGATATAATGTTATAGTTGTGGGTAATATTTATAAATTTTGTAAAGTATGCAAGTTGTTATAAAATATTCGTTTGGTGGGAATATTCTTTTTGTTAGGAATATATTAATACAATGGCTCAATCATTGGTGGACCCCTAATGTAATTATTATCGGATTGAGAAAACGACATAAAAAATATTTTATAAAAATAACTACGGAGGTGTTACCGTTAAAACTGTTGAACTACCCGGTGGTAAAAGTACAGTAATACGCGTAGTTTCATAGTAAGACACGGTATTGATTATTGATGCTTACGTGAGAAGTCACTCAGCTATGCTCAATTATTGCTACAGTAATTGCTGCATCATATCTCTTATATTATTGATTCAATTATTGTCACAATATCATCTGTATAATATGTTATAGTATTAAATCAATAATTGAGACGACAAGTTATAAATGATTAATAATTGTTGAAAGATTAAATATGTGTTGATGAAAAAAAAATGATTTGTGGTAAGTTTGATTATTTTATGGGGGGCTCATATGTCATCATCTAAGAGTCTCTTAAATCGATAGTAATTACCTTCGTCAATAGTAATTACCCTTGTGAATAGTATTTACCTTAAATCAATAGTAATTACCCTTGTGAATCGTATTTACCTTAAATCAATAGTAATTACCTAAATCAATAGTAATTACCCTTGTGAATAAAGATTTACCTTCGTCAATAGTAATTACCCTTGTGAATAGTATTTACCTTCGTCGATAGTATTTACCTTCGTTAATAGTAATTACCTTTACCAGACGTCGAACCACTTGTCGTTTCACATTACAAAGCGCCGAACCACTTGTCGTTTCACATTACAGCCTCAAACCGATCGTCGAGCCACTTGCCTTTTCACACTAAGCGGTGCTAAGCTAGAAATCTTCTATAAATAGAGACCTAGGGCTTCATTATTTTTCATGAATTCATTCAAGCTATAGAGAGAGAAAATATAGAGAGAATAAGAGAGAAAGAAGAAGAGTATTTTGTTACTACTGCTGCTGCGATATTCAATCTTCTACCAAATGTAAGGGGTGTTATTATTTTCTTATTCATGAAGAGAACTATTGTTATTCCATTGCTTATTATTCATTAGAATAACTTTGTACGCCAGTTTACCTATACTTGGTGACATTCTTCTATGATTCTGTTGGAACATCCATCACATGCATGTGTTTTACAGGACTGGTTTAAAATCTTTATTATTTACATTGGAACATCTCGCATGTGTTTTACAGGACTGGTTAAAATCTTTATTATTCTCGTTGGAATATCCTATCGTGTGTTTTACACCAGGATCGGGTTCCATCTTTATTATTTCTGTTGGAACATCACCGCCGGTGTGAATTTCACGACTGGTTCCGTTATTATTATTACGTTGGAATAACACATGCATGGTCTATCGCATGCATGGTGATTTCTTTTGTTATTCCATTCTTTATTATACCCGGTTGGTTAAAACTTTGACTTCTATACTCCATGAAATTAGTGGAATATCCTTGATATTTTGCGTTTCATCCAAAGATATCTTTTCATGAAAATATTCTTCGATCATTCTTGAATTTTACTCTACAAAAGCAGTATCATATTGATAATTTGGACGTTAATAATTCTTGGATAAAATAATTCTTGAACTTGTTTTATTGAATTCTTATATCATTGTCATCATCCTCATGTTTATATTTTTTTAAAGTCATACGTGGCACTGTAGTGCATAGATGGACTTGGTATGATTATGACCGAGAGACTATTCGGTGTAATCATAATAGTAATGTTACAAATGAGGTGGTAAAAATCCTCGATGGTAGTAGTGCATTGATGGACGATTGTTGGCATGATCATGACCATTAATGAATACACAAATATTCTTGGCCCGTAGTGCATGAATAATTGTGGTCGTGATACTAAAAGCATATCCTTGGGTCAGTAGTGCGTGGGTGATTCGATGATGTGGAATATTTATTAAAGCCGAGTCTCGGCTATAATGATGATGAAAAAACCTTTAAAACCTAAAAGATAGTAGACTTTATTTTCTACTTGACTCTTTTAATGGATTGCATATTCAACATGATTAAACCTGGTTGTCAATTGTATTTTATCGGTTTAACATTGTTGAAGACTATTGATAATTTATTACGCATTATCTTAGTCATAATATTTCTTCTTTGGGCTAGTTGAGCTCACCCTTTCTTTCCTTTGTTCTCTGTGAAATGAGAAATATAGCCGGGACGAGTCTGGGAAACGAGTGATGGTCTCGAAGATAGCATTAGTAGTCCTCACTATTACGTGAAATAGTGTGATAATAATTATAATGAGGACTCCTTTTTGAGTTTGTATAATATCTAGTAGGCGATATTTGTATTTAAACTCACGATTTATGTCGTATTGTACCACGACGAGTTATGTTAGTAAGTTGTATTTAAATTACATGCACCATGTAAGTGGCGACCCAAGATGGGTGATGTATACCTAATTTTGGGGCGTCACAATTGGTATCGAGCTTAGGGATATGATCCTGGCTAAGATGTGAGAATAGTACTAGGAGGGGAGAGACGGGAATACCTTCGCTAGTATGACCTACCTAAGTTTATGTGCTATTTTAGTGGTTGGTCAGAAGATAGGGATAATTTGTTACATGTCAATTAACCTTTTGTTTTGTGGCGATTCGAAAATGACATCCGAGAATGTTGAGAATAGCAATGGAGCGCAGCGATTGTTGATTCACCACATATCAATAATCGAGGATAATGTGCATCGAAGGCAACAATCCTCATGCAAAAACAATAACACCTTGACCAAATGATGAATGATCAAATGTTCGGAGGCTTTATGCAATTTATGCAATGGCAAGAAAGAAGAGCGAATCTGTCCAAAACGTAGGTGGAAACACGAAACTCTCTCGGGCGGTCACCGCTAAACAATTCAAGAATTTGGGACCACCGGAGTTTAAGGAGAGCCAAAACCACTTGGCGGAAGCATGGATAAAAGCATGATTACCAAGATATTTGATGTCTTGGGATGCTCCAGGAGCAAAAGGTTCCTTCACGCCTTTATGTTGCTTGCGAGAGGCGACATTGGTGGGAATCTAAAACGACTCAACTCGACTCTTTGTCTTGAAGATATCTTGGGAGAAGTTCGAGGGAGTCATTCAACGACAAATACTTTCCTGAAAGTATTCGCCACATGAAGGAGGTGGAATTTATCAAGTTAGAACAAAACAATATGACCGTGTCGCAATACGAGGCAAAATTTGCGGAGTTATCACGGTTTGCGTCCCACTTGGTGGATAATGAAGAGAGAATGGCGCGAATGTTTTTAAGAGGTTTGAAGCCGGAGATACGTCAACATCTTATTTCTCATAAACTGTGTTTGTATTCAGATGTTGTAAATAGGGCTCAGTTAGTGGAACGCGATAATGAGTCAACACAACTAAAAGAGAAGCGGTAAGCAAAATTATAATACCAAATGAGAGTAGTCATCAAGCGGTGACAACAAGCGTGGAGGAATCAACGGGCGGATATGGTAACCACTTTGGTGGTAATCGGGCCAAAACAATAAGAATGGACATTTCAAGAAAGCGGAGATTCAACAATGGTGGAAAGACGCGTCGACCAAAGGCACCCATTGTTAAGGAAGGAGAAAGACCACCTATCATATGCTTCAAATGCGGAGGAGAGGGACACATCAGTCCAAACTGCGTCATGCCGTCCAAAGCATGTTATAATTGTGGAAGAGAAGGTCACTTAGCTCGATTTTGTCGTTTACCGAAGACAAATTCAACTAGGATGGAGGCACCAAAGGCCATCCCAGAAAATTCAAAACCGGTAGTGCAAGGGAGAGCGTTTGTTGTGACCTCCCAAAGAGCAAGGAATTCGAATGAGGTCATCACGGGTAAGCTTATCATAAACTCTAATGAAGTCTATACTTTATTTGATACCGGTTCTACCCATTCTTTTATTTCTCCTACTTGCGCTCATCGATTAAATTTGACTCCGGAGAAATTAGACTTTGACTTATCTGTGGAAACTCCGTTGGGAGAAACCTTCATTACATCCACTGTTTATAAGTCTTGTTTGGTTCAAATCGGTACCCTCGCATTACACATCGGTCTTAATTCATTAAAAATACTTGCATTTGACGTGATTCTAGGGATTGATTGGTTAACTACTTATCATGCAAAATTGATTATTTTCGTAAGGTTGTTAGCTTTCATATTCCTAATCAACCTATTATGCGAATTCAAACGACCAAACCATTAAAATCAATCACGGTCATCTCAAGCCATAAAGCTATTCGTTTATTGAAAAGCGGATGTCAAGCTTTCTTAGCTCATGTCATGATTTAAATAAAAATACGTTAGTTTTAAACGATATTCCTATTGTTAATAAATTTCTGACGTATTCTAGAAGAACTTTCTGGCCTACCCCAGAGCGTGAAATTGAATTTTGTATCGACCTTGAAACCCAGACAAAACCTATTTCCAAAGCCCCATATCGAATGGCTCCTATTGAACTTCGTGGAGTTAAAGACCCAATGCAGGAATTGTTAGACATTGGCTTTATTCGTCCCTAGTACTTCTCCTTGGGGTGCTCTGTTCTATTCGTGAAGAAGAAGAAAGATGGGAGTACGCGACTTTGTATTGATTATCGGGAGTTGAATCACGTCACCATCAAAAATAGGTATCCATTGCCACGTATTGATGACTGTTTGACCGATTTGCAAGAGCCAAATTCTTTTCAAAGATTGATCTTCGTTAGGATATCACCAATTGAAGATTAGAATCTAGCGACATTCCAAAGGCGGCTTTCGAGAACTTGAAATACGGGCATTATGAATTCCTAGTCATGTCCTTTGGATTGACTAATGCTCCTCGCCGCCTTCATGGATATGATGAACCAAGTATTCAAGGAATATTTAGATCACTTTGTGGTCGTCTTTATTGATGACATCCTTATTTATTCCAAAAGCCGTGAAGATCATGAGCAACACTTGAGGTGACACTCCAAAAGCTTCGTGAATATAAGCTTTATGCCAAGTTGAAGAAATGCGAGTTCGGCTTGAAGAAGTAGCATTCCTTGGGCACGTGGTATCAAGTCATGGAATATCATTGACCCAAAGAAAGATTGAAGCTATTCAAAGTGGGAACAACCTAAATCGATGGCCAAAAAGCACGTAGCTTTCTCGGTTTAGTGGTTATTATCGGAGATTCGTGGAAGGATTTTCTCGAATCGCTATTCCATCGACTCAAATTGACTCGGAAAGATACAAAGTTCGGTTGGAGCGAAGAATGTGAGAAGAGTTTTCAAGAACTCAAGAGGAGACTTATTTCAAAGACTGTTACGACAATACCATCGGCTCGGAGGATTTGTCATCTCTGATGATGCTTGAGCAAAGGGTTGGGATGTGTTCTCATGCAACATGGAAAAGTAATAGCCTATGCCTCATGACGACTCAAAGAATATGAGAGGAATTATCCTACTCATGATCTAGAGTTAGCGTTATTGTCTTTCACTTAAAATTTGGAGGCATTACTTGTATGGGGAGAAAGTGGAGATCTTTACGGATCATAAAAGCCTCAAATATTTCTTCACTCAAAAGGAACTCAACATGCGACAACGACGTTGGCTAGAATCATTGAAAGATTATGATCATACCATCCAATACCATCACGGAAAAGCGAACGTGGTAGGCGACGCATTGAGTAGAAAATCATATGCAAATACTGAAGTGCGATGTTGTCAATATAAAGGCCCATTTGTGTGACTTGCAAAGGATGGAGATAGAGTTAAAGACTTGAGGACGCGCATGTGATGATAGCGAGTATCTGAGTAGAACCGACTTTAATCGATAAAGTTAAAGTTGCTCAAGCTACGGACACTGGAGGCGATGCGTATGAGGGAAAAAAAGTACAAGAAGGTGCTATCTGCGGAAGCAAGAATCGATGAAGAAGGAATACTTGAGTCAACTCCGGACTTTTGTGTTCCTAACGACCACGATTTAAAGTATATTATCATGATGGAGGCGCACAACACACCATTTGCAATCCATCACAGGAGTACCAAAATGTATCATGATATTCGCTATACATTTTGGTGGACCAATATGAAGAGAGAGATAATATTTGTTTATCTCAAGGTGTCTAACTTGTCAACGAGTTAAAAGCGGAGCATCAAGTACCAAAAGGTCCATTGCAACCACTTGAAATTCCAGAATGGAAGTGGGAGCACATTACCATGGATTTCAAGCACGGTCTTCCTAAAGTTTCTCAAGGCATTGATACGATTTGGGTCATTGTTGATAGATTGACCAAGTCTCCGCTCATTTTTACCGACACGAGAAACTAATACACTTGAACGTCTTGCTCAGTATGTACATAAACGAGATTGTAAGGCGCATGGTATGCGGTATCCATAGTTTCGATCGAGACCCAAGATTCACTTCACGATTTTGGGTTAGTTTGCAAAAAGCTATGGGCACAGACTTACGATTTAGCTCGGCATATCATCCTCCAGACGGACGGACAATCGGAGAGGACTATTCAAACTCTTGAAGATCTATTAAGACTCGTGTCCTTGATTTCAAGGGAGTTGGGACAAGTTCTTACCATTGGTGGAGTTTTCCTACAACAACAGCTTATCAAGCAAGTATTGGCATGGCTCCATTTGAGCGTTGTATGGAAGAAAGTGTCGTTCTCGGTATCTTTGGGATGAGGTGGGTGAAGCAACGTTGTTGGGACCGGAGTTTGGTATGTATGACTACGGAAAAGATTGAGACGATCCGACAACGTATAAAAACCTCACAAAATCGAAAAAAGTTATCCGATCTTCATCGAAAGGACGTGGAATTCGATATAGGAGATCATGTGTTGTTAAGAGTTGCTCCATGGAAAGGAGTTACAAGATTTGGAAAGAGAGGAAAACTTAATCCTCGATTCATCGGTCCATTTTTAATCCTCGATCGAGTAGGAACTGTGGCCTATAGACTCGCTTTACCGCCAAATATGTCTCGTGTTCATAATATTTTTAACATATCTATGTTACGTAAATATGTGAAAGACCCGAACCATATTATTGAGTTAGAATAGGACGAAATAGCGGAAGACTTGACGTATGAAGAGGTTCCTGTTCAAATTTTGGATAAGAAGGAACATATTCTACGCTCCAAGGTTATACCTCAAGTCAAAGTTTTGTGGAGGAACCACGATGTTGAGGAAATGACTTGGGAGTTAGAATCTGACATGAAATCAAGGTATCCTTACCTCTTCGACATACCAGGTACGTACCCTAATTTTGAGGGCGAAATTTAATAAGAAGGGGAGGTTGTAAGACCCCATCTTTTATAAATAAAGATGAATTTTTCTATAAATATTATTTTTGAATATTATGGAATAAATTTGATATAATGTTATAGTTGTGGGTAATATTTATAAATTTTGCAAAGTATGCAAGTTGTTATAAAATATTCGTTTTAATTGGGGAATATTCTTTTTGTTAGGGAATATTAAATACAATGGCTCAATCATTGGTGGACCCCACAACAGAATTATTGTCGGATTGAGAAAACAACAAAAATATTTAATAAAAATAACGGCGGAGGTGTTACCGTTAAAACTGTTGAACTACCCGGTGGTAAAAGTATAATGTCTGGCGTGAGTTGCGTAGTAGCTGCGGTATTGATTATTGATGCTTACGTGAGAAGTCACTCACCTATGCTCAATTATTACACGAAGAATTGATGCATCATATCTCTTATATTATTGATTCAATTATTGTCACGATATCATACGTATAATATGTTATAGTATTAAATCAATAATTGAGACGACAAGTTATAAATGATTAATAATTGTTGAAAGATTAAATATGTGTTGATGAAAAAAATGATTTGTGGTAAGTTTGATTATTTTATGGGGGCTCATATGTCCTCATCTAAGAGTCTCTTTGTCAATAGTAATTACCTTCGTCAATAGTAATTACCCTTGTGAATAGTATTTACCTTAAATCAATAGTAATTACCCTTGTGAATAGTATTTACCTTCGTCCATATAGTAATTACCTTCGTCGATAGTAATTACCCTTGTGAATAGTATTTACCTTAAATCGATAGTAATTACCCTTGTGAATAGTATTTACCTTCGTCAATAGTATTTACCTTCGTTAATAGTAATTACCTTTACCGAGACGTCGAACCACTTGTCGTTTCACATTACAGCATCAAACCAATTCGTCGAGCCACTTGCCTTTTCACTAAGCGGTGCTAAGCTAGAAATCTTCTATAAATAGAGGCCTAGGGCTTCATTATTTTCACTTAATTCATTCAAGCTATAGAGAGAAAATATAGAGAGAATAAGAGAAAGAAGAAGAGTATTTTGTTCTTACACCTTCTTTGCAGATATCAATCTTCTACCAAATGTAAGGGGTGTTATTCTTTCTTATTCATGAAGAAGCTGTTGTTATTCCATTGCTTATTATTACATTGGAATAACTTTGTATAACACGCAGTTTACCCTATACTTGGTGACATTCTTCTATGATTACATTGGAACATCACGCTCATGTGTTTTACACAGGACCGGTTCCGCTCTTTATTATTCTCATTGGAACATCACATGCATGTGTTTTTTACAGGACTGGTTAAAATCTTTATTATTCATTGGAACATCACATGCGTGTGTTTTACAGGACTGGTTAAAATCTTTATTATTCTGTTGGAATATCCTATCTGCGTGTTTTACAGGATCCGGTTCCATCTTTATTATTACGTTGGAACATCCCGCCGGTGTGAATTTCACGACGACCTGGTTCCGTTATTATTATTACATTGGAATAACCGCATGCATGCGGTCTATCGCATGCATGGTGATTTCTTTTGTTATTCCATTCTTTATTATACCCGGTTGGTTAAAACTTTGACTTCTATACTCCATGAAATTAGTGGAATATCCTTGATATTTGCGTTTCATCCAAAGATATCTTTTCATGAAAATATTCTTACGATCATTCTTGAATTTTACTCTACAAAACAAAGATCATATTGATAATTTGGACGTTAATAATTCACGGATAAAATAATTCTTGAACTTGTTTTATTGAATTCTTATATCATTGTCATCATCCTCATGTTTATATTTTTTTTAAAGTCATACGTGGCACATAGTGCATAGATGGACTTGGTATGATTATGACCAGAGACTATTCGGTGTAATCATAATAGTAATGTTACAAATGAGGTGGTAAAAATCCTCGATTGGTAGTAGTGCATTGATGGAATGATTGTTGGCATGATCATGACCATTAATGAATACACAAATATTCTTGGCCCGTGAGTGCATGAATAATTGTGGTCGTGATACTAAAGAATATCCTTGGTAGTAGTGCGGGGGTGATTCGATGATGTGGAATATTTATTAAAATTTGAGTCTCAAATTTATAACAAAGTTGATGAAAACCTTTTAAAACCTAAAAGATAGTAGACTTTATTTTCTACTTGACTCTTTTAATGGATTTAGATATTCATTGCAGATTAAACCGGTTGTCTATTGTATTTTATCGGTTTAACATTGTTGAAGACTATTGATAATTTATTCGCATTATCTTAGTCATAATATTTCTTCTTTGGGCTAGTTGAGCTCACCCTTTCTTTTCACCGTTCTCTTCAGAAATGAGAATATATTTGGGACTAGTCGGGAAGCGAGTGATGGTCCGAAGATAGCATTAGTAGTCCTCACTATTACGTGAAATAGTGTGATAATAATTATAATGAGGACTCCTTTTTGAGTTTGTATAATATCTAGTAGGCGATATTTGTATTTAAACTCACAGTTTATGTCGTATTGCATACACCTACGGTTATTATGTTAGTAAGTTGTATTTAAATTACATACCATGTAAGTGGCGACCCAAGATGGGTGATGTATACCTAATTTTGGGGGCGTCACACTATACTATAGTGAAATCCTCTCGTTATTCCATTCTTTATTATTACATTGGAATAACTTTGTATATGCTTGACATACCCTATACATAACTGTATAAGTGGTTTACCCTATACTTGGTGACATTCTTCTATTATTCTATTGGAACATCTGCTCATGTGTTTTACAGGACTGGTTAAAATCTTTATTATTATTACATTTGGAACATCCACATGCGTGTGTTTTACAGGACTGGTTTAAATCTTTATCATTACATTGGAATATCTTATACGTGTGTTTTACACAGGATCTGGTTCCATCTTTATTATTATTGTTGGAACATCCTGCCGATTGTGAATTTCACGACTGGTTCCGTTATTATTATTCGTTGGAATAACTTTTTATACATCGGCACCGCATGCATGGTGATTTCCTTTGTTATTCCATTCTTTATTATACCTAGTTGATTAAAACTTTGATTTCTATACTCCATGAAATTAGTAGAATATCCTTGATAATTGCGTTTCATCCAGTATCTTTTCATGGAAATATTCTTATGATCATTCTTCAATTTTACTCTACAAAATAGTATCTTGTTGACAATTTGGACGTTAATAATTCCTAGATAAAATAATTCTTGAACTTGTTTTATTGAATTCTTATATCATTGTCATCATCCTCATGTTTATATTATGTTGAAAGTTATCTTTGGCTTACGTGCATAGATGAACTTAGTATGATTATGACCAGGGTTCATTCGGTATAATCATGGCTTGATATAAATGATGTGACAAAAGTCAAAGTGGCTGTGATGCGATGATGGATAGTTTTTGGTATGATTATGACCGGGGTGATTCTAAGTATAGTCATGACCATTGATAATTTGATGAAAATCCTTGGCCGTAGTAATACGGGGATGATTAGATATTGTGGTTTATTCATTAAACCGAGTCTTAGTGATAAAAATTGATGAAAACCTTTTAAAACCTAGAAGATAGTAGACTTTATTTTCTACTTGACTCTTTTAATGGATTGCATATTCCAGCTGCAGATTAAAGCGGTTGTCTATTGTATTTTATCGGTTTAACATTGTTGAAGACTATTGATAATTTATTACGCATTATCTTAGTCATAATATTTCTTCTTGGGCTAGTTGAGCTCACCCTTTCTTCACCGTTTCTCTTCGGAAATGAGAATATATTTGGGACGAGTCGGGAACGGAGTAATGGTCGAGAGGATAGCATTAGTAGTCCTCACTATTCGTGAAATAGTGTGATAATAATTGTAATGAGGACTCCTTTTGAGTTTGTATAATATCTAGTAGACAATATTTGTATTCAAACTCACAGTTTATGTCATATTTGTACACGACAGTTATATTGGTAGGTTGAATTTAATTTACATACCATGTAAGTGGCGACCCAAGATGGGTGACGTATACCTAATTTTGGGGCATCACGGTTGGTATCGAGCTAGGATATGATCCACGGCTAAGATGCGCGAGATAAGAACTAGGAGGGGAGAGGCAGAATTCATTCGCTAGTATGACCTACCTAAGTTTATTTGTTATTTAATTGGTCGGTCAGAGTATAGGGATAATATTTGATATATTAATTAACCCTTGTGTTGTGGCAGTGTTTGGAAATGGCAGTTGAAAATATTCACAATGGAGTGAATGTGACCGTTGTGACACCTTTAATCACTAATCAGGTTAATTTAGTGTCAGACGAGGAACAAATTAGAGATATCCATGTAGTGAATGAAGAACTAATTGTTTTTGAGAGCTAGTTGCAGAGGAGGTAGCGGTGAGAGTGAGGAAGAAGAGGAAGAAGAGGAACCGAGGAGAATTGGTTAGAAGAAGTTTATGATCAAAACTTAGAATTACAAAAACCGTGTTCGTGAGCTAGAAGAACGAGTTGAAGAACAAGCAAACGGTCGTGGAACAAAGGGATACAACAATTCAAAATTGGGTTACCCGATATGTGATGCTCGAACAAAATCACGCTTTGGCAGGGTGTAAGATATTAAAGTTGGAATCTAAGAATTTAAAAATCAAAGATCAAGCTGAAAGAAGAAACAATCTGAACGAAGGAGAATAGGCGATGCATGGGTAAAAGGCGCATAGCGTTGATAGTGTAGAAAAGACGTCCAGATCCAATAAAGCCAAAATAGATGAAATGGACTTTGCTTTTTGGACAAGAATTGGGAGAATTTCAACATCGAATTGAATTACCCATGCATATAGCACAACCCGAATTCGATATGGATCGGAGAATAATGATTCAAATCATGGATCAAGAATGTGAAGAAGCACTTAAGGGTGGAATGTACCCTATAGTAAAGTCAAACTCTGTAATTTAAGCGAGAGTCGAGAAACCCGAACGAAGTTATTACGGGTAAATTAATTATAAATTATTACGAAGTTTATACTTTATTCAATACAAGTTCTACCCACTCTTTTATTCTACCTAGTTGTGTTCAATGTTTAAATTTGACTCCGGAAAAATTAGACTTTGATTTATCTATTGAAACTTCGTTGGGAGAAACCTTCGTTACCTCCACTATTTATTAATCTTGTTGTTTCAAATAAACACTTTCACGATCTTATCTCTTTCAAAATACTTGCCTTTGAGGTAATTTTTGAAAACGATTGATTAACTACTCATTATTCTTTTTGTAAGGTTGTTAGCTTTCATATTCCTAACCAACTTGTTATACGAATTCAAAGTAACCAAACCCTAAAGTTAATCATTGTTATATCAAGCCATAAGTAAAGAGCCCCGATCCTTTCGTTGTTGACTTCCTTGTGTGGAATGCGCAACGGCTTGGACTTTTCAGTGGCGACGTCGTGAATGGCGATTACAAGTTGATAGGTATCATTGTGAGGTGCTATCTAGGTTAAGGGATGAAGTCACAGTTGGTATCAATGTGACGTACTATCCAAGTCTTGGATGAGAGTCACGATTTTGAATGATATTTCTATTATTAATAAATTTCTGGCGTATTCTTGAAAACTTCTTAGCCTACTTAGGCGTGAAATCGAATTTTGTATTGACCAAAGATACAAAACCCATTTCTTAAACCCTCAAATATTTCTTCAACTAAAATGAAGCAGCTTTACGTGGTTTATGATGAAAGTCATAATAAAAGCATTGGACTAATGAAAATCATGGGTATATGTGGTATTAGTAAGTGTTATGATGAGTTATGTTGGTTAGTATGTGAAAACATGAAAGTTTCTTAGAAATCACAGAGTTGAAAATCAGATTTTGGTGAAAAACGTAACATGAAATTCAATTGACCATATCTCCTATTATATTTTGAATTTTTGAGTGTGGTCAAGTCCTAGAGTTAGATCTATGAGTTACCTAACTAATCCAAGGGGAATCACTGAAAAAGGTGTTGTAGATTTTTGTGTGGACTGATTTTAGCAAAGGAGTGCAAAGCTGCAAAAACCGAAAAAGCTGCTGCCATGATTTTAGAGGGGTTGTTTCGGCCATTTAAATTATGAGAAAAATTCTGGCCTTTTGGGACATGAAAGTATATGGTATAAAGTACCTCCTGTCCAAAAATGAGCTCATTCTGACTTAAAATGAGCAAGATATGACTATTTCAATATTTTGGTTTTTTTGACAAAAAATGCTATAACCGGAGTTCAATAACTCGATGACCATGAAATTTAAACTGGAGGCTCACATTAACATGTGTAAGGTCTTGCCAAGATTTGGGAATTTTGGAGTTAAACTTGAGGTAGCTAATTTCTTAAGGAATTAATTAGAAATTAAATTTTGAAAAATAGTAAATGAATTTTAAAAAATTAGAGAAAATATATTTTCATTATGGGACTATATTATGCTAAATCCCAGAAAAGAAATATTTTTGGGACTAATTTGGTATTTTTCATGAAAATAGTTTAGTTACTGAACATATGAGTTAAATATGTTATGTGAAGTAACAAAGTTGAAAATAGGATTTTATGGCTAGAGAATCCTATATAGAGTATATGCATATTTTTTGAGGATTTGATAATTGGTGATGATATCTTATGAGTATGGCATTTTTGAATGATTAAATGCATTATATGGTAAAGCGTAAACAATTGAGATAAATTGTTTATAAATTTAAAAGTGATTAAAATATTGTTATAATATTAATGATATTAGATTATGAGATTATTAAGTGATTGATAACATGGGGATATTCTTGAACTCGGATAAATTATATTATCAATGTTTAATATTTATCCTTTATCTCATTTGATTGATTCTTTATATCATTATCCTCGTGCTTATATTATGTTGAAAGTCATATGTGGCTGAAGTGCATAGATGGACTTGGTATGATTATGACCAGGATTATTCGGTATAATCATAATCGTAATTGAAAAAACACGATTATCTTTGGCCGTAGTGCATGGATAATTTGTGGTCGTGATACAAATGAATACACGATTATCTTTCGTAGTAGTGCATGGATAATTTGTGGTCGTGATACTAATGAATACACGATTATCTTTGGTAGTAGTGCATGGATAATTCGTGGTCGTGATACTAATGAATATCCTTGGCACGTAGTGCGGGGATGATTCGATGATATGGATTAATTATTGAAATGAGTCTCAAAGAATGAAATATTAATTCATGGATGTGGTAAAAGTCGTCTTTAGTAGTAGTGCATTGATAGACTTGGTATGATTATGACCAAGGATTATTCGGTATAATCATAGTAGATTGAAAAACACGAATATCCTTGGCGATTGGTGCATGGATAGTTCGTGGTCGTGATACTATTGTAAGTGCGTCTCGTAATTATTGGTTTTCTGATTGTATATCTTTGGCCTGTGTAGGCAAAAAGATGAATTGTTAATGAATATCTTTTGGCCGGATTGCAAAGATGAATTTAATGTTTTCAACGATAAAGGTATTCAAGGTATCCTCACCTCTTTATCATACCAGTATCGCACCCTAATTTCGAGGCGCTAAATTCCATAAGGAGGGAGATTGTGAGACCCCCAGATTTTATCAATAAAGATTTAAATTTTGTCGAAATAATTTTTAATATTATGGTGTGAATTTGAGATAATATTATAGTTGTGGGTAGTATTTATAAATTTTGCAAAGTATGCAAGTGGTTATATTATATTCGATTGGTCGAGGAATATTCGGTTTAGCAGGAATATTCGATACAACAAATTTCAATCATTGGTGGACCCCTACAATGTAATTATATTGTCGGATTGAGAAAACGACAAAAATATTTTATTGAAATAACGTCGGAAGTTTTACCGTTGATATTGTTGAACTACTCGGTAGTAAAAGTACAGTAATATGTGTGGTTGCATAGTAGCACACGGTATTGATTATTGATGCTTATGTGAGAAGTCACTCAATTTGATTCCATTATTGTCGATTAATAATATGAATTATTATAGCCATAATGACGTTTTATTTTATTCAGTATTATTAACGTAATAAAGCGAAACATCTTTTATATAAAAAATGAATACTTTATTAAAGTTTATTCTATAAATAGAATATATTATATTTTATTATGCATAGTGTTGCATAGTATTTTGCATAGTTTTGCATAGTGTTTGCATAGTAAAATGTTTTTATATAAATAGAATATATTATATTTTATTTAAAAGATTTTGCTTTAAATATGGATCGTCAGATTAAAGTAAATCAATCTGGACCGTTCATGGATTAATTACTATGCATTCTATTTTCCTATAAATAGAAGCTCATTCCTTCATTATTTTCTTACGAATTCACTGAAACTCTAGAGAGAGAAATTATAGAGAGAAGCTATAGAGAGAAAATCTATAGAGAGAAAGAAGAAGAGTATTCTGGTACTTCACTACTTTGATATCCAGTGTCTTTTACGGTAAGAGATATTATTTGTTGTACCCGTAAGGGGTGTTATTCTTTCTTATTCATGAAGAGAACTTTTGTTATTCCATTCTTTATTATTCTGTTGGAATAACCTGTATACGCGGCATACCCTATACTTGGTGAAATCCCACTGTTATTCCATTCTTTATTATTCTATTGGAATAACCTGTATACGCGGCATACCCTATACATAATCTGTATAAGTGGTTTACCCTATACTTGGTGACATTCTTCTATTATTCTCGTTGGAACATCACATCTGTGTGTTTTACAGGACTGGTTAAAATCTTTATTATTATTCTATCGAACATCCTGTCATTTGTGTTTTTACACGGACTGGTTAAAATCTTTATCATTCTCATTGGAATATCCTATTCGTGTGTTTTACACCGGATCTGGTTCCATCTTTATTATTCTCATTGGAACATCCCGTTTGGTGTGAATTTCATTGTCTATGCGCAAGCACCGCATGCATGGTGATTTCCTTTGTTATTCCATTTTTATTATACCCGGTTGGTTAATTCTTTGACTTCTATACTCCATGAAATTAGTAGAATATCCTTGATAATGCGCTTTCATCCAAAGATCTTTTCATGGAAATATTCTTATGATCATTCTTGAATTTTACTCTACAAAACAAAGATATCTTGTTGACAATTTGGACGTTAATAATTCCTAGATAAAATAATTCTTGAACTTGTTTTATTGAATTCTTATATCATTGTCATCATCCTCATGTTTATATTATGTTGAAAGTTATCTTTGGCTTACGTGCATAGATGAACTTAGTATGATTATGACCGTGGTTCATTCGGTATAATCATGGCTTGATATAAATGATGTGACAAAAGTCCTCCTCGGTGGCCTCGTGATGCGATGATGGATAGTTTTGGTATGATTATGACGTGGTGATTCTAATATAGTCATGACCATTGATAATTTGAAGAAAATCCTTGGACCGTAGTATGGGGATGATTAGATATTGTGGTTTATTCATTAAACTGAGTCTTAGTGATAAAAATTGATGAAAACCTTTTAAAACCTAAAAGATAGTAGACTTTATTTTCTACTTGACTCTTTTAATGGATTGCATATTCCGCTACAGTTAAACTTGTTGTCTATTGTATTTTATCAGTTTAACACTATTGAAGACTATTGATAATTTAGTCTGCATTATCTTAGTCATAATATTTCTTACTGGGCTAGTTGAGCTCAACCTTTCTTTCACTGTTCTCTTCAGGAAATGAGAATATAGCTGGGACGAGTCGGGGAACGGAGTAATGGTCCAGAGGATAGCATTAGTAGTCCTCACTATTCTGTGAAATAGTGTGATAATAATTGTAATGAGGACTCCTTTTGAGTTTGTATAATATCTAGTAGACAATATTTGTATTCAAACTCATTGTTTATGTCGTATTGCATACACTTGTTAGTTATATTAGTAAGTTGTATTTAAATTCTGTACCATGTAAGTGGCGACCCAAGATGGGTGACGTATACCTAATTTTGGGGGCGTCACATGTTATCGCTGAGACTCGGCTTAATAAATAATCCACATCATTGAATCATACCTGCACTACGGCCAAGGATATTCATGTAATCATCAATGGTCATGATTATACCGAATAATCCCTGGTTATAATCAAACCAATAACTGTCCATCAATGCACTATGCACTCAATGAGGACTTTTACCACATCATCTATAACATTACGGGTCATGATTATACCGAATGATCCCTGGTCATAATCATACCAATAAACAGTTCATGTATGCACATAAGCCAAAGATACTCATCAATCAATAGTTCATCTTTGCATGTAAGCCAAAGATATACAACTGTAAAACCAATAATCAACAGTCCATCTTTGGACGTAAGCTAAAGATATACAATTGTAAAACCAATAATCAACAGTCCATCTTTGCACGAAAGCAAAAGATGACATTCATCATAATATAAGCATGAGGATGATGACAATGATATAAGTATTAATCAAACGAAATCAAGGATAAATATTAAAGACTTTAAATGTATCCAGAGTTTAAAAATATCCAAATTATCAACATGATACTATTTTGTGGAGTAAAATTCAAGAATAATATTCATGTACCAAAAATAATTTGGACAGAAAAGAAATATATTTTTCGGGTAAATAGTACCCCGCAATAGTACCCTATGAATAGTACTTCGGGAATAGTACCTCATGAATAGTACACCAGCATGAAAAGTACCCCAAATACCTGAGTGAATAATATTCAGGTGAATAGTAATTTGGGTGAATAGTAACTCGTGAATAGTACTCTGACATGAAAAGTGCCCTGAATACCCGAGTGAATAATACTAGAGTGAATAGTAACCGGATGAATAGTAACCTGTGAATAGTAACTCGTAAAAAAGACAAAAGAAAATTATATTCCATGATGAGTACAAAAGAAATGATAACTCATACGAGTCTAATAGAATATACGAAACTGCAAATGGATTTTCACCCGCCATGCGGTAATCGACGTAGACAGATCATTTCCACAATTTAATAAAGACTAAATACGAAGGATCATTCACCATGCCTGCGGTAATCCACATAGACAGGTTATTCCAACAGAATAATAAAGAATAGAATAAAAACAGAATTCACTGTGCATGCGATGTAATCGCATGCATGATAGGTTATTCTAACAAAATAATAAAAATGGAACTGTGTCATGCGAATCCGCATGCATGTGATATTTCCAATGTAATAATAAAGAATGGAACCGGTCATATGTAATCCACACGCATGTGATATTCCAATGTAATAATAAAGAATGGAACCAGTCATTCGTGAATCCGTGCGCGCATGTGATATTCCAATGTAATAATAAAGAATGGAACCAGGTCATGCGTAATCCGCACAAATAGGATATTCTAACAGAATAGTAAAGAATGGAATAACAACAGAATTTACCAGGCATGCGATAGATCGCATAGACAGGTTATTCCAACAAAATAATAAAGAATGGAATAACAGAAGAATTTCACCATGTATGCGGTACTTCACATAGGCAGGTTATTCCAACATAATAATAAAGACAAGAATAACAACCCTTACAAGTATTGAAAGAAAATAACTCTCTTCATGAATATGAAAGAATAATACCCCTTACCTTAGAAGAAACTGGATACTGGAATAGTGAGGTAGTAAACTTCTCTTCTTCTTTATCTCTATAATTTCTCTCTATAATAATTGCTCTTGTGAGACTTAGTGAATTGGTGAAAAATAATGAAGGGATGAGCTTCTATTTATAGGAAAATATAGTTTCCATAATTGCACATTTTGGGGCTCGAAATATTACAGTATAATACCTTCATCTTTTCCTTCAGTCATACAAGTATTATCAAACTTGCACCACCTCCCCTAATAGTAAATCATGTGAATCAATTGTAAATCATGTGACTCAATAGTTCTAAACATTTGAAAAAATTAATTATAGTATAGTACCTTCATCTATACCTCGATTTTTAATTTAGTCCTGCAAGTATTATCAAACTTGCACCAACTCCCCTAATAGTAAATGAATGTGATTCAATAGTATACACATGTGAACAAATAGTTATAATCATGTGAATTAATAGCAATTAATTGCTTATTTATCTGATTAATTACCCGATTGGTCAATATAACTTCCAGACATCAATTATTATTGAAATAAATGTCGGCTTCCACTAACACTAATAATTCCCACATAATGGAACTATCAATTTCATCTTTAATCAACACGAACTTATTCATCATTAATATTATAACTCATAATATTTAACAACCAGGTCGTTCCCAGGAAAGAGGGGGCTTTCCGATAAGGATTTCTCCTTATTGGCACTCAATTAGGTGACCAAACCTCTCCTTGACAAAACTTCTAGACATTGTCAATATTGCAAATAATAATATAAATAACTTTGTCGTCTCAATTATTGATTTAATAATATAACATATTATGCAGATGATACTGTGACAACAATTGAATCAATAATATGAGAGATATGATGCAGCAATTATTGTAGCAATAATTGAGTATAACTGAGTGACTTCTCACGTAAGCATCAATACTCACATGACTTCTTATGTATTACTGTACTTTTACTACCGAGTAGTTCAACAGTTTTAACTAGAATAACGTCAGCCGTTTATTTTATTAAAAAGATAATTACATCATTTTCTTACTACGATAATACTTCCATTGTGGGGTCCACCAATGATTGTGTCGCCCTACGGATATTCCCCGACAAAAAAGAATATTTCCACCAAACTAATATTTTATAACAACTTGCATACTTTGAAAAATTTTCACATATCACCCTTAACTTTATCCTTTTATCAATTTAACCATTTACTAAATAGAATAATTATAAGAAAATTGAATACTTTCATTTTATAAAATTAGGGTTTCACACATATAGTTATTTATCACACTTTATTTAATTAAATTTTCATACTTAATTTAATTAATTCTAATAACAATTTATTGAATATATCATTTAATCATTCTAAACTCTCTAACTTAATTATTAAATTAAATTAGAATATTATCTCATAACAATTAATTTCTTTAACCCATTTATTATTTATTAATCAAATAATTAACCAAATCAAATCAAATCAAATTAAACAAATATATATTCAACAATAAACACATTCATTAAATATTTATATACTTCAATAAATATTTATAATTACAATTAAAATTCTAGATTGTTACATTAATCATATCATAATAAGAATTTCAATTATTAAATTCTAATTTTAATAACTTATGAAAATTCGGGTTGTCACAGTTTGAATCTATAAAATCGTGAAGAGCAGAACCTAAGGGGTTGTTCTGCCTTCCAGGGAACAGTTGTGCTGCCCCCAAGGCCATTTGGGGCGTAGCTCTGCCGGACATCAGTGTCAGGCAGACTACTTTGACCCGCTATAGTAAATTAGGCATAACATTTTCATATAAACTCTGATTGAGGTGATTCAAGATGATCCGGAACGAGAACGAATAGACCTACAACTTTTGTCCTTTAAGTATTACAATTTGAGGTCGCTAGAAGGGGTCCAAATAGTAATCTTTATGATTGTTACGTATTGGGAGACAATCGGAGGGCGTCGAACGAGCACATACACAAGTATAGTGCTCCCGACGATGGAATATGTTATTCTAAGTGATAAAACATAAATATGCATTATAATAGACATGATACATAAGATTTACTTGCTCATAATAGAAAGCATTAGCATGACTTAGTATGTGTTTTGAAAAGAAACTTAAAGATTTTGAAAACAAACCTTGTGGAAACTTATGTTCTATAAGTTCTGAACTTAGTGGTTTATATACTGATTGAGTTCAAATATAAATGAGCATGATATGGTGTTTATAGTATCTTTGTTCATGATAAAACTTGTTATACCTTATGTTAGAGAAGTTTTCAAGAAAAACTTGATATAATAGAACTAAGGTGCATGAATGCTACATGAGGTAGGTTCTAAACTTGAAAAGATGTTAACATGACTAGTTACTTATGATAAGAGTTTTAAAAGTTATCTTATTTGTGATATACTACATCATTCAAGATAAAATGATTTCAAAGGCAAACTCCATTATCTTTTGTAAACTAAGTATTAAAACATGAAGTGGTTATATTTTGATGTAGAGAGAAACATGTACAAATATAACATATGATTCGAAGTTTCCTTGCATGATTAAGTTGTCATGGACATGGATTTGAAGAAAAGAAACTTAGACATTTTGAAAACATTATTCATGAGCAAGGTGTTGTCTAAACTTCTGAACTTATAGAATGACATACTAGTATCTTTTGGGTCTTTAAATATGGCCTATATGTGCAAACATGATAGAACTTTTATCCCTCTAGGCATGATGTGTATGTGCACACTACTAGATAGACGTAATATGAACTATGCATGTCTTAAAGTAAGATTCCAAGTGATAAACCATACTAGACATATGATTACATGAAAGCATGTGTATTGAAAGTTGTTTAACCTCGTTGGTGGGCATATAGTTAGACCCTTGTTATATGAACTTACTTAGTCGTGAAATAAATGGCAATACAACTATAAAGTGTAAAAGAACTTAAGGTAAATGCAAGAGACACCCAACTTGGGCTAAGACCCCTTAACATGTGGATAAGTTATACGTTAAAAGTAATGCATGCTAAGAACCTAGATAAAACCAGAAAATAAATACTCAAGTTTGGTCTGGCCAAAGGATAGCGCGACTGTGCTAGTCCTAAGCCTAACCTCAGCGCAGCTGCGCTGCAGGACAGATTGGCCTGGGAATTTTATTTGCTTTCTGATTTTGGCAACTTACTTATAGTACTATTCTAAACTATAAGACAGAGTCTCAATGTTGTTTTAAATATTCATAGGTATGATGGTTATATAAAACCCAAATTTGTTAAAATTTATTAAAGTTTGCAAAATGTAAGGACATTGTAAATCACACATCTATAAACTTTAAATATATGTCAAACACATAGCGAGTCAAGTGTGTGATAGATATATATATGAATGTGATGTCAAGTATGAGTGTTTAAGGTATACCTATACATACCTAGCTATTCTAAGAGTATGATGATAAAGTGAAATGTAGGTTTTACGACCCTAGTTAGGAAATAATGTAACATTATTATTATATTAAGAATGTATGAAATATATGACTAATGGATATGAATCAATGATTATATAACTATGTAGGAATACACGAAGTGCAAATAAGTTGTAAGCAGTTAAGTCGTAGTTGATAAACTACGAATCAGGCAAATCTTTCAGTTCCTATTTGATATATGAATTTTATAACTGTTGATTAAGCTATATTATGCTATGAGAATGTTGATATATATATATATATATATATATATATATATATAAAATGCATATACGATATGTATGAAATTTGAAAGTTGATCTTTGATGATATGCTTGTGGAATAAATCTCTATGCCTATTATATGAGAAGTAACATGCGTATTAAATATTAATTGATTATGAATGCATGAACTGAATATGCTATTATATGCTATATGCTGCATAAAAACTATTAGAATTCCTAGGCTGTCAAGCTCACCCTTGCAAATAACCACTTTTGCAGGCTAAGGATTCACAGTAAAGATTACGTGTTACTTGATTGATAAAGTTCAATAGTATCGAAAGAGATTGATCTAATTATTTAAATTTATGCTCTTAAACCATGTTTAGGTTCTAAGAGATGTACATGATAGTAGTTTACGATGTATAATACATGTTAAGTTGTACTATGTGATACATAGGGGAATTCGAATCGAGATGTAAAGATTTATACAGTAATTCGAATAGAATGAATCATAACATAATTTGATTCAAGGATATTTAATTTATTCAAGTTAAGATATCAATAAAAGATTTATTTTTAAAGTAGATTGAAAATGTTTAAATTATTCCGCATATTTTTATAACATCAAATATGATGTAAGACATGAATGGTAAATGACCAAGATTTGAAACTTATAAAAGTTTGGGGTCATTACAAAGATCCTAGAAATGGAAATAATTTATATTCTGAATTGTAATAAGTAAAGTTATATTCATTAAGTTATGATTAAAAGATATAAATGTTTGACGATAATAGTATCATGGCGGACCGGATCCGAGGTTCGAATGGACCCGGATTTAGGGACGTCACAGGTTGGTATCAAAGCTATAGGTTATAAACTTTAGGTAAGAGTACCTTAGGCTATAACTTGAGAAAGAGAGAAAGATAAAGATTAAAATATATATATGAAGATTCAAAAAAGAATCTTGAAGTATCTAAGAGAATGAGAATTCAGGAGTTTCCTAACTCTGGTAATAAAAATGTTAAGATGATGTCTATATGGTAAAAATGACAAAGATAATAAGAATGAACTCGAATGGAGTTTAGTTGATGATGAAAGTAGTATGCACACAAGCCAAACATGTTTGATGATAAAGCATATACTTTGTAACAATCTTATTCATTTATTAATAAAAAGTATTAATTTATTAAAGGCTTTTAATTATCTACATGATGCTGTTTTATAATATGTTATAAACCCATAGTTTTAAGCAATGCTTTTAGAATAATGATGATGATCATTCTAATGAGATCTAAATTCTTAGAAAGCTTAAAACTAAAATAGTTCCCAATCATTGGATTACTAAATTGGGGATTAGTGAATCCTGGGATAGATTGGTACATACGTTGCTTGCTCATTAGATGAGGATGATTGATCTCATGATCATTTGTGTGAGACACTAAAGCAAGTATGTAGGTGCTTATTAGAGAATAAGTTCATCGAACGTGGCTCGCTAAGGAATACCTAATGGATTTTTACTTGCTGTCAATAGGAATTCTCAGTAGTGATAGTAAAGACAAGTGATCCTTGGACTTGAGATCATCATAGTATCTTGTGTATGATGAGTTATACTTTGACTTATTCCTTAAGACCTTTAGGGTATATCAAAGGGTATGCTTGGGTATAATAAGTTGTACATGGAGATAATGTATGATCAATAAAGAATCTACCACTTTATTAAAAGAAGAGAAATGTCCTATGTGATTCGATAAATGACAACCCAAAGAGTCCTTGGTTAAGGCGTAATGAAATTAGAAAGGAGTTTCTAATTTGCATTATTTGGAGTTGTGCATTTAAGGATCGAAATACATATAATTAAATAAAATAAGACTTGACAAGAATTCCATGTCTTATATTTAATTGGGACATTGTATGGTGGAAGGATTGAATTGCACGGTAACTATTTACTCAAAGGTTCTTTAATGATTAATGTTGAAATCTATATTATCCGGAAAGTCGTTGATCGCTAGGGAGGCTTATCCCTATCAGAATAAATATTATTTAAATAAATTAATTGTTTAATTTATTTATTTAAATAAGATTAGAATTGTTCTAATTGATTTATTCACAACCTAGGTTTAATATGGAGAACCTAAAGGGTCACACCATAAAAGGAAGAATAATTATTTAAGAAGTTAATGGCATAATCATAATAATATGTTAAGTATATTTAATTTAATCTATGGTGATAGAATAAATTAAATAGCTTAATATTTATTATTTAATATTTTAGAAATATTAAATATAAATTAATAAGAGGAGTCTTATTAATATTATTATAATTATTATTATTTTAATTTCTAAAAGAGTTTAGGAATTAATTTAATATAAGTACTCTCATTTATTCCTAATAGGATTAGGAGGGAAAATTAATTAAAGGAGTTTAATTAATTATCCCTAATAAGATTAGGGAGCCCATTTAATTAAAAGAGTTTAATTAAAAATACCTTATTTTAATAGGGTTACTTGATATCTTTATAAGAGGAGTCTTATATCAGATATTAAATATACGCAATTTCAAAAGTTGGAGAGTACGTTCTTTTCTATAGAGATAGAAAAACTAGGGTTTAGCCAACCACCCATCTTCTTGAATCCTTCTTCTTCCTTGGTGGATCACCTCTAGAGGCCAAACACTTGGGTGGCTAACGTTGATCAAAGGAAGGAACCAAACCCGGTGAATTCAAGTTGAACGCGAAAAAGGATTGGAGGTGAACTTGTACCTGAGGAAGCTCGATCTTCAAGGGTATGATTTTATTCTTTATCTTTTCGTTTAATTAATAATTATGCATAAAGGGTGATCCGGTTTAATATGGTTTGTAAAATTTTAAACTCTGATTTTTACACGTTTCCGCACTTTTATGCAATTTGATTGCGTTCTTGAATATTACAAACCTAACAGTGGCATCAGAGCCAAACCTTTATGCGAATTATTAATTGTTTTATTTGATATGTATATTGATATGTGTTTAGAATAATTTAATTGGGCATAATTTAATTGTATAAAATTTAAATTAAAAAAAAACGGTAATTGATTTCCGAAAATCTGTTGGAAAATGGCCAACTGTTTTTGTTTTTTTTTTTGTTTTCCTTATTCGCGTGGTGGCCATGTGTGGAATCACGGGTTTTGTTGAATATCATGGATGGTGGCCACATGGCAGGGTCATGCGAATTTTTAAAAAAAAAATGCAGATTGTTTACTTCATAAAATAGGCCGAACATGCATGCAAGTTACTTAATTCTGTGATTCACGTGGCCATAAAAGTTAAAGGGAATGGGGCAGGTGTATGCATGCTCACGTGGATGATGGATTCATGTTTTTTAATAAAATATATTATATATATATATATATATTACTATATATATATATTATTATTTTTTTTTAATTATTTTATAATTAAAATAAAAAGTTTATTTTAATCTTAAAATAAAAGGTTTATTTTAATATTAAAATAAAAGAGTTTATTTTAATTTTAAAATAAAATGTTTATTTTAATCTTAAAATAAAAAGGTTTATTTTAATTTTAAAATTAGATTTCATGCTAACTAATTAGAGTTGGAATTGGATTCCATGATAACTAATTAGAGTTGAAATTAGATTATATGTTTCTTAAATAAAGGAGTTTATTTAGATATGAAATAAGATTTCATATTATTCAAAAATAAAAGAGTTTTTTTTGTGAATAGGAAAGTGAATCCATGTTTCCTTAAATAAAAGAGTTTATTTATATATGAAATAAGATTTCATATTATTCAAAAAATAAAGGAGTTTATTTGTGAATAGAAAAATCTGTGTTTCCTTTAAATATAGGAGTTTTATTTTTTATATGGAATTGGATTCCATAATTAATTAAAATAAAGGAGTTTATTTTGATTAAAGATTTTGATTAAAATAAAATAGTTTATTTTATTCAAAATAGGATAAATTAAAATAAAATAGTTTTATTTTGATTTAAATTTGGATTAAAATAAAGGAGTTTATTTTGATTCAAAATTAGATTTTATACTAACTAAATTTGCCCATTAAATGATATCAATATATATATTGAATGTTTATTATTCATAAGATGAATGTTATTTATTGATGCATAAGATGATGTGTATGATAATAAATGGGATTGATTATGGACTATTGACCAATGCGATTGGATTTTATTTTAGTTGGATGCATGAATGTATGGGTTTTATTAAATGGGGTCTCACAGTATTCGTGTGTTCTCTAATTTTTCCGAATGTAAATTCTATCTCCTCCTATGTACTTCCCCTCGATCACGATCAAGGTTTCTATTTATTTTAAATAGTTTTGTAATATGAATAGTTAGAATTAATTTTGAAAAATTGGAGATCAAGGAGCAAGGAGCGCTTGAAGACCCGTTTGTAATGGAGCCCGGGCTTAAATGTAATAGTTATATTTAAATATTATTTCTTGCACCCCTAGGGTTTGACCTTTTGGTTCACTTGGTGGCTCTAGTGAACCAAACTAGAATAAAAGTCCATAATCAATCCGGGTAGAATATAGTATTCTATATGTTATACTATATATATTATATATTATGCAAATATGCTTAGCATGTTCATTAATATGACGCGTATTTTATATATATATATGTGCATGCGCGCTAAACAAGATGAGACAATTTAATAATAAATCCCTCAAATTTTTTTTATATTAAGTCCTAAGCGTTCAAAGATATTTGGAATATCGAACGTCGCCTTCTAGCATGATAAAATTAATAGAGTATTAAATATTTAATATGAGTTTGTTGTGTCACCACAAGGCAAGTATTAAGTATTTAAGATGTTAATTTATCACATTTGATGCTTATAAAGAAAATTGAACAATATTATTTTGTTGTGTCACCACAAGGATGATATTTTTCTTTTTTGAATATATGGAGTGCTAGGTTGGACTTAACTTGGATAATTTTGATTCGGATGTGCCACCACTTGATCAAAATAATCTAAGAGGCAAAAGAAAAGGAGTTGCATAGTTGATGTAATTGACAAAAGTTGTCTACCTATTTATTTATATATAGTTTCTTGTGTCACCACAAGGTTATATACATTTGAAATGGGATCCTTATTCTCACTAGCAAATCTTTAATTAGATTTTGCCGAGCTATATAAGTGAGGGTAATATAGTTTGAAGAAAATAGTGGGAGATACCAATTTAAAACAAGACCTAAATTATTTTGGTAATTAATAAAAGAATGTATGTTAAAATGTTGTTAAATAAAAATTCATTTCTGAATTTTACAATGTCTAAAATTATTATCAACTGCGAAGCATATTAGATGCTAAATTAACTGGAATCAAATAAAGCGGATTGGTTAAGGAATTTGAGAATAGTTCTCATAGGTGAAAAGCTATCTTATGTCCTTAACACGCCTATCCTCGCAATGGTTGCGCATAATGCCTCCGAGGAAGACATTGCTACTTTTAGAAAGTGGCAAGATGATGCAGAGTTGGCTCAATGCATCATGCTCGCATCTATGAGTAACGAGCTTCAGCGTCAGCATGAAACTATGGATGCTTCTACTATATTCCTGCACATCAAGTAGTTGATGGTAAGGAAAGTAGGACTGATAGATATCAGATATCTAAGGAGCTCTTCTGAACTAGAATGGCCAATGGCACTATAGTACAGACAAAAGTTCTCAACATAATCAATTTGATTGATCAATTAGGACAACTGGTTTTGTCATGGATGGAGAGTTGAGCCAAGATTTGATCTTGCACTCACTCCCGGACTCCTTTCACAATTGTTGTGAATTTTTCATATAAACAAGCTAGATATCAGCCTCGCTGATTTGCTTAACATGTTGAAAAATGTTGAGAGTCACTTTCCAACCAAGAAAGACCAAGTCTTAGTGGTAGGGGCCAAAGGATCTTCTGAAAAGATGAAAGATTCAAAGAAGGTAAATAGAAAGGCAAAATAAAGGATAATAAGAATAAAACTGATTTGGATAGCAAAGGAGTTTGCTTCCACTGCAATAAGCCTGGACACTAGAAAGAAACTGCGAGAAGCATCTTGCAGAGGCTAACCAAAGAAGCTTAGTGAAGTTTCTACATAATACGCTTTTTGTTCATGATTGAAATAAATTTTTCTTTAAGTCAAGGTTCTACTTGGGTATTGGATACCGACTTTGGTTATCATAAATATAGATTTATGAAGGACCAAGGTAAGTAGAAAGCTAAACAAATATAAGTAATCCTATATGTGGGAAATGAAGCAAAGGTTGCTGCATTAGCCATAGAAACTTATAATTTAACAATGCCTACGGGCAAATCTATTAAGTCAATAAGTTGTTATTGTATTCCAGTTCTCGTTGGAAACATTATTTCCATTTTATTGTTGGACAATAAAATCTTTGGTATTATATTTAAGAACAATTGTTGTTCTATTTATAATAATAATGTTTTGTATAGAACTGAAATATTACTTAATGGATTTTGTATACTTGATTTACGTGAAAAATATATTTTGCAAATTGAACAAACTAGTATAAGAAAATGAGTTGATCATTCAAAGAGTTGAATGTGTGTATTTTCTGAAATACAAGTATGAATTATTTAAAAGGTTCAAAGAATTCAGAAGTGAAATAAATTGATAAAGTATTAGAATTCTTTGATCGGATCAAGGAATAAATACTTGTGCAATAAGTTTCTAGATCATCTCAAATGGTTTTCTCATAATGGACACATCCTGATACGCAATAATTGATTGATGTATCTGAATGGAAAATTCGTACCTTGTTGGACATGGTGCGATCCATAATGATTTTACCGACATTCAAAGATCCTTCAGGATCATGTCCTAGAAATGGTCGCATATCTACTTAAAAGGTAATCTCTAAATCCGGCCCCAAGACTCCATAAAAGTTATGGACAGGGAGGATTCCTAATCTTAAGTATGTTAAGATAAGGGGTTGTCCAACTTATGTGAAACAGTTTCAAAGGATAAGCTTGGGACAAGATTTGACAAATACAGATTTGTGGGACATCCTAAAGTAAGTTTAGGGTATATGTTTTATAATTCTACTTAGCAAAAGGTGTTTTTTATGAAACACGCTGCCTTCTAAGATAAAGGTGATTATCATTAAAAAGGGCTAGTGGGAGGATAATAGATCTTGAAGAGTTCAAGAACCACAAAATACTATAAGTCAAATAAGAGGAACCTGTAGATAGACCTATTATACCACAACTGAATCGTAAATCTGGAATAGTACCGAAGATACCTGAGAGGTATGGATTCATCATAGATGATGATGATGAGGTACACATCATAGAAGATGATGATCCAGTTACATACGATGAGGTAAGTGTTGTAGACACTCAGAGAAATGGATTGAAGCAAGTTTCTCAAATATGGAACATTCGTTTTGATGAGGCAATCAAAAGAGTTTGATTTTATCAAAAATAAGAATGAACCTAGTGTATACAAAAGGGTCAGTGGGAGCATCGTGACATTCCTAGTACTATATGTTGATATACTACGGATAAGGAATGACATACCAATGCTACAATCAGTAAAGATAAAGTTGTCTAAACATTCCTCCATGAATGATTTGGAAGAGTATCTTAATTGGGGATATAAATCTATATAGATAGATTTAAAAGGATGCTCAACTTAACCCAAGGAACGTATATTCATTTGATTCTAAAGTCATTTAGCATGACAAACTCCAAGAGATGTCTCATGTTGATGAGCTATGGAGTGTATCTCTCTTTATAGTCCCCACAAACTATTAAAAGAAGAGAGAGCGCATGAGTGACAATCATGTATGCAATGAAATATACGAGACCTGATGTTGATCAGTCATATTATGGAGAAGTTCACTATGAGTCAGTGAAAAACATCTTAAAGTGCTTAACTGGCACTAAGGATGTGATCATATTCATGGTGGGTCTAAATTAAAACTAGAGGGCTTAACAGACTCAAGTTTTTCAGACAGACCAAGATGACAGAAAAATCAACTTTAAGGTAAAGCGTTATCTTGAACAGTGGTGCAGTGAATTGGAAAGGTTCCAAATAGCAAAGAGTGCTGGTTTAATGATAAATACAAAGTATATAGCTATAAATGAAGCTGCAAGTTGATTGTTTGGATTAAAAGTTCATTACAGAACTAGGAATAGTTCCTAAGTCTCATCTTGGATCTAAACATGTGTTGTGGCACTTTCATTTGATTATTAGAATCATTGAAAGATGGGAAATCACTATAGAGATAGTGGATTCTCATGAACAACATTACATATCCATTAACTAAAGCTTATCCAACAGCAGGAGAATCGTCACTTAGAGAAGAAGAGTATGAGATACCATGGCGATTGGCTTTAGTGCAAGTGGGAGATTAAAAGTAGTATGCACACAAGCCAATCATGTTTGATGATAAAGCATATACTTTGTAACAATCTTATTCATTTATTAATAAAAAGTATTAATTTATTAAACGCTTTTAATTATCTACATGATGCTGTTTTATAATATGTGATAAACCCGTAGTTTTAAGCAATGCTTTTAGAATAATGATGATCATCATTCTAATGAGATCTAAATTCTTAGAAAGCTTAAAAATAAAATAGTTCCCAATCATTGGATTACTAAATTGGGGATTAGTGAATCCTGATAGATTGGTACATACGTTGCTTGCTCATTGGATGAGGATGATTGATCTCATGATCATTTGTGTGGAGACACTAAAGCAAGTATGTAGGTGCTTATTAGAGAATAAGTTCACTGAACGTGGCTCGCTAAGGAATACCTAATGGAGTTTTACTTTTTTCGTCAATAGGAATTCTCTGTAGTGATAGTATTACAAGTGATCCTTGGACTTGAGATCATCATAGTATCTTGTGTATGATGAGTTATACTTTGACTTATTCCTTAAGACCTTTAGGGTATATCAAAGGGTATGCTTGGGTATAATAAGTTACACATTGGAGATAATGTATGATCAATAAAGAATCTACCACTTCTATTAAAAGAAGAGAATGTCCTATATGATTCGATAAATGACAACCCAAAGAGTCCTTGGGTTAAGGCGAATGAAATTAGAAAGGAGTTTCTAATTTGCATTATTTGAGTTGTGCATTTAAGAATCGAAATACATATAATTAAATAAAATAAGACTTGTGGTAATTCCATGTCTTATATTTAATTGGGACATCAGTATGGTGGAAGGATTGAATTGTACACGGTAACTATTTACTCATAGGTTCTTTAATGATTAATGTTGAAATCTATATTATCCGGAAAGTCGTTGATCGCTAGGAGGCTTATCCCTATTGTAGAATAAATATTATTTATTTAAATAAATTAATTGTTTAATTTATTTATTTAAATAAGATTAGAATTGTTCTAATTGATTTATTCACAAGCGGTTTAATATGGAGAACCTAAAGGGTCACACCATAAAAGGAAGAATAATTATTTAAGAAGTTAATGGCATAATCGTAATAATATGTTAAGTATATTTAATTTAATCTATGGTGATAGAATAAATTAAATAGCTTAATATTTATTATTTAATATTTTAGAAATATTAAATATAAATTAATAAGAGGAGTCTTATTAATATTATTATAATTATTATTATTTTAATTTCTAAAAGAGTTTAGGAATTAATTTAATATAAGTACTCTCATTTATTCCTAATAGGATTAGGAGGGAAAATTAATTAAAGGAGTTTAATTAATTATCCCTAATAAGATTAGGGAGCCCATTTAATTAAAAGAGTTTAATTAAATAATACCTTATTTTAATAGGGTTACTTGATATCTTTATAAGAGGAGTCTTATATCAGATATTAAATATACGCAATTCCAAAAGTTGGAGAGTACGTTCTTTTCTATAGAGATAGAAAAACTAGGGTTTAGCCAACCACCCATCTTCTTGAATCCTTCTTCTTCCTTGGTGGATCACCTCTAGAGGCCAAACACTTGGGTGGCTAACGTTGATCAAAGGAAGGAACCAAACCCAGTGAATTCAAGTTGAACGCGAAAAGGATTGGAGGTGAACTTGTACCTGAGGAAGCTCGATCTTCAAGGGTATGATTTTATTCTTTATCTTTTCGTTTAATTAATAATTGTGCATAAAGGGTGATCCGGTTTAATATAGTTTGTAAAATTTTAAACTCTGATTTTTACACGTTTCTGCACTTTTATGCAATTTGATTGCGTTCTTGAATATTACAAACCTAACAGATGATGGGAAAGAATCCTAAGGTAAACTGATGATCACGACGTGATCAGATTAAGCTATGAAATAATAAATAGTCTGTAACGACTAAGTGGGTATAGCTTGATGCTATAAGAAAAGGTACTATGAAATGGTACAGATGAACTCAAGAGGAGTTATATATAATGGGAGACGAAGAATTCGTATCGATCAAAGAGAAAGTTAAGCGTGAGATAGAGTCAGGTGGGATTTCAGTCGAGGACTTATGTGAGAGCTGAGTTGTATAAACCTTTGTATGGACGGAGGCTTTGTGCTCACGCTCAGTTCCTCACAATGATAATCAATGGAATGTCGGTGTCGCGCTATCGATATGCTTATGGTGAGAAGATGATTCTTTTCTCATATCATATTTGATAGATAGAGACTATTAAGATTAAGATAGAGAATATTAAGATTAGGTGCGAGTTCTTAAAACTCATGCATATGGTAAGTTCGTGACTCATGATCATATGGTATGTTTTGAACTCCTCAACGAATGGACGCCTATGGTTTGACAAGGATAAGTTCTTAAACTCATATGATTATGGCAAGTTCCTGAATTTCCAAAGCTTAGAAAGTTTGACGAACTATACTGGGCATAGAAAACTTTTGAGGTAAGAATTAAGAAATTTTGGTATAGTAAGCATTGATGGTGTTAGAGATTGATAGAATGAGGAAATAGAGTAAAGATTGAAGGTTATGGAGAAACATGGATTTTCTAAATCTTCTAGCTCTGTTAGATTTTTAAAATTTATTGACTTCGTGTTGATGTTTGCACTTCTGTTTTCTTGAAAAACATTGGATCATGTGATTGAACCAATGATGTTTAAAAATAATATCGTTATTCATATGTCTATGCTAATTGTTTAGGCTAAGACAAAAATGATTTAAAAAATTTCAAAATGTATTTCTGACCATGTGCATCATTTGATATGGTGTTGAAAATGGTAAACGATGGAGTCATCAATGCAATCAAACCTAGTGTTAGTTGTGATAGAAAGATCGTCAGCCCACTATGGTATGATGTAGTATGATAAAGTCACAAAATGACAGAATCCTCAACATACTACTAATCTGGTATGGTATCATGACGTCATAAAATAATTTTTGTTTTTCTTTTAAATTATGAAGAAGGTCAATTAAGTTGGCTAAATTATTTCGATTGATGTTTGAGTTGCTGATAAAAGTCTAAGCTATTTGATTCGGCTAGACGGCGGTTGGAAAATATTTATGGAATTCAAGCATTCTTGAGTATTTGTGCCAAACCAGATTGCTCTGGTGCGGATTCAGATGTTGAAAAGCTGAGGTGAATAACCCTATAAGGGAACATGTTTACGGGGACAATGGTTCCGAGTGTAACGCATATAGTCGTTACAAAACATTACGTTGCGGCCCAACTTAGTGGTACAATAGGTTGGCCACCTAGTATACGTGTGGAGGGTGTTTTCAGTCTTCATGATTGATAAACACTCTAAAGGATTGTGTTGAAGCACTAGTAAACCTAGAAAAGAGTTCACGGTCTTGTGTGACCCCTAAGCATAAATTGGAATCTAAGATTATTCATACTACTTCCGGATTATTGAAAAATTGTGGAAGATTCTTATTCTTCTGAAGGATGAATATAGTAAGTAGAATGTTCCTTAGAGAGGAAAAAGTGGTAAAATGCATTTAAGAAAGTTATAATAATATAAACTTCCGAAAAGAGAATGGATAAAATTATTTAGAAGAATATGTAATATTCAGAATAGCACAGAGTGGAGGAGGTTTCGGTGAATACCGGGACAAAATCCTTATAAGGGGGAGAGGATGTAAGAACCTGAATTTTCAGAAAAATATTAAAATAAGAATTTAGTAGATAAAATTCTTAAATCATGAGATGGGTTCGAGCAAGAATATATATGTGATATAAGGTATGTAGTATTGTGTTACATAGGGTAATATAAGCTATGTAATAAGTGATGTTGTGTTTAATATATATATATATATATATATATATCATTATTATATTTTTCTTATAAATTGTAGAGATGAATTAGTAAAGAAGATTGGTAGAAATTTATCTATGGATACTAAATAATTTATGTGAAATTATTTTATCATAGTAAGTTGGTGACATTAAATTTCTTTGATAATCACCAATTTCTTGAGTATATGTACGAGTAAGTATCAAGTCTAAGGTAGTGCAACTGTACTCTTTAATGGTGGATGTATATGAGTTGGGCTAAACAATTCCTTCAGAGAGCGGAGGTATATACGAATTATTAACCGATCTAACTCACTGTGAAAATAGTATAGATGAGATGGAAACTAATTTGTTGGTTGTTTATGGGAAACCACTCAGTGTACTATATTGAATACTTTTAAAGACTCGATGTGTGCTAGGTTTAAACTTGTATGCATGTACGTTGTTGACGAGAGAAGGAAATCGATATACCTTTAAATTGGTTAGAGAATTATTAAGTAATTTGATACACGGCGAGAAGTGGAGATTAAAGGAATGTATGTATGTGTTATATATATCGTTAATTGTGGAAAGAAATTATATATATATATATATATATATATATATGAGATCTTTATAGTTAACTAACTATTAAGGGAAATAGAGTTTGATCTTGAAGTTAATCTATAAATCATTGAAGAATGTTATGGTAGATGTTAGTTAACTGGCATAATAAGTTAGTAATTTAAAAGCATGAAGTATTCATGAATTGAAGCCAAGGTTCTGCTCAAGCAGAACTGGTCTGCCTTTAAACTTGGTATGGCGCAGCTGCGCCATTTCCAAGCCTATGACCAGCGCAGCTGCGCTGGTCTGTAAGAAGGCCTGAGTTAGTTTATGGAATTTAAATTTCAAGAAATGTATACTAAGGACTCATATCAAGGTCATAAATGGTGAATTAAGGAATATGTTAAATTGATATTTTAAATATATTACATAGTATTGTAATATTTGAAAGATAAGTGATTAATAAAAGAACAGACCAATATATATAATTATAAATGAATAATGGTTAGAGATGGAGGGATTAGATTAGCACTTAAGATATGGCCGAATATAAAGATGGAAGAAGTTATCTTGGGACAATCAAATAATTATATGTATCGTGTATAATTTAAATAATTAATAGAGTATATATTAATTATTTTAAGTGTAAGGTGAGATAAATAATTTAGCATTAAGATAAGGTGTGACACCTAAATCTTATATTAAATAAATATTAAAATAATGTGGAATTGGGGAAAGGCTAAACATGGCCTACACCCTTAATATTTTATAATGAGCTTGAGTGATATAACTCCAATAAATGAGATAAATGAGTCGTGTGTGGCTTGAGTATTAAAGTTAAACTAGACTGAAGGTTTAACTAAAATTATTAGATGAGAATTAATGGAAAGATAATAAATAATTGATATTAATCATTGTGATATTTAAGTGTGATAAGAAATAATGAGTTGAGAATACCCAATTGAATTATAATTAGCCAAATTAAAATATTATTGGATTAATGTACATGAGGTACATGATATTATGTATTGGTGTATATTTAAAATATAAGTATACTTCTTATATGTGGTTAGGTATATATATATATATATATATATATATATATATATATTTGTGTGTGTGTGTGTGTGTTTGTGCCCATAACTTAATTTAATGTAGCAATATTAAGCTATTAGAGGTAACTTGCTAGTCCAAATGGAAATAAACCCAAGTGTGCAAGTCACCTTTTACTAATGCCAAGGGTATGCGGCTTGTCCCAAAATTAGCGTCCCAACTCATTTAAAACGTCGTGTTTAGGCCAATGGCCCGCCCCTCTACTTCTTAAGCTCTGTGTATAGCAAATGATGATGGTGGGAATGGTTGAAGGGGAGTAGGTATTACTATTTCACCAAATCTCTAATATCCATCATCTTCTTCTTCTTCTTCTTCATGCTGGATTAGAATTCTGGGGCAATGGCTTGGCATGGGTATTTGGATTTTTCTATAAATTGAAACTCTCTTATTCACCATTTCATTTGTTAAGTTGTCTGATAAATTCCTTATTGAGGGTGAGGTCCTGAAATTAAGTGGACAATATGATGTTGGAAGAAAATAATTATTTTATCTTCAAAGAAGGTAACCTTTCTGTTATATAAGTTCTTGATTCCTATGTTTTGCATTTCCTTAGTAATGTTAAGAAATAGTAGCTTTTGAGTCACAAAATTTATGCCTAAGGATTTTTATAATCCATGAATTGTTTCTAGATACTGGTAATATAGTCAAATGCGAAAACAATAAGAGTTAAACGGACCAATTTGGTTTAGAAACGATTTCATAGTGAATGAATTCACTAAACTTTTCAAAACATGAAAACTGAGTATGAACATGAGTTTTAGATTGATATTTGGGTTAGGTAATATTTATATTAATTGTTGGGTATTGGGTATGTTGTAGTTTTATGAGTTACAAACCCATAGAATCAAAAATGGACTAATTTGGATGAGTATAACTCATGTTATGATAATTGTAAAGAGTTTGGGTCAATAAAATTGCGAAGAGCAGAACCTGAGGGGCTGTTATGCCTCCCTGGGCGCAGTTGCGCTGCCCCCGAGACCATTTGGGGTGCAGCTGCGCCAGACATCAGTGTCGGGTAGACTACTTTGACTTATTGTAGTAAATTAGACATACCTTTTTCATACGAACTCCGATTGAGGTGATTCAAGATGATCCGTAACAAGAACGAATAGACCTACAACTTTTGTTCTTTAAGTATTTCAATTTGAGGTCATTAGAAGGGGTCAAAACAGTCATCTTTATAACTGTTACATATTAGGAGATAATCGAAGGGCGTCGAACGAGCACATACACAAGTATAGTGCTCCCGACGATGGAATATGTTATTCTAAGTGATAAAACATAAATATGCATGATAATAGGCATGACATATAAAATTTCCTTGCTCATAATAGAAAGCATTAGCATGACTTAGTATGTGTTTTGAAAAGAAACTTAAGGATTTTGAAAACAAACCTTGTGGAGACTTATGTTCTACAAGTTCTGAACTTAATGGTTTATATACATGATTGAGTTCAAATATAAATGAGCATGATATAGTGTTTATAGTGTCTTTGTTCATGATCAAACTTGTTAGACTTTGTGTTAGAGAAGTTTTCAAGAAAAACTTGATATAATAGAACTAAGGTGCATGAATTCTACATGTGGTAGGTTCTGAACTTGAGAAGATATTAGTATGAGTTAGTTAATTATGATAAGTGTTTTAAAAGTTGTCTTATATGTGATATACTACATCATTTAGGATAAAATGATTTCAAAGGCAAACACCATTATCTTTTGTAAACTGAGTATTAAAACATGAAGTGGTTATATTTTGACGTAGAGAGAAACATGTACAAATATGACATAAGATTCGAAGTTGCCTTGCATGATTAGGTTGTCATGACATGGATTTGAAGAAAAGAAACTTAGACGTTTTGAAAATATTATTCATGAGCAAGGTGTTGTCTAAACTTCTGAACTTATAGGATGACATACTAGTATCTTTTGGGTCTTTAAACATGGCCTATATAAGCAAACATGATAGGACTTTTATACCTCTAGGCATGATGGGTACGTGCACACTACTAGATAGACGTAATATGAAGTATGCATGTCTTAAAGATTCCAAGTTATAAACCATACTAGACATATGATTACCTGAAAGCATGTGCATTGAAAGTTGCTTAACCTCGTTGGTGGTCATATAGTTAGACCCTTATTATATGAACTTACTTAGCCGTGAAATAAATGGCAATAAAACTATAAAGTGTAAAATAACTTAAGGTAAATGCAAGAGACACCCAACTTGGGCTAAGACCTCTTAACATGTGGATAAGTTATGTGTTAATAGTAATGCATGCTAAGAACCTAGATAAAACCAGAAAATAAATACTCAAGCTTGGGCTGGCTAAGGGACGGTAGAACAAGGCCTTGATCTAAGCCCACCTCAAATACAGCCATTACTACACTGTAGGACAAATTGGTCTGGACATTTTATTTGTTTTTTGATTTTGGCAACTTCTTTATAGTACTATTCTAAGCTATAAGATAGTGTCTTTATGCTGTTTTAAATATTCATTGGTATGATGGTTATATAAAACCCAAAATTGTTCAAATTTATTAAAGTTTGCAAAATGTAAGGATGATGTAGATGACACATCTATAAACTTTAAATATGTGTCAAACACATAGCGAGTCAAGTGTGTGATAGATATATATGAATGTGATGTCAAGTACGAGTGTTTAAGGTATACCTATACATACCTAGCTATTCTAAGAGTATGATGAGAAAGTGTAATGTTTGTTTTACAAACCTAGTTAGGAAACAATGTAACATTATTATTATATTATGAATGTATGAAATATATGACTAATGGATATGCATCCATGATTATATAACTGTATAGGAATACACGAAGTATTGATAAGCTTTAAGAAGCTAAGTCGTATTTGATAAACTAAGAATCGGGCAAGTCTTTCAGTTCCTATTTGATATATGAATTCTATAACTATTAGTTGAGCTATATTATGCTATAAGAATGTTGATGTATATATATGAAATCCATATGCGATATGTATGAAATTTGAAAGTTAATCTTTGATGATGCTTGTGAAATAAATCTCTATGCCTGTTATATGAGAAGTAACATGCATAGTAAATATTAATTGATTATGAATGCATGAACTGAATATGCTATTATATGCTATATGCTGCATGAAAACTGTTAGAATTGATGGGTTGTCGAGCTCACCCTTGCAAATAACCACTTTTGCATGCTAAGGATTCACGGTAAAGATTATGTGCTACTTGATTGATAAAGTTTAATAGTATCGAAGGAGATTGATCTAGTTATTTAATTATATGCTCTTAAACCATGTATATGTTCTAGGAGATGTACATGATAGTAGTTTATGATGTGTAATACATGTTAAGTTGTACTATGTGATAGATAGGGGAATTCGAATCGAGATGTAAAGATTTATACAGTAATTCGAATAGAATGAATCATTACATAATTTGATTCAAGGATATGTAATTGATTTAAGTTAAGATATCAATAAAATATTTATTTTTAAAGGAGATTGAAAATGTTTAAATTATTTCGCATATTTTTATAACATCGAATATGATGTAAGACAGGAATGGTAAATGACCAAGATTTGAAACTTATAAAAGTTTTGGTCATTACATAGATCCTATAAATGGAAAGAATTTATATTCTAAATTATAATAAGTAAAGTTATATTCATTATGTTATGAATAAAAGATATAAATAGTTTGACGATAGTAGTATCGTGGCGGACTGGATCCGAGGTTCGAAGGGACCCGGATTTGGTGGCGTCATAATCTACCCCATTATCTTCTTCAGTCTCCTTTCTTTGTTCTTGACTATTCTTCGATACGGCTTTAATTTCTCCCTCAACGATAATTGCTTTCTCCAACAAAGTTGAAAATTAATCAATTTGCAGTACATCTAACTTACTGAGTACTAATGGTTTCAATCCGTTCCTAAAACATCGCGCTTTGAGGTCCTCGGTATCCACTCGATGTGGAGCTAATTTAGCTAACTCGTTAAACTTGACAAAATATTCTATCACTATCATATCCTTCTACTTCAGATCCAAAAATTGTGCTTCCATATTTTCCTTCATACTTCCCTTTCTTGGCGGCATTATCTGTTTAAATAAAAACTTACATTAATCCTTTATCTCTAAACTACGTCTTATTAGTAGTATAATAAGAATTTAGCACAAAATTTTAAACTCAGAACAATTTAGCTTACTAGATTAACAAATTCAATTTGCTGAATTAATAACTTATTATATAGACAAAGTACTATAATAACCCTCCAAATTTATTTACTTAACTAAACATATACTCATATCATTTTAGTTACATTCATATTCATTCAAGTAGTACAACTTTATACAAAAGTTTAAATTTACAAAAAGTATCTAAATATTCATATAAAATAAGGATTACATTCATACATATACATATATTTATATACACACTCATCGCTTACGATATTACAATCTTTAATACATCATCTCACTACCAAAAGGTACTACTGCTCATGCTTAATCTGTCTACAGTCCACTCCCTTCACATATTAGCTTCCTAGGACACTTGTTGAACCCGTGACCTATTCCACCATATGAAAAACATCCTCCTTTCTTCAACTTAGGACAATTTGGCAAAACTTGTCCTTCCTGACTACAATTGAAACAAACCTTTTTACCCATCATACACTCTCTCCAAATGATTCTTTCCACTTGTGCTTTTAGATCGTTTCATTCTTCTGTCATCTTTCGTAATGCCATCTCCGTCTTCCATAATTCCTCCAAAAGAAATACCTTATTTTATAGCTCCTAAACTTTTGAAGATACTTACCTTTTTTGACTCCTACTCTACCTTTTTCTCCAACTTCAGCCTTAATTTCTGACTCCACTTTAGTTTCTTTAGAATCTACTTCTTCCTCTTCATTTTGATCCATTTCGGGATACTCATCATAATTGGTTCCCAGATTCACCATAAGTTCGTCTATCACAAATTCTTCAACTTACTCACTATGAGCTGGCACTTTAGCTAATGGCATTGGTGCAACAGCTGTCAACATCTCCGTAACTATTTCATTATCTTCAGATATCCTACGATCGGTTTTAAATAATATTAGTTTGTACATCACCAATACTCCATCCATGAACACTAGGTGTCCATATATCTTACTATTGATTCATTTCATCAATCTCTCACTTATAACTCTAAATGAGTCTTCTCTATCTTGCTTATGGTTATAATCCTAAGGTTTTCCCACCACTTGAGGTTTATAACCTACAACTCTGATACCAACCTGTGACGCCCCCAAATTCGGGTTACCTAACTCGGGGTCTGGTGCTCACGATCCATCGTATAAATAACATTTAACAACACATTCATTTATGAATATTATCAAACATGCCATTAGTTAATATAATTAATACAATATCCCAGGTTGTCTAACCTTAACATAACATACATACCTCTAGATATACAAAAAGGTTTACACACGATAACATAATAATTAAAGTCATTAAAAACTACTACTGAATTCTGTCCTTGCCCTTGTCTTTATCTTCCCCTCCTGCTACCTTATCTGTGACACCCCCAAATTTAGGTACTTCATTCCCACAAGATTTGGTGTTCACTATCCAATCATTCATATCTATCTACCCAAATAAAATAACATTTAACCATAAATCCTCCCTTTAAATAGGGTTACATTATTAAATAAAAATCTTCCCAGGTTGTCTAACCTTAAACATCATTCAAGTGCGAAAATAAAATTATTACATCACATCATTATTTAAAAGTCTATGACCATCACAATAAATAAAATTACAAGTCCGCATCACTTGTACATTTTTCCCTTTCCTTTGCTAGTTGAAGGCTCATCTACCTTCTCAACTTTAGCTACAATGAGTGTATAAATATGCAAGAGTGAGCAAAACAAATGCTCACTAGATATAGCAATGAGTCAACAAGAATATAATACCTGCCAATAAATAGGCTCATCAAAACTTAATAGTACTCTATCAATGATAACCAAAGATTGGAATTAAAATATGGAATATAAATATCTGAAGGTCATAAGACCACGAACTATGTCCACAGTTGCGAGTAATCTTTTAACTCCAACTTTAACAGTAATAAGACTATAAGGACTCCTCGTACTTAGGGAGATCAACCCTTCGTATAATGTATTGTGCACAAATATTTCAACACTAAGCGTAAATTATCCCCTATTAATAGGGTTATTCATCTCAGTATTTAGAGTACAAGTCCGCACCAAAGAAAGTTTGGTTTGGATAAGCTTTCAAGGGTAATTTGAATTTTAACGATCATCAACTAGAGGACTAGTTGAATCAATAGTGTTTGATAACACAACAGTTGATCAATAGTAACATAATATGGAACAATGAATAAGTGTAAGCGAACTAACTATATTTCGAACTCATGCTTAGAAACAACTACAATGCATAAGTATTGAATTACAATAAACCTTGCTTGAACAATATTAAGCTAGGACTATGAATTATTGAATATACATTAAGTAATAGCAAGCTAAAAATAAAGCTTGTTCAATATGAGAATAGCTTGTGTCAAGTAAATGAAATAAGATAATTCAACATTAGAATTAGAATTCAAGAAAATTTCATTCATAATACACGAATGACAATAACGAAACTTATCTAACAATAAACAAGTTAGAATACATCAATAAATATTGGAATTCAAAGCTTGTTCGAATGAAGTTAAAGTATAACTAGCTTGCTCAAATAATGATTAGGAATACAAGAGTTCTCTTAAATGAAAGTTAAAAGTAAGAAACTTGCTTAATGTAAAAAGATAAGGTTTAGAAACTTGCACAAAGAAAGCTTAGAGTTAGGAAAACTTGCTCAAAGATAGTTTAGATACTTGCACAATTATAAAAGTAGAGTTAGAGAACTTGCCTCGTGCGTAGGTTAAACAATCACTACTCACGTTCACCACAAGTCCTACACATACCATATGTATTGAAAATACACATTAGTTACACTAACATTGCTTTCATGAATTGCTTTCTTACTTTTAGTGTAGCTACTAACTAAGTTTAAGTTTAAACAACATCACATCTTTTCATGAACATTACTTTTTAGCTTTATTACAACTACTTAAGTGATCATGTCATTGCACCATATACACATTAACAACTTGATACAACATCCTATTACATATCCAACATGTTATCATTAGGTTATACTAATACACAACGGATTGCACTTGTATCCGCGCATCCCAACGCCCTTCGATTGGCTCCAAATACACAACAGTCCTATAGATGGCCATTTTTACCCTTCATAACGATTTCAAATTGAAACCCTTAAAGAATAAAAGTTATAGGGCTATTCGTCCTCGTTCCGAATCATCTTGAATCACCTCAATCGGAGTTCGTATGAAATAGTTATGGCCATTTTACTACAGGAGGTCAAAACATTCTGACCCAAACTACTATTCCAACGCTGGTGTGATGCCCCGAAATCCGGGTATCTTCCAACTCGACAGATGGTGCTACACGGTACTCATAACTGTACATTCATTCTATTGAAACGACATCAAAATATGTGTATTAACGACATTCTTATTACATTAATAATATTACATCCAGTTCCCAGGTTCTAAAACCATCACATTCTTTGTTCATCATACTATAATATAAACAACTTACTAGTTTATTATAAGGTAAACTAATCGTTCATCTTTGTCTTGCCTTTATCCTTGTTGGATCCCTCGGTTCGTTCGATCCTAGCTACACTCATATGGTTCAAGCAAGAGTGGGCATAACAAGTTCAGCAAGTACAACAATTTCTTTTAAACGACATGCTTGAAACTTAGGAATCACATATCTTCAATAACTAGATAATAGTCATGAAGTACTATCGATAATTTAAAATATAACTTCTTTTCCTTCAAAATGTTTTACAATAACAATATTCAGTAAAACATTAATTCTGGTCCAAGACCATGAGCATTTCATAATTTCATTGAAAAGGACAACTCGGCACTAAGTTCGTAAGTCCGACATATCTTACGATCACTTCTGGGTGATCAGCCCATAGTACTCTATGTTGATCAACACTACATTCATTAAATGTATGTACGTTTAAGTTTTGGCAACCTCGCGTGCCCATCGAATAATCGATGAAAATACATTTGTTTATTCATACTCAGGCTTACCTTGAATCTATACCAAAGAATTGGCATAGGATAGCGTTAGCAATTCTATATTGAAAGACTTATAAATAAATCAATCAACTCTTCAAGATTAGTCTAGCCGAGGTAAAATTGGCATCGACCCTTTAGTAAAACATTTCACGCATCTCATAACATGAATAAAAGAAAACTTAGCTAACACGAAGGTTAGACAAGCGTTTAAGAAAAACATGCCTTCAGCGTCTGCTACAGTATAATAACTTTTCCTTTGAGTCTTTACAGTCTCTACAACACATAACCATATAACATACCACATTAGGTCATGAATAAACATACATGGTTCCTAATGAATCATACCTTTCTTCTCAATCTAATCATGTATTAGATTTGTTATTATTGGTTCCGACTTGACATTATAATTTACATCGTTCTTACCAACTTCTTTCTCTTCTATGTCTTACGTGGATTTACTTTATTAATACAACTCATTTCGAGTTAATCATCCTTCATCATGGCTTACTAATGTTCTGACGTTATTAATCAAACTTGATCATTAAGTACACTTATTACATACCGTTCACGTTCACATTCAATTGACTTATCTCCAACCTTTAGTATTATACTTAAGGTTTATAATATCCTTTAATGTTGTTACATTAGGTTTAGCATTGATATGATTCATTATCATTAACTTTTTTCTCCTTTATATTCATAACCTTTCCTCTCTGGGCTTTTCTTAATCTTTGAAATGCTGGCTACCGACATCGCTTCTTCGTGTCGTCACGTCGCTGCGTGAATTAGCGATGTGTGTATGGTCTCGGACTCGGTCTTTCATGGCGTGAGTCTCCTTGCTATATGCCCCACCGCGGCTCCAATTAGCAGTGTGTCATGCCTTGGCCTCACTGCGGCGTGTAGCCTTTCGCTTTGAGTGGTATTTGCGGCACACGGACTTAGTGCCTCAGAAAAATTTGACAGATTTTCCAACTTTATGAGATCCCCGGGCTCATAACTTGTTCGTTATAAGTCCGAATTGGCTCATTCAAGATCCTATGGTTCACAAATTACATACTCTACGTGTTAATGAAATAATTTTATCTATTTGACTTCGTTTACTCAAAATTCACCTATTGGTTCATTTTTAACAAAAATGATAAACGTTCGTGAACGTTCAACAGTAGTTTCTTCGTTCTAAGTTGGAATTCGGTCATTCTCGAGTCCGCAACTCTATAATGCCAAATAATACTTGTCTCCATTGAAAACTAATGTTTCCAAGCTCAATATCAAAATTCAACTTCCATTCCGAGATTTTCACGAATTCGACGATTATCGTCTAAACTCGTGAATTCCGCCTTAACTTCATTTCTTACGATTTGTTCATCGTTTCAAATGGATTCAATCCATCATATTAACATCTTAACCTACTCATCTCATTAACTTATATACATGATAAGTTATTACTTATTCTTCATAAGTTTAGAACTTATAAAGGTATAAACTACTTATGATTTCATTTCACATGACTTATTATAGATTAAGTCTTTTAACCACTATTTTTGTAAGACCCCAACTTTTATGAATAAAGATGAATTTTCTAAAAATATCATTTTTAAAAATTATGGAGTGAATTTAATATAATGTTATAGTTGTGGGTAATATTTAGAAATTTTGAAAACTATGCAAGTTGTTATATAATATTTTATTGGTCGGGGAATATTCGTTTTAACAAGGAATATTCGTACGATGGCACAATCATTGGTGGACCCCACAACGGAATTATTGTCGGATTGAGAAAAAGATAAAAATATTTTTATGAAAATAACAATTTGAAGTTTTACCGATTAATCATTAAAACACACGATGAAAAAGTACGATGTCTGGCGTGGTTGCATAGTAGCACACGGTATTGATTATTGATGCTTACGTGAGAAGTTACTCAGTTTTGTTCAATTATTGCTACAATAATTGATGCATATTATATCACGTTATTTGATTCAATTATTGTCAATATTTTATATATTATTAAATCAATAATTGAGACGACAAAGTTATTAACATTATTATTTGCAATATTAACGATGTCTAGAAGTTCTGCCAAGGAGAGGTATGGTCACCTAATTGCGCGCCAATAGGGAGAAATTCTTATTGGAAAGCCCCCTCTTTCACAGGAGCGACACGGTCGATTAATAGTGTGAATTATAATAATGATGATGAAGTTTGTTTTATTAGTATTATTAATGTAATAAAACAGAAAAGCCTTTTATATAAAACAGAATACTTTTATTAAGTTATTTATTTTATTAGACAATAATTAGAATATATTATATTTTATTATGCGTAGTGTTTTGCATAGTAAAATATTTTATATAAAAGCAGAATACTTTTATAAAGTTATTTGTTTTATTAGACAATAATTAGAATATATTATATTTTATTATGCATAGTATTTGTATAGTGTTTACATAGTAAAATCTTTTTATATAAAACAGAATACTTTTATAAAGTTATTCGTTTTATTAGATTATAAATAGAATTTATTATATTTTAATTTAAAAGATTTTGTTTTATTATAATATTTTATTAAATCAATCTGGACCGTACGTTTAAAAGTGAATCAATCTGGACCGTTCATGAATTAGTTACTATTCAATCCTTTCTCCTATAAATAGAAGTTCATTCCTTCATTATTTCTTACGAATTCACTGAAACTCTAAAGAGAGAAACTATAGAGAGAAAGAAGAAAAGTATTCTGCAACTTCATTACTCATATATCCAGTTCTTCTTTATAAGGTAAGGGATATTATTTGTTGTACTCGTAAGGGGTATTATTTCTTTCGTATTCATGAAGAGAACTTCTGTTATTCCATTCTTTATTATTTTGTTGGAATAACCTGTATACGGGGACTACCCTATACTTGGTGAAATTCTTCTATTATTCCATTCCTTATTATTCTGTTGGAATAACCTGTATATGCAAAGTACCGCATACATGGTGAAATTCTTCTGTTTTTCCATTCTTTATTATTCAGCTTGAATATCCTATCTCGTGCGTTACGCTGGCGTGACTGGTTCCATTATTTATTATTACATTGGAATAACTTGTCATGTAAGGATCTATCGCATGCATGGTGAATTCTGTTGTTATTCCATTCTTTATTATTCAGTTAGGAATATCATGTGCTGCATGCGTTTACGCTTGACTGGTTCCATCATTTATTATTCATTGGAATATCCACATCGGTCTTGATGACACGCTGACACGGTTACATTATTTATTATTACATTGGAATAACTTTGTTTTGCTTGTGATCTATCGCATGCCTGGTGATTTCTTTTGTTATTCCATTCTTTATTATACTCAGTTGGTTAAAGTTTTGGCTTTTATACTCCATGAATTTAGTGGAATATCCTTGATATTTGCGCTTAATCCAGTATTTTTTCATGGAAATATTCTTCTGAGCATTCTTGAGTTTAACCCCCACAAAGCAGTATCATGTTGACAATTTGGACGTTATTGGTTCCTGGATAAACTAATTCTTGAACTTGTTTTATTGAATTCTTATATCATTGTCATCATCCTCATGCTTATATTGTGATGAAAGTCATCTTTGGCTTACGTGCATAGATGGACTTAGTATGATTATGTCCAGGGATCATTCGGTATAATCATGACCTGTAATGTTAAAAATGATGTGGTAAAAATCCTCAGTGGCCTGTAATTCATTGATGGAAAGTTTTTGGTATGATTATGACCAAGGATTATACGGTATAGTCATGACCATTGATGATTTAATGAATATCCTTGGCCGTGGTACAGGGTTGATTAGATGATGTGGTTTATTTATTAAGCTGAGTCTCAGCGATAAAAATTGATGAAAACATTTTAAATCATAGAAGATAGTAGATTTTATTATCTATTTGACTCTTCTAATGGATTGCTTTGTTCATTGCTATGATTAAACTTGATGTCTATTGTATTTTATCAGTTTAACATTGTTGAAGACTATTGATAATTTATTCTGCATTATCTTAGTCATAATATTTCTTACTAGGCTAGTTGAGCTCACCCTTTCTTTCACTGTTTTCTTCAGGAAATGAGAACGTAGCCGAGACTAGTCGGGGAACGGAGTGATGGTCCGAGATGATGTATTAGTAGTCCTCACTATTTTGTAAAATAGTGTGATAATAAATGTAATGAGGACTCTATTTGAGAGTAGATATTGTCTAGAAGGCAATATTCCTGTTTAAACTCTCAGTTATGTTTTGTAGTATTTTACACGACAGTTGTATAATTAAGTTTTTATTTGTATTTTGTACCTTAGATTTGGCGACTCGAGATGGGTGATGTATACCTATTTTGGGGGCATCACAATTTTCACATCTCCTTGTCATACCATCTTATTAAGGTAAACATATGAGTAGTTCATATAAGCTCTTCATAAGTTCATCACTTAATTAAGTTTGAATTACTTATTCATTACTTATACGGCTTAAGTTCATTGATTAATCATTCTTATCATTCCTTAGCATACATGTTCTACCACTACCTACTTCTCTAACAATGGAAGAGAAAGAGAATCATGGCTTTAGAGTTTCTTACCCTTGAATACCACTTGGTTAATCTTTGATCTCCTTCTTGCTTCTTGAAATATGAAAGACTAGCTTTCTAGCTTTTCTAGCTTATTATCTCTAACAAATAAGCTCTTAACTTGTTAGATGAAATGAACAACAAACAAAATGAATACTAAGCTTGTTATTTATAGGACATCCTAAGGTTAGGGTAGTTTGGTCATTAGGCCATCCCACCTCCTTAATCACCTCCTTACTATTCCTAGCTTAAACACTAAGTTAACTTGGCCTCCACACTTTTTGCTTGGCCATCACAACATTTATCTAATACTTGGGCATCACATTTACTTAATCATTAAGTATACTTGCTAATCACATAACTTAGCCTTTAAGTCTACTTGGTCATCACACAAAGTTCTTGGTCACCAATTCACCCATGTGATCATGGGTTGCCCCATGGGTCACCCTAACCCATTGGATTAAGAGTTTGGCTTAAGGTTTAATTAACCTAACTTATACATTGGACTTGCAATTAAACAAACACTTGAGCTTGTTCATTAAAGTACATTGGACTTAACCATTCATATATTTGGGCTTTAACATTAATTCGTATTGGGCTTTATTATTATCCCAATTGGAAATTACAATTTCCTACACAATTCAACAAATCCATTACATATGGCTTAAAGCCTTATAACGTATAATTTACGTATTAATCTCGTACTCTAACTCGTATACTTATTTATATATATAACATTCCATCATTCATACCTACTCGTATAATACTTCGTATCATACTCGTATTCATTACTTTGTACAATACCTACGTATTATACGATCATCGCTTTAATTCATTATACGCATTTAAATTCCTTCTAGGAATTAACTTTTCCTTAATCGTTAGGTTTTAAGTCCACAGGCGAAAAATTGTGTTTGCCATAACTGAAATATTATGGGATATTCCTTAATCATTATGTATTTCTCGGAAGTTCAAAAATAATTCCCGAGCAGAAATGCGTGAATAATGTTTTTCAGAAAATTTCTCGGAAAGCTTTTATTTTCATCTTGAAAATTCAAACACTTTAATTCTACCACGTAACCAAAATACTACAACATTCCGATATGTCTAGGTCATAGAATGACCTTCAAATAGCTTACTCTCATAACTAATTAATTAAATTCATTTAATCCACATAATCAAATAAAAATTTAATTCTCAAAAATCCAATTTTTTTTCTAGGGCGTTACACTCTTCCCCCCTTATAAGGATTCTGTCCCCAGAATCTCGCTAACACTACATCCACCATTGAGGAAAATTTTTCCATCATTTTAATTTCAAATTCCCATAATGCTTCTTCAGCGTTGTGGTTCTTCCAATTCACCTTCACCAAAGGTAGTATCTTAATTCACATGACTTATCACTTCCTATCAATAATCTGAGTTGGAAGTTGAACATTTATTAACATATTACGCTATCTTCCTTCTATTAGTCCTTCTTTTAACACGAAATTATATGAAACTCAAATTCCTCTTTCAAAACGAGATGATACTTGATCTTCTCTTCATTCTTTATCTACTTCTTCATTCGCTTGCATTCCTCGTTACCTAGTTGTAGTTACTTAAATCGTTCAAGTATCGTGGATTTAGTCTACGTTGTGAATAACATTTCTATAACTTCATTCCATAATTTAACTTCTAACTCTGTTTTTGCCATTTCCATTATTAACTCATTCTGAGTCGTTAACATCGATAGCTTTTCCCTACATCTCACAGTCGTAATCTTTCATCCATTCTAATCACCTTCTTTACTTCTCATTCAACTCCTTCTGTGGGTAGATATATTTAAGACTCTTAGAGCCCGTGTATATCTCACCTTTCTCCCCGTATAAATATTATCTTCAGAAAAAAAAATTCCTAAAATTACAGCTACCAATTATAGATCATAAGTAGAATAAACCACCTTATAATACTTTAACTGGCGAGATGCATACACAATGACTTTGCCATGCTATATGAGCACGCAATCTCATTATCTATGCAAAATATCGAGATACACTACAAAATTCCCCATATCATCTGATAGAGACAATACAGGTACCTCACTTAACCAACTTGTGACGCTAATGGTACTTTCAAATATAGCACCTCACAAGGGTATCTATCAATTTGCCACCAACTTGCTCGGTGCCCCTTACGGAAAGTCTAACTTCAGTACATCAGTCAACCCATATGACATAACCAGAAACTCTTAATAACCATAACAAGTTCTTAACGTCATCATAGGTACCTCCTCATTCCTTACTTTCCACCGATGATACCCCGTACACAAATATTTCTTAAAAAAAATTTCTTTGCCCCTTTCAACTGATCAAAGTAAATCATCGATCCTGGGCAATGGGTATTTATTCTTAACTACTAACCAAATATTCATAAATTTGACTTACGTATTGGTTTACTTAATTTTACTTCTTAGGGTTCACGTTCTTTCGACCTAAGTTTACGCGACCTACTTTCATTACCAGCTTATAGCTTCATGACATACGGAGATGTCTTACTTAATATGTTCATCATCTTTGATGATGTACATTCTTATCTTCTTCTTTTTACTTCTCTAAGATTCAGCATCGCTTCTCTGCTAGTAGTCCATATGGTACTCTGAGTGGTTTCCCACAAACAACCAACAAATAAGTTCTCGTCTCATCTACACTGCCATCACAGTGAGTTAGTGTAATTCCCCCAAAATTGGGACTATTTTTCTTCCCGATCTTGTGCGTTAATATTACCATGTTCTAGCTTTAAAACATTATTTAATGTTAAAATAGCTAAAAATGCGAAATATTTTTTTTTCTTTCTTTCCATTCATTCATTCCCTGAATCGCAACCTTTACAAATCTTCTTTATACTAAAATCATATTTATTATATGACTTATTTAGCCTGAGTAGATATGAATATATATCTATATATATATAATTCATTCTTTCAAGCATATCCCCTTTTTAGAACAAATAATCTTCATCTATCGAATAATTCAAAATTTTACACATCTGTGATTTACACAAGAAAATACCATCAAATGATTTAACACAGTCTCAATTAAATCACTAGTCGTCTTTTCATGTGCTCCTTATCATGATAGATCGCATCATAGCTTTAACCTGCAAATTAAGCAAGATTGAGCAGGACGGCCCAGCAAGTCTAACAATCTATCATGCATCACGTAGCACATAGGTTTCACATTCAGTTCATGCATCTATATTCTTGGTGTTCAAGCATATTACAAATGCATTATCACAGTTATGTCCTGCTGGTAGCAACATACATACCATAGCATACTACACATGTCATGTATATATCATTCATTGCACATATATATTGAGTTCCCCGACTCAATTCAATAATTAGTCATAATTTGACATTCATCATTCACAAAGCAAATAATGCAGTTCATAGGTATTACATACTTATAAACATAAATCATGCTAACAGGTATCTATAGCAATTATAAGTCCACATACATAAACTGAGAAACTTGCCTTGTTCGTAGACTATTGGTACAATTTTAGTTTAACTTGTGTATTCGCACAGATCCTTTTTCTTGCTTGTTCTAACTCTTATATTGCTTCACATCTTGCATAAATCGAGGAAATAAACTGGTCATAAGAGAGAGAGGATTTCGACAACTTGGTAAGGGAGGCAGGGGAGAGAATTGGGTTGGGCGGATGAGAAGAAAGAGAGAGCAAAAGAATTTGGTTTTTCTTTTATAAATCTCAAGCCTTGATCACCACGAAGGTTTCCTTGCTCCCAACTCATAATACTTAGTCACTACATAAAGAGTTTATTGAATGTTTTTAGCCATGTAACTCCCTTTTTGTGTCAGCTCTTATTTTAACTTCTCACAGCCCTAGCTCAAGCTATTATCTTTCTTACAGGCTACCCAAAAATAACAGTTTCTTTTTCTCTATTTCTCTCTTCCACCAAGACTCTTGCTCAAAAAAGCTCTAGGATTTCTTCTTGTGTAACTCCTCATTTGGGTAATAGTTATGTTAATAATTAATATAATAGTAATCACCACTAATAACATAAGGCTTATGTTACAAAACTCTTACATGCATGACCAATATCACATTAAGCCATCTTAGTAGCATAACCTCATTTTTTTCATCATTAGTTAAGCAACATAATGGTTAAGCTATTCATTATATAGTATTATTACTTTACTATGACATATAACATATTTCTAATGTCACACTTAAATAATTTAAAGTTATTTTATTAGTAAAATTAATTAAACTTTAATAATAAAATGCACATCAATTATTAAATTATCTATCAAATTATAACGCTTAATTAAATTAAGCCATAACAACCAACATCAAATATTTATTACTCAATAAATAAATCAACTAAAATATTTATCTAACTCAAATAAATATTTTAATTAATTATAAAAATCACATTCGTTACATTTTTTTCCTCCTTACTAGGATTTCGTCCTCGGAATCACCGAAATCTCCCTTACCTAGTTTTCATCTCGTCTCTTTTAGAAGTCTATTGTAGAACAACTTCAACGCATTACCTTAACATAGGTTCTATATTTTCTGTTCCTCTCAACAATTCTTGAAAGTTTTTATTTCATAACATTTACTTAGACTTAATTACATTCTAATTATTATACATTCTTTAACACATCCATTATCTTTTATTCAACTTATAAACACTCGGGATATCACATTCACCTCTTCTTCTATGAATTTCGTCCTCGAAATTTTATTTATTAATCTTCATTCATTCGATTTATCAAAATAGATTTTACGTTACTCTTCATTTATTCATTGAGTTCTATGACAAAAATCCCTCATCTAAGGATCTTCCCATCATCACCATAATCTTCACATCTCATTCTTCGAAGAACTTCATATTCTCTCTAGATAATTCATCTCTTTCTTTATTTAGTTCGTTTACAGATTTGTTATAGTTTTCTCAATACTCCCATCACCACATATCATATTCTCCAACTTTTCTTTTCTAAGAAATACTCTCCTTTTCACTTCCATCTTCTAGAATAACAAGAATCTTCCACAATTGTTCAATAATTGGGAAGTAGTATGAATAACTCAGGAATTTAATATATTCCAAATCATGCTAAGGGGTCATAAGACCTTGAACTATGTCCCTAGGTTATCAAGTATCTCGACTTGAACCTTTTAACAGTCATAAGACTATACAGACCTTGAACTCTTCTCTCCGTGTTTTAACGGCATCATCCGCCATAAACCATCTTTAATGAGAATGTTTAGCAATCACACAGACTGAAAACACTCTCTGCAAGTACTCTAGGTGATCAGTTTATCGTACCCCTACGTCGTGCACAATGTATTACATCTTAACATCGTAACGACTATATGCGTTACTTTCGGAACCATTGTGTCTCCGATAACATGTCCCCTTTACGAGGTTGTTCACCTCGACTTTTCAACATCTCGAATCGCACCAAAACAATTTGGTTTGGCATAACTTCTCAAGAAACGCTTGAATTTCATGAACATCTTTCAATATTCGTCTAGCTGAACCAAATAGCATAGACTTCTACAACAATCCGGACATCAATCGAAATATACATATACATATATATTTTCATATCTTAAAGAAATCTCAAAAATCTTTTTATGACATCATGATACCGCACTGTATTTACAGTTCGTTTAAGGATTCTGTCATTTGGTGATTTTATCATACTACATCATACCATAGTGGGCTGACGATCCTTAGATCACATCCAACGCTAAGTAATACTGCATTGATGACTCCATCATTTTTATTATCTCTGCACCAGGTTCCATGATGCATTGATGATATAAAAAAATTCATTTTGCTATATTTCAAATTATTTTTGTCCAGCCGAAGCAATTAGCATAGACATACGAATCATGGTATTATTTTTAAAACTCATTGGTTTCATCATTTAATCCAATGTTTTTCAAGAAAACAGAAGTGCAAACATCAGCACGAAGTCAATAAATTTTGAAAGTCTAGCGTAGCTAGTAGATTTAGAATATCCAAGTATCCATTAACTTCAATCATTACTCCATTACTTCATTACTTAACCATTCTATCAATCTTCAACTTCATCAATGCTCTCTATACTATAATCATTTTCTACCCAATATAGTTCATCAAACTTACCGCACATTAGAAATCTAGGAACTTGCCACAATAATATAAGTTTAAGAACTTGTCCTAGTCAGACCATAGGCGTCCATTCGCTGAGGGGTTCAAAACATACCATATTATTGTGAGTCACGAACTTACTATATGCATTAGTTTTAAGAACCGCACCTAATCCTAATAATATCTGACTAATCTTAATAGTTTCTAACTTTCAAATATACACATGAGAAAAGCATCACCTTTTCGCCACATATACATTGATAGCGCAACACCAACATTCCAATGTTTATCAATGTGATAAACTGAGTGCAAGCACAAAACCCTCGCCCATACAAAGATTTGTACAACTTAGCCATCACATGAGTCCTCAATTGAAATCCCACCTAACTCTATCTTACTCTTAACTTGCTCTTTGCTCGATACGAATTCCTCGTATCACATCATCTATAACTCCTCGTGAGTTATCTCGTACTATTTCATAGTACATCATCTTCATAGCATCAAGCTATAATTATTCAATCATTATAGACCATCTTTCTTTTATACCTTAAACAAATCACGTCGTGATCTTATTCTATAATCATCTCCCTTAAAAAAATTCTATTAACTCGTGATCGTTTTGTTTTACGATCCTATTTCTTTCCTTTTTCATCATTTACGACTTTATTTGTTATCTTGTCTATTCTTTATATTTCTTCAAGATTCTTCTTTGAATTTTCTTGTTTATATAACAATTCTTCCTTTAAGAATTTCTAACTTCAGTTACATTGCTCAACATTTCATTCGAGTTTCACATTTTCATCATACGTATCAATTTTTTATACTTGGTACAAATAGTTTCAATATGGTATGCTGAGTGGTTTCCCACAAACAACAAACAAACTAGGTTCCGAGTTGCTAGTTCGTATATACCTCCGCTCCTTGAAGAAATCGTTTAGCCCAGATACCATAAATTAACTATTAAAGAGTACGATTGTACCACACTTAGATATAACTTTTTGATTCTTAACTTCTTTATCACTCTCTTCTTATAGACATTGTCTATTTATTATCACCTTACATCCTTATTATTGGAGTTGGTTAACCCCACATTCATATTCCTTATAACTCTGCAAGATTCTTCTTTGAATCCTCGCACGTATGTTTTAATCCCTTCTCTATACATTTCTTAAATTACTTCTTATTCTTAAAGCTCTATCTGAGCTTATTCTTTCATTATCTTCAGATATCTTCTATAAGGTTATAGCCTAAGGTACTCTTACCTAAGGTTTCTAACCTATCAAGCTTTGATACCAACTGTAACGCCCCAAAATCAGGACTATTTTTCTTCCCGATCTTGTGCGTTAATATTATCATATTCTAGCTTTAAAACATTATTTAATGTTAAAATAGCTAAAAATGAGGAATTTATTTTTCTTTCTTTCTTTCCATTCATTCATTCCTTGAATCGCAACCTTTACAAATTTTCTTTATACTAAAATCATATTTATTATATGACTTATTTAGCCTTAGTAGATATGAATATATATATACAATTCATTCTTTCAAGCATATCCCCTTTTTAAAACAAATAATCTTCATCTATCGAATAATTCAAAAATTTACACATCTGTGATTTACACAAGAAAATACCATCAAATGATTTAACACAGTCTCAATTAAATCACTAGTCTTCTTTTTATGCGCTCCTAATCACGATAGATCGCATCATAGCTTTAACCTGCAAATTAAGCAAGATTGAGCCACGACTTTACCAAAGAAGTCTAACAGTCTATCATGCATCACGTAGCACATAGGTTTCACATTCAATTCATACATCTATATTCTTGGTGTTCAAGCATATTACAAATGCATTATCACATTTATGTCCTGCTGGTAGCAACATACATAACATAGCATACTACACATGTCATGTATATATCATTTATTGCACATATATATTGAGTTCCCCGACTCAATTCAATAATTAGTCATAATTTGACATTCATCATTCATAAAGCAAATAATGCAGTTCATAGGTATTACACACTTATAAACATAAATCATGCTAACGGTTATCTATAGCAATTATAAGTCCACATAAATAAACTGAGAAACTTGCCTTGTTCGTAGACTATTGGTACAATTTTAGCTTAACTTGTGTATTCTCACATATCCTTTTTCTTGCTTGTTCTAACTCTTATATTGCTTCACATCTTGCATAAACCGAGTAAATAAACTGGTCATAAGAGAGAGAGAGGATTTCGACAACTTGGTAAGGGAGAGGGGGAGAGAATTGAAATTTGGGCGGATGAGGAGAAAAGAGAGCAAAAGAATTTGGTTTTTCTTTTATAAATCTCAAGCCTTGATCACCACGAAGGTTTCCTTGCTCCCCAATCTTAATACTTAGTCACTACATAAAGAGTTTACTGAATCTTTTTAGCCATATAACTCCCTTTTTGTGTCAGCTCTTATTTTAACTTCTCACAGCCCCAGCTCAAGCTATTATCTTTCTTCCAGGCTACCCAAAAATAACAGTTTCTTTTTCCCTATTTCTCTCTTCCACCAAGACTCTTGCTCTAAAAAAACTCTAGGATTTCTTCTTCTATAACTCCTCATTTGGGTAATAGTTATGATAATAATTAATATAATAGTAATCCCCACTAATAACATAAGGCTTATGTTACAAAACTCTTACATGCATGACCAATATCACATTAAGCCATCTTAGTAGCATAACCTCATTTTTGCATCATTAGTTAAGCAACATAATGGTTAGGCTATTCATTATATAGTATTATTACTTTACTATGACATATAATATATTTCTAATGTCACACTTAAATAATTTAAAGTTATTTTATTAGTAAAATCAATTAAACTTTAATAATAAAATGAACATCAATTATAAAATTATCTATCAAATTATAATGCTTAATTAAATTAAGTCATAACAACCAACATCAAATATTTATTTTTCAATAAATAAATCAACTAAAATATTTATTTAACTCAAATAAATATTTTAATTAATTATAAAAATCACATTCGTTACAGTTAGATCGGTTGCCAGTTTCGTATATACCTTCGCTCTCTGAAGGAATTGTTTAGCCCAGCTCCCATATGTCAACCATCAAAAGGTTACGATTGTACCACAACCTAAACTAATCTTAACATCCTCCTAGATTACATCATGATTAGAAAATAAGAAAGTTTCGGTGATTCATCACCGTAAATTACTTCCTTGGGTTTCTTTAGAAAACCGAAGATTCATACTTTTATTTTAACAATTTATTAAAGTTTTATGGTTAATCAACTCATTCATACAGAGAATTTCTTCAAATTCTCTCAACTTTATCGGTACTTATCTACCGATACTTGCTTACATTTCTTATTAATGAAACCATTTCCACGAATATAATTAACGAAAGTTATTTCCCCATTCTCTACCTTAATGTATAAAGGTATTTATAATCCCTTCCGAGAATGAACTTAATCACTTAGCAAACTCTCATGCTATAAAAGAAAAGTAGCACTCTAATCAAACAGCACATAAACATTCATTGTATTGACCAGAATGATACCTGCTACTAAATCTGCTGATGCAACCGCATCATGGCTAACTTACTACTACTAACACCTTTACTTTCCTCCGACCCCTTCTTTGGGCAATTTCTTGCCATGTGGTCAAACGACCCACATACAAAACAACCATGGTTTTTCTTAGGATTAGGACAATTGGGTAACATATGACCCTCATGTCCACAGTTATAACAAATCAATTTCCCCTTCAGATAGACTCCTAAATGAGTCTTTCCACATGTCGTACATGCTTCAATCCTACGCTTAGGATCCCTTTGTCCCACTCCAGTATTCTTGGAGTTAAATGTCTTATTTTTGGCATAATGCCACTACCACTGGCATTCTCTGCCTTAATTCCTCCCTCTTCCTTACTCTTATCTTTTCTCGTTTTGTGGTATTGGGTTAATGTCTCACTACCACCCTTTGCTATAATCACTTCCTCCAGGATGGTCCCATAGGATGCACTCTGGAACACAGAAATCGTACTATAGAGCCAGGGTTTCAGGCCCTGCTCAAACCTACGAGCCTTCCTCTCCTCAATGTCCACTTAGTGTGGAACAAACCTTGCCAATTCATTGAATTTGGCCGCGTACTGGGGAACCGTCATGTCCCCTTGCTTAAGTTCTAAGAAATTAATCTTCCTCCTCCCCTGCATACTTGTAGGGAATTAATTCTCAAACAAAACCTTCTTGAATTGTTCCCACATTACCGCACCTATTCTAGCCCCACCCTGGTGAGCCTCCCACCAAAAGTTGGCTCCCCCTTTCATTTTGTAAGTCGCAAAAGAAGTCTTTTGTGCCTCACCTACATTTTATAATAACAAACGCCTTCTCTATTTCCTTTACTCATGTCCGAGATTCTAATGGGTCCGTCATTCCTTTGAACTCCGACGGACCTACGCTTTTAAATTCTTTAAAGGTAGTCGTTCTGGCTACCCTAGGTTCTACGGTTATCCTACCCCCGGTTTAGTTAAATGCAGCTGTTAATAAATTAACGAACTCTTGCATAGGGTTGATTTGACCCCCCCCCCTTGATTTTCATTATGTAATTCTGCTTCCTGATTACGTTGTCTTCTCCTTGACGACATTTTCTGATTAAATAGAATTTCATTATTATCTATTTACTTACTTCGTTAGTATTCGTCTCATAACAACTCATACCATAACAATGCATATTAAATGAAAAATTTATTATATTCATATGCTTCTTCATAGTTTGAAACTATTTACAATTTGCTTACATAGCCAAAGGCTATTACATTTCTATCCCTCAATTGAACTTCTCAAAAGTTAGGATTTACAAAAAGACTACCCTTTTTATACAAAAGAGGGTTTTACGTCACTATACACATATTTATAACTCTAAACTTCTAATAATGAATAACAACATCCTCGTGTTTCTCATTCGCAATCATCGCTACAGTATCCCGACTAATAGTGTGACGGGTTTATCCTGACTCCATGGGATGACAAGCAACTTTCAGCTTGAAATCCATATGAGCACTCTTATGGATGTAAGACTTCCGTGCTATCTTCTGATCCTTCTCCCCCAATTCTTTACGAAGCTCATCAGCCTCCTTCTTAAAATCCCTAGCCTACTCTGTCATAAGAACCTATCTATCGCGCTCTAACTCAAAATCTGCTTCTGCAGACACCTTAGCTTCATGGAGATAATTAATCTCTTCACTCTGATTTTACACAACTGTACTCAGTTGCACATTCTTGTCAAGCACTACCAGATACAATACTCTCATTGCATCTGGAGGTATTGACTCTAATGTAGGTACCACTGTATAAACCGATGTTACCTCTATTTCCTCCTCCTCATAGACCATCATATTAAGATATGACGCTATATCCATATCTCCATCGGAGTAGTCCTCCTCGAGAAAAAGTACTCACTTGTCTTGACTCCTCTAGAATCACTAATGGTACCTCATAATTGGCGAGGGTATGACTTTACTTTCATTCACAATTTCTTCGCTCACCACGTGTATATCTCTATACATTAAGCTATCGATCAACATCCTACAATAACACATAACATGTTGATTAGTACAACACACAATAGTATAAGCACAAATCACATTTAATTTATTTAAGGTTACTTTCCATCTTTTAAATCTTTCAGTACTGAGTTTCCTGATGAGTGCATATTATTGATTTATTTTGATTACATTATATATAGTTTTATTGCATGTTTCATGTGTATATGAGCTTATTAAGGTGTTTAATGATTTCAAAAAGAATTGGAGCTGAAATGAGGAAAAAGAGAAAATTGCAGAATTTTTAGCATTAAGTTGGATGCATGTTCTTAGCTTGGGACTTGAATTTTATTGTAGAGCTCTTCTTTAGCTTTCTGGAACATCTTGAATCGTCCCAATCGAAGTTCATATGAAAAAGTTATGATATTTTTACTAAACGGACGTTGAACCTCAAAGTTTGGAAGTTGTAATTTACACAGCAGTCACTTGGAGCCCGATTTCTACCTTTATTCAGAGCGATTCTGTCGATTCTCAAAGAATGAAAGTTGTAGATCTCGTCGATATCTTCGTTTTGATAGGTAGCAGGCCCCGTAAATCCTCCTGGATCAAAAGTTATGCTCGTTTTACCAAAGGACATCGCAGCAGGAAATGAAAATTCGCCCCAGCGAATTTTAGCCGGAAAATCAGGAAATCTTGGATTTTTGGAAAGTTTCTAAATGTAGATTTTGGTAGACTTCTACATGGAATTGGATTGTTATTTCTATTAGCTTTAGGATTTCCTTTAGACTAAGATTTATTTCCAAATTAAATTCTATTTCTTTATGGAAACTAGTTATGATTTGAAATTCCTTTTAGGATTTGAATTTCTACATCCTATAGGATTTAGGACTTTGTCTAGCACTATAAATAGAGGATGAGAGTCAAGGTTTTATTCATTCAATCATCTACTACATTCTTTCATCTACAACATTGGAGGATTGAAGACATGAGCTAAGTTATTTTTATTCAGTTCTAAGGGATGTTGAACCTTATTTATAATTAATGGTTAATTGAGTATTCATTATTTATTCCTTCTCACATGAAATTCATTCTTGATAATCTGATTTAATTTCTAAATGCTATTTGGTTTAACTGATTTGATTTCTGCAGGATTGAGTTGGTTAACGAATATCATATGCTAGATCAAGGAATAATATTACGTGTAATTGATATTGTTTCTAATCACAAGTAGTAATTAGTAATACCTAATTTTGGACAAGCTTTTGAGTATTGCTATGATTATCAGAAGACAAGTTAAACAATCCGAGCTTATGTGTTTGTTGCTTGGAATAGTCTAATTCCCTAGTTCTTAATGCTGTTATTATATTAAATCTAGAGAGCTTATTCTAGGTTATATAATTGTTAGAATCTTGTGAAGAGCTTGTTTCATTGAGTGACAATCTAAGGGGAGTTTCGGATAGCAGAGCTTGTTGTTACCTAGGACTATTAGTTTCATTGAAGGGTAAATAATGTTACACTTGATTAATCTATTATTGTAAAAGATGACCTTTGAACTAAAAAGAGCTGAAGCTTTTTATTCATTGTTTATTCTTATTAGTTTATTCTTGTTAATTTAATTAATTAATTCAAAATCCCCTTTTCATTAGAAATCATAGGATAAATATAAAATAAATCACTCTTTGTGGGATCGATCCTTGATTACTACTATACTAATTATTTAAATTTGTAAAGTGAAAGTGAAGTTAATTTAGGAGTGTAAACGACAGCTCCCATTTCCCCAATACCTTATTAACTCATTCAACTTAAGTAAATCTCAACTTTACTTCCTTCGGACTTTTCCTTCCTTAACGAGGTTATTAGCCTAAGGTTCTTCCCCCCTTAAGTTTTATAACCTAATGCTTTGATACCAACCTATGACACCCCCAAATTTGGGTATCTTCCAACCCGACAGATGGTGTTATACGGTACTCATAACTGTACATTCATTCTATTGAAACGACATCAAAATGTGTGTATTAACGACATTCTTATTACATTAATAATATTACATCACGTTCCCAGGTTCTAAAACCATTACATTCTTTGTTCATCATACTATAATATAAACAACTTACTAGTTTATTATAAGGTAAACTAATCGTTCATCTTTGTCTTGCCTTTATCCTTTTCGGATCCCTCGGTTCGTTCTGTCCTAGCTGCACTCATATGGTTCAAGCAAGAGTGAGCATAACAAGCTCAACAAGTACAACAATTTCTTTTAAACGACATGCTTGAAACATAGGAATCGCATATCTTCAATAACTAGATAATAGTCATCAAGTACTATCGATAATTTAAAATAGCACTTCTTTTCATTCAAAACATTTTACAATAACAATATTTAGTCAAACATTAATTCTGGTCCAACACCATGAGCATTTCATAATTTCTTTGAAAAGGACAACCCGACACTAAGTCCATAAGTTCGGCATATCTTACGAGCACTTTTGGGTGATCAGCCCAGAGTACTCTATGTTGATCAACACTACATTCATTAAACGTATGTACGTTTATGTTTTGGTAACCTTGCGTGCCCATTGAATAATCGATGAAAATAGATTTGTTTATTCATACTCAGGCTTACCTTGAATCCGTACCAAATAATTAGCGTAGGATAGTGTTAGCAATTCTATATTGAAAGACTTGTAAATAAATCAATCAACTCTTCAAGATTAGTCTAGCCGAGGTAAAACTGGCATCGACCCTTTAGTAAAACATTTCATGCATCTCATAACATGAATAAAAGAAAACTTGGCTAACACGAAGGTTAGACAAGTGTTTAAGAAAAACTTGCCTTCAGCGTCTGCTACAGTATAATAACTTTTCCTTTGAGTCTTTACAGTCTCTACAACACATAACCATATAACATACCACATTAGGTCATAAATAAACATACATGGTTCCTAATGAATCTTACCCTTCTTCTCAATCTAATCATGTATCAGATTTGTTATTATTGGTTCCGGCTTGCCATTATATTTTACATCTTTCTTACCAACTTCTTCCTCTTCTATGTCTTATGTGGATTTAATTCATTAATACAACTTGTTTCGAGTTAATCATCCTTCCTCACGGCTTACTAACTGAAAGTAGTATGCACACAAGCCAATCATGTTTGATGATAAAGCATATACTTTGTAACAATCTTATTCATTTATTAATAAAAGTATTAATTTATTAAAGGCTTTTAATTATCAACATGATCTTTGTTTTATAATATGTGATAAATCCATAGTTTTAACCAATGCTTTTAGAATAATGATGATGATCATTCTAATGAGATCTAAATTCTTTAAAAGCTTAAAACTAAAATAGTTCCCAATCGTTGGATTACTAAATTGGGGATTAGTGAATCCGGGATAGATTGGTATCACACGTTCTTTCTTATTGGATGAGGATGATTGATCTCATGATCATTTGTGTGGAACTTAAAAGCAAGTAATAAGGTGCAAATTAGAGAACCTAAGTAATTTCATTCCTTGGCGCAAGGAATACCTAATGGAGTTTTATTGAATCACATAGACATTTCTTAGTGATAGTAGTATAGTGATCCTTGGACTTGAGATCATTAGTATCTTGTGTATGATTATTATACCAAACTTATTCCTTGATATACCCTAAGGGTATATGAATAAGTCAAAGTATAATCATCATACGTGGAGATAATGTATGATCTCAAGTCCAAGATTATCTCAGACTACTATCAAAACAGAAATGTCCTATGTGATTAGATAAATAAAACTCCATTAGGTATTCCTTAGCGAGCCACGCTCAGAATGAAATTATTCTAAAAGCAGTTACTAATTTGCATTATTTGTTGAAATTCCGCACAAATGATCATGAGATCAATCATCCTCATAATTAAATAAAATAAGACTTATCATAATTCCATGATTCTAATATTTAATTTAGTAATCCATTGATATGGTGGAACTATTTTAGTTTTAAGCTTTCTAAGAATTTAGATCTCATTAGAATGATCATCATCATTATTCTAAAAGCATTGATCTTAAAACTACGGGTTTATCATCATATTATAAAACAAAGATCACGGTAGATAATTAAATGCCTTTAATAAATTAATACTTTTATTAATAAATGAATAAGTTTGTTATAAAGTATATGCTTTTATCATCAAACATGATTGGCTTATATGTGCATACTACTACTTTAATCTCCCACTTGCACTAAAGTCAATCGTCATGATATCTTATACTCTTCTTCTCTAAGTGACGATTATCCTCATTGTTGGATAAGCTTTTAGTTAATGGATATGTAATGTTGTTCTTGAGAGTCCACTATCTCTATAGTGATTTCCCATCTTTCAATTATTCTAATAATCAAATGAAAGTGCCACAACACATGTTTAGATTCAAGATGAGACTTAGGAACTATTCCTAGTTACAGAATGAACTTTTAATCCAAACAATCAACTTGCGACTTCATTTATAGCTATATACTTTGTCTTTATCACTAAACCAGCAATTCTTTCTTTGTTTGGAACCTTTCAATTTCATCGCACCTTGTTCAAGGTAACCCTTTACCTTAAAGTGGATTTTTTCTGTCGTCTTGGTGCGTCTCGAAAAACTTGAGTCTGCATTAAGCCCTCTAGTTTTAATTAAGACCCACCATGAATATGATCACATCCATAGTGCCGGTTATGCATTTTAAGATGTTTTTCACTGACTCATAGTGAACTTCTCCATAATATGACTGATCAACATCAGGTCTCGTACATTTCATTGCATGCATGATTGTCACTCATGCAACCTCTCTTTCGAGAGTGCGTGGGGACTATTAAGAGATACACTCCATAGCTCATCGACATGAGACATCTCTTGGAGTTTGCCATGCTAAACGACTTTAGCATCAAATGAATATACGTTCCTTGGGTTAAGTCGAGGATCCTTTTAAATCTATCTATATAGATTTGTATCCCCAATTAAGATACTCTTCCCAAATCATTCATGGAGGAATGTTTAGACAACTTTATCTTTACTGATTGTAGCATTAGTATGTCATTCCTTATCCGTAGTATATCATCATATAATACTAGGAATGTCACGACGCTCCCACTGACCCTTTTATACACACTAGAAGTCTTACCTCATCGAATGTAACTCTGGATCATCATCTTCTATGATGTGTACCTCATCATCATCATCCATGATGAATCCATACCTCCTAGGTATCTTTGGTACTATTCCAGATTTACGATTCGGTTGTGGTACAATAGGTCTATCTATAGGTTCCTCTTATTTGACTTATAGTGTTTTGTGGTTCTTGAACTTTTCAAGATCTATTATCCTCCCACTAGCCCTTCAATGATAAATACCTTTATCTTAGAAGGCGGCGTGTTTCGTAACAAACACCTTTTGCTAAGTAGAATTATAGAACATATACCCTAAACTTACTTTAGGATGTCCCACAAATCGACACTTATAAAATCTTGTCCCAAGCTTATCCTTTGAAACCTTTTCACATAAGTTGGACAACCCCTTATCTTAACATACTTAAGATTAGGAATCCTCCCTGTCCATAACTTTTATGGAGTCTTGGGGTCGGATTTTGAGGTTACCATTTTCGTAGATATACAGCCATTTCTAGGACATTGACCCTAGAGGGATACTGGAATGTCGGTAAAATCATTATGGACCGTACCATGTTCAACAAGGTATGATTTTTCCTTTCAGATACATCAATCAATTATTACGTATCAGGATGTGTCCATTATGAGAAAACCATTTGAGATGATCTAGAAACTTATTGCACAAGTATTTATTCCTTGAGCCGATCAAAGAATCCTAATACTTTGCCAATTTGTTTCACTTTTGAATTCTTTGAACCTTTCAAAAAATTCACACTTGTATTTCAGCAAATACACACATTCAACACTTTGAATGATCATCTCCTTTTCTCATACTAATTTGTTCAATCTGCAAAATTATTTTCATGTAACTCAAGTATACAAAATTTATTAAGTAATATTCCAGTTCTATACAAAACATTATTATTATAAATAGAACAACAATTGTTCTTAAATATAATACCAAAGATTTCATTGTCCAACAATAAAATGGAAATAATATTTTAACAAGAAATCGGAATACAATAACAACTTATCGACTTAATAGATTTGCTTCGTAGGCATTGCTAAACTATAAGTTCCTATGGCTAATGCAAAGCAACCTTTGCTTCATTTTCCACACATAGGATTACTTATATTTGTTTAGCTTTTACTTCTGCTTGGTTCCTTCATAAATCTATATTTATGATAACCAAAGTCGGTATCCAATACCCAAGTAGAACCTTGACTTAAAGAAAATTTATTTCAATCATGAACAAAAAGCGTATTAAATCAAACTTCACTAAGCTTCTTTGGTTAGCCTCGCAAGATGCTTCTCGTAGTTTCTTTCAAATTGTCCAAAGCTTATTACGGTGGAAGCAAACTCCTTTGCTATCCGTGACGCTTTTGTTCTTATTATCCTTTGTTTTTGCCTTTCTATTTACCTTCTTTGAATCATTCTTCTTTTCAGAAGATCCTTTGGCCCCTACCAATAAGACTTGATCTTTCTTGGTTAGAAAGTGACTCTCAACATTTTTCAACATGTTAAGCAAATCAGCGAGGCTGATATCTAGCTTGTTCATATGAAAAAATTCACAACAATTGTGAAAGGAGTCCGGGAGTGAGTGCAAGATCAAATCTTGTCTCAACTCTCCATCCATGACAAAACCAGTTGTCCTAATTGATCAATCAAATTGATTATGTTAAGAACTTTTTGTCTGCATTTATAGTGCCATTTGCCATTCTAGATCGAAGAGCTCCTTAGATATCCGATATCTATCGGGCCCCTACTTTTCTCGCCATCAACTACTTGATGTGCGGGAATATAGTAAAACATCCATAGTTTCATGCCTTGTGGCTGAAGCTCGTTACTCATGGATGCCAAGATGATGCATTGAGCCAACTACGCATCATCTTGCCACTTTCTAAAAGTAGCAATCTCTTCCTCAGAGGCATTGTCTGCAACCATTGCAGGGATAGGCGTATTAAGGACATAAGATAGCTTTTCACTATGAGAACTATTCTCAAATTCGTTAACCAATCCGTTTAATTCTGCCGATTAATTTAGCATCTAATATGCTTCGTGATGATAGTAATTTAGACATTGTAAAATTTTGTAAATGAATTTGTAATTAACAACATTTTAACATACATTCTTTTATTAATTACCAAAATAATTTAGGTCTTGTTTTAAATTGGTATCTCCCACTATTTTCTTCAAACTATATTACCTCACTTATATAGTTAAATAAAAAATCGATTAAAGATTTGCTAGTGAGAATAAGGATCCCATTTCAAATGTATATAGCCTTGTGGTGACACAACAAACTATATATAAATAAATAGGTAGACAACTTTTGTCAATTACATCAACTATGCAACTCCTTGTATTTTGCCTCTTAGATTATTTTTTGATCAGTGGTGGCACATCAGAATCAAAATTATCCAAGTTAAGTCCGACCTAGCACTCCATATATTCAAAAAGAAAAATATCATCCTTGTGGTGACACAACAAAACAATATTGTTCAATTTTCTTTATAAGCATCAAATGTGATAAATTAACATCTTAAATACTTAATACTTGCCTTGTGGTGACACAACAAACTCATATTAAATATTTAATACTCTATTAATTTTATCATGCTAGAAGGCGACGTTCGATATTCCAAATATCTTTGAACGCTTAGGACTTAATATAAAAATTGAGGGGTTTGTTATTAATTTGTCTCATCTTGTTTAGCGCTCATGCACATATATATATAAAATACGCGTCATATTAATAAACATGCGAAGCATGTTTGCATAATATATAATATATATAGTGCATGCACATATAGAATACTATATTCTACTCGGATTGATTATGGACTTTTATTCTAGTTTGGTTCACTAGAGCCACCAAGTGAACCAAAAAGTCAAACCCTAGGGGTGCAAGAAATAATATTTAAATATAACTATTACATTTAAACTTAGGGCTCTATTACAAAGCGGGTCTTCAAGCTCCTTGCTCCTTGATCTCCAATTTTTCAAAATTAATTCTAACTATTCCTATTACAAAACTATTTTAAAATAAATAGAAACCTTGATCGTGATCGAGGGAAGTACATAGGAGGAGATAGAATTTACATTAAGAAAAAATTAGAGAAGGCGAGGTACGCAGACCCCATTTAATAAAACCCATACATTCATGCATCCGACTAAAATAAATCCAATCGCATTCGTCGATAGTCCATAATCAATCCCATTTATTATCATCACACACATCACCATATGCATCAATAAATAACATTCATCTCATGAATAATAAACATTTAATATATATATTGATATCATTTAATGGGCAAATTTAGTTAGTATAAAATCTATTTTGAATCAAAATAAACTCCTTTATTTTAATCCAAATTTAAATCAAAATAAAACTATTTTATTTTAATTTATCCAATTTTGAATAAAATAAACTATTTTATTTTAATCAAAATCTTTAATCAAAATAAACTCCTTTATTTTAATTAATTATGGAATCCAATTCCATGTAAAAAAAAAATCTTTAATTAAAATAAACTCTTTTATTTTAATTAATTATGGAATCCAATTCCATGTAAAAAAAAAATATATATTAAAGGAAACACTTGATTATCTTTCCTATTCACAAATAAACTTCTTTATTTTGAATAATATGAAATCATATTTCATATCTAAATAAACTCCTTTATTTAAGGAAATTAGGATTCTCTTTCCTATTCACAAATAAACTTCTTAATTTTGAATAATATGAAATCATATTTCATATCTAAATAAACTCCTTTATTTAAGGAAATTAGGATTCTCTTTTCCTATTCACAAATAAACTCCTTTATTTTGAATAAAATGAAACCTTATTTCATATCTAAATAAACTCCTTTATTTAAGGAAAAAATAGAATCCAATTTCAACTCCAATTAGTTAGCATGGAATCCAATTCCAATTCTAATTAGTTAGCATGAAACCTAATTTTAAAATTAAAATAAATCTTTTATTTTAATATTAAAATAAACCTTTTATTTTAAGATTAAAATAAACCTTTTTATTTTAATTATAAAATTATTAAAATTAAAATAAAACTTTATATTTTAATATTAAAATAAACCTTTTATTTTAAAATTAAAATAAACTTTTTATTTTAATTATATAATAATTAAGAATATATATATAACTATTATATATATATATATAATAACAAAGAATATATATATATAACTATTATATATATATATATATATTATTATATATATATATATATATATATATAGTTTGAGTTATATATGTTATATATATTATATAACTAAAATATATATCATATATATATATATATATTATATCCGGTTTTGGTGCACTCCAGTTCCTTGCTCTTTTTTTTTAAAAAAAAAAAAAAAACTAACGTGGCCATATACCACCCATTTTCATATGTTACCATATGTTAGTATATAATTTGTTAAGTTCCTGCTTTTTTTTTTTTTTTTTTTTAATAAATTTTATACAATAAAATTATGCCCAATTAAATTGTTCAAAACACATATCAATATACATATCAAATTAAAATAATTAATAATTCACATAAAGGTTTGGCTCTGATGCCACTGTTAGGTTTGTAATATTCATGAAGCAATCAAATTGCATAAAAGTGCGGAAGCGTGTAAAAATCAAAGTTTAAAAAAATTTTACAAACCATAAACCCGGATCACCCTTTATGCATAATTATTAATTAAACGAAAAGATAAAGAATAAATCATACCCTTGAAGATCGAGCTTCCTCAGGTACAAGTTCACCTCCAAATCCTTTCGCGTTCAATCTTGAATCCACCGTGTTTGGTTCCTTCCTTTGATCAACGTTAGCCACCCATATATTTGGCCTCTAGAGGTGATCCACCAAGGAAAAATAAAGAATTCAAGAAGATGGGTGTTTGTGGCTCAAACCCTAGTTTTTCTATCTCTATAGAAAAAGGGTACTCTCCAACAAATTGGAATTATTACGTTGTAAAAGTCAACAACCCATATCACCCATAATAAGACTCCTCTTATTTATTGATGTGGGCAACCCTCCTTAACAATTAAGAAATTGGGTTTTATTTAATTAATTAAATTCTTTTAATTAATTAAGCTCCCTAATCTTATTAGGGATAATTAATTAAACTCCTTTAACTAATTTTCCTTCCTAATCCAATTAGGAATAAATGAGAGTACTTATATTAAATTAATTCCTAAACTCTTTTAGAAATTAAAATAATAATAATTGTAATAATATTAATAAGACTCGTCTTATTAATTTATATTTAATATTTCTAAAATATTAAATAATAAATATTAAGCTATTTTATTTATTCTATCACCATAGATTAAATTAAATATACTTAACATATTATTACGATTATGCCATTAACTTCTTAAATAATTATTCTTCCTTTTATGGTGTGACCCTTTAGGTTCTCCATATTAAACCCGGTTGTGAATAAATCAATTAGAACAATTCTAATCTTATTTAAATAAATAAATTAAACAATTAATTTATTTAAATAATATTTATTCTACAATAGGGATAAGCCTCCCCTAGCGATCAACGACTTTCCGGATAATATAGATTTCAACATTAATCATTAAAGAACCTTTGAGTAAATAGTTACCATACAATTCAATCCTTCCACCATACAATGTCCCAATTAAATATAAGACATGGAATTAATTGTCAAGTCTTATTTTATTTAATTATATGTATTTCGACTTTTAAATGCACAACACTAAATAATGCAAATTAGAAACTCCTTTCTAATTTCATTCGCCGCCAAGGAGGACTCTTGGGTTGTCATTTATCGAATCACATAGGACATTTCTCTTCTTTTATTAGAAGTGGTAGATTCTTTATCGATCATACATTATCTCCATGTACAACTTATTATACCCAAGCATACCCTTTGATATACCCTAAGGGTCTTAAGGAATAAGTCAAAGTATAACTCATCATACACAAGATACTATGATGATCTCAAGTCCAAGGATTACTTATACTACTATCACTACAGGAATTCCTATTGACAGGCAAATAAAACTCCATTAGGTATTCCTTAGCGAGCCACGTTCAGTGAACTTATTCTCTAATAAGCACCTACATACTTGCTTTAGTGTCTCCACACAAATGATCATGAGATCAATCATCCTCATCCAATGAGCAAGCAACGTATGTACCAATCTATCCGGATTCACTAATCCCCAATTTAGTAATCCAATGATTGGGAACTATTTTAGTTTTAAGCTTTCTAAGAATTTAGATCTCATTAGAATGATCATCATCATTATTCTAAAAGCATTGCTTAAAACTATGGGTTTATCACATATTATAAAAAAAAGATCATGTAGATAATTAAATGTCTTTAATAAATTAATACTTTTTATTAATAAATGAATAAGATTGTTACAAAGTATATGCTTTATCATCAAACATGATTGGCTTGTGTGCATACTACTTTCAAATATATGAGTAGTTCATATAAGCTCTTGATAAGTTCATCACTTAATTAAGTTTGAATTACTTATTCATGACTTATATGGCTTAAGTCCATTGATTAATCATTCTTATCATTCCTTAGCATACATGTTCTACCACTACCTACTTCTCTAACAATGGAAGAGAGAGAGAATCACGGCTTTAGAGTTTTTTACCCTTGAATATCACTTGGTTAATCTTTGATCTCCTTCTTGCTTCTTGAAATATGAAAGACTAGCTTTCTAGCTTATCTAGCTTATTATCTCTAACAAATAAGCTCTTAACTTGTTAGATGAAATGAACAACAAACAAAATGAATACTAAGCTTACTATTTATAGGACTTCCTATGGTTAGGGTAGTTTGGTCATTAGTCCATCCCACCTCCTTAATCACCTCCTTACTATTCCTAGCTTAAACACTAAGTTAACTTGGCCTCCACACTCTTTGCTTGGTCATCACAACATTTATCCAATACTTGGGCATCACATTTACTTAATCATTAAGTATACTTGCTAATCACATAACTTAGCCTTTGAGTCTACTTAGTCATCAGACAAAGTTCTTGGTCACCAATTCACCCATGTAATCATGGGTTGCCCCATGGGTCACCCTAACCCATTGGATTAATAGTTTGGGCTTAAGGTTTAATTAACCTAACTTATACATTGGACTTGCAATTAAACAAACACTTGGGCTTGTTCATTAACTTACATTGGACTTAACCATTCCTCTATTTGGGCTTTAATATTAATTCGTATTGGGCTTTATTATTAACCCAATTGGACATTAAAATTTCCTACACAACTCAACAAATCCATTGCATATGGCTTAAAGCCTTATAACGTATAATTTACGTATTAATCTCGTACTCTAACTCATATACTTATTTATATATACAACATTCCATCATTCATACCTACTCGTATAATACTTTGTATCATACTCGTATTCATTACTTCGTACAATACCTACGTATTATACGATCATCGCTTTAATTCATTATATATACGCAATTAAATTCCTTCTCGGAATTCACTTTTCCTTAATCGTTAGTTTTTAAGTCTGCAGGCAAAAACTGTGTTTGCCATAACTGAAATATTATTGGATATTCCATCTTGTCTTAGAATTCTATCATTACGTATTTCTCGAAAGTTCAAAAATAATTCCCGAGCAGAAATGTGTGAATAATGTTTTTTGAAATTTTTTTCGAAAAGCTTTTTTTTTCGTCTTGACAATTCAAACACTTTAATTCTACCATGTAGCCAAAATACTACGACATTTTGATTTGTCTAGGTCATAGAACGACCTTCAAATAGCATACTCCCATAACTAATTAATTAAATTCATTTAATCCACATAATCAAATAAAAATTTAATTTTCAAAAATTCAATTTTTTTTGGGGCATTACAGCTGCGGCGTGAGAATTAAGTCAGGCAATGGTGCTTTCAAATATGAAATTGGCGTTGTGGGCGCTAATTTAAGCGTTCATGAAGTTCTGGGTCAAGGCTCGACTTTTCGATTTTTGGTATTAGGCAAACTTACGTAAACCGCATTACCGAAGAACATAACACATCAATTCTTAACGGTTTAATGGCTTCTAGCAGCTAATTTAACATATATAATTTATGTAAATCATTAACAAGCATACATATACTAATTTAGCACAACTTGAATAATAATTTTAGAGAAGTTAAATCCTTAAAACACTATTTAAAACAAAACTCCATTGTTGACATTGTTTTACAAGGTTTAACACTGTAAACCACAATTATCCAACGAATTCATTCCTTTGAACTACGTTCTCATTAAGTTCTTACCCAATTAACATACATAAAGTTCAATTTCACAATTAGCATACAATCACATACTAATTTTGTTATCCTACAAAACATGTTCATGTACATGTAATCACTGTAAAACCGTTTTTTTTATTTTTGAACGTACATGTAGACTACAGTCATATATCTATGCAAGTTATTACCAAAACACATGATTCCATTATCAATTAGTAAAACATATGGATTACAGACACTTTTTGTAAAGAATTTTATACTATAGTCAAATTTAGAAACACAGATAATCAAATTCACAGTAAATTTGGCGTAAAACATATATAGTAAAGACATACCTTCAATCTACTCAGAAAATCTTTGTTAAATATCATAGAAGACTATTTGAAAGTCTCAGGAAGCCTCTCTTGCTTTTCTCTCAGACTCTCTCAAAACTCTAAGAATTTTTCTCTGTATTCTAAGTCAAGCTCTTCTCTGAATTATCTTCCCTCTTCTCAGTAGACTAAACCATAGGCTAACTTAAGCGTAAACTAACAAACTGATTACCTTAATAATCATAATAACTAATATCAGTTACTAAAAGAAACGTATATATTATATTTATTATTTTTTTTATTTTATTTAAATTCAAAAATTAGAAATCCAAAAGCCATAAGGCTTTGTTTGGCAAAACTCTTTAAAAATTAAAGACTTAATATATTTAAGCCTTATTTGGTAAAACTAAATTAAACTCCTTTAATTTATTTTAATAACTCCTTTATAATATAATTATTTATCACACTTTATTTAATTAATTCTAATAACAATTTATTGAATAAATTATTTAATCATTATAAACTCTCTAACTTAATTATTAAATTAAATTATAATAATATCTCATAACAATTAATTTTCTTAGTTATTTATCACACTTTATTTAATTAATTCTAATAACAATTTATTGAATAAATCATTTAATCATTATAAACTCTCTAACTTAATTATTAAATTAAATTATAATATTATCTCATAACAATTAATTTTCTTAGCTCCTTAATTATTTACTTAACAAATAATTAACCAATCAAGTCAAATCAAATTAAATATTTATTCAACAATAACCACATCCATTAAATATTTATATAACCCAATAAATATTTAAAAATTATCATTAAAATTCTGGATTATTACATCATCATTAGTTGAAATATTTTATTTAAGCAAGGGTGAGCAACGAGTTTTTTTTTGCAAGTTAAAGAATTCAATAAGAAATATGAGTCAAGAATATTAGAGTCTAGATTCGATAAGAATTCAATAATACTCAACAGATTTCGAAGTAGCTGAATAAATCATTTAACAATAACAAGACTTTATTGACTTACATGCTAAACAACAATTCAATGATGAAAGAGTAAAACTCTTACGAAGTTTCAATAATGTTCAATTGATTAACAAAAGATAATAACACTACAATAACAAAGTGGGATATACCTAGATTTCACGCTGAGTGTTCACAATGGGATCTTGAACATATAGAGGAATTATCAGTATACAATACCAACCCCCAGAATTATAAGTTAGCTATAAAAACTAAACTATAACTCGTCGTAAGTACCTGCAGCGGCCAACCCCATTGTACTCGATATTATGCATAATACTCAAAAATAGTGCAATAGCCGAATGTCCGACCACAAAGTTCTCTTTTATATAAAGGTTGTTCATCTCAGTCTTACATCAAGAGTTTGTACCACAACAATACGATTTAGATTTCAAGAAATGCTATGATTTCAACATCTAATATCTATATCGATCTAGCTGAAATAATTGGCATTGATCTTTTAATAACAATTGAGTTCAAATACTAGAACGTATCATGTTTCAACAAATATTCATCTCGCAAAAATAATTAGCTAAGACATAGCTCAAAAACTGTTCAATAATAGGCAGAAATCAATTGCCCTATTTGCAATAAATAATACTATTTATAGATATGAATAACCAATAATAGTTATTCACCAGTCACGCTTTTGAAATTTAAAGCTCAATTTGAGTTAATGAACTTGCTCTAATTGTGAATGATCAATAATAATCCTAAATGTGGTATAATCAACAATAATTACCCACTTTATATGATGGTAAATAATAATTCAAATTTTAGTTAAAGAAATTGCAATACATACGAATATCCAATAACAATCTTAGATGTGGAATAATCATCAATAATTATCCACTACTATGTTTGAAAAGTAAGAACTCAAGATTGAGTCAAGGAAACTTGCCTTTGTCATTGACTACTGCTACACAATATAATTTAACCTCGTTTGGAAGACCTATAATCAATAATATTGGTCTCACAATTAGTGTAACACATCTTAACATATAATACTGTCATTTCAAGTCAATCACTTAGGCACATAATCCTATATTCACAACAGTGTTTAGAACCTATAATAACATTTATCAGGTCAAACTATTTTAGTTTGGTTGGACTTCGATATCAATACTAGGTCTTGATTGCCATGTCATATAATAAACGAGTTTATTTTCAATAAAACTCTATTCCAAAGCTTCAATATTATTTTAGATAGTTTAATTATCCTTTATAATATTTTGCGGAAGCTTATAATAATTTTCAAACAATTATATTCTTTTATAATAATTTTTCAAACATTGATATCATTTTTAAATGATTTAAATGCCGAATAATCTCATTATCATTAATATTTAAATAATATTAAAATATTAATGAAATCCTTGTCAAGTTATTTATAATAACTCAAAATATTTTTAAAATACTAATATTATCCTTAAATAATTTTTAAAATCATTTTAAATAATTACCATTAATATTTAAATATTAATTTATTTTTCATCAAAATATTAAAAGTCATTTATTATAACTTAAAATACTTTTAAAACATTTATATCATTTTTAAATGATTTTTAAAACATAAAAACCATTTTTAAACCATTTATTTAATATAGTTATTAAATAAATCTATTATCATTAAAAATTAAATTATTAATAAAATTTATCTTAAAATATTAAAAGTCATCTTCTATAACTTAAAATATTGTTTAACACTTTATTATCATTTAAAATGATTTTTAAAATAGTAAAATCATTTTTAACTAATTTATTTAATATAATTATTAAATAAATTTAATATTATTAATATTCAAATAAATAAAAATATTAATGAAAAATATGTCAGATTATCAAAAGTTAATTTTTATAACTTAAAATAATTTTTAAAACTCATTTAAGAATTTTTAGGAATTATTTTCTATTTTTATGGATTTATTAGAAATTAATATAATTAATTTTAATAAAACCATGGCTAAAGGGTTTAGCGACACAAACCGTCGCTGTTGGTGTTCTTTATCACTGAAGAACAATAATGGTCAATGCCCTAGGGGCAAGTTTGACCATGGTTAATTTCTTACTGGTTTAATTTCAAGGCATGATGTATCAATGGTGTGTACAAATGTAAGACTACAAGTACAAACCAATTTCATGGTCTAACTATTAAACATCATGAAGATCTATGGGCTTGAAGTGACTGTCAGACTTGTTTTAGGTTTTCTAGGTTACCCAGAAACCCATACAGTTCTTGGTAAGAACTTTGTGGCTTCAATAAATTGATTTCTGGTTATTGTTTAGGTGTTTAAGTGTTACTCTCTTGTAGATCTCATGTAAAAGAACAAAAGTAATACACTTAGGTAGCTTAACTACACTACAATCTCAAGATCTGACTTGGTCAAACCTTGTCAGAAACCATGTTCATAAGTTTTCTGGAAATTCCAGAAAACCAACTCTGTGCTCGGTCAACCTAGTTTGACTGCTTATAACTTTGATTCTGTTATTTGTGTAGGTGTTTTAATGCCATGGTCCTATAGTCCATATACCAGGGTATAACAATGATACATCTACAGAAGCTAAACACATAACACGTGAAAGATTTGAGCACATGAAAACCTTGTCAAACCTATCTCGGGATTTTCTGGGTTACCCAGAAATGCAAAGTCATGGCTGGTCAACCCACTTTGACCATTAATATCTTGGAATCTGGACATGCTATGGACATGTTTCCATTTCCAGATTACCCTCCTCATACCAAACTACAACACTGATGTAAGACCTCGACTTTTATGAATAAAGATTAATTTTCTCTAAATATCATTTTAAATATTATGGTGTGAATTTGATATAATGTTATAGTTGTGGGTAATATTTATAAATTTGGCAAAGTAAGCAAGTTGTTATAAAATATTCGTTTGGTCAGGGAATATTCTTTTTGTCAGGGAATATTTGTACGATGGCACAATCATTGGTGGACCCCACAACAGAATTATTGTCGGAGTTAGAAAACGATAGAATTATCTTTTTATAAAAATAACGACGAAATTTGTACTATTAACTATTGAAATACCCGGTGATAAAAGTACAGTAATACGCGTGGTTTCATAGTAGCACACTGTATTGATTATTGATGCTTACATGAGAAGTCACTCAGTTATACTCAATATTGCTACTGTAATTACTACATAGTATCTCACGTTATTGATTCAATTATTCTCACAGTATCATCTACACAATATTTAATATTATTAAATCAATAATTGAGACGAAAAAGTTATTCATATTATTATTTGAATTATTGACGATGTCTAGAAAGTTTTGTCGAGGAAAGTGGTTTGGTCACCTAATTGTGTGCCTATAAGGAGAAGTCCTTATCGAAAAGCCCCCTTTTTACTGGGAATGATCTGGTTATTAATATTGCGAGTTATAATATTAATGATGAATAATTGTTGAAAGATTAAAAAAATGTGTTGATTGAAGATAAAATGATTTGTGGTAAATATTTATTCAATCTTTGATATAAATAAGAAGTCTGTTATCAGACGTTTGTTGTAAGTTTGGTTTATTCTATGGGGCCCATATGTCATCATCTAAGAGTTACTTTCGCCAATAGTACTTGCCTTTACCAGACATCATACCACTTGTCATTTCACATTATAGGCGTCGAACCAATTATCGTTTCACATTATAGGCGTCGAACCACTTGTCATTTTACATTACAGGCGTCGAACCACTTGTTTCACATTACAGGCCTTAAACCACTTGTTGTTTCACAGTACAGGTGTCAAACAACTTTTCTTTTCACATCACCAGTCGTCAAGCCACTTTCCGATTCACACTGCAAGGGCTAAGCTAGAAATCTTCTATAAATAGAAGCTTCTTTCTTCTTTCATTCTCACCAATTCACTATGACTCACAAGAGAATTCTATAGAGAGAGAATTAGAGAGAAAGAAAAAGAGTATTCTGTTACTACACTATTGCGGTATCCAATCTTCTACTAAGGTAAATGGTATTATTTCTTTCGTATTCGTAAAGGATATTATTTTTGTTCAATATTCGTATGAAATAATATTTTCTTCCATACTCTGTAGTATATAAGTAATATTATTTCGTTTCAGATTCTGAATTTTACACTCATGTTGTTAAGTATTACTTCTATACTCCTTGAAATAATAGAATATCCTTGAAATTTGCGCTTCATCTAGTATCATTTCAAAATAATATTTTTCTGAATATTCTTGTTAAAGTTTAATCTTTTTAAACCAGAGTGTTATTCACGGGGTACTATTCATGACAAAAATTGATTTCTTTTCTGTCCAAATTATTTTTGATATAATATTATTCTTGAATTTTACTTCACAAAGTGGTATCATGTTGACCATTTGGACATTATTGAATTTTGGATAAATTAATTTATAAATCTATAAAATTTATCCTTGTTCTCATTTAATTGAATTCTTATATCATTGTCATCATCCTCATGCTTATATTGTGATGAAAGTCATATTTGGCTGCAGTGCATAGATGTACTGTTGATTGTTGTGATTATGACCAGGGATTATTTGGTATAATCATGACCCGTAATATTACAAATGATGTGGTAAAAGTCATCATTGGCCCGTAATGCATTAATGTACATTGATTGGCATGATCATAACCATTGATGATAATAATGAATATCCTTAGCCTGTAGTGCATGGATAATTTAGTGATGTGGAATATTTATTTAGCCGAGTCTCAGAGATAAAATTGATGATAAACTTTTAAATCATAGAAGATAGTAGATATCATGCTCTACTTGACTCTTCTAATGGATTGTTTGTTTCGCTGCAGTTAAACTTGTTGTTTATTGTATCCTACCATGTTAACACTGTTGAAGGCTAACGATAATTTATTCTGCATTATCTTAGTCATAATATTTCTTACTGGGCTAGTTGAGCTCACCCTTTTGCTTTCATTGTTCTCTTTAGGAAATGAGAACATAGCAGGGACTAATCGGGAAATGGAGTGATGGTCCGAGATTGTGGTTGTAGTAGTCCTCACTATTTTAAAATAGTGTGATAATAATTGTAATGAGGACTCAATTTGAGTTTGGATATTGTCTAGAAGACAATATTCGTGTTAAAACTCTCAACTTATGTTACATGGGAGTTGTATAATTAAGTTTGTATTTTGTATTTTGTACCATATATTTGGCGACTCAGAATGTGTGATGTATACCTATTTTGGGGGTGTCACAGTTGGTATCAAAGCTTTGGGATATGATCCCTAGCTGAGATGTGAGACTAGAACTAAGAGGGGAGAGACGGGTAAATCATTCGCTAGTATGACCTACCTTAGTTTATTTGTTATTTAATTGGCCGGTCAGAATATATGGAAAATATGTGGCATGTCAATTAACCCTTGTTTTGTGGCAGTGTTTGAAAATGGCATCTGAAAATGTTGAGCTAAGCAATGGAGCACATGAAACCGTTTAGTCACCAATGATCAATAACCAGGATAATGTGCATCAAGAAGGCAATAATCCTCATGTAAACAACAACACCGATCAAATGATGAACGATGAGATGTTCAGAAGTTTTTTGCAATTCATTCAACACCAAGCGAGAGAGACTCCTGTGCAAAATGCAGGTGCAAACACTGGCAACTAACGGATGGTCACCGCTAAGCAGTTCAAGGAGTTGGGACCACCGGAGTTTTTGGGAAAGCTAGAACCACTTAAGGTAGAGACGTGGATAAAGTAGATCACCAAAATATTTAATGTCTTGGGATGCTCCGAGGAGCAAAAGTTTCCTTTGCCACCTTCATGTTGCGAGGAGAGACAGATTATTGGTGGTAATTTGTAAAGCGTACTCAACCTGTCGCACTGAAGATGTCTTGGGAGAAGTTCCAAGAACTTTTCAACGACAAGTACTTTCTTGAAAGTATTAGTCACATGAAGGAGGTGGAATTTATCAAGTTAGAACAAAATAATATGACCGTGTTGTAGTACGAAACTAAGTTTACCGAGTTGTCCCAGTTTGCATCCCATTTGGTAGATAATGAGGAGCGTATAAAGCGGATGTTTCTAAGAGGTTTGAAACCTAAAATACGTCAATACCTCATTTCTCACAAACTTTGCTTGTATTAAGATGTTGTTAATAGGGCTCAATTATTGGAGCGCGATAATGATTTAACCCAACCAAGAGATAGCAGCTGACATAACAATTGTAGACACTCGAAATTTTGCATTTCTGTTACTAACCTGGCAGGAGGGCAGAATCGTCTTCCAGAGATAACCCTGGAAGTAAAATCAACTCAATTCCAGAGATAACCCTAGAATCCTCAGTTTTCCATCTTAGAGATGACCCCAAGATACCCAGCACCAGTCCCGAAAACAACACCAGGAGTCTCAGTTTCAACCACGGAGACAACCCCGAGGAATACAGTTCCAGTTCCGAAAATAACACCGAAGAAGAAAGTTCCATCTCGGAGACAACCCCGCGATACTTAGTTACAGTCCTGAAAACAACACCAGGAGTTTCAAGCATCAACCTTGGAGATGACCCCGAGAGTACAGTTGCAGTTCCGGAGATAACCCCGAAAAAGCTTATTTCAACCTTTGCAGTCAGCTTCAACCTCAGAGATAACCCCGAGGCACTCAGTTCCAAACTCGGTGACCACCCCGGGAGGTCAGGCATACCTCAGAGACAAACCTGAGGACATTCAACACTTGCAGCAGCCCAATCTCTGAGATAACCCTGAGCAACGACTGCTATATCACCCCAGTCCAGAGATAACCCCGGTGAGGGGAAAAATCATAATTTTGCCACCTCGATCCCACATGAGTGCCATCTCAACACATTTCAACATACATTCTACACATGAGTGTCCTACAAGAACCAATAGCTCCAATCCCGAGTGACTACTACACAGGACAGCACATCAGATAGAATTTGAAGACATGAAGACCAAGGGCATGGTCCAATCTTCCTGACTTCGTACAATCTCTATTCCCATGTCATTTGTGTATCTCTCGACAACAGCATAACAAAAAAGGTCTTATACACCTCAATCGGATGCCTGAATTGAAGTTCTAAAAGTTCGAACAAACAATAAGTTGCATACATGCACGTACTTCGAGACGACTAGACTCGCGGAGCCAGGGGCACCCCGGGCACCCGTAGGTGCACCTGCAGCTGCCGAAGGTGCACCTGCGGCTCCCCCCTATAAATAGAGGGCTTGGGGTGGCCATTTTGAAAGAGAAAAAGGCGAGGAAGCCCTGTCTAATTTGCTTTGTACACACTATAAACTGAGTGCTTTCTCATTTTAAACACTTGTGAGCTTATATATTGCTATATTTTACAAGTGGGAACCGAGTGTTCATCCATTTAAAGCTATTAAAGTCTTCTTTGGCAGTCCACTGTAAGTCTTTTTACACTTTTTAAAGCCTTTCTCCACTACTGTGCACACGCCGTTCTTCATATTGAGAGTTGTGTTACGTGTGTATGCCCAGACTTTGGTTTGTGGCATTTTATTTCTTATATATATATATGTGTATGTATATATGTCAACGTCGGGATTTTTAGTTATCCCTTTTCGTTACTTGTTCTTTGGTGTTCTCATTGTTATGTGAAATTTATTTGGAAAAACAAGTGAAAAAGGTCCGACATGTATAATGTCAACGATGGACTGTTAAGAGTCGTTAGTTAGTGTTTTTAACTGGTTGCACCAAAGCAACCGAAAAGGTTTGCACATTGACCATGTGATGTGACACTGCTAAACGAGTCTGTGAAATCGAGATTAATTTGGGTTTGGGGGCTTGATTATACAGAGGGAAGGTGTTAGGCACCCCCCGACATCTGTGTTGCCACGGTGACCGCCACTTTTCAAAAAAATGTTATATGAATGTGTGTGTGTGTGTGTGTGTGTGGATTATTGTGCAATTATTTGAAAGTTGTGTGAGGCCTCGTTCGCACCTATATACAAAGGGTTTGAATTTATAGAAAAATTCAGTTTTAAACATAATATAACAATGAAGTTTTGTAAAAGAGGTTTTTCAAACCCTTTGCTCAATAGGAATTGAGACCTTTTCATACTTCCATTTTATTGTTAAATGTTCGGTTTGTTTGTTTTTATTTTCGAGATGCGAGGCATCTTCGAGAAAATAATATATCTGTGATGCCGAACTCCTTATGGGCATGATGACCATCTAAGGAAATTCATTACTTGTAAATAATATACAAGTCGCTTACAATTTGAAAATGTCCATCATGGGAACCGAATCTAGATTTCAGAAGCGAACTGTGATCACATGATTCCTATGCTCACGTGATACCGCATAGTTTGTATGAAAAGCAAGTAATATATATATATATATAAAAGTCAGTAAATATATATATATATATATATATATATATATATATATATATACAAACATGATCAACCACCACGAAAGCAACTCCATGGGGATCGGAAATGTAAATATATAAAAGCGGTAAATATATATACAAATATATATATATATATATATATATATATATATATATATATATATATATATATATATGGACATGATCAACCACCACGAAGCAACTCCATGGGGGATCAGAAAAGTAAATAAAGCAGTAAAGACGATCAACCGCCACGAAGTAAACTCTAGAGGGGACTAAATGTAAATAAACCAGTAAAGATGATCAACCGCCACAAAGTAAACTCCAGTCGGGACTAAATGTAAATAAAGCAGTAAAAGACCTCGAAGTAAACTCCAGGCCTGACAGAAATGTAAATATATATATATATATATATATATATATATATATAAGTAGTAAATGCACCGGATGAAAAATCCAGGCTCATCGGATATGTCCGACAATAATTATATATGTATATATATATATATATATATATATATATAAAAGCAATAAACGCTCTGGATGTAAAATCCAGGCTCATCTCCGACAATAGTTATATATATATATATAAAAGCAAGTAAACGCTCAGGATGTAAAATCCGGGCTCATCATATGTATCGACAACAATTATATATATATATATATATATAGCAAGTAAACGCTCAGGACATAAATCTAGGCTCAATCAAGGATAACTCGATAATGTTAGTCCATATATAAATATATATATATATATATATATATAAGCAAATAAACGCCCACATATAAGTCTAGGCATCAATCAATGTGCATAACTGCAAAAGATAAGATAAAGGCTTTATATATAAATGCTACGATATATACTATGACTCTAAATATCCAATGTATATATGGCTATGAGCGTAGCGGATAAGTATATTTTATATGTCTTTTTACTTTTTTTGATGTCTACTCAAGCTCTATAAATTTAGCCGCAAATCTTTCATGTATTTTGCTATGTTTTTGTAAACAAGTGCATTTTACTTGGTTTTTTGTTTTTTATGTGTAGGTTGGTGGTTATGGCGATTCATGGATTATTCGTGATATTTGGTGCATTTTGTTTTAGTTAAGTTGGAGCCATAGAAATAACTTTCGGTGTTGCAGCAAGCAAGTCGAGATAATAGGAGGAATGCAAAGGTAGGGAAGGCATGTCTAAATAAACAACACCACGGGTGGGTCTGGGTCTACCAATCGACTAGCAGAAAAGACTTCAGGGGCGTTCATTTTACTACACACCACGAGGGTGGGGTTAGCTCTCGACCAAGAGAGAACTTTATGCTCACGGGGTGGGCATTTTCATATATACACACTCCCAGGGTGGGGGTTGTGAAAACTGGGACTGTCCTGTTGCATTTAAACTTCCTATTGGACTCAAATTTCAGTTGTTTTAATGAGTTTATAACTCTATTTGTTAGGGGATGTAGCTGGAGTATTAGACTTGATATATATTACTCTTTAGAAACACAATAAGGAGAATCAAGAAGCTTACGAAGATCAAAGTCATCTTATTGGAGAGCAAAAGTGGAGGAGTATTTCGAAGAGTTTTTCAAGACGGTTACATTTGTAGTCTACGTAAAGGGTGTTTTCTAATATTCTTTGTGTTAGATTATTATTTGTGATTGAAAGAATGATTTCTATGATTTATTCAGTGCTTATTTCATTTATTATGAACTAATTCACTTTTTAGGCTTGTGATGGATCCTTAAGTGAATCGATGGTTTTGTAATCTTTGATTCCCAATTTAATAAATTATCTTCAGTTTATCTATATTGATTTATGCTTGAATCTATGAATTGTCTGGCCAATAATTCTTCGTGGGGTTGGATGGAATCGAGAGAGGATATTCAATTCTAGACCTAGTTGATATAGCATGTGTTCAGGATTTTGTTAGTAGCTTAAACCTGATTCGTGTGAAGATAGAGATATACTTAACACCGCATGTAATCGGATAAGAGAACTTGTTCTTCAACCTTCTTCAATTGTAATTCACATAGAGATATAGTGCGTTAGTTGATTAAGGTGTTTAACAGATTTCTATCTTAATTGTGGATCGAGCGTTAATATGGTATTAATGCATCGAGAGGTGGTTAGTACTACGTTTGTGTTCTTGATTAATAAACTGAGATAGTGCATTGAATTGGGATAAAAGTGTTAAAACCAAAGTGAAGCTTAAGGTGAAATCATAAGTCTAATTCTCCATTAATTGCTTGAAAATTCAGATTTTGATATTTGTGGTTGTTTTATTTTAGTTTAATTATTCTTAATTTTAGTTTAATAATTTCAATCATTGAATTTGATTTGTTTAATAAAATTAGGGTTAATAGAAGATTGGTAATTGTAAGTTAAGGTATTTTGCTAATTAGTCTCTGTGGGAACGATACTCTACTCATCACTCTATTACTTGTTGACCACGTATACTTGCGTGTTGTGCGTATATAGATTTTACCCAACAAGTTTTTGGGCGCGCATTTTGGGGACAAATTAGTATAATTCTTAATACTTTTACAATATCAGTTTAATTAATCCAGTTTTACTTAGACATTTTTATTTTTGTTGTGTGCTTCTTATTTCAGGTGTGGGACATAGTTTATGCAAACTCGGTCTAAAAATCCAGACTTGCTGCCTTTTGACAACGACATTGAAAGAAGGTTTCAGAGGTTGAGTAAGTGGATAAAAGAAACGAGGCAAGAATTTGAAATACCTGAAAAGGAAGAGGAAATAGTGATGGCGGCCGAAGATAGGAAAGCGTTGAGAGACTTCACAATACCCAAAGTAACGGAACTGCATTCAAGTATAACGAGACTAGCAATAGCAGCAAACACGTTTGAGATTAAGCCTGGGATGATTCAAATGATACAAAATTCAGTTCAGCTTGGGGGATTGGAAAACGATGATCCGAACGAGCACTTAGTCAGTTTTCTGGAAATGTACGATACTTTTAGGTTTAATGGAGTTTTAGATGAGGCGGTGAGACTTCGGTTGTTCCCGTTCTCTTTATGAGATAAGGCGAAGAGTTGGTTGCATTCCTTACCATCGGGCTCGATAACAACGTGGGAGGATCTAGCTCAGAAATTCCTTGCAAAATTCTTCCCACCGGCAAAAACCGCAAAGATGAGGAATGAAATTACAATGTTTGAACAGCAACATGGGGAGTCGTTATATGAGGCATGGGAGAGATATAAAGAACTACTCAGAAAATGCCCACATCATGGATTGCCTCAATGGCTGCAAATGAACACCTTCTATAACGGACTACATGGGAATCTTAGGACAAGTATCGATGCAGCATCGGGCGGAGCATTTATGGCCAAGAATTACGAAGAAGCCTACGATTTGATTGAAACCATGGCTGCTAATAATTACCAGTGGCCCACAGCGAGAATGACACAGGTGAAGGCAGCTGGGGTGTTAGAAGTAGATGATAGAACAACGATACAAGCACAGATGGATGCAATGTCAAAGAGATAGAGAGTAATTAGCAATAGCCCAATCACAACAACAACCACGAAACACCACAAGTAGCAGTGATATGTGAATTGTGCGCAGGAGAACACCCAATGGAACAATGTGCAATTAATCCAGCAGTTGTGCAGTTCATTGGCAATTACAACAGAATTCCTCAAAACACCTATCAGAACACATATAATCAAGGGAATAGAAATCATCCGAATTTTTCATGGAGCAACAATCAGCAGAATCAAGCTCCACGACAATCATATCCTCCGAGTTTTCAGAATCAACAACTAACAGTGCAACATCTGGATGAGAAGTTGGATAAATTCATGGCTACCACCCAATTGGCGATCAAGAACATCGAAATTCAGATAGGTCAAATAGCAAGGGAATCAAACAGTAGACCACAAGGAACACTGCCAAGTGACACCGAGAAAAATCCTAAGGGTAATCAAGAGCAGTGTCAAGCCATTATGTTGAGAAGTGGAAAATAGCTTGTGGGTCAAGAAGCAGAGATTTCAGTTACAAAGGAAAGAGAAACAGAAATAGAAAAGACAGGGGTGAGATAAAGCAAGGAAAGGAGAATCAATCGGATAAAATCAACCTAGTGAACAAACCAGTTGTTTATCCTCCCCCACCATTCCAGCAAAGAGTTCAAAAACAAAAGACAGATAAGCAGTTTTCAAGATTTTTGGAAGTTTTCAAGAAACTTCAAATTAACATACCATTTGCAGAAGCCCTAGAACAAATGCCCAGTTACGCGAAATTCATGAAAGGGATTCTGTCAAGGAAAAAGAAATGGGAAGATTTTGAAACGGTGGCATTAACAGAGGAGTGCAGTGCGGTATTATAGCAGAAATTACCACCAAAACTCAAGGATCCGGGGAGTTTTACGATTCCATGCACAATCGGTGAGAGGCATTTCAGTAAATGTCTATGTGATTTGGGGGCAAGTGTAAACCTTATGCCGTTATCTGTATACTTAGAGTTAGGTTTGCCCGATCCAAGGCCTACGAACATCTCCTTACAGTTGGCAGATAGGTCAGTCACATATCCGAGAGGAATAGTTGAAGATATCTTAGTGAAAGTGGACAAATTTATATTCCCTGTGGATTTCATCATTCTGGATTTTGAGGAGGACAAGAACATACCAATCATCTTGGGGAGACCATTTTTGGCTACAGGGAGGACTCTTATAGATGTTCAAAAGGGAGAACTTACGATGAGAGTTCAAGATCAAGAAGTGAAATTCAATGTGTTCAAGGCCATGAAGTTCCCTATGGATGAGGAGGAATGTTTCCGAATGGATCTAATTGATCAAATCATTAGTGAAGACATGAGAAAAAGTTTGGCGAATGATCCGTTAGAAACAACATTGGTGGGAGATGAAGAGATCGACGATCCAGAATTGGTAGATTACCTACAATTGCTTGATTCATTGCCACGGATACCAAGATTCAGACCACCATTTGAACCATTGCACATGGAGGAGGTAATTGCAGAAAAGTTGAAACCATCATTGGTGGAGCCACCAAAGCTGGAACTTAAACCACTTCCTAAGCACCTCAGGTATGCATATCTTGGTAATTTAAATTCTTTACCTGTTATTATTTCAGCTGCACTTAACGAATTGCAGGAAGAAAAGTTGCTGAGGGTACTTAGGGAACACAAGTCAGCTATTGGATGGACAATTATAGACATAAAGGGAATCAGCCCCTCATTCTGTATGCACAAAATTTTGATGGAAGATGAGGCAAAACCGACAGTAGAGCAACAGAGACGACTCAATCCAATTATGAAGGAAGTGGTAAAGAAGGAAGTTCTGAAATGGTTAGATGCCGGCATCATCTATCCGATATCCGACAGTAAATGGGTGAGTCCAGTCCAGTGTGTACCGAAAAAAGGAGGAATGACGGTGGTGCAGAATGACAACAATGAGTTAATCCCAACCAGAACAGTGACGGGTTGGCGGGTTTGCATGGATTACAGGAAATTGAACAAAGCAACCCGAAAAGACCATTTCCCGCTGCCCTTTATTGACCAAATGTTAGACAGATTAGCGGGACATCAGTATTACTGCTTGTTGGATGGGTATTCGGGTTACAACCAAATAGTCATTACTCTGGAGGACCAAGAAAAGACCACATTCACGTGCCCCTACGGCACATTCGCATTCAGGAGGATGTCATTTGGGTTATGCAATGCACCAGCAACTTTCCAAAGGTGTATGATGGCAATTTTTTCTGATTTGGTGGAGAAAAGTGTCGAGGTCTTCATGGATGACTTTTTGGTATATGGGGACAACTTTGATAATTGCTTGAAGAATCTGGTAATGGTACTGCAAAGATACAAGGAAACGAATCTCGTTCTGAATTGGGAAAAATGCCACTTCATGGTTGAAGAAGGTATAATTTTGGGCCATAAGGTATCAGCTCGAGGATTGGAAGTGGACAAGGCAAAGCTGGAAACAATTGAAAATCTGCCCCCACCAACCTCGGTGAAGGGTATTAGAAGCTTTTTGGGACACGCGGGATTCTATAGGAGGTTTATTAAGGATTTCTCAAAAATTGCAAAACCTCTTTGCAGTCTTTTAGAGAAAGAGGCTACATTCAACTTTGACGATGATTGCAAAACAGTGTTTGAATTATTAAAAAGAAAATTAACTACAACCCCCGTGATAGTTGCACCGGATTGGAGCATGACTTTCGAGCTTATGTGTGATGCAAGTGATTTCACAATTGGGGCAATTTTGGGTCAACATAGAGACAAGGTGTTTCATGCTATATACTACGCAAACAAAACACTTACCGAAACTCAAATGAACTATACAACCACAGAGAAGGAGTTTCTTGCCATGGTATATGCATTCAACAAGTTGCGGGCTTATTTAATCAGGACTAAGGTGATAGTCTACACGGACCATGCTATAATTAATTTACGACCGAGAAAAAAGAGATGCAAAACCACGCCTTATCGTGGTGGATTCTCTTCCGCAAGAATTTGATTTAGAAATAAAGGATAGGAAGGGACGGAGAACCAAGTTGCCGATCACTTGTCAAATTTGGAAAACCAAGGAAAGAAAAAGATGACAAATGCTGAAATCAATGAATCATTCCGGATGAGCAAGCTATTTGAGATTTCATGAGAGATTCCATGGTATGGTATGGCGACTATGAAAATTTTGTTGCAAGCAATATTCTACCACCAGACCTCACAAGGCAGTAGAAAAAGAAATTTCTGCATGATGTTAAGTGGTACATGTGGAATGATCCATATTTGTTTCAGCAGTGCACCGACAAGGTGATTCGACGGTGCGTCCCATAAAGCAAAGTAAAGAATATTCTGCATGAGTGTCACTCATCGGCCTATGGTGGGCATTATGGAAGCGAGAGAACAACAGAAAAAGTGCTACAATGTGGTTTCTATTGGCCCACATTATTCAAAGACGCCCATAAGTTTGTTAAACAATGTGATAGGTGTCAAAGGGTGGGAAACATCTCGAAACGTAATGAGATGCCCTTACAAACGATTCTGGAAGTGGAACTTTTTGATGTATGGGGTATCGATTTCATGGGACCATTTCCATCGTCCATGAAAAATCAATACATTCTCCTCGCAGTGGACTACGTGTCAAAGTGGGTTGAAGCCGCAGCTCTACCAACGAATGATGCCAAGGTGGTCCTCAAATTTTTGCAAAAGAACATATTCACGAGGTTTGGCACACCAAGAGCAATTATAAGTGATGAAGGTAGTCACTTTACGCAATAAACCGTTATCGCTCTTTTGGCCAAATATGGAGTAAACCACAAGATAGCCACACATATCACCCGCAAAACCAATTGGACAAGTCGAGGTATCAAACAGAGAAGTTAAAAAGATATTGGAGAAAGTGGTGAATCCGAGGGAAAGATTGGTCATCGAGATTGGATGATGCTCTATGGGCTTACCGAACCGCATACAAAACACCAATCGGGATGTCACCATATCAATTGTTATACGGAAATCATGTCATCTACGGTGGAACTACTGACAAGGCATCTTTGGGCGGTGAAAAAGCTAAATTTTTTGATCAAAAGGTCAGGGAAAAGAGACTCTGCAGTTGAATGAACTAGATGAATTTTGCCTTCAAGCATATGAGAATGCCATGATATACAAGGAAAAAGTCAAACGATGGCACGATCTAAAAATTTTGCGTCGGACATTCGAACCGGGCCAATCAGTTCTATTGTTTAACTCAAGGCTGCGGTTGTTCCCCGGAAAGCTCAAATCAAGATGGTCGGGACCATTCACAATCAAACAAGTTTTCCCTCATGGAGCAGTTGAAATTTACAGTCGTAACCCTCTCGAAACGTTCAAAGTCAACGGACACCTTTCAAGCATTATCATGAGAGACCAACACCGACGTGATCGCCATCACGTTGGTAGATACAACTTAAACAGGAAGTAGTCAGGCTGAAAGACTTAAAATCAAGCGCTCATTGGGAGGCAACCCAACTTTCAGTTTATTATCGTATTTTTCATTCGCATTTTTAGGAATTCATTAGATAGAAGAATAAGATTAAATTCTCGTGATACTCCACACAACATACCATACATCCAATACTAACGAAAGTTCATGTGTCATACTATGCAAGCTGAGAAACAAAAGCACCATTGGAGTACAAAAGAAGCAGAACAAAGGATCAAAGGATCGACAGGGGCGGCCTCTAATCTGACACCCCACGGAAGTGGGTCCTCACCTCTGAGCACACACCACGCTTGGGGGGGGGGGTCCTTTTTACATAGTACCCAGGGGTCGAGGGTCCGAACAGAAATCTGATGAGGGGCCATGCCATGCAGGAGGCAATTTATATATAACCCCACCCGCTAAGGAGGGGTCTTAGTATATGAAGGGACTTGGCAGTTTTGTTACACCTCTCTTATAACCAATCACCCCCACTCTTTCATTAACCCACTACTCCATAACTACCACCCACTTCCCCCACTTCCCCAAAACCATTACTACCCCCAACTTCCCACCTCCTCACTCCACCAATACTAGATTAACCACCCCATCTATAAATACTACACCCATTCATCCAACCTTCTTCACCAAATTTCACATTCTACATACAAATTGCATACTTGTGAGCTAGAGAGGTCTAATTTCAAGGTTTGAGGGAAAGTTAGGGTTATACAAGCTACAAGGGCGATATGGCTTCATCATCATCTAAACGCCAACGGGGAGAGAGTTCACGCCCATCCCAACCAACTTGCACCTTCGATCGTCGAAAGTTTGTGAGTGCCACCGCCGTTGACCGGTATGACTACATGCTCACCAAAGCTCTTACACCGGAAAGGGGCATGGCACCAGAGGGTAATGACGGGGAGCTTATGCAGCAAATTTACCAAAAGGGATGGGTGAAATTCATTGAGGATCCGAAACCAGCCGTAGTGAATATAGTCAAGGAGTTTTATGTGAATGCTGAGGACAAAGAGCCATTCCGAGCTTATGTACGAGGACGGTTGGTCCCATTCAGTGCGGATGCTATCAATACGTACTACCAATTGCGGGTGCCACGCCACTGCCAATATGAGCATCTCCGCACTTCTGATCCGGATTTTGATGAAGTGATCATGACAATGACGAAGCCTAGAACATCATGGACGAAAGGTCGAAAGGGAGGCACGGTGTTCCCCAGCAAGAACCTAAGCCTCTATGGTAAAATCTGGTATACATTCCTTTGTGCCAAATTGCTTCTATCCCAACATACTTCCGACGTCACCAAGGAGAAGGCGTTGCTGTTATTCACCATTGTGCAAGATTTTATCATAGACGTCGGGGCGATCATCTGCTTTTCTATCTGTCGGTGCTTAAGGGGAAATTTTTCTGGAGGCTTTCCACACCCATCACTAATATGTGGGTTATGTCGCCAAGCCGGAGTTTGGTGGTCTGGTGACGAGCCCACGTAATTGCCACTCGCACTCCTTGATTCACGACTGATTGCACGATACACTGTGTGGGCAGGAGGCGAGTCTCACCCACGTGGCGTGGGATTTATTTTTTCTTCATCATCGGAAGAAGAAGAGAATCCTACAGAAGCCTCGGGGGATGAGGATGATGACATGGGAGATCAAGGGAATGAGCAGGTACCACGGACCGACGCTTTATCCAGAACTCAATTCCTTGAGTTCCAAAATCAAATGACAGAAAATGCCAAGGAAACTCGTAGGGAAATGCGCCGATTGGCGATGAGGCAAGACCATATTTTTGAGGCTATGCACACTTCATTTGCCTCGTTGACCACAACTCTCCAGAATTTCCACCCGGCGGGACAAATTCCATATAATCCGCCCGGTCCAATGCCCAGGTTCCCACCGAGTGACTCAGATGAAGACCAACAACCACCCCCTCAGACTTAAGCATCAAAAAGGGAAGTCCTCACACTTATATTGCTATATCATACAATGAGGACATTGTTCATCTTAAGTTTGGGGGATTTAAATACATGTGTTGCATGCATTTTAGTTTAGGCTGCATATTTTGTTTATGACATTTATTTTCTGTATTGCATTTTATGTTTGGTATTTGCATGATAGCTTAGGGCATTTATCGTAGCTTAGGATTGCATAGTAGAAGGAGTATAAATGCATTTTGTTATCTATCAATTTAGTTTTAAAAAAAAAAATTAAAAATAATAAAAAATAAAAAATAAAATTTAGTTAGTAATTATTGTGTGTTTTAATCCTTTAATGTCGTGTTTCATGTTATTTTGGCCTATGATGTGATTGTAAAATAAGTAGCAAGTACAGTATTGAATATTAGAACTGTGACACAATGATCGTATTTGAATCGAATTTTGAGTTGCTTGAAACTGGTATACAAGGATAGCACATTTTAAGAACATCTTTGTTAATTGACTAAGTTCAAACCGGTACTTAATTGATTTCTAAAGGTTAATGCTAGGGCAAGTGATATAATGACAAAAATGGCTAGTTAAGGCTGAAATGAGGCAAAAACTTAAGTTTGGGGGATCTTTGGGGTATATAAGCTATATATTTCCTTAAAATTATATATATATATATATATATGAATAAACACCGTGGCGTGCTTGTCTAGTTTTGTGGCCTTTGTTACTTGAGTAAGTAAGCCCGAGGGGATTGTCTTTACACCTAGCGCCCTAAGGTCTTTATGGTCTGGGAGTCGTTGGTCGAAAGCTCGTTAAGGTAGCATTGAAAAGCCTAAGGGAATAAGACATTGCATAGCTATGTATATATATATATATTAAAAAAAAGAGAATAAAACGGGAAATAAGAGCAAAAAGCCCCCGTGGATGGAAATAGAGCATAAGTACCCCGAGTGAACCCTCGTGATGTGTGATTGCTTGATTTTTAGTTGAAACTAGCTAATTTTTGAAGTTTTGGAGTTTGTACTGCATGAGTCCTTCTAAGAGGCTGATTATGTATTGAATTTGAATCGATATCAGTTATCATGGATGTTGCACACACACACGATACCAGTGATAATAGCTTAAGATTCGAGGATTAAACGTGATTTGTAGATTAGTTTTGATGGTTGATGTTGTATAGTTACTTATTTTCGCTGAGGCCATTGAGATAATTGTGATTCCGTGATATTGTTGGATTGGATATTATATGTAGAGTAGGTCGTATTCATATCATTGCATTGCATGTAGTGTAGTGTCTTGTGCTCGAGGACTATACAGTTTAAGTTTGGGGATTTTGATAAGTGTATTTTATATACGCAATTTCATGTCTAAATCATGCTTATTCTTTGCTATGTTTTTGTAAACAAGTGCATTTTACTTGGTTTTTGTTGTTTTTATGTGTAGGTTGGTGGTGGTTTGCGGTGATTCATGGATTATTCGGGATATTTGGTGCATTTTTGAGTTAAGTTAGAGCCATAGAAATAACTTCGGTGTTAAGCAAGCAAGTCGGATAATAGGAGGAATGCTCCGCCGGGTGGGCATGTATGATAAAGTTAAACACTTCCCGGTAAGGGTCTACCAATCAACTAGCAGAGTAGAAGAGCAGGAAATTTTTTTACACTTACACCGCTCAAGTGGGGTCACTCTCGACCAAGACAGAACTTAGAACTTAAGCCCCAAGGCGGGCTTTTTACACATATACACCCGTCACGGGCGGGGTTGGGAAAACTGGGGACTATCTGTTGCATTTAAACTTCCTATTGGACTCGAATTTCAGTTGTTTTAATGAGTTTATAACTCTATTTGTTAGGGGATGTAGCTGGAGTATTAGACTTGATATATATTACTCTTTAGAAACACAATAAAGGAAATTAAGAAGCTTAAGAAGATCAAAGTCATCTTATTGGAGAGCAAAAGTGGAGGAGTATTTCGAAGAGTTTTTCAAGACGATTACATTTGTAGTCTACGTAAAGGGTGTTTTCTTATATTCTTTGTGTTAGATTATTATTTGTGATTGAAAGAATGATTTCTATGATTTATTCAGTGCTTATTTCATTTATTATGAACTAATTCACTTTTTAGGCTTGTGATGGATCCTTAAGTGAATCGATGGTTTTGTAATCTTTGATTCCCAATTTAATAAATTATCTTCAGTTTATCTATATTGATTTATGCTTGAATCTATGAATTGTTTGGCCAATAATTCTTCGTGGGTTTGGATGGAATCGAGAGAGGATATTCAATTCTAGACCTAGTTGATATAGCATGTGTTCAGGATTTTGTTAGTAGCTTAAACCTGATTCGTGTGAAGATAGAGATATACTTAACACCGCATGTAATCGGATAAGAGAACTTGTTCTTCAACCTTCTTCAATTGTAATTCACATAGAGATATAGTGCGTTAGTTGATTAAGGTGTTTAACGGATTTCTATCTTAATTGTGGATTGACGTTAATATGGTATTAATGCATCGAGAGGTGGTTAGTACTACGTTTGTGTTCTTGATTAATAAACTGAGATAGTGCATTGAATTGGGATAAAAGTGTTAAAACCAAAGTGAAGCTTAAGGTGAAATCATAAGTCTAATTCTCCATTAATTGCTTTAGTTTAAAATTCAGATTTTGATATTTGTGGTTGTTTTATTTTAGTTTAATTATTCTTAATTTTAGTTTAATAATTTCAATCATTGAATTTGATTTGTTTAATAAAATTAGGGTTAATAGAAGATTGGTAATTGTAAGTTAAGGTATTTTGCTAATTAGTCTCTCTGTGGGAACGATACTCTACTCATCACTCTATTACTTGTTGACCACGTATACTTGCGTGATTTGTTGCGTATATAGATTTTTCCTTGGGGTTATCTCCAAGGACGAAACTCGGGGTTATCTCCGAGGTTGGAAATGATACTCCCGGTGTGTGTTCTGGTGTTGAGACTGAACTTCCGGTAGTATCTGGAATGGATGTGAGCTATCTTCCAGGGTTATCTCCGAAAGATTAATCTGCCCTCCTGCAATGTTAGTAACAGGTGTGCAGAAAATTTTGAGTGTCTACAGGTGCCCCTCTTTATCATATTCATGCAATGCAAGGCATGAATAGGATAAAGAATCCTAGACACTTGAAATGCAACAAGATAAACATGATGCTATATGCAGCAACATGATGCAAATGTGTGATGGAATGAATGATTGTTGGTTCCCTGATAATCTTGTTGGGATGACAATCAATGATGTCTTGGACATGCGATCCAAGTCTTCAAGGATGTTTGACATTGGGGCTATCAAAAAAGTCGTGAATCCTAGGCACAGACTTCTACTCCATAGAGGTGCCTCTTGTGTGAAAGAGATCTGTGGGGAGAAAGCTTTGTCTGTTTGAGGATGTGTATAACATATTCCATCATTGGTCCTCTCCGATGAGGATAAATACCATGGTTTTGTTGGAGTTACTACCAATAGTATGTATCATCAGGGCTGCTTGACCTTCACTGATGTATGTATCACCGGATAGATCCCTACTGGGTGCATTGTCAAGGCTGCTTGACCTTCATTGATGTGTGTATCAATGATTGCATTCAGTTGTGACCCTTGTTGGGGAGTGTGTCAAGGCTGCTTGACCTTCATTGATACGTACATCAATGGTTGAATTGCGATGTGACCCCCGCCGGGGATATATAAACATGGATACATTGCTTCGATGGGTTTACTTGCCACCGGCTGAAATAACGTCAAGGTTTCTTGACCTTCATTAATGTGTGTGTCAATGGTTGAGAATGTGCTGTAACCCCCGTCGGGGATACATGGATACTTGAATTTCTCTGCGTTGTAACCCCCGTCGGGGATACATAGATGCTCATAGCTTCGACGTTGTAACCCCTGCTGGGGATATGTCTTTAATTCATAACTTTGGCGTTGTAACCCCCACCGGGGATACGTTTAGGGTTGTGACCCTGCACTGACGGCATCAGACCTTTGTGAGGTATTATCGAGCATGATTTGTAAAAGCTGAGGCCACTGGTATAGTATACCTTGTATGCAATAGAATACTAATGTGTGACATGTGGAGCCAAAGGTTGACCCATGAAAACTAGGATTTCAAGCTATTCCGCTCAATCACGTAGCGTTTTTATTCCTGATTTGGCCTTTTCAGCTTACGAAACCTCCTTTGCAACTCTAACTGGATCGAGCTGGAGGTGTGGGACCCATGTAGGGGTGCCGCAGGTACACCTACAGCAGCCGCAGGTGGACCTGTGGCCAACCGTGGGTATGAAAGGCCTGCTAGTTACTTTCACAAGTCACTTTCAAGCTGCGCCGCGAAGAAAATCTGAGAGCTTTTCTTCAGACCTGCTGAGTTCGGCAGACTTTCTGCACATTTTGCTACCGTACAAGCGTTCTTCACTGTCCTGGTAACATATGCATGTATTTTTTTCCAATTTCTATCCGTTGAAAAATGACTTATCTTATGAAATGCATTTAGACACATAGTAGTGAATATGCATACTGATATGACTTGATAAAAAATATTCAACACAGTAAATGTTAGTATTAAACCATGCTGAACATAATGATGTGAAAAAATTTGACTTTTAAAACAGTTAAATTGGCACCTTTTTCTGTCATTTCTTATCCTATTTGAGGATAAATGAGTAAAGGTAAAAAAGTAAAATAATCCTGGTAATTAGACTACACTTACTAATTTTTTACGGTGATGTATTAAATGCATATAGGATGTATATGACAGTGGGTAGGTCTGCTACTGAATGGCCACCTAGTCATGCCTATGTGCATGTGGATAGTCCCATTTACAAAGGGGGCTATGACAAAAAAATTTTAAAGCGTAGGTATTGGATAGTCATGCATTTTTAACTCTACTGTAGATGTATGTTAAAATAATACATGCATACATGTAGTCATAAGATGCATTTTGAAAAGCTCCAGGTAAGAATTTACCACACCCTTTCTAAGGTGATTTGGAGACTTGTTGTCCAGATATTATGGATCCGAATCGGTAGGAGTAGTTCCGTAGGACCACTTACGGTGTCTGTAAGAGGGCTTCGAAGTACCTCGACCAGATTACGTTTAGGATGACCTCGTTATTTGGTGGAGGCGGTGATACGTTCTATCTGGGTTGAAGTGCTGGATGTCGAGGATGAGGAGGAGGATGTACCGGTTGAGGTTCCTGCTCCTGCTGTACGTGTTCCCCGTAGGGATTTGCCAGGTATTTAAATGACGAACCCAGAACTTCTTGGTGACTTGAGTCGACATCCTTCAGTCTACCTGCATATAAATGAGGTATGAAGTTAGATCTTAATCTTCCTTATTTCCTATTGATGAGGAGCAAAGGGTTCTGATGTTGATCTGCATTTGATGTAGGTTCCCAGCTTTACACATCCTTGAGGGAACTGGTTCAGCATTCACTCTATGTATCAGGCTTTGCATGATGACTATAGAGCGATTGTACATGGCTGGGGATTCGGGACATTCTTTTCCATTCTTCCATGTCGCTGTCCCTGGGGTTACCTCATTGCATTGTCTGAGTGGTAGTTTCACTAGACTTAGTCACTCCACTTGCTGAACTATGAGGTGATGATAACGTCGATGGATTGGCAGTTTATCATAGGTATAGAGTTTGGAGGGGATCTGGTGCCTTGCACAGCGGATATCACCCCTATTGCCGTTAGATCCTTGTTGGGAGTTCCAGTAGAGGCGCTCAAAGGTAGGACTGTACGTACAAGTCCTTTGAGCGTAGATGCTATGAGCGGGCTGTTGAGTGAGCCTATACCCGATGATGTGAGAGTCAGGGATCGCATTCTTTGGCGATTGTTCCTGATGATCATTAGGGGCTACTTCATAGTAGATAACTCTTCTACGGTGTCCTTCGCTTTGATCAGCGCCAGTCGATAAGTGGACCATATAGAAGACTATGATTGGGGTTCCTACACCTTTGCCTACTTCCTCAGAAGAATGTGTATACGATCGCAGAGCTTGACTGAGGCATGGTTAGGTTTCTATCCGCTCCTGTTTGTGAGTATTTCTCTTGTCTTTTCCCATTTACAGGTTAAGAGCGTTGACTGACAGCAGCTTTTTGCCTTTGTGTTGGCAGTTTTGGGCCTATGAGAGGCTTCCATGTTTGCATCCTGTGAGCGTGCTAGGTTTAGATACCTATCCATGAGGATGGAGATGGCATCATTTCATACTGGCGGAGGTCCCTGTTGCTCAGGGTTTCACTCATTACCGCCTACAGCTGGAGTTGTTGACAGCGGATGTCATCACATAGGTTTCCTATTCTGGGGAGCACTTGAGTGTTGCATTTGAGGATGGGTACTCAACTGGAGTTGAGTACGTTATTTCCATCCGTAGGATTCCTCTCTTCACAGATGGAGGATGGGAGCTCTATTTAAGAGAACGTGCTATCAAGAGCACTACAGGAGAGATTCGTATGCCAATCTTGCCTGCTGCCAGGCGTTATTGGCCTATTTCGCAGTTACCCGTCATTGATATCCCATTGTTGGGGATTGATAGTTTCACATTGTCAAAGGGTCCCTGCACTCAGGAGATATTCCAGCATTGGTGGTTCCCTCGTACTATTGGAGCTCAAACCCGTGCCACAAAGTTTATGGGGGATATGATTCTAGGATCTGTGATAATGACAGATTGGCTAGCCTGTGTCAGAGATCCGACTCATGTGACATAGATTGACAGTTTGACCCGGTAGTTAGACCGGGCACATTTCTTTATCCGACACTTGGGTAGAGATCCTTCAGAGGCAGATACTTTTGATCCTTCCAGCTCTGGCGCTGGCCCCTCAGGTGACCCATATGGCTTTGCTAGTGCAGATCCTCCCTTGTATAGGCCTGACATCCATGTAGATAGAGATCTATTGACTCAAGAGGAGTTACATCAGGTGGACAGGATTGATGATGTAGACATCGATACCATTGACTTCTTCTGATGTATATTCTCGTTATCTCTTTTGATAGGCCTCTGTTAGATGCTGGGAAGCTTCTCCCCATTTTCGTTACATCTTTTTATAGGCCTCTGTTAGTTGTTGGGTAGCTTCGTCTCATTTCCCTGTATTTTAGCTGTATAGAGATGTATTAGATGATGATATACTTAGGAATGTATGTATAGTTTTTCATTCCCTATACCATATTACCATCTATTGTATCATATATGTTATTATGTTATGCATATGTATGTATGTCCAGAGATATTCAGCATTGACACCTGGATGGTCTTGTGACATGGCCCGTCTGAGATGTCTTCTTGACGATTAGTCAGTATTGATCATACCCCACCATTTTTGGTGGCATCCGAGTATCGTTAAGTGGTATGGTAGTAGTATGTCACCACCAGACAGGGTGACTTTAGATCATTTGTTGCAGCATACTATGACCCTGTTGATGTTTCAGGTTCCTACAGGATTTATAGAGGGTATGCTAGAGCATTGGGTACCGGAGAGGCAGGTTTTGATTCGGGACCTGTGGAGTTGACTCTACCGGAGGAGTATACACCGATTGACAATCTTCTTTATTGGACAAACCTTGTGTGCACATGGCGATCGGGGACATGAGTAGGTAGTTCATGACCATCACCGGTTTGAGGCGTAAAGTGGTATAGGATGAGATCACATCTGGCCACGTGATATCCTAGCGTTTTTTGTTTGACAGATTTGGCTCTGAGGATAGTTATGCACGGCATTCCGGGGATTTTACCACGCCGGAGGATCATTGGCGTTTGGCCAGAGTGGATGTACTATTACTGTGCGTACAATCGTACGTCTATATGCCACAATACATGGATGAGCTGGACATTGGCGTCATTATGGCAGTGAGAGCTCTCAAGGAGGTTCATACCATTATACCGATGATTATCGCAGACACTCTGAGGTCAGCTACATACTGCTGCACTTATCCAGTAGGAGTGTTCATAGGCAGCTCGGTCATGCTATATGTGTGGTTTATGTCACACTTGATACCGATTGGCACATTCAGATGGCATGTGTATTGTTTCACCCATGATATAGCCATGTCATACTCTTTCCAGCCTGCGGAGTGTACAGATACTGCATCTTGGTCAGCTTTTCCGGCAGGGATTGGAGATCCATTCGCTATATTGCCGTGTACAGGGCTTAGCTCACCCATAGCTTCATTACTCATGCTCCGGGCATGGATTATCTTCCTCTAACTGGTTTGAGAGGGATGATCACTTACCACCCACTTGCCGTGATGTGTCAGTTTGACCAGTTTCAGGATGTCCATCCATTTGAGGGGGTCGTTTATCAAAAGAGGATAGATCCAAGTTGTATGCCTGTTGGGATCAGCGAGAGTTAGCTGAGTTTTCTGTCAGTCATCCAGGTTATTCTGCAGAGTATTCTGCATGGATGGAGACAAAGACTGTATTGACTATGGTAGTATCCACAGGCAGGAGATTGATTTCGACGATGAGGAGCCTATGGAGGAGGCTGACATTCCCATCGAAGGGGACTTGACTGATGGGCTGCCAGCATATATGATGGATTCTCCCACCCTAAGTGCCACTGTTACTCAGCATTCAGCACAGTATTTGGAGCAGAGCCTACATCTGATGACCTATGAGAGAGATCAGGCTAGGACCTCGATGTTGACAGCTCTTGATGGGAGAGACGCCGCTCTATTAGAGAGGGATGAGGCTAGATCAGCCAAAGATGCATTGATTATGGAGAGGGATGCTTCCCTATCTGCTAGGGATGTGGCCATTGCAGACAGTACTTCCGTTAGATCCCAGATGACTGGCATCCTTGCCGATATTAGTACATATATTGATGAGCATCATGCCATCAATCAGTTACCCTCGGATCTCCTAGCTCGTGTAGGTACCCTTGGGCAGGAGCTTGCAGCTTTACCTCCTTCTTCGGAGAGGGATGCTATGTTAGATTTGATAGTCCGCATACAAACAGATCCATAGATAACTTTGTATTTTTCCTGCACAGACTAGCTTAACCATTTTATCATGTACAACACAGATGTATATATCAAACATTATTATATATGGCAGAGAAATATATTTTGATTTACTTCCCTTTCAGTTGTGCCATGATACTTGCTTGATATTTGCCTATTTCTTCAAGGCTTGTGATCTTGATGCATTCTGATTTTATCCTTGATATGTGGACATTGAGCCATCGCTTGATCTCTCAGAACGGATCATTGATCTGTATGTATCCCTACCATCTTTGGTGTCTTGGGGCTGGTTTCTATATGGAAATGTGGAGAAGAGTGTGGCTTTTCTTCTCTGAGATTGACCGCACCACAGATGGTTGCCAGTACTTCTATTTGTGAGAATCCTAGTTAATTCCATCTCTTATGGATTGGTCTTGCTCTTTGAGGCACAACCACAACTTAGATGGTCACCGAATCTCTTATTTGTTAAAAGAGGTTGGGTAATTCCATCCCTTTGGTCTGAAGCCAATGAACTATAATGGATTGAAGTTTGATCCCAGTATCGTGTGACAAGTATTTTTGTTCTGGTGGGGATGAGACTGAACCATAAATGGCTACCTACGTACTCCTATTGAAGAGGAGATCAAGTCTGCATAGTTCGAACATGGTGTAAGAGGTTCAACACAGAATGTGAAAGGTAGATGGGTGTAGATGTTTTATTCATGAAGAAGGTGTAGAAGTATTTTTGTGGTTTTTTGTTTTTATAGAGAAAGGGCAGAAATGTTTTTGTTGTTTTTTTGTTTATTGCGACCGGGCCATATAAAATATGGTTGCCTACATAATCCCGTGTATCAAGGAGATCAGGTCGACGTAGTTCGCCCCTCAAGACGAATTGCAACCAAAGAGAAGTGTGAATCCCATGCTCAGGCTACACTATAGGGAGATGAATGTTTGATCCCATAATGGGACAAACTGCAGGTGTGAAAAAAGTTTGATCCCGTCTTCAAGATAAACTGCAAGCGTAGAAAAGTTTAATCCCGTCTTCAAGATAAACTGCAGGTGTGAAAGGTTCAATCCCGTCTTCAGGATAACCGAAATTGTATAAAAAGTTTGAAATGTGGTGAAACCAGGCTGCTAGTTTGAAATGTATGTTTCCCTGAGGGGTAGAAGAGTTTGTAAAAGAGAGGGTTAAAAAACCAGAATGACTGGTGATTAGATGATCCATACCAGGATGTTCTCTTGATGATATCCTCAGACATAGTACCGTTTCACGGTGTCCGAGTTGATAAGCTGTGGAAATTCAGCGCCTCCTGTCAATACCTCCTTGACAACAAATGGGCCTTCCCAGTTAGGAGCGAATTTTCCCTTAGATTGATCTTGGTTGTCAATGATCTTCTTCAAAACCAAGTCATGTTGTTTGAACTGCCGTAGCTGGACTTTTCTATTGTAGTATCGTACGATCCTTTGCTGATATAACTGACCATGGAAGATTGTCGTAGTTCACCTTTCGTCTATTAGAGACAATTGGTGATACCTGTCTTGTACCCATTGGTCTTCATTTAGCAGAGCGTCCATCAACACTCTGAGGGATTCCATTACCACCTCTATGGGGAGCACTGCTTCCATCCCATAGGCTAATGAGTAGGGGTTGCCCGGTGGAAATGCGCATGGAAGTTACGTAGGCTAATAAAGTCAGAGGAAAGAGGTCAGGCCATCCTTTGTGATTGGCGGACATTTTCTGCATGATTTTCTTGATATTTTTATTAGCCGCTTCAACAGCACCATTCATCTTTGGACAATAGATGGCGGAGTTAAGGTGTTTGATGTGGAATTTATTGCATAACTCCTCCATCATTTTGTTGTTGAGGTTCTTAGCATTGTCTGACAAAATGACCTCTGGTTGTCCATATCGACAGACGATATTGTTTCTGATGAAAGCAATGATGACTTCTCTGGTAATCCTAGGGAAGGAGGCTGCTTCTACCCATTTGGTGAAGTAGTCAATCACGGTGAATATGAATCGATGTCCATTACTGGCTTTGGGCTCGATGGGCCCGATCACGTCCATTCCCCACATTGAGAAGGGCCACGGCGAACTCATATTGTGTAGTTCCCTTGGAGGGGCGTGGATAACATTCCCATGAATTTGGCATTGATAGCACCTCTTGACGTGATCATCATAGTCAGCTTTGAGTGTAAGCCAATAATGCCATGTTCTGAGGATTTTCTTGATAAGTAAGGGTACGCTCATGTGAGGGCCACATACTCCACCATGGATCTCATCCATGAGCCTCTGAGCTTGGTCTTTGTCCAGACATCTGAGGAGACCTAATCATGCATCTCTCTTGTAGAGTGCATCTCCGCTCAGGTAGAATTTCATAGCAAGTCGATGGATCCACCTCTTTTCAGTCAGGCTCACCTTAGCGGGTGTAGATCCATCTCGCAAATACTCCTTGATATGCTGATACCAAGGGTGGTGGATGGGAGGTAGCTCATTCGATACTTCTCCAACATAGTTCCAAGAAGTTAGGCCTTTTGCAGGGAAAATGTGATGCTTGGCATGTCTTCCTTGTCAGGTATGTGAATCAAGGAGGCCAACGTTGCTAATGCATCCGCAAAATCATTCCTATTACGAGGAATGTGTAGAAAGGAGATTTCTTCGAACTCCAAAGCCATCTGTAAAACTTGTCGATGGTAAGGCAGCAAATGTAATTCTTTGGTTTGATAGATTCCCATGGATTGTTTGATTACCAATTCGAAATCCCCAAAGACAGTTAACCGCCTGATGTCCATTGAACGGGCAAGTTTTAGCCCCATGATATAGCCTTTATACTCAGCTGTCTTGTTGGTGTCAACAAACTGCAATTTAACGACGACGGGATACTGCTCCCCCGTACCGGACACTAGAACTGCTCCAGCTCCAGAGCCTTCTGAATTAACAGCTCCATCAAAATACATTCTCCAAATGTGGCATGCATCGTACTGATGGTATCGCTGAACTGCCATTACCCCTTCATTGGGGAAGTGTGTTTCCAAGGGTTTGTAGTCCCCTGTAGGTGCGACGGTCAGTTGATCCGCAATTCCTTGACCTTTGACAGACTTTTGCTTTACGTAGACGATGTCAAATTACTGTAGGATCAACTGCCATCTGGACAGTCAAAAATTCAGTATGGGCTTACTGAACACATACTTGAGAAGATCCACGCGGGATATGAGATGGGTTTTGTGACCATGGAGGTAATGTTGTAACCTCATGGAAGCCCATGCTAAAGCACAACAAGTCTTCTCAATCAGAGTGTACTTGTGTTCACTGATGCTGAATCTTTTGCTGAGGTAATAGATATCTCAATCTTGGCCTCTAACGTCCTTTTGCCCCAGTATGCAGCCCATGGCATTTTGATTAATGGACAGGTACATAAATAAGGGAACATCATCCCTGGGAGGTACCAAAATAAGAGCGTTAACCAGCTGCTCTTTAATGGTAAGGAAGGCTTTCTTACACTCACCGTTCCATTTCATGGAGGAGTTTTTCCTTAACAACTTGAAGATGGGCTCACAGGTTGCTGTGAGTTGAGAAATGAACCTGCTAATGAAGTTGATTTTTCCCAAAAATCCTCGTATTTCCTTCTCTGTTTGAGGAATGGGCATTTCCTTGATGGCGTGGATTTTGGTGGGGTCCAGCTCAATCCCTTTGTGGCTGACTAGGAAACCTAACAACTTGCCTGATTTAACACCAAAGGCGCACTTGGCTGGATTGAACTTCAAGTTGTACTTACACAACATGTTGAAAAGTTTTTTGAGATGGTCTAAGTGGTCTTCCTCCCTTCGAGATTTGATGATGATTTCATCCACGTAGATCTATATCTCCTTGTGCATTAAATCATGGAAAAGAGCCATCATAGCTCGCTGATAGGTTGCCTCGGCATTGATGAGGCTGAATGACAACCGTTTGTAGCAAAAGGTTGCCCAAGACGTGATGAAAGCTATTTTCTCATGGTCCTCCTCAGCTACCATAATCTGATGGTACCCCGCAAAGCAATCCGTAAAGGAGTACATGCCGTATTGAGCAGTATTTTCAATGAGAATGTGGATAAAGGGTACGGGAAAGCTATCTTTAAGGCAAACTTTGTTCAAATCCCGGTAATTCATGCAAACTCGCACCTTTCCTCCTGGTTTAGGCACGGGAACAATGTTGGATATCAACCCCGGATATGTAGACACCATGATAATGCCAGCTTGAAATTGTTTCACAATTTCTTCTTTTACCTTTAAGCTCCACTCAAGTTTCAATCGCCTGAGCTTTTGCCTAACTGGCTTGAATCCCTCCTTAATGGGAATGCGATGAAGAACAATGTAAAATCCCAAATTTTACGAATAAAGATTTAAATTTCTCGAAATTTTTTTTTGAATATTATGGTGTGGATTTAATATAATGTTATAGTTGTGGGTAATATTAATAAATTTTGCAAAGTATGCGAGTTGTTATATTATATTCGATTGGTGGGGAATATTCTTTTTGTGTGGGGAATATTAAATGCGGCAAGCACAATCATTAAGTGGACCCCACAGCGAAATTATTGTCGATTGAGAAAGCGGCAAAAATATTTTTTATGAAAATAATGGCGGAAGTTTCACAATTTATCTTGTTGAACTACTCGGTAGTAAAATTACAGTAATACGTGTGGTTGCATAGTAACACACGGTATTGATTATTGATGCTTACGTGGGAAGTCACTCACTTTTGTTCAATTATTACTACAGTAGTTGTTGCATAGTATCTCATGTTATTTGATTCAATTATTGTTGATTGATTATATATATATATATATATATATATATATATTATTTAAGTTTTGTTTTATTAGTATTATTAATGTAATAAAACAGAAAAGCTTTTTATATAAAACAGAATACTTTTATAAAGTTATTCATTTTATTAGATTATAAATAGAATATATTATACATTATTTAAAAGATTTTGCTTTAAATCTGGACCGTCCATTTAAAAGTGAATCAATCTGGATCGTTCATGGATTAGTTACTATTCAGTCCATTCTTTTATAAATAGAAGCTCAATCCTTCATTATTTCTTACGAATTCACTGAAATTCTAGAGAGAGAAACTATAGAGAGAAAGAAGAAAAGTATTCTACTACTTCACTTTTCCAATATCCAGTTCTTCTAAGGTAAGGGATATTATTTGTTGTACTCGTAAGGGGTATTATTTTTTTTCATATTCATGAAGAGAACTTCTGTTATTTCATTCTTTATTATTCTGTTGGAATAACCTGTATACGTTGTTTACCCTATACTTGGTGAAATTCTTCTATTATTCCATTATTTATTGTTCCGTTGGAATAACCTGTATACGCGGACTACCCTATAGTTGGTGAAATTCTTCTGTTATTCCATTATTTATTATTCTGTTGGAATAACCTGTATACGCATGCTACCCAATACTTGGTGAAATTCTTCTGTTATTCCATTCTTTATTATTCTGTTGGAATAACCTGTATACGCATGCTACCGCATGCATGGTGATTTTTGTTGTTATTACATTCTTTATTATTACATTGGAATATCACATCTACGCGTTTACTGTGGGACTGTTTCATTATTTATTATTACATTGTTGAACAACACATCATGCTGGCACCGCATGCATGGTGATTTCTGTTGTTATTCCGGTCTTTATTATTACATTGGAATATCACTGTCGGTGCAATTTTCGCGGACTAGTTCCGATTAATTATTATTCTGTTGGAATAACACTCGTCTCATCAATCGCATGCATGGTGATTTCTTTTGTTATTCCATTCTTTATTATACTCAGTTGGTTAAAGTTTTGACTTCTATACTCCATGAAATTAGTGGAATATCCTTGATATTTGCGCTTCATCCAGTATCTTTTCATGGAAATATTCTTCTAAGAATTCTTGAATTTTACTCTACAAAGAAGTATCATGTTGACAATTTGGACGTTATTAGTTCCTGGATAATTTAATTCTTGAACTTGTTTTATTGAATTCTTATATCATTATCATCATCCTCATGTTTATATTTTGTTGAAAGTCATATGTGGCTTGTAGTGCATAGATGGACTTGGTAAGATTATGACCAGGGATTATTCGGTATAACCATGACCGTAATGTTACAAAGTATGTGGAAAAAGTCCTTATTGGCCCGAAGTGCATTGATGGACAGTTTTTGGTATGATTATGGCTATGGATTCTCTTCGGCCAAGGGAGCAAAGATGAATTATTTTATGGCATGATCAGGACCGTTGATGAAAACACAATTATCTTTGGCCCGTAGTACATGGATAATTCGCGGTCGTGATACTAAATAATATCCTTGGCCTGTAGTGCAGGGATGAATTGATAATGTGGATTATTTATTAAGCTGAGTCCCAGCGATAAAAGTGATGAAAAACTTTTTAAATCATAAAAGATAGTAGATTTTATTCTCTACTTGACTCTTTTAATGGATTGTTTGTTCCGCTGCAGTTAAACTTGATGTCTATTGTATTTTATCAGTTTAACATTGTTGAAGGCTAATGATAATTTATTCTGCATTATCTTAGTCATAATATTTCTTACTGGGCTAGTTGAGATCACCCTTTCTTTCAATGTTCTCTTCAGGAAATGAGAATATAGCTGGGACGAGTTGGGGAATGGAGTGACGGTCCAGATGATAGTATTAGTAGTCCTCACTATTCTGTGAAATAGTGTGATGATAAATATAATGAGGACTCCATTGAGAGTGGATATTATCTAGAAGGCAATATTATTGTTTAAACTCTCAGCTATGTTTTGTCGTATTTTACACCACTGTTGTATAATTAAGTTGTATTTGTATTTTTGTACCATGTATCTGGTGACTCAAGATGGGTGATGTATACCTATTTTTGGGGGCATCACAGTTGGTATCAGAGCTTAGGGATATGATCCCTGGTTGAGATGTGAGACAAAAACTAGGAGGTGGAGAGACGGGGAATTCCTTCGCTAGTATGACCTACCTAAGTTTATTTGGTATTTAATTGGTCGGTCAGAGTATAGGGATAATATGTGATATGTTAATTAACCCTTGTTTTGTGGCAGTATTTTAAATGGCATCTGAAAATGTTGAGGTAAGCAATGGAGCACATGAGACCATTGAGTCACTGCTGATCAATAGCCAGAATAATGTGCAACAGGAAGGTGATAATCCTCTTGTAAAGAACAACAATGATCAAATGATGAACGATGGTACGTTTAGGAACTTTTTAGAATTCATGCAACACCAAACGAGAGAGACTCCTGTTCCTAATGCAGGTGGAAACAATGGCAACCAACGGTTGGTCATCGCTAAGCAGTTCAAGGAGCTGGGACCACTGGAGTTTTTGGGAAAGCCAGACCCACTTGAGGCAGAGACGTGGATTAAGCAAATCACCAAGATATTTGATGTCTTGGAATGCTTAGAGGAGCAAAAAGTTCCATTCGCCACCTTTATGTTGCGTGAAGAAGCAGATCATTGGAGGGAATCTGTAAAACGTACCCAGCCTGACGCACTCAAGATGTCTTGGGAGAAGTTCCAAGAGCTGTTCAACGACAAGTACTTTCCTGAAAGTATTCGTCACATGAAGGAGGTGGAATTCATGAAACTGGAGCAAAATAATATGACCGTGTCGCAATATGAGGCTAAATTTGTAGAGCTGTCTCGGTTTGCATCCCATTTGGTTGATAATGAGGAGCGAATGACACGAATGTTTCTGCGAGGTTTGAAACCTAAAATACGTCAATACTTCATTTCTCATAAACTTTGTTTATATTCAGATTTTGTAAATAGGGCTAAGTTATTGGAGCGCGATAATGAGTCAAAGACTGACAAAAAATGACGACCAACAACACGATAATAATCATCACACGGTGTCAACGGCCATCAGAACAATGATAACCATCGTGGGGGAAATTATCATGCCAAGAATGGTAACCACTTCGGTGGTAATCATGGCCAAGATAATAGAAGTGGAAATTTCAAGAAGAGGAGATACAATAATGATGGAAAGACAGCAGAACCAGCACCCGTTTCAAAGGAAGATGAATGACCATCGGTCGTACATTTCAAATGCGGACAGGAGGGACACATCCATCCAAACTGTACGCAGCAATCCAAAGCTTGTTTTAATTGCGGAAGAGAAGGTCACCTAGCTGGATTTTGTCGTGTAGTGAAGTCAAGTCTAACTGGGATGGTGACGTCGAAGCATGTCCCAGACAAGTCAAAGTCGGTAGTTTAAGTGAGAGTATTTGTCGAGGAACTCGAACGAAGTTATCACGGGTAAGTTAATCATAAACGCTTAAGAAGTCTATACCTTATTGAATACCGGTTCTACCTATTCTTTTATCTCTCGTGCTTGCGTTCAACATTTAAATATGACCCTAGAGAAGTTAGACTTTAACTTATTGGTTGAAACTCCGTTAGGAGAAAATTTCGTTACCTCCACTATTTATAAATCTTATTTGATTCAAATCGACACTTTCACGTTACCTGTCAATCTTATCTCTTTGAAAATACTTGCCCTGGATGTGATTTTAGGAATCGATTGGTTAATTACTCATCATGTCAAAATTGATTATTTTCATAAGGTTGTTAGCTTTCATATTCCTAACCAACCTGTTATGTGAATTCAAGCAACTAAACCCTAAAGTCAATCATTGTTATACCAAGCCATAAGTAAAGAGCCCTGATCCTTTCATTGTTGACTTCGTTGTGTGGAATGCACCAAAGCCAGACTATCCGTAGGGGACGTCGTGAATAACGGTGGCAAGTTGATAGATATCAATGTGACGTGTAATCCAAGTCTTGGGATGAGAGTCACAATTTTGAATGATATTTCTATCGTTAATAAATTTCTTGACGTTTTCCCTGAAGACTTCTTGACCTACCCTAGAGCATGAAAGCGAATTTTGTATTGACCCCAGTACAAAACCCATTTCTAAAACCCTTAAATATTTTTTCAACTAAAACGAACGTAACATGCGCCAAAGACGTTGACTCGAGCTATTGAAGATTACGATCATACCTTTCAATACCATCGTGGGAAAAGCAAACGTGGTAGCTGATGCGTTGAGTAGAAGATCGTATGCGTTTATGAGTGTGAATATACGAACCTACGTAAAGATAACGAATATACGAGTAGAATCGACTTTAATCGATAAAGTTAAAGCCGCTCAAGCTAAATACTCAGAGCTGATGAATGTGAAAAAGAAGGTTTAAGAGGGCGTTATTCTAGAAGCAAGAATCGATGAAGAGAGGAAATCTCAACCCGTGATTTTATTGACTCATTTGAAATCCTTGATCGAGTAGGAACTGTGGCCTATAGACTCGTTTTACCGCCAAGTATGTCGCGTGTTCATAACGTTTTTCACATATCGATGTTACGTAAATATGTGGATGACCCGAACCACATTATTGATTTAGAACCGGACGAGATAGCGGATAATTTAACGTATGAAGATGTACTTGTTAAAATCCTGGAATGTATTCAACACTCAAAGGTTATACCTCAAGAGTTAGAATCGGACGAAGTGTCCTCATCTGTTCGGCATACCAGGTACGTACGTAAATTTCGAGGGCAAAATTTCATAACGAAGGGAGATTGTAAAATCCCAAATTTTACGAATAAAGATTTAAATTTCTCAAAAAAAAATTGAATATTATGGTGTGGATTTAATATAATGTTATAGTTGTGGGTAATATTTATAAATTTTGCACAGTATGCGAGTTGTTATATTATATTCGATTGGTCGGGGAATATTATTTATGTCGGGGAATATTAAATTTAATGGCAGCACAATCATTAGTAAACCCCATGCAACGCAATTATTGTCGGATTGAGAAAGCGACATAAAAATATTTTTATGAAAATAACGGCGGAAGTTTTTACAATTATCTTGTTGAACTACTCGGTAAAAAAAGTACAGTAATATGTGTGGTTGCATAGTAGCACAAGGTATTGATTATTGATGCTTACGTGAGAAGTCACTCAGTTTTGTTCAATTATTGCTACAGTAGTTGCTGCATAGTATCTTACGTTATTTGATTCAATTATTGTTGATTGTTATATATATATATATATATATATATAAGTTTTATTTTATTAGTATTATTAATGTAATAAAACAGAAAAGCTTTTTATATAAAATAGAATACTTTTATAAAGTTATTCTATAAATAGAATATATTATATTTTATTATGCATAGTGTTTTGCATAGTAAAATCTTTTTATATAAAACTGAATACTTTTATAAAGTTATTCATTTTATTAGATTATAAATAGAATATATTATATTTTATTTAAAAGATTTTGCTTTAAATCTGGACCGTCCGTTTAAAAGTGAATCAATCTGGACCGTTCATGGATTACTTACTATTCAGTCCATTCTTCTATAAATAGAAGCTCATTCCTTCATTATTTCTTATGAATTCACTGAAATTCTAGAGAGAGAAACTATAGAGAGAAAGAAGAAAAGTATTCTGCTACTTCACTTTTCCAATATCCAGTTCTTCTAAGGTAAGGGATATTATTTGTTGTACTCGTAAGGGTATAATTTCTTTTCATATTCATGAAGAGAACTTACATTATTCCATTCTTTATTATTACGTTGGAATAACTTTTGTGTCTGTGAGTTTACCTATACTTGGTGAAATTCTTACATTATTCCATTATTTATTATTACATTGGAATAACTTTGTATACATGGACTACCCTATAGTTGGTGAAATTCTTACATTATTCCATTATATATTATTCTATTGGAATAACTTTGTATCATGATACTACTAGTATACTTGGTGAAATTCTTTCATTATTCCATTCTTTATTATTACATTTGGAATATCACATGCATGCGTTCTCTGGGACTGGTTCCGTTATTTATTATTACATTGGAATAACTTTGTCTTTCTGAAGTACCTCATGCATGGTGATTTCGATTGTTATTACATTCTTTATTATTACATTGGAATATCACATGCATGCGTTTCTGCGGACTTCGGTTTCGTTATTTATTATTACATTGGAACAACTTTGTCTACATCACAATACCGCATGCATGGTGATTTTTGTTATTATTCCATTCTTTATTATTACGTTGGAACATCTGCTTGGTGTAATTTTGCACGACCTAGTTTCGTTATTTATTATTTACATTGGAATAACACATACATCGAAATACCGCATGCATGGTGATTTCTTTTGTTATTCCATTCTTTATTATACTCAGTTGGTTAAAGTTTTGACTTTTATACTCCATGAAATTAGTGGAATATCCTTGATATTTGCGCTTCATCCAATATCTTTTCATGGAAATATTCTTCTAAGAATTCTTGAATTTTACTCTACAAAGAAATATCATGTTGACAATTTGGACGTTATTAGTTCTTGGATAATTTAATTCTTGAACTTGTTTTATTGAATTCTTATATCATTGTCATCATCCTCATGTTTATATTTTGTTGAAAGTCATTTGTGGCTTGTAGTGCATAGATGGACTTGGTATGATTATGACAAGGATTATTCGGTATAATCATGACCGTAATGTTACAAAGTATGTGGAAAAAGTCCTCATTGGGCCTGTAGTGCATTGATGGACAATTTTTGGTATGATTATGGCTATGGATTCTCTTCGGCCAAGGGTGCAAAGATGAATTGTTTTATGGCATGATCAGGACCGTTGATGAAAACACAATTATCATTGGCCCGTAGTGCATGGATAATTCGTGGTCGTGATACTAAATAATATCCTTGGCCTGTAGTGCAGGGATGAATTGATAATGTGGATTATTTTTTAAGCTGAGTCCCAGCGATAAAAGTGATGAAAAACTTTTTAAATCATAAAAGATAGTAGATTTTATTCTCTACTTGACTCTTTTAATGGATTGTTTGTTCCGCTGCAGTTAAACTTGATGTCTATTGTATTTTATCAGTTTAACATTGTTGAAGGCTAATGATAATTTATTCTGCATTATCTTAGTCATAATATTTCTTACTGGGCTAGTTGAGATCACCCTTTCTTTCAACTATTCTCTTCTGGAAATGAGAATATAGCTGGGACGAGTCGGGGAACTAAGTGACGGTCCAGATGATAGTATTAGTAGTCCTCACTATTCTGTGAAATAGTGTGATAATAAATGTAATGAGGACTCCATTGAGATTGGATATTGTCTAGAAGGCAATATTATTATTTAAACTCTCATCTATATTTTGTAGTATTTTACACGACTGTTTTATAATTAAGTTGTATTTGTATTTTTGTACCATGTATCTGGTGACTCAAGATGGGTGATGTATACCTGTTTTTTGGGGCATCACAAACAATGTCAATGGACAAACCCACCATGTCTTCATGGGACCATGCAAACACATCCTGGAATTAGGTTAGTAGTACAACCATGTCATTCCGTTGGTTTGGGGTAAGGTCTGAACTAATATGGATTGGCTTTGGGCTTTCTAAGGTTACAAGATTAAAAGAAGTGGTTTGGTCAAGGTTGGGTTTAGGTTTGTCTGTGACCCATTCTTAATCTCCTGAGATGTCTCAATGTCCTCTTGTATTTCCATCAAGTCTGAGTCCAACTTTGCATCAAAGTTACAGTCCTTGTGGAGAGAAGGCACCTCATCAAAGCAAAATGCAGGCACATCTAAATTCGAGAATCACTGAAACAAAATATGCTTTCACTTAATATATGAAACTGTTTAATATTACACAAGCGTTAGCATGTACTGATAAAATAACTACTAATACTGTATAGAAAAGTAAGCAATTAAAGTTATCTACAGGGCAGAGGGATTTTCTGCCCATTTTACCCTCATCGACCAATACATGGAGTGCTGCTCCACTTGTCGAGGGCAAAGTCTTGATGGAATGTAGTGATGGAGGGGTTGTCATTGTCCTCCTTCTCCCGAATGATAACCATGACATCTAGGTAATCATCGTCTGGGGTATATCTGTTTATATGTTCATCATGAACAATGATGCGCATGCCTGACATCATCAAGGCGATGTCATGTTTACGTTTTCGTTCCGTTTCTTCCACTTCAGGATCAGGAATCAACACCTCTTTTGCTTTGAATGGTACTGGTTTGGGAAACAGCATAGCCATAACATGGGTTGGCACCTTTATTGGAGATTATATCAGCTCATGCGGTGCAGATAGAAAACATTGTCGTGTGGTGGAAGCTTGAGGAACCTGCTTATGCTTATGAGGATTCCCATGACTGGAACTAGAAGAATAGCCTAGTCCGGCTGTCTCGATTTAACTGGACACCTGAATAGGGTGCTTAATATCCTGCTGATTTTTATCAAGCCCTTGTCCAGGCTGATGAACCAATGACATCATTTCTTGTGTAGCTGACATAACCTCGGCAGAAATCTTGGGCATGGGAAGTGGTGCTCCAATAGGATGGTATTGCATGTTACTCACTTCCAAAGTATGAAAACTAGTGTGAGACCCTAAATTTTATGAATAATGATTTAAATTTCTTGAAATATTTTTTGAATATTATGGTATAGATTTGATATAATGTTATAGTTGTGGGTAGTATTTATAAATTTTACAAAGTATGCAAGTTGTTATAAAATATTCATTTGGTCGGGGAATATTTTTTTTGTCGGGAATATCCGTATGACGGTACAATCATTGGTGAACCCACAACGGAAGTATTGTCGTAGTAATAAAACGATAAAAATATTTTATTGAAAATAACGGCGGAAGTTTAACCGTTAAAACTGTTGAACTACTCGGTAGTAAAAGTACAGTAATAAGCGTGGTTGCATAGTAGCACACGGTATTGGTTATTGATGCTTACGTGATAAGTCACTCGGTTATACTCAATTATTGCTACGATAATTCGCATCATATCTCTCATATTATTGATTCGATTATTGTCACAAAGATCATCATCGCATAATATTTTATATATTATTAAATCAATAATTGAGATGACAAAGTTATTCATATTATTAAATTGTAATATTTACAATGTCTAGACGTTCTGCTAAGGAGAGGTTTGGTCACTTAATTGGGCGCCAATAGGGAGAAATCCTTATTGGAAAGCCCCCTCTTTCCTGGGAACGACCTGGTTGTTAAATATTGTAAGTTATGATATTAATGATGAATAAGTTCGTGTTGATTAAAGATGAATTTAATAGTTCCATTGTGTTGGGATTATTTGTGTTAATAGAAATCGACATTTATTTCGATAATAATTGATGTTTGGAGATTATATTGTTCAATCGGGTATTCAGGGCACTTTTTGTGTTGGAGTACTATTCATGAGTTACTATTTGTGAGTTACTATTCATGAGTTACTATTCACGAGTTATTATTGAGTCACATTCACTTACTATTGGGGAGTTGGTGCAAGATTGATGATACTTGCATGACTAAGTTAAAAATGGAGGTATAGATGGAGGTACTATACTGTAATTAATTTTTCCACATATTTAGAACTATTGAGTCACATGATTTACTATTAATTCACATGATTTATTATTAGGGCAGGTGATGCAAGTTTGATAATACTTGGATGACTGAAGTAAAAATGAAAGAAAAGTTGGAGGTATTGTACTGTAATATTTTGAACCCCAAAACGTGCAATTATCGAAACAGTATTTTCCTATAAATAGAAGCTCATTCTTCCTTCATTTCTCACCAATTCACTAAAGCTTTAGAGCCATTATTATAGAGAGAAATCTATAGAGAGAAAGAAGAAGAGAAGTCTGCTCCCTCACTATTCTAGTATCTAGTCTTCTTTTGAGGTAAGGGATATTATTTGTTGTACATATAAGGGGTATTATTCTTTCGTATTCATGAAGAGAATAACTTTCTTTCAATACTCGTAAGAGTTGTTATTCCGTTCTTTGTTATTCTGTTGGAATAACCTATTTGTACGAAGGACCGCATACATGGTGAAATTCTTCTGTTATTCCATTCTTTATTATTATGTTGGAATAACTTTGTTTATCTGGCAATCGCATACATGGTGAAATTCTTCTATTATTCCATTCTTTATTATTCTGTTGGAATATCCTGTCGGTGCGAATTTCGCTTGACCTAGTTCCATTATTTATTATTCCGCATTTATTATTCTATCAGAATATCATGTCTGTGCGTTTTACATCGGACTTGGTTCCATTATTTATTAGTCCACATTTATTATTCTGTCAGAATATCCTGTCTGTGCGTTTACGCAGGACCTAGTTCCATTATTTATTATTAAAGTATTTATTATTACGTGGAATATCACATGCATCGCGTACGCCGGACACATTATTTATTTATTATTACATTGTGAATAACGTCATGCATGCGGTCTCTATCGTATGCATGGTGAATCCTACATTATTCCATTCTTAATTATTACATTGGAATAACACATACATGTGGATTACCACATGCGTGGTGAATGATCCTTTATATTCATTACTTATTAAATTGTGAAAATGATGTCAAGTTACGTTGATTATGATGAGAGTCATAATAAAAGCTTTGGACTGATGAAAATCTTGGGTATATAAAGTATTAGTAAGTGTTATGATGAGTTATGTTGGTTATTATGTGAAAACATGAAAGTTTCTTAGAAATCACAAAGGGTTGAAAATCAGATTTTGGTGAAAATGGAACATGAAATTCAATTGACCATATCTCCTATTATATTTGGAATTTTTGAGTGTGGTCAAGTTCTAAAGTTAGATCTATGAGTTTTGTAGCATCTCCAAGTGGAATCACTGGAAAAGATGTTGTAGATTTTCGTGTGGACTGATTTTAGCAAAGGAGTCAAAAGCTAGAAATGACCAAAATGCTACTGTCCAGATTTTAGAAGGGTTGTTTCGGCCACTTAAATTATGAGAAAAATTCTGGCCTTTTGGGACATGAAAGTATATGGAATAAGAACATCATGTCCAAAAATGAGCTAATTCCGACTTAAAATGAGCAAGTTATGACCATTTCAATATTTAGGTTTTTCTGACGAAAAATGCTATAACCGGAGTTCTATAACTCCGATGACCATGAAATTTAAACTGGAAGATCACATTAACATGTGTAAGATCCTGCCAAGATTTGGGAATTTCTAGAGTTAAACTTGAGGTAGCTAATTTCTTAAGGAATTAATTAGAAATTGATTTTTGAAAAATAGTAAACGAATTTTAAAAATTCTAAGAAAAATATATGTTCATTATGGGACAATATTCTGCTAAATCCCAGAAAAGAAATATTTTTGGGACTTATTTGGTATTTTTCATGAAAATGGTTTAGTTACGAACATATGAGTTAAATATGTTATGTGAAGTAACAAAGTTGGAAAATAGGATTTTATGGCTTGGGAATCCTATATAAGGTATATGCCAATTTTTGATAAGGGATTTGATCATTGGTGATGAAATCTTATGAGTATGGCATTCTTTGAATGATTAAATCCATTATTTGGTAAAGTGTAAACAATTGAAATAAATTATTTATAAGTTTAGAGGTGATTAAAATATTGTTATGATATTAATAATATTAGATTATGAGTGGTTGATAATATTTGGATAAATTTAAAGTCTTTAATATTTATCCTTGTTTTAGTTTGATTAATTCTTATATCATTGTCATCATTCTCATGCTTATATGGTGATGAAAGTTATCTTTAGCTTATGTGCAAAGATGGACTGTTGATTATTGAATTGTATATCTTTGGCTTACGTGCAAAGATGGATTGTTGATTATTGGTTTTTTTGTTGTATATCTTTGGCTTACGTGCAAAGATGGATTGTTGATTATTGGTTTTAATGTTGTATATCTTTGGCTTACGTGTAGAGATGGACTTGGTGTGATTATGACCAGGGATTATTCGGTATAGTCATGACCATTAATGATTTAATGAATGTCCTTGGCCCATAGAATAGGGATGATTCGATGATGTGGTTTATTTATTAAGCTGAGTCTCAGCGATAAAAATTGATGAAAAACTTTTTTAAATCATAGAAGATAGTAGATTTTATTCTCAACTTGACTTTTCTAATGGATTGCTTGTTTCGCTGCAGTTTAACTTGATGTTTATTGTATTTTATCAGTTTAACATTGTTGAAGACTAATGATAATTTATTCTGCATTATCTTAGTCATAATATTTCTTACTGGGCTAGTTGAGCTCACCCTTTCTTTCTTTATTCTATTAGGAAATGAGATATATATTTGGGATGAGTCGGAAGCAGTGATGGTCCGGATGATAGCATTAGTAGTCCTCACTATTACATTAAATAGTGTGACAATAAATGTAATGAGGACTGAATTTGAGTTTGTATATCATCTATGAGGACTCCATTGAGAATGGATATTGTCTGAAAGGCGGTATTCTTGTTTAAACTCTCAGTTTATGTTTTGTCGTATTTTACACGACAGCTGTATAGTTAAGTTTGTATTTGTATTTTATACCATGTATTTGGTGACTCAGAATAGGTGATGTATACCTATTTTGGGGGTGTCACAACTGGCATGCTCAACTTTTGAGATGAAGCTGATGATTGGCAGATCTCCTTGTTCACGACATTCTGGCTCAGCGTTGACAGTGACTAGACTGTTGTTGACAATGTATTTGAGTTGTTGTTGTAGTGTAGAATGAACGACTCCAGCCATATGAATCCATGGTCTCCCCCATAGCAGGTTGTATCATGAATCTATCTTGAGGACATGAAAGGATACATTGAATGTATTTGGACCAATCTCAATTGGCAGCTCAATCTTTCCGATGGAATATCGCCGGGATCCATTAAAAGCTTTGATAACCGTATGGCTGCTTCGGATCCATTTGAGATTGACATTCATCTTCACCAAGGTGGCACAAGGACAGATATTTAGGGATGAACCTCTATCTATCAAAACTCCAGCTAACATATACCCAGAGGACAAAACTGTAATGTGCAATGGCTTGCAATGACCGGTCCCTTCGGGTGGTATGTCATCATCAGTGAACGATATCACATTATTGTTGAAAATGTGATCAACCATATGTTAAAATTTTTCCACATCCACTAATTTCGATAAGTAGGCTTCTTCCAAAACATTCAATAAGATCTTCCGGTGATCCTCAAAATAGAAAACCAAGTCCAGTATTGATATCTGATGTGGAACTTCTTTTAAGCTTAAAACCACCTTGGCTTCATTATGACCCATAGTGCGGAGGAATTTTTCAATCTTCTCCATGGGAATCTTCCCCTTTGCTTTGATGGCAGGCTTCATCACCCTCTGAGGAAGATACTGTGGATTTTCCTTTGATACTGTAGCAGTAGTATGAGACGTGGATCCTTCAGCTTCTCCATAATTGCATGGAACTTTGTGTAAGCTGACAATAGGATATTATGGTCTGAAAGGTAAAGAAATTTGCTCTGGTGCGGCCACTTTCAAAGGATTGTCATCTCCTTTGAGTTGAATTGCTTGTATGGGAAATGCTTTGACAGTCTCATCATCCTCAACGGATATAACTGCTACTGATCTCTTCCATTTGGTAGGACATGTATTCCCACTCTCGAGTTACACAGTGTCATCATTTGCCAGCTCAAGGACACCGCTATCAATAAGATTCTGAATAAGATGGCGGAGTGCCCAGCATTCTTCTATGTTGTGACCGTGAGAATGTGAATGATATTGACATACTCCATCGGAGTTAAACCGTCTTGAATGAGGATTGATTGGAGGCAGAAAGGAGGTAATTCTTCCTTTGTTGATAAGCATTTGAAATATCTCCTCCATAGGTTGGCCAAGGTATTTAAATTCCCTCTGATTGGAAAAATCCCGATGGGCTTTAACATTTGCTCTTTGCAACCTTATCCTCCATAGCTTTGCTTTCTGAAGGTGAGGGTGGAGCATTCATAACAAAAGGCAGGAGATAAGCCTGCTCCTGGCTTATTAATTAGCGTGTGACTTGATGCTGATGGGCCACCAATTCTGCTAATTGCTTAATTTGCTTACAAAGAGCTTTCATTTTTCGTTCCATAGCAAATTGAAACTTTGCATAATCCCATCTGTCAACACCTTCTTTGATTGTCTGGGATGATTCATTGTTAAAACTGGAACTCTGTCCAGCGCTCCAACTAATCATGTTGACTTTTTCTTCTTTGTGTTGAGGAAGAGGATTATCTTGCACATGAGGTTAATCTGGTTTGGTGACCACGATCTCACCGTTGTCTATTAAATCTTGTATCTTGTGTTTCAAGTACCAACAATCTTGAGTATCATGTCCAGGTGCCCCAGCATGATAAGCACACTTCCGAGTGGCATCAAAACCCTTCCCATTAGGGTTGGCCGGTGGAAGAAGATGTGTGATTTTCTTCTGAGTAGTCAGAAGAAAAAGAATATTCTCGAGCGAGTCCCCTAAGGGTGTGAACGTTCGAGGGCGCTTTACTTCTCCACTTTTAGGCAATTGAGGGTTTGAAGATTGTGCTTGGAAAGGGAAGTAGTTTCTCCTCTGTATAGGCATGTTCTGATTGCCTTTTTGACCTTGTAATATCAAGGAAACATCCTCCTCTTTCTTTTTATGGACCCTCCGAGGGTTGTTTCCATAAGATCCGGACTGGATGTGCCCAGCAACTGCTTTAAGAGTGGCTAGGTCTTGAATCTTACCAGACTTCAATCCCATTTCAGCCATCTCTCCGTGTTTGATCATTTCAGAGAATGGTTTGCCAATACCAGCTAAAACTCTTTCATACAAAGGAGCTTCCTGTATATCTATGAAAGTTATGACCATTTTTGGTTTTGTCATGGAAGGAATAACTTGAGCGACAAAGCCTCCACCTCGAGCAAACTCTCCGAAAGAGTCATTAAACATTTCTTGACCTTGGTGTCTGATGCAGGTCGGGGAGCCATCGAGATTGAAAAGCTGTATTGAGTGTGGAAGGCGTGAGCTAGCTCTTTGACTATGGATCTTTGAGTTGTCTAATCGGTATACAATGAGCAGGCTTCTCGGTTAGACTCTTCTAGAAACAATTTGCATTACGAGCTTATAATTTTTTGTATAAGATCCAAGTTCTCCAATAAACACCTTCAAATGTGTATAATGATCCCCTAACCCATCATACTTTTCAAAGTCATGGGTTTTGAATTTCTCTGGATAATGAACACCAGGAAATATGCAAAGGTCAGCATATGAAACACTTCCATGTGTTCCAATCCCTTTGAGAACACGAATAGTTTCCTCCATTTGGAGGACCTTCTTCCTGATATCACCGGTGTCTGGATCTCCTTTGAGGTGGGTGTTTTCAGGTTCTTTGTTAGCCTTATCCAACTGAGGTTCTGGAATATTTTTTTCCGAACCTTGAGATCCTCCTTGTGCAGAGGATTTTGTATGTGTAGGCATCTTTGTACCTTAAGTAGACAGATGCAATTCTTTCAGCAGAACAACCAAGTCTGTAATTTTTTTACTTAATCTGTCAAATTCTTCTCGAGAAACAGGATTAGATTGGTCAGAAGAAGTCATGATTGGCTGTAGGCTCGTGGCCTTTTTGGATTTTGAAGCGTAATGTGCCCTGATGATTTCCTACAAAAGACTTATGTAGTTTAGTCTTAGGGATAATGTAAATGCTATCACAATGTGCCCATTTTAGGAATATTGTCCTACAAAAACGGGTGTTAATTGATAACATGTTATGTATGCACAGATATTCTTCATATTTTCCATTAAATATGGATGAACATGGAATAAAATTACAAGTAAATGCTTTTACAAGTAATTGAAAATTGAAAGTATGAAGAGACTTTCCTCTGCGTTTGGATTATCATAGGTTGACCTATCTTAGGGTTACTCTCGCGGCTTTTTGGCATGAAGGTTCCCAGATCATCGCAATCTACTTGACGGGAAGTTAATCCAGTCTTTCAACTAGAGAGAATATGGGTGGTGCCTTTCCTGAGCCTCGTTGGAATTAGTCTGCCTACGAGTCCAGTAATCAAACACCGACAGGATAGCCCCCTGATGGAGGAACCACATAATATACATTCACATACAATGTGTCTCACCGTTTATGAAAATGATGACATGTGCGAAGCACTAATATCACAAATAGATATTTAGCAGTGCAGTAAGTAAAATGCATTCGTATACATTCATCATAAATTTAAATGAAACATTCACACAGAAGCATATAACAGTTTTGAAAAACTTGTAATAGCGGCTTAAGCATTCTTACTGGAGTCTCTAGTAGAGTCGCCACCTGTCGACGTCAAGATTTTTAGTTGTCCCTTTTCGTTACTTTTTCTTTGGTGTACTCATTGTTATGTGAGATTTGTTTGCAAAAAACAAGTGAAAAAGGTCCGACATGTATAATGTCGACGATGGACTGTTAAGAGTCGCCAGTTGGTGTTTTTAACTGGTTGCACCAATGCAACCGAAAAGGTTTGCACATTGACCCATTGATTTGACACTGCTAAACGGGTCTATGAAACCGAGATTCATTTGGGTTTGGGGGCTTGATTATGCAGAGGGAAGGTGTTAGGCAACTCCCCTACATCCGTGTTTCCACGGTGACCGACACTATTCAAAGAAACTGTTATATGAATGTGTGTGTGTGTGTGTGGATCAATGTGCAATTATTTGAAAGTAGTGCAAGGCCTCGTTCGCACCTATATACAAAGGGTTTGAATTTATAGAAAAAATCAGTTTTAAATAGAATATAGCAATGAAGTTTTGTAAAAGAGGTTTTTCAAACCCTTTGCTAAATAGGAATTGAGACCTTTTCATGCTTCCATTTTATTGTTAAATGTTCGGCTTGTTTGCTTTTATTTTTGAGATGCGAGGCATCTTCGAGAAAATAATATACAGAAGTGCCGAACTCCTTATGGACATGATGACCATCGAGGAAATTCTCTGATGTAAATAATGTACAAGGCACTTCTGACTAAAAATGTCCATCATGAGGCAGAATCTAGATTGATGAGATCAATCTGTGATCACATGATTCTAGGCTCACATAATACATGATTTTATGAAAAGAAAGCGAAGCGATTATATATATAAAAGATGTAAATATATATATACAGACATGATCAACCACCATGAAGCAACTCCATGGGGGATCGGAAATGTAAATATATAAAAGCGGTAAATATATATATATATGGATATGATCAACCACCACGAAGCAACTCCATGGGGGATCAGAAAAGTAAATAATGCAGTAAAGACGATCAACCGCCACGAAGTAAACTCTAGACGGGACTAAATGTAAATAAAGCAGTAAAGACGATCAACCACCACGAAGTAAACTCCAGGCGGGACTAAATGTAAATAAAGCAGTAAAAGGCCTCGAAGTAAACTCCAGGCCTGACAGAAATGTATATATATATATATATATAAGCAATAAACGCACCGGATGTAAAATCCAGGCTCATCGGATATGTCCGACAATAATTATATATATATAAGTCTAGGCTCATCAGATATGTCCGACAATAAATAAATGCTCCAGACATAAGTCTAGGCTCAATCGAGGCGTAACTCGATAATGTTAGTCCATATATAAATATATACATATATAAGTATATATATATAAATAGAAATGAAAACCACGGACCGAAGTCCGGGCATACGCACACAACATAACTCTCAATGTGTAGAATAGTGTGTGCAAAGATGAAAAGAAAGGCTTTATAGAGTGTGACAAGGCTTACAGTGGGCTTACAATGCAAGCTTCTATGACTCTAAATAGATAAACACTCAGCTCCCGCCGGTAAAAAGATAGCTATATGTGAGCTAACTAGTGTTTAAAATGAGGAAACACTAAATATGGGGTATGTATAAAGCAAATTTGACACGGCTTCCTCGCCTTTTATTTTTTTTAAATGGCCACCCCAAGCTCTATATTTATATAAATTTGGTGGTACGTCAATATACTACTTGGCGATACCAGGTGTACTAATGGTGCCGAAATTTCTCGAACTCGCAGTCCGTCGTCTCGGAGTACGTGCACTTATGCACTATGATGTCCGCTCGAACTTGCAAAACTTCAATTCGAGCATCCGAACGAGGTATATAAGACATTCTTCGGACCGCTTGTGTCGAGAGTTATGCAATGACATGGGATTAGAGGTTGTAAGAAGTCAAGAAGAGGGGACCATGCCCATGGTCTTCGAGCTTCAAATTTTATCCGGTGTGCTGCCACGCGTAATAGTCACTCGGGATTGGAACTCCTTTGTTCTTGTAGGACATTGTTGTATGTATGTATGTATGAAGTGTTGAGACGACGTGTAGGTGTTGAGGTGGCAAGATGACAGTTGACTCCTCATCGGGGTTATCTCCAGTTTGAGTTGAAAGTAGACATTGCTCAGGGTTATATCTGAGATTGGACTGCTGCAAGTGTTTGAATGCCGCAAAGTCATCTGTAAGTGTGCCTGTCTACCCGGTGTTAGCTCCGGGTCTGAGGAATGAGTGCCTCGGCAGGAGGTCTGAGATTGAAGATGATTGCATTTGAAACAAACATTTCCAGAGTTATCGCCAAAACTGTAACAGCATTCCTTGGGGTTATCTCCAAGGACGAAACTCGGGGTTATCTCCGAGGTTGGAAATGATACTCCTGGTGTGTGTTCCGGTGTTGAGACTGAACTTCCGGTAGTATCCGGAATGGATGTGAGCTGTCTTCCAGGGTTATCTCCGAAGGCGAATTTGCCCTCTATGATGTTAGTGCGGTGTGCGAGAAAATTTTGAGTGTCTACGATATATATATATATATATATATATATATATATATATATATATGGACTAACATTATCGAGTAATGCCTCGATTGAGCCTGGACTCACGTCCGGAGCCTTTATTGCTTATATATATGGACTAATATTATCGAGTAATACCTCGATTGAGCCTGGACTCACATTCGGAGCCTTTATTGTTATATATATATATATATATATATATATATATATATATATATAGGAAATGATCAAGTGGAATCGTTAGCTATTAACCTGTTTTCAACTAACGCTCATCCGGTAGTCTAAAATTGGAGTTAATAGGTGAGATGAAGCTTGCCAAAGTAGCTAGAGGAGTAGTGACCGACAAATTTCTTTTATGTTGTTGCTACTCCCTCTGGCGGCCGGTCAAGCGGCGATGTTTTTCTTTGGCCATTAGAGAAAGTAACGACTTAACAAAAAATTTAACAATCTTGATTATCCTAATTATTCTCGTAAAATAAAATAAAATAATAAATAATTATAAGGATAATCGGTAATTATCTTATCTTATCCTTATACTTATTAACAAAAAAAAAGTATGTATAAGAATAATTACTTATTCTTTGTTTTATGATTTTTAATTATAAATAAGAAATAGTGATTGAGTTTATATATTTGAGTAGGAATAAATATAAATTCAATCACTATTTTCTATTATAATTAAAATCATAAGATGATAATCGATAATTATTATTATACATAAGATTAATTTATATTATATTCATACTCAAATATATAAATTCAATCTTATGTATAGAGATAATTCTTGATTATCATCTTATGATTTTAATTATAAATAGAAAATAGTGATTGAATTTATATTATATTCCTACTCAAATATATAAACCCAAACACTATTTCCTATTTATAATTAAAAATCATAAAATAATAATCAATAATTATTCTTATACATACTTATTTTGTTAATAAGTATAAAGATAAATATAAAGATAATTACTAATTTTCCTTATAATTATCCTTATAATTATGTATTATTTTATTTTATTTTACAAGAATAATTAGGGTAATCGAGTAATTAAGCCAAATTCTTTTTATCTTTGGTTGGCATTACTACCTCTGGCGGCCCGGTGAAAACACGTCGTTTTGATCGGTAGCATAGAGAGAGTGTGACAAAGATAAAAGAAATTTCTCGCCCGCTACTCCTCTAGGGTCAGTGCTCATCTCGACCATTAACTCCAATTTTGAGCTGACTGGATGAGCGTTAGTTGAAACATGGTTAATAGCTAACGTATTCCACGGATCATTTCCCTATATATATATATATAAACTATTGTCGAACTCATTCGATGAGCACTGATTTTATATATCTGGAGTGTTTCTGCATTTATATATATATAAATACTTTATATATATATATATATATATATATATATATATATATATATTACCATCAAACTACATTTGATTGAGCACAGATATAATATCCGATGAAGTTATCGCTTTACACACACACACACACACACACATATATATATATATATATATATATATATTTATATTTATGTCATGCCTGGAGTTTACTTCCTGGCCTTTTACAGCTTTCTTTACATTTCGTCCCGCTTGGATTTTACTTCGTGGCGGTTGATCGTTTTTACTGCTTTATTTATATTTCGTCCCGCCTGGAGTTTACTTCGTGGTGGTCGATTGTCTCTCTCTATATATTTATCGCTTTTATATATTTACATTTCCAGTCCCCCATGAAGTTAGCTTCGTGTTGGTTTACCGTATATATATATATATATATATATATATATATATATATATATATTTATAACTTTTATTATATAATTTCTTACAACTTTCATACAAACTGCTACATCATGTGAGCCTTGGAATCATGTGATCACAGATTCAGTCTCCTGAATCTAGATTCGGTTCCCGTGATGGACATTTTCGGCTGTAATCAGCTTGTACATTATTTACGGTGTTTGAATTTCCTTAGATGGCAATCATGCCCATAAGGAGTTCGGCACTGCTATATACTTTATTTTCTCGAAGATGCCTCGCATCTCAAAAATAAAAGCAATCAAGCCGAACATTTAACAAAATGGAAGTATCAAAGGCCTCAATTACTATTGAGCATAAGGGTTTGAAAAACCTCTTTTACAAAACATCATTGCTATATCTTGTTAAAAATGAACTTTTATACAAATTTCAAATCCTTTGTATAATCAAGCCACCGAACCCTAACGAATCTCAGTTTCATAGACCTGATAAGCAGTGTCACATCACTTGGTCAATGTGCAAACCTTTTCTCGGTTGAGTTGGTGCAGCCATTTAAAAATACAAAATGGTGACTCTTACAGTCCAATCGTCGACATATACATGTCAGACCTTTTCACAACTTGTTTTTTCAAACAAATCTCATCTAACGTGAGAACACCAAAAGACAAGAACAGAAAAGGGACAATAAAAATCCCAACGTCGACATGTGGTGACTCTACTAGGGACATCCAGTAGAGGGCTTAAGCCGCTACTATAAACTTTTCAAAACTGTTATATGCTTGTGTGTGGATGTTGCATTTACATTTATACGAATGTGTACGAATGCATTTACTTACTGCACTTAGTGCTTCACACTATATTTACTTGTGATATTAAAGTTCTTTGCACATATCAGTATTTCCATAACGGTGAGACACGTTGTATGTGAATGTATATTGTGTGGTCCCTCCATCAGGAGGCTATACTGTCGGTGTTTGATTACTAGACTCATAAGGATACTCATTCCAACGAGGCTCAGGAAAGGCACAACCCATATTCGCTCCAGTTGAAAGATCGGATTAACTTTCCGTCAAGTAAATTGCGATGATCTGGGAACCTTCTTGCCAAAAAGCCGCAAGAGTAACCTAAGATAGGTCAGCCTCTGATAAACCAAATGCGGAGGGAAGTCTCTTCTTACTTTCCCATTTCAATTACTTGTAAATTCAATTACTTATAATTACATTCCATGTCAATCTCATTGTAATGGAAAATATAAAGGAAAATGTGTACATGCATTCCTTTTTGCCATGCTATCTTACAAACAGCTAACATCCGTTTTGCAGGATAATACTCCTAAAATGAACACATTATATAGCATGCAACATTTACACATTCCCTAAAACTAAACTACATAAGTTTTTTTATAGGGAAACAATTGGGCCTATTACCCGTTCAAAATTCAAAAAGGCAACAAACCTACAGCCAAGTATGGCTTCATCTGGTCAATCTAGTCCTACTCTTGTCTACCGCGAGGAATTTGAAGGACTAAGCAAACAAATTATAGATTTTGTTGTTCTACATTAAGAACTACACCAATCTACTCAGGTTCCACGAATACCCATACATACAGAATCCTTTGCAAAGGGAGGAACTCAAGGTCCGGACAAAGAAGCTCACATACCTGAGTTTTAGCTGGATAAAACTAATAAAATTCCTGAAATCACCCATCTCAAAGAAGATCCAGACACCGGTGAGATCAGGAAGAAAGTCCTTTAAATGGAAGAGACCATTCGGTCTATCAAAGGGAATGGAGCACACAGGAGTGTTTCATATGTTGACCTTTGTATATTCCATGATGTTCATTATCCAGAGAAGTTTAAAACTCCTGAATTTAAAAAGTATGATGGGTTAGGATATCCTTATACACATTTAAAGATATTTATTGGAGAACTCGGATCTTATACAGAAGATGTAAAGCTCAGAATTCAGCTATTTCAAAATAGTCTAACTGGAGAAGCTAGATCATGGTACACCAGATTAGACAATTCTAAGATCTATAGCTGGGAGGAGCTATCTCATGCCTTCCTCAGTCAATACAGTTTTCAGTCTCAGATGGCTCCTGACCAGTACCAAATTACCAAGGTCAAGAAATAATCCAATGAGTCTTTCCGAGAATATGCTCAAAGGTGGAGGCGCCTTGCTGCTCAAGTTACTCCCTCTTTAACTGAGTCAGAAATGGTGATGACCTTCATAGACATACAAGAAGCTCCCTTCTATGAGAGAGTCTTAGCTGGCATTGGCAAGCCATTTTTTGAAATCATTAAACATGGAGAGATGGCTGAGATGGGATTGAAGTCAGGAAAGATTCAAGACTTAGCCACTTTAAAAGTTGTTGCTGAGCACATCCAGTCTGGAAGTTATGGAAACAACCCCCGGAGGGTCCATAAAAAAAAGATGAGGATGTTTCCTTGATACTACAAGACTAGAAAGGCAGTCAAAACATGTCAATCCAAAGGAGTAACTACTCCCCTTTTCAAGCACAATCTTCAAATCCTATATTACCAAAGAGTGGGGAAGTCCAACACAACCGAGTGTCCACACCCCTAGGGGACTCACTCGAGAATATTCTCAATCTTCTGACTACTTAAAAAAAAATTACCCATCTTCTTTCACCAGCTAACCTGAATGGGAAGGGTTTCAATGCTACCTGGAAGTGTGCCTATCATGTTGGAGCTCCAGGATATGATACTCAAGATTATTGGGCCTTAAAACATAAGATCCAGGACCTAATTGATAACGGTGAGATTTGTAGGCACTCAAAATTTTCTGTATACCTGTTACTAACATTGCAGGAGGGCAGAATCGTCTTTCAGAGATAACCCTGGAGGACATCTCAGCTCATTCCCAGAAATAACACCAGAAGTGTCAGTTTTAACCTCAGAGATAACCCTGAGGCATACAGTTCCAATACCGAAAATCACACCGGAGAAGGCTATTTAATCTCAGAGATAACCCCGAGATACTTAGTCTCAATCTTGAAAACAACACTGAGGAAGACAATGTCGACCTTGGAGATATTTCCAAAGAGGCAGTTGTAGTTCCGGAGATAACCTCGGAGATGCTCGTTTCAACCTATGCAGTCAGCTTCAACCTCGGGACTCACACCGAGGCACTCAGCTCCAAACGCGGAGATAACTCCGAGAGGTCAGGCACACCTCATAGACAACCTTGAGGACATCCAGCACTTACAGCAGCCCAATCTCAGAGATAACCCTGAGCAATGACTGCTTTATCAGCCCAAACCAGAGATAACCCCGGTGAGGGGAAAATCATCATTTAGCCACCTCGATTCCACATTGCGCCCATCTCAACAACAGTACAACATACATTCTATATAGAAATGTCCCACAAGAGCCAAATAGCAGCAATCCCGACTGACTACTACACAGGATAACACAACGGATGTAATTTGAAGCTTGAAGACCAAGGGCATGGTCCCATCTTCCTAACTTATGACAACCTCCAATCCCATGTCATTTGTGTAGCTCTCAACAACAGCACTCCATAAAATGTCTTATACACCTCAATTGGAGGCTCGGATTGAAGTTCTGCAACTTCGAGTGGACAACACGTTGCACGCATGCACGCATTGCTTGAGACGACGGGACCGTGAGGCAGGGCATTCTTCCAGCGACCCAGTAGTACATCTGCTGTGCCGCATGCAGTGTACATCTGACTCCCCCTCTATAAATAGAGGGATTTTGGTGGCCATATTTCAAGAGAAAATGGCGAGGAATCCCTGTCCAATTTGCTCTGTACACACCCTAAACTGAGTGATTTCACATTTTAAACACTTGTGAGCTTATATTCAGTCATATTTTTACCAGTAGGAGCCAAGTGTTCATCTGTTTAAAGCTATAGAAGTCTTCTTTGGTAGTCCATTGTAAGCCTTCTTACACACTTTAAAGCTTTTCTCTTCTACTTTGCACACACCGTTCTTTACACAGAGTGTCGTGTTGCGTGTGTATGCCCGGACTTTTGTCCGTGGCTTTTATTTTCATTTATATATATATATTTGCTTATATATATATATATATACACACACTTATATATATGAATTGTTGTCAAACTCTGTTCGATGAGCCTGGATTTTACATCCGGAGCATTTATTACTTATATATACTTATATATATATATATATACATTTCTGTCAGGCCTAGAGTTTACATATTATTCACGGTGTTTGAATTTCCTTAGACAGCTCTCATGCCCACAAGGAGTTCGGCACCGCTATGTATATTATTTTCTCGAAGATGCTTTGCATCTCGAAAATAAAAGCAATCAAGCCGAAAATTTAATAAAATGGAAGTATCAAAGGCCACAATTACTATTGAGCAAAGGGTTTGAGAATACTCTTTTATAAAACCAAATTGTTATATCTTGTTTAAAACTGAATTTTTATACAAATTCAAACCATGTGTATATAGGTGCGAACGGGGTATAGCACTACTTCTAAATAACTTCACATTGACCCACACATACACACATATTCATATAACAGTTTAATTGAAAAGTGGCGGTAACCGTGGTAACACGGATGTCGGGGGGTGCCTAACACCTTCCCTCTGCATAAGTAAGTCCCCGGACCTTAATGAATCTCGGTTTCACAGACTCGTTTAGCAGTGTCACATCACTGGCTCAATGTGCAAACCTTTTCTCGGTTGTGATGGTACAACCATTTAAAAAACAAATTGACGCCTCTGACCATCAAATCGTCGACATATAAATGTCAAACCTTTTCACAAATTATTTTTTCAAACAAATCTCACCTAACATGAGAACACCAAAAGACAAGAACAGAAGAGGGACAGTAAAAATCCCGACGTCGACAGGTGACGACTCTGCTAGAGACTTCAGTAAGAGGACTTAAGCCGCTACAACAAGCTTTTCAAAATTGTTACATGCTTGTGTGTGGATGTTGCATTTAAATTTTTGATGAATGTGTACGAATGCATTTTACTTACTGCACTACAATATATCTATCTATGATATTAGTGCTTCGCACATGTCATCATTCCCATAACGGTGAGACACGTTGCATGTGAATGTATGTTGTGTGGTTCCTCCACCAAGAGGCTATCCTGTCGGTGTTTGATTACTGGACTCGTAGGGAGACTAATTCCAACGAGGCTCAGGAATGTCACCACCCAGATTCGCTCCAGTTGAAAGACCGGATTAACTTCCCGTCAAGTAAATTGCGATGATCTGGGAACCTTCATACCAAAAAGCCGTGAGAGTAACCTAAGATAGGTCAGCCTTTGATAAACCAAACGCGGAGGAAAGTCTCTTCATGGTTTCCATTTTCAATTACTTGTAAAGACAATTACTTGTAATTTCATTCCATGTCAATCTCTATGTAATGGAAAATATGAAGAATATGTGTACATGCATATTAAGGCTTAACATGCTTTCAAATGACACCCATTTTACACGATAATATTCCTAAAATGGACACATTATGATAGCAGGTAAACATTTTATACATTCCCTAACACTTAACTACATATGTTTTTGTAGGGAAAAAATTGGGCCTATTACCCTTTTAAAGTCCAAAAAGGCCATGAGCCTACAGCCAATTATGTCTTCATCTGACTAGTCTAATCCTGCTCCTGTCTCTCGTGAGGAGTTTGACAGATTAAGAAAATAAATTACAAATTTTTATGTTATGCTTAAAGAACTACACCAATCTACTCAGGGTTCATGAATACCCGTATATACAGAATCCTCTACACAGGGAGGAACACAAGGTTCGGATAAAATAATTCCGGAACATTAGTTGGTTACAACTAACAAAATTCCTGAAAACACCCATCTCAAAGAAGATCCAGACACCGGTGATATCAGGAAAAAAGTCCTTCAAATGGAAGGGACCATTCGGTCTATAAAAGGGATTGGAGCACACGGGAGTGTTTCCTATGCTGATCTTTGTATATTCCCTGGTGTTCATTATCCATAGAAGTTCAAGACTCCTGACTTTGAAAAGTAAGATGGGATAGGAGATCCTTACACACATTTGAAGGTATTCATTGGAGAACTTGGATCTTATGCCAAGAATGAAAAGCTCAGAATGCAGTTGTTTCAAAAGAGTCTAACTGGAGAAGCCCGATCATGGTATACCAGATTAGACAATTCTAAAATATATAGCTTGGAAGAATTAGCTCATGCCTTCCTCACTCAATACAACTTCCAATCTCAGATGGCTCCTGACCGGTACCAAATTACCAAGGTCAAAAAATAGTCCAATGAGTTATTTAGTGAGTATGCTCAAAGGTGGAGGTGCCTTACTGCTCAAGTTATTCCTACTATGACAGAATCAGAAATGGTGATGACTTTCATAGACATAGAAGAAGCTCCTTTCTATGAGAGAGTCTTAGCTGGCATTGGTAAGCCATTTTCTGAAATGATCAAACATAGAGAGATGGCTGAGATGGAATTGAAGTCAGGAAAAATTCAAGACCTAACCGCTCTGAAAGCTGTTGTTGAGCACATCTAGTCCGGAACTTATGGAAACAACCCCCGTAGGGTCCATAAAAAGAAAGAGGAGGATGTTTCCTTGATACTACAAGGTCAGAAAGGCAGTCAGAACATGCCTATACAAAGGAGAAACTACTCCCCTTTTGCAGCACAGTCTTCCAACCCCACATTGCCAAAGGGTGGAGAAGTCCAATGCAATCGAGTGTTCACACGCCTAGGGGATTCACTCGAGAATGTTCTCAATCTTCTGACTACTTAGAAGAAAATTACACATCTTCTTCCACCAGCCAACCCAAATGGGAAGGGTTATAATGCTATATGGAAGTGTGCTTATCATGCCAGGGCACTAGGATATGACACTCAGGATTGCTGGGCCTTGAAACATAAGATCCGGGACTTAATCGACAACGGGGAGATTGTGGTGACTAAACCTGACCAACCTCATGTACAAGACAACCCTCTTCCTCAACACAAAGAAGAAGAGGTTAATATGATTAATTGGAGCAGTGGACAAAGTTCCAATTACGTTGTAGAATCTTCCCAAACTAGCAAGGATGGTGCTGACAGATGGGATTATGCGCAGTTCCAGTTTATGATGGAACAAAAGATTAAAGCTCTTTGTAAGCAAGTAGACCAATTGGCAGAATTGGTGATTCTTCAACACCAAGTCACAGGCCAATTAGTTAGTCAGTAACATGCTAGTCTCCTTCCTTTTGTCATGAATACTCCATCACCACCTTCAAAAAGCGAAACACTGGAGGATAAAGTTACAAAGAGAGCAAGTGTCAAAGCCTGTCTGGATTTTTCCAACAAGAGGGAATTTACATACCTTGGCCAACCTATGGAGGAGATATTTCATATGTTGATCAATGAAGGAAGAATTACATCCCTTCTGCCTCTAATCAATCCCCATTCCAAACGGTTCAATTCCAATGGAGTATGCCAGTACCACTCCCAATCTCGCGGTCACAGCACAGAAGAACGATGGGCACTCCGTCATCTCATTCAGAATTTAATTGATAGCAATGTCTTATAGATGGCAGACGATGACACTTTGTTACTCGAGAGTGGGAACACATGTCCGACAAAATGGAAGGACGACGTAGCAGTTATATCCGCTGAGGATGATTTGGCTGTCAGACCACTCACAATACAAGCAACTCAACTCAAAGGTGCCGACAATCCTTTGAAAGTGGTTGCACCAGAGCCAATTCTCTTGCCATCTAGGCCACAGTATCCTGTTATCAACTTAAAAAAAGTCCCATGGAATTATGGGCTGGCTGAAGGATCTACCTCACATACAATTGCTGCAGTATCAAAGGAGAAGCCGGTGTATCTTCCCCATCGGGTGATGAAGCCTACCATCAAATCAAATGGGAAAGTTCCCATAGAGAAAATTGAAGAATTCCTCCGTACCATGGGACATAACGAAGCCAAGGTGGTTTGAAGCTTGAGAGAAGCTCCACAATAAATTTCCATACTAAACTTGGTTTTCTCTTCCGAAGATCACAAGAAGATCTTGATAAGGGTCTTGGAAGAAGCCTATTTACTAAAATCAGTGGATGTAGAAAAATTCCAACATCTGGTTGATCACATTTTTAACAACAATGTGATATCTTTCACTGATGACGACATACCCGCTGAAGGGATCGGTCATTGCAAGCCATTACACATAGCGGTTTTGTCCTCCGGATACATGGTGGAAGGAGTCTTGATAGATGTAGCTTCGTCTCTGAATATCTGTCCTTATGCTACCTTGGAGAAGATGAATATCAACCCCAAGATGATCAAAAGCAGCCATACGGTTATCAAACCTTTTAATGGGTCTCGACGAAACGCCATTGGAGAGATTGAACTACTAGTGGAGATTGGTCCACATACATTCAGTGTATCCTTTCACGTGCTCAAAATTGCCACAAGATACAACCTGTTGTTGGGAAGACCATGGATTCATATGGCTAGAGTCGTCACTTCCACCCTTCATCAACAACTTAAGTACATTATCAACAATAGCCTAGTCACTATTAATGTTGAGCCAGAATGTCCTGAACAAGGTGACATACCACTCATCCACTTCAATTTAGAAGTTGAGTTGGTCAGTTTCCATGCCCTGGAGGTGAGCAACACTTATTACCATCCCATTGGGGCTCCACCTCTCACACCCAAGATTTATGCGGAGTTAATGTCGGCCACTCAAGAGATGATATCATTGGGTCATCAACCTGGACAAGGGTTGGGCAAAAATCATCAGGGTATTAAGCATCCAATTCAAGTTCCCAGTCAAATAGGGACAGTTGGATTAGGCTATTCTGCTAGCTCCAGTCACAGGAATCCTCACAAGCACAAATAGATTCCTTCATCTTTAGCCATACAACGATTATCTCCACCTACCGATCCTGAGCCTATACAGTCTCCGGTAAAGGTTCCAGCCCATGTTATGGCTATGCTATTTCCCAAACCGATACCGGTTAAAGCAAAAGAGGTCTTGATTCTTGATCCCAAAGTGGAAGAAGAGGAACAGAGACGTAAACAAGACATCGCCAAGAGATTGTCTCATCTACACATCCTTTTTCATGGTGAACACACAAATAGATACACTCCAGATGATGATTATCCTGACATTATGGTCATTATTTGGGAGAAGGAGGATGATGATAGTCACTTTGTTACTGCCGTCCACCAAGACTTCACCCTTGACAATCGGAGCAGCACTCCTTGCATTTGTCGCCAAGGGTAAAAAGGGCAGAAACTCTCTTTGTCTTGTAGATAGCTTTAACTGCTTACTTTTTTGTACATTATTAGCGATTATTTTGTCAGTACATGCTAACACTTTGTATGATTGAACAATTTCATATATTAAGTGAAAGCATATTTTGTTTCAGGACTCTGAATTTAGATGTGCCTGTACTTGCTGCTGAGGTGCCTTTTCTCCACAAGGACTGTAACTTTGATGAAAAGTTGGACTCAGACTTGATGGAAAAATAAGAGGACATTGAGATACCTCAGGAGATCAAGGAATGGGTCAAAGACAAACCCAAAACAAATCTTGATCAAACCAACTCATTTAATCTCGGAACCTTAGAAAGCCCTAGGTTGATCCAGATTGGTACAGACCTCACTCTAAACCAAAGTAATGATATGGTTGCACTATTAACCCAATTCCAGGATGTGTTTGTATGGTCTCATGAAGAGATGGTGGGTTTGTCTACAGACATCGTCATCCATCGCCTTCCCATTAAAGAGGGATTCAAGCCAGTCAGGCAGAAGCTCAGGCAATTAAAACCTAAGTGGAGTTTAAAGGTTAAGGAAGAAATTGTGAAACAATATCAAGCTGGCATCATCATGGTGTCCACATATCCTGAATGGCTATCAAATATTATCCCCGTGCCTAAACCAAGAGGAAAGGTGCGAGTTTATGTATTACTACGATCTGAATAAACTTGCTTGAAGGATATCTTTCCCGTGCCATTTATCCACATTCTCATTGACAATACTACTCAATATGACATGTACTCATTTGCTGATTGCTTTGCGGGGTAACATCAAATCATGGTTGCTGAGGAAGACCGTGAGAAAACTGCATTCAACATGCCTTGGGGAACCTTTTGCTATAGACAATTGTCATTCAGCCTCATTAATGCCAGAACAACCTACCAGCGAGCTATGATGGCTCTTTTTCATGATTTAATGCACAAAGAGATAGAGATCTACGTGGATGACATCATCGTCAAGTCCCGAAGGGAAGATGATCACATAGACCATCTCAAAAAGCTTTTCAACAGGTTGCGTAAGTACAACTTGAAGTTGAATCCAGCCAAGTACGCCTTTAGCGTTAAATTAGGCAAGTTGTTAGGTTTCCTAGTCTGCCACAAAGGGATTAAGCTGGATCCCACCAAAATCCAGGCCATCAGGGAAATGCCCATTCCTCAAATAGAGAAGGAAATACAGGGATTTTTGAAAAGAATCAACTTCATTAGCAAGTTCATTTCTCAACTCACAGCAACCTGTGAGCCTATCTTCAAGTTGTTAAGGAAAAACTCCTGCATGAAATGGAATGATGAGTTTCAAAAAGCCTTCCTTACAATCAAACAGAAGCTGGTTAATGCTTCTATTTTGGTACCACCCAGGGATGATGTTCCCCTTTTCATGTACCTATCCATTAATGACAATGTCATAGGCCGCATGCTGGGATAAAAAGACGATAGAGGCCAAGAGCGAGCTATCTATTACCTCAGCAAAAGATTCAGTAGCAGTGAACACAAGTACACTCTGATTGAGAAGACTTGTTGTGGTTTAGCATGGGTTTCCATGAGGTTACATCATTACCTTCATGGTCATACAACTCATCTCATATCCCGCGTGGATCCTCTCAAATATGTGTTCACTAAACCCATATTGAATTGTCGGTTGTCCAGATGGCAGTTGATCCTACAACAATTTGACATCATCTATGTGACGCAAAAGTCCATTAAAGGACAAGGAATTACGGATCAATTGGACACCACACCTGCAGGGGATTTCAAACCCTTAAAAACATACTTCCCCAATGAAGGGTTAATGATAGTCCAGCAACACCATCAGTACAATGCATGTCGTACTTGAAAAATGTATTTTGATGGAGCTGTTAATATGGAAGGTTCTGGAGCTGGAGCAGTTCTAGTATCTGGTACGGGGGAGCAATATCCCGTCACCGTCAAATTATAGTTTGTCAGCACCAACAACACAGCTAAGTATGAAGGCTGTATCATGGGACTCAAACTTGCCCAATCAATGGGTATCAGGTGGTTAAATATCTTTGGGGATTCAGAATTGGTAATCAGACAGACCACAAGAATCTATCACACCAAAGAGCTACATTTGCTGCCTTACCATCGATAAGTTTTACAGATGGCTTCGAAGTTTGAAGAAATAAACTTCCTCCACATTCCTAAGAATAGTAATGATTTTGCGAATGCGCTAGCAACTTTGGCCTCCTTGATCAATATACATGATAAGGAAAACATGCCAAGCATCCCATTTACCCTACAAAAGGCTCCAGCCTGTGGGAATTCTATTGGAGAAGTATCGGATGAGCTACCTCCCATCCAACACCCTTGGAATCAGCACATCAAGAAATACTTGCGAGATGGATCTACACCCGCTGAGGCGAACCCGACTGAAAGAAGGCAGATCCATCGACTAGCTATGAAGTTCTACCTGAGCGGAGATGCACTCTACAAAAGAGATGCTGAAATAGGTCTCCTTAGATGTCTGGACAAGGACCAAGCTCAGAGACTCATGGATGAAATCCATGGTGGAGTATATGTCCCACACATGAGCGGCCCTCTACTTGTTAAAAAGATCCTCAGAACAGGGAACTACTAGCTCTCGCTTAAGGCTGACTATGATGATCACGTCAAGAGATGCTACCAATGCCAAATTTATGGGAATGATATTTATGCCCCTCCGAGGGAACTCCACAATATGAGTTCACCTTGGCCCTTCTCAATGTGGGGAATGGACGTGATCGGGCCCATCGAGCCCAAAGCCAATAATGGGCATCGATTTATATTCACCATAATTGATTACTTCACCAAATGGGCAGAAGCAGCCTCCTTCCCCAGGATTACAAAAGAAGTCATCATTTCTTTCATCAGAAATAATGTCATTTATTGATATGGACAACCAGAGGTAATTGTGTCAGACAATGCTAAGAACCTCAACAACAAAATGATGGAGGAGTTGTGTAGTAAAATCCACATCAAACACCTTAACTTCGTCATCTACCGTCTAAAGATGAATGGTGCTGTTAAAACGGCTAATAAGAACATCAAGAAGATCATGCATAAGATGTCCTCCAATCACAAAGGATGGCCTGACCTCTTACATCTGACTCTATTAGCCTATAGAACTTCAATGCGTACTTCCACTGGGGTAACCCCCTACTAATTGACCTATGGGATGGAAGTAGTGCTCCCCATAGAGGTGGAAATGGAATCCCTCAGAGTGTTGATTGACGCTCAGCTGGATGAAGACCAATGGTTACAAGACAGATATCACCATTTGTCTCTAATATACGAAAGTCGAAGTAATGATATCATCCATGGTCAGTTACACAAACAAAGGATCACCATATCCTACAACAGAAAAGTTTGTCTACAATAGTTTAAACAACATGGAATGGTTTTGAAGAAGATCATTGACAACCAAGATCAGTCAAAGGGAAAATTCGTTCCAAAGTAGGAAGGCCCGTTTATTATCAAGGAGGTATTGACAGGAGGTGCTCTCAGATTACAGGAAATGGATGGCGACAAATTTCCACAGCTCATCAACTCAGACACCGTGAAACGGTACTATGTCTGAAGTTACCATCAAGCAAACATCCTGGTTTTGGATCACCAGATCACCAGTCATTTCAAGTTTTCTAACCCTTATTACACACAACCCTTTCTTCATACCCATTTACCTCATCAGGGAAACACACTCTTCAAGCCAGCAACCTAGTTTTCAGATCATCCGATCTTTCACACTTCATACAATATCGGTTATCCCACCAGGGATTGAACCTTTCCCCTGCAGTTTGTCCTGAACATGGGATCAAACTTTTTTACACCCACAGTTTGTCCTAAACATGGGATCAAACTTTTCCCCACAATTTATCCTGAACATGGAATCAAACTTTTTCGGCTACAAATCATCCTGAACATGGGGTGAACTACGTTAACCTGATCTACCCGATACCTGGGAATACGTAGGAAACCATTTAATATGGCCCGATCGCAATAAAACAAAAACATCAAAAACATTTCTACACCTTTCTCTATAAACAAAAACAACAAAAACATTTCTACACCTTTTTACCCTTACACCATTCAGCGTCGAACCTTTTACACCAGGTTTGAACTACGCAGACCTGATCTCCTCTTCAATAGGAGTACGTAGGAAGCTATTTATGGTTCGGTCTAACCCTCTACCAAAACAAATACTTGTCACACGATACTGGGATCAAACTTCAATCCACGACATTTCATTGGCTTCAGACCAAAGGGATGGAATTACCTAGCCTCCCCATAAATGGGAGAGTTGGCGACCATCAAAGCTGTGGTTGAGTCCTTGAAGAGAAACACCAATCCATAAGAGATGGAACTAATTGGGCTCCTCTTAAATAGGAGTACTAGCGACCATATGTGGTGCAGTCAATCTCAAAGAAGAAAAGCCACATTCCTCTACACATATACATACAGAAATTAGTCCCAAGACACCAAAATGGGTAGGGATCCATACAGATCAATGATCCATTCTGAAAGATCATGCGACATCTCAATGTCCACCTATCAAGGATGAGTTCAGAATACATCAAGTTCACAAGCCCTGAAGAAACAGGCAAATATCAATCAAGTATCAAGGCACAACTAAAAGGGAAATGAATCAAAATATATTTCCCTGCCATATATAATGATGTTTGATATATACAATATGTGTTGTACATGAAAAAATGGCTAAGCTAGTCTGTGCAAGAAAATACAAGTCTATCTACAGATCGGTATGTATGCGGACTATCAGATCTAGCATAACATCTCTCTCCGAAGAAGGGGGTAATGCTGCAAGCTCCTGCCCAATGGTATCTACACAAGCTAGCAGATCCGAGGGCAACTGCATGGTGGCATGATGCTCATCAATATATGAACTCATATCGGAAAGTATGCCAGTCGTAGGGGATCTTACTGAAGTACTATCTATAATGGCCACATCCCGGGCAGAAAGGGCAGCATCCCGCTCAACAATCAAGGCATCTCTAGCTGATCTGGCCTCATCTCTCTCCAATAGAGCGGTGTCTCTCCCATTAAGAGCTATCAACATCAAGGCCATAGCCTGATCTCTCTCAAAGGTCATCAGATAAAGACTCTCCTCTGTGGGAATATCAATGTCCTCTATGGGCTCCCCATCATTAGAATCAATCCCCGACAATGTGGATACTACCGCAACCGATGTAGTCTCTGTCTCCATCCATGCGGAAAACTCTGCAGAACAACCCGGATGGCTAATAGAAAATGTAGCTAGCTCACGCTGATCCCAATAGGCATACACCCTGGATCTGTCCTCTGCTGACAAGTGACGAGAAGCCAAGCGCTGACTCAATGCCCCCTCAAAAGGATGGAAGTCCTGGAACTAGTCAAACTGACACATCACAGCCAGTGGGTGGTAAGTAGTCATGCCCCTTAAACTAGCTAGTGGGAGATAATCCATGCCCAGAGCATGAGTGATGAAGCTTTAGGGTGAACAAAGCCATGTACACGGCAATACATCAAATGGATCTCCAATCCCTTCTAGGAAAATGGACCAAGATGTGGGATATGTACACTCTGCAGGCTAAAAGAAGTACGACATGGCTATCTCATGGGTAAAACAATACCCGTGCCATCGAAAAGTGCCAATCGGTCTCAAGTGTGACATAAACTACACGCACAACATGACCGAACTACCTGTGAATACTCCTGCAGGGTGGGTGCTGCAATATGTAGCCGATCTCAGTGTCTCTGCTACAATCAACGGTACAATGGTGTAACCCTCCCTAAGAGCTCTCACTGCCATAATGACGCCAATGTCCAGCTCATCCATGTATCGTGGCATGTATACATATGACAATAAGCACAGTAGCAGTATGTCTACTCTATCCAAATGCTAATGATCCCCCGATATGGTAAAATCCCGGGAATATCGTGTATAACTATCCTCTGAGCCAAATCTTTCGATCAAAAAACACTGGGATACCATGTGGCCGGATGTGATCTCATCCTGTACAACTCTACGCCTCAGCCCGATGAGGGTCATAAGCTGTCGGCTCATGTCGCTGATAGCCATCAGTGCACAAGGTCTGTCTAAGGGCAAAGCCATCAACCGTGCATACTCCTCCAAGGTATGAGTTAACTCATGGATACCAAACCGAAAAACCTGCCTCTCCGGTATCCAATGCTCTAGCATACCCTCTACAAAGCCTGTGAGAACCTGAAACATCAAGAGAGTCATAGTATGCTGCAATAACTGATCTACAGTCACCCTGTCTGGAGGTGACATATTATCATACAACGATCTAAGACGGGATGCCACCAATACTGGTGGGGTATAATCAATATGGCTAACAGTCGAAGAATACATCTGTGTGGGTCGTGTCATAAGACCATCCAGGGGTCACACTACTAGAAAATCAGCCTATAGCGACGGTCGCCGACCGTCACTATAGGCCAAAAGACCGTCGCTAAAAGTTCGCCCACCGTCGCCATAGAACCCGTCGGTAAAGCCTATAGCGACGGTCTTTTGGCCTATAGCGATGGTCACCGACCCTAGCTATAAGTCATGACAAAATCGTGTATTTACTCTTTACTAACGATCGCTGAGAGTTATTGCTACTGGATCATGATCAGTATATAGATGTCTATAGTGACTTCGTGACCGATTGCTATATAGGCACGTGTTTTATAAAACACTATATAGCTACGATCGATGGTTTATCGTTATAGACTTTTTAAATTTAAAAAAAAAAATTGTGTACATTTATCCAACAAATACAAATACAATATAAAATAAAACATAAAAAATTATTGTATACATGATTTAAAATCATTCACATTACAATTACAATAATTACAATCTTCTTCAGAGAAGGCTAACTACTATATCAAACATTAAGTTACAATAATTTAGTTCCAACAATATGTATAAATTAAGACAAATCAGAAGCAAACAATAATTATTGCAGATGTATTTGTAGACTAATCCAGAACCTGCCAAGCAATACAATCACGAAGGCAGTACAAATAAAACACATGACATGTATAGCTGATTAAATGCTTGAAATTTGCCTTTTATAGCTGCAGCACCAGTTGTCAACTGTGTCAAAAGCTGATGATCTAGGTACATACAGGTTATACATCTCTCTTGAACTCTGAATTCCATCCTTTTGAAGAACAAAATTTACTATTGCAGAAGATAGTGAAAATCCAACATCACTACCACCATCTTTAGCCAACAAAACAAGGGATATCTCCACAAGCTTGTCAAAATAGCGTCCATACCTTTAGCCAAAGTGATCCAGTAACTAAAAAATGGAAAAGCAATACTGAAATGACTACAGAAACAGCATGTCCCGCACTATGATCATACCTGAAATAAATGAAAGATAGCGAGATAGAACAAAATCAGTGTTAAAATACACAAAGGTCATATAAAGACGATGAACAATATTCATCAAAAGAAAGATAACATAAAAATAATTATGCCATATTTTAATTTTTATTTAATAAGTAATTATGTCGAAAAGTAATAATCCAATTGAGAGAAAACTTGAACCATGAAATTTCTCAAGTCCAGAGAGACCAGTACATTAGAATAAATCATTTTTCATGTACTTATTATTTGAGTTCTAGTTCCGAAACATTATTAGAAGGATATGCTCATAAAAGAAGTGCTTCAAGAGTTTCTAGTAATTATAATAAATAATTAAAAAAACAAAAAACTATCTTGACATGCTTAGATTTGTTAAACATCAACTCTAAGATAGGTAGCTAGGACAAGCATATGAAAAACTTACACAACAAAAAGCGGGATCATCAAAAACTGCAGATTACAACAAAAGCAGGATCATCACGTGCCCACTGGTTCTTGGTTTCTGCAACAAAAAGATAGGTTCTTAATATAAGTATAATATTTAGTCAACTAAATTCAAGAAATTTTTAAACATAGCATACCATATTGGCCATTAGGTCAAAATTTGGTGTGGGATTTTGTGGTTCTAAAATTTTCTGAAGCAGATAATTGCTTGTTGATTAGTTCAAGGCTTAAAAGCATGGTTTACAAAATCTGTTTGCAGGTCAACAGTTGAGAAAAAGAATAAGAAGATTACACATAAATTGGAATCATTCCTAGAATCCCTTAAGCATCCCACAAGGGATTGGAGTTGCACATCATAAAATTCCCAAAAAGACTTCATATATTGGTAATCGTTGTAAAAGCCTAAAAACAAAACAATCTAAAACAGACCACGATAGGGAAGTTTTCATGTTTACTAACTCAGAACTATAAACACATAATTTCATACCTCTAAAATGAGCAGCTGACTTTGAATGATAAACTTAAAATCCTTAAATACCGTAGAACTTTCCAATAGGAGAGCTAGTGCACAAATGAACACAAAAAGATTGTAGCCTACACCTGGTCATTACAAGGAACTCTTACTAACCATGTATATACTCCATCCTGGTGCGGGTACAATGCCTTGAGGAGGAGGATAAATAACTGGCATATATGTATGGGGCCTTTCTATGGGGCCTTTCTGAGTGAGGAGCAGATAGATATGTTGATTTTGTTAATGACCACGCAGGAAGTCCACCTGTATATGATACACCTGATGAAGGTAAAATGGATAAAGTAGTAGATCCATATGCAGCAGGTCCTATAACAGGGAAAATAGATCCAGCAGATTCAGGCTGAGGATGATGGAACTTGCATCCAACTCCAAATTTACATGGCCCAATGCGCATGTAATAGGGACATGACTTCTCTTCCTAAACAAGTTGCATAAGAAAATTAGATATTAGATCATAGCCTTAATGTAAACATCCAATAGGTAAATCAAGTGACGAAATTTGCATATAGATACAAGCACTAGCAGAGCAAGGATTTTATCATATGGGTCACACAGGATATATAGAAGAAAGTTTTTGCGCTGTTGATACTAAGAAAACTGTCAGTCAAGGTAATGAGCCAAACAAGACAAGGATATGCACCGACGCATGGGAAGTCCCAAAGTGTTCAATGCGACTTGTCCAACACCATGTCTGTCCCATGGATTTAAAATTTGACAAATTGAAAAGAAATTTCTGAAATAATCAATTTGATGTGACTGTAGCAGCAAACAATCTAGCACCAAAAACTAAGTCAAATTAATTTTATCAGGTGAATACAGTTTAGCTGAAAACATATGTACAACACTCATCTATAAATTATCAAATTAAACTTAAAAACAGTAAGTAGAGCCAACTATTAACATTAGTGTATCACCTGCCAGTTTCCCCTCAGCCAACAAAGGACTACTTATGATAGGACTAACAAAATAAATTAACAGCAACATAGCCCCAACTGCATGAGTTATAACACTAGCACATATGTAGTCCAAAAATAGTAATCAGCATCTAAAAGACTATAAGAACACAATTCAATAATAAATCAAATAAAACTATTAGAATTACTAGAATTATATTATCCTAATAATTCATACCATAAACTTGAACAAAATTCACCTGCTCTACCCACACTAACTGTTCTTGCAACTCCAAAATGTTCTGTTTCTCAGCTGCAATGTCCTCCTGCAATTTAGTTTTTTGTTTCTCCCAAGCCAAAAGCCTCTTTAGGCCCTTCTTCTCCCTCTTTGCAACCTCCAAACAGGTTTTCACTAACTCTGATGCACTTAGTTTTGAAGCCTCAATCTTTGCTCTGATTTCTGCATTTTCTGTCTCAAGCCGCCTCACAGCTGCATTTGCACGGTCCACTTGGCCACTTGCTCTTCAGTACAATAGCCCCAACCATTATCATTGAAATTAGGATTAGGATTATGACCCGTTTCATTATTACCTAGTTGGTAATTCAATGGTCTTGTACTCGATTCGTTAATACCCAATTTAGGGGTGTGATCGATATCAGGTTTTGCTGATCGAGGCCTTCGATTTGTACGAATGTGTTTTTCTCTCACAGTGTAACCCATTGAAGTTATAGACGATGTGAAAAACCCTAGAAATGTAAGTGAAATTTAATTAATATAAAACACACAGACATATATGTGTGTGTGATATGCAGATATTATAAAGAATTAGAGATATAAACTTACAGATTCGATGAAGAATCGCACTTGATAAGTGAAAAAATGAAGATGGAGACGGATGAAAGAGTTAGAAAGGCGGGAGATGACTTGAGAGGACGAATATAATTATTTTGGGGAAAAAAGGGGAGTGCAGATACTGAAACGATATGGGGGAAAATTGGTCTAAAAAAAACCTCTATACCGATGGCCAGACGCTGACCGTCGCTATAGATACCCTATAGCGACGGTTCCATGCCGACCATCGCTATAACTGTCTGTGACGTCCCAAAATAGGTATGCATCACCTATTCAGAGTCGTCAAATACATGGTACAGAATACAAGTACAAACTTAATTATACAACCGTCGTGTAATATACGACAATACATAAACTAAAAATTTTAATAGGAATATTGTCATCTAGACAATATCCACACTCAAAGGATTCCTCATTACATTTATTGTCACTCTATTTAACAGAATAGTGATGACTACTAATACTATAATCTGGACCGTCACTCCGTTCCCCGACTAGTCCAGACTACGTTCTCATTTCCTGAAGAGAACAGTGAATGAAAGGGTGAGCTCAACTAGCCCAGTAAGAAATATTATGACCAAGATAATACAGAATAAATTATCATTAGTTTTCAACAATGTTAAACTGATAAAATACAATAGACATCAAGTTTAACTGCAGCGGAACAAGCAATCCAATAGAAGAGTCAAGTAGAGAATGAAATCTACTATCTTCTATGATTTAAAAAGGTTTTTCATCACTTTTATCGCTGAGACTCAGCTTAATAAATAATCCACATCATCATTGCTCTACGACCAAGGGTATTCATTAGTATCACAACCATAAAATATCCATGCACTACGGGCCAAGGATATTCGTGTATTCATCAATGATCATAATCATGTCATAAAACAATTCATCTTTGCACCCTTGGCCGAAGAGAATCCATATCCATAATCATACCAAAAACTGTCCATCAATGCACTACGGGCCAATTAGGACTTTTACCACATCATTTGTAACATTACGGTCATGATTATACCGAATAATCCCTGGTCATAATCATACCAAGTCCATCTATGGACTACAGGCCACAGATGACTTTCAACATAATATACACATGAGGATGATGACAATGATATAAGAATTCAATAAAAACAAGTTCAAGAATTAATTTATCCAGGAACTAATAACGTCCAAATTGTCAACATGACACTTCTTTGTAGAGTAAAATTTAAGAATGCTCAGAAGAATATTTCCATGAAAAGATACTAGATGAAGTGCAAATATCAAGGATATTCCACTAATTTCATGGAGTATAGAAGTCAAAACTTTAACCAACTGAGTATAATAAAGAATGGAATAACAAAAGAAATCACCGGGCATGCGATAGCCGCGCAGACAAAGTTATTCCAACAGTAATAATAAATAATGGAACCGGTCATGCATAACGCAAGCAGACAACATATTCAATAGAATAATAAATAACGGAACCAGGTCAGGCAAAATTTGCACCGGTATACGATGTTCCAATAGAATAATAAATAACGAAACCGAGATCATGCGTAACGCGCACAAAACAGGATGTTCCAAATGAATAATAAAGAATAGAATAATGAAGAATTTCACCATGTATGCGGTGATTTCAGATGATAAAAGTTATTCCAACATAATAATAAAGAATGGAATAACATAAGAATTTCACCAAGTATAGGGTAGTCGCGTGATACAAAGTTATTCCAACCGAATAATAAAGAATGGAATAATGAAGTTCTCTTCATGAATCTACGAAAGAAATAATACCCCCCTTCTTAGTACAACAAATAATATCCCTTACCTTAGAAGAAACCGGATATAGGAGTAGTGAAGTAGCGGTATATTTTTTTTCTTCTCTCTCTATAGTTTTCTCTCTAGAGTTTCAAATTGAATTCGTAAGAAATAATGAAGGAATGAGCTTCTATTTAAATGAGAATAGACCGAATAGTAACTAATTCATGAATCTAACCAGTATTGATTTACTTTTTAAATGGATGGTCCATATTGATTTACTATGCAATAGTAATAAAATATTCTAATAAAATAAAATCTTTTAAATAAACTATAATATATTCTATTTATAATCTAATAAAAGCGAATAACTTTATAAAAGTATTCATTTTTTATATAAAAGCTTTTCTGCGTTTTTATTACATTAATAATACTAATAAAATAAAACTTCATCATCATTATTATAATTCACACTATTAATCGATTGTGTCGCTCCCGAGAAAGAGGGGCTTTCAATAAGGATTTCTCCTATTGGCAAGCAATTAGGGGACCAAACCTCTCTTTGGTAGAACTTAGACATCGTTAATATTGCAAATAATAATATTAATAACTCATCTATCTCAATTATTGATTTAATAATATATAAAATATCGACAATAATTGAATCAAATAACGTGAGATACTATGCAACAATTATTGTGGCAATAATTGAACAAAACCGAGTGACTTCTCACGTAAGCATCAATAATCAATACTGGTGTGCTACTACGCAACCATGCCAGACATCGTACTTTTACTACCGAGTAGTTCAACAGTTTTAACGGTAAAACTTCCGCTGTTATTTTCATAAATTTTTTTTTGTCATTTTCTCAATCTGACAATAATTTCGTTGTGGGGTCCACCAATGATTGTACCGTCATACGGATATTCCCCGACCAATTGAATATTATATAACAACTTGCATACTTTTCAAAATTTCTAAATATTACCCACAAGTATAACATTATCTCAAATCCACACCATAATTTTGAAAAAAAATATTTCGAGAAAATTAAATCTTTATTCGTAAAATTTGGGATTTTACATCGTCGCTATATGTTGAATTTCTAGTAGTGTCAATGTTGAATATCTCTGGACATACATACATATGCATAACATAATATATGCATGATAAACAATAGATGACAATATGATGCAGGGAATAATAATATATACATTCCTAAGTACATTATCATGTAATACATCTCTGTACAGCTAAAATACAGGGAAATGGGGCATATATGCCCAACTACTAACAGAGGCCTATCAAAAGATATACCGAGAATGGGGCACAACCACCCAGTGTCTAACAGAGGCCTATCAAAAGATATAACGAGAATATACATCAGAAGAAAACAGTAGTGTCAATGTCTACATCATCAATCTTGTCCACCTGATGTAACTCCTCCTGAGTCACTGGATCTCCATCAACGGGGATGTCAGACCTACACAATGGAGGATTTGCACTGGCAAAGCCATATGGGTCATCTGAGGGGCCAGCTCCTGAGATTGAAGGATCAAATATATCTGCCTCTGCCGGATCTCTGCCCAAGTGCCGAATAAAGAAATGTGTCCGGTTTAACTGCCAGGTCAAACTATTAATTTATGTCAAATGAGTCAGATCTCTGACATTGGAAATCCAATTTGTCATCATCACGGATCCAGGAACCATATCCCCCATAAACTACATGGCGCGGTCTGGGCTCCAATGGTACGAGGGGACCACCAATGCTGGAACGTAGCCTGGGTATGTGGACCCTCTGACAGTGTAAAACCATTAACACCCATCAAGGGGATATCAATGACGGGTGACTGTGGAACAGGCCAATAACGCCTGGCAGGAGGCAAGATCGGTATACGAATCTCTCATGTGGTGCTCCTATTATTACGCTTTCCTAAATAGAGCTCCCATCCTCCATCTATGAAGATAGGAATCCTACGGGTGGAAATCGCGTACTCGGCACCATTCGGGTATCCATCCTTAAAACCAATGGCCAAGTGCTCCCAAGAATATGGGATCCAACTAATGACATCAGCTGTCAATAACTCCAACTTTAGGCGACAATGAGTGAAACCTTCAACTACAAGGACCTCTGCCAGTATGGAATGATGCCATCGCCGTCTTCGTGGATAGGTCTCCAAGCCTAGCACACTCACATGATGCAAACATGAGAGCCTTTCATAGGCCCTGAACTGCTAACACAAAGGCACACATCTGTTGTCAATCAACACTCTTAACTTGTACATGGGAAAATACAAGAGAAATACTCACCAGCAGAAATGGGTAAAATCCTAGTCAAGCCATGCGAACGCATGCACATAACCCTGAGGAAATAGGCGAAGGTGTAGGAACCCCAATCATACTCTCTGATAAGGTCCACATGTCGTGTGGCGCTCACCAAAGTGAATGACACCATATAAGAGTTATCAGCTATAAAGCAGCCCCTAATGATCATCAGGAACAATCACCCAAGAATGCGATCCATGACTCTCACATCATCGGGTATGGGCTCACTCAACAGCCCGCTTATAGCGTCTATGCTCAATGGACCTGTACGAATGGTCCGGCCCTTGAGCGCCTCAGCCAGAACTCCTAGCTAGGATCGAATAACAGTCAGGGTAATATCCGCCATACATGGCACTAGCACCCCTCCAAACTCCATACCAGTGATAAATCGCCAATCCATCGGCGTCATCATGACCTCACAGTCCAACAAATGGAGAGACTGAGTCTGGTGAAACCAGCGCTCAGACAATGCCCTGAGGTAACCCCAGGGACAACGATGGGGAAGGATGGAGAAGAATGCTCTGAAGCCCCAGCCATACACAATCGCTCTATAATCAGGATGTAGAGCCTGGTATGTGGAGTGAATGCAGAACCAGTTCCCTCTAGGCTATGTAAAGCTAGGAACCTACAATACAAAGCAGATCAACATCAGAATCCTTTACTCCTCATCAATAAGAAAAAAGGGGGAAGATCAAAATCTAGCTTTTACCTTGTTTGCGTGCAAGTAAATCGAGGGGTGTCTACTCAAATCCCATAGAAGCTCTGGGATCAACACCTGAATGCCTGGGAAATCCTTATGGGGAACATATACAGCAGAAGTAGAATCCGCAATCGGAATATCCTCCTCCTCGTCCTCAACGTCCGGCATGTCAACCCGGATAGGACGTATCACTGCCTCCGCCAAACGACAAGGCTGTCTAACAGAATGAGGTCGAAGCACTTCAGAAGCCCTCCTCCACACACCTAAAGTGGTCCTGTGGGAACTACTCGGCTAATCCGAATCCATATATCTGGACAACAAGTCTCTAAATCTCCTCAGAAAGGGTGTGGTAAATTCTAACCTGGAGCTTTTCAAAATGACAGTTTTATGACTACATGCATGCATGCATTATTTTAACATACGTCTATAGTAGAGTTAAAAATACATGACTACCCAATGCCTACGTTTTGGAATTTTTTTACCATAGTCCCCTTGGTAAATAGGACTATGAACATGCACATATGTATGACTAGGTGGCCATTTAGTAGCACACCTGCCCACAGTCATAAACATCCTACATGCATTAATACATCACAATAAAAAATTCGTAAGGGTAACCTAATTACCAGGATTATTTTTCTTTTTCACCTTAGCTCATTTGTCCTCAAATAGGATAAAAAATAGTAGAAAAGGTGCCAATTTGACTTTTTCAAAAGTTAATTTTTTCACATTATTATGTTCAGCATGGTTTAATACTAACATTTGCTATGTTGAATATTTTTTTATCACATCATATGCGCATGCATATTCACTACTATATGGATAGACGCATTTCATATCATAAGTCATTTTCCAACGGATAAAAACTGGAAAAGATGTGACGCCCCCAAATCCGGGCATCTTCCAACCTGACAGATGGTGCTACACGGTACTACCATTCACACATACATTCAATTGAAAAGTCTCAAAATAACGAATATGTTTTCTATATATTCAAAATAATATTACACTTCCCCAGGTTCTTTATAACCAATACATTCGTTCTTGTCATAATATTCAATATATTACAAACATTCACCTATACTATTACATAAGAAATCTAATGGTTCATCTTCTCCTTGCCCTTATCCTTGCCGAACCCTTCGGTCCGTTCGATCTTAGTTATGTTCATATGGTTCAAGCAAGAGTGAGCATGACTAGCTCAGCAAGTACAACAATTCTAATAAACAACATGCTTGAAACATAGAACTCGTATATCTTCAATAAATGAACAATAGTTACAAAGTACTATCGATAATTCAAAATAGAACTTCTTTTCATTCAAAACATTTTACAACAACAATATTCAATAAAACATAATTTTTGGTCCAAGACCTTGAGCATTTCATAAGTTCTTTTGAAAAGGACATCCTGACACTAAGTCCGTAAATCCGGCATTACTTACGAGCACGTCTAGGTGATCAACCTATAGTACTCTATGTTGATCAACACTACATTCATTAAACGTGTAAATGTTTAAGTTGTGGCAACCTCACGTGCCTGTCGTTAAACGACAAAAAAAACATTTTAGCATACTCAGTCTTCGTTTGAAAACCACACCAATATAACTCGGTAAAAATTAACCATGCTTGATTGAAACATAATATAAGTCTAGCCGAAAGAATTGGCTTTGACTTCATCATACAAGACTTCATGCGTAAGGATACATAAATTACAAAGCTTGTCCAGACTGAACTGGAACAAGGGTTAGAATACTTGCCTTTAGCGTTTGCTTACTGTTTATAACACGTACACTTTAAGTCTCTAATTCTCTACAATACATGATCATATAACATACCACATTAGGTCATATATAATTTAAGTATGTATACTACTATATCTTACCCTTTCTTCTCAATCTAATCTTGACTTAGATTTGTTACTATTTTTTTTGGCTTCTTATTATGTTGTTCTTACATTGCCATTACATGTTCATTAAATTGCACTTCTCTTATCACCCTATAATGATAGAGATGAAGATGTATTAGACAAAAGTATTACCCTTGAAGACTAGTACTTCTCTTCTCTTTGAAAATCTAGCAAAGAATGCTTTGGCTTATAAAGTGCTTATTCTCTCTAACACTTAAGTTGATTTATAATGGATGAAATTTGAACAATGAATAATGACTAGCAACTTCTTCTATTTATAGGAGAGCCAAGGTGAGGGCATACTAGTCATTAATCACCCCACCTCCTCAACTAACCTCCTTACTATTCATCTACTTAACCACTAAGTAAACTTGCTAGCCACTCATCTTTCTTGCTTAACACAACACTTGATCATCACATAAAGTACTTGGGCATCACATAAAATTCTTGCCCATCAATTTACCCATGGGTTGGTCCATGGATCCTAATAAATTGGATCAATGCTTTGGGCTTAAATTGCATAACTTAACTTAGCTTTGGGCTTGCACACCCAATTCCTATTGGACTTCTACCAATATGCTAATAATCCTACAAGTCCATTCCATTTAATTAAAAACCTTGACATATATACTATACGTATAATTCTCGTACTCTAACTCGTATATTTATTTGTAATATACGTTATTCCATTCTCCATATATATTCGTATAATACTTCATATTATACTTGCTTTCAATACCTCGTATAATATATACTCATCCTATGATCAATACATTTTCTTCTTAACGCTTCATATTCCTAACGTTCTCTAACTGAGTTCGCATGCGAAATATTGTGTTTTTCATACTTAGATTATTATTATATAATCCATCTCACCTTGATAATATAACGTTACGTATTTATCGGAAGTTCAAAAATAATTCCCGAGCGGAAATCGATGAATAGTGTTTTTCAGAAAATTTCTCGGAAAGCTTTTATTTTTGTCTTAGAAATTCAAACACTTTAATTCTCTCACGTAGTTAAAATACTACGACATTTCAACGTTTTTAGGTTATAGAACGACATTCATCTTATCAACACGTAATAATAATAAATAATATTATTTTATTCATTATTAAAAGTATTTACAAAAGGTTTGATTTTCTAGGGCGTTACACTCTCTCCCCCTTATAAGGATTCTGTCCCCAGAATCTCGCTATATATAAACAAAAATTTCACAAACAATTGAGGGTAATTCTTTTTCATCTTTTCTTCTAATTCCCACGTTGCTTCTTCTGCATCGTGGTTCTTCCATATCACCTTCACGGAAGGTATGACTTTATTCCGCAAAACTTGTTCTCTCCTATCGACAATTTAAATCGGCGTTTCTTCGTACGATAAGTCCTTCTCGATATGAATAGGCTCATATTCTATCACGTGTTTATAATCTGGCTTATAAGGACGTAACACGGATACGTGGAACACATTATGTATTCGTTCTAGGTCTGGAGGTAATGCTATCATGTAAGCTACCTCACCCACCCGTTTTAATACCTCAAAGGGTCCTATAAACCTCGGACTTAACTTTCCTTCTTTCCAAAATGTATCTTTCCTTTCAAGGGAGATACCTTTAGAAATACGTACGAATCTACTTCAAATTCTTTATTCTCTCTATGCGAATCTGTAAACTTCTTCTGTCTATCTTGATCTGCTAAAAGACGCATTTGTATCATCTTGACAATGTCCGCTGTTTGCTGTACCAATTTTGGTCTTAGCATTCGGTGTTCTCCTACCTCATCCCAATACAGTGGTGTTCTGCATTTTCTTCAATACAAAGCTTCGTAAGGTGGCATACATATGCTTGCATGATAACTGTTGTTATACACAAACTCTACTAATGGTAGATGATCATCCCAACTACCCTTGAAATCCATGACGCAAAATCTTAGCATATCTTCTAACGTCTGAATTATTCTCTCGCTCTGTCCATCAGTTTGTGGATGATACGCCGTACTCAGCTTCAACTGCGTTCCCATCTGCTCTTGTAGACTTCTCCAAATGTTCGATGTGAATCGTGGATCATGATCTGACACAATCTATACTGGTAATCCATGTCTGGAAATTATTTCCTTAACATAGAGTCTAGATAACTGATCTAAGTAATATTTAACCCTAATTGGCAAAAAGTGAGTCAACTTCGTTAATCGATCCACTATTACCCAAATCGCATCATACCCTTTTGTTGTAGTCGGAAGTCCTACCACAAAATCCATCGTGATATTCTCCCACTTCCACTCTGGAATTTCCAATGACTGTAACAAGCCACTTGGTCGTTGATGTTCGGCCTTAACTTTCTGGCAAGTTAAGCACCTACTCACGTACTCTGTTATCTCTCTCTTCATGTTCGGCCACCGAAAACTTTGTCGGAGGTCTTGAGACATCTTAGTACTACCAGGATGAATCGAAAACCTCGATTTATGAGCCTCTTATAACACTTGCTCCTTTAATTCTGTCTCATTCAGAACCCAAATTTTTCCTTCAAATCTTAATAATCCCTCATTATCAAGACTGCACTTAATATCTTTTTCATTGGCTAGCCGCCCCTTTATCCGGTCACACTCATCAATTTTGAGTTGCACCTCCTTAACTCTTTCTACGATGGTAGATTGCATCTCCGTTCAAAACAGTATTGGTCCTGCTTCACTTGGCAGCTTCACCTCCAATTCCATCCTAGCCATCTCTGTTATTAACTCAGTTTGAGTCGTTAACAAAGATAACTTTTCCCGACCCTTCCTACTTAAGGCGTCGGCAACTACATTGGCTTTTCTAGGGTGATGTAAGATTTCACAATCATAATCCTTTATCAACTCCAACCATCTCCTCTGCCTCATATTCAACTCCTTCTGTGTGAAGATATATTTTAGACTCTTGTGGTCCGTGTATATCTCACATTTTTCTCCATAAAGATAATGTCTCCATATCTTTAGAGAAAAAACTACTACGGCCAGTTCCAGATCATGAGTTGGATAAACTTTCTCATAATCCTTCAACTGCCTAGATGCATACGCAATGACATTGCCATGCTGCAGGAGCACGCAACCAAGTCCTCTGTGTGAAGCATCGCTATAAACTACAAAATTTCATGTGTCATCATGCAATGACAAAATAGGCGCTTCAATCAACCTCTTCTTCAGTTCTTGAAAACTTTCCTCACATTTATCAGTCCACGCATATTTCACTGTCTTCCTTGTCAAGTTAGTCAACAAAGTAGCTATCTTCAAAAAATCTTGGATGAATCTCCGATAGTAACCCGCTAACCATAAGAAACTCTGCACCTCAGTTGGCATTTTCGGTTGTTCCCAATTCATCACGGCTTCCACCTTCGCTGGATCTACTGAAATTCCCACATGGTCACTGACATAACCTAAAAATTATACCTTTTCTAACCAAAATTCACACTTAGTGAATTTCACATACAACTTCTCCTTCCTTAGTGTCTCAAACACTAATCTTAGGTGTTCAGCATGATCTTCTGGCGTCTTAGAATATACTAGAATATCATCTATAAACACCACTACGAACTTGTCCAAATATTATTTGAATACTCTGTTCATCATATCCATAAATGCAGTTGGTGCATTTGTCAACCCAAATGACATCACCAAAAACTCGTAATGACCATAACGAGTCCTGAATACTATCTTTGGTACATCCTCCTTCCTAACCTTCAACTGGTGATACCCCGTTCTTAAATCTATTTTAGAAAAATAGTTATCCCCTTTCAACTAATCAAAGAGATCATCGATCCTGGGAAATGGGTATTTATTCTTTATCGTTAACTTGTTCAACTCTCGATAGTCGATACAAAGTCTTAACAATCCATCCTTCTTCTTGACAAACAGTACCGGTGCTCCCCACGACGAAACACTCAGTTGAATGTACTTCCTGTCCATCAGTTCTTGTAACTGCACCATTAACTCCTTCATCTCCGTTAGTTCCCAAAGAGGCACAATATGGATCTAGAAGGGGGGGTTGAATAGATCCTTAGAATTTCAAAATACTTTTTCTCTATTAAGTTGTATTGCTCATTAATTTAGCATATGACAAACTTAAGAATCTTTTCAAGCACAAATGGAATAAGTAAAAGATCCCCTTCATTGATATATTCATAATCATACATACATTGTTCGTAGAGTTAGTTCAAGTGGTAAGTAAGCGGTTAACACATACATAGCAGCTTATAGCAGCTTAATGTACATAATATAAATGACATAAAAGTAAAAGACACAAGGGTTTTAAGTGGTTCGGAGACTCAAGCTCCTAATCCACTCTTCCGCTTTCAACTAGCGTAATTTCCACTAAGGAAGGCAAGTACCACGAATCACTAAGATTCCTTCAAGGCCGTGACCTTGGGACTTCAGCTCACTAAGAACTCTTCAAGGCTAGCAGCCTTGGAACTTCTCTAGTTCCCTAGGAACTCTTTAAGCCTAGCAGACTTGGAACTTCATTTAGTCCCTCTGGATAAGGACCCCTCAGGCCCTGGCTTCTTGTTGTTGTAGTTGTTGATGTTGTTGGTGCTGAGCTGCTAAGATGTCATTAAGCTCTGAACATCTTTTGTACTTAGCAGCTTGGTGTGGTCCTCTTTGCATTCTGCTTCGAGTCTGGACCACATCTTCGATGGTGTAGCTGATCTTTACTCTTTTCAGCTCATCTTCATCTGATGTCAGCTTTGCACTATCACCATCTGGATTTGCTAAGTCCTTGAGCTTTTGGTAGACTTCTTCTGGCACTTAGTAGTCCTTGAGCCTTTCTTGAATGTTTTGCAAACATAGTTCTGCACTTGTTCAGTTTTAGCTTTAGGTTCATGGTGATCTGTAGAGTGGCTCTCTTGATCTTCTTTGTACTCAGCCACTTTCCTGAATGCTATCTTTTTGGCCTTCTCGGCTATCAATATGGCTGCCATCTTTAGTGGCATTCTCATCTTTGTTGAGTGAAGCTTTGATCTGTATGAGTCCTTCTTCAAAGCTGCTTCACTTCCACCTTAGTAATCTCACTGTCACTGAGACTTGTTCTATTGATCTTTGGCGGAACTCGTAGAGTCAATAATAGCATTCATCAACTCAACGATTCTGCAACTTCACAATCATTAGCAACTCTAGATCTTTGAAGCTCATTGATTTATACTACTTCCCAATCTTCCCGTTGGAAAGTAGCGGTTGAAAGCTATTCAAATTGCCTCGCAGATCTCGAGTTATTTGGTGCAGACTGCAGATCTAACATGACATCTTTTTTCGACTTTCTTCGACAATGCGTTCATTGTTTCACCAACCCCGCCGATATGTCACTTTGATATCTTGGGCAGGTCGACGACTTTATTTCACCCTTCTGATTTCTCGATCAGAGGTTGTCCTTGCATCGATGCTCTCAATAAGCTCTTATCCGAATATTACCCATCAGATTGAACCGTTGCCAATGCTTCAGTCTTCACCTATTCGAACTCTATGATTCTGATGCATGTCTTCATGGACCTGATCGTAGTGTCTTGTTGACTGGTAGAGACAACACTACGATCTTGAGGATTGTTCACTTGATCTTCAGTGTAAAACATCTCTTCCTCTTTTTGTGTAGTGCTTCATCATTTCTATTTGCCTTGACTATTCTCAGGTACTGATGTCTTGATTCCTTGCTCTGGCCTCTTCTGAATAATAAGACACTTCAGATTTGTGGCGTGTTCAGCTTGCTTTCTCCTTATGATCTCTCGTTCACTTATCATCAATGGGTGACCCAATGCTTAATCACTTTAGCCTTGTTATTCAGAGAGTCGACCAAGATCTCGTGTGTACTCCATCGGTTCCTTCTTTGTTTGGCAAACACTACGATCCCTGGTTACTTCCAAGATCGTTGTCATCTTTCCACTTGATGATACCATCGCATATGCCGACTTTCCTTAGTCGCCATGTAAGTCTTCCTCTGATCTCTTTGTGGAAGACTTCATCTCAAATGGCTTCATAACTCAATCTAGGCGTTGATTGGGTTGTTGCTTAGGTCTTCTATTAGCTTGCATGCCATTCGTTGAGTGCTCTCTGGTTTCCTTCAGGTGGGACGTATCTATGCAGTGCCAACCAGAGGTTTCATTTCTTTGGATATTCAGGGAGTGCTCATTTGTTGAGAATCGTATTTTCTCTACGATTCTTCTTTGGCATTGTGAGCACATCTGTTGAGGTCTTAGTTCGCAGACTCACGATTCACTTTTGTCTATGCAGACACTCACACGACTCGAGATCGAGATCTTGACACTCACGATTTCGTCGTTGTGCTTGTTGTCTTCATCGATCTTGCTTTCGACTCACGATTTTCGCCTTTGGTATGATTAGTAGACTCTACAGACTCGAGTGTAGTCTATGATTCTTGACTTGGCTTTGGCAGATACTTATTTCGGCAGTAAAGGTGTCGCCCTCACGATTTCGAATACGACTTCCTCAAGAGACTATAGACTCGAGGAAGTGCTACTCGACACACTACGATCCTTCCTCGTCTCTCCCGGATAGTCTACAAACTCGAGATCTACTATCTTCAGACTACGACGATTCGCCTCGATAGCTCTCGAGTTATTCTCGACTCTCCGGTAGACTACGATTTCAGTGCAAAGGCTCGACGATCGAGACATGCCTATCTATTACATCATAAGATCAACCTAACATGCTTGATCTTTCTATATTTATAGTCCTTGTACATCATTTCTTTTTAAGGACTTTACAAAGTTGTTTTTTTACTTATGTGTAGATCAACCTAACACATTTGATCAATTCATTCTAAGTCCTTGTACATATGTTTCTATTATCTATCAAAGGACTTTTACAACTTTTCTTAATGCAAGCATACTTGCATATTCATTATATATATATATATATATATATATATATATATCATAATCAAATCATATATAAATAGGAATATCATTCACATGCATATTCCCGATAATCTCCCCTATTTGATTATGATAAAAACAATAAGTGCATATGCATGTTATGAATGAATCTTATATACAAATGATAATTTGTATTTCTAAAGCAGATAATCATGAATGTCATTATATAATGATGTGAAATTTATATAATACATCGACATTTTACATCCTGGATCCAAAACATACCTAACTTGTTAGAAATGTACCTCTTTGGCTCCTGTATGCTTCAAAAATGTCTGTTGATCAGCTATTCATCTGTTTGATTCCTATGCTCCTACTCCCCTGGGATGTGGAGCTATTCCGTTCTCCTTTTTCTGGTTCAGGCTCTAGCTCCCCCTCAGCCTTAGGCTCATGCTCCTTTGGCTCCCCCTCGGATGATGATCTTCTTCTTCAACTTCTTCTTCTTCTTCTTTCTTAACTTGTTTCTCCTTGCTCTTTCTAGAGTGCCTCTTGTTCTTCCCTTTTCTATGCCTCTTTTCTCTCCCCTTTTGTCATTAATCATTTTGAGAGAGTCGCCCATGTTGGACATAAGTCGCTCCATCGTAGAGGAGTTACCAACTTCAATCTTGAGTTCTTGTTGGCTTAATTCAAGTTGCATGGAGAAAGACTGATTTATGTTGTCAATCTTGTCAGAGAGGACTTGGAGTTTCTCTTCATTTATCTTTTATGCTCAGTAGAGCCTCAAATTTTTTCGATCATGTATGGCCTTGAGATAGATGTGATCTCTCTCTTTGATTTTGAGAGATACATCACCACCATAGTGGCTTGGATTCTCTCTTGAACTAAGTTATCTTGCTTCATCAACCTCTTCGACTCTTCTATAATTAGAGATATTTTCTCAATCAATTTCATCGAGAATTCCTCAATAGCTCCCGCTCCATAGGATTTTGATCATCAGTTGGGCAACTTTTTTGTTGAACATTAGATTGGACTCTACGATTTTCATCCTTGGACAAATTTTTGAAAGTGTTGAGAATCTTAAGAATCGTTGAGTACCAATCGATATTGGAAGATGAAGGATGTTAGATAATAGTGCTTTGAAGCGATGATGGAGGCTTCTCATTTTGACTTGAACATTATCGGTGGTAGAGTGAAGCAGACTCTATGATTATCTCTCCTTGGCCATAAACCTTTTTCCTTCAGAGTCCACTCTACGATCATAGGGAATATAATGATTGCCAAAGATGTCGAGAGACTTTGTAATGGGGCTTGTCATTGATCATCATGGTTGCAAACTTCTTTACCCCAGGAAAGTTTTGTGACATAAGTTCTAAATTTGGAAACTAGAGAGTAGCACCAAAGTAAGTAACTCTCATCTCTCATTATGTGCTTTAACCAAGGCATCCATGGAAGAACCATCTCATCGGAAGATCTTCATAGTTATACAGTATTGTTGTGCAATCTAACTCCATATTTTTCCAGTTATGAAGCACTTCATCTGTAGTCATCCTTACAACTCGAAGTTGTTCATTTCCATGATTTATCCATCTTGTTGGTGGTTCTCACTGGTGGCTCATCAAAGACTTCCACTACAATTCTTCCGCTAATTTCGGTCGAGAGAGAGAACATGATAGTATTCTAGTTCCTCGATTTCGATGTGCGTAATTAGAATCTTTTCTATCTCTTCCCTTTTGAGCTTGAATTTCTTTGATTTCTTTCATCGATTCATCAATGAATTCTTCTTCATCGAATTTTTATTTTCTAAGTCTTCTTCAACAACATCTTCCTTGGATTCATCTTCTTCATTACTAGTCTCATCTTCTTCACTCTCTTCCTGTGATTCAGATCCATCATTACTTAATTCAACGATTTTGGTAGATTGGTCATTTCTCTTCTTTGAGACAACTTAAGCAAGTAGTCTGTGACTCTTCCTTCTTTTGGGAGGTTCAACTATGGGTGAGTCAGAGTCTTCTTCTTCTTCAGACTCTGAGTCCTGTGAGTCATCAGACAGACTTCCTTGATTTTCATCATTGACAGGAGCAGGTGTTTCTTTTTCGAATTCATCATCTTTTGAGCCATCATGAAGGCTTGTTGGAGCACTTACATTTTGAGATTTAGATGGGTCATTTTGCAGCTTCTCTTTATCTTCAGAGTGAGTACTCTGAGAGTTGGTCACTGGACTTGCATATTTCTTTTCTTCATCATCAACCTTGGTTCTTTCTTCCATAGATTCAACTTCTTCTTCATTGTTGAACTTGCTCCTTGAAGGTTCAATCTTTGAACTTTCAGTTCCTTTCTCATCTTTAGACTCTTCATGTTCTTCTTGGTTGGATGGACTTTCCTGGGGAGCTAGGGCTGATTTCTTCATCACTTTTGCTTTCTTCTTGGGTGGTTCTTAGAGTAGTCTGTTACTCCTTCTTTTTGGGTTTTCAGCAGTAGATGCTTGTTCTCCTCCTGCTCCTTGTTTCTTCTTGTCAGTGGAGACATGTCTTGACAAAGCCTCTGCATTCTTCACATTCTTAGGCTTCTTCTTTGTCAGTGTTGCAGCAACTGATGCAGAGTCATCAGACTCAGAGCTTTCCACCTCTTTTGCTTTTCTCTTCTTTGTAGAGACTTTTTTACTGATTCCAGTTTGTGTTAGCCTCCTATTTTCCTTTGGGTTTTTCTTCCAATTCACAAACAGTTGTTGTGACATTACTTTGTGCACGTTCAGAGGTTCTCCCTCATCATCCTTGATCTTGCTTCCCAGCTTCTTCTTCATCACAATGCTCAGCAGTCTTCCATGAAATACTTTTGTAAGTGGTTTATTTGTAGATTTCTTCAACTCAGCTTTTTCTATCCATTAAGAGATTTGGTCGAATAGGACAACTCCAAAGTTGATCTGCTTCTTCAGAACTATGGCAGACATAATCTTCAACTGCTGGTCAAGTACAGTGTCGTGTGTAGTGTCTTTGCATAGTATACATTTTCCCACTATCTCAGCAAGGAACTTAAATTTCTCTGGAAACTCCTTTTTCTTCATGTCCTTCAAACTAGGGTTTCTTTGGTACCCCATAATCTCCTTTGCTTTCTCAGTGTCAATCTCATCAAGGTTTTTCAGTCCTAGGTCAGGAAAATCTAGGCATTGGTTGATATCGGATGATTTCAGTTTTAGAGACTGACCTTTAACCTTGGTTGAAAGAGTTCTGACATTTATGGATGCATTTGAGTAGAATTCCTTAACTAGTTCAGTGTATACTCGAGTGCTTGCCTCAAGACATTCTGAGAATCCAGCTTTCTTCACGAGTTCAAGAATGTCTCTGAACTTCTTTTGGGATTTCTCAAATGACTTGGTTCCGAGTTGAATGCCAGTGATTACTCGCCAATCTTCCATTTGAATGATTCGAGGAATATGGATATTGATTAAGGGAGATTTATGAAGTATGGCTGATTGTGATTTGAACTCTTGAAGTTTTAGTTGTTTGGCTTCGAAGAGAATTCTAGGGTTCGAAAATGGGAGGGAGAGAGGTTCAATGGATTTTGGTAACTGTTTGCAGATTTTGAATTTGTCTTTATTGCAGTTCCTTCTTACACTGCATACGTTATGACGTGTCAACTAGTCATTGGTTGCATGATGCCTAGTAACGAGCTGTAACTCCTCAGTAACTTGTCAGTTAGCTGTCTCTTTGAGAAGAGTGGACGTTTGATTGACGTTGATTGACCTTTGACCTCTTGAGTTCGTAGAGTAGCATGATAGGATAGCTATTGACTCTACGTTTTCCTTTATTGACTCAACGATCAATTCTCTGAAAGATGTTGCAGTGGATGGTTTTGACATATCTCCTTATGTTGAAACTGCATAGCTCAACCACTGGTGTACCCCAAGCCAGTTTGGGCACTTAAGTTCTGATGTGCGTTTGCAAGATATCTTTCCAAACTGTATTTGAACTAATCTCTTCATACTTCAGAATGGTAGTGCAATTATCTCGTTCTTCCAAGCTCCTCATGAGCTAGTGTCTTCTGGTAAGTCTGCTATCGTCGAGTCTGCTTCTGCGATTGTTGAGTTTTCACTATGATCGTTGAGATTGTATCACGATCATTGAGTTCTCTTAAAACTCTATTCTACAATCATTGACTGACTTGGTCCTTGAGATGAACTTTACTAAGCATTCCTTCTGGGTCAAGGTAGCTAAGGAAGGGCCAACCTCTTAGAGTGAGCTAAGGGTCAGGTTTGTCCCTAAGGCACTTTCCAGATGAAATACTTTAGAAGTGATTTGCACTGATATCTCATTTGACCTTTTCTGTTGGGGAGTCCCTCTTCCAACTTTAGACATTCATTGGGTCGCAATTGTGGTGTCCTCCTGCTCTTGCACTACGATCAGATGTTTGATCGTAGGCACTCCACGATTTTGAGTTGGGTGGCTGAAAGGTTATCAGTAGTACGTTTTGAGACGTTCCTACTGACTATGGATCTTCATTTGGTTCATCATCCACAAGGTTTTGGGACTCTATAGCCGGTACACAGCTCCATAGTATATCTCTGATGGTTTAGAGCTTCAGATCATTAGCAGAGATCACCGCTTCCCCATAGTTGATACTATCTTCTCAAAGAGACCTAAGTTCTTCTTCTTCATGTGTAGCAGAAGGCAACCATACATATCTCATTCTGGATGAAGTCATTAAATCTTCTTGTATCGTAGAAATGGGCATTTTCAGGATTGATCATTCTATGATCCTTTGATATCACTACGAACGTAGTATTTCTTCTCAGTTTGTGCTTGCTGAGTTCTGCTTCCATAATGAGTTCCTCATGATTGATGCTCGATGATCCTCTGTAGTCAGCTTCCTTGAGGATTCTTCTCTTATGACATGCTTTGCATGATTGAGCATGTAAGACCCTTTTCTTCTTATGTTGAATGGCCTACTTCCATACAAAGATAAGCAGCCATGTGAGCTTTATTCAGATTGGCTCAGTAGGTCTTCAAGAATAGGCTTTGACATATAGGAATTTTATCAGAATCATTTCGAACATATCTTAAGCCTTCATTTGGTTGAATCTTTTTCGATCAAGTCTTCTGCTTTAGCATTCCTTAGTGTGGTCAGATAGACTAAGTACCTACAGGTTATAAATTTCTATTTTTGGTACCCATGGTTAAGTGGGTCCTGCTAGGTTATTTTTCTAAACTTCTGTTCCTCATATATTTAGATAATCATCATATTGATCACCAACAGTCATATTCATGCATGTAACTCATTTAGATAATACATTTTGAGATGCATGAAGGTGAGTGTGTGTAAGATTTGCTATTTTAATAAAACACTCTTTTTCTTTGATGGTTTCATCATTTGTTTGGTTATGTTCACAGAGTTTAAATGTTCTTAGAGTGAGAATCAACTCTACGAATTATTTGTATCTGGTTGATTCATGGAGGTGATCAGTTTCTACAAATCATCAAGATACTTTTGCAGGACTGATCATACTCTATGTGTTATCAAACACTTAGAACATAGGTTTGTACATACATGCTAACCCATCAGCAAAGATTACTTCACATAAAATTAATTTAACCTGTAATGCTCTTATGACCCATTTCGGATTTCTTTCAAGATGTCATCTTCAACCTAAAACTTGGATGGAGAGAAAGTTTATCGGCAATTGGGTTTCCATCCTCAGTGTACTTTCTCTATTCACCTTTTTAGGTAGATTATGATTTCTTGAAAGAATACTGTTATAGTTCATGAGTAAGGTGCAAATCTGATGTTCATATCTATGTTTAGCGAGGAACCATACCTTTTTGCTATTAGTTTCATAACAGTCATTTATCTTAGATATACTGAGTTTAGGCATTGATGTGCATGTTTTCTCATTTGTTTCTGACAGCCAGTTGCTCCAGTTGATCTTCAGTCACTCGGTTGAGGTCTTGAAGATACAAGCTAAGAGAGTGTCAGCATCTCTAATTCTTTGACATCCTTGAGTTCACAAGATTTACATCCACCGCAGTTAACCGCATACATAAGGTTCGAGAAGTTCTTCTTTCTTTGGATAAGCATTACTTAGCATGTATGGCCTTTTCATCTTTTTTCATGCTTTGGTGGATGTTTGAATCTTTTTGTTGATATCTCTTGAGCTTTCTAATTTCGGTCTTCGACAACAAGATTGACATCGAGCAAGGATTAATCTTGTTGATATGGCAATCAAGAACATGGACCAATCTGAGCAGCTTGTGTGTATATACACATTTACTCGCATACAATATTTCCAACGTGTGAGCTCATCCGCATACAACAAGTGACTTACTACTAAACTAAGTTTAGAACAATGTTTGTGCCTAGTATCATACTCAAAGTGATTAGCTTTTGAATATAGCATGAGAACACGCTTCTCGATACCAATTGTTAGTTCCTAAGAGGCACAATATGGATGTGTAGAAGGGGGTTGAATAGATCCTTAGAATTTCAAAATACTTTTTCTCTATTAAGTTGTATTGCTCATTAAGTAGCACATGACAAACTTAAGAATCTTTTCAAGCACAAATCTGGAATAAGTAAAAGATCCCTTCATTGATATATTCATAATCATACATACATTGTTCGTAGAGTTAGTTCAAGTAGTAAGCAAGTTAAACATATATAGTCATTGTTATAATAGTTAATGTACATAATATAAATGACATAAAGTAAAAGACACAAGGGTTTTAAGTGGTTCAGAGACTCAAGCTCCTAATCCACTCTTCTGCTTTCAACTAGCAAGGATTTCGACTAAGGAAGGGCAACACCCTGAATCACTAAGATTCCTTCAAGGCCAGTATCCTTGGGACTTCAGTTCACTAAGAACTCTTCAAGGCCGTGACCTTGGAACTCTCTAGTTCCCTAGGAACTCTTCAAGCCCAAAGAGCTTGGAACTTCATTTAGTCCCTCCGACAAAGACCCTCAGCCCACGGCTTCTTGTTGTTGTAGTTGTTGATGTTGTTGGTGCTGAGCTGCTAAGATGTCATTAAGCTCTGAACATCTTTTGTACTTAGTAGCTTGGTGTGGTCCTCTTTGCATTCTGCTTCGAGTCTGGACCACATCTTCGTTGGTGCAATTGATCTTTACTCTTTTTGCTCATCTTCATCTCGAAATCGCCTATGCACCATCACCATCCGGATTTGCTAAGTCCCCGAGCTTTTGGTAGACTTCTTACGGCACTTAGTAATCCTCGAACCCTTCTTGAATGTTTTGAAGACATGGTTCGCACTTGTTGTTTTTTCAACTTTTAGGTTCATGGTGATCGTAGAGTGGCTCTCTTGATCTTCTTTGTACTTTCGACCACTTTTCTCGAATGCTATCTTTTGGCCTTCTCGGCTCTCAGCTTTGCTACCATCTTTAGTGGCATTCTCATCTTTGTTGTGTGAAGCTTTGATCTGTATGAGTCCTTCTTCAAAGCTGCTTCACTTCCACCTTGGTAGTCTCACTGTCATTGAGACTTGTTCTATTGATCTTTAGTGGAACTCGTAGAGTCAACAATAGCATTCATCAACTCAATGATTCTGCAAATTCACAATCATCAACAACTCTAGATCTTTGAAGCTCTGTTGATTTATACTACTTTCCAATCTTCCCGTTGGAAAGTAGCCGTTTAAAGCTATTAAAATTTCCTCGCAGATCTCAAGTTATTTGGTGCAAACTGCAGATGTGATATGATATCTTTTTCTGACTTCTTTACACTGAAGTCTGCTATTTCACCAACCTTGTCAGATAAGTCACTTTGATATCTTGGGCAGGTCGACGACTTTATTTCACCCTTCTAATTTCTCGATCAGAGGTTGTATTTGCATTGATGCTCTCAATAAGCTCTTGTCCGAATATTACCCTTCAGATTGAACCATTGCCAATGCTTCAGTCTTCAGCTATTCGAACTCTACGATTCTGATGCATGTCTTCATGGACCTGATCGTAGTGTCTTGTTGACTGGTAGAGACAACACTGCGATCTTGAGGATTGTTCACTTGATCTTCAGTGTAGAACATCTCTTCCTCTTTTTGTGCAATATTACATCATTTCTGTTTGCCTCGACTATTCTCAAGTACTGATGGCTTGATTCCTTGCTCTGGCCTCTTCTGAATAACAAGACACTTCAGATTTGTGGCGTGTTCAGCTCGCTTTCTCCTTGTGACCTCCCGTTCAGTTATCATCAATGGACTGACCCAATGTTTAATCACTTTAGCCTTGTTATTCAGAGGCTGACCAGTATCTCAGTGTGTACTCCATCAGTTCCTTCTTTGTTTGGCAAACACTACGATCCTGGTTACTTCCAAGATCGTTGTCATCTTTCCACTTGACAGCTACTACATATGCTGACTTTCCTTAGTTAGTTACAGAAGTCTTCCTCTGATCTCTTTGTGGAAGACTTCATCTTAAATGGCTTCATAACTCAATCTGGATGTTGATTGGGTTGTTGCTTAGGTCTTCTGTTAGCTTGCATGCCATTCGTTGAGTGCTCTCTAGTTTCCTTCAGGTGGGACGTATCTATGCAGTGCCAACCAGAGGTTTCATTCCTTTTGATATTAAGGGAGTGCTCATTTGTTGAGAATCGTATTTGCTCTATGATTCTGCTTTAGTATTGTGAGCACATCTGTTGAGGTCTTTGTTCTGCACTCTACGATTCAGCTTTGGCTGTGCAGACACTATGACTCTGAGATCAGATCTTGACACTACGATCTCTGTCGTTATGCTTGTTGTCTTCATCTGATCTTGCTCGACTACGATCTCTGCCTTTGGTATGATTAGTAGACTCTAAAACTCTGAGTGTAGTCTACGATTCTTAACTTGCTTTTGCAGATACTTTCGACTTTGCGGCTCGCTCTAAATTTGTCTCTCTACGATTTTGAATATGACTTCCATAGTAGACTACGGCTCCGAGGAAGTGTTACTCGACACAATACGATCCTTCCTCGTCTCTCCTGGCAGTCTACGAACTCTGAGATCTACTATCTTGCAGACTACGATTCTGCCTCGATAGCTCTCGAGTTATTCTTGACTCTCTTGGCAGACTACGATTTTTGGTGCAGTGCTCGACGATCAGACAAGCCTATCTATTACATCATAAGATCAACCTAACATGCTTGATCTTTCTATATTTATAGTCCTTGTACATCATTTCTTTTTAAGGACTTTACAAAGCTGTTTTACTTATGTAGGATCAACTTAACACATTTGATCAATTCATTCTAAGTCCTTGTACATATGTTTCAATTATCTATCAAGGGACTTTACAGCTTTTCTAAATGCAAGCATACTTGCATATTCATATATATATATATATATATATATATATATATATCATAATCAAATCATATATAAATAGGAATATCATTCACATGCATATTCCTGACAAAATCTACCGATAATTTACAACCCCGTATATCTACACAACAACTCCTATGAACATCTTCCACAAGAATTATTTCTTCATTTGCTACCTTAATATTTAAAGGTATAGACAACTTTTCAGGAAGTAATCCTAAGCATCTAGCAAAATAACATGCTATAAACGAACAAGTAGCACCCAAATCAAACAGCACGTAAGCATTTATGTCGTTGATCGAAATAATACCTGCGACGACGTCCCCTGATGCAACTGCATCTTGGACTGTCATTCTAAAGGTACGGCCCATCGGCTTACCCGGCTGCGCTGGACCACTAATAGTTAACTTACTGCTACTAGTGCCCCAGTTCCCATCCGTCCCCTTCTTTGGGCTGTTCTTTGCAATGTGGTCAGTTGACCCACACACAAAGCATTCGTGGTTCTTTTTTTGACTTGGACAGTTAGGCGAAATGTGCCCTTCCTGTCCACAGTTGTAACAGACGGCCTTCCCTTTTAGACAGACTCCTAAGTGAGTCTTCCCACAGGTTTTACAGGCCTCCATCCTCCTCTTTGGGTCTCCTTACTTCACTCCGGTATTCCTAGAGCTAATCGCCTTCCTCTTTTGTCCCTTTCCACTACCACCGGCTCCTTCGACCTTTACTCCCCCATCTATTTTCCCCTTACTCTTCTTGTCCTTGTGGTATTAACTTAGAGCCTCACTACCACCCTCGGCGATTATCTCTTTCTCTAAAATGGTTCCAAATGAAGTACTTTGGAACACCGAAATACGGTTATAAAGCCAGGGTTTCAAGCCCTGTTCGAACCATCTGGCCTTCCTAACCTCGGTATCCACTTGGTGTGGAGTGAACCTCGCCAGTTCATTAAACTTAGCGGCGTATTGGGAAACCGTCATGTCCCCTTGTTTCAACTCGAGAAACCGCATCTCCATCCTCCCCTGTATGCTCGTGGGAAAGTAGTTCTTGAAGAATATCTCCTTGAACCTTACCCACATCAGATTCTCTATCCCGGTCCTAGCCAGATTGTCTTCCCACTAAAAGTTGGCCTCTCCCTTCATCATATATGTTACAAAGGCAACTATAAAGCCCCCAAATTCAGGTACTTGAAACCCAAACTCGGTGCTTCACGATACCATTTCTATGAGCATAATAATATTAATAATAATAACAATAATATAAATAACAAACTTAATTTACATAATTATCAGAGTCTAGCTCCCAAGTACGTAACCTTTAATCATTCATTACATAGCATGATAGATAATATATATATCATTGTCTTAATAATATCAAACTATTACATAAACTACCACAAATCTTATTTGCTTAGCTTTCCTTTTCCTTTGTTTCTGCATGAGCCTTCTGGTTCTTCACACTTAGCTGAAAACATTTAAATTAAGCAAGGATGAGCATTTGAGTGCCCAGCAAGTAATAGCAATTATATATATATATATATATAAGCTGAAAGAATTTAAATGTTTTCTTTATACTACCCTTCTACAACAAATCAATAGTTGTGAAGTAATCTGAACAGATAATAATAACATAACAACCCTCTTTCAAAATTTTGAAACTACGTACTAACTATAAATAGGGTTTAGGTAACATACTATGAACATTATTTTCATTTTCGAAAATGTTAAACAGAACTTCATCTGTAAACCGTCATAATTTACAGACACGGGGTGATCAAATTTCGTTGTACCTCAGATTGATCAATACTACATGCAAGAACGATGTTATCGTTCACTTCTCATCCACCCAGGTGCATAAAAAGTTTTTCCGTATAAGGGATGTTCATACTTGTCGGGGTTCCAAACCAAAGTAATTCGGTTGGATAATAATAAGGTTTTATCTTGTTCAACCATAATCTATAATTCAACATATATATATATATGGGTAATTAACAAAGGTGTGTCAACATGTGATTAAATACAATGATTATCCAAGTGGGGACACTTGTATAACCATTTATAGAAATTAACGAACAGAATATATATCTGAATTACCATATACTAACATGTTGATAATCAATAAGCGTATATAATATAGGGTTAATAATCTGTACAGTAATAATATAATTCTGAAACATTCTTACTCATGTCCATTGCATAAAGAAAATGCAAAGGTAGGATACTTGCCTGGTCTGCTGCTTACAATGCAACTTAGTTTTATCTTTTATATCACGACCTATCATTAATCAGATCATTCGTTCGATTAGAACAATATACTATAACACATAGTACTGCATTTCGCAGTCTGCACATAACCTAATTACATTATCGCACATGTTCAATCAGTCATTGAATCACAAAAAAACATTAACACAATCAAAATATCTAAGTCCAGATTAATTTCAAAACGTGCCGATTGTCAAAGTGACTTTATCGGGTAATTATCGAGTCTAAGACTATTCAAGTTCAATATCAAGTAAGTTTTGATTATTATTATGACTTAATAAACATTTATTATAATTTATCATGAATTTTCAAATACCAGAATCATTATCAAATGATTTAAACATTACATAATTCTATTATCATTAATATTTAATTCTTATTAAAGTATTAATGAAACCATTACAAAATATTAAAGTTATTTATAATAACTTAGAATGTTTTTAAAGTATTAATATTACCCTTAAATAATTTTTAAAACATTTAAAATCATTTTAAATAATTACCATTAATATTAAAATATTAATGTATTATCTATCCAAATATTAAAAGTCATTAAGTATAACTTAAAATATTTTTAATTCCTTTATATCCTTTTTAAATGATTTTTAAATTAATAAAACCATTTTTAAACCATTTTTTAAAAATAATTATTAAATAAATTTAATATCATTAAAGTTAAATTAATATCATTAATTTTAAATTATTAATGAAATTATCCTTTAAATATTAAAAGTTATATTTTATAACTTAAAATATCTTTAAACACTTTATTTTCATTTAAAAAATATTTTTATAATATTAAAATCATTTTTAAAGTAATTTTTTTAATATAATTATTAAATAACTTTAATATCATTAATAATAATTAATTAATGAAATTTTCCTTTAAATATTAAAAGTAATATTTTATAACTTAAAATATTTTTAAATACCTTATTACTATTTAAAATGATTTTTAATAAAATAAAATTATTTTTAATTTATTTATTTAATTAATTTATTCAATAACTAAATTATCATTAATATTAATTTATTAAAGAATTTCATCACAAAATATTAAAAGTCTTTAAAAATAACTTAAAATATTTTTTTATACCATAATATAATTTTAAATGATTTTCCAAATATTAAAATTATTTTTAAACAATTTATTTAATATAATAATTAATTAAATTAAATACCTTTAATATTTCAAAAATATTAAATATTTATGAAATATATTAAAAATAATAAAAATTATTTTTTAGGACTTTAAAATAATTTTTTATAATTTATTACGTATTTTTAATAATTAAAAACTAATTTTCTATAATTATTTAATAAAAATATAATTTTTATAAATAAACTGTCGCTATAGACCATATATAAGCTGAAAGAATTTAAAATTTTTTCTTTATAAGTGTGAAGAACTAGAAGGCTCATGCAGAAAAAAAGGAAAAGGAAAGCTAACCAAATAAGATTTGTGGTAGTTTATGTAATAATTTGATATTATTAAGACAATGATATATATATTATCTATCATGCTATGTAATGAATAATTAAAGGTTACGTACTTGGGAGCTAGACTCTGATAATTATGTAAATTAAGTTTGTTATTTATATTATTGTTATTATTATTAGTATTATTCCGCTTATAGAAATGGTATCGTGAAGCACCGAGTTCGGGTTTCAAGTAACTAGATTTTGGGGCTTTACATCAACCTTCTGGGCCTCGTCGACATTTGCTATCACAAATGCCTTCTCTATTTCCTTCTCCCACGTTTGGGCTTCGATAGGGTCCGTAGTTCCTTTGAACTCTGGCGGACCTACGCTTTTAAAATCCTTAAAGGTAGTAGATCGTGCTACTCTTGGATTTACGGGGATATTAGCCCCTGTTCTATTAAAGGCAGCTGTTAATAAATTAACAAACTCCTGCATCGGGTTAACCGGACCTCCCTCCGGTTGATTCACATTTGCTCCTTGATTACGTTGTACTCTTCTTGGCGGCATTTTGCTGATACAATAAACACATTTCGTTATTATTCCTTTCTTTATTAGTTATTATTTGATATTAAACAATAACTTTAACATCCATTGCTCATTATTTTCCATAAAAAGGCTTATATTCATTCATTCTTTGTAGTATAATACTACATCGGTTACATTACACAGCCTAAGCTGATTACATTACTTTCCCGCTATTGCTTTCCAAAAATTAGGATTTACAAAAGACTACCCTTCGCTATACAAAAGAGGGCTTTACGTCACTACTAAATACAAAATATTTACATACCTAAACTACTCTAGCTACTACTAGATCACATCTGCCTTAAGGCATTATCAAAATCTGCCTTGGCAAGACCGACAATGATATCATGGCTGATAGTATACCGTGTCTGCCCCACCTCTACAGGATAACCAGCTACCTGCTACTAGAAATCTATGTGAGAACTCATGTGAATATAGGACATTCTCCCTATCTTCTGTTGTTTGGTCTTTAGCTCCTCCTTGAGCTCAAAGACATCATGTTTTAGCTCATGGACCTTGTCCTTAGCCAAAACCCTTTCATCATGCTCCTGCTCCCACATGGACTCCACATCAGTCTTGTCCTCTATGACAGCTTGGAGCTCTGCCTTTAGCTCCTTGACCTCTCAACAGTAATGGATATTTCTATCCAATACTGATATGAACAGAGACATCATCGACCCCCCAGGATCTATCTCTGCTGCTATAGCTACTAGATTAAAGAACACTGCCTCCACTTCCTCCTCTATCATACCATAGAATACTGACATGAGGTCAGTATCTTCTGAGTCTCCAGACTCAATAACTACTATCTCAGGCTCTGCTGCTATGGGATTCGGTATGACCTCTACTTGGTTCACAGACTCGTCACTAACAGTCTGTCCATCTACATACATTCCATTTACTCCTAACATCTACATAAAAAAATTAAGTTGATTAGTACACATTAGTAGAATCATAAAAACACATAACATAATCTTAATGAATTTTTATAAGGTTATTTTCTTTTTGTACTTCTTTGACTTCTCTTAAGATTATGACTTAAGATTTTTAATCCCCCCTTAAGTTTTATAACCTAATGCTCTGATACCAACCTGTGACACCCCCAAATCCGGCTATCTTCCAACCCGACAGATGGTGCTACACGGTACTACCATTCACACAAACATCAGTTGATGCACACATCAACGAATGTCAAGCAGCCTTGACATTATCCCCAACAGGGATCTCATCCATTGATGCACATGTCAATGAAAGTCAAGCAATCCTGACAACACCGACTGTTGGCAGTAACTTCAACAGAGCAGCAAAAAGACCTGGAGGTACAAACCAGGGAAGAACATCCTCATTGGGGAGGACCGATGATGGAATATGTTGTACACATCCTTAACAGACAAAGCTCTATCCCCACAGAGTCTCTTGTACATGAGATATACATCTTTCGTGTAAAGTCTGCATTAGGGATTAAATACTTTGGTGATAACCCCAACGCCAACATCCTAGAAGCTCCTGAGAGCATTGGATTGCACGTCCAAGACAATTCATCAAGGTTGTCAGTAATAACTGTCAATCCTGGTAGAAGTCAAGGGGAGCCAAAAATCATCCCACCATGTTGGAGAATAATCCAACAAACCACATATATTTACATCATGTTTTTGTACACTACATCATGATCATCTTGGTGCATTTTAAGTGTCTAGTATTCTTTATCTTATACATGCCATTGCATTGCATGAATATGATAAAGAGGGGCATTTGTAGACACTCAAAATTTTCTGCATACCTATTACTAACATTGTAGGAGGGCAGAATCGTCTTTCAGAGATAACCCTAGAGGACAACTCAGCTCATTCCCAGAAATAACACCGAAATTGTCATTTTCAACCTTAGAGATAGCCCCGAGGCATGCAGTTCTAATACCGGAAATCACACTGAAGAAGGCCGTTTCATCTCGGAGATAACCCCGAGATACTCAGTCTTAGTCCCAGAAATAACATCAGGAAAGACAATGTCAACCTTGGATAACCCCAAGGAGTGCAGTTGCAGTTCCGGAGATAACCCCGGAGATGCTCGTTTTAACCTATGCAGTCAGCTTTAACCTCGGGACTCATACCGAGGCACTCAGCACCAAACCCAGAGATAACCCCGGGAGGTCAGGCACACCTCAGAGATAACCCTGAGGACATCCAGCACTTGCAGCAGCCCAATCTCAGAGATAACCCTGAGCAATGACTACTTTATCAGCCCAAACCAGAGATAACAATAGTTCAACATACATTCTACACAGAAATATCCCACAAGAGCCAAATAACGGCAATCCCGAGTGACTACTACACAGGACAACCCATCGGATGGAATTTGAAGCTTGAAGACAAAGTGCATGGTCCCATCTTCCTGACTTCTGAAAACCTCCAATCCCATGTCATTTGTGTAGCTCTCGACAACAGCACTCCGTTAAAGGTCTTATACACCTCAATCTGAGGCTCAGATTGTAGTTCTGCAAGTTCGAGCAGACAACACGTTGCATGCATGCACGTACTTCAAGATGGCGGGACTGCAGAGCAGGGGCACCCCGGAAAGCAGTACATCTGCATGCACGCCGCAGCGAGAGTACTGCGTCTCCCCTTTATAAATAGAGGGCTTGGGGTGGCCATATTTCAAGAGAAAATGGCGAGGAAGCCCTGTCCAATTTGCTCTGTACACACCCTAAACTGAGTGCTTTCTCATTTTAAACACTTGTGAGCTTATATTCAATCATATTTTTACCGGCAGGAGCTAACTGTTCATCTGTTTAAAGTTGTAGAAATTTTCTTTGGCAATCCACTGTAAGCCTTCTTACACATTTTAAAGCCTTTATCTTCTACTTTGCACACTTCGTTCTTCACATTGAGAGTCGTGTTGTGTGACAACCTGAGAATTTAGATAATTTAATAAAATATTAAAAGATTAAATAGAGGTTAAATAATAAACCTAGATAGAAAATAAGTGTATGTATTCGACATTTTTGGGAATAAATTTTGTGAATTTAAAAACTCTTGGTGAAGGTTTATAGTGTCAAAAGTATTTGTGTATATGGTCATATATGTGTACAGTATGTGGTCAAGGGTCAAAGGTTGACCAGATAAACTATACCAGTCATAAACCCTAATAATATATTAAGAACCTCGACGTTCAGTTAGAAAACCCTAACGACTGATAAAAAACCCTATTACCGGCTATAGAAACCCTAATTTTAGAACCTGGAATCTAAAACCCTAATTCGGATTATTAAAACCCTAATTGGGAAGCTTGAAGATAAGTGTTAAGATTTTTATGTTATTGATTTTATATTAATTAGGGATAGACCTAATTGATTATTAGAAAACCCTAATTGTTCAACTGGAAACCCTAATGTACAATTAGAGAAAACCTAATTATTAATTTATAGAGTTTAATGTTACTTAGGAGACCTTAACCCTAATTAGCAAGATTGAATGTGATTAGTAAACTTTACTATAATTAGGGAACCCTAATTATAATTTTCTATTTTTAGAACCTAATTAGAAAAGCTTAGAAATTTAAATTGTGTAACCTTAGGGTTAAACCCTAAGGGTCAAACCCTAAGGGTTAAAACCTAATGATTGCGAGAAGTTACCAAGTTGCCATTCACTTTATGAGTTAAAAGACCAAACTACCCTTTTTAATATTTTAATGAGGTGGAGTGTAGATCTAACCCTACTTGTGGTTGGTGACCAACCCTAAGCTAGCCATGTGGTCTAGTAATCCACTTTAATCATCAAATACCAGCCATCTTGCATCCTACAAATTCATTGAACCTAAGATCAAAGTTAAAAAATAAGGAAATTCACTTACTTTACTTTTCAACCTAGCCAAGACCTTCTCTCTCTAAAAATTCAGAAATGTAGAGTGAGAGTGAGTGATAAATTAATCCAAAGTCAGCCTTTAGCTTGCCAAGAACAAACATCAAGGTCATAATCAAGATCAAGCTAATAAAGGAGGTATAAAACCTTAACTTGAAAATCTATGTATTTGATGTTAGATGTTGTTAATGATTGTTTAGAAATGTGTAATAAGGTGTCATTTAGTGATCTGGGTTGTTAAATCCCAGATCCATAACATCAAAGTGCACAAAATAACATTTTTTTAAAATCTGGAAACTTGGAAATTTTTGGCCTGACAGTCATATGTCAGAGCCTCTAGTTTCTTCTGTGTTAGATGTTTATGGTGTTTTATGTTATGAATCTATAGTATGTCATGTGATCTTTGTTCTGCAACTTGAATTAGGGTCATAGCATGTCTAGATCGTAAGTTATGCACGGTCAAACATAAAATTTTTATGTTGTTGGTCATATTGTTCGTTGAAGGTTGTAGACTGGTATGAATACTACATAATCATGCTTCTAGGTTACACAGATCCATAATAGAACCCAAGATTTTATGGTCAATTGAACCGTAGATAAATCGCTTTCAAGAACATTTCGGGTTTTCGAAATGTTCAAGAATGATCTTTTTCCTCTCTTTGATTAGTCTCAGATTGTACTTATGTGATGTTGTTAAGTTGATCTATTGATTTTTTGTTGTACCTTGACATAACGACTATAGATTTGAACCTTAACATCACATTAAACATAACCAGAACGTATATAAATTCGAGCCACAAGGTGGTCACTGAAGTCGATTTGGATTCTGAAACCCGAAATCCCAAAGAAACCTCGACATGCTTTTGTAAGGCTTAAAATGATCAGATCTGATATATTTTGGCTAGGGAATTAGTTTCTAGTTGTAGTATTACATGCATACTACATCATCAATGTCTTAGCAAGCCTAGAAACGTTATAACCAAGAAATTAGAACCGGTTAAACCCACTAACTTGAACAACATCTTGCATTTACGGCAAATTTCAAGAACATGCTCAAGAACACCTATATATGACAGTTACGTAAGCTATAGGCCCTTTAGCGACAGATAAATTATAAAATTAGTATTTTTATTAAATAATTAATATTAAATGGTTTTTAATTATTAAAAATACATAATAAATTCCTAAAAATTATTTTAAAACCTAAAATTAGTTTTTAATTATTTTGAATATATTTTTTAAATATTTAATATTTTTAGAATATAAGTGTTATTTAATTTATTTAATTATAATATTAAATAAATTACTTAAAAATGATTTTAATACTTAAAAATCATGAAAAATTATATTATGGTATAAGAAAATATTTGAAGTTATTTTAATGACTTTTGATATTTTGTGATGAATTTCATTAATAAATTATTATTAATGGTAATTAATTAATTTAATGAATGTATTAAATAAATTATGGAAAAATAGAATTAATGCTTTAAAAATTATATAAAAATAATTTAAGTGTTATAAAATATTTTAAGTTATAAAATATAACTTTTGATATTTTATTATGAAAAATATTAATATTTTAATATTAATGGCGAGATAATTAATAATGGTTTTAATTACTTTAAAATCATTTAATGGTAATAAAAAAAGTATTAAAAATACTTTGAGATATTATAAATATATTATAATATTAGGTTAAGGATTTCATTAATATTTAATATTAAATAAATATTAATGATAATGGAATTAAGTAGTATTTAATGTATATAAATATAATATTATTGATTGAAAAATCATAATAAATGGTAATATTTATCTTAAAATTATTATGGGCCTATGAAAATTATTTTGGTGATTAATAAATTACCTAAGATAATTGTTAAGTGTTTAAGCGAGTTTAATTGAATTTAAACTTGATTTTTTATCGATTAGGCAATCGGGATGTCGAATAATCTTAGAACTCAACTTAGCATCGCAATAGTTTGACTTGATACTAGTCTTATGTCTTTGTATAAACTGATAGGATTATGTGGTAATGTGTTTAGGTTATTTTATACTGTGATGATATTATTCTAATTGGTTTTTCGATATTATTTATATATTAGGTCTTCAGATAAAGCTAAGTTATATTTCGTAACGGTAATCAACGGTGCAGGCAAGTTTTTCTTATCTCTACTAATTATATATATAATTATATATATATATAGCGACAAATCACTAAAATAAACCGAGCCGGGATCAATATATATCATGTTCGTTTACCGCTTATATATGTATATATTTACATTTCTGCCTGGCCTGGAGTTTACTTCGTGGCCTTTTACTGCTTTATTTACATTTAGTCCCGCTTAGAGTTTACTTCGTGGCAGTTGATCATTTTTACTGCTTTATTTACATTTAGTTTCGCCTGGAGTTTACTTCGTGGTGGTTGATCATGTCTCTCTATATATATTTACCACTTTTATATATTTACATTTTCGATCCCCCACGGAGGTGCTTCGTGGTGGTTGATCATGTATATATATATATAACTTTTATATATAACTACTTACTACTTTCATATAAATTGCGGCATCATGTGAGCCTAGGAATCATGTGATCACAGATTCAGTCTACTGAATCTAGACTTGATTCCCGTGACGGACATTTTCAACTGTAAGCAGCTTGTAAATTATTCACGGTGTTTGAATTTCCTTAGATGGCTTTCATGCCCATGAGGAGTTTGGCACTGATTTATATATTATTTTCTCGAAGATGCTTTGCATCTCGAAAATAAAAGCAATCAAGCCGAATATTTAATAAAATGGAAGTATCAAAGGCCTCAATTACTATTGAGCACATGGTTTAAAAAAACTCTTTTATAAAACCTCATTGTTATATCTTGTTTAAAACTGAATTTTTATGCAAATTCAAATCCTATGTATATAGGTGCGAACGAGGCATAATACTACTTCTAAATAACTGCACATTGACGCACGCACACACACACACACACACATACATTCAAGTAACAGTTTAATTGAAAAGTGGCGGTAACCATGGTAACACGGATGTCGGGGGGTGCCTAACACCTTCCCTCTGCATAAGCAAGTCCCCAGACCTTAATGAATCTCGGTTTCACAGACTCATTTAGTAGTGTCACATCACTTGGTCAATGTGCAAACCTGTTCTCGGTTGTGTTGGTACAACCATTTAAAAACCAACTGGCGACTCTTATAAATCAAATAAATCGACATATAAATGTCGGACCTTTTCACAACTTATTTTTTAAAACAAATCTCACCTAACATGAGAACACCAAAAGACAAGAACAGAAGAGGTACAATAAAAATCCCAACGTCGACAAGATCGTGGTGACTAAACCCGACCAACCTCATGTGCAAGACAACCCTCTTCCTCAACACAAAGAAACAGAGGTTAATATGATTAATTAGAGCAGTGGACAAAGTTCTAATTACGGTGTTGAATCCTCCTAAACCAGCAAGGATGGTGCTGATAAATGGGATTATACACAGTTCCAGTTTATGATGGAATGAAAAATGAAGGCTCTATGAGAGCAAGTTAATCAATAGGCAGAATTGGTGATCCATCAGCACCAAGTTACACGCCAATTAGTCAACCAGGAGCATGCTAGTCTCTTTTCTCTTATTATGAATACTCCATCATCGCCTCCAGAAAGTGAAACATTGGAGGATAAAATTGTAATAAGAGCAAGTGCCAAAGCCCGTCAAGATTTTGCCAACAAGAGAGAATTTACATATCTGGGCCAACCAATGGAGGAAATATTTTAGATGTTGGTTAATGAAGGAAGAATCATAGCTCTGCTGCCTCCAATAAATCCCGTTCAAGATGGTTCAATTTTAATGAAGTATGTCAGTATCACTCCCACTCTCGCGGACATAACACTGAAGAATGTTGGGTACTTCGACCTCTTATTCAGAATCTAATTGACAGCATTGTCCCGCAGTTGGCAGACAATAACACTGTGTTATACGAGAGTGGGGACACATTTCCTACAAAATGGAAGGAGGTTGTTTATATCCGTTGAGGATGAGTTGGCTGCCAGACCACCCACAATACAAGTAATTCAACTCAAAGGTGTTGATAATCCTTTGAAAGTGGCTGCGCCAAAGCCAATTACATTTCCATACAGACCACAATATCCTATTGTCAGCCTATAAAAAGTGCCATGGAATTATGGAGAGGCTGAAGGATCCACATCCCACATAACTGCTGCAGTATTGAAGGAGAATCCATTATATCTTCCCCACCGGGTGATGAAGCCTACCATCAAATCAAAGAGAAAAGTTCCCATTGAGAGGATTGAAAAATTCCTCCGTACTATGGGCCATAATGAAGCCAAGGTGGTTTTAAGCTTGAGAGAAGCTCCACAACAAATTTCCATACAGGACTTGGTTTTCTCTTCTGAAGATCATATGAAAGTCTTGCTAAGGGTCTTGGAAGAAGCCCATTTGCCAAAATCAGTGGATGTTGAAAAGGTCCAGCATATGGTTAATCACATTTTTAACAACAATGTGATATCTTTCACTGATGACGACATACCTCCCAAAGGGACTGGTCATTGCAAACTGTTACATATAGCGGTTCTATCCTCCGAATATATGGTTGGAGGAGTTTTGATAGATGGAGGGTCATCTTTGAATATCTGTCCTTATGCCACCTTGGAGAAGCTAAACATCAATCTCAAGAGGATCAAAAGCAGCCATACGGTTATCAAAGCTTTTGATGGGTCTTGATGAAATGTTGTTGGGGAGATTGAACTACCTATGAAGATTGGTCCACATGCATTCAGTGTATCCTTTCATATGCTTAAAATAGCCACATGATACAATCTGCTCTTAAGGAGACCGTGGATTCATATGGCCGGAGCCTTCCCTTCCACCCTTCACCAGTAACTCAAGTACATTATCAACAATAGTCTAATCACCATCAATGTTGAGCCAGAATATCCTAAACAAGGTGACATACCACTCATTAGCTTCAATGCGGAAGTTGAACTGGTCAGTATTTATGTCCTAGAGGTGAGCAACACTCATTACCATCCTATTGGGGTGCCACCTCTAATACCCAAGATTTTTGCCCAGGTAATGTCAGCAACTCAAGAGATGATGTCATTGGGTCATCAACCTGGACAAGAGTTAGGCAAAGATCATCAGGGCATTAAGTGCCCAATTCAAGTTCCCAGTTGTAGACACTCAAAATTTTTCTGCACAACTGTTACTAACATTACAAGAGGGCAGAATCGTCTTTCGAAAATAACCCTGGAAGACAGTTCACATCCATTCCGGATACTACCAGAAGATCAGTTCACAAGCCGGAACACACACCAGGAACATCATTTTTAACCCCGGACCACACACCGAGAATCTCATTCTCAACCCCGAAACACACACCAGAAGGATCATTTCTAACCTCGGTGATAACCCCGAGTTTCGTCCTTGGCGATAACCCAAAGGAATGCTGTTGCAGTTTCGGCGATAACTCCGAAAATGCTTGTTTCAAATACATGCTATCAGCTTCAATCTCAGACCTCCTGCCGAGGCACTCATCTCTAAAACCCGGAGTTAACACTGGACAGACAGACACTCACAAGATGACCTTGCGACATTCAAATACTTACAGCAATTCAATCTCAGATGTAACCCTGAACAAAGTCTGCTTTCAACTCAAACCAGTGATAACCCCAACGAAGAGTCAAACGTCATCTTGTCACATCAACACCTGCGCGTTGTCTCAACACTTCATACATACATACATACAACAATGTCTCACAAGAACCGAGGAGTTACAATCCCGAGTGACTATTACGCGTGGCAGTACACCGGATAGAATTTGAAGCTTGAAGACTATGGGCATGGTCCCCTCTTCCTGACTTCGTACAACCTCTAATCCATGTCATTGCGTAACTCTCGACACAAGCGGTCCGAATAAGGTCACATATACCTTGTTTGGATGCTCAGATTGAAGTTCTGCAAGTTCGAGCGGATATTACAGTGCGTAAATACACGTACTTCGAGACGACGGGACCCGTAAAGGCCGAGCCCACCACGACCAGCCACAGGTGTAACTGCGGCTGCCACAGGTACACCTTGTTAGAGTTTATGCCCTAGAGGCCAATTATTTTATATAATTGCTTAACATTTTGATATTATATTTGATTGAATAAATGAATGATTTTATTATGGTTTTATTTACTGCGTTATATAAATGTTAACATAATAAAATTCCTTAGAATAGTGATACAAATTATATAGTTTCAAGTATGTGACTTGAACATGAGATTATATAATTATAATTAGTATCATTGTTCTTAAATGTCCCTAGTCGAGTATTATTGTTGATGGGACAACAGTGATGCATTGAGACTAGTATGTGGATTGACTGATGACCAAATCTCATTGGTCATAAATATATGAGATATTAAGTCAATGCATATGTACATGTTAGAGAACGATGTACTGGACAGACCCACCATGAGAATTCTGTATGGAGCATTATGCGAAGTGTCATTAGAAATTCTCATAGTGACAATGATGTAATGGTCCTCCGACCTGAAATCACTATATTACTACACGAAAATTTATGTACTTTGATATCATCAAATGTCACCTTTAATAGGGTGGACTATAAAGGTGATTATTGGGTACATCATGAATCGTTTGAGGAATATGAGTGATCTAGATGGAATTTAACCATCCTATATATTAGGGGTGATATCCATAGGCCTCTTGATTGAGTAGGACTATGAAATGCATGGCCATGCTCAAATAGTGATTTGTTTCATATAGTCTACTCATTGATCAATAAAACTCAGATTAAATTATGAAGAGTATGACACATTCCATGACTCGAGTTTAATCTAGGATATTAAGGATAAAAGGATTAAATTACATTGAAACATTGGTCACAAAAAGGTTACATCGAATCATCGATCTTATTATTACTTGGGTAGCGGTGATGCATTACTAGATGTCAGCTTTCAATCGTTTATAATTTTATAATATGATTTTAAAATTATTGCCAACGTAATAATAACCTATAGGTCACACACATAAAACGTAATTAAAAGGCGATTAATTTAAATTGTAAATATTTAAATATATTAATATGATTGATTGTATTTAAATTACTTAATTTAAATTAATAGGATAATTTATATATAGGTATATTAATTAAGTAAGACTTAATTAGATATATATATATATATATATATATATATATATAAATTTGATTTTATTAAATTAGGTTTTGAATAATATTTTTAAATGGCTATATATATCTGATATGTTGCAGCCATTTTAGATATTATTCATAAATTGAAAACCCTAGCCGCTCTTAGAGAGAGACTAGAGAGAAACAAGTTCTGAAAATCCTCATCCTTGGTGGCTAGTACCACGGTTCCTTCTTCTGCAGATCGTAGGACGATTCTTGGAGCGTTCGTGTGGATACCGTAGAGATATGATTTATTTGAATTGCATTGGAGATTCGAGCGCATCAATTTTAGTATCAAAATCGGTGTAATTTCTAACCACTGAGTTAATTGTTTTCGCATGGATCCTGTTTTGGGTTTCGAAATTGCTTTAAATTGGTTTATTTTTGCTGCGTTTCTGTGTCAAAACCCTACACACCTGCGGCCATCAGTCTATAAATATAGACCTTGGGTCAGCCATTTTGAGGGAGAGAAAAGAGAGAAAAGGCGAGAAAGCCCTGGCCACTTTACTCTGTACACACCCATATTGAGTGTTTTCCTCATTTTAAACACCTGTTAGCTCACATATAGCTATACTTTCATCCGGTGGGAGCTGAGTGTTAATCCATATAGAGTCATAGAAGTCTACATTGGCAGCCCACTGTAAGCTTTCTTACATTCTATAAAGCCTTTCTTCTCATAATAGCACACACTGTTATACACAATGAGAGTTGTGTGTGTGTGTTTGCCCGGACTTCGGTCCGTGGTTTTCATTTCTGTCTGTATATATATATACTTATCTATATATGTTTATATTTTTATACGGACTAATATTATCGAGTTATGCATCGATTGAGCCTAAACTTATGTCTAGAGCGTTTATTTGCTTATATATATATATATATATATATAAATTGATGTCAGACTCTGTCTGATGAGTCTGGATTTTACATCCGCTGCGTTTAATTGCTTATATATATATACTTATATATATAACTGTTGTTGGACATATCCGATGAGCCTGGATTTTATATCCGGTGCATTTACTGCTTATATATATATATATATATATATATATATATATTTACATTTCGTCTTGCCTGGAGTTTACTTCGTGGCAGTTGATAGCTTTTACATCTTTCTTTACATTTCGTCCTGCCTGGAGTTTACTTCGTGACAGTTGATAGCTTTTACAACTTTATTTACATTTAAGTCCCGCCTGGAGTTTACTCTGTGGCGGTTGATAGCATTTATTGCTTTATCTACATTTTTGATCCCCCATGAAGTTGCTTCGTGGTGGCTAATCATGCACATATATATATTTACCGCTTTTATATATATATATATATATATATATATATATAATTTCGTATTGCTTTCCATACAATTTGCAGTATCATATGAGCCTAGGAAGCATGTGATCACTGATTTGATCTCATGAATCTATATTGATTCTCGTGATGGACTTTTTTCCATGTAGCAGCTTGTACATTATTTACAAATGTCGAATTCCTTGGATGGCTATCATGCCCATAAGGAGTTCTAAGCATCATATATATATTTTTCTCGTAGATGCTTCGCATCTCAAAAATAAAAGCAAACAAGCCGAACATTTAATAATAAAATGGAACTATCAAAGGCCTCAGTTACTATTGAGCACAGGATTTGAAAAACCTTTTTTATAAAACTTCATTGCTATATCTTGCTTAAAACTGAATTTTCTACAAAATTCAAACCCTATGTATATAGGTGCGAACGAGGCATAACACTACTTCCAAATAATTGCACATTTATCCACACACACACACACATTCATATAACAGTTTCTTTGAAAAGTGGCGGTCACCGTGGCAACACGGATGTCGGGGGGTGCCTAACACCTTCCCTCGGCATAACCAAGCCCCCGAACCATAAATGAATCTAAGTTTCATAGACCCGTTTAGCAGTGTCACATCACTGGGTCAATGTGCAAACCTTTTTGGTTGCGTTGGTGCAACCAGTTAAATACACCAACTGGCGACTCTTAAAGTCAAATCGTCGACATTATACATGTCCAACATTTTTCACTTGTTTTTTCAAACAAATCTCACATTAACATGAGAACACCAAAGAACAAGTAACGAAAAGGGACATTAAAAAATCCCGGCGTCGACGGTGGCGACTTCTCTGGGGACTCCAAAGAAGAGGGCTTAAGCCGCTATTACAAGCTTTTCAAAACTATTATATGCTTGTGTGTGAATGTTGCATTTACATTTATGATGAATGTGTGCGAATGCATCTTACTTACCTTTCGCTAAATATCTATTCGTGATATTAGTGCTGCTTCGACATGTCATCATTTTGCATAAACGGTGAGACACGTTGTATGTGAATGTATGTTGTGTGGTTCCTCCATCAGGAGGATATCCTACCGGTGTTTGATTACTGGACTCGTAGGAAGAATAATTCCAATGGGGCTCAGGAAAGGCACCACCCAGATTTGCTCCAGTTGAAAGACCGGATTAACTTCCCGTCAAGTAAATTGCGATGATCTGGAAACCTTCATGCCAAAAATCCGTGAGAGTAACCCTAAGATAGGTTAACCTCTGATAAACCAAACGCGGAGGAAAGTCTCTTCATACTTTCCATTTTCAATTACTTGTAAAAGCATTTACTTGTAATTTTATTCCATGTTCATCCATATGTAATGGAAAATATGAAGAATATCTGTGCATGCATGACATGTTATCAATTAACAACCGGTTTTGCAGGAAAAAATTCCTAAAACGGACATGTTATGATAACATTTATATTACCCTAAGACTAAACTACTTAAGTCATTTGTAGGGAAGCAATTGGGCCTGTTACCCGCTCAAAATCCAAAAAGACCACGAGCCTACAGCCAATCATGTCTTTTTCTGACCAGTCTAATCCTGTTTCCCGAGAAGAATTTGACGGATTGAGTAAACAAATCACAGACTTGGCTGTTCTACTGAAAGAATTGCACCAGTCCACTCAGGGTACGAAGATACCTATATACATATAGAATCCTCTATACAAGGAGGAGTTCAAGGTCTGGAAAAAACAATTCCAGAACCTCAGTTGGATACGACCAACAAAGACCCTGAAAACACCCATCTCAAAGGAGATCCAGACACCGGTGATATTAGGAAGAAGGTCCTTCAAATGGAGGAAAATATCCTTGTTCTCAAAGGGATTGGAATATATGGCAGTGTTTCATATATAGACCTTTGCATATTTCCTGGTGTTCATTATCCAGAGAAATTTAAAACCCCTGATTTTGAAAAATATGACGGATTAGGGGATCCTTATACCCATTTAAAGGTATTCATTGGAGAACTTGGATCTTACACGAAAAATGAAAAGCTCAGAATGCAGTTGTTCCAGAAGAGTCTGACTGGAGAAGCCCGTTCATGGTATACCAGATTAGACAACTCAAAGATTCATAGTTGGGAAGAGATGGCTCACGCCTTCCTCACTCAATACAGTTTTCAATCTCAGATGGCTCCTGACCGGTACCAAATTACCAAGGTCAAGAAATAGTCTAATGAGTCATTTAGAGAGTATGCTCAAAGGTGGAGGCACCTTGCTGCTCAAGTTTTTCCTTCCATGACAAAATCAGAAATGGTCATGACTTTCATAGATGTACAGGAAGCTCCTTTCTATGAAAGAGTTCTAGCTGGTATTGGCAAACCATTCTCTGAAATGATCAAGCACGGAGAGATGGCTGAGATGGGATTGAAGTCTAGAAAAATTGAAGACCTAGCCACTCTTAAAGCTGTTGCTGAACACATCCAGTCCGGATCTTATGGAAACAACCCCCGGAAGGTCCATAAAAAGAAAGAGGAGGATGTTTCCTTGATACTACAAGGACAGAAAGGCAATCAAAGCATGCCTATACAAAGGAGAAATTATTCCCCTTTTCAAGCACAATCTTCAAACCCTCCATTGCCTAATGGTGGAGATGCAAAGAGACCTCGGACGTTCACACCCTTAGGGGACTCGCTCGAGAATATTCTTGCTCTTCTGACTACTCAGAAAAAAATTACAAATCTTCTTCCACCAGCCAACCCTAATGGGAGGGGTTTTAATGTTACTCAAAAGTGTTCTTATCATGCCGGAGCACCTAGACATGATACTCAAGATTATTGGACCTTGAAACACATGATCCAAGATTTAATAGACAACGGTGAGATCATAGTCACCAAACCAGATCAACCTCATGTGCAAGACAACCCTCTTCCTCAACACAAAGAAGAAGAGGTCAACATGATTAGTTGGAGCACTGGGCAAAGTTCCAATTTTAATGGCAAGCCATCTCAGACCATCAAAGACGGTGTTGACAGATGAGATTATGCAAAGTTCCAATTTACTATAGAACGAAAGATGAAAGCTCTTTGCAAACAAATTGAGTAATTGGCTGAACTGGTGGCTCATCAACATCAAGTCACACGCCAATTAATCAGACAGGAGGATGTCTATCTCCTTCCATTTGTTATGAATGCTCCACCATCACCATCAGAAAGCGAAGCTATGGAGGATAAGGTTTCAAAGAGAGCAAATGCTAAAGCTTGTTGGGATTTTACCAATCAAAGGGAATTTACCTATCTCGGGCAATCTATGGAGGAGATATTGCAAATGTTGATCAACGAAGGAAGGATTACCTTCCTTCTACCTCCAATCAATCCCCACTCCTGACGGTTCAATTCTGATGAAGTGTGTCAATATCATTCACACTCTCGCGGTCACAGCACAGAAGAATGTTGGGCATTCCGCCATCTCATTCAAAATCTTATTGATAGCGGTATCCTGCAAATCGCAGATGATTACACTGTGCAACTCAAGAGTGGGAATGCATGTCCTACCAAATGGAAGGAATCAATAGCAGTTATATCCAAAGTGGATGATGAGACTGTCAAAGTATTTCCCATACAACCAATTCAACTCAAAGGAGCTGACAATCCTTTGATAGTGGCTGCACTGTTGGGTAAAATCTAGTTACGTACAACACGCAAGTATACATGGTCAACAAGTAATAAAGTGATAAGTTGAGTATTGTTCCCACAGAGAATTATTTAATAAAAATCACCAAGTACTAACCCGTAACCAACTCAATCTTATTTAAAAGAATGAAATTCAAATTATATAAATTAAACTACTATTAAATTTCACTAATTTAATTAAGACTACGGAGATTTAAGATCACAACTTCACTTATTACTTCATTTAAGTTAACACACTTCTCATCAATTATTCTCTATCCCGAATTGTTAATCAAGAACACTAAAGTAGTATTAACCACCTCTCGATGCACTAATACCGTATTAACATCAATCCACAATTAAGATAGAAATCCGTTAAACACCTTAATCAACTAACCCACTATATCTCTATGTGAATTATAATTGAAGAAGGTTTAAGAACAAGTTCTCTATCCAATTACATGCGATGTCAAGCATATCTCTACCTTAACACTCATCAAGTTTAAGCTATTAACAAAATCCTGAACACATGCTATCATGATTAGATCTAAATCAATACTCCATCTCTCGAGTTCATATAGATTATCACGGTAATTCATGGCCAATCAATTAAATAATTAAGTCCAAATCACATTAGACAATCCTCACGATAGAACATAACAATTGATAACGAAGCATATTAAAATAAACTACACAATAAGATCCATTGTAATCTCAAACAAAGAATTAGTTTATGATTATTGAATTAAAACTAAGAATCCACAATTGAATACACATTAAACGACAAAGATAGAGGACTATAAGAAGATAGAATCTATTGTCTGTAGATTTGACGCTCCCTCCTTGCTCCTACTTTGAATCTTCAATGGTCTCCAAGTTGCTTCAATCTCCAAAACCCATTAGAACTAGGGTTTTGATCTAATTTACTCTAATATAATCTAATGAAATTCTTCCAAAAACTTCTTCTAATCCTTGCAAATCCTCTCTTTTTATAAGCCTTTTTACATGTCTTTAAGTCCTCTTGGGAGTCCTTGAATCAAACAACTCGAATCAATCCTTATCGGACTCAACTTCGGACAAAATCTCCTCTTTCCGCGTATACCCAAACCCCGACTTGCTATTTTCCTTGTAAATAGCAAGCCCCGACTTGCTAGTGGCCTGCTATTGATTCTTGACCCCAAGCCCTGGCTTGCTATCAAAGCACAAAAGGGCAAGCCCCGGTTTGCTAGTAAGCTGCCAATTATTTTTCTACTACAACGCCCTCTGGTAAAACGGTTATAACCTTTGATCCAGGAAGAGTTACGGGGCCTGACACCTATAAAATCGAAGATATCGACGAGCTCTACAACTTTAATTCTTTGAGTTTTGAGAAGTAACGAAAGGATAAAGGATGAAATTGGACTGGAAGTGACTGCTATGCAAATGACCACCCAAAACAGCGAAATTCAACGTCCGTTGGTACAAATGTCATAACTCTTGCATCCGAACTCCGATTGGAATGATTCAAGATGTTCCGGAAAGCCAAGAAAGATTCCCATAACATAGTCCAAGTTCCAAGCCAAGAACATGAAATGAAGATGAAAGCCCAAACAATGTCCGGATTGCTTTTCTTTGCGTTTTCCTACCAATTTTTTGCGTTTTCCTTGCTTTTCCTTACCAATAGTCGCTCACACTGCTCCCAAACATATAACCTACAACATGAACACAAAATGCATGAAAAGTAACTAAGAAACATGAGTTTAAACAACTAATTCAAGTAATAGATACTGGATAAGTAGGTATAAAACCTATTTATCAAATACCCCCCCAACTTAAACCGTTGCTTGTCCCCAAGCAACACAACATAATGCAATGCAATGCAAAGAAATGCAACTAATCTATATGCCTATGAATCCAGCAGTATTCATACACTCAAGACTATTTAACCGGCCTTAGAGAAATCAAGTAAACATGATAATACATCTTATCAAAACTCATCAATAACTTCCTAATCCATCATCAAGTCTTAAACTATTATTACTGGTATAGTGCGTGTGTGCTCCACAACAATGTTAACTGATATAAAATCAAATTTAGCACATAACAAGTCTCTTTGAACTCATACAATGTAAACTCAAGAAATTCAAAAACAAGCTAGATCCAACTAAAATCAAACAATTATCAATATCGAGGGTCAACATGGGATACTTATGCTTTATTTTTCATCTACGGGGGCTTTTTGCTCTTATTTCCCATTTTATTCTTTTTTTTTTCTTTTGGTTTATATACACATAGCTATGCAATGTCTTATTCCCTTAGGCTTTTCATTGCTACCTTAACGAGCTTTCGACCAACGACTCCCAAACCATTAAGACCTTAGGGCGCTAGGTGTAAAGACAATCCCCTCGGGCTTACTTACTCAAGTAACAAAGGCCACAATACTAGACAAGCACGCCACGGTGTTTATTCATACTTTTTTTCTTTTTCTTTTTTTTTCTTTTTTTTTTCTTTTTTTTATATAGCTTATGTACCCCAAATATTCCCCCAAACTTAGGTTCTTGTCTACTTTTAACCATCACTACTTATTCTTGTTATTCTTTCATTTAAACTAGCATTATCCTTTAGAGTCCCATTATGTATCAATTTAAACTCAATCAATCAACAAGTTGTTTTTACTGTGTTATCCTTATTATACCAGTTTCAAACAGAAAAAGATTCAATTTATAACAAGAAATCACATCAAAGCTCTAATAGTCAGTACTATACTTGCCTACTCAATTCCATTCTCCTCATTGGCCAAAATAAACTTAAACTATCAAACAGCTGGACTCATGCAAGATGGACATAGTAACTAACTATTATTTTTTTGATTTTTTTTTTTTGATTTGATTTTTTTTTTTAAATGAACCTAAACTAAATTAACAACATATGCAAAATAACATAACATAAACATGAAACTAAACATGCAATAATGAACTAAACTAAACTCCCCCAAACTTAGCAATTACAATGTCCTCATTGTAAGAATATAGCGGTAAGTAGAAGAGAACTTCCCTGTAATCAGCTAAGCGTGAAGTGATGGTGGCGATGACGGTGACGATGATTTTCATATCCATTGAACCTCTAATACCTGTAATGAAGAGACAATGTAGATTAGATTATAAGAGAGCTTAATAAGAAAATTAATCCTATCTACTAAATAAACTAATAAAGCATATAAATATAAAAATTCCGGGGTTGCCTCCCAGTCAGCGCTTGATTTATAGTCTTTCAGCCTGACTTTGTTTGGTCAACGCTATCCAATTCCTCTTTGAAAGTTGAGGAACCCTCCATCCATAGGAAAAAATATAGCTTTTGGTAGGTTCCCATTTACGATGGCCAATGCATCAAAGTCACCTAGCATGCTCTGATTTGGTATGATCTCAATCAAGAACGTCCCACAGCTAGGTGTTTTCTCCATTGTGTATGTGATCACTTTAGGGCATGGAAGCTTGTCACACACAATGGGCTCTTCGTCTATCTTCTCTTTCTCTTCCCACCATGGATTGAAAATTTTACTCACTCTTATGTCAACAAGAGCTTCGCCGACGACATGACTACCAACTGGGCATGATTTTGCAAATCTGACCGACTCTTTGATCTTTGGCGGAGACCCATTTAGATCTTCGTGGACCTCTATTTCATTATCCCCAATTGTCTCCACACTTTCTATATCTTGTGGCTCATCCAGTTGCCGATTTGGTTCGGGTTCTCCATCAATTTCGTCATCTATGTCATAAAGCCAAGTGTTTGGAGGAAGGTTGCTTACATCTTTGGTCATTTTCTCTATCTGATCCGCAAGATTTTGACTTTCCCGCGCTTGATTACTCATCTTCTCCTCATCTACTATGAACTTGGACAATAATTCCCCCAGCCTTGAATTTTTTGTTTCAGTCTCGAAAGCCATGTATTGAGGATCATTGGTTGAGGTTGTGAAACGTTGTTCTATCCATTTATTAAAATTTTGGATTGACAGCTCCTGACTCCTTATTAGCTCTTCTATTTCTGCTATACTCCTTAACATGAATTCCTTAAACTCTGAACTAACTTCTTATCGCATTCGAGGTGGATATGAGAATTTCGTCATGTATGTTGGACTTGGAGAATAAAATTGATCTTGATGAGTATGGCTCCATGAAAAATCCGGGTGATACCCCCAAACTTGATCATAATTATCATATGCATACTGATTGAGGTAGTTACCACCATACTGTACCGGCCCAAAATTGATGGTGCATTGATTACTCAGGTGATTGCCAGCATAATAGTCACACATAACTGCCATCCTTCGACTCTGTTGGGCTGCGATAACGTTCAACGTCCTCGAAAGTTCTTCAATCTGTGCTGACATTGCGTAAAGTGTCGCGAGTCTATCAATCTCCGCTCCCCTTGGCTGAGTCATTCTTGCCATCCTTCGACTCCGTTGGGCTGCGATAACCTCTAACGTCTTCGAAGTTGCCTCAATTTGTATTGGCTCTATAGAAGATGTATTAAGTCCATCATTCCCTGTTTCCCTTGGTTGAGTCATGTTCATATACGTCCATTGATACGCAAAGTCATCCATGGTACCTGAAAAGAGAGAAATATAGGAAGAGAATTAAAAATAAAACTAAAAATGTTTAAATTAAGACTAATTTGATTGAAGCTAATATTGGTAAAAAATATTAAACTAATTCCTCGGAAATGACACCAAAAACTTGTTGGGTAAAATGTAGTTATGCAAAACACGCAAGTATACGTGGTCAACAAGTAATAAAGTGATAAGTTGAGTATCGTTCCCACAGAGAATTATTTAATAAAAATCACCAAGTACTAACTTAGTAACTTAACTCAATCTTATTTAAACGAATGAAATTCAAATTATATAAATTAAACTACTATTAAATTCCACTAATTAAATTAAGACTACGAAGATTTAACATCACAACTTCACTTATTGCTTCATTTAAGTTAACACACTTCTCATCAATTATTCTCTATCCCGAATTGTTAATCAAGAACACTAAAGTAGTATTAACCACCTCTCGATGCACTAATACCGTATTAACGTCAATCCACAATTAAGATAGAAATCCGTTAAACACCTTAATCAACTAACCCACTATATCTCTATGTGAATTATAATTGAAGAAGGTTTAAGAACAAGTTCTCTATCCAATTATATGCGATGTCAAGCATATCTCTACCTTAACACTCATCAAGTTTAAGCTATTAACAAAATCCTGAACACATGCTATCATGATTAGATCTAAATCAATACTTCATCTCTCGAGTTCATATAGATTATCACGATAATTGATGGCCAATCAATTAAACAATAAAGTCCAAATCACAATAGACAATCCTCACGATAGAACATAACAATTGATAACGAAGCATATTAAAATAAACTACACAATAAGATCCATTGTAATCTCAAACAAAGAATTAGTTTATGATTATTGAATTAAAACTAAGAATCCACAATTGAATACAAATTAAATGACAAGGATAGAAGAATATAAGAAGATACAATCTATTGTCTGTAGATTTGACGCTCTCTCCTTGCTCCTACTTTGAATCTTCAATGGTCTCCAAGTTGCTTCAATCTCCAAAACCCATTAGAACTAGGGTTTTGATCTAATTTACTCTAATATAATCTAATGAAATTCTTCCAAAAACTTCTTCTAATCCTTGAAAATCTTCTCTTTTTATAAGCCTTTTTACATGTCTTTAAGTCCTCTTGGGAGTCCTTGAATCAAACAACTCGAATCAATCCTTATCGGACTCAAATTCGGACAAAATCTCCTCTTTCCGCGCATACCCAAGCCCTGGCTTGCTATTTGCCTTATAAGTAGCAAGCCCCGGCTTGCTACTGGCCTGCTATTGATTCTTGACCCCAAGCCCCGACTTGCTATGATAGCACAAAAGGGCAAGCCCCGGCTTGCTAGTAAGCTGCCAATTATTTTTCTGCTGCAGCATCCTCTGGTAAAACGGTCATAACTTTTGATCCGGAAAGAGTTACGGGGCCTGCCACCTATCAAATCGAAGATATCGACTAGCTCTACAATATTAATTTTTCAGTTTTGAGAAATAACGAATGGATGAAGGTCGAAATGGGACTGGAAGTGACTGCTATGCAAATGACCACCCAAAACAGCGAAATTCAACGTCTATTGGTACAAATGTCATAACTCTTGCATCCAAACTCCGATTGGAATGATTCAAGATGTTCCGGAAAGCCAAGAAAAAGTCCCACAACATAGTCCAAGTTCCAAGCCAAGAACATGAAATGAATATGAAAGCCTATACGAAGTCCGGATTGCTTTTCTTTGCGTTTTCCTACGAATTCTTTGCGATTTCCTTGCTTTTCCTTACCAATAGTCGCTCACACCGCTCCCAAACATATAACCTACAACATGAATAGAAAATGTATGAAAAGTAACTAAGAAACATGAGTTTAAGCAACTAATTCAAGTAATAGATACCAGATAAGTAGGTATAAAACCTACTTATCACGCACTTGAGCCAATTCCTTTACTCTTCAGACCACAACATCCTGTTGTCAGCTTGCACAAAGTTCCATGGAATTATGGAGAAGATGAAGGATTTGCATCTCATACTACTGCTACAGTGTCGAAGGATAATCCACTGTATCTTCCTCAACGGGTTATGAAGCCTACTTGCAAAGCAAAGGGGAAGATTCCCATGGAGAAGATTGAAAAATTCCTCCGCATTATGGGCCAAAATGAAGCCAATGTGGTTTTAAGCTTACGACAAGCTCCACACCAAATATCTATACTAGATTTGGTTTTCTCTTCCAAAGATCATCGGAAGATCTTATTGCAGGTTTTGGAAGAAGCCTATCTACCAAAATCAGTGGATGTGGAAAAATTTCAACATCTGGTTGATCACATTTTCAACAACAATGTGATATCCTTCACTGATGACGACATACCGCCTGAAGGGACCGGTCATTGCAAGCCATTGCACATTGCAGTTTTGTCTTCCGGGTACATGCTAGCTGGAGTCTTGATAGATGGAGGGTCGTCTCTAAATATCGGTCCTTATGCCACCTTGGAGAAAATGAATGTCAATCTCAAGCGGATCCAAAGCAGCCATATGGTTATCAGAGCTTTTGATTGATCCCGGCGAAATTCCGTCAGAAAGATTGAGCTGCCAATTGAGATTGGTCCAAATACATTCAATGTATCCTTCCACGTTCTCAAGATAGATTTAGGATACAACCTGTTATTGGGAAGACCATGGATACACATGGTTGGAGCTGTTCCCTCCACATTACATCAACAGCTCAAATACATTATCAACAATAGTCTAGTCATCATTAATTACGAGCGAGTATCACGAACAAGGAGATCTGTCAATCATCAGTTTTAACTCTGAAGTTGAGCCGGCCAGTTTTCATACCTTGGAAGTGAGTAACACTCAATATCAACCTATTGAAGCACCACTTCCCGTACCCAAGATTTCTGCCGAGGTTATGTCGGCTACTCAAGAAATGATGTCATTGGGTTATCAGCCTGGACAAGGGCTTGGTAAAGATAAGAAGGGTATTAAGTACCCTATTCAAATGTCCAGTCAAATTGGGACAGCCGGGCTAGGCTATTCTACCAGTTCCATTCATAGGAATCCGCATAAACACAGGCCGATTCCTCAAGCTTCCGCTACACGACGATGTCTGCACCTCATGAGCTGATGCAATCTCTAGATAAGGTGCCAGCACATGTTATGACCCTGATGTTTCCTAATCCAGTACCCTTCAAAGCAAAAGAGGTGCTGATTCCTGATCCCAAAGTGGAAGAAAAGGAACAAAAATGTAAACATGACATTGCCTTGATGATGACAGGCATACGCGTCATTGTTCATTATGAACATACAAACAGATACACCCCAAACGATGATTGCCCAGATGTCATGGTTATCATTCGAGAGAAGGAGGACAATGACGATCCTTCCATCACTGCAGTCCTTCAAGACTTTTCCCTCGACAATTGGAACAGCATTCTATGCATTGGTCGACGAGGGTAAAATGGGCAGAAAATCCCTCTGCCCTATAGATAACTTTAATTGCTTACTTTTCTTTACAGTACTAGCAGTTATTTTATCAAGTACATGCTAACACTTTTGTATGATCAAACAGTTGCATATATTAAGTGAAAGCATATTTTGTTTCAGGACTCTAAATTTAGATGTGCATGTACTTGCTGATGAGGTGCCTTCTCTCCACAAGGGCTGTAACTTTGATGCAAAATTGGACTCAGACTTGATGGAAATTAAAGAGGACATTGAGACTCCTCAGGAGATTAAGGAATGGGTCGTAGACAAGCCTAAACCCAACCTTGACCAAACCACTCCTTTCAATCTTGGAACCTTAGAAAACTCTAAGCTAATCCTAATTGGTTCAGACCTTACCACAAATCAGCGGAATGACATGGTTGCTGTTGCCTCTTTTTCAGTTCAGATAAAAGGGCTCTAACTCATGCAAGCATACATGTGTCAACAAGTAATATAGAGTAAGTAGAGTATCGATCCCACAGAGAAAGTTGTCAAATTTAAACTACTACGCATCAATTAAATCACTATATTTATATGCTTAAACTAATGACTAAATTGGTGAATTACTCTAATTGCAAATAACAACTAAAACAAGAATAACAACGAAATAAACCAAGTCTGGAAATAATGGGATCCTAACTTCATTTAATATTTCATCTAATTACCACTATCATGCACGAATCGTTCACATATCACAGGAAAATAGCCAAGAGCATTAATAGAGTCATAGCCATTTTTCAATGCACTATGACCTACTTACACAAAATTCACAAGCGATAGACTCCATATAATCATCAATATATCCAAAATCACTATATGTCTATGTGAAATTGCAATCATACTGAATTTAAGCACAAACCCTTATTTTAACTCATACGGTGAATAAGTATATGTCTATCTCATTCACAAAATACGCAAGCCATATAAAACAACCCCATATACGTATGCTATCATGATTACAATCCATACTTACATGTTCAACGTCAATTCCATACAAGAACTGAAACGAATGGTGATCAAGCATTCATACATGTAAAACAATCATAATAGAAATCCCATATGATATGTAAAACAGCCCCAACAATCAAGCATGCAACCAAACTACATATTAAATTCCGTTAGAATCCCATAATGGAGTTTAGTTCATGACTGAACCAAAAGCCATTATGGGATCAAAGCTAAACATGATTAACAAACAAATAATTAAAAGATGAAGGATATGAATGATCAAACCCAATTGCAGATTGTAAACCAATATCAACGTTCAACTCCTCATAAAAATCCAGCAAAATAATAATAATAATCCACAATGACAGAAAATCCCAAGAAGAATTGGAGAAGTAGGCGTTTAAGCTTCGTTCTACGTTGGAATCTCTCCCAATGTGTAAACCGTAGTTACTACTCTGAAAAATACGTCAAAAGTTATCCAACATATCTCTGACGCCAGTCAGATATCGTTTAAAACAACTTACAACCCTTTGAATTAAAAATTAAAATAAAACAAATCAGCATCTTCAACCATCGCGCGCGACCGCGCGCCCTTCCAGAAGAATCCTCGCGCGGGCGCGAGACTTGCAGTAAGTCATGTTGTCCAGTCAGGCTCTCATGCGGGCACGCATCCCCAAGCTTATCTTGCCCCACGGCCGCGCGGCTTGCAGTCTATGGATTCTGGTTCTGCTGCACTGATTTGTTCTACTGTTCCTTCCTTTGTTCCTCCATGCTTAGTCTTCTACTCCATTTGATCCTCATGCCACACATATCCCAGCTTGTGCCTCACCTCATGCATCCATTAGCCTCGTGCCCTCTAATACCACTAAATTAGGTCGTTTCCTGCACTTTTTCACCAAAAGGAGTTCTCAGTACATGCAATGCAAAATAACATGAAATGCAGCTAAAACAGACTAAAATGTACTTGAGATGGGCATAATTTGTGTAAATTGATATCCAATAAGTAGGTATAAAATCCACTTATCAAATACCCCCAAACTTGAACTATTGCCTGCCCTCAAGCAATGCATGCTAAATAATAATGGAAATGCCGCTACACTACTATGCAACTAAGCTATGATGCAATCTAGTCTCACATAGTTCCAGCTCTAACAGAATTTCAGTCCCAATTGCCTCAGCGAATTATCCAGATTCAAGAATTCCATTTCAACCCAAACTATAGGCATAATATCTTACACTCAAATAATTCATACATGCTATAGAGATGTTGTGTGTGTGTGTGTGTGGTGTTCAACAAAACTTGACTTAAGCAAAGAATACACATGTTACAATGCTCAAAACAGAAAATTATAGTCTAAATCAAGACTTATGTATACTCATGCAACGTACACTGTTTCAACATATCAACACAAACTAAGTTTGAACAATGGGCTTAACTGCTTTATTGCTACACACGAGGGCGATTTTCGCTCTTTCCCGCGGTGTTTATTGCTATTTTTCTTTACTTTTTCTTGTTTTTTTTTCATATGACTGTGCAATGTCTTATTCCATTAGGCAACACTACTACCCCTTAGCGAGCTTTCAACCAAAGACTCCCAGACCATGAAAGACCTTAGGGCGCTAGGTGTAGAGACAATCCCCTCGGGCGTACTTACTCAAGTAGCCAGGGCTCCGAAATAAGACTAGCCACGTTACTGCTATTTAATTTTTCTTTTTTTTATACATAGCATACCCATGTTTTCCCAAGGTTTGAATGTCAATGTTTTTCAAGTCTACATGCATATTCCACATATTTCTCTTTTTAAAACTACAATTTCTATCAAGCACTGCAACATATACTTCTTATACCTACAAGTGATTGTGAACACATCCATGCAAATCGAAAGCATTTAAACAGCAACATGAATTTCATTGTGTAAAACATTATAACTACGCTCATGTTATTCCATATACTCAAAAATCCTTCAAATTCACTAACATCATTGGCTAGGAAAGAAATTCCAAAAAACAAGAATTTTGTGAGACATGCAAACTAACTAAAACGAAAATTTTCTATCACATAAAACAATAACACACAAACAACCAAACTAGTAAACTAATTATGCAATTTTAAACTAATCATGCAAAAACTAAATTACATGCTATTATACTACTACCCCAATACCCCCAAACTTAAAGTATTCAATGCCCCATTGAATGAAGGTACAGGGTATAAGAGAACTCCCCTAATGATCGGTTATACCACCCTCCTCGGGTGGTGAATCTGGTGGTGGATATGGCACTGTTGTCCCAAATTGAGGCCATTCTAGCATTGTTCCTTGTTGCGCAAAGGCCTCGACCAATGCCCTAGTGAGACCTATAACAAACATTCTAAAATTATCATACATGGCATCAACCCGTCGCTCCAACCTTCGGAGCTGGCGATCACCATGAAGAGCTTGTGGTCGTGTCGAGGGGCCTGCCTCATTGGTCTGAGTGGGCTGCGGTGGCGGTTCTAGGAAAGTGGGTTGGATAATAAAACCTAGTCCTCGCGGATGTGGTTCACCACCCGTCCAATCCTTGAATTTGGCAATAGTAGCATGAGTGATATCGTGGCTCCGGTTCTGTAGCTGCTCGTTATTCCACGGGACTCCTTGTTGTATACACAGCATGGCTGCCACAGACGCGTGTGGAATACTCCCCGTCGTGCTCCCCAGCAAATAACGCAGCATGTTCTGATGAATTAGGTGGTCGACGTCAATGTGACTGCCTTTGATAATGCACCATAAAATGATACCCCGCTCAGTGGTTATTTCATGCTGGTGAGCGGATGGAATTAATTTGGCACATATAAATAGATTCCATGCCTTGGCATATCGATTCAAGGCGGACGCTGGAAAAGATTTTGGCTCAGTCGTCCCTCCCTTATAATCCCATTTTGTGCCCGGAATGCACAATTCAGAATTAACTAAGTCCAAGTCTGTCATCAAATGTGCACCTATGACCCAATTAGCCGACCCCGTTGGTGGTGTGTCAGTCATCCCAAACACTGCTCTAATGGCTAGGGGGTGAAAATCCACTTGTACTCCTCGAACTAGCGTTATCCCTCCTTTAATTTCCTTAACATTCGCGTAGAACTCTTGAACAACCCCCATGGGAATAGGCATAGGAATTGCAACCAAACCAACCTAGTCTCATTCACGTATCATATTCCATAGTTGGCCATCTTTCTTTTCAGGTTTAAACCCTCGTTCCTTCACAAACGATTTAGTCACGATTCGATAATATTCTTGCTAAGCTTCCAGACTGATAAACTTCCTGTGGTCCACGACATCCTCTTCTTGGTTACTTGAGGAAGATTCTGACGAGGAAGAGATAGGGATGGAGCGTGCTCTTTTTGGACCCATGTGCATATGAAAGAGAGAATGTAGATGGATTGCACAACCCAAACAGAAACCCTAGGTTTATGTCCGTGAAAGAGAGCGTGGGTCTGCTCTTTGAATGGAGAGAGAATCGGGAGTCTGAGTATTTATAGGGTTAAGGAGGCGTGTGGAGAAGCTCAAGGAGTTATACATTATATCAAGAGTGAAACCAAATAAGCCTCGGCTCGCTTTTTAAAGCTATTGAAACTTTTCAAGACTCCATGTCGCCTTATGACCGATGCGACTTTGTAGAGGGAAATATCGCTGGCCATGAAGTGAAGAATTGAATTATCGATGGAACTAGAGCTACCGATTTCCGGTATTTGGCGCATGCGAAACCCCATTAAACCTAAATGTGTCGCACATTTCCGGAAAGCTGACTAGATGCTCGTTCGGATCGTCGTTTGCAAATCCCCCAAACTGAATTGATTCTGAATCATTTGTATCATCCCAGGCTTAATCTCGAATGTATTTGCTGCTATTGCTGGCTTGGTGATGCTTGACTGCAGTTCAGTCACCTTGGGTGTTGCGAAGTCCCTCAACGCTTTCCGATCTTCGGCTGCCATTACTATTCCCTCTTCATTTTCAGGAATTTTGAATTCTTGCCTCGTTTCCTTGATCCACTTACTCAACCTCCGAAACCTTTTCTCAATGTCATCCTTAAAAGGCAGGAAGTCTGGATTTTGGGATCGAGTTCGCATAAACTACGTCCAACACCTGAAATAAGAAGCACAATAAAAAAAAAATTTCTAAGTAAAACTGGATTAATTAAACTGATATTGTAAAACACTTAAGATTTATGCTAAAAATATCCCCGGCAACGGCGCCAAAAACTTGTTGGGTAAAATCTAATTACGCACAACACGCAAGTATACGTGGTCAACAAGTAATAAAGTGATAAGTAGAGTATCGTTCCCACATAGATTAATTAGCAATAACCTTAACTTACAATTACCAATCTTATATTAACCCTAATTTTATTAAACAAATCAAACTCAATAATTCAAATTAACGAAGCTAAAATTTAAATATAATTAAATTAACACAAAATAACCCCGAATATCATAATCTGAATTTTCAAACAATTAATGGAGAATTAGACTTATGATTTCACCCTAAGCTTCACTTTGATTTTAACACCTTTATCCCAATTTAATGCACTATCCTAGTTTATTAATCAAGAACACGAACGTAGTATTAACCACCTCTCGATGCACTAATACCCTATTAACTTCAATCCACAATTAAGATAGAAATTCGTTAAACACCTTAATCAACTAACCCACTATATCTCTATGTGAATTACAATAAAAGAAGGTTGAAGAATAAGTTCTCTATCTGATTACATGCATTGTCAAGCATATCTCTACCTTAACACTCATCAAGTTTAAGCTACTAACAAAATCCTGAACACATGTTATATCAACTAGGTCTAGATTTGAATATCCTCTCTCGATTCCATCCAACTCCACAAAGAATTGTTGATCAGGCAATTCATAGATTCAAGCACAAATTAATATAGATAAACTGGAGATAGCTTACTAAATTGGAAATCAAAGTTTACAAAACCATCGATTCACTTAAGGATCCATCACAAGTCTGAAAAGTGAATTAGTTCATAATAAATGAAATAAACACTGAATATATCATAGAAATCATTCTTCTAATTACAAATAATAATCTAACACAAAAAATATTGGAAAACACCCTTCACGTAGATTAAAATCGCAATTGTCTTGAAAAACTCCTCGAAATACTCCTCCACACTTGCTATCAAAAACTCAGCTTTGATCTTCGTACCCCCTCTCTCTCTTCTTGTTGTGTTTTATAGAGTAATAGATATCTAGCATAAAACTCTAGCCGAATTTCCTATCCAATAGAGTTATATTGCCATGCAAATAGCTAAAATTCGTACCCAAGAGGAATTATAACCGAAACAAGACACTGATTTTTTCTACCCCGCTTCTACGTGCTTACCTTCCTCTGTCTTATCAGATGAGGACCCCACTACGTGACGGGTGTATAATATATAATGCTCGCCAAATAATTATGTTCTCGCTAACTTGATTGTAAGACCCCATACAGTGGGTTTATAAGTTCATGCATACCTTACTGGCGAAGGCGTGTTCGTTAACCTATACTTCTATGCTGAATTGCTTCCAAATATGCTCTATTTGATTCCAATCGCACCGAATATCACCAATTGTATATTGAATGCCACAACCACCAATCTACACATGAAATGACATAAAACAAGTGAAATTGAACATGATCACAAGAAATTAGCAACAAATAAGCATGAATTGGATATTAAATCGCGTATATAAAATACACTTATCAAGGCATGAATTAATGAGCAACATGCAGGACTTAATCAACTCTATCCTACTTCAAACACCTCTTACTGCAAAGGCAGTTATTTACTCAATTATGCATAACATATAATTTATCAAACATGAAATAGAGATGATCTAACTAAATACTCTACTAAATAAATAAAAAGAAAATAGAGATAGAAATAATGGGTTGCCTCCCATCAAGCGCTAAGTTATAGTCAATTAGCTTGACTGTCTCTGATTTTCACGTCGAAGAGAGAATTGAGGCGACTTTTTGTCTGTCTACCTCACCACCAAGGTAATGCTTCAAGCGCTGTCCATTCACCTTAAAAGGCTTGTCCGACAGCTTATCAAATACTTCAATTGCACCATGTGGAAAAACAGTTTTCACTATAAATGGCCCTGACCATCTCGATTTCAGCTTCCCGAGAAAAAGTTTAAGTCTGGAGTTATAAAGCAAAACCCGTTGTCCCAGTTCAAAGGATCTCTCACTGATCTTTCGGTCATGCCATTTCTTCACCTTCTCCTTATACAGATTCGAATTCTCATATTCCTGTAATCTAAATTCTTCCAACTCATTGAGTTGGAGTAGGCGTTTCTCCCCTGCAGCACTCAAATCAAAATTTAGCTTTCGAATTGCCCAATATGCCTTATGCTCTAGCTCAATAGGAAGGTGATGGGCTTTTCCGTACACAAGCTGGAAAGGTGACATGCCCAATGGAGTTTTGTAGGCAGTCCTATAACCCCATACTGCATCATCCAACTTTAACGACCAATCCTTCCGTGTGGGATTCATAACTTTTTCAAGGATTCTCTTGACTTCTCGATTCGACACTTCAGCTTGGCCATTTATTTGTGGGTGATAAGCTGTAGCAATACAATGATTCACCCCATACTTAGCCAACAAAGCTGTAAACTGCCTGTTGCAAAAATGACTACCTTCGTCACTGATAATGGCCCTTGGAGTCCCAAATCTCGTGAAGATACTTCTGTGTAAGAATCTTAGAACAACCTTGGCATCGTTTGTTGGATGAGCTGCCACTTCTACCCATTTCGAGACATAATCCACTGCGAGCAAGATGTATAGATTTCCACAAGAAGAAACAAAGGGTCCCATGAAATCAATCCCCCACATATCAAAAATTTCAACTTCAAGGATTGTATTCAGGGGCATTTCATTTCTTTTTGAGATGTTCCCCACTCGCTGACATCTATCACATCGCTGGACAAAACTGTGTTCATCTTTGAAAATAGTCGGCCAATAAAATCCTTCTTGGAGTACTCTAGCCGTTGTTCTTTCTCCCCCGTAGTGACCTCTATACACCGAAGCATGACAATACTGCAAAATCCCCTCGGTCTCACTATACGGGATACACCTCCCTATCATTTGATCAGAACATTGTTTAAACAAGTAAGGTTCATCCCATATATACCATTTAACATCATGCAGAAATTTCTTCTTTTGATAACCCACTAAGTCATAGGGTACCATCTTACTTACCAAATAATTCACGTTGTCTGCAAACCATGGCACTTCCCCTTTCACCACAAATAACTGCTCATCTGGAAAGGTCTCATTTATCAATACATTATCATCTGCTTTCCTTTCCGGATTCTCTGGTCGCGATAAGTGGTCCGCCACTTGGTTCTCAGTACCCTTTCTATCCTTGATCTCCAAATCAAATTCTTGCAGTAATAAAATCCATCTAATCAACTGGGGTTTTGTATCCTTCTTTGCCATTAAATGTCGAATTGCCGCGTGATCCGTATACACTATCACCTTTGTGCCAATCAGATATGCTCGAAATTTATCAAAGGCATACACCACTGCCAATAACTCTTTCTCTGTGGTAGTGTAGTTCAACTGTGCATCTATAAGGGTCTTGTTGGCATAATATATCACATGAAAAATCTTTTCTTTCATCTGCCCCAAAACAGCCCCTATAGCGTAATCGCTGGCATCATACATCAACTCAAATGGCAATTCCCAATCTAGTGCGGTAATCACTGGTGATGAAGTTAGTTTTCTCTTTAAATGCTCAAATGCCAACATGCAGGCTTCGTCAAAATTGAACTGTATATCCTTCTCCAATAGACTGCATAGTGGTTTGGTTATTTGGGAGAAATATTTGATAAATCGATGGTAGAAACCTGCATGTCCCAAGAAACTGCGAACACCTTTTACTGAAGTAGGCGGCGGTAAGTTCTCAATTGTATCCAACTTCGCTCTATCCACCTCAAGTCCCTTCTTCGAGACCTTGTGTCCTAGTATAATTCCTTCTTGTACCATGAAATGGCACTTTTCCCAGTTCAGCACTAAGTTCGTCTCAACGCATCTCTTCAAAACCATAACCAGATTCTCAAGGCATAGATCAAATGAGTCTCCGAAGACCGAGAAGTCATCCATAAATACTTCTATATTTTACTCCACCATGTCTGAAAAGATAGCCATCATGCATCTCTGAAAGGTGGCTGGAACATTGCATAATCCGAAAGATATCCTTCTAAAAGCAAAAGTGCCGTATGGACATGTGAAGGTAGTCTTTTCCTGGTCTTCTGGAGCTATCATAATCTGATTGTAGCCTGAATATCCATCCAAAAGGAAATAATACTCATGACTCGCTAATCTGTCCAACATCTGATCAATGAATGGTAGTAGAAAATGATCTTTCCTTGTAGCTTTGTTGAGCCTACGGTAATCCCATGGACTCTCCACCCCATCACCGCGTGTTGGAATTAACTCATTATTTTCATTGGTCACAACAGTCATACCACCCTTCTTTGGTACACACTGCACTGGGCTCACCCATGAGCTGTCTGAAATTGGATAAATTATTCCTGCATCCAGCCATTTCAGTACTTCTTTCATTATCGGATTAAGCCTTCTTTGTTGCTCAACCGACGGCTTACTCCCATCTTCCAGCAAGATCTTATGCATATAGAACGAAGGGCTGATCCTTTTAATATCTGCTATGGTCCATCCAATAGCTGATTTGAACTCTCTGAGCACTCGTAGCAGTTTTTCTTTCTGAAAAGATGTTAGTGCAGAAGAAATAATCACAGGCAATTTTGAATCTTTATTTAAAAATGCGTACCTGAGATGTTCTGGTAGTGGTTTCAATTCCAACTCTGGAGGTGACTCGAGAGATGGTTTTAATATTTCTGAAGACTCTTTAGCTTTCGTCAATGGCTCGACCGGTATTCCGAATCTCCTGAATTTTGGGATGATATCCAGGTATTGCACAAGCTCATCGACTGCATCGTCTTCCAATTCTGAATTCTCAGCAATGATACTTCTCAAAGGTTCATAATCCACAAGACTCTGTACCTCATCCTTTACGACCCGATCCACCAAATCAACCAGAAAACATTCTTCTTCATCTGTTGGGAACTTCATGGCTTTGAAGACGTTGAAGGTGACCTCCTGATCATGAACACACATAGTGAGTTCCCCTTTCTGCACATCTATCGAAGTCTTGCCTGTGGCCAAGAATGGTCTCCCTAGTATTATTGGTATGCTTTTGTCTTCCTCGTAGTCTAAAATGATGAAGTCGGCAGGAAAGATAAACTTGTCCACCTTTACCAACACATCTTCAACAATTCCCCGTGGATACGTGATGGATCTGTCAGCTAGCTGTAATGATATGTTTGTCAGCCTTGGAGCCGGCAATCCCAACTGATTGAACACTGACAAAGGCATCAAATTTATACTTTCCCCCAGATCACATAAACACTTACTAAAGCTCATCTTCCCAATTATGCACGGAATTGTGAAGCTTCCCGGATCCTTCAGCTTTGGAAGTAATTTCTGCTGAAGCACTGCACTTTATTCCTCTGTCAAGGCTACTATCTCAAATTCATCTAGTCTTCTCTTCTTTGACAATATACCCTTCATAAACTTTCCATAGCTTGACATTTATTCCAATGCCTCGGCGAACGGTATGTTGATTTGTAGCTTTTTGAATACCTCTAAGAACTTACTGAATTGTTTATCTTCCCTCTGCTTATTTAATTTTTACGGATATGGTACTTGAGGTTGAATTGGTGGTACTGAACTCTTATTCTTTTCCTCTGAACCTGCTTTATCTTTCTCTTCCTGCTGCGACTCAGATTTTTCCAAATTTTCTTCCTTAGCATTCACTGCTCCACCTCCGCATTGTGCATGACATCCCTCATGAATCGGTAGCGCCAAGGCGCGACTTGCGATACTGCAGATTCTTCAAAGATCTGAATGTGATCGCTTGACATTGTTCCTTCCCGTCTATTCTAGGATTTGCCTCTGTGTTACTTGGCAATGAACCCTGGGGCCTGTTGTTAAGCATGCTCACCATCTGCCCCATTTGAGTCTCCAAATTCTTGATAACCATTGCTTGGCTTTTGATAGCCATGTATTTCAACATCATCTCCTCCATTTTTGATTTCTTTTCTGGCTGTGGTGCAGCTGGAGTGTGATGTTGTTGTTGTTGAGGAAATCCCTGTGGAAATAGTGGTTTTGATGAAAACCGTAGGTGAGATGACCGTGGGGTGGCTGTTGATTAAATGCAGAACCGATTCTCATTGATTCCCTTGGTTGTTAGACCGACTGAAGTTTGGATGGTTTCTGTTGTTGGGGTGGTATGTGTTCTGAAACTAACCTCGGTCTTTTCTGTAATTGCTCACATACTGTACCGACTCCGAGCTGATGGCACATTGATCCGTGCAGTGTGACCCCACAAAAATCTCACAAACAAAGGCATCTGTTTTCGTCCTGCTTTCTGCCAAAGTATCTATCTTCTTTGCCATAGCTGCCATTTGTGCCGACAACTGCGTAATAGCATCTACATCCAACACACCTGCAACCTTGGGTTGTGGCATCCGAGATGTAGGATTCTGAAAATCATTAGCTCCCATAGTCTCAATAAGGGTATAGACCTCGTCATAGCTTTTTGCCCATAATGCCCCTCCAGCAGCCGCATCTATAATAGGTCTCGATTGTCATCCCAATCCATTATAAAAGGTGTTAATTACCATCCAATCTGGCATACCGTGATGCGGACACTTCCTTAGCATCTCTTTGTATCGTTCCCATGCTTCATATAAGGACTCTCCCTGTTGCTGCTCAAACTGACATATAGCTGTCCTCATCTTTGCAGTCTTAGCCATTAGAAAGAACTTGGCTAGGAATTTATGTGCTAAGTCCTCCCATGTAGTGATTGACCCTGACAGCAAAGAATGAAGCCAACTCCTTGCCTTATCCCTCAATGAGAATGGGAACAATCTCAGTCTAATAGCATCCTCCGTCACACCGTTATATCGAAATGTATCACAAATCTCGATGAAACTCAACAAGTGTTCGTTCGGATCATCTGTAACAGCACCCCCAAACTGAACCGAGTTCTGCACCATCTGAATAGTGCTCGGTTTAATCTCAAAAGTATTGGCTGCTATCGCCGGTCTGACTATGCTCGACTGTAGTCCGTTAATATTCGGCATGGAATACTCTCTTAGAGCCCGGTGCTCTTCTCTTTGCTCAATTCTCTGTTCTTCTGCCATACTAACTGTTGTACTTTCTAGTTGAGCTTGCAAATTTCTCCACACACTTGCTTTCTATCCTCTTCCGTTAATGTTATCTTGCGCTGGTGTTAATTCTGAGTTGGATGATCTCGTGTGCATAAAAATCTACAAGCACCTGAAACCAAAAACAAAACAAAAATAAAAATGAGAAACGATCAGAATTGTCTAAGTCATACAATATAGCTTGAAACTGATGATAATTATTTAAATTAAAACGCCTTTCCCCGGCAACGGCGCCAAAAACTTGTTGCCTCCTTTGCAGTTCTGATAAAAGAGCTCTAACTCATGCAAGCATATATGTGTCAACAAGTAATACAGAGTAAGCAGAGTATCAATCACACAGAGAAAGTTGTCAAATTTAAACTACTACACATCAATTAAATCACTATATTTATATGCTTAAACTAATGACTAAATTAGTGAATTACTCTAATTGCAAATAACAACTAAAATAAGAATAACAATGAAATAAACCAAGTCTAGAAATAATAGGATCCTAACTTCATTTAATATTTCATCTAATTACCACTATCATGCACGAATCGTTCACGTATCACAGGAAAATAGCCAAGAGCACTAATAGAGTCATAGCCATTTTTCAATGCACTATGACCTACTTACACAAAGATCCATGGCGATAGACTCCATGTAATCATCAATATAACCAAAATCACTATATGTCTATGTGAAATTGCAATCATACTGAATTTAAGCATAAACCCTTATTTTAACTCATACGGTGAATAAGTATTTGTCTATCTCATTCACAAAATACGCAAGCCATATAAAACAGCCCCATATACGTATGCTATCATGATTACAATCCATACTTGCATGTTCATTGTCAATTCCATACAAGTACTGAAATGAATGGTGATCAAGCATTCATACATGTAAGACAATCATAATAGAAATCCCATATGATATGTAAAACAGCCCCAACAATCAAGCATGCAACCAAACTACATATTAAAATCCGTTAGAATCCCATAATAGAGTTTAGTTCATGACTGAACCAAAAGCCATTATGGAATCAAAGCTAAACATGATTAACAAGCAAACAATTGAAAGATGAAGGATAGGAACGATCAAACCCAATTGCAAATTGTAAACCAATATCAACGTTCAACTCCTCATAAAAATCCAGCAAAACAATAATAATAATCCACAATGACAGAAAATCCCAAGAAGAATTGGAGAAGTAGGCATTTAAGCTTCGTTCTACATTGGAATCTCTCCCAATATGTAAACCCTAGTTACTACTCTAAAAAATACATCAAAAGTTATCTAAGATATCTCTGACGCCAGTCAGATATCGTTTAAAACAACTTACAACCCTTTTAATTAAAAATTAAAATAAAACAAAATAGCAGCTTGACCGTTCTTGGCGTGGCCATGGCAGCGCGCCTTCCGATAGAATCCTCGCAGCAGCGTAGAGACTTGCGAAGAAGTCATGTTGTCGGTAGGGCTCTCGGCGGCAAGCGCGTCCCCAAGCTTATCCTACTGCTGGCGGCTTGCGATGCATGGATTACGGATTCTTCTTTGCAGACCGATTTGTTCTACTGCTCCTTCCTTTGTTTCTCCATTCTTAGTCTTCTGCTCCATTTGATCCTCATGCCACGCATATCCCATCTTGTGCCTAAGCTCATGCATCCATTAGCCTCGTGCCCTCTAATACCACCAAATTAGGCCGTTTCCTGCACTTTTTCACCAAAAGGAGTTCTCAGTACATGCAATGCAAAATAACATGAAATGCAGCTAAAATAGACTAAAATGTACTTGAGATGGGCATAATTCGCGTAAATTGATATCTAATAAGTAGGTATAAAACCCACTTATCAGTTACACTATTAACCCAATTCCAGGATGTGTTTGCATGGTCTCATGAAGACATGGTGGGTTTGTCCACTGACATTGTTCTTCATCGCCTTCCTATTAAAGAAGGATTCATGCCAGTTAGGCAAAAACTCAGGCGATTGAAACCTGAGTGGAATTTAAAGGTCAAAGAAGAAATTGTAAAATAATTTCAAGCTGGCATTATCATGGTGTCTACATATCCGGAGTGGATATCCAACATTGTTCCCATGCCTAAACCAGGAGGAAATGTGAGAGTCTGTGTGGATTACCAGGATTTGAACAAAGCTTGCCTTATAGATAGCTTTCCCGTACCTTTTATCCACATTCTCATTGACAACACTGCTTAATACGACATGTACTCCTTTGCTGAATGCTTTGCGGGGTACCATCAAATTTTGGTCGTTGAGGAGGACCGTGGAAAAACTGCTTTCATCACGCCTTGGGGAACCTTTTGCTACAGACGGTTGTCATTTAGCCTCATCAATGTCGGGGCAACCTACCAGCGAGCTATGATGGCTCTTTTCCATGATTTAATGCATAAAGAGATAGAAATCTACGTGGATGACATCATTGTCAAATCCCGAAGGGAGGAGAACCACCTAGACCATCTCAAAAAGCATTTCAACAGGTTGCGTAAGTACAACTTGAAGTTGAATCCAGCCAAGTGTGCCTTTGGTGTCAAATCAGGCAAGTTGCTAGGTTTCCTAGTCAGCCATAAAGGGATTGAACTGGATCATACCAAAATCCAGGCCATCAAGGAAATGCCTATTCCTCAAACAGAGAAGGAAATACGGGGATTTTTGGGAAGAATTAACTTTATTAGCAGGTTCATTTCTCAACTCACAGCAACCTGTGAGCCCATCTTCAAGCTATTAAGGAAGAACTCCTCCATGAAATGGAATGATGACTGCCAGAAACCCTTCTTTACCATTAAAGAGCAGCTGATTAATGCTGCTATTTTGGTACCTCCCAGGGATGATATTCCCATGTTCATGTACATGTCCATTAATGACAATGCCATGGGCTGCATGCTGGGACAAAAAGATGATAGAGGCCAAGAACGAGCTATCTATTACCTCAGCAAAAGATTCAGCACCAGTGAACACAAGTATACTCTGATTGAGAAGACTTGTTGTGCTTTAGCATGGGCTTCCATGAGATTACAACATTATCTTCATGGTCACACAACCCATCTCATATCCCGCGTGGATCCTCTCAAGTATGTGCTCAGTAAGCCCATACTGAATTGTCGGCTGTCTAGATGGCAGTTGATCTTACAATAATTTAACATCGTCTACGTGATGCAAAAGTTTGTCAAAGGTCAAGGAATTGCGGATCAACTGGCCGCCACACCTGCAAAGAACTACAAACCCTTGGAAACATACTTCCCAGATGAAGGGGTAATGACAGTATAGCAACAACATCAGTACGATACATGCCATATGTGGAAAATGTATTTTGATGGAGCTGTTAACACAGAAGGCTCTGGAGCTGGAGCAGTTCTAATATGCGGTACGGGGGAGCAATATCCCGTCGCCATTAAATTACTGATTTATCGGACCAACAAACACGGTGAGTATGAAGGTACAGATCATGGGGCTAAAACTTACATGTTCAATGGGCGTCAGGCGGTTAACTATCTTTGGGGATTCCAAATTGGTGATCAGGCAATCCACTGGAATCTATCAAACTAAAGAATTACATTTGCTGCCTTACCATCGGCAAGTTCTATAGATGGCTTTGGAGTTCAAAGAAATCTCCTTTCTACACATTCCTCGTAATAGGAATGATTTTGCGGATGCATTAGCAACGTTGGCCCCCTTGGTTCACATACTTGACAAGGAAAACATGCCAAACATCACATTTTCTATGCAAAAAGCCCCAACTTATGGGAACTACATTGGAGAAGTATCGGATAAGCTACCTCCCGTCCATCAACCTTGGTATCAACAAATCAAGGAGTATCTGCGAGATGGATCTACACCCGCTGAGGCGATCCTAACTGAGAAGAGGTGGATCCGTCGACTTGCTATGAAATTCTATCTGAGTGGAGATGCACTCTACAAGAGAGATGCAGGACTAGGTCTCCTCAGATGTCTAGACAAAGACCAAGCTCAAAGGCTCATGGATGAGATCCATGGTGGAGTATGTGGCCCACACATGAGCGGCCCCTTACTTGTCAAGAAAATTCTCAGAACAGGACATTATTGGGTTACACTTAAAGCTGACTGTGATGATCACGTCAAGAGGTGCTATCAATGCCAGATCCATGGGAATGTTATCCACGCCCCTCCAAGGGAGCTCCACAATATGAGTTCTCCCTGGCCCTTCTCAATGTGGGGAATGGACGTGATTGGGCCCATCGAGCCCAAAGCCAGTAATGGTCATCGATTCATATTCACCATGATCGACAACTTCACCAAATGGGTAGAAGCAGCTTCCTTCCCCAGGGTTACCAAAGAAGTTATCATTGCTTTCATCAGAATCAATGTAGTCTGTCGATCTGGACAACCAGAGGTCATTGTGTCAGACAATGCTAAGAACCTCAAAAACAAAATGATGGAAGAGTTATGCAGTAAATTCCACATCAAACACCTTAACTCCGTCATCTACCGTCCGAAGATGAATGGTTCTATCGAAGCTGCTAATAAAATATCAAGAAGATCATGCAGAAAATGTCCGCCAATCACAAAGGATGGCCAGACCTCTTGCCTCTGACTTTACTAGCCTACAGAACTTCTATGCGTACTCCCACTGGGGGCAACCCCCTACTCATTAGCCTATGGGATGGAAGCAGTGCTCCCCATAGAGGTGGAAATGAATTCCCTCAGAGTATTGATGGATGCTCAGTTGGATGAGGATCAATGGGTACAAGACAGGTATCACCAATTGTCTCTAATAGGAGAAAGGAGAACCGCGACAATCTTCCATGGTCAATTATATCAACAAAGGATCGTACGATCCTACAACAGAAAAGTCTGACTATGGCAGTTGAAACAACATGACTTGGTTTTGAAGAAGATCATTGACAACCAAGATCAATCAAAGGGAAAATTCGCTCCTAATTGGGAAGGCCAATTTGTTGTCAAGGAGGTATTGACAGGAGGTGTTCTCAGATTGTAAGAAATAGATGGTGATGAATTTCCACAGCTTATCAACTCAGACACCGTGAACCAGTACTATATCTGAAGTTACCATCAAACAAACATCCTGGTTTTGATCATCCAATCACCAGTCATTCCGGTTTTGAACCCTTCCTTTCTACATACTCTTCTACCACTCAGGGAAACATACACTTCAAACCAGCAGCCTGGTTTCACCTCATTTCAAATCTTGCATACAATTTCGGTTATCCTGAAGACGGGATTCAACCTTTCACACTTGAAGTTTATCTTGAAGATGAGATTAAACTTTTCTATGACTACAGTTTATCCTGAAGACGAGATTAAACTTTTCTACGATTGCAGTTTATCCTTAAGACGGGATCAAACTTTTTCCACACCTACAATTTATCCCCATTATGGGATCAAACTTTCTTCTCCCCGCAGTATAGCCTGTACATGGGATTCACACTTCTCCTTGGCTGCGATTCGTCCTAAGGGGCGAACTACATCGACCTGATCTCCCTGACACCCGGGAGTACATAGGCAACCATATTCTATATGGCCCGGTCGCAATAAAAAAAACAACAAAAACATTTTTTCCCTTTCTCTACAAAAACAAAAATAACAAAAACATTTCTACACCTCATCTGCCTTTCACATTCAGCATTGAACCTCTTACACCAGGTTCAAACTACGCAGACTTGATCTCCTCTTCAATAGGAGTACGTAGGCAGCCATTCATGGTTCAGTCTAACGCCTACCAGAACAAAAATATTTGTCACACGGTACTGGGATCAACCTTCAATTCACCACATTTCATCGGTTTCAGATCAAAGGGATGCAATTACCCAACCTCTTCTCACAAATAGAAGATTCGGTGACCATCTAAGCTACGATCGTGCCTCGAAGAATAATACCAACCCATAAGAGATGGAATTAACTAGGCTTCTCACAAATTGAAGTACTCGTGACCATCTGTGTTACGGTCAATCTCAGAGAGGAAGAAACCACCCTCCTCTCCACTTTTCCATACAGATACCAGTCCCAAGACCCCAAAGATGGTAGGGATATACAGAAATTAATGATCCGTTCTGAGAGATCTTGCGACGTCTCAATGTCCACCTATCAAGGATAAGTTCAGAATGCATCAAGATCACAAGGCCCTGAAGAAACAGGCAAATATTAAGCAAGTATCAAGGCATAACTAAAAGGGAAGTGAATCAAAAGATATTTCCCTGCTATACATAATACTGTTTGATATATACATATGTGTTATACATGACAAAATGGCTAATCTAATCTATGCAAGAAAATACAAAGCTATCTACAGATCTGTATACATGTAGACTATCAGATCTAACATGGCATCCCTCTCTGAAGACGGAGGTAACGCTGCAAGCTCCTGCCCAAGGGTATCTACACGAGCTAGCAGATTAGAGGCTAACCGAATGGTGGCATAATGCTCATCAATGTAAGCACTCAAGTAGGCAAGACTGACAGTCATCTGGGATCTCACTGAAGTACTGTCTACAATGGCCACATCCCTAGTAGATAAGGCGGCATCCCGTTCCATAATCAATGCATCCCTGGCTGATCTAGCCTCATCCCTCTCCAACAGAGCAATGTCTCTCCCATCAAGAGCTATCAACATCGCGACCCTAGCCTGATCTCTATCATAGGTCATTAGATGTAAGCTCTGCTCCAAATGTTGTGCCGAATACTGAGTAACAATGGCACTCGGGGTGGGAGAATCCATCACAAATGCTGGAAGCCCAGCAGTCAAGTCGTCGATGGGAATATCAGCCTCCTCTATAGGCTCCTCATCGTCAGAATCAGTCTCCTGCACTATGGATACTACCACATCCGATGTAGTCTTTATCTTCATCCATGCGGAATACTCTGCAGAACAACCTGGATGACTGACAGAAAACAAAGCCAGCTCTCGCTGATCGCAAAAGGCATACAACCTGGATCTGTCCTCTGCTGATAAACGGTGTGAAGCGAAGCGCTGACTCACTGCCCCCTCATAAGGATGAAAATCCTAAAACTGGTAAAACTGACACATCACGGCCAGTTGGTGGTAAGTAATCATGCCCCTCAATCCAACCAGAGGGAGGTAATCCATGCCCGGAGCATGAGTAATGAAGCTGTAGGGTGAGCTAAGCCCTGAACACGACAATATAGCAAACGGGTCCCTAATCCCTGCCAGGAAAGCTAACCACGATGCATCATCTATACACTCCGCAGGCTGAAAGGAGTATGACATGGCTATATCATTGGTGAAACAAAACCCCTACCGTCTAAGCGTACCAATCGGTCTCAAGTGTGATATAAACCACACATACAGCATGACCGAGCTGCTTGTGGACACTCCTGCCAGATAAGTGCAGCAGTATGTAGCTGACCTCAGAGTCTCTGCAATAATCATCGATATAATGGTACGACCCTCCTTGAGAGCTCTCACTGCCATAATGACGATGATATACAGCTCATCCATATATCATGGCATGAAGACGTATGACAATACGCATAATAACAATACATTCACTCTGGCTGAACGCCAATGGTCCTTTGGTGTGGTGAAATCCCCGTAATGCCGTGCATAACTATCCTCAGAGCCAAATCTGTCAAACAAAAAATGATGGGGTATCACGTGGCCGGATGTAATCTCATCCTATACCACTCTACGTCTCAATCCGGTGAGGGTCATGAACTGCCTACTCATGTCCCCAATCGCCATATGCACGTAAGGTCTGTCCAACGACAGCATCGTCAACCGTGCATACTCCTCTAGAATAGGAGTCAACTCCTACATGGGTCCCACACCTCCGGTTCACTCCAGTTAGAGTTGCAAAGGAGGTCTCACAAGCTGAATAGGCCAAATCTGGAATAAGAATGCTACGCGATTGAGCGGAATAGCCTGGAATCTTAGTTTTGCACGGGTTAGAATTGAACTCCCGTCATCTCATTGGTATTCGCCTGAATGCAGGGTATACTATGCCAATGAGCTCAACTTTCACAAATCATGCTCGATAATACCCAACAAAGGTCTGATGCCGCCATTGCATGGTTACAACCCTCCCCAGCGGGGGTTACAACTCAAAAAACCACGAAATGCTAAACATCCTCGGAGGGGGTTACAACGCCGAAGTTTCAAACATCTACGTATCCTCGGGGGTGGGGGGGGGGGGTTACAACACTGAAGTTTCAAACATCCACGTATCCCCGGCGGGGGTCATAACGCACATCTTTTAAACATCCACATATCCCCGGCGGGGGTCACAATGCACATCTTTCAAGCATCAACGTATCCCTAGCAGGGGTCACAACGCACATCTTTCAAGCATCCGCATATCCCTGGCGGGGGTTATAACGCATTCAACCATTGATACACAAATCAATGAAGGTCAAGCAGCCTTGACGTCATGTCAGCCAATGACAAGTAAACCCATCGAAGCAACTCATCAACCTTTCCCCGGCGGGGGTTACAACGTAATGTGACCATTGACACATACATCAATAAAGGTCAAGCAACCTTGACAATGCACCCAACAGGGATCTATCCGGTGATACAAACATCAATGAAGGTCAGGCAACCCTGACAACAACAGGTTGTTGGTAGTAACTCTGACAGGATGAGGGAATATGTTATACACATCCTCAAATAGACAAAGCTTTATCCCCACAGATCTCTAACACACAAGAGGTACCTCTATGGAATATAAACCAGTGTCTAGGATTCGAGACTTTGGTGATAGCCCCAATGTCAACATCCTTGAAGACTTGGATCGCATGTCCAAGCCATCACTGATTGTCATCCTAGCTGGATTACCTGACAATCATGCATCATACATTTAAATTCATGTTGCTACACATAGAATCATGTTTATCTCACTTCCATTTCAAGTGTCTAGGATTCTTTATCATATCCATGCCTTGCATTGCATGAATATGATAAAGAGGGGCATCTGTAGACACTCAAAAATTTTTGCTGTTGTTACTAACATTACAGAGAGGCGAGAATCGTCTTTCGAGATAACCACGAAAGGCGGTTCACATCCATTAGGATACTACCGTAAGATCGGTTCACAACCCTAACACACACCCGAACATCATTTCCAAACCTGCACCACACAGGAATCTCATTCTCAACCTTTAACACACACGGAAGGATCATTTCCAACCCGGAGATAACCTCGAAGTTCAGTCATGGCGATAACCCCAAGGAATGTTGTTGCAGTTCCGGTGATAACTTCAGAAATGCTTGTTTCAAATACATGCTATCAGCTTCAATCTCAGACCTCCTGTCGAGGCACTCATCTCTCAAACCCAGTGCTAACACCAAATAGACAGGCACTCACAAGATGACCTTACGACATTCAAACACTTGCAGTAGTCCAATCTCAGATGTAACCATGAGCAACGTCTGCTTTCAACTTAAACTGGCGATAATCCCGATGAAAAGTCAAACGTCATCTTCCCACATCAACACCTGCGCGTCGTCTCAACACTTCATACATACATACATACAACAATGTCCCATAAGAACCGAGGAGTTACAATCCCGAGTGACTATTACACATGATAGTACACCGGATATAATTTGAAGCTTGAAGACTATTGTGAGACCCCAGATTTTATCAATAAAGATTTAAATTTTGTCAAAATAATTTTTTATATTATGGTGTGAATTTGAGATAATATTATAGTTGTGGGTAGTATTTATAAATTTTGCAAAGTATGCAAGTGGTTATATTATATTCGATTGGCCTGGGAATATTCGGTTTAGCAGGGAATATTCGTACAACTACTCAATCATTGGTGGACCCCACAATGTAATTATTCATTTCGGATTGAAAGCGACAAAAATATTTTATTGAAATAACGGGCGGAAGTTTTACCGTAGTTCTTGTTGAACTACTCGGTAGTAAAAAAATACGAGAATACGTGTGGTTGCATAAGTACACCTGCGGTATTGATTATCGATGCTTATGTGAGAAGTCACTCGGTTTGATTCCATTATTGTCGATTAATAATATGAATTATTATAGCGATAACGACGCTTTTGTTTTATTCGTATTATTAATGTAATAAAAGCGAAACATCTTTTTATATAAAATAGAATACTTTATTAAAGTTATTCTATAAATAGAATATATTATATTTTATTATGCATAGTGTTGCATGGTGTTTTGCATAGTGTTTGCATAGTAAAATGTTTTTATATAAATAGAATATATTATATTTTATTTAAAAGATTTTTTCTTTAAATATGGACCGTCGATTAAAAGTAAATCAATCTAGACTGTTCATGGATTGGTTACTATGCATTCCATTTTCCTATAAATAGAAGCTCATTCCTTCATTATTTTCTTACTTAATTCATTGAAACTCGAGAGAGAAATTATAGAGAGAAGTTATAAAGAGAAAATTATAGAAAGAAGAAGAGTATTCTCGCTACTTCACTATTTCTATATTAGGTTCTTTTTACAGTAAGGGTGTTATTCTTTCTTCTTGAAGAGAACTTACATTATTCCATTCATTATTATTACATTGGAATAACACGTAAAAGTGACATACCCTATACATAATCTGTATATGCTGATATCCTATACTTGGTGAAATCCTTATGTTATTCCATTCTTATTTATTACGTTAGAATAACTCGTATATGCTGTTGTTTACCCTATACTTGGTGACATTCTTCTATTATTCTGTTGGAACATCCATGCATGTGTTTTACACAGGACTCGGTTCGCTTTTTTATTATTCTCATTGGAACATCCATGCTCGTGTGTTTTACAGGACTGGTTCCGATTTTATTATTACATTGGAACATCCTCATGCGTGTGTTTTACCGGACTGGTTAAAATCTTTATCATTCTCGTTGGAATATCCTATCGTGTGTTTTACAACAGGATCCGGTTCCATCTTTATTATTCTCATTGGAACATCCTCCGCGGTGTGAATTTCACCCGACTGGTTCCGTTATTATTATTACGTTGGAATAACTCATACTATGGCAATACCGCATGCATGGTGATTTCTTTTGTTATTCCATTCTTTATTATACCCGGTTGGTTAAAACTTTGACTTCTATACTCCATGAAATTAGTAGAATATCCTTGATATTTGCGTTTCATCCAAAGATCTTTTCATGGAAATATTCTTCCGATCATTCTTGAATTTTACTCTCTGAAACAAAGATATCATGTTGACAATTTGACGTTAATAATTCATAGATTAAATAATTCTTGAACTTGTTTTATTGAATTATTATGTCATTGTCATCATCCTCATGTTATATTATGTTATCTTTGGCTTACGTGCATAGATGAACTTAGTATGATTATGACCGAGGATCATTCGGTATAATCATGACTTGATATAAATGATGTGACAAAAGTCCTCGGTGGTTCGTAATGCGTTGATGGATAGTTTTTGGTATGATTATGACTGGGGTGATTTGGTATAGTCATGACCATTGATAATTTGATGAAAATCCTTGGCCTGTAGTACGTGGATAATTAGATGTGGTGGTTTATTTATTGTCGAAGTCTCAAATGATAAAAATTGATGAAAACCTTTTAAAACCTAAAAGATAGTAGACTTTATTATCTACTTGACTCTTTTAATGGATTGCTTATTCCGCTCTGCTTAAACCGGTTGTCTATTGTATTTTATCGGTTTAACACTTGTTGAAGGCTAATGATAATTTATTCGCATTATCTTAGTCATAATATTTCTTCTTGGGCTAGTTGAGCTCACCCTTTCTTTCACCGTTCTCTTCAGAAATGAGAATATAGCCGGGACGAGTCTGGGAAGCAGTGATGGTCCCGAAGATAGCATTAGTAGTCCTCACTATTACGTGAATTAGTGTGATAATAATTGTAATGAGGACTTTTGTTTGAGTCTCGTATAATATCTAGTAGACGATATTTGTATTTAAACTCACGGTTTATGTCGTATTGCACAAAGACAGTTATGTTAATAAGTTGTATTTAAATTCTGTACCATGTAAGTGGCGACCCAAGATGGGTGATGTATACCTAATTTTGGGGGCGTCACAACTATGGGCTTGGTCCCCTCTTCCTGACTTCGTACAACCTCTAATCCATGTCATTGCGTAACTCTCGACACAAACAATCCGAAGAAGGTCACATATACCTCGTTCGGATGCTCGGATTAAAGTTCTGCAAGTTCGAACAGACATTACAGTGCGCGAGTGCATGTATTTCGAGACGACAGGACCCGCAAAGCCCGGGCCCACCATGACTAGCCGCAGGGGTAACTGCAGCTACCGTAGGTACACTTGCGGCCATCAGTCTATAAATATAGACCTTGGGTCAGCCATTTTGAGGGAGAGAAGAGAGAGAAAAGGCGAGTAAGCCCTGTCCACTTTACTCTGTACACACCCATATTATGTGTTTTCCTCATTTTAAACATCTGTTAGCTCACATATAGCTATATATTTTCATCCGTGTGAGCCGAGTGTTTATCCATATAGAGTCATAGAAGTCTCACATCATGCCTCTAACCGCAAGCTTTCTTACATTCTATAAAGCCTTTCTTCTCATAATAGACACACCTTTGTTATACACATTGAGAGTCATATGTGTGTTTGCCTGCACTTCGATCCGTGGTTTTCATTTATGCTGTAAATATATACTTATTCATATATGTATATATTTTATATGGGATTTAACATTATCGAAAGTTATGCCTCGATTGAGCCTGAACTTATATGCGGAGCGTTTATTTGCTTATATATATATATATATATATATATATATATATATATATATATATAAATTGATGTCGACTCGGCTCATCGATGAGCCCGGATTTTACATAAAGTGCGTTTAATTGTTTATATATATATATATATATATATATATATACACTTATATATATAACTGCTCATTTTCGGATTATATACGATGAGCTTGGATTTTATATGTAATACCCAGAAAAATATTAAATAAATAAATAACATTTAAATACATATTTTAATTTTTTCTAATTGGACTCCATCTTTTATTTGGGTCAACTAGTAATTTAATTTATGTGGGCTAATGTATTAATAAGTGGTGGATAATTTAAATTAGTAAAATTGGGCCTTAAAATTTATTTGGGTTTATTTTATGGGGGTAATATTAAATTTTATATAATTAAGAGAATTAATAAACAAAACCTAATTGCTTTATCATATTTTATAACGACTAAATGAAAAGAAAGAGGCGCAGCCGCTGATAAAGGGAGTAGGGAGGATCGTATATTATTTGTGTGAGATCAAAAGCAAAGATTGATATTTTACTTATACAAGTAAGTTATTAAAGTATATGTATGGATTTGTCTCTTTTATAACCTAAAGATAATTGCTACGGTGTATTATCCGGAGCTTTCTTTTCAAGTTCCATCAAGTTGTTCACTCATATGTATATTAATAGTTTACTGATTATATTTCAAAGGTGTCAGTTATTCATGTGTCATGTATGGTTTTAGCACTTGGTAAATATTATATTTATATATTAGTTTATTTTATATATATTATTAAACTATTAGGATATGTAAGTGGTGTGAAGGACTTGATTTTTTTTGTCAATCAAAATACTAATTTATTAGTAAAGTTAACAAAAACTTGATATTTTTTTTAATGTATATACTGTATGTATGCAATACTTGGCAGAATTGGCATGTTGGAAAAAAAGGGGTAATAAAATGGTTTTAACCAACTTGGAAGTTATATATATATATAAATACATGTAATATTCGTACTAGCCTAGATACTATATAAAATTGGTGTTTTCAATTATTTTGTTAATAACTATTGAAATGGCTAGTATTTCAGTACAACAGTAAGTTATGATGCTAAATAAATCATAGTAAGTGAGTAACATTAATACACACACATAAATAATTAAATAAATTTACCAATTTATATTTTGTTTAATTAGCTCGGACGGAAGGAATTTAACGAGTTTTTGGAATATACTTTGGGTATTACATTGCTTAATTTAGGTACGGATTCCGTACTCTCTCAGCGAGACTCTTTTGTTTTTAATTTGTTCGTTTCGTTATGCGTTTTGAAAATTAGTATTGCCCTATCGTGATTATTTCTTGTCAAATTCATTGTGATAGTTTCGTTTGGCGTTCATAGTTGGAACTCATATTTGTACTCTGTAGACTAGTACAACATGTCTAAATTTATTTTGATATTTGTAGTAATGTGCATGTTAGTATTTTTGGAGACTTTATGTTGATATCTCGTTTCAGTTTAACATGTACATGTTAGAACCCCTTTGTTGTGTCGCATGTGTTGTGACATGATGTTTTTGTTAGAATACTGTAGGGTATACCTGAGTTATAACCACCTGTGGGGGTACCACAGGCATGTCCTCTTAGCACCGAGGCATGACACCTTCTGTGGCGGTGTGATCAGTCCACGGTGTCTCCGTTTTGTGCTCCGGTGGGAGTTGGCCATTTGGTGTTTTGTTGTGGGAGGCGTATGGGTCGACCCTAATTTTTCTATTTTGTTCTGTTCTATTATGCGGATTGGTGATGTTTGTGCCAAACACGCCTCCCAATTTTGTACGCATCTGGATTGCGCAGTCCGATGTGTGATTACCTGTGTGGCATTATTTTGATTGCCTTTGTGGCATTATTTGACTTGCCTGTGTGGCAAGGTATATTTCTGTTTTGTTCTGAGCTCGGTATGAAATAACACCAAACCATTTGATTCAACCTATTATTTCGTTGTGTTAGTTTTGTTCATTTCTTTTTAGTTCATTTCGTCTTATTTCATTTAATTGAGTTAGTTATTTCGGTTCATTATTTGTATTCTATATCCGTACTGGGCATTTGGCTCATGCTGTGTTTTACTTCCGACAGGTAATCAGGGGGATCAAGGGCTAGTGTGACGAGAGCTTCCTTTAATCCAATAGTTTTGATATATCTTGTTAGGTTTTGATACATTGATTTATTTAAGTTGTAATAATTATTTTAGATTGTGGATTGAGCCAGTGTGGAATTTATTATGGTGTGTCTTATGACATTGAATTATTATGAGATTATTCTTTTGTGGTTTAGAGCCTTGTGATCTTCCTTAGTTCTGTTGTGTTTTGAGTAACCTCTCTTTCTATTTCAGAAAGGGGGTGTTACAGAGTTGGTATCAGAGCTTAGGTTCTTTCTTGTAGAAAACCTATTTAGGTTTGACTTCATGAGTTATCTTGGTAGAATTCAGGTTAGGTTTTTGTTCTGTTTGATTTTCTGTTCAGCTATCATATCAGCTATATTCGAATTTGTCTCTAATCTGCTTTGTTTATGTTTATGATCTCTTCCTTAGATGGCTCGTAGATCAGCTAGAGTTGCTGGGAGGCGAGGCAACAATAGGGGAAGAGGTGAGGGTCAGCCCAATGAGCAACCTAATGATCAGATAAATGCTCAATTGGCTGCCTTGGTGAATCAAAGCGAATGAATCAAAGCGTTACCTCGGTTGGTGGCACAAGTTAGACAGAAATGCAAAGACCACCACGTAAATTCTGGCGGAGATGAGAACACGGGTAATAATGGTCCGCATGAAAATGATGTGGAAGGGAATGCAGATGGTCTTAATCAGCAGGGGGTTGCGATGTATGTATGGTTGGAGAGGTTTCAAAAGCAGAAACCACAGTCATTTAGTTCTGCTCCGACTCTAATTGATGCAGAGAATTGGATTGCTCACCTAGAGAAGATTTTTGATGTATTGGGGTGCTCGGATAATCAGCAAGTGTTACTTGCTGCTTACAAGTTGGAAGGGGATGCACATAGGTGGTGAAAGTAACAAAGGGTGATGGATATGTTGGAACACTTAGCTGGGCATAATTTTGTGAGGTCTTTTATCAACAGTATTTTTCTGCTGCTGATAAAGAGGCCTATGCTAGGGAGTATCTATTGATTCGGCAGAAAGATGATGAGTCCATCATAGATTTCATGACGAGGTTCACTAGGTTGGCTGGCTTTGCGGGAACTTCAGCAGGGACTGCAGTGGATCAGGCGGAGAAATTCAAGTGGAGGATCCATTATAGGTACCAGCAACACCTTATTAACACCAAGTTTGCAGACGTGTCAGCAGTGGCCAATGCGGCTAAGAATATTGAGATGGAGCGATAGGACTTTCGATCTTCTAAACTGGAAGGGAGTCGAAAGAGGGACAGAGATGACCAGCAGGGTCAAACTTTGGGTCAGCACGGGAAGAATCAGGGTGGTTAGTGGAACAGGAATCGTGGTGGCTAGCAAGATACAGTTGCGTGGCTAGAATCAAAATAGGGGTTATCAGCAGATGCCTGAGCAAGGGCAGAATCGTCAGCTTCAACTACCTTGGTATGGACAGAATCGTTGAGGGCATAATCGTCGTAGGGAAAAATCGAGGTCGTTATCCAGACCACGGTGGTGGGGGTAACCCGAATCTCATTCCGATAGCTCCTTGTGCTACTTGTGGGGCTAATCATCCGGGGAGGCAGTGCTACAGACTTACCGGTGCATGCTTCTTATGTGGACAGATGGGTCATATTGCTAGGGATTGTACCGGTCCACGCGAAAATGGTGGAGGTGGTGATAATGGTGGCAATGGAGGTCAGCGTCAGGTTGGTCGAGTGTTTGCTTTGACGTATAACCAGGTGGCAGGTGCACCAGGTACTGTTTCTGGTACTCTTTTAGTTGGCAGTCATGAAGCGTCTATTTTATTTGATACGGGTTCTACTTATTCTGTTGTTGCTCAGTCTTTTGTTCGGCACCTGGGTGTGCCATCTCAGTTATTAGATTCTGATATGTCTATTGCTACCCCGATGGGGACTTCAGTTGTTATTACTGATTTGTATCAAGGGTGTCCGATCAGTTTTGGGGATATGATTTGTAGGGCTAATCTTCTTCCGATGAGTATGCACGATTTTGATGTCAGTCTTGGGATGGACTGGTTGGATAAACACTAAGCCACTATCGATTGTCAGGAAAAGAAGGTTATATTTGGAGATGTGAAGTCTCCGGAGTTCGTGTTTTAGGGTTCACAACCGAGTAGGGTGGTGAAGTTAATTTCAGCTTTGAAGGCTGGGAAGTTGGTGGCAAAGGGTTGTGAGGGGTATTTATCATTTGTGAAGGATACCTCTAAGGGTGAGTCTCGTATTGAGGATGTTCCTATTGTTCGTGACTTTCCCGATGTATTTCCTGAGGAGTTGTCAGGGTTGCCACTGCAGCGGGAAGTGGAGTTTTCTATTGAGTTTGTTCCTGGTGCGGAGCCTATCTCTAAGGCGCCGTAACGGATGGCACCATTGGAGTTGCAGGAGTTGAAGGAGCTTTTAGATCGTGGTGTGATTCGGCCGAGTGTTTCGCCGTGGGGTGCTCTGGTCTTGTTTGTAAAGAAGAAGGATGGGTCTATGAGGCTCTGCATAGACTACAGGGAGTTGAACAAGATTACCATCAGGAATCGGTATCCATTGTCAAGGATTGATGACTAGTTTGACCAACTTCAGGGGGGGAAGTATTTTTTGAAGATAGACTTGAGGTCGGGCTATCATCAGTTGAGGGTGAGGGATGAGGATATCCCTAAGATGGATTTTCGTACTCGCTATGGGCATTACGAGTTTCTGGTGATGCCATTCGGGTTGACTAATGCTCCGACGGTGTTCATGGATTTAATGAATCGGGTGTTCAGGGAGTACTTAGACTAATTTGTTATTGTATTTATTGATGATATTTTGGTTTACTCCAAGTCTAAGGAAGAGCATGAGGAGCATCTTCGCACAGTGTTGGGGATTTTGCAGAAAGAGAAACTGTATGCTAAATTCTCTAAATGTGAGTTTTGGTTGGAGCAGGTTGCATTTTTGGGCCATGTTGTTTCTGCTGAAGGCATTAAGGTGGATCCTGCGAAGGTTGAGGCTATCACTAAATGGCTGAGACCTACTACAGTGATAGAGATTAGGAGTTTCTTGGGTTTGGCAGGGTATTATTGGCAGTTTGTGGAAGGATTTTCCTTACTTGCCTTACCATTGACTCAGTTGATGAGAAAGGGCGTGAAGTTTGTGTGGAATGAAGAGCATGAGAAGAGTTTTGAGAAGTTGAAGAAACAGCTTGTGACAGCTCCTATACTTGCATTGTCGTCGGGGACAGGAGGTTACCATATTTATAGTGATGCTTCAAAGAAAGGCTTGGGGTGTGTTTTGATGTAACACGGTAAGGTGATTGCTTATGCTTCTAGGCAGCTTAAACCTTACGAGGAGAATTACCCCACCCATGATTCGGAGTTTGCAGCGGTGATCTTTGCCTTAAATATTTGGAGGCATTATTTGTATGGAGAGACTTGTGATATCTTCATCGATCACAAAAGTCTTAAATACATCTTCACTCAGAAGGAGCTCAATTTGAGGCAGAGGCGTTGGTTGGAGATTCTAAAAGACTATGATGCTAGGATTCAGTATCACTCGGGGAAGGCAAATGTGGTTGCAGATGCTCTTAGCCGAAAGAGTTTAAGGAGTGTAGCAGCCCTTATTACACAACCTCAGCTTATTTCGGATATGGAGCGGATCAAGTTGGAGTTATATGTACGAGGTTCAGATGGGCTTTTGGCGGGTATGAGAGTGGAGCCCTCTCTTATCTCGCGGGTCAAAGAAGCTCAAAAAGAAGATGGGAAGTTGTGGAGTATGACGCAGAATTTAGAGGAGGGCAAGCAACTCGAGTTTCGTATTGATGACCATGCTGTGATTTGGTTGGGTGAGCGGTTGGGTGAGCGGTTGTGTGTACCGTCTGATCCAATCATTCGGGAGGCGGTGTTGGCTGAGACTCATAGTTCGCCATTTTATATTCATCCAGGTTCTACGAAGATGTATAGGGATTTGAAGAAGAATTTTTGGTGGAATGGGATGAAACGAGACGTGGCTGAATATGTTGGGAACTGCCTCACTTGTCAACAAGTGAAGATAGAACATCAACGAGCTAGTGGGTTGTTGCAACAGTTAGATATTCTAGTTTGGAAGTGGGAGGATATCACGATGGACTTTATGACTGGGTTGCCAAAGACTTTTAAGAAGAATGATGCCATTTGGGTAGTGGTGGATCGGTTGACTAAATCAGCACACTTTTTGGCTATCCATGAGAGTTACTCGGTGGATAGGTTGGCACAAATCTTTCAGCAAGAGATTGTTAGACTTCATGGTACTCCGGTGTCTATTATTTTAGATCGGGATCCGCGGTTCACTTCACAGTTCTGGAAAGGGTTTCAACGAGCTTGGGGTACTTGGCTCAACTTCAGTACTTCTTTCCATCCGCAAACTGATGGGCAATCCGAACGAACTATTCAGACGTTGGAGGACATGTTGAGGTCTTGTGCACTTGAATGGTCGGGTAATTGGGATGATTACTTGAGCCTAGTTGAGTTTGCTTATAATAACAGCTGGCATGCAAGTATTGGGATGGCTCCGTTTGAGGCATTGTATGGTAGGAAGTGTCAGGCACCAACTTGTTGGGATGAAGTTGGTGAAAGGGCCATAGAAGGGCCTGAGTTAGTCCAAATCACTACGGAGAAGGTAGTGGTGGCTAAAGAGAAATTGAAGACGGCTCGATCACGACAGAAGTGTTATGCTGATAAGCATAGGAGGACTTTAGAGTTTGAACCTAGGGAGCATGTGTTTCTAAAAGTTTCTCCTTGGAAGGGCATTTGACGATTTGGGTTGAAAGGAAAGCTTAGTCCGCGTTATATTGGCCCATTTGAGATTCTGGAGAGGGTTGGTGAAGTTGCATATCGGTTAGCTTTGCCTCCACAGCTAGCTCATGTGCACAATGTGTTCCATGTGTCGGTGTTAAGAAGTTATCATTATCATCCGTTGCACGTGGTGCAATATCCATTCGATAAGATTCGGGAGGATCTTACTTATGAGGAGCAAGCTGAGGCAATTTTGGATCGTCAAGAAAGGATTATGAGAAGGAAGACTATTCCATTTGTTAAGGTTTTGTGGAGAAATCATTCGGAGCGGGAAGCTACCTGGGAGATGGAAGAGTCTATTCTAGTGGAGTATCCGCATCTTTTTGATATTTAGGTACGTTCATTCTTTTGATTCCGAGGAAGAAATTCTTTTTAAGGGGTAGGTGATGTAATACCCAGTAAAATATTAAATAAATAAATAACATTTAAATGCATATTTTAATTTTTTCTAATTGGACTCCGTCTTTTATTTGGGTCAACTAGTAATTTAATTTATGTGGGTTAATGTATTAATAAGTGGTGGATAATTAAAATTAGTAAAATTGGGCCTTCAAATTTATTTGGGTTTATTTTATTGGGGTAATATTAAATTTTATATAATTAAGAGAATTAATAAACAAAACCTAATTGCTTTATCATATTTTATCTTAAAGAAAAGAAAAAGAAAAGAGAAGTAAACCACGCTGCTAAAGGGAGTAGGGAGGATCGTATATTATTTGTGTGAGATCAAAAGCAAAGATTGATATTTTACTGATACAAGTAAGTTATTAAAGTATATGTATGAATTTGTCTCTTTTACAACCTAAAGATAATTGCTACGGTGTATTATCCGGAGCTCTGTTTTCAAGTTTCATCAAGTTGTTCACTCATATGTATATTAATAGTTTACTGATTATATTTCAAAGGTGTCAGATATTCATGTGTCATGTATGGCTTTAGCACTTGGTAAATATTATATTTACATATTAGTTTATTTTATATATATTATTAAACTGTTAGGATATGTAAGTGGTGTGAAGGACTTGATTTTTTTTGTCAATCAAAATACTAATTTATTAGTAAAGTCAACAAGAACTTGAGAATTTTTTTAATGTATATACTGTATGTATGCAATACTTGGCAGAATTGGCATGTTGGAAAAAAAGGGGTAATAAAATGGTTTTAACCAACTTGGAAGTTATATATATAAATACATGTAATATCGTACTAGCCTAAATACTATATAAAATTGGTGTTTTCAATTATTTTGTTAATAACTATTGAAATGGCTAGTATTTCAGTACAACAGTAAGTTATGATGCTAAATAAATCATAGTAAGTGAGTAACATTAATACACAAACATAAATAATTAAATAAACTTACCAATTTATATTTTGTTTAATTAGCTCGAACGGAAGGAATTTAACGAGTTTTTGGAATATACTTTGGGTATTACATTGCTTAATTCAGGTACGGATTCTGTACTCTTTCAGGGAGACTCTTTTATTTTTAATTTGTTCATTTCGTTATGCGTTTTGAAAATTAGTATTGCCCTATCGTGATTATTTCTTATCAAATTCATTGTGATAGTTTTGTTTGGCGTTCATAGTTGGAACTCATATTTGTACTCTGTAGACTAGTACAACATGTCTAAATTTATTTTGATATTTGTAGTAATGTGCATGTTAGTATTTTTGGAGACTTTGTGTTGATATCTCGTTTCAGTTTAACCTGTACATGTTAGAACCCCTTTGTTGTGTCGCATATGTTGTGACATGATGTTTTTATTAAAATTCCGTAGGGTATACCTGAGCTATAACCACCTGTGGGGGTACCACAGGCATGTCCTCTTGGCACCGAGGCATGACACCTTCCGTGGCGGTGTGATCAGTCCACGACGTCTCCGTTTTGTGCTCTGGTGGGAGTTGGCCATTTGGTGTTTTGTTGTGGGAGGCGTATGGGTCGACCCTAGTTTTTCTGCTCGCATTACATTACATTACGCGGATTGGTGATGTTTATGCCAAACACGCCTTCCGATTTTACACGCATCTGGATTGCGCAGTCCGATGTGTGATTGCCTGTGTGGCATTATTTTGATTGCCTTTGTGACATTATTTGACTTGCCTGTGTGGCAAGGTATATTTCTGTTTTGTTCTATGCTCGGTATGAAATAACACCCAGCCATTTGATTCAGCCTATTATTTCGTTGTGTTAGTTTTGTTCGTTTCTTTTCAGTTCATTTCGTCTCATTTCATTTAATTGAGTTAGTTATTTCGGTTCATTATTTGTATTCTATATCCATACCGGGCATTTGGCTCATGTTGTGTTTTTCTTCCGGCAGGTAATCAGGGGGATCAAGGGCAAGTGTGACGAGAGCTTCCTTTAATCCAATAGTTTTGATATATCTTGTTAGGCTTTGATACATTGATTTATTTAAGTTGTAATAATTATTTTAGATTGTGGATTGAGCCAGTGTGGCATTTATTATGGTGTGTCTTATGACATTGAATTATTATGAGATTATTCTTTTGTGGTTTAGAGCCTTGTGATCTTCCTTAGTTCTATTATGTTTTGAGTAACCTCTCTTTCTATTTCGCAAAGGGGGTGTTATATTATATCCGGTGCATTTACTACTTATATATATATATTTACATTTTGTCCTGCCTAGAGTTTACTTCGTGGCAGTTGATAGATTTTACATCTTTCTTTACATTTAAATCATGCACGGAGTTTAGTTAAGTGGCGGTTGATAGCTTTTCTGACTTTATTTACATTTAAGTCACTTTGGAGTTTACTCCGTGGCGGTTGATAGCATTTATTGCTTTATCTACATTTATGATCCCCCATGGAGTTGCTTCGTGGTGGCTGATCATGCACATATGTATATATATATATATATATATATATATATATATATATATATATTTACCGCATTTATATATATATATATATATATAAGCGCCATCGCCTTCCATACAAATTGCAGTATCATGTGAGCCTAGGAATCATGTGATCACAGATTCAGTCTACTGAATCTAGATTCGGTTCCCGTGATGGACTTTTTTCGGTATGAAGCGGCTTGTACATTATTTCTGATGTCTAAATTTCCTTGGATGGTTTGTCATGCCCATAAGGAGTTCTAAGATCACAGATATTATTTTTCTCGCACATGCCTCGCATCTCGAAATTAAAAGCAAACAAGCCAAACATTTAATAATAAAATGGAAGTATCAAAGGCCTCAATTACTTTTGAGCACAGGGTTTGAAAAACCTTTTTTATAAAAATTCATTGCTATATCTTGCTTAAAACTATATTTTCTACAAAATTCAAACCCTATGTATATAGGTGAGAACGAGGCATAGCACTACTTCAAAATAATTGCACATTGATCCACACACACACACATATTCATATAATAGTTTCTTTGAAAAGTGGCTGTCATCGTGGCAACACGGATGTCGGGGGGTGCCTAACACCTTTCCTCCGAATAACCAAGCCCCTGAACCATAAATGAATCTCGGTTTCACAGACCTGCTTAGCAGTGTCACATCACTAGGTCAATGTGCAAACCTTTTCGGTTGCGTTGGTGCAACTAGTTTTTTCTTAAAGCCAAATCGTCGACATTATACATGTCAGACCTTTTTCACTTGTTTTTTCAAACAAATCTCACATTAACATGAGAACACCAAAGAACAAGTAACGAAAAGGGACATTAAAAAACCCCGACGTCGACACCAGTCAAACTGGGACAGTTGGACTAGGACATTCTGCCAGCTCTAGTCACAAGAATCCTCATAAGCACAGACAGACTCCTTCAGCTTTAGCCACACGGCGATTATCTCAAAGAAAACTTTCCCGTTCCATTTATCCACATTCTCATTGACAATACCGCTCAATACGACATGTACTCCTTTGCTGATTATTTTGTGGGGTACCATCAAATCATGGTTACTGAAGAGGATCGTGAGAAAACTACATTCATCACGCCTTGGCGAACCTTTTACTATAGACGGTTGTCATTCAGCCTCATCAATGCCGGAGCTACCTATCAGAGGGCTATGATGGCTCTTTTTCATTACTTAATGCACAAAGAGATAGAGATCTATGTGGATGACATCATTGTCAAGTACTGAAGGGAAGAAGACCACATAGGTAATCTCAGAAAGCTCTTCAACAGGTTACGTAAGTACAACTGGAAGTTTAATCCAGCCAAATGAGCCTTTCAGGCATGTTGCTAGGTTTCCTAGTCAGTCACAAAGGGATTGAGTTGGATCCCACCAAAATCCAGGCCATCACGAAAATGCCCATTCCTCAAACAAAGAAAGAAATACGAAGATTTTTAGGAAGGATCAACTTCATCAGCCAGTTCATTTCCCATCTCAAAGCAACCTGTGAGCCTATATTCAAGCTGTTAAGGAAGAACGCCTCCATGAAATGGAACGATGAGTGTCAGAAAGCCTTCCTTATAATCAAAGAGCAACTAGTCAAATCTCCTATTTTGGTACTGCCCAGGGATGGTGTTCCCCTGTTCATGTACCTATCCATTAATGATAATGTCATGGGCTGCATGGTGGGACAGAAAGACAATAGAGGCCAAGAGCGAGCTATCTACTACCTCAAAAAAAGATTTAGCAGCAGTGAACACAAATACACTCTGATTTAGAAGACTTGTTGTGCTTTAGCATGGGCTTCCATGAGGTTACAGCACAATACCTCCATGGTCACACAACCCATCTCGTATCCCGCGTGGATCCTCTCAAGTACGTTTTCAAAAAACCTGTGTTAAATTATCGGCTGTCCAGATAGTAGTTAATCCTACAGTAATTTGACATCGTCTACGTGACACAAAATTCTATCAAAGGTCAAGGAATTACAGATCAACTGGCCGACATACCTTCAGGGGATTTCAAACCTTTGGAAATGTACTTCCCCGATGAAGGGGTAATGACAATTCAGCAACACCATCAGTACGATGCACACCAGACATGAAAGATGTATTTTGATGGAGCTGTAGATGAATTACATTTGCTGCCTTACCATCGACAGGTTATCCAGATGGCTTCGGAGTTTGAAGAAGTAAACTTCCTCCACATTCCTCAAAGTAGGAATGACTTTGTAGATGCGCTAGCAACTTTGGCCACCTTGATCAGTATACCTGACAAGGAAAACATGTTTAGCATCACATTTGCCCTGCAAAAGGCTCCAGCCTATGGGAATTACATTGGAGAAGTATTGGATGAGATACCTCCCGTCCAACACCCCTAGTATTAGCATATCAGGGAGTATTTGCGAGATGGATCTACACCTGCTTAGGCGAGCTCGACTGAAAGAAGGCAGATCCATCGACTTGCTATGAAATTTTACCTGAGTGGAGATGCACTCTACAAAAGAGATGCAGGATTAGGTCTCCTCAGATGTCTGGATAAAGACCAAGCTCAGAGACTCATGGATGAAATCCATGGTGCGGTATGTGGCCCATATATGAGCGACCCTCTACTTGTCAAAAAGATCCTAAGAACAGGGCATTACTGGGTTCACCATGATAGACTACTTCACCAAATGGGTAGAAGTAGCATCCTTCGCCAGGGTTACCAATGAAGTTATCATTGGTTTCATCAGAAATAATGTCATTTGTCGATATGGACAACCAGAGGTGATTGTGTCAGACAATGCTAAGAACCTCAATAACAAAATGATGGAGGAGTTATGAAGTAAATTCCACATCAAACACCTTAACTCCGTCATCTACCATCCAAAGATGAATGGTGCTATTGAAGCGGCTAATAAGAACATCAAGAAGATCATGCAAAATATGTCCGCCAATCAGAAAGGATGGCCTGACCTCTTTACTCTGACTCTATTAGCCTACAGAACTTTAATGTGTACTTCCACTGGGGTAACCCCCTACTCATTAACCTATGGGATGGAAGCAGTACTTCCCATAGAGGTGGAAATGGAATCCCTCAGAGTGTTGATAGATGCTTAGCTGGATGAAGACCAATGGTTACAAGACAGGTATCACCAATTGTCTCTAATAGACGAAAAGCGAAGTGATGCTATCTTCTGTTGTTAGTTATACCAACAAAGGATCGCCAGATCTTACAACAGAAAAGTCTGGCTACGACAGTTTAAATAACATGACTTGGTTTTGAAGAATATCATTGACAACCAAGATCAGTCTAAGGGAAAATTCGCTCCAAACTAGGAAGGCCCATTTATTATCAAGGAGGTATTGACAGGAGGTGCTCTCAGATTACAAGAAATAGATGGCGATGAATTTCCACAGCTCATCAACTCAGACACCGTGAAACGGTACTATGTCTGAAGTTACCATCAAGCAAACATTCTGGTTTTGGATCACCATATCACCAGTTACTTCAGGTTTTCTAACCCTTCACTATATACAACCCTTTCTTTATACCCATCTGCCACATCAGGGACAAACACACTTTTCAAACTAGCAGCCTGGTTTTCAGATCATCAGATCTTTCACTCCACTTCATTTCAAACCTCTCAGGTTATCCCACCAAGGATTGAACCTTTCACACCTGCAGTTTTGTCCCACTAGGGATAAGACCTTTCACACCTGCAGTTTATCCTGTACATGGGATCAAACTTTTCACCTGCAGTTTGTCTTGAACATGGGATCAAACTTTTCGACTGCAATTCATCCTACACATGGGGCAAATTACGACTACCTAATCTCCCCGATACTTGGGAGTACGTAGTCAACCATTTTTAATGGCCCGGTCTCAATAAAAAAAATAACAAAAAAATAAAAATAAAAACACACTTCTACACCCTTCTACACCATATCACATATAACATTAAACCTCTTACACCAGATTCAAACTACGCAGACTGTATCTCCTCTTCAATAGGAGTACGAAGGCAGCCATTTATGGTTCGGTCTCACTCCCTACCAAAACACAAACATTTATCAACAGTACTGGGATCACCCTTCAATCCACTGCATTTCGTCGGCTTCAGACCAAGGGGATGGAACTACCTGACCTCCCCATAAATGAGAGAGTTGGCGACCATCTAAACTGCGGTTGAATCCTCAAAGAGAAACACTAATCCATTAGAGATGGAACTAACTCGGCTCCCCCACACAAAGGAGTACCGGCGACCATCTTTGGTGCGATCAACCTCAGAGAGGAAAGCCACACCCCTCTCCACTTCTACATATAGAAACCAGTCCCAAGACACCAAAGAAGGTAGGGGATACACACAAATCAACGATCTATTCTGAAAGATCCTGAGACATCTCAATGTCTACCCGTCAAGGATGAGTTCAGAATACATCAAGATCACAAGCTTTGAAGAAGCAGACAAATATCAAGCAAGTAACAAGGCACAACTAAAAGGGGAGTGAATCAAAATATATTTCCCTGCCATATATAATACTGTTTGATATATACAATATGTACTGTAAATGACAAAATGGCTAAGCTAGTCTATGCAGGAACATATAAAACCATCTATAAATCAGTATGTATACGGGCTATCAAGTCTAACATGACATCTCTCTCTAAAGAAGGAGGTAATGCGTTGAGCTTCTGCCCAAGGGTATCTGTACGAGCTAATAGATCCACAGCCAACTGCATGGTACCATGGTGCTCATTAATGTATGCACTCATCTCAGCAATAATACAAGTGGTAAAGGATCTCACTGTAGTACTATCTGTAACGGCTACGCCCCGGGCAGATATTGTGACTCCCCCAAATCTTAAGTTTCTTCGAACCTCAGATTCGGTCCGCCACGATACTACTATCGTCAAACTATTTATATCTTTTATTCATAACTTAATGAATATAACTTTACTTATTATAATTTAGAATATAAATTCTTTCCATTACCAGGATATGCACAATGACCCCAAACTCTTATATGTTTTAAATATTGTTCATTTACTATTCCTGTTTTACATCATATCAATGTTATAAAAATATGCGGAATAATTTAAACTTTTTCAATATCCTTTGAAAAATAATCTTTTATTGATTTCTTAACTTGAATCAATTACAAATCCCTGAATTAAATTATGTTATGATTCCTTCTATTCAGATTACTATATAAAGATTTACATCTCATTTCGAATTTCTCTATGTATCACATAATACAACTTTACAACGCAACTTGTATTACACCTCGTAAACTACTATCTTGTACGACTCCTAAAACATAAATGTGGTTCAAGAGTATATATATTTAAACACATAAACCAATCTCCTTCAATTACTATTGAACTCTATTAATCAAGTAGCACGTAATCTTTACCGTGAATCCTTAACCTGCAAAAGTGGTTATTTGCAAGGGTGAGCTCGACAGCACAACAATTCTAACAGTTTTCATGCAGTATGTAACGATCGAGAAATTCCACTTAGTTTAAAAATTAAGTTTTGAATATTATTTGAATTGTGTGTTTAAAAGTCGTTTTATGACCTAGGATGGTGATAATATTGTAGTATTTTTGTTGCATACAAGAATAAATAATTAAGAATTTTGAAGACAAAAATAAAAATTTTCTGAGAAAGTTAGCGTAAAAACACTATTCACGTGAAGAACGATACGAGTTAGGTTTTGACCCTAGGTTCTTTTGAGAAATCTGTACGTCATATTTAATTTTCGTTTCAAGATCTACCGGTAATACGTCATGAAAAGTCGTATTATCCAATTAAAATTTTTTCTCTAAAAAACGTCGTGCGTGGCACCTCGTGCTTAAAAAAATTTCTTCCGCCTATGGAGTTTTTTGTATATTTGTTTTGACAAGCTGCTTTGTCGTGCTTACACTGACAAAATGTTTTGTCGTGCTTATAATGACAAGATGCTTTGTCGTGCTTACGCTGACACATGCCTGACACACGCCTGGCACATGCTACGTACTAAAGTGTAATTAACCTAGGTACCAAAGTGTAATAAGTCGGGTGTAAAGTGTAAATAATATAATTAACCTAGGTACTAAAGTTTAATTAACCTAGGTACCAAAGTGTAATAAGCCATGTTCAAACTGTAATAAGCCAAGCCCCTAATGTGCAATTACTGAAACAATGTTTTTCTATAAATAGTAAGCTTAATTCATTCATTTCCTACCAATTCACAAGGAATTCAAGAGCAAAAATACTCTATATTTATATTCTGAGAGATATTGTGAGAAAATAATTACTTTCGAAGCATCGAAGCACTACGCAATTGGAAGTAAAGCAAGCTACTACAAGAGGTAACATCTCTAGTTGTTGTTATGTTCGATTTTATTTCATTTTATATTCTATAAGCTCAAGAACATAAGTCATTACCATGTTCGGATTTTCCAATTTCGTGTCCTTCGTATGTTCTTGAGCAAGACGTTATTATGTTCAATTTATGTAATTGTATTGTACAAATGTCAAGAACACAAGTCGTTACCATGTTCGGATTTTCCAACTTCGTGTTTATTCATGTGTTCTTGATCAAATCTAATATTATTTAAGTTTATGTTATTTCTTTTATAAAATTTTATAATCACGTATTTAAGTCGTTATAATGCCCAAAATATTTTAATTATGAAAACAAAAAGCTCAAGAACATAAATCGTTACCATGATCGATTTTTCGTTCTTCGTGTTCTTCGCGTTCTTCGTATATTCTTGAGCAAAAGTCATAAATTTTACATAAGTAGATTTATGATTTTATTATTTTTATGTTATGATATGTTATTAAGTGTTAGAACATGTTATCCTAGCAAATTAATGCTCGTAGTATCATGTTTTACTAAATGAAAAGAAGAATTGTGTACCAAAATCACAAATTTGACATTTCTATCCATTTTCCGAAATTTTAATGTGGTAATATGCTTTTGAATGATTAAGAAAGTCGTAGATATGGACGTTAGGAGCGAGTAGGAACAAGAATCACCCAAAAATGTTTTAAAATGAAAACATTATGGCAATTTCCGTAGAGGACGTCAAAGCTGAAAATTTCTTGGAGACACTCTAATATAAGGGCTTAAAAGAGCTAGGGTGTTAAGAAGCTTATATCACCTATGAAAATAGTTAAGTTAAGTTATTATATAACATATAAAGTTATATTAATCGATGAATCTAACCGCTTATGCACTGTATGATTGTGTAGGGTTATTTTAACAAGGTTACGCTTATAGTTTAGTGTACTAAACATCAAGGCAAGTTCTCTATCCTTATGTCTCTTATAAAGCAAAGTTCTTAAACCCTGTTTATTTATTGATCAAGATTTTTATCTTGATAAGCTGTTGATATAATACACTACACCTACAATTGAATTACCTTTTATTGTAAAGTTATTGTTATAGCTTCAGCATAACTAAGAAATGAATTGTTTATTCATATGATAATATTTATTGAGCATAAACTGTTGTGTCAAACCAAATTGTTTTTGTAAGACCCCAACTTATTATTAATGAAATTTAATTTTTTCTATTTATTATTTTGAAATAGTAAGGGTTGATGTGATTAATGTGGATAGTTAGGGTAAAATACGCAAATACTTCAAAATAAGCAAGTGGTTATAAAATATTCATTGTTGCGGGGAATATTCGTTTGGTCGTGGAATATTAGATGATGTGTTGGGAATATTAAATGCGATGGCGCTGAAATGTGTGGGCCCCATAACGAAAAAGCGATTGGATGAAGAAAAGCGACAAATATAAGTGGTTTAAAAATAATCTACAGTAGTTATTACAATATATCTTGTTAAAATACCCGGTGGTTAAAACACAAGAGTAGCACCAGTATTGCACCAATTGTTGATTCTTACGTAGAAGAAGGCACTACTCAATAATGGTTACGTAATTCTTTATTCAATTATTTTATTGAGTTAATAATTGCTGCGTTGATATTTTATATTCTGTTGTTGTTTCAATAATTGTCATTACACGGTATTTTTCATTATCGAAGCAATAATTCATATTATCTGAATAATATTATTAGATAACATTATTGGAAATGTCTAGAAAGTTACATCTAAGGAGAGGTTTGGTCACCTAATTGTGCGCCAAGAAGAAGAAATTCTTATTGGAAAGCCCCCTCTTTCGGAAAGCTATGCAGTTGTCAATATTGTGATTACGTAATATTATTTGTGAATAATTAATTATTGATTCATATGATGAGGAAAATATTGATTTTATGTGGATATAGATGGAGAAAAATTTTAATGTGACAATTGTTGAAAATTGAAATTTTATCTTTTACGATAAAATAATTCTTTTAAATATATTATTATATTTTAATAATATAATAATGGTGATATTTTTACAACGAATGTGGGATATATGAGTATACGAGGAGGAAGAGTATTTTTTTGCAATAAATGTTTAAAACATGTTAAACATGTCAATTGGACCCCATTTATTAACTCGAAATTTGATTATAGCTTTGTAAAATCCCTGTTTGTGGATTTGATTCAATTTATTTTTTGGAATTTGAAAAACTTTCTTCGCATGCAGTTGTAGAGAATTTAATTTCCTATAAAAATAGCGAGATTTGAATTTTTCCGATAGAAGGGCTATTTATTATGAATTATTCAAGTTTAGAAGCTCAAAATAATTAATTTTTGGAAGTTTAAAATATTTTAAATAATAAAAACGTTTTTTGTTTGTTTTGTGGGCTACAACATGTGCATAATGAGTGAGATCAGATCTAGGAAGGTGGGCGTAGAAATCTTAATATATATATTAATATTATATTAAATTTTCGCTTTGGTGTTCTAAGCATTTTCCTATAAATAGGGTGCTTAGGTTAGAATTGAAAATCACACCGTAAGCTGAAGTTTTTCTCTCTATATTATCGGCGTATTCTTGTGAGTATTTTGAGTATACTTTGAGTATTGTTAGGCAGTGTAAGTTCCTTCAAAGACTATACCCTTAGTATTCCAATTTAGAAGTACTAATCTTTCGAGGTAAGGGATGTTATTTTCTTCTCAAATGATATTATTTCTTCAATATCATTATGCTGAAATATTGGTTGGAACTTTTTATCAAATTTGGAACTTTTTCATGTCGGGGTTACTATTCACGAGTTACTATTCATGAGTTACTATTCACGAGTTACTATTCACGAGTACTATTCATGAAGCGTGAAGATGTTTTTTGTGGAATTTCTATCTTTTGGTGTCGGAGTTACTATTCACGATACTAAGACTATTCACGATATCTGGCACTATTCATTAGAAAAATGAAATTTCTTCTTTTGTCCAAAATATCTATTCGGATACTAGCTTTGATTGTATCCATGTTTTGATCATTCTTGAATTTTACACCACTATGATTATTTTTGAGGTATTTTTTTAACATGGATAAAACAAAGTACGAATCCTTAATCCTTAATCCTTGTCATTTTGTTTCACTGGATTCGTTTCTTTAAAAATATTTTTCATCATCCTCGGTCTTAAATGATGATATTATTGAATATCTTTGGGCCTGTAGTGCAAAGATGAATGATTTTCAAGAATATCTTTGGTCAGTAGTGCAAAGATGAGCAGTGTTTAGATGAACATGAATTAATCGATGAATATCTTTGGCCCGTAGTGCAAAGATGAATATTTGATTCGGATGTATATTGATTGATGTTACTGGGGATAAAAGATAGAGCGATGAACTTTTAAATTCATACATAGAAGATAGTAGTTTGCATTCTCTACTTAACTCTTCTAATGAATTATTATTTTATTGCGAATATTGATTTAAAATTTGTTGTCTATTGTATTCTATTAGATTTTTCCCATTGCGGACTAACGGTAATTTGTTGTATATTATCTTAGTCATAATATTCTTTCTTGGGCTAGTTGAGCTCACCTTTTTCCTTTTTGTTCCATTTTTTCTTCTCGTGGAGGCGAGAATATAGCGAAATGCAGTAGTGGGGTATGGAATGAAGGTTTTAGAAAGAATTGTTTAGTAGTCCTCACCATTTTGTAAAATAATGTATCAATAAATGTGATGAGGATTTATTTGAGTATAGATATTGTCTAGAAGATAATATTTGTATTCAAACTCACAGTTTTACTGTTGTAATAATAAAGTTGTAGTTGTTTCTGTACCATGTATTGATAACTCAGAATGGGTGATGTATACCTATTTTGGGGGCATCACAGTTTTGGTCATACATCTTATACTGAAGTTGGGTATCCCGTAAGGGATGGAAATTTGGTCAATTCATATATTAACAGTAATTTTAGTGTATTTTAAGCACTGTAGGATGATATGCATACTCCTAAGATGTTGAATAGGTTGATCCCCTATCTCATATCTGAACAAAATTTCTAAGTATGTGTGACTGACAGAAATAAAGAAAATTCCAGAAACGGTTGAAATTAGAAATCCAGAAATGGTACAACTATCAATCGAGATTTGAACTGTTATATTTCTTCAAATCCTATATTGTTATAAATACAAAACTTGATGAGCATGTCATAGCTCACCATTGCAAATTATTCCCTTTGCAGTTTTAGATGGTAATCCTGGAACTTCTGGAGTAGATAAAGGGAAGCATCCCTACATAGATTAGATTTTATTCTTGTTTGTTTGAATACCTTGTAATATGAAATTCTTTATGAGAATCATGTAATCGAACCTTAATATTATGATAAATATAACATCTTTATTTCCGCAACCGTGTTTTCTTACGTATATAGATGTAATTTGAATCTTTCAATGTAGTTGAGATCCTTGGGAACTATTTATCTGAGTGAGGGTATTAATAGCATAGACTGTTCATGTTGTTATTAATACTCTGGATTTCGGATAGATAGTTACTATCGATACAATAGTGTAAATTCATAGACTATACATCTGAGTGAGGGTATTAGTAATATGGATTATTCATGTTATTACTAGTACTTTGAATTTTGGATAAATAGATACTATTCGTAGATACAGTCTATACATCCAAGGGAGGGTATCCAAACACAGCAATAGTTCTGATGAGAATTATTATCTGTTATGGGATATTGTGAACATAGTAATAGTTCTGACGAGAACTATTACCTGTTATGGGATACTGTGAACCCTAGATCTATAGGAATTGTATCTTGTAATAATTGTATAGTTACTCGATTAGATATAAGCATAAAATCGGATACTATGGGTGTATAGATTTAAATGCATTATATTAATTGATTAGTCGTGAGCACCAAATCGGATACCACGGGCATATAGATTTGGGAACGTTATAGAATGGTATCAGAGAAGTTAAGGCTATAGATATAAGGAAGTGGTTTCTTAGTATATAGTCTTCGAGTCCGTAAAAATATTAACTTACACATAAAATAACATAAAATAAAAACTTTATGTTATGTGTAAAATTTTGTAAGTATAAATAATAAATGAAGGAATTGATGATAGAAATGGAGATTTATTAGGTATAAAATTTATTCAATCATGTGTGTTTATACAGGAAGCATTATTATTGTTTGTCAAGAAGAAGAAGAGTGAAGTATTGAGACTTTTGTTTGAATATAAGTTGTTGAACAAAGTAACTATTAAAAGTAGGTACAGATTGTTATAATAGAAGTTCTTTTTGATTAGTAGAAGGATCATATTGAAAGTTAAGGATAGCGTGGAAACACTAAAAAGGGAAGAAGTTGTGAACTATTTTCAATTCTTATGAATTTTGGCTTAGAGTAAGTTAATTTTGGGTCTTTAAAGAGACGGAGTATCCGTAGAATTGATAAGAAAGATAAGTGTTGAGTAGTAAAATATATCTTCTATAAAGGTAGTATGATTATAAGAACAAATGTTTTTGAAGCCAGTGGGAATATAAAGATAAAAATGAAGAATAGTTATCCACATCTTTTATGGGTAATGTGTATCGTGATTCTGGGGACAGAATCCTTATAAGAGGGGAAGAATGTAACGATCGAGAAATTCCACTTATTTTAAAAATTAAGTTTTGAATATTATTTGAATTGTGTGTTTAAAAGTCATTTTATGACCTAGGATGGAGATAATATTGTAGTATTTTTGTTGCGTGCAAGAATAAATAATTAAGAATTTTGAAGACAAAAATAAAAATTTTCTGAGAAAGTTAGCGTAAAAACACTATTCACGTGAAGAACGATACGAGTTAGATTTTGACCCTAGGTTCTTTTGAGAAATCTGTACGTCATATTGACTTTCTATTTCAAGATCTATCGGTATTAAGTCGTGAAAAGTCGTATTATCCAATTAAAATTTTTCTCCGAAAAACGTCGTGCTTGACACCTCGTGCTTAAAAATTTTTCTTCCGCCTATGGAGTTTTCTATATATTTGTTTTGACAAGCTGCTTTGTCATGCTTACGCTGAAAAAATATTTTGTCGTGCTTATAATGACAAGATGCTTTGTCGTGCTTACGCTGACACACGCTAACACACGCCTGGCACACGCTAGGTACTAAAGTGTAATTAACCTAGGTACCAAAGTGTAATAAGTCGGGTGTAAAGTGTAAATAGCGTAATTAACCTAGGTACTAAAGTGTAATTAACCTAGGTACCAAAGTGTAATAAGCCAAGTGCAAACTATAATAAGCCAAGCCCCTAACGTGAAATTAGTGAAACTATGTTTTTCTATAAATAGTAAGCTTAATTCATTCATTTCCTACCAATTCACGAGGAATTCAAGAGCAAAAATACTCTATATTTATATATTCTGAGAGATATTGTGAGAAAATAATAACTTTCGAAGCATCGAAGCACTACGCAATTGGAAGTAAAGCTAGCAACTACAAGAGGTAACATCTCTAGTTGTTGTTATGTTCGATTTTATTTCATTTTATAGTCTATAAGCTCAAAAACATAAGTCATTACCATGTTCGGATTTTCCAACTTCGTGTCCTTCGTAAGTTCTTGAGCAAGACGTTATTATGTTCAATTTATGTAATTGTATAGTACAAATGTCAAGAACACAAGTCGTTACCATGTTCAAATTTTCCAACTTCGTGTTTCTTCATGTGTTCTTGATCAAATCTAATATTATTTAAGTTTATTTTATTTTCTTTTATAAAATTTTATAATCACGTATTTAAGTCGTTATAATGCCCAAAATATTTTAATTATGAAAACCAAAAGCTCAAGAACATAAGTCGTTAACATGATCGATCTTTCGTTCTTCGTGTTCTTCGCGTTCTTCGTATATTCTTGAACAAAAGTCATAAATTTTACATAAGTAGGTTTATGATTTCATTATTTTTATGTTATGACATGTTATTAAGTGTTAGAACATGTTATCCTAGCAAATTAATGCTCGTAGTATAATGTTTTACTAAATGAAAAGAAGAATTGTGAACCAAAATCACAAATTTGACATTTCTGTCCATTTTCCGAAATTTTAAAATGGTAATATGCTTTTGAATGATTAAGAAAGTGGTAGATATGGAAGTTAGCAGCGCGTAGGAACAAGAATCACCCAAAAATGTTTTAAAATAAAAATGTTATGGCAATTTCCGTAGAGGACGTCAAAGCTGAAAATTTCTTGGAGACTCTAATTTAAGGGATTAAAAGAGCTAGGGTGTTAAGAAGCTTATATCACCTATGAAAATAGTTAAGTTAAGTTATTATACAACATATAAAGTTATATAAATCGATGAATCTAACTGCTTATGCACTGTATGATTGTGTAGGGTTATTTTAACAAGGTTACGCTTATAGTTTAGTGTACTAAACATCAAGGCAAGTTCTCTATCCTTATGTCTCTTATAAAGCAAAGTTCTTAAACCCTGTTTATTTATTGATCAAGATTTTTATCTTGATAAGCTGTTGATATAATACACTACACCTACAATTGAATTACCTTCTTATTGTAAAGTTATTGCTATAGCTTCAGCATAACTAAGAAATGAATTGTTTATTCATATGATAATATTTATTGAGCATAAACTGTTGTGTCAAACCAAATTATTTAGGTAAGACATCTTATACTGAAGTTGGGTATCCCGTAAGGGATGGAAATTTGGTCAATTCATATATTAACAGTAATTTTAGTGTATTTTAAGCACTGTAGGATGATATGCATACTCCTAAGATGTTGAATAGGTTGATCCCCTATCTCATATCTGAACAAAATTTCTAAGTATGTGTGACTGACAGAAATAAAGAAAATTCCAGAAACGGTTGAAATTAGAAATCCAGAAATGGTACAACTATCAATCGAGATTTGAACTGTTATATTTCTTCAAATCCTATATTGTTATAAATACAAAACTTGCTGAGCATGTCATAGCTCACCATTGCAAATTATTCCTTTTGCAGTTTTAGATGGTAATCCTGGAACTTCTGGAGTAGATAAAGGGAAGCGTCCCTACATAGATTAGATTTTATTCTTGTTTGTTTGAATACCTCGTACTAAGAAATTCTTTATGAGAATCATGTAATCTAACCTTAATATTATGATATATATAACATCTTTATTTCCGCAACCGTGTTTTCTTACATATATAGATGTAATTAGAATCTTTCAATTTAGTTGAGATCCTTGGGAACTATTTATCTGAGTGAGGGTATTAATAGCATGGATTGTTCATGTTGTTATTAATACTCTGGATTTCGGATAGATAGTTACTATCGATATAATAGTGTAAATTCATAGACTATACATCTGAGTGAGGGTATTAGTAATATGGATTGTTCATGTTATTACTAGTACTCTGAATTTCGGATAGATAGATACTATTCATAGATACAGTCTATACATCCAAGTGAGAGTATCCAAACACAGCAATAGTTCTGATGAGAACTATTATCTGTTATGGGATATTGTGAACACAATAATAGTTCTGACGAGAACTATTATCTGTTATGGGATACTGTGAACCCTTAATCTATAGGAATTGTATCTTTTAATAATTGTATAGTCACTCGATTAGATATAAACATAAAATCTGATACTATTGGTGTATAGATTTAAATGCGTTATATTAATTGATTAGTCGTGAGCACCAAATCGGATACGGCGGGCGTATAGATTTGGGGGCGTCACAGAATGGTATCAGAGAAGTTAAGGCTATAGATATAAGGAAGTGGTTTCTTAGTAAATAGTCTTCGAGTCCGTAAAAATATTAATTTACACATAAAATAACATAAAAAAAACTTTATGTTATGTGTAAAATTTTGTAAGTATAAATAATAAATGAAGGAATTGATGATAGAAATGGAGAATTTTTAGGTATAAAATTTATTTAATCATGTGTGTTTATATAGGAAGCACTATTATTGTTTGTCAAGAAGAAGAAGAGTGAAGTATTGAGACCTTTGTTTGACTATAAGTTGTTGAACAAAGTAACTATTAAAAGTAGGTACTGATGAGTGAGTTTTATACACATGAATTGGATACATTCGGGCTTAATTTATTGTTGTTCTCAAGTCTTTTAGGATGTTTTTATGTGTTTGTGTCTATTCAAGCATGTTTTATATTGTTTTGTAGGATTTTGGACAAAAGTTACTTGGATCGACGTTTGGGATGGCTAGATTCGCGTTTTTGGCTTGCCATTTACACAACAGTCACTTCAGAGCCAATTTGAGTACTATTACAGACCTTATTTCAAAAATCTTAAAGAATGAAAGTTGTAGATCTACTTTTCCTCTTTCCAGAACATCTTGAATCATCAAAATCGGAGTTCAGACGAAAATGTTATGGCCATTTTCCCAAAGGACGTCAGAGTAGAAAATGTCAGAACTTGTAACAGCACCGGGGCTCTATTCTTAGTTCATTTTCCAGTAGCCGTGGCTATATAAGGCAGATTCTCGGCGTCGTGAATAAAGTCTTTGGGCGCCGGGAGGCGGCTTAAGTGCGGCTTGGATGCGTTTGGGAAGTAATTTTGACACCTTTTGACTCAAAAACTTGTTGATCGATTTCATGAATCAATGAATACGTCTGCAAGTATACACTATCAACAAGTAATAAAGTGAAAGTAGAGTATCGTTCCACGAGGAATTATTTGATAAAATTACCAATTACTAATTCTTAACCAAACTAATTTTATTTAAACAATCTCAAATCGTGATTTTTCTAATTAATAAAACTAAATTAATCAATTAAAACTAGGTTACTTTATAAATGAATTCAAATAAATAAAGGCTAAGACTCCAATATCCCCAATTATGAACTATAAACCAATTATCCAATTATCCCAATTATTATGTCTACTAAATTGTTAACATGAATTCTCAAATGCCAAAAGCCCTCTCTCGAGTGATCAATTGCCTTCTATTTAACCCAGATTAATTTTGCTATATCTCTATGCAAAACAATTGAATTAAACTCGTTACAATCCCAATTCCTTATGTGTTACATGCGGCAAATAGATATTCTCATTTTATTCACAAACCTAATTATTCACTGTGCAAATAACTAAGTCACAAGTCACCATGCCCAGTTCTAACCCTAGAATTCCTTTCTCAATTTCTTCTAGAGTAACAAGGTAATTACTGATCAGATAATTAATTAATAAGCTCAAAGCAAGATGAACAATTCACTTCAACATAAATAATTGGAATAAATCAAATAATCAATTCACAATCATAAAAGGTTCCATTAGAATCTTAATAAAAAGAATTAGTTCATAATTAATGAATTAAAACCAAGAATCCAAAATTGAATAGACATTAAAAGATAAAAGTAAGATGAGAGAAGAGAATAGAATCTGTTGTCAGTAGCCTTGAGACTCCTCTTTCGCTCCTGCTTTGAATCTTCAATGGTCTCCAAGTTGCTTCAATCTCCAAAACTAATAAGAACTAGGGTTATGTTATAATCTAAAGGAGTGTTTAATCTAGTCTAATCTATGTAATCTCCCTTTATTTTATGCCTTACATCATGTATTTATAGGTTACAAGTCCAATTTTTAGTTTAGAACAAACCCAATCCAATTTGGAGTCAAAAAAGGTGTCAAAATTCGCCAAAACGCGCGTCCAGCCGCACTCAAGCCTCTTCCCCAACACCCCAAAGCACTGTTCACGACATCGAGAATCTGCTTTATACCGCCCCCTAAGACCTTTGGAAAATGAATTAAAAATAGCGCCTTGCCCATTACAAGTTTCGACATTTTCGCTCGACGTCCCTTTTGGGAAAATGGCCATAACATTTTCGTCTGAACTCTGATTTTGATCATTCAAGATTTTTCGGAAAGAGAAAAAGTAGATCTACAACTTTCATTCTTTAAGAATTTCGAAATAAAGTCTGTAGCCGTACTCAAATTAGCTCTGAAGTGACTATTGTGTAAATGGCAAGCCGAAAACGCGAATCTAGCCACCCCAAACGTCGATCCAAGTAACTTTTGTCCCAAATCCTACAAAACAATATAAAACATGCTTGAATAGACACAAATACATAAAAACATCCTAAAAGACTTGAGAACAATAATAAATTAAGCCCGAATGTATCCAATTCATGTGTATAAAACTCACTCAACAAATACTCCCAAACTTAAACCTTTGCTTGTCCTCAAGCAAAAACACAAAAATGTTATGCAATGCAATGTAATGAAACTAATCTATATGCCTATAACTCCAACAGTAATGATAGAAACAAGTCTATTCAACCGGCCTTAGAGAAATCAAGTAAACATGATAATACATCATATTAAAACAAATCAGTAATTTCCCAATCAATCATCAAATCTTAAACTGTTATCACTGATATAGTGCGTGTGTGCTCCACAACAATGTTAACTGATATAAAATCAAATTTAACACATAATAGGTCTCTTTAAAGGCATCATACAGTTAAAACTCACAAAATTCACGAACAAGCTAGATCCAACTAAAGTCAAACATCCACCAAGTTCAAGAGTCCAATCTGGGATACTTATGCTTTACTTTTCATTACGGGGGCTTTTTGCTCTTTTCCCGTTTTATTGTTTTTTTTTTTTACTTTTTTTTTTGAACCATGACTGTGAAATGTCTCTTTCCATTAGGCTAACAGTATCACCCCTTAGCGAGCTTTCAACCAACGACTCCCAGACCATATAAGACCTTAGGGCGCTAGGTTTTAAGATACCCCTTAAGCATTTTTACTCAAGTATCAAAGGCCCCAAACAAAACTAGCCACTTCAGAATTTTTTTTTTTTTTTTCTTTTTTTAGCGAAGCTTTTATATCCCAAATTTCACCCCCCAAACTTAAGTTTTTATCAAAATTTAGCCATCTCCGCCTATTCATGTCTTTCATTCCTTCACACTAGTATTATCCTTAAGAAATCCATTATGTATCAATTTAAACTTAATCAGTCAACGTAGCTGTTATTAACGTGCTAACCTTAATTATACCAGTTTCAAACATGAAAAGATTCAATTCATAACAAGAAATCACATCAAAGCCTGAATATTCAATACCATACTTATCTACTTAACTCCAGTTTCATCATTGGCAAAAATAGACTTTTACTCTCTAACAGTTGGAATCATGCAAAAATAAACTAACCGCAACAAACATAGTAAACTAACTACTATTTTTGCGATTTTTTTTTAAACAAAAAAACTGAATGCAAAAACTAAATGTAAATAACCCGAAAACATAACAAACTACAATGTAAATAACTAACTATATGCAATACGAAACTAAAATGCCCCCAAACTTAAACTAGACATTGTCCTCAATGACTGAAATAGAAAAAATTAAAGTAGAGGACTTCCCTAAAAATATAGCAATCTTCCTCCTTGCCCCCTAAGTTTGGAGAATAGGCTAAGCACATGGAACAAATTGGGCACCACACTTAAATTTGACTTGAATAACCTGTAAAACCATGATAGAAGCAATTTTATTAAATCCTAAATAAATGCAAATTCAAAACTACTAATATAAAACTTAATAAAAACTAAAAATAAAAATTAAACTTGGGTTGCCTCCAATAAGCGCTTGTTTTACGATCTTTTTCATTTGACTTTGTCGGTCAATGCTATCCAATTCTCTCTTGAAAGTTGAGAAAACCTCCATCCATCGGAAATAATATAGCTTTTGGTAGGTTCCCATTTGTAATAGCTATTGTATTAAAGTCACCTAGCATGCTTTCTTTAGATAAGATCACATTCAAGAACGCCCAAAGATTCAGTGGTTTGTCCATTGTGTCTCATGAATATATTACGGCATTGAGGCTGTCTCGGACACAATAATTTCTTCTTTTATCTTCTCCAACTCATCGCACCATGGTTTCAAGGTGTACTTGCTTTTACATCATAGAGAGTATCACGATTTACATGACTACCAATCGGACAAGGTTTTGCAAATCTATGGGACTCTTGAATCTGTGGAGGAGAAGGCACTTGAGGCATAAATAACATTGGCTCATCATTATTGGTTCTCATAATTAGTTCTTCACCGACCTTGTTGTCATTATCCCCACTTGTCTCCTCTTTTTCATCTTGTGGCTCATCCAGTTGTAGATTTGGCTCGGGCTCACCATCAGTCTCAGAATTCATGTCATAGAGCCAAGGGTATTGAGGACAAATGTTTGAGGCATTGGTTAGTTGTTCTGTTTGGTTCGTAAAATTTTGACTCAATATCTCTTGATTAATCCCCCTCTCCTCACATGAAGCTATGTACTTGGACAAAGTTTCCTCCAAATTTGAATGTTCTTCTTGTTGTAGTGGAGGTGGACACGAGAAATCCGGTTGGTATGTTGGACTTGGAGCATAAAATTGATCTTGATGAGTATGGCTCCATGAAAAATCCGGGTGATACCCTTAATCCTGATAATAGTTATTGGGATAGACATAATTGTTGGGGTAATCACCACCATACTGTACCGGCTCAAAACTGATGGCGCATTGATAACTCATATGATTTCCAGCACAATAATCACAAGTAACCGCCACACTTTGACGACGTTGAGCTTTAAAAGCTTCAAACATCCTCGAAAGTTTCTTAAACTGTGCTGACAATGCAGAAAATGCCTCGAGTCTGTCAATCTTCGCTCCCTTGGTCGAAGTCATTCTTGCCATCCTTCGACTCTGTTGGGCTGCGATAACCTCCAATGTCTTCGAAGTTGCCTCAATTTGTATTGGCCCACTATATTGTACCAATTTCAAACCGATGGCACATTGATGACTCATATGATTTCCAAAGACAAATTTCATAAACCATCGCTACTCTTGTGTGGATTGTGGATTTATGTTTCCATTGGTTGAGTCATGTTTATGTATGGCCATTGATACTCAAACTCATCCATGGTACCTGAAAAGAGAGAAATATAGGAAGAGAATTTAAAAATAAAAATAAAAATTTTTAAATTAAGACTAATTTGATTGAAATTAATATTGGTTAAAATTATTAAATTAATTCCCCGGCAACGGCGCCAAAAACTTGTTGATCGATTTCGCAATCAATGAATACATGCAAGTATACACGGTCAACAAGTAATAAAGTGAAAGTAGAGTATCGTTCCCACGAGGAATTATTTAATAAAAATTACCAATTACTAACTCTTAACCAAATCTAATTTTATTTAAACAATCTCAAATCGTGATTTTTCTAATTAATAAAACTAAATTAATCAATTAAAACTAGGTTAATTTATAAATGAATTCAAATAAATAAAGGCTAAGACTCCAATATCCCCAATTATGAACTATAAACCAATTATCCAATTATCCCAATTATTATGTCTACTGAATTTTTAACAGGAATTCTCAAATGCCAAAAGCCCTCTCTCGAGTGATCAATTGCCTTCTATTTAACCCAGATTAATTTTGTTATATCTCTATGCAAAACAATTGAATTAAACTCGTTACAATCCCAATTCCTTATGTGTTATATGCGGAAAATAGTTATTCTCATTCTATTCACAAACCTAATTATTCACTGTGCAAATAACTAAGTCACATGTCACCATGCCCAGTTCTAACCCTAGAATTCCTTTCTCAATTTCTTCTAGAGTAACAAGGTAATTACTGATCAGATAATTAATCAATAAGCTCAAAGAAAGATGAACAATTCACTTCAACATAAATAATTGGAATAAATCAAATAATCAATTCATAATCATAAAAGGTTCCATTGGAATCTTAATAAAAAGAATTAGTTCATAATTAATGAATTAAAACCAAGAATCCACAATTGAATAGACATTAAAAGATAAAAGTAAGATGAGAGAAGAGAATAGAATCTGTTATCAGTAGCCTTGAGACTCCTCTTTCGCTCCTGCTTTGAATCTTCAATGGTCTCCAAGTTGCTTCAATCTCCAAAACTAATAAGAACTAGGGTTATGTTATAATCTAAAGGAGTGTTTAATCTAGTCTAATCTATGTAATCTCCCTTTATTTTATGCCTTACATCATGTATTTATAGGTTACAAGTCCAATTTTTAGTTTAGGAACAAACCCAATTTTTAATCTATGTTGATCAACACTACATCCATTAAACGTATGTACGTTTAAGTTTTGGCAACCTTGCGTGCCCGTCGAATAATCGATGAAAATACATTTGTTTATTTAAACTCAGGCTTACCTTGAATCCGTACCAAACAATTAGAGTAGGATAGCGTTAACAATTCTATATTTAAAAGACTTGTAAATAAATCAATCAACTCCTCAAGATTAGTCTAGCCGAGATAAAACTGGCATCGACCCTTTAGTAAAGCAGTTCATGCATCTCATAGCATGAATCACAGAAAACTTGGCTAACACAAAGGTTAGACAAATGTTTAAGAAAAACTTGCCTTCAGCATCTGCTACAGTATAATAACTTTTCCTTTCAGTCTTTACGGTCTCTACAATACATAACCACATAACATACCACATTAGGTCATGAATGAATATACATGATTCCTAATGAATCTTACCCTTCATCTCAATCTAAATCTTGACTTAGATTGTTATTATTGGTTCTGGCTTATCATTATCTTTTACATTATTCTTACCAACTTCTTTCTCTTCTATGTCTTACATAGATTTATTTCATTAATCTAACTCGTTTCGAGTTAATCATCCTTCCTCACGGCTTACTAACATCCTTACGTTATTAATCGAAACTTGATCGTCATTAGATAAGTACACTTTATTGCATACCGTTTACGTTTACATATTACATAACAACCTTAAGTTGTAACTCTTAACGTTACAGTTCTTATCATTACTGAATACGGTTCACGTTCCTTATACTTTACGTTCGTCGTTTAACTACTCATTAAACAACATTAAATTCTTAAAGTCATCACTATAATAGTGATTTAGGAAAGGTCTTATCATTATTCATTAAGTAATTACATAATCCATACTGGTATTGCAAACCATTGGATTCATAATCGACTTGGTCAACAAATTTCTACAGTCAGCTTAGCACATTACGTTGCTCTCATTACGTTCACCTTCAATTGATTATTAACCTTTAATCATCATACATTAAGTGTCTAACAATGCCTTAACAATGTTATATTAACACCTTAGTTCATTACTAATGAGTTATCTTTCATTCTATACTTGTAAACATTCTTTTCTAGCAATTTCTTGGGATTAAGCCGCGACGCTTATCATTTATTTCAGATCTCGCACTAGTGCGAAGTTAGCGAGATCTTTGATTCAAGCCTCGTGTTGCGGCGCAGAATGTAAGGCTATGAGTCGCGTCGCGGCGCGGACTCTGTGCCTCAAACAGTTTTACAGTTTTAAAATTTTTACGAACTTCTCGGACGTATAACTTCTTCGTTTTAAGTCCGAATTGGTCCATTCAAAAGCTGACGGTTCACAAATTTCATAATCTATGCGTTCATATAAGGATTTTATCTATTTGACTTCGTTTGCTAAAATTTCACCTATTAGTTCATTTTTAACGAAAACGATAAACGTTCGTGAATGTTCAACGCTCGTTTATTCGTTCTAAGTCGGAATTCAGTCATTTTTGAGTCCACAACTCTATAATGCCAAATATGACTTGTCTCCATTGAAAACCAATGTTTCCAAGCTCAAACACAAAATACGACTTCCATTCCGAGAATTTCATGAATTCGACGATTATCGTCTAAACTCGTGAATTCCGCCTTAACTTCATTTCTTATGATTTATTCATCGTTTCTAATGGATTCAATCCATTATATTAACATCATGACATCCTCATCTCATTAACCTATAAACATGCTAAGTTATTACTTGTTCTTCATTAGTTATAACTTATAAAAGTATAACTACTTATGATTTTACTTCACATGACTTAACATGGTCTAACTCTTTTAATTATCATTTTCTCATGCTATAATCAACATACTAAACATCATATGACAACCATATGATAAGTTCCTCATGGTTCTAGCAACTTATTAATGTTCAAGTTGCTTATCCAAATTATTCGGCTTAAGTTCATTCCTTATTAACTTATTACATGATCTTAGCATACATGTTCATTAACTATACTTCTCTTATCATCTTATTATAATAGAGATGAAAGACTATTGGATACAAGATCATTACCTTTGAAGTCTAACTTCTTCTTCTTGGAAAATCTAACTTTGACTTAAAGGTGCTTATTTGCTCTACCAAATAAGTAGCTTATATTTGAGAGGAATTGGATGATTTGAAACAACCAACAAATTTTGAAATGACCCTTCTATTTATAGGCCACCAAAGGTTAGGGCATAATGGTCTTTAAATCCTCCCACCTCCTCATTTCCACCTCCCCATTCCACCTCCTCATCCTCCACCTCCTTACTATTCAAAACCTAGCAACTAAGTAAACTTGTTAGCCACATAAAGTACTTGGTCATCACTCATAATCCTTGCCCATCAAGCTTACCCACTTACTACTTGGTTTGACCCATAGATCAAGGCTTCTTATTGGGCTTTGATAATTAATCTAACTACTTCCTTAATGGGCTTGTGTTACAATGGTTTGGGCTTATGATAATCAAACACTTGGGCTTGATGATCACATATATTGGACTTCTCTTAATAGGCTATTAATCTTACAAGTTCATTATCTTAGGTTAAACAACTTAATAAATATACCACACGTATAATCTTCGTATGCTAACTCGTATACTAGATCATAATATACGTTATCTCATTCTTCCTACATAATAGTACAATACGTTGTATTATACTTACATTCTTCACTTCATATAATGAATGGACATTATACGATCATAACTTCCTTCCTTTAACGCTTAATAAACCTAACGTTCCCAAATTAGGTCCACATGCGAAATATTACGTTTTCCATACTTAGATTATTATTACATAATCAATATCGCCTTGATATTATAACGTTACGTATTTCTCGGAAGTTCAAAAATAATTCTCGAGCAAAAATCGATGAATAGTGTTTTTCGGAAAATTTTTTGGAAAGTTTTTATTTTCATCTTGGAAATTCAAACACTTTAATTCTATCACGTAGCCAAAATACTACGACGTTCTGATATATCTAGGTCATAGAACGACCTTCAATTAGCTTACTCCCATAAATAATTAATTAAATTCATTTAATCCACATAATAAAATAAAAATTTAATTCTCAAAAATCCAAATTTTTTGGGGCGTTACAGAATCCAAGAGCAAAAATACTCTATATTTATATTCTGAAAGATATTGTGAGAAAATAATTACTTTCGAAGCATCGAAGCGCTACGCAATTAGAAGTAAAGCTAGCAACTACAAGAGGTAACATCTCTAGTTGTTGTTATGTTCGATTTTATTTCATTTTATAGTCTATAAGCTCAAAAACATAAGTCATTACCATGTTCGGATTTTCCAACTTTGTGTCCTTCGTAAGTTCTTGAGCAAGAAGTTATTATGTTCAATTTATGTAATTGTATAGTACAAATGTCAAGAACACAAGTCGTTACCATGTTCAAATTTTCCAACTTCGTGTTTCTTCATGTGTTCTTGATCAAATCTAATATTATTTAAGTTTATGTTATTTCTTTTATAAAATTTTATAATCACGTATTTAAGTCGTTATAATGCCCAAAATATTTTAATTATGAAAACCAAAAGCTCAAGAACATAAGTCATTACCATGATCGATTTTTCGTTCTTCGTGTTCTTCGCGTTCTTCGTATATTCATGAGCAAAAGTCATAAATTTTACATAAGTAGGTTTATGATTTCATTATTTTTATGTTATGATATGTTATTAAGTGTTAGAACATGTTATCCTAGCAGATTAATGCTCGTAGTATCATGTTTTACTAAATGAAAAGAAGAATTGTGAACCAAAATCACAAATTTGACATTTCTGTCCATTTTCCGAAATTTTAAAATGGTAATATGCTTTTGAATGAATAAGAAAGTCGTAGATATGGAAGTTAGGAGCGCGTAGGAACAAGAATCACCCAAAAATGTTTTAAAATGAAAACGTTATAGCAATTTCCGTAGAGGACGTCAAAGCTGAAAATTTCTTGGAGACTCTCTAATTTAAGGGCTTAAAAGAGCTAGGGTGTTAAGAAGTTTATATCACCTATGAAAATAGGTAAGTTAAGTTATTATATACCATATAAAGTTATATAAATCGACGAATCTAACCGTTTATGCATTGTATGATTGTGTAGTGTTATTTTAACAAGGTTACGCTTATAGTTTAGTGTACTAAACATCAAGGCAAGTTCTCTATCCTTAAGTCTCTTATAAAGCAAAGTTCTTAAACCCTGTTTATTTATTGATCAAGATTTTTATCTTGATAAGCTGTTGATATAATACACTACACCTACAATTGAATTACCTTCTTATTGTAAAGTTATTGTTATAGCTTCAGCATAACTAAGAAATGAATTATTTATTCATATGATAATGTTTATTGAGCTTAAACTGTTGTGTCAAACCAAATTGTTTTGGTAAGACATCTTATACTAAAGTTGGGTATCCCGTAAGGGATGGAAATTTGGTAAATTCATATATTGACAGTAATTTTAGTGTATGTTAAGCACTGTAGGATGACATGCTAACTCCTAAGATGTTGAATAGGCTGATCCCCTATCTCATATCTGAACAAAATTTCTAAGTATGTGTGACTGATAGAAATAAAGAAAATTCCAGAAATGGTACAACTATCAGTCGAGATTTGAACTGTTATATTTCTCCAAATCCTATATTGTTATAGATACAAAACTTGCTGAGCATGTCATAGCTCACCATTGCAAATTATTCATTTTGCAGTTTTAGATGGTAATCCTGGAACTTCTGGTGTAGATAAAGGGAAACGTCCCTACATAGATTAGATTTTATTCTTGTTTGTTTGAATACCTTGTAATAAGAAATTCTTTATGAGAATCATGTAATCGAACCTTAATATTATGATATATACATCTTTATTTTCGCAATCGTGTTTTCTTACATATATAGATGTAATTAGAATCTTTCAATTTAGTTGAGATCCTTGGGAACTATTTATCCGAGTGAGGGTATTAATAGCATGGACTGTTCATGTTGTTATTAATACTCTGGATTTCGGATAGATAGTTACTATCGATACAATAGTGTAAATTCATAGACTATACATCTGAGTGAGGGTATTGGTAATATGGACTGTTCATGTTATTACTAGTACTCTGAATTTCGAATAGATAGATACTATTCGTAGATACAGTCTATACATCCAAGTGAGGGTATCCAGACACAAAAATATTTCTGACGAGAACTATTATCTGTTATGGGATATTGTGAACACAGTAATAGTTTTGATGAGAATAATTATCTATTATGGGATACTGTGAACCCTGGATCTATGGGAATTGTATCTTGTAATAATTGTATAGTCACTCGATTAGATATAAGAATAAAATCGAATACAATGGGTGTATAGATTTAAATACGTTATATTAATTGATTAGTCGTGAGCACCAAATCGGATACCGCGGGCGTATAGATTTGGGGGCGTCACACAACACATAGCATATAACAACATATTCAGTTTATGCATTCACAATCGATTAATATTTATTACTCATGTTACTTCTCACATAACAGGCGTAGAGGTTTATATCACAAGTATATCATCAAAGATCAACTTTCACATTTCATACATATCTCATACGCATTTCATATATAACATGTGACGAAAGAATTATTTGAGTTGTGATTCTGGGGACAGAATCCTTGTAAGGAGGGAATGATGTAACATTCCAGAATTTTAATTGTTATATTAAATATTTGTTGAATTAGATAAATATTTAATGATGTGTTTATGGTTGAATTTGTAATTGTTCAAATTTGATTCGATTTGGTTAATTATTTGTTAAATAAATAATTAAGGAAATTAATTATTTTATTCTAATTTAATTTAATTATTAAGTTGGAAAGTTTTGATTAATTGAATTATTATCCTTTTATTTGAATTTGTAATTCTAATTTTGTGGTATTGATTTATGTGTTGTAATAATTTAATAAAAGGTGGCAAATAACCTTTTACAAAGGAGTTATTAAAATAACTGAAAGGAGTTTTAATTCAGTTTTGCCAAACAAGGCTTATTGCTTATTAAGTCTTTATTCTAATTGTGTTTTACCAAACAAGGCATAAGAGTTAATTGATTATTTTTTTTAGTGGTTAGCCAAACAAGCCTTATGGCTTTTGATTTTCAAATAAACATAACTGATGTCAGTTAAGTTAGTATTATATTATATATTTAATATTATTATTTTTATTATCATACGTTAGATATCTAGTATGCTAGATAGAGTTAGGAAGAAAAGAAAGACTCAGAGGAAGAAGAAGAAGAGAAGAAGAAAAGTGAGAGAGAAACGAAGAGAGGAAGACAGGCTAGAGAATTTGAGAAAAGAATTGGGAAAAAGAAGTTTGATAATCAAAAGGGATAGCCATCATCTTCTACAATAAAGGTATTTTCCTACCCTTTTTTTTAAGTTTTAAAGTTCTAGTTTTCTCTTCTCCTATTTCTCTGTAAAATTCTTGTGATAGGGTAAATTGTTGATTTTATGGGTATTCATATGATTAACTAGTGTTGTAAAGTTATTTTCATAAGTTTTATATGATTATAATCAATGAATTGTTTTTATGTATGTAGTTTGTGAAGAAAACTTTTTTACAGAGAGTTTATGTGAATGAATATGGGTTAATTTAAAATAGAAATTATGGGTTGTTTAGTTGTTTTATTGATAAATTGGCTATTCAATTTGTTAGAGTATATATATATATATACTTTGATAAAATGCTTTAAATTAACTGTTTTGGTTGAAAAACAAAATCACAGTATTGATTTTCATCAAAAATATCAAAAAAATGAATTTTTATCAAAAACAGCGAAATTGGATGTTTTAAACTTGTTGTTTATGTTGTTGTATGGATAGAAACATGTTAGGAATTCTTGAATTATGTTTACATGAAGTCTTTGTATGAATTATATGTGAATTAGACTGTTAGAAACGAACTTGTAAGCCAAAATTGGCTTTGTGCATATGATTTTCGTAGTTGTTCTCCGAAGTTCAGAGAGTGGTATACAAGACGACTGACGACAATATAAATCTCATGCCCAGAATGTTATCGCCATGCCGCAACGCGGCCTCGTAGCTTATTTCTCTCACCGCATCGCCATCACCGCGTGGCAGCGCAAGTTAGCAGAATGGTCTGACAGGGTGCTTTTTGTACTCGAATTTTTAAGGAATAGTTATGTGATGATAGTAGGACTGTAAAATGTTAATTTTAGTACTTCTATACTATGAATAAGTATGTTATTAACAATTAACTTATGTTATAACTTGATTATATGATTAAATAATCAAACCTATATGATGAATGTAGTTAGTTAAATTTGTAAAGTAGTAGTGACTAACTATGTCATGATGACATATATATATATATATATATATATATATATATATATATGTACATATAGGGTATTGTGATCCGAATTGATTCGGTTTAGCCTACGAGCAAGGCAAGTTTTCTAATTCTTTATCTTGTTGAACTATTTATTGTTTCAATTCGATTACCTTTTAAATGATGCAAGCTTTCTAAACTTTGTTTTTGATATTGAACAAGTTATTCTTGTATTTAACTTGTTGTTTAGCATGCCCGAATATATTTGAATAGTTTATCGTTCATATTGCTATGCATGCTTAGTACTCAATTCTAATTAACCTTGACTTAATATTGTTCAAGCAAGGCATGTTATAGTTATTCAAAGTATATGCTATTAGATTATTCCTAAAGCATGATTTTGGTTTACCATGTTGATTCAATTACGATTATTCTATAGTATGATGTTATTGGTTTTATTCAACTAATCCTTAGTTGATGTTCGTTGAATTCTAAATTACCCTGAAATGTATCCAAACTAAACTCACTTTGGTGCGGACTTGTACTCTAAATACTAAGATGACAACCCTATTATTAGGGGTAACTTACGCTTAGCGTTAAAATGTCTGTGCACAATACATTGTACGAAGGGCTGATCCCCCTAAGTACGAGGAGTCCCTATAGTCTTATGACTGTTAAAGTTTAAGTTGAAACATTACTTATAACTATGGACATAGTTAGTGGTCTTAAGACCCTTAGTTATATACTTCAGAATGTTGACAAATCATATTGTTTAAAATCATATTGAGTCTCTTACCTAACATTTGTTGTAAAAGTTTGTCATTCATTATTATTTCAAGTGAGCTTTGTTTTCTCACTCTTGCTTATATAACTATTACAGTTAAGGATGAGAAGGCTGATGTACCTAGCACCAGTAAGGGAAAATGAAAGATGAACAAGTTTTGAAGACTTGTAATATGATAGTTTATTATCAGTTTTTGATTGAATGGTTGTAATAAAGATTATTTATTTTTCGCATTTGAATGATTGTGTTTAAATGCTAGACAACCTGGGAGATTTTATTATGTAACCCTTTAATGGGAAAGATTTTATTTATCCAGTTTTATTGTGATTGTGTAGTTAGATATGAATGTTTGATTAAGTGAACACCAAATCCTGTGGTAATGAAGTACCTGGGTTTGGGGGTGTCACATAACAACATTTGCATAACATAATATAGCTCAACTAATAGTTATCGAATTCATATAACAAATAGAAACTGAAAGACTTGCCTAATTCGTAGTTTATCAACTACGACTTAACTGCTTATAGTTATCCGCACTTCGTGTATTCCTACACAGTTATATAATCATGGATTCACATCCATTAGTCATATATTTCATACAGTCTCAATGTAATAATATTGTTACATTGTTCTTTAACTAGGTTCGTAAAACCTACACTTTACTTTCTCATCATACGCTTAGAATAGCTAGGTAAGTATAGTATACCTTAGTCACCCTTATATGACATCAACATTCATATACATCTATCACGCACTTGACTCGCTATGTGTTCGACACATTTAAAACTCATATCATTAAGTACAACCGTACACACAAACGTCTAACTTAGTTGTAACTTTATACAACATTACCTATATAGCATAAATCAGATTGTAAGATCTCACAAATTCAACCAACAAATCATTGCTTTATATCATGAAAACATTCCTTTGAACTTAACGTTCAAAAGTTATGATTAACATTCATTTTTATCACATAGCATGCTTCTTAACACATTTCCTAGCATACTGATCATATACTGAAATTTAAAGTAATCATACTACCATGCTTCAAACATCAGATCAAAAACAGAACTCATTTATAACTGCAGGATGGAGCAGCTGTGACCTGTCCAGGCTTAGGGATGGCGCTGCTGAGCTATCCCCTCAAGACTGAGCTTTGCACTTCATATTTTTAGTTCATACTTTAATACACTTAGACACTTACACTTAACATGCATACACGCTAGAGGTCTTTACATAGTAGTATGACCACTTCAAGTTCAACCTTATATGTTAGAGACTTTAGTTTAGGATTTCCATGAATCAAAACCAAATAGGGTTATGAAATAACTAGGTGTACTAATTAGCCTTATGTTCTCATAAAGAGGTCACATAATCTTTACTATACATGCTCGTACATATTCACATCTTTTACTCATAGCTATCATCGTTTAACACTTTAAAACATTCTTTAACCTCATGCTTGGTTTACTTCCATTATGTTTAACATATAAGACTTTTGTTTAGTGACATAATGAAACATAACATGGCATCTCAAGCCTTTAAAAGCTAAATACTCATATGTAATACAACTTAAGTTCGAAAACATGCTCGAGGTTGCCTTTGAAATCATTTTATCATAAATGATGCAATATAGCACATATAACTCATATCTAGGGATATTATAGACATAACATGACTTATAAATCCTTTAGAATCTAGATATCCATGTGATGCAACTATATTTTGAATATATATTTAAGTTTTCTTTTGAAACCATTGTAGACTTGAACAATGCCATTCAACACATACAACACAACTTCAAAGCTCTAAACATACGTAGTCTGTAAGACCCCAGCTTTTATAAATAAAGATGAATTTTTCTATAAATATTATTTTTGAATATTATGGAATAAATTTGATATAATGTTATAGTTGTGGGTAATATTTATAAATTTTGCAAAGAATGCAAGTTGTTATAAAATATTCGTTTGGTCGGGAATATTCTTTTTTAAGGAATATTCGCATAACTACTCAATCATTGGTGGACCCTATTAATGTAATTATTATCGGTTTGAGAAAACGACAAAAATATTTTATAAAAATAACGGCGGAGGTGTTACCGTAAAAACCGTTGAACTACCCGGTGGTAAAAAGTACAAGAATACACGTGGTCGTGATAGTAGACACACAGATTGATTATTGATGCTTACGTGAGAAGTCACTCACCTATGCTCAATTATTACTCACAAAGAATTGGCCGCATCATATCTCTTATATTATTGATTCAATTATTGTCATAGTATCATCCGTATAATATGTTATAGTATTAAATCAATAATTGAGACGACAAGTTATAAATGATTAATAATTGTTGAAAGATTAAATATGTGTTGATGAAAAAAAAATGATTTGTGGTAAGTTTGATTATTTTATGGGGGGGCTCATATATCATCATCTAAGAGTCTCTTCGTCAATAGTATTTACCTTCGTCAATAGTACTTACCTTCATCAATAGTAATTACCCTTGTGAATAGTATTTACCTTCGTCAATAGTAATTACCCTTGTGAATAGTATTTACCTTCGTCAATAGTAATTACCTTCGTCAATAGTATTACCCTTGTGAATAGTATTTACCTTCGTCAATAGTAATTACCCTTGTGAATAGTATTTACCTTCGTCAATAGTATTTACCTTCGTTAATAGTAATTACCTTTACCAGACGTCGAACCACTTGTCGCGTTTCACATTACAAAAGGCCGAACCACTTGTCGTTTCACATTACAGCGCCAAACCACTTTTCTTTTCACATCATTAGTCGTCAAGCCACTTGCCTTTTCACACTAAGAAAAGCTAAGCTAGAAATCTTCTATAAATAGAGGCCTAGGGCTTCATTATTTTCACTTAATTCATTCAAGCTATAGAGAGAGAAAGTATAGAGAGAATAAGAGAGAAAGAAGAAGAGTATTTTGTTACTACACCGCCAGTAAAGATTCAATCTCCTACCAAATGTAAGGGGTGTTATTCTTTCTTATTCATGAAGAGAATCTGTTGTTATTCCATTGCTTATTATTCATTGGAATAACTCAGTATAATGTGGTTTACCCTATACTTGGTGACATTCTTCTATTATTCATTGGAACATCCTCGTCGTGTGTTTTACAGGACCTAGTTAAAATCCTTTTATTATTATTCTCGTTAGAACATCCCGCTCATGTGTTTTACACCGACCGGTTAAAATCTTTATTATTATTCATTTGGAACATCCTGCTCTCGTGTGTTTTACACCGGACCTGGTTCCGTCTTTATCATTCTCCGTTGGAATATCCTATCTCGTGTGTTTTACACCGGACCGGTTCCATCTTTATTATTCTGTTGGAACATCCCGCTTGTGTGAATTTCACCCGACCGGTTCCGTTATTATTATTCTCGTTGAATAACTCGCTCTGCGCAAGTACCGCATGCATGGTGATTTCTTTTGTTATTCCATTCTTTATTATACCCAAATTGGTTAAAACTTTGACTTCTATACTCCATGAAATTAGTAGAATATCCTTGATATTTGCGTTTCATCCAAAGATCTTTTCATGGAAATATTCTTCCGATCATTCTTGAATTTTACTAATTTGGACGTTAATAATTCTCGGATAAAATAATTCTTGAACTTGTTTTATTGAATTCTTATATCATTGTCATCATCCTCATGTTTATATTATGTTGAAAGTCATCTCTGTGTATTCTGTAGTGCATAGATGGACTTGGTATGATTAGGACCAGAGATTATTCTTGTAATCATGACCGTAATGTTACAAATGATGTGATAAAAATCCTCGATGGCAGTAGTGCATTGGTGGACGATTGTTGGCATGATCATGACCATTAATGAATACACAAATATTCTTGGCCCATAGTGCATGAATAATTGTTGTCGTGATACTAAAAAATATCCTCGTCAGTAGTGTGGGTGATTCGATGATGTGGAATATTTATTAAAGTTTGAGTCTAAGCTTATAATGTTGATGAAAAACCTTTTAAAACCTAAAAGATAGTAGATTTTATTTTCTACTTGACTCTTTTAATGGATCAGATATTCACCGCAGCTTAAACTGGTTATCTATTGTATTTTATCGGTTTAACATTGTTGAAGACTATTGATAATTTATTTCGCATTATCTTAGTCATAATATTTCTTCGGGCTAGTTGAGCTCACCCTTTCTTTTCTTTGTTCTCTTCGTGAAATGAGAATATAGCCGGACGAGTCTGGGAAACGAGTGATGGTCCCGAAGATAGCATTAGTAGTCCTCACTATTACGTGAAATAGTGTGATAATAATTGTAATGAGGACTCCTTTTTGAGTTTGTATAATATCTAGTAGACGCTATTTGTATTTAAACTCACAGTTTATGTCGTATTGTATACCTACGCTTATATTAGTAAGTTTTATTTAAATTCGTACCATGTAAGTAGCGACCCAAGATGGGTGATGTATACCTAATTTTGGGGCGCCACAATTTAGTATCGAGCATAGGATATGATCCTCGCTAAGATGTGAGAATAGTACTAGGAGGGGAGAGACGGGGAATACCTTCGCTAGTATGACCTACCTAAGTTTATGTGCTATTTTATTGGTTGGCCAGAAGATAGGGATAATTTGTTACATGTCAATTAACCTTTTGTTTTGTGGCGAAGATTCGAAAATGACATCCGAGAATGTTGAGAATAGCAATGGAGCGCAGGCGATCGTTGATTCACCACATATCAATAATCAGGATAATGTGCATCAGGAAGGCGACAATCCTCATGCAAACAACAACACTGACCAAATGATGAATGATCAAATGTTCAGAGGCTTTATGCAATTTATGCAACAAAGAAAAGAGAGCGACTCTCGTCCAAAACGTAGGTGGAAACACGGAAAACTCTCGGGCGGTCACCGCTAAACAATTCAAGGAGCTGGGACCACCGGAGTTTAAGGGAGAGCCAAAACCACTTCTGACGGAAGCATGGATAAAGCAGATTACCAAGATATTTGATGTCTTGGGATGCTCCAGGAGCAAAAAGGTTCCTTTCACGCCTTTTATGTCATGTGAGAGGCGGACATGGTGGGAATTCCAGAAACTTACTCAACTGCAGATCAAGATATCTTGGGAGAAGTTCCAGAGTCGTTTCAACGACAAATACTTTTCCCGAAAGTATTCGCCACATGAAGGAGGTGGAGTTTATCAAGTTGGAACAAAACAATATGACCGTGTCGCATCACGAGCCAAAATTTCTATGAGTTATCACGGTTTGCATCCCACTTGGTGGATAATGAAGAGAGAATGGTGCGAATGTTTTTAAGAGGTTTGAAGCTGGAGATACATCAACATCTTATTTCTCATAAACCGTGTTTGTATTCAGATGTTGTAAATAGGGCTCGATTAGTGGAGCGCGATAATGAGTCAACGTAACTAAAAAGAGAGCAAATTGACAAAATTATAATACCAATGAGAGTAGTCATCAAGCGGTGACAACAAGCATGGAGGGAATCAACGGGCCAGATATGGTAACCACTTCGGTGGTAATCGGGTACAAAACAATAAGAATGGACATTTCAAGAAAAGGAGATTCAACAATGATGGAAAGACGCCGACCAAAGACCCATTGTTAAGGAAGGAGAAAGACCACCTATCATATGTTTCAAATGCGGAGGAGAGGACACATCGCCCAAACTGCGGCCATGCAGTCTAAAGCATGTTATAATTGTGGAAGAGAAGGTCACTTAGCTCAATTTTGTCGCCATCAAGACAAATTTAGCTAGGATGGAGGCACCAAAGGCCATCCCAGAAAATTCAAAACCCAGAAGTGTAAGGGAGAGCGTTTGTTGTGACCTCCCAAAGAGCAAGGAACCGAATGAGGTCATCACGGGTAAGCTTATCATAAACTCTAATGAAGTCTATACTTTATTTGATACCTGGTTCTACCCATTCTTTTATTTCTCCTACTTGCGCTCATCGATTAAATTTGACTCGGAGAAATTAGACTTTGACTTATCTCTGTGGAAACTCCGTTGGGAGAAACCTTCATTACATCCCATCATTTATAAGTCTTGTTTGGTTCAAATCGGCACCTCACATTACTGTCGATCTTATTTCATTAAAAATACTTGCATTTGACGTGATTCTAGGGATTGATTGGTTAACTACTTATCATGCAAAAATTGATTGTTTTCGTAAGGTTGTTAGCTTTCATATTCCTAATCAACCTATTATGCTAATTCAAACGACCAAACCATTAAAATCAATCACGGTCATCTCAAGCCATAAAGCTATTCGTTTATTGAAAAACGGATGTCAAGCTTTCTTAGCTCATGTCACGATTTAAACAAAAATACGCCGGTTTTGAACGATATTTCTATTGTTAATAAATTTCGACGATTTCTCAAGAACTTCCGGCCTACCCCAGAGCGTGAAATTGAATTTTGTATCGACTTTGAACCCCAGACAAAACCTATTTCCAAAGCCCCATATCGAATGGCTCTATTGAACTTCGTGGAGTTAAAGACCCAACCGCAGGAATTGTTAGACATTGGCTTTATTCATCCTAGTACTTCTCCTTGGGGTGCTTCTGTTCTATTCGTGAAGAAGAAAGATGGGAGTATGCGACTTTGTATTGATTATCGGGAGTTGAATCATGTCACCATCAAAAATAGGTATCCATTGCCACGTATTGATGACCTGTTTGACCAGTTGCAAGGAGCCAAATTCTTTTCAAAGATTGATCTTCGTTCCGGATATCACCAATTGAAGATTAGAACCATCGACATTCCAAAGACGGCTTCCGAACTCTCGAAGACGGGCATTATGAATTCCTAGTCATGTCCTTTGGATCGACTAATGCTCCCACGCCTTCATGGATATGATGAACCGAGTATTCAAGAAATATTTAGATCACTTTGTGGTCGTCTTTATTGATGACATCCTTATTTATTCCAAAAGCCGTGAAGATCATGAGCAACACTTGAGGTCGACACTCCAAAAGCTTCGTGAATATAAGCTTTATGCCAAGTTGAAGAAATGTGAGTTCGCTTGAAGAAGTAGCATTCCTTGGGCACGTGGTATCAAGTCATGGAATATCCGTTGACCTAGCAAAGATTGAAGCTATTTAAAGTCGGGAACAACCTAAATCAATGACCAAAGCACGTAGCTTTCTCGGTTTAGTGGTTATTATCGGAGATTCGTGGAAGGATTTTCTCGAATCGCTACTCCATTGACTTCGGTGACTCGGAAAGATACAAAGTTCGATTGGAGCGAAGAATGTGAGAAGAATTTTCAAGAACTTAAGAGGAGACTTATTTCAAAGACTGCTCGGAAAATACCATCCGCCTCGAGAGGATTTGTCATCTACAAATGATGCTTCGAGCAAAGGGTTGGGATGTGTTCTTATGAAACATGGAAAAGTTATAGCCTATGCCTCATGACAACTCAAAGAATATGAGAGGAATTATCCTACTCATGATCTAGAGTTGGCGGTTATTGTCTTTTGCACTTAAAATTTGGAGGCATTACTTGTATGGGGAGAAAGTGGAGATCTTTACGGATCATAAAAGCCTCAAATATTTCTTCACTCAAAAGGAACTCAACATGCGACAACGACGTTGGCTTGAACTATTGAAAGATTATGATCATACCATCCAATACCATCCGAAAAGCGAACGTGGTAGCCGACGCATTGAGTAGAAAATCATATGCAAGCACGAAAAGCGATATTGTCAACATAAAGGCCCATTTTGTGTGACTTGCAAAGGATGGAGATAGAGTTAAAGACTCTGGGACGCATGTGATGATAGCAAGTATACGAGTAGAACCGACTTTAATCGATAAAGTTAAAGTCGCTCAAGCTACTGGACACGGAGGCGATGCGTATGAAGAAGAAAGTGCAAGAAGGTGCTATGCCGGAAGCAAGAATCGATGAAGAAGGAATACTTCGAGTCAACTCCAGACTTTGTGTTCCTAACGACCCTGATTTAAAGTATAATATCATGATGGAGGCGCACAACACACCATTTGCAATCCATCTTGGGAGTACCAAAATGTATCATGATATTCGTCATACATTTTGGTGGAGCAATATAAAGAGAGAGATAGCGCTGTTTATCTCAAGGTGTTTAACTTGTCAACGAGCTAAAGCGGAGCATCAAGTACCAAAAGGTCCATTGCAACCACTTGAAATTCCAGAATGGAAGTGGGAGCACATTACCATGGATTTCAATTCTGGGGTCTTCCTAAGGTTTCTCAAGGCATTGATGCGATTTGGGTCATTATTGATAGATTGACCAAGTCTTCTCATTTCTTACCGATACGAGAAACTTATACACTTGAATGTCTTGCTCGTATGTACATAAACGAGATTGTAAGACCGCATGGTATGCTTGCAGTATCCATAGTTTCGATCGAGACCCAAGATTCACTTCACGATTTTGGGTTAGTTTGCAAAAAGCTATGGGCACAGACTTACGGTTTAGCTCGGCATATCATCCTCAGACGGACGGACAGTCGGAGAGGACTATTCAAACTCTTGAAGATCTATTAAGACTCTGTGTCCTTGATTTCAAGGAGAGTTGGGATAAGTTCTTACCATTGGTGGAGTTTTCCTACAACAACAGTTATCAAGCAAGTATTGGCATGGCTCCATTCGAAGCGTTGTATGAAAGAAAATGTCGTTCTCCAGTATGTTGGGATGAGGTGGGTGAAGCAACGTTGTTGGGACCGGAGTTGGTACGTATGACTACGGAAAAGATTCAAACGATCCGACAACGTATAAAAACCTCACAAAATCGACAAAAGAGTTATGCTGATCTTCATCGAAAGGACGTGGAATTCGATATGGGAGATCATGTGTTGTTAAGAGTTTCTCCATGGAAAGGAGTTACAAGATTTGGAAAGAGAGGAAAACTTAATCCTCGATTCATCGGTCCATTTTAATCCTCGATCGAGTAGGAGGCTGTGGCCTATAGACTCGCTTTTCTGCCAAATATGTCTCGTGTTCATAACATTTTTCACATATCTATGTTACGTAAATATGTGAAAGACCGAACCATATTATTGAAGTTAGAACCGGATTAAATAGCGGAAGATTTGACGTATGAAGAGGTTCCTGTTCAAATTTTGGATAAGAAGGAACATATTCTACGCTCCAAGGTTATACCTCAAGTCAAAGTTTTGTGGAGGAACCACGATGTTGAGAAAATGACTTGGGAGTTAGAATCTGAAATGAAATCAAGGTATCCTTACCTCTTGACATACTAGGTATCGCATTCTAATTTCGAGGGCGTAAATTTCATAAGAAGGGAGGTTGTAAGACCCCAGCTTTTATAAATAAAGATGAATTTTTCTATAAATATTATTTTTGAATATTATGGAATAAATTTGATATAATGTTATAGTTGTGGGTAATATTTATAAATTTTGCAAAGTATGCAAGTTGTTATAAAATATTCGTTTGGTCGGGGAATATTCTTTTTAGGGAATATTCGTACAACGGCTCAATCATTGGTGGACCCCACAATAGAATTATTGTCGGATTGAGAAAACGACAAAAATATTTTATATAAATAACGGCGGAGGTGTTACCGTTAAAACTGTTGAACTACCCTTGGTAAAAGTAAAGAATGTCTGGCGTGGTTGCATAGTAAACACACACGGTATTCATTATTGATACTTACGTGAAAAGTCACTCAATTTATGCTCAATTATTGCTACGATGAATCTAACGATCATATCTCTTATATTATTGATTCAATTATTGTCACAAGATCATCTCGTATAATATGTTATAGTATTAAATCAATAATTGAGACGACAAGTTATAAATGATTAATAATTGTTGAAAGATTAAATATGTGTTGATGAAAAAAAAATGATTTGTGGTAAGTTTGATTATTTTATGGGGGGCTCATATATCATCATCTAAGAGTCTCTTCGTCAATAGTATTTACCTTCGTCAATAGTACTTACCTTCATCAATAATAATTACCCTTGTGAATAGTATTTACCTTCGTCAATAGTAATTACCCTTGTGAATAGTATTTACCTTCGTCAATAGTAATTACCTTCGTCAATAGTAATTACCCTTGTGAATAGTATTTACCTTCGTCAATAGTAATTACCCTTGTGAATAGTATTTACCTTCGTCAATAGTATTTACCTTCGTTAATAGTAATTACCTTTACCAGACGTCGAACCACTTGTCGCTTCACACATACAAAGCGCCGAACCACTTGTCGTTTCACATTACAAAGCGCCAAACCACTTTTCTTTTCACATCATTAGTCGTCGTCAGCTTGCCTTTTCACACGGCGGTGCTAAGCTAGAAATCTTCTATAAATAGAGGCCTAGGGCTTCATTATTTTCACTTAATTCATTCAAGCTATAGAGAGAAAGTATATAGAGAATAAGAGAGAAAGAAGAAGAGTATTTTGTTACTACACCGCTGCAAGATTCAATCTCCTACCAAATGTAAAGGGTGTTATTCTTTCTTATTCATGAAGAGAACTGTTGTTATTCCATTGCTTATTATTACATTGGAATAACTTTGTATCATGTGGTTTACCCTATACTTGGTGACATTCTTCTATTATTCTGTTGGAACATCACATGCATGTGTTTACACAGGAATTCGGTTAAAATCTTTATTATTATTCTGTTAGAACATCCCGCATCGTGTGTTTTACACCGCACTGGTTCCGTCTTTATTATTATTCGTTGGAACATCACATGCGTGTGTGTTTTACATTGGACCGGGTTCCGTCTTTATCATTCTGTTGGAATATCCTATCTCGTGTGTTTTACACCGGATGCGGGTTCCATCTTTATTATTCTGTTGGAACATCACGCTTGGTGTGAATTTCACACGACACCGTTCCGTTATTATTATTACATTGGAATAACTTTGTCTATCTAAGTACCGCATGCATGGTGATTTCTTTTGTTATTCCATTCTTTATTATACCCGGTTGGTTAAAACTTTGACTTCTATACTCCATGAAATTAGTAGAATATCCTTGATATTTGCGTTTCATCCGAAGATCTTTTCATGGAAATATTCTTCCGATCATTCTTGAATTTTACTAATTTGAGACGTTAATAATTCCGGATAAAATAATTCTTGAACTTGTTTTATTGAATTCTTATATCATTGTCATCATCCTCATGTTTATATTATGTTGAAAGTCATCGTGGCTCTGTAGTGCATAGATGGACTTGGTATGATTATGACGAGAGATTATCTGATTGTAATCATAACCGTAATGTTACAAATGATGTGATAAAAATTCTCGATGGTAGTAGTGCATTGGTGGACAGGTGTTGGCATGATCATGACCATTAATGAATACACAAATATTCTTGGCCCATAGTGCATGAATAATTGTGGTCGTGATACTAAAAATCATCCTTGGCCATAGTGCAGGGGTGATTCGATGATGTGGAATATTTATTAAAGCTGAGTCTCAGCTATAACAGTGATGAAAAACCTTTTAAAACCTAAAAGATAGTAGACTTTATTTTCTACTTGACTCTTTTAATGGATTGCATATTCACCGCAGATTAAGCTGGTTATCTATTGTATTTTATCGGTTTAACATTGTTGAAGACTATTGATAATTTATTACGTGTGACGCCCCAAAATAGGTATACATCACCTATTACGAGTTGTCAAATACATGGTACGTAAACAACTACAACTTTATTATTACAACAAGAAAGCGTGAGTTTGAATACAAATATTATCTTCTAGACAATATCTATACTCAAATAAATCCTCATCACATTTATTGATACATTATTTTACAAAATGGTGAGGACTACTAAACAATCCTTTCTAAACCTTCATTCCATACCCGACTGTACTCGCTATATTCTCGCCTCCCGAGAAAAATGGAACAAAAAGGAAAAGGGTGAGCTCAACTAGCTCAAGAAGAATATTATGACTAAGATAATATACAACAAATTATCGTTAGTCTTCAACAGGAAAAAATATAATAGAATACAATAGACAACAAATTTTAAATCAATATTCGCAATGAAATAATAATTCATTAGAAGAGTTAAGTAGAGAATGCAAACTACTATCTTCTATGTATGAATTTAAAAGTTCATCGTCTATCTTTTATCCTCGTAACATCAATCAATATACATCCGAATCAAATATTCATCTTCTTTGCACTACTGAGCCAAAGATATTCATCATTTAGTCATGTTCATTTAAACACTGTTCATCTTTGCACTACTACGGCCAAAGATATTCTTCAGAAATCATTCATCTTTGCACTACGTGCCAAAGATATTCTTAAGAAATCATTCATCTTTGCACTCTGTGCCAAAGATATTCCATAATATCATCATTTAAGACCGAGGATGATGAAAATATTTTTTTTTTAAAAGAAACGAATCCAAATTGAAACAAAATGACAAGGATTAAGGATTAAGGATTCGTACTTGGTTTTATCCACGTCCAAAAATACCTCAAAAATAATCATAGTGGTGTAAAATTCAAGAATGATCAAAACATGGATACAATCAGAGCTAGTATCCAGAATAGATGTTTTGGACGAAAAGAAGAAATTTTATTTTTCTATTGAATAAGACCAGATACGTGAATAGTGCCGTATACGTGAATAGTGCCGTATACGTGAATAGTAACTCCGACACCAAAAGATAGAAATTCCACAAAAACATCTTCACGCTTCATGAATAGTACTCGTGAATAGTAACTCGTGAATAGTAACTCATGAATAGTAACTCGTGAATAGTAACTCATGAATAGTAACCCATGAATAGTAACCCCGAAATGAAAAAGTTCCAAATTTGATAAAAACTTCAGATCAACATTTCAGCATAATGATATTGAAGAAATAATATCATTACAAAAAAAATAATATCCCTTACCTCAAGAGAGCAGTACTTCTGACTGGAATAACGCTGAATGAACTTGCACCGTATATCAATAATCAAAGTATACTCAAAATACTCACAAGAATACGCTCAAAATATCGAGAGAGAAATAGAGAGAAAACTTCAGTTTCTGGTGTGATTTTCAATTCTAACCTAAGCACCCTATTTATAGGAAAATGCTTAGAACACCAAAGCAGAAAATTTAATATAATATTAATATAATTATACAAATTTTCCTTAGCCCACCTTTTTGGTCAAAACACCAGCCACACATGTTAATGATGTCCAAAAAAATACAAAAACGTTTTTCTTAACAAAAATAATTTAAACTCCCAAAATCAATTATTTTGAGCTTGAACTTCAATAATTCATAATAAATAGCCCTTTCATCAGAAAATTCGAATCCCATGAGTTTTTATAGGAAATTCAATTCTCTACAACTTTGCAGAAGAAAGTTTTTCCAAATTCCAAATAGAAATTGACCGAAATCCACAAAGCAGGCGATTTTATTGTGCTATAATCAAATTTCAACCAATAAATGGGGTCCACCGACATGTTTAACATGTTTTAAACATTTAATGCCACAAAAATACTCTTCCTCCTCAGATACTCATATATCCCACATTCGTTGTAAAAAATATCACCGTTAATATATTATTAAAATAATATATTTAAATGAATTATTTTATCGAAAAAGATAAAATATTAATTTTCAACAATTGTCATTTTAAAAATTTTCTCCATCTATATCCACATAAAATCAATATTTTCCTCATCATATAAATCAATAATTAATTATTCACAAATAATATTACTGAGAATCACAATATTGACAACCGTGCGGTTCCAGGAAAGAGGGGCTTTCAATAAGAATTTCTTCTTCTGGTGGCCGCAATTAGATGACCAAACCTCTCCTTAGATGTAACTTTCTAGACATTGCCAATAATGTTATCTAATAATATTATTAGGATAATATGAATTATTGCTTCGATAAAGAAAAATCTTGTGTAATGACAATTATTGAAACAACAATGACAATATAAAATATCAACGCAAAGCAATTATTAACTCAATAAAATAAAATAATGAGTAAAGAATTATCGTAACCATTATTGAGTAGTGCCTTCTTCACGTAAGAATCAATAATTGGTGCAATACTGGTGTGCTATCTTGTGCAACAACGCGCCAGACATGTGTTTTAACCACCGGGTATTCCAACAAGATAATACAGAATAACTACGCCGCTAATTAAAAACAACTTATATTTGTCGTTTTCTTCATCCAATCACTTTTCCGTTATGGGGCCCACACATGGTCGCTGGCTACTGGTCGCATTTAATATTCCCTAACCGCATTTAATATTCCACGACCAAACGAATATTCCCGACAATAATGAATATTTTATAACCACTTGCTTATTTTGAAATATTTCATGTATTTAACCCTTAACTATCCACATTAATCAAATCAACCCTTACTATTTCAAAATAATAAATAAAGGAAATTCCTTTTATTTAAAAATTACGGGTCTTACAACCTCCCTCCTTATGAAATTTCGTCCTCGAAATTGACGACGACGATACTGGTGTTTCGAAAAGGTGAGGATACCTCGCTTTCATTTCCGCTTTCCAATTCCCGTGTCATTTCCTCTATAGCATGATTCCTCCACAAAACTTTAACTTGTGGTATGACCTTTCTTGGCGTAGGACATGCTCCTTCCTATCCAAGATCTTGACAGTACCTCCTCACACGTTAAGTCTTTGGCTATCTCGTCCTGGGTTCTAACTCAATAATGTGGTTCGGGTCTTTCACATATTTACGAAGTACAGATATGTGAAACACATTATGAACACGAGACATACTCGGAGGTAACGCAAGTCTATAGGCTACATTTCCTACTCGGTCAAGAATTTGAAATGGACCAATAAATCGTGGATTGAGCTTTCCTCTCTTCCCAAATCTTGTAACTCCCTTCCATGGAGCAACTCGCAACAATACATGATCCCCTACATTAAATTTCACGTCCTTTCGATGAAGATCCGCATAACTCTTTTGTCGATCTTGTGCCGTTTGTATACGTTGTCGAATCATTTGGATCTTTTCGGAGTCATACGCATTTTAACTCGGGTCCCAACAATCTTGCTTCACCCACCTCATCCCAACATATTGGAGAACGACATTTTCGTCCATATAATGCTTCGAATGGAGCCACACCTATACTTGCCTGATAACTGTTGTTGTAGGAGAATTCCACCAATGGTAAATACTTATCCCAACTACCCTTGAAGTCTAGGACACAGAGTCTTAATAGATCTTCAAGAGTTTGAATAGTCCTCTCTGATTGTCCGTCCGTTTGGGGATGGTATGCCGAACTAAATCGCAAATCTGTGCCCATAGCTTTTTGCAAGCTAACCCAAAATCTTGAAGTGAATCTTGGGTCACGATCCGAAACTATGGATACAGGCATGCCATGCAACCTCACAATCTCATTCACGTACATATTAGCAAGACGTTCAAGGGAATAAGTCTCCCGTATCGGCAAGAAATGAGCAGACTTGGTTAATCTATCAACAATAACCCAAATAGCATTGATGCCTTGAGAAACCGTAGGAAGACCCGTAACGAAATCCATAGTAATGTGTTCCCACTTCCATTCCGGAATCTCAAGTGGTTGCAACGGACCCTTAGGTACAAGATGCTCCGCCTTTACACGTTGGCAAGTTAAACACATCGAGATAAACTTTGCAATCTCTCTCTTCATATTGTTCCACCAAAATGTATGTCGAAGATCACGATACATTTTAGTACTTCCAGGATGGATTGCAAATGGCGTATTGTGTGCCTCCATCATAATCTTGTACTTCAAATCGAGTCGTTAGGAACACAAAGTCTAGAGTGGACTCAAGTATTCCTTCTTCATCAATTCTCGCTTAGGAATAGCTCCTTCTTGTACTTTCTTCTTCATATACGCATCGCTCCGGCCTGGGTGGCTTGAGCAACCTTAACTTTTCTATTAAAGTTGGCTCTACGCTGTCGTATACTTGACATCATCGCACTCGTTCCCGTGATATGATCTTCTACTCAATGCGTCGCCTACCACGTTCGCTTTTACCTGGATGGTATTGAATAGTGTGGTCGTAGTCTTTCAATAGCTCGAGCCAACGTCGCCGCCGATGTTGAGTTCTTTTTGAGTGAAGAAATATTTAAGGCTTTTATGGTGCGAATATATCTCCACTTTCTCCCCATATAGATAGTGCCTCCATATTTTTAGCGCAAAACGATCACGCCAATTCTAGATCATGAGTAGGATAATTCCTCTCATACTCTTTTAAGTTGTCGCGAGGCGTAGGCTATGACTTTCCCACGTTGCATGAGAACACATCCTAACCCTTTGCTCAAGCATCGGCCAGATAACAAATCCATCCGAACCGGATGGTATTGTTAGAACAGTCTTGAAATAAGTCTCCTCTTAAGCTCTTGGAAACTTTTCTCGCATTCTTCGCTCCAAACGAATTTTGTATCCTTCCGAAGTTAGTTGAGTTAATGGAGTAGCGATTCGAGAAAACCCTTCCACGAATCTCCGAGATAATAACCAAATAAGCCCAAAAACTACGTACTTACATCGCCACCGACTTGTCATTGCTGCCCCAACTTTGTATTGCTTCAATCTTCGCGGATCAACAGATACTCCATGTTTCGACACCACGTGCCCAAGGAATGCTACTTCCTCAAGCCAGAACTCACATTTCTTCAATTTGGCATATAGTTGGTTTTCACGAAGCCTTTGGAGTACCAGCTTCAAATGGTGCTCATGATCTTCACGGCTTTTGGAATATATGAGGATGTCATCAATAAAGACAACAACGAATTGATCCAAATATTCCTTGAATACTCGGTTCATCATATCCATGAAAGCCGCAGGAGCATTAGTTAGTCCGAAAGACATGACTAAGAATTCATAATGCCCATACCGAGTTCTGAAGGCAGTCTTTGGAATATCCTCAGTTTTAATCTTCAGCTGATGATATCCAGAACGAAGATCGATTTTTGAAAAGAATTGTGCCCCTTGGCAACTGGTCAAACAAGTCATCAATACGAGGTAGAGGATACCTATTCTTGATGGTGACATGGTTCAATTTCGATAGTCAATACAAAGTCGCATACTCCGCCTTTTCTTCTTTACAAATAAAACAGAGCACCCCAAGGAGATGTACTGGGGACGAATGAAACCGATGTCCAACAATTCCTGTAGTTGGACCTTTAACTCCTGAAGTTCAATAGGAGCCATTCGATATGGGGTTTTAGAAATGGGCTTTGTACCAGGTTCAAGATCAATAAAGAATTCAACTTCACGTTCTGGGGGTAGACCGGGAAGTTCTTCAGGAAATACGTCAGGAAAGTCAATAACAACAGGAATATTATTCAAATTTGACGTGTCTTTATTCAAATCCATAACATGGGCTAAGAAAGCTTGACATCCGTTTTTTAATAAACGAATAGCTTTATGATTAGATATGATAGTGATTGATTTTAATGGTTTAGTTGCTTGAATTCGTACAACAGGTTGGTTAGGAATATGAAAACTAACAACCTTACGAAAACAATCAATTTTGGCATGATGAGTAGTTAACCAATCAATCCCTAAAATCACATCAAAAGCAAGTATCTTTAAAGAGATAAGGTCAACAGGTAAGGTAATGGTGCCAACTTGAATCAAACAAGATTTATAAAGAGTGGATGTGATGAAAGTTTCTCCTAACGGAGTTTCCACAGATAGGTCAAAGTCTAATTTCTCCGGAGTCAAGTTTAAACGTTGAGCACATGCGCAGAGAGATAAATGAATGGGTAGCACCGGTATCAAGTAAGGTATAAACTTCGCAAGAATTTATAAATAGCTTACCCGTGATCACCCTCGTTTGGGTTCTCTCGCATTATGACCATCCACAACAAACGCTTCTTCCGGAATCGTTGACTTTGACTTTTTCGGGACGATCTTTGAGTCAGTCAAATCCCCATTGAACTAGGTTTCGCCATCGTATAATCTCGAAGCGATATGTCCTTCCTTTCCACAACTATAGCATACCTTGAACTGTTGTGGGCGGTTTGACCGATATGTCCCTCTTTTCCGCATTTGTAGCATATATGACGTGGTGGTCGTTCTCCTCCCTTAGAACCGATTCTTTGCCGCAGTCTGATCGTCTTCTATATGGTCGTTGTTAAATCTCCTCTTTTTAAAATCTCCCCGACTCGCTTCTTCATTTTTCATGGCCATGATTACCACGAGTGGTTACCATTTCGTCGTCGTCATTTCTTTCTCCGCAGTTATCATTATTCATTGATTGCTATGCTATCTACGATACGATCCTCGATTGTGGTCCCTCGGTTGGACCGTACTCGTTATCTCGCTCTAATAATTGAGCCCCACATTTACAACATCCGAATAGAGAGAAAGTTTATGAGAAATGAGATACCGACGTATCCGGGTTTCAAACCTCTAAGAAACATCCGCGTCATACGTTCCTCATTCTCCACCAAATGAGGTGCAAAACTCGATAACTCGCAAACTTTGCCTCGTCATCGAGACAATTGGTCATGTTGTTTTGTTCCAATCGATGAACTCCACTTCCTTCATATGACGAACACTTTCGTGAAAGTATTTGTCATTAAATAATTCTGAAATGTCTCCCACGACATGCCGAAAGCGGCAATTTGGATGGGTACGCTTCATGAGACTCCACCGATGAGTCCGCTTTCGCCACGGAACATAAAGGTGGCGAATGGAACCTCTCGTTCTCCGTGCATCCCAAGACATCGAATATCTTGGTAATTTGCTTGACCCATGTTTCCGCCATGATCGGATCCGGCTTTCCCTTCAATTTCGGTGGTCCCAACTCTTTGAATCGCTTGGGTTGTGACAACCCGTGAATTGCTATCATTTCCTCCCGTATTTTGAACACGAGTCTCTCCTCGTCGATTTTGCATGAACCGCAAAAAGCTTCTAAACATCCCCTCGTTCATCATCTCGCTTTCAAGTGGTGTTGTTCACGGGAGGTACATTGCCGACTGTTGACGTTTCTCCTCGTTGGTAAGTACAGGCATCTCCACGGTCTCATTTACTCCATTGTTAATATTCTCGTCGACATTCTCAAATCATCATCATAAAACAAGGGTTAATTAAGGAAATCAATATATCACATAATATCCCTATATCTTGACCAACTAACAAATAAGCTTAGGTAGGACACACTAGCGAAGGATTTACTCGTCTCTCCCTCCTAGTTCTATTCCCCGATCTCCGCCAGAGATCATATCCTAAGCTCGATACCAACTGTGACGCCCCAAAATAGGTATACATCACCTATTCTCGAGTTGTCAATACATGGCATACGTAAACAACTACAACTTTATTATTACAACAAGAAACTGCGTGAGTTTGAATACAAATATTATCTTCTAGACAATATCTATACTCAAATAAATCCTCATCACATTTATTGATACATTATTTTAAAAATGGTGAGGACTACTAAACAATCCTTTCTAAACCTTCATTCCATACCCCGACTGCATTACTCGCTATATTCTCGCCCCGAGAAAAAATGGAACAAAAAGGAAAAGGGTGAGCTCAACTAGCTCAATAAAGAATATTATGACTAAGATAATATACAACAAATTATCGTTAGTCTTCAACAGGAAAAATATAATAGAATACAATAGACAACAAATTTTAAATCAATATTCGCAATGAAATAATAATTCATTAGAAGAGTTAAGTAGAGAATGCAAACTACTATCTTCTATGTATGAATTTAAAAGTTCATCGTCTATCTTTTATCCTGTAACATCAATCAATATACATCCGAATCAAATATTCATCTTTGCACTACAGCCAAAGATATTCATCATTGGTCATGTTCATTTAAACACTGCTCATCTTTGCACTCACGGCCAAAGATATTCTTCGAAATCATTCATCTTTGCACTCAAAGCCAAAGATATTCTTAAGAAATCATTCATCTTTGCACTACACAGCCAAAGATATTCCATAATATCATCATTTAAGATCGAGGATGATGAAAATATTTTTTTTTTAAAAAAAGCGAATCCAATTGAAACAAAATGACAAGGATTAAGGATTAAGGATTCGTACTTGGTTTTATCCACGCCCAAAAATACCTCAAAAATAATCATAGTGGTGTAAAATTCAAGAATGATCAAAACATGGATACAATCGAGCTAGTATCCGAATAGATGTTTTAGACTTAAAAGAAGAAATTTTATTTTTCTATTGAATAGTACCGTATATCGTGAATAGTGTCAGATATCGTGAATAGTGCCGATATACGTGAATAGTAACTCCGACACCAAAAGATAGAAATTCCACAAAAACATCTTCACGCTTCATGAATAGTACTCGTGAATAGTAACTCGTGAATAAGAACTCGCGCTTAATAGTAACTCGTGAATAGTAACTCATGAATAGTAACCCATGAATAGTAACCCGAAATGAAAAAGTTCCAAATTTGATAAAACTTCAGATCAACATTTCAAAGATAATGATATTGAAGAAATAATATCATTACAAAAAAAATAATATCCCTTACCTCAAGAGAGCAAAAGATTTACATTTGGAATAATTTGAATGAACTTGCACCGTATATCAATAATCAAAGTATACTCAAAATACTCACAAGAATACGCCAAAATATCGAGAGAGAAATAGAGAAAACTTCAGTTTCTGGTGTGATTTTCAATTCTAACCTAAGCACCCTATTTATAGGAAAATGCTTAGAACACCAAAGCAGAAAATTTAATATAATATTAATATAATTATACAAATTTTCCTTAGCCCACCTTTTTGGTCAAAACACCAGCCACACATGTTAATGATGTCCAAAAAAATACAAAAAACGTTTTTCTTAACAAAAATAATTTAAACTCCCAAAAATCAATTATTTCGGAGCTTCGGAACTTCAATAATTCATAATAAATAGCCCTTTCATCAGAAAATTCGAATCTCGCGAGTTTTTATAGGAAATTCAATTCTCTACAACTTTGCAGAAGAAAGTTTTCCAAATTCCAAATAGAAATTGACTGAAATCCACAAACAAGCGATTTTTTCTGTGTGCTATAATCAAATTTCGGTCAATAAATGGGGTCCACCGACATGTTTAACATGTTTTAAACATTTAATGCCACAAAATACTCTTCCTCCTCAGATACTCATATATCCCACATTCGTTGTAAAATATCACCGTTAATATATTATTAAAATAATATATTTAAATGAATTATTTTATCGGAAAAAGATAAAATATTAATTTTCAACAATTGTCATTTTAAAATTTTCTCCATCTATATCCACATAAAATCAATATTTTCCTCATCATATAAATCAATAATTAATTATTCACAAATAATATTACGTAATCACAATATTGACAACCAGGCGGTTCAGAGAAAGAGGGGCTTTCAATAAGAATTTCTTCTTCTTGGCGGCGCAATTAGATGACCAAACCTCTCCTTAGATGTAACTTTCTAGACATTGCCAATAATGTTATCTAATAATATTATTCAGATAATATGAATTATTGCTTCGATAAAGAAAAATATCGTAATGACAATTATTGAAACAACAAGAATATAAAATATCAACGCAAAGAATTATTAACTCAATAAAATCTTTGAGCAGTAATTCATCGTAACCATTATTGAGTAGTGCCCTTCACGTAAGAATCAATAATTGGTGCAATACCGTGTGCTATCGCGGCAACAACGCAGACATCGTGTTTTAACCACCGGGTATTCCAACAAAGATAATCTGTGAATAACCACGCCAGGATTAATTAAAAACAACTTATATTTGTCGTTTTCTTCATCCAATCACTTTCCGTTATGGGCCCACACATGGTCGCTACCTTGGTCGCATTTAATATTCCCGAATGCATTTAATATTCCACGACCAAACGAATATTCCCAAACAATAATGAATATTTTATAACCACTTGCTTATTTTGAAATATTTGCGTATTTAACCCTTAACTATCCACATTAATCAAATCAACCCTTACTATTTCAAAATAATAAATAAAGGAAATTCCTTTTATTTAAAAATTACGGGTCTTACATTCGCATTATCTTAGTCATAATATTTTTCTTCGGGCTAGTTGAGCTCACCCTTTCTTTTTCACCGTTCTCTTGAAATGAGAATATAATTTGGGACGAGTCGTGGAAGCAGTGATGGTCCTGAAGATAGCATTAGTAGTCCTCACTATTCTGCGTGAAATAGTGTGATAATAATTGTAATGAGGACTCCTTTTGAGTTTGTATAATATCTAGTAGAGCGATATTTGTATTTAAACTCACGATTTATGTCGTATTGTATACCTACATGCTTATGTTAGTAAGTTGTATTTAAATTTTGTACCATGTAAGTGGCGACCCAAGATGGGTGATGTATACCTAATTTTGGGGGCGTCACATAGTCAAGTCATGTTATCATGCTCGCAAGGTCAGAGTTTAAATCTTGTAGTAGTCATGCATGTTATTTCACCATGCTAAGTTTTTTCTTGAAAAACTTCTCTAACACAAAGCCTAATAAGGTGGTCATGATCAAAGGAACTATGTACAATATATCATTCTCATCTATGTGTAAAATCAGTCATGTATATAGACCACTAAGTTCAAAATTTACAGAACATGAACTTTAACAAAATTTGTTTCCAAAACTTAAAGTTCTTGTTAAAGATTTCCTACTAATTTATGTTAGACACTTCCTAACTTATAAGGAACCCTTATAACACGAGTTATATCTCTTTTACAGGTGTACATAAGTTATAAAACCAAATTAGCAACAACCTAGAATAACAGAACTCAAAGAATCGATTCTCGGGTACGACATATTTGCAGACTCGAAAGCTTAATTGCGCCCAGCCGTAATCGAATCGAAGCGATAACTCAGACTGCTTTGCGTGCAGTGTTATCCAACTTCGTTTCCCTTGACTCAAACATTAATTCAAACCATCATTAAGATGTTCATACATGTTAATAAACTTCTTACACACACTATAACATGTTAATTCATATCAATTGACATATGAATTCAAGAAATTCCAAGAATCAAACTAGAACCATTTCAAGAACATAATTAGAATTTATACCTTCTTGAGCTTGAATTGGACCTCCTACACTCTGAGTATACTTCTATAGTAGCTCAAAAATTTATAACTCTCCAATTAGACTATCAAGCAACTTCTATCAACACCAAAAATTGAATTTGAGCTTGTATTTATAGAAGAAGCTTGGACTAGACATTGGTATTACACTAAGGTTGGATTCATAGTGTAATAGAACAATACATTGGTTAATCAAGAGTTGATCAACCACCCTTACCAACCATCTTCATAGCAAATGATCACATATTCAATAGCCACTTGGAGAATACATAAAGAGAGTTTCTAGGTCACTGTTCATGTACTTTGTGACACTCATTTTGGGACAAAAATGAAAATCTCAGCAAATGGGTCATGCAAAGCTTGGTTTAATCCTTTTAATTCCAATAATGTAATATTAAGATACAATTGTTACCATATTAGGAATTTAAAGATAAATTTTACACTCACATCATATAATCCATGTACATTAAATACATGTAATAAAATATCACAGTCAGGTATTATTATCCGAGTAGTTCCATAATTATTTCTACTAGTAACACAATCACATTATACCATATTTAATATTAATGTTTATTTAAACAATTAATTTCTTTCTCAGTTTCTACAATACCTAGATAATTAATCATTTATACATTACAACTTAATATGATACCATGGTGCTACTAGGTACCTCAATTCATTTCCATATACTCCTATCATATAGTTTAATTTATGTCACACATATAACATTAATGTCCCAATTCATTTCCCATATTACACATAGTAATACCATTTAATGATAATGTCCACATTAATATTTTAATTGGGTTAAGTTTAATTCAATTGGGTATTCCCAACCCATAATCACATTTTAATATCATTAATTGATTAATTAGTATTAATCATTTATCTTTCAATTATCAACCCTTTGATATATTACAAAACAATGTAATATATTAAAATATCAAATATTAATTAACATATTTCTTTCATTCTCTTATGTTAAACACATATGTTAACTCACCATCTTATACAAGTGAACTAACCCTTTTTCATTTAATTTATTATCATTTTTTTATTCTTATGCTATACAAGGATTATAAGATTCCATAATATCTCTTAATTAACCATATTAATTCCAGACTAATTAATGAAATCTTTATTCAAGTCATAATTTTGCTAACTAATTTATTTTTTTATGAACACTAAGTCACCATTCATGACCTTATAAGAGTTATTAGTATACATGGTTTGTCAAATCACATTCCATAAACCGACTATCCAGTTTTCGAATCTGATGTTCATAACAAGTAATTTTTGCTCAGCTTAGTCATATGCTTGGTAATGGCGCAGCTGCGCCATACCAAATTCCCAGGAAGATAAGTTCTGCATTAGCAGAACTGAAACCTTATACTTCTAAACACTTTACACATCCTTCTTAAGCGTTAAATCGACTAACATCAATCCTCTATTTGGTTTCGCATCATCGATTACTATTTTCCTTAACAATTCAAGGATTACACTTCAAATTTTAAAACTCTATCTCCCTTATTAGTTTAACCAACTATACATCTCCTTTACGGTTTCATACCACCAATAACACCACACTCAAATATAACACATACATGCATCACTTCTCGCCGTGTATCAATTTACTCAATAATTCTCTAACCACTTCAAAGGTATATCGATTCTCTTCTCTCATCAACAACGTACATATATACAAGTCCGAACCTAACACACATCGAGTGTTTAATAGTATTCAATATAGTACACTAAGTGGTTTCCCACAAACAACCAAAAAATTAGTCTTTGTCTCGTCTACATTGTTTTTACAGTGAGTTAGATCTGTTACCAATTCGTATATACCTCCGCTCTCTGAAGGAATCATTTAGCCCAGCTACTATACATCAACCATTAAAGAGTATGATTTCACTACTTTAGACTTGATATTCACTCGTACAAATACTCAAGAAATTGGTGATTATCAAAGATATTTTAATGTCACCAACTTACCATAATAAAATAATTTCACATAAATTATTTAATATCAATAGATAAATCTTATCCATCTTCTTACTAATTCATCTCTACAATTTATAATAAATATATAATAATGATATATATTTATTAAACACAACCTCAATTATTACATAGCGCATAACACCCTATGTAACACAATACCACATACCTCGTAACACATTATACATTTTTATTTGAACCCTTCACATGCCTTAAGAATTTTATTCACTAAATTCTTATTTTAATATTTTTTGAAAATTCAGGTTCTTACATCCTCTTCCCCTTATAAGGATTTCATCCTCGGAATCACCGAAACCTCCTCTACTCTGTGCTATTTTGAATATTACATATTCTTTTGAATAATTTTTATTTATTCTCTTTTCGAAAGTTTTTATTATAACTTTCTCACTTGCATTCTACCGCATTCTCCTTTCTAAGGAACATTCTACTCACTACATTCATCACACAGAAGAATAAGAGTCTTCCACGATATTTCAATAATCAGAAAGTAGTATAAATAACTCAGATTCCAAATTATGCTGAGGGGTCACACTAGACCGTGAACCAGTTCTTCATCATAATCCTTCACACTACAAACCAGAGTGTTTATCAATCACAAGGACTGAAAACACCCTCCACACGTACGCAAGGTGGCCAGCCTATTGTACCACTACGTTGGGCTGCAACGTAGTGTTTTGTAACGACTACATGCGTTACATTCGGAACCATTGTCCCCAAAAACATGTCCCCTTATAGGGTTCTTCACTCAGCTTTTCCACATCTGAATTCGCACCAGAGCAATCTGGTTTGGCATAAATACTCAAGAACGCTTGAACTCCATAAATATTTTTCAACAGTCGTCTAGCTGAATCAAATAGTTTAGACTTTTATCAACAATTCGAACATCAATCGAATAATTTGGCCAACTTAATTGACCTTCTTCATAATTTAAAAGAAAACCAAAAATTCGTTTATGATGTCATGATACCGTACTAGATTAGTAGTACGTTTAAGATTCTACCATCATGTGACTTTGTCATACTACACCGTACCAAAATTGGCTGATGATCTTTTAATCACAACCAACACTAGGTTCAAATGTATTGAAGACTCCATCGTTTACCATTTCTACACCATACCAAATGATGTAAATGGTCAGAAATACATTTTGAAAATTTTCAAATCATTTTGTCTTAGCCGAAACAATTAGCATAGACATATGGATAATGGTATTGTTTTTAAAACATCATTGGTTCAATCACATGATCCAAAGTTTTTTGAGAAAATGGAAATGCCAACATTAGCACTAAGTTAATAAATTTTGAAAATCTAGCAGAGCTAGAAGATTTAGAAAATCTATGTTTCTCCATCAACTTTACTCCATTGTTTCATTCTATCAATCTTTAACACCATCAATGCTTACTATACCAAAATTTCTAACTTCATAACATATATATATCCGATATAGTTCATCAAACTTACCACACTTTGGAAATTCAGGAACTTGCCACAATTATATGAGTTTAAGAACTTACCCTAGTCAGACCATAGGCGTCCTTTCGCTGAGGGGTTCAGAAATATTTCATATAATGATGAGTCCCGAACGTACCATAAGTATAAATTTTAAGAACTCACAACTTAACTTTATATTCTCTAACTATAACCTATCTATCTATTATAAACATGAGAAAAGAATCACCTTCTCAATAGGTATATAGCAAATAGTGTGACACAAACATTTCAATGATTATCAGTGCCAGAACTAAGTGATTTTTACACCATGCACAATTCCCAACCCACACAAGGAATCATACAACTCAGTTGCTGACATGGGTCATCAATTGAAATCCCACTTAACTCTATCTTACACTTTTCTCGATTCGAATTCTTCATATCTCATCACATACAACTCCTCATGAGTCCATATCGTACCATTTCATAGTACATTCACTTATAGCATCAAGCTATACACACTTAGTCATTACAGACTATTTATCACTTCATAGTTTAATTTGATCACGTCGTGATCATCAATTTACTTTAGGGTTCTTTACCTATTATCAATAAAACTCCACTCGAGTTCATTCTTATTATCTTTGTCATATAGACACCATCATAACATTTTTATTACCAAAGTTAGGAAACTCCTGAATTCTCATCCTCTAGATACTTCAAGATTCTTCTTTGAATCTTCACTTATATATTTTAATTTTTATTTTTCTCTCTCTCAGGTAATAGCCTAAGGTACACTTACCTAAGTTTATAACCTACAGCTTTGATACCAACCTGTGACGCCCCCAAATCCCGAGTTCCTTCGAAACTCAGATTCGGTCCGCCACGATACTACTATTGCCAAAATATTTATATCTTTTATTTATAACTTAATAAATATAACTTTACATATTACAATTTAGAATATAAATTCTTTCCATTTCCAGGATCTACACAATGACCCCAAACTTTTATAAGTTTCAAATATTGGTCATTTACTATTACTGTTTTACATCACATCGATGTTATAAAAATATGCGGAATAATTTAAACTTTTTCAATCTCCTTTGAAAAATAATCTTTTGTTGATTTCTTAACTTGAATCAATTACAAATTCCTGAATCAAATTATGTTATGATTCCTTTTATTCAAATTACTTTATAAAGATTTACATCTCATTTCGAATTTCTCTATGTATCACATAATACAACTTTACAATGCAACTTGTATTACACCTCGTAAACTATTATCTTGTACGACTCCTAGAACATAAACGTGGTTCAAGAGTATATATATTTAAACACATAAACCAATCTCCTTCAATTACTATTAAACTCTATAAATCAAGTAGCACGTAATCTTTACAGTGAATCATTAACCTACAAAAGTGGTTATTTGCAAGGGTGAGCTTCGATGTACCCAACAATTCTAATAGTTTCATGCACAAACACATAACATATAACAACATATTCAGTTTATGCATTCACAGTCGATTAATATTTACTACGCATGTTACTTCTCACATAACAGACATAGAGGTTTATATCAAAAGTATATCATCAAAGATCAACTTTCACATTTCATACATATCTCATACGCATTTCATATATAACAACATTTGCATAGCATAATATAGCTCAACTAACAATTATCGAAATCATATAACAAATAGGAACTAAAAGACTTGCCTGATTCGTAGTTTATCAACTATAACTTAACTACTTATAATTATCCGCACTTCGTGTATTCCTACACAGTTATATAATCATGGATTCACATCCATTAGTAATATATTTCATAAATTCTCAATATAATAATATTGTTACATTATTCTTTAACTAGGTTTGTAAAACCTACACTTCACTTTCTCATCATACGCCTAGAATAGCTAGGTATGTATAGTATACCTTAGTCACCCTTACATGACATCAACATTCATTTACATCTATCACATACTTGACTTGCTATGTGATCGACACATTTAAAACTAATATCGTTAAGTATAACCGTACACACAAACGTCTAACTTAGTTGTAACTTTATACAACATTACCTATATAGCACAAATCAGATTGTAAGACCTCACAAATTCAACAAACGTATCATTGCATGATATCATGAAAACATTCCTTTGAACTTAACGTTCGAAAGTTATGATTAACATTCATTTTTATCACATATCATGCTTCTTAACACATTACTTAGCATACTGATCATATTAAAATTTAAAGTAATCATATTACCATGCTTCAAATATCAAATTAAAAATAGAACTAATTTATAATCTGCAGGATGGGCGCAATTGCATACCGTGCCTGAAGCTAGGACTTAGGATGGCAGCATGTTACTGCTGTCCCCTCGCTGCACTCAAGACCGAAGCTTTGCACATCCTGTTTTCAGTCCATACTTTAATACACTTAGACACTTACACTTAACATGCATACATGCTAGAGGTCTTTACATACTTGTATGACCATTTCAAGTTCAACCTTATATGTTAGAGACTTTAGTTTAGGATTTCCACGAATCAAAACCAAATAGGGTTATGAAATCACTAGGTGTACTAATTATCCTTATGTTCTCATAAAGAGGTCACATAATCTTTACTACACATGCTCATACATATTCACATCTTTTACTCATAGCTATCATCGTTTAACACTTTAAAACATGCTTTAACCTTATGCTTGGTTTACATCCATTATGTTTAACATACAAGACTTATGTTTAGTGACATAATAAAACATAACATGGCATCTCAAGCCTTTAAAAGCTAAATACTCATATATAATACAACTTAAGTTCGAAAACATGCTTGAGGTTGCCTTTGAAATCATTTTATCATAAATGATGCAATATAGCACATATAACTCATATCTAGGGATATTATAGACATAACATGACTTATAAATCCTTTAGAATCTAGATATCCATGTGATGCAACTATATTTTGAAAAGATGTTTAAGTTTTATTTTGAAACCATTGTAGACTTGAACAATGCCATTCAACACATACAACACAACTTCAAAGCTCTAAACATACGTAGTCAAGTCATGTTATCATGCTCGCAAGGTTAGAGTTTAAATCATGTAGTAATCATGCATGTTAGTTCACTATGCTATGCTTTTTCTTGAAAAACTTCTCTAACACAAAGCCTAATAAGGTGGTCATGCTCAAAGGAACTATGTACACTATATCATGCTCATCTATGTGTAAAATTAGTCATGTGTATAGACCACTAAGTTCAAAATTTGCAAAACATGAACTTTAACAAAGTTTGTTTCCAAAACTTAAAGTTCTTGTTAAAGATTTCCTACTAATTTATGTTAGACACTTTCTAACTTATAAGGAACCCTTATAACACGAGTTATACCTCTTTTGTAGGTATACATAAGTTATAAAACCAAATTAGCAACCACCTAGCATAACAGAACTCAACAACTGATTTTTTAAAGTAAAACTAAATCAAGAGCAAAACTAGGCCCACCCTAGTATAAGCAGGCTGCACTTGCCAAAGCCGTCGAAATCGATAGCAAGAACTGCATGACTGCTTTTGCAGTGTTATCCAACTTCGTTTCCCTTGACTCAAACATTAATTCAATCCATTATTAAGATGTTCATACATGTTAGTAAACTTCTTACACACACTATAACATATTAATTCATATCAATTGACATATGAATTCAAGAAATTCGAAGAATCAAACTAGACCCATTTTAAGAACATAATTAGAATTTATACCTTCTTGAGCTTGAATTGGACCTCCTATACTCTGAGTATACTTCTATAGTAGCTCAGAAATTTATAAATCTCCAATTAGACTAACAAGGAACTTCTATCAACACCAAAAACTAAATTTGAGCTTTTATTTATAGAAGAAGCTTGGACTAGACATTGGTATTACACTAAGGTTGGATTCATAGTGTAATAGAATAATACATGGGTTAATCAAGAGTTGATTAACCACCCTTACCTACCATCTTCATAGCAAATGATCACCTATTCAATAGCCACTTCAACCGCCACGTAAAGAGAGTTTCTAGTCATCGTTCATGTACTTTGTGACACTCATTTTGGGACAAAAATGAAAATCTCAGCAAATAGGTCATGCAAAGCTTGGTTTAATCCTTTTAATTCCCATAATATAATATTAAGTTACAATTATTACCATATTTGGAATTTAAAGATAAATTTTACACTCACATCATATAATCCATGTACATTAAATACATGTAATAAAATATATATATTTAGTATTATTATCCTAGTAGTTCCATAATTATTTCTACTACTCACATAATCACATTATGCCTTATTTAATATTAATGTTTATTTAAACATTTAATTCCTTTCTTAGTTTCTAGAATACCCGTATATAATTAATCATTTATACATTATCAACTTCATATGATATACTTCATGTATTCTTACTATATTTTACCTCAATTCATTTCCATATACTCCTATCATATGGTTTCATTTATGTTAACATATAACATTAATGTCCCAATTCATTTCACATTTTAATATACAACATATTAATACCATTTATCTTACAATGATAATGTCCACATTAATATTTTAATTGGGTTAAGTTTAATTCAATTGGGTATTCCTAACCCATAATCACATTTTAATATAATTACTTATTAATTAGTATTAATCATTTATCTTTCAATTATCAACCCGTGATATATTACAAAACTATGTAATATATTAAAATATCAAATATTAATTAACATATTTCTTTCATTCTCTTATGCTAAACACATATGTTAACTCACCATCTTATACAAGTGAACTAACCCTTTTTCATTTAATTTATTATCAAGCTATTGCCATACAAGGATTATAATATTCTATAATATCTCTTAATTAACCAGTTTTATTCCGGGCTAATTAATGAAATCTTTATTCAAGTCATGTTTTGCTAACTAAGTTTCTTCATGAACACTAAGTCACCATTCATGACCTTAGAAGAGTTATTAGTATACATGTTTTGCAAATCACATTCCATAAACTTACTCTCGTAGTTTTCTACAGACAAGCAGCATTTGCTACTGGTCATAGTCTTAATGAAATGGCGCAATGCTACATATAAAAAATTCAAAGAGCACAAGTTCTGCATAAGCAAAACTGAAACCTTACACTTCTAAACACTTTACACATCCTCCTTAAGCGTTAACTCGACTAAAATTAATCCTCTATTTGGTTTCGCATCATCGATTACTATTTTCCTTAACAATTCATGGATTACGCTTCGAGTTTTAAAACACTATCTCCCTTATTAGTTTAACCAACTATATATCTCCTTTACGGGTTCATACCACCAATAACACCATACTCAAATATAACACATACATGCATCACTTCTCGTCGTGTATCAATTTACTCAATAATTCTCTAACCACTTCAAAGGTATATCGATTCTCTTCTCTCGTCAACAACGTACATATATACAAGTCCAAACCTAACACACACCTAGTCATTAATAGTATTCAATATAGTACACTGAGTGGTTTCCCACAAACAACCAACAAATTAGTTTTCGTCTCGTCTACACTGTTTTCACAGTGAGTTAAATCGGTTACTAATTCGTATATACCTCCTCTCTCTGAAGGAATCGTTTAGCCCAACTACTATACATCGACCATTAAAGAGTATGATTGCACTACCTTAGACTAGATATTCACTCGTACAAATACTCAAGAAATTGGTGATTATCAAAGATATTTTAATGTCACTAACTTATCATAATAAAATAATTTCACATAAATTATTTAATATCAATAGATAAATCTTATCCATTTTCTTACTAATTCATCTCTATAATTCATAATAAATATATAATATTGATATATATTTATTAAACACAACCTCAATTATTACATAGTTTATAATCACCTATGTAACACAATACCACATATACCTCAGAACACATTATACATTTTTATTTGAACCCTTCACATGCCTTAAAAATTTTATTCACTAAATTCTTATTTTAATATTTTCTAAAAATTTGGGTACTTACAGATACAGCGCCATCCCGCTCAATAATCAATGCATCTTTGGATGATCTAGCCTCATCCCGCTCAACAATAGTGGTGTCTCTGTGAGCTAAGGCATCCTCTCTCTCTAATAGAGCGACATCTCTCCCAGTAAGAGATGTCAACATCAAGGCCCTAGCCTGATCTCTCTCAAATGACATCAAATGAAGACTCTACTCTATATACTCTGCTGAATGCGGGGTCACAGTAGCGGACACACTAGGAGAATCCATCACAGCTGCTGGCAACCCAGCAAAAAGCTCCTCCTCGACGGGAAAATCAGTGTCCTCTATGAGCTCTGAATCAATCCCTGTCTCTGTGGATACAACCGCAACCAATGTGGTCTCTGTCTCCATCCATGCAGAATACTATGTCTAACAGCCTGGATGACTAACAGAAAACGCAGCTAGCTCACGCTAATCCTAACAGGCATATACCCTGGATCTGTCCTCTGCTGACAAGTGGCAAGAAGCTGTAACGATCGAGAAATTTGTAATTTAATCTAAATATTTATTGAATTAAATAAATATTTTAATTAATTTATTTAATGAGGAAAATAAATAATTAATGAATTGTGGTGAATTAATTTAGTAACTGAATTGATTAATGTTAATTAAATGTAATAATGATAATTTTATTTGAAGGATTTAATTTAAGAAAATATTTAAATTAAATCAACTGCTTAATATTTAAGGAAATAATTAAATTAAATGAATTGTTTAATTTAAAGGAAATAAATAAATAAAGTGATGTTTCTAATTTATTAATTAAATTAGATATATAATTATTTATTAATTATAAGTATAATGATAATAAGAATTTTATTATTATTATATGTTATTTAAAATTAACTAAAGTAAGGTGTGACACTTGTAACTATATAATATATATATTATTGAAATAATCTAGTTGGGGGTTTAAGTGGTAGCCAAACAAAGCCTTGTGGCCTTTGGCTTATTTTAACATACACCCATTGGGTTTTTTTTAACTGATAACCACGATTATCAGTTGGCTACTTTGCGTCTTATTTCTTCTAAGGCCAAAATATCAAAGTTTAGAGAGGGAGCAATTGGGAGAGAAGAGAGAATCACAGAGAATTTAGAGAAGAAAGAAGTTATTATGAGATTGTCAAGAGAAGAGAAGGGTTGCTAATTGTTCTTGCTAATCAAGGTATAACCTACTTTAATTTTAACTATTAAGTTTTTATTTTGTTGTTGGAAGTATGTTGGATTGTTGTTGAAAATGGATTTGTAGGTGTTGTTTTTGGAGAATCTGTTATAATAAATATATATATATATATATATATATATATATCTTTATTATAATTAATATATATATATATATATACACATAATTGTTGGTTGTCATACACGTGAAATTGGGTTTGAGGAAAGAATTGTAATACTAGTGTTTATACATGAAAAAGGGGCTTAAGAAAGTATAAAATTTCTTGTCCAACATGTGATGTAATCTGTAATTTTATGTGGGATTGTGATAATATGTTAAGAAACGAAAACAACGTAGTTTAAATCATGTCAATTGATTAAGAAACGAATTCATGGTAATCAAATTCGCTAAAAGTGTCAAAATGGAAGAAATTTGGAAAATTATAGTTTTGATTCCTCAAAATGATGTATATGTAATGTTTTTGTATATAGAATGATGAATAGCATGTGTAGCTATGTTAGTATAAGGTTTTGGATGTTGAAGTTTGGTGAATTTTTGTGGAATTGGGATTTTTGGCCAGAGCATAGTCTGATTTCGAGTTTCTGCAAAACTGAAACTGGTGCATCGCGAGGGCGCTTTGTAATCCAGTGTAAAACTGGTGCGGCCGCGCCAATAGTCAGTCAGACGTAGTAATGAACTGTTAACAACATTGCTTCGAAATTGTTAACTTAACATATTTTAATGATTTGTAAAGGACCTAAAACATGTTACAAGGCATAGTAGTGTGTTGTAATCACAACGCCAAAATTATAGAGTATGAATTAGTAAGTTGTGAAAATTCGTAATGTGATGTCATTTGAATTGGAATTTTTTTACAATCACCATGTTGTATACTATGATATAAGTGAGAATTCAGTTTCATGTTACGTGAATGAGTAGGATAATCAAGTCCTAAGTTAAGGATTATAGACTTGATTAAAATGAAAACTAAACTAATAAAATGGGTGTTAATGCAACTAATTGTTGTTGTTATTTCAATGATATATGTAGGGTAATTGGAGATTATTTTGCACTTGTGTAGCTTACATGCAAGGCAAGTTCCTAAACCTTAACTCTTTACATCGAGCAAACTTTCTAACTTCATTCTTTTGATAATGAATGCAAGTTCCTAAATTTTATTGAGCAATATTATTGAATCTATCCTTATGTACGATTGAATAAGCTCTTGTAACCTAATTCGTTACCTTGAGCGAGATTTACTTTTTTTAACCTTGATATTATTATTCAAAGCATATGTTGTTCTAATACATCACTTCAAATGAGATTGTTCTAATTCTTTTGGTTATAGCATTTTGCATGAATATCATGCTTATTCAATTATATATATTGTTGATATCTGATCTTTGACTTTGATAGCCTTGTTCAGTTATACATTCTTGTATTTAACCTTTATTGATGGAAATTGAATAGTGGTTCTAAAATTTTAGAAACACTAATAAGTTAGTTCCTAGCTAAACTTTCTTTAGTGCGGAAATTCTAAATTCAAACTGACACGAACAACCGTAACATAGGGGATTTTTGTACGTGTTACATTTAGATGTTTGTGCACAATACATGGTACAAAAGGCTGATCCCCCTAAGTACGTTAAGAGGACTCTATATAGTCTAATGACTATTAAGGTTGAGGTATTAATACCTAAATACCGGAGACATAGTTCGTGGTCTTAAGACCCTTAGATATTAAACTCGAACTTATTTTCTATTTTGGTTCGTAGAACAAGTTCATTATTGTTCAGCATTCGTTGTTCATTCTCATGTTGTTATTATTGCTACTTCCTATATCAGTGAGCAATTATTTGCTCACTCTTGCAATTAACACTGCAGCTAAAGTGGAAAAAGATGATGAGCCATCTACTAGCAAAGGAAAAGGCAAATTGCCCAAGTGCTGAAGACTTATAAGAATATTATTTAAATGTTTTATGATATAAGACTTGTTTTATTTTATGATGTATTCCACAAGCTGATGTAATAAATTTAAGGTTAGATTACCTGGGATTATTTTGAGACGATGATGTAACCCTTTAATGGGAAAGATTGTTATTTAAGTTATTTAAATTATGTTTTTATCCTTTGATAATGGGCAGTTAGATGTAATGTTTTGGACAGTGAACACCAAATCCTGTGGGAATGGAGTACCTGGATTTGGGGGTGTCACAGGTTGGTATCAAAGCCTTAGGTTATGAACCTTAGGTGGGGAAACCTTAGGAAGTAACCTTTAAGGAAATAGAAAACATAGAGGTGTTCAACTCTTGTCGAGTTTTAAGGAATGGATTAAGGTATCCATTGAAGTTAAATAATAAAAGACATTATGTGCTATGTGTTAATAACTTATGTGCTCGCGAGTATCGAAAATGTTAAGTAAAACTTAAAATATTTTGTTGTCAGGTTGTCTAACGAAGGAGGATCGAGTCCAGCTAGGGAAGTAATACCTCAGGTACCTAGAGACGACGAACCCCAGATATTTATGTAGTGCGGGAGCAGTTGATCCAAGAGGATGAGCCCGTGACCGATCCCGAGGAGGATAGTTCTGAGGAGGAAGATGAGGAAGAGGATCCTGAGGAGTTTCCACCAAACTCCATATCAGCTGAGATGTATGACGCTCTATACGACCGAAATATAGAATTACAGGACGAGGTTGAGGAGCTGAAGGAGATGGTTGAGATGCATCATGCCTCGATGGAGCAGAAGGATGCGGAGATTCAGGATCTCGACTCACATCTTGGAAACACGGAGTGGGACTTAGTTCATACCAAGGGTCAGCATGAAGACCTGTTAGCAGTAAACGACAAGATGAAGACTGACATGGAGAAATTAAAAAGATGACTTCAAAGAGGAATCAGCTAAGAGTGTAAGAGTAGAGGACGCTTGGATGAAGGCGACTCAACGTGCAGATCGTGCAGAGGCTAAGGTCCAAGTGAAGAAGGCCAAGATGAACGATATGGATTACGCTTTTAATTATGCGATTGATAGGGTCCAAATCCTGTGGGGATGGAGTACCTGGATTTAGGGGTGTCATAGAAGCCAAACGCTGACCCAATGCCCCCTCAAAAGGATGAAAGTCCTGAAACTGGTCGAACATTGACATCATAGCCAATGGGTGGTAAGTAGTCATGCCCCTCAAACCAACCAAAGGGAGATAATCCATGTCAGGTGCATGAGTAATCAAGTTGTGGGGTGAATTGAGCACTGTACATTGCAAAATGCCAAATAGATCTGCGATCCCTGCCAAGAACACTAACTAGGACATAGCATCTGTGCACTCCGCTGGCTGAAAGGAGTAAGACATGGCTATCTCATGGGTAAGACAATATCCATGTCGTCGGAAGGTGCCAATCGGTCTCAGGTGTGACATGAACCATACATACAATGTAAGACCCCAAATTTTATGAAATGAAAGTATTCAATTTTCTTATAATTATTATTTTATTTAGTAAATGGTTAAATTAAGAAAGGGTTAAAGTTAAGGGTGATATTTGAAAATTTTGCAAAATAAACAAGTTGATATAAAATATTCGATTGGTCGGGGAATATTCGTTTTAATAGGGAATATTCTTACGACGACATAATTATTGGTGGACCCCACAACGGAAGTATTGTCGTAGTTAGAAAACGATAGAAATATCTTTTTATAAAAATAACGGCGAAAGTTTTACCGTTAAACTGTTGAACTACCCGGTAGTAAAAGTACAGTAATACGTGTGGTTGCATAGTAGCACACGGTATTGATTATTGATGCTTACGTGAGAAGTCACTCAATTATTGATACAATAATTGATGCATAATATCTCTCATATTATTGATTCAATTATTGTCATAGTATCATCTGCATAATATTTATTATTATTAAATCAATAATTGAGACGACAAAGTTATTCATATTATTATTTGCAATATTGAAGATGTCTAGAAAGTTCTGTCCAGGAGAGGTTTGGTCACCTAATTGCGCGCCAATAGGGAGAAATCCTTATCGGAAAGCTCCTCTTTCCTGGGAATGATCTGGTTGTTAAATATTGTGAGTTATAATATTAATGATGAATAAGTTCGTGTTGATTAAAGACGAAATTGATAGTTCTATTGTGTTGGGATTATTAGTGTTAGTGAAAATCGACATCTATTTCGATAATAATTGATGTCTGGAGGTTATATTGACCACTCGGGTAATTAATCGGATAAATGAGCAATTAATTGCTATTAATTCACATGATTATAACTATTTGTTCACATGTGTGTAATATTGATTCACATGCATGTACTATTAGGGGAGGTGGGGCAAGATTGATAATACTTGCATGACTAAATTAAAAATGGAGGTATAGATGAAGGTACTATACTGTAATTATTTTTTTCAGATGTATAGAACTATTAAGTCACATGATTGTACTATTGATTCACATGATATAGTATTATGGGAGGTGGTGCAAGTTTGATAATACTTGCAGGACTAAATTAAAAATGAAGGAAAAGATGAAGGTATTATACTATAATATTTCGAACCCCAGAACGTACAATTATCGAAACTATTTTTTCCTATAAATAGAAGCTCATTCTTCCTTCATTCTCACCAATTCACTAAGACTCACAAGACCAATTATAGAGAGAGAAGCTATAGAAAAAAAGAAGAAGAGTAGTCTGCTACTTCATTAATCAAGTATCCAGTCTTCTTCTGAGGTAAGGGGTATTATTTATTTCATATTCTGAAGAGAGATTATTTTTCGTATTCGTATGAATATTATTTTCGTTCAATATTCGTAAGGAATATCATCTTCGTTCAATATTCGTAGGAATATTATTTTTGTTCAACAGTCGTAAAGGGTATTATTTCTTTCGTATTCTGAAGAGAATTATTTTCTTTAAATACTTGTAAGGGTTGTTACTCCATTCTTTATTATTATGTTGGAATAACCTATCTACGCGGACTACAGCATGCATGGTGAAATTCTTCTGTTATTCCATTCTTTATTATTATGTTGGAATAACCTATCTACGCGGACTACCGCATGCATGGTTAAATTCTTCTATTATTCCATTATTTATTATTCTATTGGAATAATCTGTCTACGTGGACTACCGCATGCATGGTGAATGACCCTTCGTATTCATTCTTTATAAAATTGTGGAAATGATCTATCTACGTGGATTACCGCATTGCGGATGAAAATCCATTTGCAGTTTTGTATATTCTATTATACTCATATGAGATATCATTTCTTTTGTACTCATCAAGGAATATCGTTTTCTTTTGTATTTTCCTTTTATGAGTAATATTCACGAAGTACTATTCATGGCTACTATCTATTCATGAAGTACTATTCAAATGATACTATTCTCGAAGTACTATTCATGGAGTACTATTCACCCAAAGTACTATTCATAACAAAAATTGATTTCTTTTCGGTCCAAATCATTTTTGATACAATATCATTCTTGAATTTTACTCCACAAAGTAGTATCATGTTGGCAATTTGATCATTATTGAATTCTGGATAAATTAAATTGTTAAAGTCTTTAAAATTTATCCTTTGTTTTCTTTTAATTGAATTCTTATATCATTGTCATCATCCTCATGCTTATATTATGATGAAAGTCATCTTTGCCTTACGTGCATAGATTGACTGTTGATTGGTATGATTATGACCAGGGATTATTCGGTATAATCATGACCCGTAATGTTACAAATGATATGGTAAAAGTCCTCATTGGCCCGTAGTGCATTAATGGACAGTTATTTGTATGATTATGACTAGGGATTATTCCGTATAATCATGACCATTGATGATTACATGAATATCCTTGGCCCGTAGTGCAGGGATGATTCGATGATGTGGTTTATTTATTAAGCTGATTCTCATCGATAAAACTGATGAAAAACTTTTTAAATCATAGAAGATAGTAGATATCATATTCTACTTGACTCTTCTAATGGATTGCTTATTCCGCTACAGTTATTGATCTAAAACTTGTTGTCTATTGTATTCTATCAGTTGTTATACTGTTGAAGGCTAAGGATAATTTATTCTGCATTATCTTAGTCATAATATTTCTTACTGTGCTAGTTGAGCTCACCCATTTGCTTTCATTATTCTCTTCAGGAAATGAGAATATAGGTGGGACGAGTCGAGGAATGAAGTAATGGTCCAGGATAAGTGGTTATAGTAGTTTTCACTATTCTATGAAATTTTGTGATAATAATTGTAATAAGGACTCCATTTAGTGTGGATATTCTCTAGAAGACAATATTCGTGTTAAAATTCTCAGCTATATTTTATCGTATTTTACCCAACAATTATATATTTAAGTTTGTATTAGATTTATGTACCATGTATTTGGTGACTCAAGCAAAGCTTAGGGATATGATCCCTAGCTGAGATGTGAGACAAGAACTAGGAGGGGAGAGACGGGGAATTCCTTCACTAGTATGACCTACCTAAGTTTATTTGGTATTTAATTGGTCGGTCAGAGTATAGGGATAATATGTGATATTTCAATTAACCTTTGATTTCTAGCAGTGTTTAAAAATGGCATCTGAAAATGTCGAGATAAGAAATGAAGCACATGAGACCGTTGAGTCACAAATGATCAATACCCAGGATAATATGCATCAGGAAGTCAATAATCCTCAGGTAAACAACAACACCGATCAGATGATGAACGATGGGGTGTTCAGAGGTTTTATGCAATTCATGCAACATCAGGCGAGAGAGACTCCGGTTCAAAATGTAGGTGGAAACACTGCTAACTCTCGGATGGTCACCGCTAAGCAGTTCAAAGAGCTGGGACCACCGGAGTTTTTGGGAGAGCCAAACCTACTTAAGGCAGAGACGTGGATAAAGAAGAGCACCAAGATATTTGATGTCTTGGGATGCTCTAAGGAGCAAAAGGTTCCCTTTGCCACGTTCATATTGCGAGGAGAGGCAGATTACTGGTGGAAATCAGTAAAACGTACTCAGTTTGCCGCAGTAAAGATGTCTTGGGAGAAGTTCCAAGAACTATTCAACGACAAGTACTTTCCCAAAAGTATTCGTCACATGAAGGAGGTAGAGTTCATTAAGCTGGAACAAAATAATATGACTGTGTCGCAATACGAAGCTAATTTTGTCGAGTTATCCCGGTTTACGTCCCACTTGGTTGATAATGAAGAGAGAATGATGTGAATGTTTCTAAGAGGTTTGAAACCTGAGATACGTCAATACCTCATTTCTCACAAACTTTGTTTATATTCAGATGTTGTGTATAGGGCTCAATTATTAGAGCCTGATAATGAGCCAGCCCAACCAAAAGATAATGACCAACAAAATGATAATAATCGTACCGGTGGCAACATCCATTGGAACAGTGATAACCATCGTGAAAGATATTATCAGGTAAGAAATGGTAACCACTTCGGTGGTAATCATGGCCAAGATAATAGAAGAAATGATTTAAGTGGAAAATTCAAGAAGAGAAGATTTAACGATGATGGGAAGACGTCAGCAGCAGCACCAGTACCAACAAAAAATTCTAGGGGAGGAGAACGACAGCCAGTTAGATGCTACAGATGCGAAGAGGAGGGACACATAAGTCCAAACTATTCACAACCTTCCAAGGTATGTTTTAGTTGTGGAAAAGATGGTCACACAGCTCAATTTTGTCATGTAGCAAAATCAAATCAAGCTGGGACGGTAACACCAAAGATGGATATGGATAAAACAAAGTTGGTGGTTTTAGGAAGAGCGTTTTTCGTGACTTCTCAAAAAGCGAGTAACCCAAATGAAGTTATCATGGGTTAGTTAATCATAAACTGTTACGAAGTCTATACCTTGTTAGATACCGGTTCTACCCATTCTTTTATTTCTCCTATTTGCGCTCAACGTTTAAATTTAACTCCGGAGAAATTAGACTTTGACTTATCTATTGAAACTCCATTAGGAGAAACCTTTAGTACATGTGATATCCAAGTCTTGGATGAGAGTCACAATTTTTAAATGATATTTTTATCGTTAATAAATTTCCTTACATATTCTCGAAGAACTTCCTGGTCTACCCCAGAGCGTGAAATCGAATTTTGTATTGACCCCAGTACAAAACCCATTTCTAAAACCCTTAAATATTTCTTCAACCAAAACGAACGTATAATGTACCAAAGACGTTGGCTCGAGCTATTGAAGATTACGACCATACAATTCAATATTATCGTGGAAAAAGCGAACGTGGTAGCTGATGCATTGAGTAGAAGATCGTATGCGTTTACGATTATAACGTTGTTAACACAAATAATAAAGATAGAGTTAAAGACTCTAAGGACCCACGTGATACGAGTAGAATTGAATTTAACCGATAAAGTTAAAATCGCTCAAGCTACACACCCGGAGCTGATGAATGTGAAGAAGAAGGTTCAAGAGGGCGTTATTCTAGAAGCAAGAATCGACGAAGAGAGTAAATCTTAACCCTCAATTTAATTGGGCCATTCGAAATCTTTAATCGAGTAAGAACTGTGGCCTATAGACTCACTTTACCGTTAAGTATGTCGCGTGTTCATAACATTTTTCACGTATCGATGTTACGTAAATATGTGGATGACCCAAACCACTGTAACGACCCCAAAATTCATACCATTTAATTCTCGACTTTGGTAGTTAATAACACAACTATTTTTTTGATTTTTACATCATTATTCGATGTTAAACTTTATCAAATGCGGAATAATTTAAACTTTTATGTCTTCTTACTTTAATTCCCTGAATCAAAACCTTTATGATCTACATGTCTTTGAATCAATCTTATTTTATGATTCACTTTATCTCTGTCATTATATAAAATTTTACATTTCAATCTGATAACCTTTACATATCAGATAACTCTAACTTTAGCTTTACAACTCATCATAAAACTATACATCATAAAATATTTAGTACATCTCATGAACCTTAATCATGGTATTAAGAAATAATAACTTTAGCTAAAACATTAATCTTCGTGTATTATTTCTGATCCACGTCATTCAAGTAGCACATAGTATTACCTTCAATTCTTAACCTACAAAAATGGTTATTTGCAAGGTTGAGCTCGACAGCCCAGCAAAATCTAACAGTTTTCATGCATCACATAGCACACAATAACATGCACAACATGTATCTCATAACATTGGACTAATATAACATACGTGCCACAGTTCATATAACAAGTATAAAGATTGAGTTCATTACTCAATCAGCATGCTTTATTCAATCAACGTAGTCATAAGTTGACTTAACATTTCATACTCTCAACATATATATATATATATAACACATCATGCTCTTTTCAATAAAGATTTAAAACAGTTAATCATCAAGTTTACATAGCAAATAGGAACTGAAAGACTTGCCTGATTCGTTTTTTACCAACTACAGCTTACTGCTTTGCGTTTATCCTACAATAATTTAAAAGTTCATACATACAAGCACCAATTACATATACACAATAAAATCAATTAGATTGCATTGACTCTTCATCTTATCCTTTTATTTCAAAACATTTCCTTTTAATCGTCACTCGATGCTCAATCTAGTGTTTAAGTCTTGTTACGACATCTCTTTGTTCAATCAGTTTAATTACATTAAAATTCCTTTTCCTTCTCATTACATTCCACTTTAATTGACACTTGACATTCATTTAAGTTTTTAACCTTGCCTTTATATCACCTTAGACATGTAATGGCTATTAACATTATTTTAGTTAACCTTCATCTCGTATTTATTTATACTTCTCTTTTAGTCGACACTTAGCATTTGGTTAAGTCGTCATAGTTTGATATTACATTATATTAATGTATTATCTTCGTTAAAGTTAATTAAATCAACTTCCATCTCCTGCTTTTAAATTACTTCATTCAAATGGTTACATAACATTTAGTCAAGTTCTTACAATCTTGCATCTACATCCTTTTAATTAGATGTATATTAGGTTAGTTAATAATTAACTTAACCTTCCTATCATTATTTAAATTTTATTTTATACTTTCAAGTTATTTCTTTTAATTGATACTTAACATGTGGTTATGTTCTTCACTTATGTCTCCACATCATTATCTTACATGCTAAACTAGATTAGACCCTTGCTTGACAATCCTCAAATTGACAGACTTCTTTGCCTAGCTCGGGGAGCAGACATTTGACTTGTCACAAGCCTCAGCATCAGAAATTGCTATTTGGTTTGCATCAGAGAAGACTGAAGAAGACCACAATGTAGCTTGGTTTATGGATTAATAATCACGTGGCAATTTGGGCGAACACGATGTAAACTGCATGACTCTGCTTTAGGCCTGACTTCCAAAACTAACCTAATTCCTACAGAAATTTATGAAACTTAACATCTAAACTTATGTAATAACATCAATAAATATGCTATACACCTTTCCAAATACATAAACATATATTTGAAGAATCTAAACCTTAATTTTCCAAATTTCTTCATTTTTTACACTTTTAGCGAATTCGATCGCCACGACTTCGTTTCTTAACCAATTGACATAATTTAAACTATGTTGATTTTGTTTCTTAACATTTTAACATAATCCAATAACAAACTACAGATAATTTAAACTATGTCGATCGCCACGACTTCGTTTCTTAACCAATTGACACGATTTAAACTATGTTGATTTCGTTTGTTAACATTTTAACATAATCCAATCCAATTGACACGATTTAAACTATTTTAATAATCTTATATTATATAGTTTCATTGCACAACATTAAATTAATTTAATTGACTCATACTTATAATTATAGTAATTATAATAATTACAATTCCCAATGTAATATACTTAATAAATCTTTACATATCTAATTTAATTAATAAATTAGATCAAAACAACATTTTATTTAATTTAAATATTTTCTTAAATATTAAGCAATTGATTTAATTTAATTATTTCCTTAAATTAAATCCTTCAAATAAAATTATCATTACTCAATTTAATTTACATTAATCGGTTTAATTACTAAATTAATTCACCACAATTTTATGAACCACTTATTTATCTCAATAAATAAATAAATTAAAATATTTATTTAATTCAATAAATATTTAAAATTAATTACTAAATTCATTTAATTCCTTGATAGTTAACTTACTATTAAACCTCACTTTCCCAATATATATGAATATATATCTCTCTTCACTTTTGAGATCATATATTTCAACATATATAACGTATATATATATATATATATATATATATATATATATATATATATATATACTCAAACTCAAAACATCTCATAATAAGAATTTTAATTATTAAATTCTTATTTTAATAATTTATAAAAATTCAGGTTATCACAACCACATTATTGAATTAGAACCGGACGAGATAGCGGAAGATTTAACGTATGAAGAGGTACCTGTTAAAATGTTGGATAAGAATGAATATATTCTGCGCTCAAAGGTTATACCTCAAGAGTTAGAATTTGACGAGGTATCATCATCTCTTCGACATACCAGGTACGTACGTAAATTTCGAGGGTGAAATTTCATAAGGAGAGGAGATTGTAAGACCCCAAATTTTATGAACTGAAATTATTTAATTTTCTTATAATTATTATTTTATTTAGTAATTGGTTAAATTGAGAAAGGGTTAAAGTTAAGGGTGATATTTGAAAATTTTGCAAAGTAAGCAAGTTGATATAAAATATTTGATTGGTCGGGGAATATTCGTTTTAACAGGGAATATTCGTACGACGGCATAATCATTGGTGAACCCCACAACGGATGTATTGTCGTAGTTAGAAAATGATAGAAATATCTTTTTATAAAAATAACGGCGAAAGTTTTACCGTTAAACTGTTGAACTACCCAGTAGTAAAAGTACAGTAATACTCGTGGTTGTATAGTAGCACACGGTACAGATTATCGATGCTTACGTGAGAAGTCACTCAATTATACTCAATTATTGCTACAGTAATTGCTGCATAATATCTCTCATATTATTGATTCGATTATTATCACAGTATCATTTGCATAATATTTATTATTATTAAATCAATAATTGAGATGACAAAATTATTCATATTATTATTTTCAATATTGAGGATGTCTAGAATGTTCTGTCGAGGAGAGGTTTGATCACCTAATTGCGCGCCAATAGGGAGAAATCCTTATCAGAAAGCCCCCTCTTTCCTGGGAATGATCTGGTTGTTAAATATTGTGAGTTATAATATTAATGATGAATAACTTCGTGTTGATTAAAGATGAAATTTATAGTTCCATTGTGTTGGGATTATTAGTGTTAGTGAAAATCGACATCTATTTCGATAATAATTGATGTCTAGAGGTTATATTGACCAATCGGGTAATTAATTGGATAAATGAGCAATTAATTACTATTAATTCACATGCTTATAACTACCGCATGCATGGTAAAATTCTTCTGTCTACGCGGACTACCGTATGCATGGTGAAATTCTTCTATTATTCCATTATTTATTATTTTGTTGGAATAACCTGTCTACGCGGACTACCGCATGCATGGTGAATGACCCTTCGTATTCATTCTTTATTAAATTATGGAAATGATCTGTCTACGTGGATTATCGCATTACGGATGAAAATCCATTTGCAGTTTCGTATATTCTATTATACTCGTATGAGATATCATTTCTTTTGTACTCGTCATGGAATATCGTTTTCTTTTGTATTTTCCTTTTATGAGTAGTATTCACAAAGTACTATTCATGGCTACTATTCATGAAGTACTATTCATAAAATACTATTCATGGGATACTATTCCTGAAGTACTATTCATGGAGTACTATTCACCCTGGTACTATTCACCAGAAGTACTATTCTTGTTAAAAATTGATTTCTTTTCGGTACAAATCATTTTTGATACAATATCATTCTTGAATTTTACTCCACAAAGCAGTATCATGTTGGTAATTTGATCATTATTGAATTCTGGATAAATTAAATTGTTAAAGTCTGTAAAATTTATCCTTTGCTTTCTTTTACTTGAATTCTTATATCATTGTCATCATCCTCATGCTTATATTATGATGAAAGCCATCTTTGCCTTACGTTCATAGATTGACTGTTGATTGGTATGATTATGACTAGGGATCATTCGGTATAATCATGACCCGTAATGTTACAAATGATATGGTAAAAGTCATCATTGGCCCGTAGTGCATTGATGGACAGTTATTGGTATGATTATGACCAGGGATTATTCGGTATAATCATGACCATTGATGATTACATGAATATCCTTGGCTCATAGTGCAGGGATGATTCGATGATGTGGTTTATTTATTAAGCTGGTCTCAGCAATAAAACTGATGAAAATTTTTTTAAATCATTGAAGATAGTAGATATCATATTCTACTTGACTCTTCTAATGGATTGCTTATTCCACTGCATTTGTTGATCTAAAACTTGTTTCTATTGTAATCTATCAGTTGTTATACTGTTGAAGGCTAAAGATAATTTATTATGCATTATCTTAGTCATAATATTTCTTACTGGGCTAGTTGAGCTCACCCTTTTGCTTTCATTATTCTCTTCAGGAAATGAGAATATAGGTGGGACGAGTCGGGGAATGAAGTGATGGTCCAGGATAAGTGGCTATAATAGTCCTCAATTCTATGAAATAGTGTGATAATAATTGTAATGAGGACTCCATTGAGTGTGGATATTGTCTAGAAGACAATATTTGTGTTAAAACTCTCAACTATATTTTGTCGTATTTTACCCGACTGTTGTATAATTAAGTTTGTATTTGATTTATGTACCATATATTTGGTGACTCAAGATGGGTGATGTATACCTATTTTGGGGGCGACACATACAATATGACTGAGTGCCTATAATTACCCCTGGAGGGTAGGTACAAAAATATGTGGCTGATATCAATGTCTCTGTCACAATCATAGGCACAATGGTATGACCCTCCCTTAGAGCTACTACCATGATCATGCCAATGTCCAGCTCATCAATATACCGTGGCATGTATACGTATAACAATACATACATTAGCAATACGTCTACCCTGGCTACACTCCACTGATCCTCTGGCGTGGTGAAATCCCCAGAATGTCATGCATAACTATCTGGTGAGCCAAATCTATCTATCAGAAAACTCTGGGATACCACATGACCAGATGTAATCTCATCTAGTACTACTCTACGCCTCAGCCCGATGAGGGTCATGAACTGTCGGCTCATATCGCCAATGGCCATCCGAGCACAAGGTCTGTCCAAGGTTAGAGCCATCAATCGCTCATACCCCTCTAATGTGGGAGTTAACTCTTGGGTTTCAAATCGAAAAACCTGCCTCTCTGGTACCCAATGCTCCAGCATACCATCTACAAAGCCCACAGGAACCTGGAACATCAAGAGGGTCATGGAATATTGTAATAAATGATCTACAGTCTCCCGATCCGAAGGTAACAAACTATCATACCATGACCACAGACAGTAGGCTACCAATACTGGTGGGGTGTGATCAATGCGGATAACTATCAAGGACAACATCTGTATGTACTGTATCATAAGACCATCCAGGGGTCAATGCTGAATATCTCTGGACATACATACATATGCATAACATAATACATGCATAATAAATAATAGATGGAAATATGATGTAGGGAATAACAGTACATACATTTCGAAGTGCATCATCATCTAATACATAATCTCTGTACAGCTAAAAATACAGGGAAATGGGGCACAGATGCCCAACAACTAACAGAGGCCTATCAAAAGATATAGCAATAATGCACATCAGAAGAAGACAATGGTGTCAATGTCTACATCATCAATCATGTACACCTGATGTAACTCCTCCTGAGTCACTAGATCTCCATAAACGGGGATGTCAGGCCTATATAATGGAGGAACTGCACCAACAAAACCATATGGGTCACCTAAGGGGTCAGCGCCAGAGCTAGAAAGATCAAAAGTATCTCCCTCTGAAGGATCTCTACCCAAGTGCTGGATGAAAAAATGTGTTCGGTCCAGTTATCGGGTCAAACTGTCAATCTGTGTCAAACGAGTAGGATCTCATACACAGGCCATCTAATCTGTCATCATCATTGATCCAGGTACTATATCCCCTATGAACTGAGTGGCACGGGTCTGGGCTCCGATGGTACGAGGGGACCACCATTGATGGAACATATCCAGAGTATATGGACCCTCTGATAGTGTAAAGCCGTCAACGCCCATCAATGGGATATCACTGATAGGCGACTGTGACACAGGTCAATAACGCCTGGCAGGAGACAAGATCGGCACACGAATCTCTCCTGTAGTTCTCCTAAAAGCGCGCTCTCTTAAATAGAGCTCCCATCCTCCATCTGTGAAGAGAGGAATCCAATGGGTGGATATCACGTACTAGACACAAGTCGAGAACCCATCCTCGAACCCAACGGTCAAGTGTTCCCCGGAATAGGGAATCCAAGTGATAGCATCAACTGTCAACAACTCCAACTGTAGACAACAATGGGTGAAACCTTCAGCTATAAGAACCTCTGCCAGTATGGAGTGATGTCATCGCCATCCTCGTGGATAGGTCTCTAAACCTAACACACTCATATGACGCAAACATGAGAGCCTCTCATAGACCCAGAACTACCAACACAAAGGCAAACATCTGATGTCAGTCAACACTCTTAACCTGTACATAGGAAATCACAAGAGAAATACTCACCAGCAGAAATGGGTAAAATCCTAGCCAAACCTCCATCAAGCCTTGCAAACGCATACGCATGCCCCTGAGCAAATATGCAAAGGTATAGGAGCCCCAATCATACTCTCCAATATGGTCTACATCTCGTGTAGCGCTGATCAAAGTAAATGATACCGTAGAAGAGTTATCCGCTATGAAGCAGCCCCTAATAATCATCAGGAACAATCATCGAAGAATGTGATCCTTGACTCTCACATCATTAGGTATTGGCTCACTCAACAGTCCACTCATAGCATCTACGCTAAAAGGACCTGTACAGACTTTCCTACTCTTGAGTGCCTTAGTCGAGACTCCTAACAAGGATCTAATGGCAGTCGGGATAATATTCGCCATACATGGCACATGCGCCCCTCCAAACTCCATACCTGTGATAAATTGATAATCCATCGGCGTCATCATCACCTCACAGTCTAACAAATAGAGAGACTGAGTCTGGTGAACCTAGCGCTCAGACAACACCCTGAGATAACCCCAGGGACAACGATGGGGGAGGATGAAAAGAATGCCTCAATGCCCCAACCATGCACAATCTCTCGATAATCTAGATGCAGAGCCTTATATAGAGAGTGTATACTGAACCAGTTCCCTCGAGGCTATGTAAAGTCGAGAACCTACATCACAAAGCAGATTAACATCAGAACCTTTACTCCTCATCAATAGGAAAAGGGAAGATCAAATCCATCTTGTACCTCGTTTGTATGAAAGTAAACTGAGGGGTGTCGACTCAAATCACCCAGAATCTCTAGGATCATCACTTGAATGCCTGAAAGATCCCTATGGGGAACATGAGCAGCATGAGCGGGGTCCGTAACAGGTACATCCTCCTCGTCGTCCTCAACATCTGGTACATCAACTCGGACAGGACGTATCACAGCCTCTGCCAGACGAAGAGGCTTTCTAACTAAATAGGGTCAAGGCACATCAGAAGCCCTCCTCCGTACACCTGAAGTGGTCCTACGGGAACTACTCGGCTGATCCGGATCCATATATATTTGGAAACAAGTCTTCAAATCACCACAGAAAGGGTGTGGTAAACTCTAACCTAGAGCTTTTTTAAATACATTTTATGACTACATGCATGCATGCATTATTTTAACATACGCCTACAGTAGAGTTAAAAATGCGTGACTATCCAATGCCTACATTTTGGAAAAATTTTGACATTGTTTCCTTTGTAAACAGGACTATCCACATGCACATAGGCATGAGTAGGTGGCTATTCAGTAGCACACCTACCCACAGTCATAAACATCATATATGCATTACACTATCAAAGTTATAATCCGTAAGGGTTTCCTAATTACCAGGATTACTTTGCTTTACTACCTTTGCTCATTTGTCCTCAAATAGGATAAGAAATAGCATAAAAAAGGTGCCAATTTGACTTTTTTAAAAGTCAAATTTTTTCACATCATTATGTTCAGCATAGTTAAATATTAATATTTACTATGTTGAATATTTTTTATCAAGTCATATGAGCATGCTTATTCACTACTATGTGTTTAGAAGCATTTCATATGGTAATTCATTTTTGAACGGATAAAAATTGGAAAAGAAGACATGCATATGTTACCAGGATAGTGTAGAACACTTGTACGGTGACAGAATTTGCAGAAAGACGCCCGAACACAGCAGATCTGAAGAAGAGCTCTCAGATTCTCTGTGTGGCGCAACTTGGAAATGAATTATGAACGCAACAGGCCACTTAAGGCCACCCATAATTGGCCACGTGTGTACCTGCTGCTCCCCTGGGTGGGGCCCACCCCTCCGGCTCGGTCTAGTTCGAGTTGCAAAGGAGGTCTTGTGAGAGCCCCAAATCCGGGTCCTAAATCACCACGGATCTGGTACAATCATTCTATAACTATTTGCAGAAGATATAAACATAAATTGTTTATACAATACACTTTACACACTATTTACCCAAAATCGAGTAACCTTAACTTATACACAATTCATAAACTATCTAACATGTAACATTATTATCAAACTGTATTATTACAAATTAGCTGCACATTTTATCCCAAGCTAAACTTGGCATTACCCTTTTTCCTGTATCTGAACGCATTCGCCTTATCTGCAATGTTTATCATGATATAGCAAGGGTGAGCAATAAGTTTGCCCAACAAGTTTAAGTTCAATAATTTTAGGATATATCATGATGGAAAGAATTAAACAAAAGCAGGCTACAGTTCTACAATATAATTGAGAACTAGCATGAACAAACTTTCATAGTTGAACGAACATTGAACATGAACATAGCAATTATATTTGGACCAAAGGGTAATGAAGGTGATCAGCCTTTCATAGCTGATGAATACATGCATTATGCACAGAGTGCGAATAAATAATTCATAGACATGGCAATCAGTAATGATTAATAACAAGTATATATGAATGAAACAACTCAAGGTCGAGTTAAGAAAAACTTGCTTGTTCAGTTGATTACTGCTACGTAATTTATAACGCTTTATCCGAAGACCTAATATTAGTAATATAGATCTCCAATATTAGAATAATAACATCACAATATAATACTATTATATATATATATATACATACATAGAATTACCTAAACACATAACACATAACCCTATCAGTCTACAACACACATAAGACTCAGTATCAAGTCAAACTATTGCATTTTAGTTGAACCCGACACAAATCTGACATCCCGACGGTCTAGTCGGATAAAACTCGAGTCTAAAATTATTAAGACTCGGTCTAAACTGGTTCACAGATATCTTTGATAATTTATTATCAGTCAAATTATTTTTCATAGGCTCGTAATAATTTTCAAATAATTATTACCATTTATCATAATTTTTCAATCATTAATATCGTATTTAAATGAATTAAATACATAATTCCTTTATCATTAATATTTATTTATTATTAAATATTAATGAAAATCCTAACATAATATTATAATATAATTATAATATATCAAAGTATTTTAATACCTTAAAAATCATATTTATATGATTTTTAAAACATTAAATTCATTATCCGATAATTTCTATTTAATATTAAAATATTAATATTTTCATGATAAAATATCAAAAGTTATATTTTATAACTTAAAATATTTTTATAACACTTAAATCATTTTTATATGATTTTTAAAGCATTAGTTCTAAATTTTCCATAATTTATTTAATATATTTATTAAATAAATTAATTACCATTAATAATAAATTATTAATAAAATTCATCACAAAATATTAAAAGTCATCAAAAATAACTTAAAATATTTTCTTATACCATAATAGAATTTTTCATGATTTTTCAAGTATTAAAATTATTTTTAATAATTTATTTAATATTATAATTAAATAAATAAATACCTTTTATATTCCAAAATATTAAATATTTTTGAAATATACTCAAAATAATTAAAAACTATTTTTCAGGCTTTAAAATTATTTTTATTAATTTATTATGTATTTTTAGTAATTAAAAATCATTTAATTCAATTTATTTATTAAAATAATTAATTTCCGAAATTAACTGTCGCTATAGGGGCTTTAAGCGACATATCCCTCGCTAATAGTGTTCTTTAGCTTTTCTTGCCAAACCCAGAAATGCATGTCAGTGGACAAGTGGGTAGGTTTGACCGGTTATAGATCTTTGATCACAAGGTTTCTGGACAGCCTGATGGGTTAGGATTGTAGTATAAGTGTAATACTACAATTATAAACTAAGATCATAGCTAAACAACATAATAACCGAGAGATCTAAGCCATATAAAAGCTTGTCAGAGCTGTTTTTCATTTTTGGGTTACCCAGAAATGAAGAACAGTTCGAGGGTCTACTTTCTAGGCCTTTAATCAACGCGTTCCAGGATTAGTAAGTGTGATTTAAAGGATCTAACTTGTATTCCTTATACCAGGGAACATTTATATAACATTATTTCACTCTAACAACATCACACATGCCAGATCAAGGACGTTCAAACCTTGTCAGAAAAATCAGCTGATGAAAATCTGGGTTTTCTAGAAAACCTTCATGAGGCAGTTTGGTCAACCTACTTTAACCATGATTATTTTCCATTCTGTTGTTAATCTAGGCGATCTAATAGCATACATGTTTAGTTCATATACCCCTCTACAACAATAACCTAACAACATGACCAAACTAACAAACCACAATAAGATCTAGCACCTGCAAAACATTATCAGACCACTGCTGGGTTTCTGGACTCAGAAACCCGTTTTCGTGCTTGGTAAACGCAGTTTGACTTCTCCTATCTTACGATCTAGACATGATCTAACATTGTTTCCAGTTTCAGATCAAAGCCTACAAGGCATAGAACAAAGCCAAAACATCTAACACGGAAGAATCTAGAGGCTCTGACATATGATTGTCAGGACACAATTTTAGGGTTCAAAGTCAGTTTATAAAAACTTGATTTTCGTGCCTCTAGATGTTATAGATCTATGATCTAACAACCCAGATCACTCAATGACACCTTAATACATAACTTTAAACAACCAATTACAACATATAACATAAGATCACAAGATTTTGAAGATTAGGGTTTAAACCATTTTTAAGCTTTAATCTTGGATTCTGATTTCTGATTCCTGATCTTGGATAGCTATGAAGTGTTCTTAGCTTTCATTCTCTCTCTTTCTCACTCTAAGTCCCAAAATTTATAAGAGAGAATGTTTTGGAGAAAATGATAAACTAAAGTAAGATATTTCTTAGTTTTAATCTTTGATCTTTTTGATTCAATGTATCTTGTTGCTAGGTGGCACACATATCTAATATAAAATAGATATAGAGCACATGGGATAAACAATTTGGATGAGTCACCAAAGATTTGGTATATCTTTTACTTAACATTTAAGTAAAAGCGTACTTTAGTCATTTCGCAATTAATTTTAAAGGCATATTTGTCATTTGCCCTAACCCTTAGGGTTTAGGATTTAACCCTTAGGGTCTAGGGTTTAACCTTTAAATTTTTGAAATTTAACTTCTAAGATTTCTAAATTTCGGTTTTCAAAATAAAAAATTAATATTTCTAAATTATAATTAGGATATTCTGATTATATTAAAATTTCCCAATCATAATTCAATCTTTCTAATCAGGATTAATATTTCCTAATTAAAAATTTTAATAATAATTAGGGTTTTCCCAAAATGGGCATTAGGGTTTATAACCGTAGAATTAGGGTTTTCTAAAAAATCAATTAGGTTTATCCCTAATAAAACATATAATCAAAATCATAAAAACCTTTTATACTTATCTTCAAGCTCCCAATTTAGGGTTTCATATTCCGAATTAGGGTTTTAAATTCCCAGAACTGAAATTAAGGTTTCCAGAACCGGTTTTAGGGTTTGTTATCCATTGCTAGGGTTTTCTAACTGAACGTTAACGTTCTTAATATAATATTAAGGTTTGCCACTGATAGAGCTTATTTGGTCAACCCTTGACCCTTAACCACATACTGTACACATATAATACCATATACACAGAACATATTCACTTATATCCTTAATCCTGAATAATTCACCACAAAAAAATTAAATCTTTGAAATTTCTTCCCATAAATGTCAAATCCAGTCACTTATTTTCTATCTAGGTCTATTATTTGACCTCAATTCCATCATTTAAGATTTTAATAAATTGTCTAAGTTCTCGGGTTGTCACATTCACCCTTTCTTCTATGAATTTTATCCCCGAAATTCACCTTACACCTTACACCATTCACACATCATCACATGCTACCCAATACACCACTCACAAGAGTAAAAGTTTTCAAATTGTGTTGAGGAGTCGTATAAACTATTTGTATATTATTTTTGCAAAGGTTTTATGGAAATTCATCCGCAAACCATCATTACTTACGAACACAAAGGGTGATTAGCCCGATATGCCCTGTACTGGCCAAGTACTGGTTTTATCTGTTTCTTGTTACTACCATAGACACAAAACTTTACCTCAGTCTTATTGGATTCCGCACCAAAACAATTTGGTTTGGAAAATTTCTTTCAATGAACACTTAGAGTTTTCATAAACATTAGTCTAGCTGAATCGAATAGCATAGACTCATATCAATAATTCAATTCAATCGAATTATTTAAGTGTAGCCAAACCCCGTTGGCAAATTAAAATTTTGAAAATATTTTTGAGAACGATGTTATGATGTTGTACTGTATTAACAGTCTGTTTGAGGATGCCATCATCGTATGACTTTGTCATAACACGTCATACAATAGTGGAATAACGATTTTAGATCAAATTCACACTAAGTATTCCTGTATTTACAACTCCATCACCTTTTTATCATCTCTGCACCAGGTTACATGGTACATAAGTGATAAATAAAATATATTTTGATATTTTAAATCATTTGCGTCTAAGTCAGAAATAAGTAGCATAGATCGTATTTTTAAACCGCTTTCAAAAAATGATTACGAGTCTACATTTTTTTTAAAAAGCACATAGTACGTATTTAGCTTGATGTCAAAATTTCGAAATCTAGCATAGCTAGGAGTTTTGGAAAACTTATGTCTCCACTAATAATCATTTGCTTAACAATCTATTTGTTCCTATAATCCTCAATACTCCATTCACACACAACTATACCCAATTCGTCAAACCACACTTATGAGTTCATAAACTTGCCACAATCATATGAGTTTAAGAACTTACCCTTGTCAGACCTTTGGCGTCCATTCGCTGAGAGGTTCATAAACATTTCATATAACTATGAGTTAAGAATGTCATATAAGTATGAGTTTTAAACACTCGTACTTAACCTTATATTCTCTACCTATAACCTATCTATCTGTTATACACATGAGAAAGGAATCACCCTTTTAACATGCATATAGGAAATAATGTGACACAAACATTTCAATGATTATCAGTGTCAGAAACTAAGTGGTTTTTACACCAAGTACAATTCCCCGCCCATACAAGGAATCATACAACTCAGCTGCCGACATGAATCTTCAATTGAAAGCCCCACCTAATCTTAACCCCCTTCTCAATACGAATTTCATTTTATCCGTATTCATAATCCGTTCCTAAATCTGTACCAATTCACACAACAATCTTACTGTAAACTTTCCGATTACTAGATTGATTCTTTTCCCTACTATCACCTTATCAGATCACGGGGTGATCTCATCGTATATATTATGATTCATTTCTATACTATGATCGTTTTATTTTACGATCTCCTATCACTGCACTTTTAGTCTATTAGACTCGATCTATTCATCACTACTGTTTAACTTTATTATCAGAGTTAGGGAACTCTGTATCTTTACAACTCGCCGAGATTCTTCTTTGAATCTTACCGACACACTAACTCGATGTAAGTTAGATCTTATCCTAATCACTGCGGTTATTGGTCTCAAGTATTCCTACCTAAGATTCATAACCAACAGCTTTAATACCAACTGTGAGAGCCCCAAATCCGGGTCCTAAATCACCACGGATCTGGTACAATCATTCTATAACTATTTGCGGAAGATATAAACATAAATTATTTATACAATACACTTTACACATTATTTCCCCAAAATCAAGTAACCTTAACTTATACACAATTCATAAACTATCTAACATCTAACATTATTATCAAACTATAGTATTACAAATTAGTTGCACATTTTATCCCAAGCTGAACTTAGCATTACCCTTTTTCCTGTATCCTAACGCATTCGCCTTATCTGCAATGTTTATCATGATATAGCAAGGGTGAGCAATAAGTTTGCCCAGCAAGTTTAAGTTCAATAATTTAAGGATATATCATAATGGAAAGAATTGAACAAAAGCTGGCTACAGTTCTACAATATAATTGAAAACTAGCATGAACAAACTTTCATAGCTGAACGAACATTGAACATGAACATAGCAATTATATCTAGATCGAAGGGTAATGAAGGTGATCAACCTTTCATACCTGATGAATACATGCATTATGCACAGAGTGCGAATAAATAATTCATAGACATGGCAATCAGTAATGATTAACCACAAGTATATATGAATGAAACAACTCGAGGTCGACTTAAGAAAAAGTTGCATGTTCGGTTGATTACTGCTACGCAATTTATAACGCTTTATCCGAAGACCTAATATTAGTAATATAGATCTCCAATATTAGAATAATAACATCACAATATAATACTATTATATATATATATATAGAATAACCTAAACACATAACCCTATCAGTCTGCAACACACATAAGACTCGGTATCAAGTCAAACTATTGCAGTCTGAGATGAACCCCACACAAATCTGACATCCCGACGGTCTAGTCGGACAAAACTCGAGTCTAAAATTATTAAGACTCGGTCTAAACTGGTTCACAGATATCTTAGATAATTTATTATCAGTTTATTTTTCATAGACTCGTAATAATTTTCAAATAATTATTACCATTTATCATAATTTTTCAATCGTTAATATCATATTTAAATGAATTAAATACCACATAATTTATTTATCATTAATATTTATTTCTTATTAAATATTAATGAAAATACTAACATAATATTATTATATAACCATTAAATTCATTATCCGATAATTGCTATTTAATATTAAAATATTAATATTTTCATGAAAAATATCAAAAGTTATATTTTATAACTTAAAATTTTTTATAACATTATATCATTTTATATGATTTTTAAAGCATTAATTCTAATTTTTCCATAATTTATTTAATATATTTATTAAATAAATTAATTACCATTAATAATAAATTATTAATGAAATTCCTCACAAAATATTAAAAGTCATCAAAAATAACTTAAAATATTCTCTTATACCATAATATAATTTTTCATGATTTTTCAAGTATTGAAATTATTTTTAATAATTTATTTAATATTAAAATTAAATAAATAAATACCTTTTATATTACAAAAATATTAAATATTTTTGAAATATACTCAAAATAATTAAAAACTATTTTCAGGCTTTAAAATAATTTTTAGTAATTTATTATGTATTTTTAGTAATTAAAAATCATTTAATTCGATTTATTTATTAAAATAATTAATTTCCAAAATTAACTGTCACTATAGGGGCTTTAAGCGACATATCTGTCGCTAATAGTGTTCTTCAGCTGTTCTTGTCAAACCCAGAAATGCATGTCAGTGGGCAAGTGGGTAGGTTTGACCAGTTATAGATCTTTGATCACAAGGTTTCTGGACAGCCTGATCGCTTAGGATTGTAGTATAAGTGTAATACTACAATTATAAACTAAGATCATAGCTAAACAACATAATAACCGAGAGATCTAAGCCACATAAAATCGTGTCAGAGCTGTTCTTCATTTCTAGGTTACCCAGAATTGAAGAACAGTTCGAGGGTCTACTTTCTAGGCCTTTAATCAACGCGTTCCAGGCTTAGTAAGTGCGATTTAAAGGATCTAACTTGTAGTCCTGATACCAGGGAACATTTATATAACATTATTTCACTCTAACAACATCACACATGCCAGATCAAGGACGGTCAAACCTTGTCAGAAAAATCGGCTGATGAAGATCTGGGTTTTCCAGAAAACCTTCATGAGGCAGTTTGGTGAACTTACTTTGACCATGATTATTTTCAATTATGTTGTTAATCTAGGTAATCTAATAGCGTACATGTGTAGTTCATATACCACTCTACAACAATAACCTAACAACATGACCAAACTAACAAACCACAATAAGATCTAGCACCTGCAAAACATTATCAAACTACTGCTGGGTTTATAGGTTGACCAGAAACCCGTTTTTTGTGCTTGGTCAACGCAGTTTTACTGCTCCTATCTTATGATCTAGACATGATCTAACACTGTTTCCAGTTCCAAATCAAAGCCTACATGGCCTAGAACAAATCCAAAACATAAAACACACAAAACATCTAACACAGAAGAATCTAGAGGCTCTGACATATGACTGTCAGGCCACAATTTTAGGGTTCAAAGTCAGTTTATAAAAACTTAATTTTCGTGCCTCTAGATATTATAGATCTATGATCTAACAACCCAGATCACTCAATGACACCTTAATACATAACTTTAAACAACCAATTACAATATATAACATAAGATCACAAGATTTTGAAGATTAGGGTTTATACCATTTTTGAGCTTTGATCTTGGATTCTGACTTATGATTCCTGATGTTGGCAAGATTCCTAATGTTGGCAAGCTATGAAGTGTTCTTAGCTTTCATTCTCTCTCTTTCTCACACTAAGTCCCGAAATTTATGAGAGAGAATGTCTTGGAGAAAATGATAAACTAAAGTAAGATATTTCTTACTTTTAATCTTTGATCTTTTTGATTCAATGTATAATTCAATCTTGCTAATTAGGATTAATATTTCCTAATCTTTAATCTTTGTTCTTCTAATTATATTAAAATTTCCCAATCATAATTCAATCTTGCTAATTAGGATTAATATTTCTTAATTAAAAATTTTAATAATAATTAGGGTTTTCCCAAAATGGGCATTAAGGTTTATAACCCTAGAATTAGGGTTTTCTAAAAAATTAATTAGTGTTATCCATAATAAAACATATAATCAAAATCATAAAAACATTTATACTTAACTTCAAGCTCCCAATTTAGGGTTTCATATTCTGAATTAGGGTTTCAAATTTCCGGAACTGAAATTAGGGTTTCCAAAACCGGTTTTAGGATTTGTTATCCATTGCTAGGGTTTTCTAACTGAACGTTGACGTTCCTAATATAATATTAAGGTTTGCCACTGATATATCTTATCTGGTCAACCCTTGACCCTTAACCACATACTGTACACATATAATACCATATATACAGAACATATTCACTTATATCCTTAATCTTGAATAATTCACCACAAAAATTTTAAATCTTTAAAATTTCTTCCCGGAAATGTGAAATCCATTCACTTATTTTCTGTCTAGGTCTATTATTTGACCTTAATTCCATCATTTAAGATTTTAATAAATTATCTAAATTCTCGGGTTGTCACAAATCTCACAAGCTAAAAAGGCCAAATTAGGAAAAAAGATGCTACGCAATTAAGCCTGAAATCCTGGTTTTCATTGACCAAATTGCAGGTCTACATATCACTCATTGGTATTCGCCCAAACATAAGGTTCACTATACCGATGATCACAACTGTTGAAAACTGCACTCAGCAATACCTCATGAAGGTCTGATGCCGTTAATTCGGTGTCGTAACTCCAAAACACTTCTCCCCGGCGGAAACTTCATCCGTTGATGCACATGTCAACGAAGGTCAAACAGCCTTGACATCATCAGTATTGGCAATTAAACCCAACGAAGCATCAAGAACCATTCGACGATCTCATCCATTGATGCACATGTCAACGAAGGTCAAGCAGCCTTAACGCTTTGCCCAACAGGGATCTCATTTGTAGATGTACATTTCAGCGAAAGTCAGGCAGCCCTGACAACACAGACTGTTGGCAGTAACTCTGACAAAGCAGAGGAAAGGACTGGCGACACAAACCAGGAAGGAACACCCTCATCAGGGAGGACCGATGATGGAATATGTTATACACACCATGTTGTTGTACATTGCATCATGATTATCATGTCATATTTCAAGTGTCTAGTATTCTTTATCCTATCCATGCCATTGCATTGCATGAATATGATAAAGTGGGGCATCTATAGACACTCAAAGTTTTGTATTTATGTTACTAACCTGGCAAGAGGGCAGAATCGTCTTCCAGAGATAACCCTGGAAGTCAAATTAACTCAATTCTTGAGACAACCCCAGAATTCTCAGTTTTCCATCTCGGAGATGAGCCCGAGATACTCAGCTCCAGTCCTGGAAATAACACCGAGAGTTTCAATTTTAACCTCGTAGACAACCCCGATGAATATAGTTCCAGTTCCAGAAATAACACCAGAGAAGGCAGTTCCATCTCGGAGACAACCCCGAGATACTCAGTTCCAGTCCCAAAAATAACACCAGGAGTTTCAAGAATCAACCTCGAAGATGACCCCGAAAGTGCAGTTGCAGTTCCAGAGATAACCCTGGAAAAGCTTATTTCAACCTTTGTAATCAGCTTCAACCTCGGAGATAACCCCGAGACACTCAGTTCCAAACTCGGAGACCACCTCGTAAGGTCAGGCACACCTCAGAAACAACCCTGAGGACATTCAGTACTTGCAGCAGCCCAATCTTAGAGATAACCCTGAGCAACGACTGCTATATTAGCCCAATATGGAGATAACCCCATTGAGGGCAAAATCATCATTTTGCCACCTCGATCCCACATGTGCGCCATATCAACACATTTGAACATGCATTCTACACAGCAGTGTCCTACAAGAACCAATAGCTCAAATCCCGAGTGACTACTACACAAGACAATACACCACATAGAATTTAAAGACTTGAAGACCAAGGGCATGGTCCCATCTTCCTGACTTCGTACAACCTCTAATCCCATGTAATTTGTGTAGCTCTCAACAACAGCATGCCGAAAAAGGTCTTATACACCTCAATCGGATGCCTAGATTGAAGTTCTAAAAGTTTGAGCGGACAACACGTTGTATGCATGCACGTACTTCGAGATGGCAGGACACGCGGAGCCCGGGGTACCCTGGGCAGCCACAGGTGCACCTGCGGCTCCCCCACTCTATAAATAGAGGGCTTGGGGTGGCCATTTTGAAAGAGAAAAATGCGAAGATGCCCTGTCTATTTTGCTCTATACACACTATAAACTGAGTGCTTTCTCATTTTATACACTTATGTGCATATATATTGCTATATTTTTCCAGTGGCAACCGAGTGTTCATCTATTTAAAGCTATTGAAGTCTTCTTTGGCAGTCCACTGTAAGCCTTCTTACACTTTTTAAAGCCATTCTCCACTACTGTGCACACATCGTTCTTCATATTGAGAGTCGTATTGCGTGTGTATGCCCGAACTTCGGTCCGTAGCTTTTTATTTCTTTTGTATATATATAATTATGTGTATATATATATATATATAAACTATTGTCGAACTCTGTTTGATGAGCCTGGATCACATTCAGAGCGTTTACTGCTTATATATATATACATATATATAAACTATTGTCGAACTCTATTCGACGAGCCTGGATTTTATATCCGGAGTATTTACTACTTATATATATATATATATATATATATATATATATTATTACCATCAAACTCATTCGATTAAGCACGGATATAATATCCTATTGCATTTATTGCTTTTTATATATATATATATATATATATATATATATATATATATATGTATATATTGTAAGACCCCAACTTATTATTAATGAAATTTAATTTTCTATTTATTATTTTGAAATAGTAAGGGTTGATTTGATTAATGTAGATAGTTAGGGTAAAATACGCAAAATATTTCAAAATAAGCAAGTGGTTATAAAATATTCATTATTGCTTGGGGAATATTCGTTTGGTGGTGGAGTATTAAATCTTTGTCGGGGAATATTCGTAAATGCTGCCAGTGTAAATAATGTGTGGGTCCCATAACTGAAAGATTTGATGAAGAAAACGACAAATATAAGTTGTTTAAAAATAACTAGCGTAGTTGTTATCAATTAATCTTGTTAAAATACTCAAATTGGTTAAAACACAGTAGCACACGGTATTGCACCAATTATTGATTCTTACGTAAGAAGGCACTACTCAATAATGGTTACAGTAATTACTGTTCAGTATTTTATTGATTTAATAATTGTTGCGTTGATATTTTATATTGTTGTTGTTTCAATAATTGTCATTACACAATATTTTTCATTATCGAAGCAATAATTCATATTATCTGAATAATATTATTAGATAACATTATTGGCAATGTCTAGAAAGTTACATCTAAGGAGAGGTTTGGTCACCCTAATCAATTGCGCAGAAGAAGGAGAAATTCTTATTGGAAAGCCCCCTCTTTCCTGGGAACTGCTTGGTTGTCAATATTGTGATTCTGTAATATTATTTATGAATAATTAATTATTGATTCATATGATGAGGAAAATATTGATTTTATGTGGATATAGATGGAGAAAATTTTTAATGTGACAATTGTTGAAAATTGAAATTTTATCTTTTCTTGATAAAATAATTCATTTAAATATATTATTATATTTTAATAATATAATAATGGTGATATTTTTACAACGAATGTGGGATATATGAGTATACGAGGAGGAGGAGTATTTTTGTTGCAATAAATGTTTAAAACATGTTAAACATGTCGGTGGACCCCATTTATCGATCGAAATTTGATTATAGCTTTGTAAAATCGCCTGCTTGTGGATTTTGGTCAATTTACATTTGGAATTTGGAAAAACTTTCTTCTGCAAAGTTGTAGAGAATTGAATTTCCTATAAAAAGTCGTGAGATTCGAATTTTTTGATAAAAGGGCTATTTATTGTGAATTATTGAAGTTCTGAAGCTCCGAAATAATTGATTTTTGGAAGTTTTAATTATTTAAATTAAGAAAAACGTTTTTAATGTTTTGTCACATGGTGGCTGATGTCTTGGACCAAATTAGTGGGCGTAGGAAATTTGAAAAAATAATATTATTAATTTATTAAATTTTCTGCTTTGGTGTTCTAAGCATTTTCCTATAAATAGGGTGCTTAGGTTAGAATTAAAAATCACATCAGAAACTGAAGTTTTCTCTCTTTATATTATCGAGCGTATTCTTGTGAGTATTTTGAGTATACTTTGAGTATTGCTATACGGTGCAAGTCCAAGTCATAACCTATATCCGGTGTTTCAGCTAGAAGTACTGATCTTTCGAGGTAAGGGATATTATTTTGTTTCGTAATGATATTATTTCTTCAATATCATTATGCTGAAATATTGATCTGAAGTTTTTATCAAATTTGGAACTTTTGGTGTCGGAGTTACTATTCACGATACTAAGACTATTCACGTATACGACACTATTCACGAGTACGGCACTATTCATCGAAAAATGAAAAATTTTCTTTTCATCCAAAATATCTATTCTGGATACTAGCTTTGATTGTATCCATGTTTTGATCATTCTTGAATTTTACACCACTATGATTATTTTTGAGGTATTTTTGGAGGTGGATAAAACAAAGTACGAATCCTTAATCCTTAATCCTTGTCATTTTGTTTCATTGGATTCGCTTTTTAAAAATATTTTTCATCATCTTGATCTTAAATGATGATATTATGGAATATCTTTGGCCCAGTGCAAAGATGAATGATTTCGAAGAATATCTTTGGCTCGTAGTGCAAAAGATGAACATGTGTTTAGATGAACATGACTAATCGATGAATATCTTTGGCACAGTAATGCAAAGATGAATATTTAATTTCAGATATATATTGATTGATGTTACAGGATAAAAGATAGACGATGAATTTTTTAAATTCATACATAGAAGATAGTAGTTTGCATTCTCTACTTAACTCTTCTAATGAATTATTATTTCATTGCGAATATTGATTTAAAATTTGTTGTCTATTGTATTCTATTAGATTTTTCCTGTTGAAGACTAACGATAATTTGTTGTATATTATCTTAGTCATAATATTCTTTATTGGGCTAGTTGAGCTCACCCTTTTCCTTTTTGTTCCATTTTTCTTCTCGTGAGGCGAGAATATAAGCGAGTATCTAGAGTCTGGGTATGGAATGAAAGTTTTAGAGAGAGTTGTTTAGTAGTCCTCACCATTTTTGTAAAATAATGTATCAATAAATGTGATGAGGATTTATTTGAGTTTGGATATTGTCTGTAAGATAATATTTGTATTCAAACTCATAGTTTTATTGTTGTAATAATAAAGTTGTAGTTGTTTTACGTACCATGTATTGACAACTCGAATGGGTGATGTATACCTATTTTGGGGGCGCCACGGTTGGTATCGAGCTTAGTGATATGATCTCTGGCGGAGATCGGGGAATAGAACTAGAGGGAGAGACGAGTAAATCCTTCACTAGTGTGTCCTACCTAAGCTTATTTGTTAGTTGGTCAAGATATAGGGATAATATGTAATATATTGATTTCCTTAATTAACCCTGTTTTTATGACAAGATTTGAGAATGTCGATCGAGAATATTAACAATGGAAATGAGATCGTGGAGATGCCTGTGACTCACCAACGAGGAGAGCGTGCAACAGTCGGCAATGTTCCTCCCGTGAACAACACCACCGAAAGCGTGATTATGAATGAGGGATGTTTAGAAGCTTTTTGCGTTTCATGCAAAATCGCAGACGAGGAGACTCGTGTTCAAAATACAGGAGGAAATGATAGCAATTCACGGGTTGTCACAAATGCAAGCAGTTCAAAGAGTTGGGACCACGAATTTAAGGGAAAGCCAGATCCGATCATGGCGTGAAACATGGGTCAAGCAAATTACCAAGATATTCGATGTCTTGGGATGCACGGAGGAACAAAGGTTCCATTCGCCACCTTTATGTTCCGTATGGCGAGGCAAACCATTGGTGGGAGTCTGTGAAGCGCACCATCCAGCCAAGACTCAACATGTCTTGGGAGACATTTCAGAAATTATTTAATGACAAATACTTTCACGAAAGTGTTCATTCATATGAAGGAAGTGGAGTTCATCGATTAGAACAAAACAACATGACGGTGTCTCAAAGACGAGGCAAAGTTTGCAGAGTTATCCGAGTTTGCACCTCATTTGGTGGAGAATGAGGAACGATGATGCGGATGTTTTTGAGAGGTTTGAAACCCCAAGATAACGACAATATCTCAATTCTCATAAATTTTCTCTCTATTAGAGATGTTGTTAATGTGGCTCAATTGTTAGAGCGAGATAACTAGTATGTTCAACCGAGGGACCATAACCAGGATCGCACTGTAGATAGCGCCAACATGAGTAATGATTACCAAGCAGAGAAAGAAATGACGGACAAAATGGTAACCACTCTGGTGGTAATCATGGGCCATGAAAATAAAAGAAGCGAAGTCAGAGAAGATTTTAAAAGAGGAGATTTAACAACGACCATGTGAAGACGACAAAGGCTTGCAGAAGAATCGGTTCTAAGGGAGGAGAACGACCACCCGGTCATATATGCTACAAATGCGGAAAAGAGGGACATATCGGTCAAACCGCCCACAACATTTCAAGGTATGCTATAATTGTGGAAAGGAAGGACATATCGCTTCGAGATCAGACGGTAGCAAAACCTAGTTCAATGGGACGGTGACTCAAAAGATCGTCCCGTAAAAGTCAAAGTCAACGATTCGGGAAGAGCGTTTGTTGTGATCGGGTCATAATGCGAGGAACCCAAACGAGGTGATCACGGTAAGCTATTTATAAATTCTCACAAGTTTATACCTTACTTGATACCGGTGCTACCCATTCATTTATCTCTCCGCATGTGCTCAACGTTTAAACTTGACTCAGTAGAAATTAGACTTTGACCTATCTGTGAAAACTCGTTAGGAGAAACTTTCATCACATCCATCGCTTATAAATCTTGTTTGATTCAAGTTGGCACCATCACCTTACCGTTGACCTTATCTCTTTAAAGATACTTGCTTTTGATGTGATTTTAGGGATTGATTGGTTAACTACTCATCATGCCAAAATTGATTGTTTTCGTAAGGTTGTTAGTTTTCATATTCCTAACCAACCTGTCATGTATTTAATTCAAGCAACTAAACCATTAAAATCAATCATCGTCATATCTAATCATAAAGCTATTCGCTTATTGAAAAAACGGATGTCAAGCTTTCTTAGCCCATGTTATGGATTTGAATAAAGACACGCCAAATTTGAATAATATTCTGTTGTTATTGACTTTCCGACGATTTCAAGAACTTCCGGCCTACCCCCCGTAATGTGAAGTTGAATTCTTTATTGATCTTGAACCGGTACAAAGCCCATTTCTAAAACCCCATATCGAATGGCTCCTATTGAACTTCAGAGTTAAAGGTCCAACTACAGAATTGTTGGACATCGGTTTCATTCGCCCTAAGTACATCTCCTTGGGGTGCCTGCTTTATTCAGTAAAGAAGAAAGACGGAGTATGCGACTTTGTATTGACTATCAAGAATTGAACCATGTCACCATCAAGAATAGGTATCCTCTACCTCGTATTGATGACTTGTTTGACCGAGTTGTAAGGGGCACAATTCTTTTCAAAATCGATCTTCGATTCGGATATCATCACCAAGATTAGAATCGAGGATATTCCAAAAGCCGCTTCGTAATCCCCAGATGGGCATTATGAATTCTTAGTCATGTCTTTTGGACTAACTAATGCTCCTGCGGCTTTCATGGATATGATGAACCGAGTATTCAAGGAATATTTGGATCGATTCGTTGTTGTTTTTTATTGATGACATCCTCATATATTCCAAAAGTCGTGAAGATCATGAGCACCATTTGAAGTTTGGTACTCCAAAGGCTTCGTGAAAACAAACTATATGCCAAATTGAAGAAATGCGAGTTCGGCTTGAAGAAGTAGCATTTCGGGGCACGCGGTGTCAAAACATGGAGTATCCGTGGACCCGGCAAGATTGAAGCAATACAAAGTTGGGAGAAACCAAGTTTCCAGGAAAGCACGTAGCTTTTCGGGTCTAGCCGGTAATTATCGGAGATTCGTGGAAGGGTTTTCTTGAATCGCTACTCCATTAACTCGCCTAACTTCGAAGGATACAAAATTCGTTTGGAGCGAAGAATGCGAGAAGAGTTTCCAAGAGCTTAAGAGGAGACTTATTTCTAAGACTGTTCTAACAATACCATCCGGTTCGGATGGATTTGTTATCTCTGACGATGCTTCGTGAAAAGGGTTAGGATTTGTTCTCATGCAACGTGGGAAAGTCATAGCCTATGCCTCGCGATAACTTAAAGAGTATGAGAGGAATTATCCTACTCATGATCTAGAGTTAGCAAGCAAATCGTTTGCGCTAAAGATATGGAGGCACTATCTATATGGGGAGAAAGTGGAGATATATTGCACCATAAAAGCCTTAAATATTTCTTCACTCAAAAGAACTCAACATGCAAGCAATGACGTTGGCTCGAGCTATTGAAAGACTACGACCACACTATTCAATACCATCCTCGAAAAGCGAACGTGGTAGTAGACGACGCGTTGAGTAGAAGATCATATGCACGGGAATGAGTGCGATGATGTCAAATATACGACAGAGCCAACTTTAATAGAAAAAGTTAAGGTTGCTCAAGCCACCAACGGATCCGATGCGTATGAAGAAGAAAGTACAAGAAGGAGCTATTCCTAAGCGAGAATTGATGAAGAAGGAATACTTGAGTCCACTCTAGACTTTGTTTCCTAACGACTCGATTTAAAGTACAAGATTATGATGGAGGCACACAATACACCATTTGCAATCCATCTCGGAAGTACTAAAATGTATCGTGATCTTCACATACATTTTGGTGGAACAATATGAAAGAGAGAGATTGCAAAGTTTATCTCGATGTGTTTAACTTGCCAACGATGTAAAAGCGGAGCATCTAGTACCTAAGGGTCCATTGCAACAACTTGAGATTCCGAAATGGAAGTGGAACACATTACCATGGATTTCGATTCTGGGTCTTCCTACGGTTTCTCAAGGCATCAATGCTATTTGGGTTATTGTTGATAGATTAACCAAGTCTCGCTCATTTCTTGCCGACACGGAGACTTATTCCTTGAACGTCTTGCTAGTATGTACGTGAATGAGATTGTGAGGTTGCATGGCATGCCCTGTATCCATAGTTTGGATCGTGACCCAAGATTCACTTCAAGATTTTGGGTTAGCTTGCAAAAAGCTATGGGCATGATTTACTGATCTGGATTCGGCATACCATCCTCAAACAGACGGACAATCGAAAGGACTATTCAAACTCTTGAAGATTTATTAAGACTACGTGTCCTAGACTTCAAGGGCGGTTGGGATAAGTATTTACCATTGGTGGAATTCTCCTACAACAACGCTTATCGTGCAAGTATAGGTGTGGCTCCATTTGAAGCATTATATGGGACGAAAGTGTTGCTCTCCAAAGATGTTGGGACGAGGTGGGTGAAGCAACATTGTTGGGACTCGAGTTGTAGTACGTATGACTACTTTAAAAGATCCAAATGATTCGACAACGATACAAACGACACAAGATCGACAAAAGAGTTATGTGGATCTTCATCGAAAGGACGTGGAATTTAGTGTGGGGGATCATGTATTGTTGCGAAGTTGCTCCATGGAAGGGAGTTACAAGATTTGGGAAGAGAGGAAAGCTCAATCCACGATTTATTGGTCCATTTCAAATTTTGACCGAGTAGGAAATGTAGCCTATAGACTCGCGTTACCTCCGAGTATGTCTCAGATTCATAATGTGTTTCACATATCTCGTACTTTGTAAATATGTGAAAGACCCGAATCACGTTATAGAGTTAGAACCAGGACGAGATAGCCAAGACTTAACGTATGAGGAGGTACTGTCAAGATCTTGGATAGGAAGGAGCATGTCATACACGCAAGAAAGGTCATACCACAAGTTAAAGTTTTGTGGAGGAATTATGCTATAGAGAAATGACTCGGGAATTGGAAACGAAAATGAAAGCGAGGTATCCTCACCTTTTGAAACAAACACTGTGCACGACGTCAATTTTGAGGACGAAATTTCATAAGGAGGGAGGTTGTAAGACCCCAACTTATTATTAATGAAATTTAATTTTTCTATTTATTATTTTGAAATAGTAAGGGTTGATTTGATTAATGTGGATAGTTAGGGGTAAAATACGCAAATATTTCAAAATAAGCAAGTGGTTATAAAATATTCATTGTTGTCTGGGAATATTCGTTTGGTCGTGGAATATTAGATGCTTGTCTGGGAATATTAAATGCGACGACGTATGACCATGTGTGGGCCCCATAATAAAAAGCGATTGGATGAAAAAAACGACAAATATAAGTGGTTTAAAAATAATCTGGCGTAGTTATTCATCAATTAATCATTGTTAAAATACCCGGTGGTTAAAACACAAGAAGAAGCACACCAGTATTGCACCAATTGTTGATTCTTACGTGAAGAAGGCACTACTCAATAATGGTTACAGAATTAATCGCTCAAAGATTTTATTGAGTTAATAATTTGCTGCGTTGATATTTTATATTCTTTGTTGTTTCAATAATTGTCATTACACAAGATTTTTCATTATCGAAGCAATAATTCATATTATCTCGAATAATATTATTAGATAACATTATTGGCAATGTCTAGAAAGTTACGTCTAAGGAGAGGTTTGGTCACCTAATTGCGGCGCGAAGAAGGAGAAATTCTTATTGGAAAGCCCTCTTTCCAGGGAACCTGCTGGTTGTCAATATTGTGATTCTCAGTAATATTATTTATGAATAATTAATTATTGATTCATATGATGAGGAAAATATTGATTTTATGTGGATATAGATGGAGAAAATTTTAATGTGACAATTGTTGAAAATTGAAATTTTATCTTTTACGATAAAATAATTCATTTAAATATATTATTATATTTTAATAATATAATAATGGTGATATTTTACAACGAATGTGGGATATATGAGTATACGAGGAGGAGGAGTATTTTTGTTGCAATAAATGTTTAAAACATGTTAAACATGCTCAATTGGACCCCATTTATTATTTGAAATTTGATTATAAATGTAAAATCGCTTGGTTTGTGGATTTTGGGCCAATTTCATTTGGAATTTGGAAAAACTTTCTTCGCAAAGTTGTAGAGAATTGAATTTCCTATAAAAAGTCGTGAGATTCGAATTTTTTTGATAAAAGGGCTATTTATTGTGAATTATTGAAGTTCGAAGCTCAAATAATTGATTTTTGGAAGTTTTAATTATTTAAATTAAGAAAAACGTTTTTAATGTTTTGTCACATGGTGGTGATGTCTTGGACCAAATTAGTGGGCGTAGGAAATTTGAAAAATAATATTATTAATTTATTAAATTTTACTGCTTTGTGTTCTAAGCATTTTCCTATAAATAGGTGCTTAGGTTAGAATTAAAAATCACATCGTAAACTGAAGTTTTCTCTTTATATTATCGAGCGTATTCTTGTGAGTATTTTGAGTATACTTTGAGTATTGCTATACTGATTGCAAGTCCAAGTCATAACCTATATCCAGGTGTCAAATTAAAAATCTCGATCTTTCGAGGTAAGGGATATTATTTTGTTTCAGTAATGATATTATTTCTTCAATATCATTATCTTTGAAATATCGATCCGATGTTTTTATCAAATTTGGAACTTTTGGTGTCGAGTTACTTATTCACGTATACTCAAGACTATTCACGATATCGATAATTATTCACTTAGTACTGACTATTCATCAAAAATGAAAAATTTTCTTTTCGTCAAAATATCTATTCGGATACTAGCTTTGATTGTATCCATGTTTTGATCATTCTTGAATTTTACACCACTATGATTATTTTTGAGGTATTTTTGGAGGTGGATAAAACAAAGTACGAATCCTTAATCCTTAATCCTTGTCATTTTGTTTCTTTGGATTCGTTTTTTAAAAATATTTTCATCATCTTCATCTTAAATGATGATATTATGGAATATCTTTGGCTGTAGTGCAAAGATGAATGATTTCTGAAGAATATCTTTGGCTCGTAGTAAAAGATGAACATGTGTTTAGATGAACATGATTAATCGATGAATATCTTTCGTTCTGTAGTGCAAAGATGAATATTTGATTTCAGATATATATTGATTGATGTTACAGGATAAAAGATAGACGATGAATTTTTAAATTCATACATAGAAGATAGTAGTTTGCATTCTCTACTTAACTCTTCTAATGAATTATTATTTCATTGCGAATATTGATTTAAAATTTGTTGTCTATTGTATTCTATTAGATTTTTTCCTGTTGAAGACTAACAATAATTTGTTGTATATTATCTTAGTCATAATATTCTTTTATTGGGCTAGTTGAGCTCACCCTTTTCCTTTTTGTTCCATTTTTCTTCTCGGGAGGCGAGAATATAAAGCGAGTACTAGCTCTGGGTATGGAATGAAAGTTTTAGAGAGAGTTGTTTAGTAGTCCTCACCATTTTTGTAAAATAATGTATCAATAAATGTGATGAGGATTTATTTGAGTTTGGATATTGTCTAGAAGATAATATTTGTATTCAAACTCATAGTTTTATTGTTGTAATAATAAAGTTGTAGTTGTTTCTGTACCATGTATTGACAACTCAGAATGGGTGATGTATACCTATTTTGGGGGCGTCACATATATATTTACATTTCTGTTAGGCTTGGAGTGTACTTCGTGGCCTTTTACTGCTTTATTTACATTTCGTCCCACCTGGAGTTTACTTCATGGCGGTTGATCATTTTTACTGCTTTATTTATATTTCATTCCGCCTGGAGTTTACTTCATGGAGGTTGATCGTCTTTACTACTTTATTTACATTTCTAATCCCCTATGGAGTTGCTTCGTGGTAGTCAATTATCTCTCTCTCTCTCTCTCTCTCTCTCTCTCTATATATATATATATATATATATATATATATATATATATATTTATCGCTTTTATATATTTACATTTCTAGTCCCCCATGAAGTTAGCTTCATGGTGGTTGACCGTCTTTATATATATATTTACAGCTTTTATATATATAATTGCTTACGGCTTTCATACAAACGGCTACATCATTTGAGCCTAAGAATCATGTGATCATAGATTCAGTTTCCTGAATCTAGATTCGGTTCCCGTGATGGACATTTTCGGCTGTAATCAACTTGTACATTATTTACGGTGTTTGAATTTCCATAGATGACTATCATGCCCATAAGGAGTTCGGCACTGCTATATACTTTATTTTCCTGAAGATGCCTCGCATCTCGAAAATAAAAACAATCAAGCCAAACATTTAATAAAATGGATGTATCAAAGGCCTTAATTACTATTTAGCATAAGGGTTTGAAAAACCTCTTTTACAAAACATCATTGCTATATCTTGTTAAAATTTAACTTCTATATAAATTCAAAACCCTTTGTATATAGGTGCAAATGAGGCATAGCACTACTTCCAAATAAACTGCCCATTGACCCACACACACACACACACACACATTCATATAAAAGTTTAATTGAAAAGTGGCGGTCACCATGGAAACACGGATGTCGGGGGGTGCCTGTAATACCCAAGAATTTCCACGTATTATTAAATGAATATATTAATGGAAATAATATTTCTGTGAATATAAGTGTTATTATTTTGTGAGTTGGTTAATTCAAATGATTCGTGTTAGATCAATGCGTATTAAAAAAGTGTGATTCGATCCTCGTGTGGCATATTGTGAAACGAGAATTAGGAAGATTAATCGGATTGATCATGTGATATCATATAAGTAAGCAAATACGCTCGTAGACTTATAGTTACACTCTTGTGGACAGTAATTCATGTCGTATATAACGAATTTAGCGATGAAGATTGACACGGACTGAAGCTAAACCAGTCTTGGCACTATCAAGAAGCAAATAGGCTATGCGCCATCCAATGAAGAAAATCGGTGCAAATTACTACAAGAGTCGATTGGAGAGAAAATTAATATTTCTACTTTGGAAATTAAATGAAACAATTATGTGATGTGTGTGACATTAATAAACAATGAAATAAAGTGCGCAATTAAGTAATATTAATTGTTAATTGTTATATAAATTAATGGTTATTGAAATCCATAAATACATTAATCAAGGAAGTGGATAAATTATTTATTTGACATAGAACAAATAAGTAAGTTATTAATATAATAAGGAGTATATTGATTGTCATGGGCATATGAGCAAGAATTAAAAATATAACTATATTATATAGTGTGGTGTGACATTTATGTGACAATATGTATGTGGGTATATATTAAAATAATATACCATGAGCATATTGTAAATTATTATTTTAATAGAGTGTATCGGTGTGATAAAATGTACATGGATTATATGTATGTTACATTTCCATATCACATCTACTACCTTAAAACATTAATTATTAAAATTTTGACATAAGTTCTCATGTAGTTATGTAAGTAGTAGAGTTGATTATGGAACTACCCGGACAATGATACCTGACTGCATTATTTTATTGCATATATTTAATGTACATAGATTATATGATGTGAGTGTATATTTAATCCCTAAATTCCTAATACGGTAACACTTGGACATTAAAACCATTTTTGGATAACAAAGTAACTAATGGGATGGAGCTAAGTGTTTCTGAGATTTCTTGTTGTCCCAAAATGAGTGGCACAAATACATGAACAGTACCTCAAAGCTAAAACACGTATTCTCCAAAAAGGCTAAAATACTAGGTGATCACCACTAAGCTAAGTGGCTGGTAAGGGTTGTTAAACTAATCCTCATGAATCATTGTTTCTCTTCATTACACCATGGATTCCAAGATTGTATAATGACAATGCCTAGTCCATGATTTTTTCTATAAATACAAGCCCAAATGCATATTTTTGTGATTGCTAGAAGTTCGTGATAGTCTAAATTGGAGAGTGTAAGTTGCTGAGCATTGTAGAAGCATATTCAGTGAGTAGGAAGTCCAATTTAAGCTTAAGAAGGTATAATTTCTATTTATGTTCTTGAGATGGGTTTTGTTTGATTCTTGAAATTTCTTGAATTCATTTGTTAATTGATATGAATAATCATGTTATAAGGTTTTTAGGAAGTTTACTAGCATGTATAAATACTTTAGTAAAGGTTTGAAGCATGCTTGAATCGAAGGAAACCATGTTGGTAGTTACTCTGCAAAATAGAGTAACTTTTATCGCTCTCGAACTCGACTGACATGCACAGATGCATACGGTTATATTGGGGTGCTGGTAGCGATTCATGTAAATACCTCGAGAACCGATTCTTTGGTTTTGTTCATGCTATATGTGACACCCCCAAATCCAGGTACTCCATTCCCACAGGATTTGGTGTTCACTATCCAAAACATTACATCTATCTACCCATAATCAAAGGATAAAGTCATAATTTAAATAACTTAAATAATAATCTTTCCCATTAAAGATATACATCATCAACTCAAAAGTAATCCCAGGTAATCTAACCTTGAATTGATTACATTAGTTTGCGGAATACATCATAAAATAAAACAAGTCTCATATCATAAAACATTTAAATTAATTTTAATAAGTCTTCAACACTTGGACATCTTGCCCTTTCCTTTGCTAGTAGATGGCTCATCGACTCTTTCAACCTTAGTTGTAGTGTTAATTGCAAGAGTGAGCAAACAATTTCTCACTGATATAGAAAGTAGTAATGATAACAACATGAGAGTGAACAACGAATGCTGAACAGTAATGAACTTGGTCTACTAATAAAACATAGAAAACAAGTTTGAACTTTAATATCTGAGGGTCTTAAGACCATGAACTATGTCCCCGGTGCTTAGGTATTATTACCCAACCTTAACAGTCATTTAGACTATATGGACCCTTCTTATCGTACTTAGGGGGATCAGCCCTTTGTACCATGTATTGTGCACAAACATCTAAACGTTACACATACAAAATCCCATATGTTAGGGTTGTTCGTCTTAGTTTGAATTTAGAATTTCTGCACTAAAGAAAGTTTAGTTTGAAACTAGCTTATCAATGTTTCTAGAATTTTAGAACACCATTCAATTTCTAACAATAAAGGTTTGCTTACTACTTGAAGGTTTTTAATACAAGAATGTATCATTGAACAAGGCTATCAAAGTCAAAGATCGGATATCAACAATATATAATTGAATAAATATGATATACTGTAATGCCCCGGAAAATCGAACCTTTTGTAATTACTTTTAATAATGAATAAAATAATATTATTTATTATTATTGCGTGTTGAGAAGATGAAGGTCGTTCTATAACCTAGAAACGTCGGAACGTCGTAGTATTTTAACTACATGGGAGAATTAAAGTGTTTGAATTTCTAAAATGGAAAATAAAAGTATTCCGAGAAATTTTTCAAAAAACACTATTTATCGATTTCTGCTCTGGAATTATTTTTGAACTTCTGAGAAATAAGTAACGTTATAATATCGAGGTGATATTGATTATGTAATAATAACCTAATTATGGAAAACGTAATATTTTACATGTGGACTTAATTTGGGAACGTTAGGTTATTAAGCATTAAAGGAAGAGAGTTGTGATCGTATAATGTGTAGTCATTATATGAAAGTATTGAATGTAAGTATAATACAACGTATTGTACTATTATGTATGAAGAATGAGATAATGTAGATTAAGAATTAATATACGAGCTAGTATACTAGAATTATACGTAAGGTATGTATGTTAAGTTATTGAATAAAAAGGAATGGACTTGTAGGATTATAAACCTAATAGTAGGAGTCCAATATAATGTGACAATCAAGCCCAAGTGTTTGATATATCATGAGTCCAAATTAGGTAGCACAAGACCATTGAGAAAGTAGTTAGATTAATTAACCAAGCCCAATGAGAAGCCTTGATCCATGGGTCAAACCAAGTAGGAAGTGGGTAAGCTTGATGGGCAAAGATTATGTGTGATGATCAAGTAGGGTGGTGAGCAAGTGTTGTGCTAGACAAGTTTACTTAGAGCCAAAGTTATGAATAGTAAGGAGGTGGAATTAATGAGATTAATTAAGGAGGTGGAATGAGGAGGTGGAATAAGGAGGTGGGATGTCTAGTTGACCATAATGCCCTAGCTTTAAGTTGCCTATAAATAGCAAGCTCTCCATCATTTGTTTGCTTGATAAAATTTCCTCTCAACTCCTCTCAAATATAAGCTACTTATTTGGTAGAGCAAATAAGCACTTTTAAGTTAAAGTTAGATTTTCCAAGAAGAAGAAGTTAGACTTCAAAGGTAATGATCTTGTGTCCAATGTTTTTTCATCTCTATTATGATAGGATCGATAGAGAAGGGGGATGGTTTGATAATATCATGTAATAAGTTAATAAGGAATGAACTTAAGCCAAATAAGTTAAATAAACAACTTGAACTCTAATAAGTTGTTAAAATCATGAAGAACTTGTCATATGTTGTCATATGATGCTTAGTATGTTGCTTATAGCATGAGAACATTGATTAGTGGACTTAAGTTCATAGTAAGTCATTTACATGAGAATTTATAATTCATAAGTTAAATAAGATAATGACTTATGAAAATGAGTCAAAACCTACTTTGATTATAAGTTGGTGTAGTAAATAACTTGTAATGATTTTATGTTGATTAAAATCAATTTAGAACGCTTAGTAATGAAGATTTGACGGACTTCACACGATTGGACGATTATCGTCGAATTCGTGAAATTCTCGGAATGGAAGTCGTATTTTGTGTTTGAAGTTGGAAACATTGGTTTTAGATGGAGACAAGTCATATTGGTCATTATAGAGTTGCAGACTCGAAAATGACCGGATTCTGACTTGAAACGAAGAAACGAGCGTTGAACCTTCACAAACGTTTATCGTTTTCATTAAAAATGAACTCATAGGTGAAATTTTAGCAAACGAAGTCAAATAGATAGAATTCTTGAATGAACGCGTAGATTATGAAATTTGTGAACCGTAGGTTTTTGAACTGACCAATTCGGATTTAAAACAAAGAAGTTATGCGTCCGGGAAGTTCGCTAAAATTTCAAAATCGCCAAAACTATCGAGACCTGAGTCATGGCTGCACACGACTCCAAGCCTAAAAGCCCACGCCCATGACGTGAGGCGTAACTCTCAAGACATCGGTAACCCGGTGTGCACAACGCGAGATACAGAGTGATTGTTGGCGCCTCGGCGCCAGTCACAAGAAAATGATAGAAAAGAAAGATTTCAAGTATAGAAGGAAAGAGAACTTGTTAGTAATGAATTAAGATGTAATCATAACATGGTTAAGACATTGTAAGGTACTTGTAAGACACTAATGCATGTTGATTAAGAGTTAATAATCAATCGAAGATGAGCGGAATGTGAATGACGTAATGAAAGCTGGAAACCCTAATAACGAATCTAAGTCAGGATTTACATTGAGATGAAGGGTAAGATATAATAGTATACATACTTGATTATATATGACCTAATGTGGTATGTTATATGATTGTGTACATGTGTTAATCAGTAAGCAAACACTAAAGGAAAGTATTCTAACCCTTGTTCCAGTTCAGTTAGGACAAGTTTTGTAATTCATGTATTCTTTCGCATGAAGTTTTGAACGATGAAGTCTAAAGCCAATTCTTTCGGCTAGACTTATATTATGATTCTGTCAAGCATGATTTATGTTTACCGAGTTATATTGGTATGGTTTTCAATCGAAGATCAAGTATGCTAAAATGTTTTTGTCGTTTAACGACAGGCACGTGAGGTTGCCATAACTTAAACGTATACACGTTTAATGAATGTAATGTTGATCAACATAGAGTATTATGGGCTGATCACCCAGAAGTGCTCGTAAGCTATGTCGGACTTACGGACTTAGTGCCAGGTTGTCCTTTTCAAAAGAACTTATAAATGCTCATAGACTTGAGCCATGATTGTTATTCCACTGAGTATGGTTGTGTAAAACGTTTTGAAGGAAAAGAAGTGCTATTTTGATTTATCGATAGTACTTCGTAACTATTGTTCAGTTACTGAAGATATATGAGTTCTATGTTTCGAGCATATTGTTTATTAGAATTGTAGTACTTGCTGAGCTAGTCATGCTCACTCTTGCTTGAACCATATGAACACAAACTAAGATCGAAGCGAATCAAGGCTCGTGCAAGGACAAGGGCAAGGCGAAGACAAACCCTTAGATTACTTATGTAATAGTATAGGTGAATGATTGTAATATATTTGATATTATGACAAGAACAAATGAATGGGTTACAAAGAACCTGGGGAATGTAATATTATTTTGGTTATATAGAAGTAATATTAGTCCTTTTGAGACTATTCAATTGAATGAATGAATGAATGAATGAATGAATGGTAGTACCGTGTAGCACCATCTGTCGGGTTGAAAGAGACTCGGATTTGGGGGCATCACAGGTTGGTATCAAAGCTATAAGCGCAATGCGTGAAGAACCCCGAGCCTTTTGCTGGTGACATCCCTAAATGGGAATGCACCATGACCGGATTTTTTCAGTATGGGGCAAATAGAGCAAAGCAAGTCGGTGGCAAATTGATAGTAATACCCCTAAGGTGCTATGGGGTTGAAAGTACCATTCAGCGCCACAGTTGGTATCAAAGCATTAGGTTATAAAACTTAAGGGGGGGATTAAAAACCTTAAGTCATAACCTTAAGAGGAGTCAAAGAAGTACAAGAAGAAAATAACCTTATAAAAATGCATTATGATTATGTTATGTGTTGTTATTATTCTACTGACCGAGTTATATTGGTATGGTTTTCAATCGAAGACCAAGTATGCTAAAATGTTTTTGTCGTTTAACGACAGACATGTGAGGTTGCCACAACTTAAACGTATACACGTTTAATGAATGTAGTGTTGATCAACATAGAAAGTACTATAAATTTGATCACCCGAAGTGCTCGTAAGCTATGTCGGACTTACGGACTTAGTGTCGGGTTGTCCTTTTGAAAAGAACTTATGAATGCTCATAGACTTGAGCCATAATTGTTATTCCACTGAGTATGGTTTTGTAAAACGTTTTGAAGGAAAAGAAGTGCTATTTTGATTTATCGATAGTACTTCGTAACTATTTTTCAGTTACTGAAGATATATGAGTTCTATGTTTCGAGCATATTGTTTATTAGAATTGTAGTACTTGCTGAGCTAGTCATGCTCACTCTTGCTTGAACCATATGAACACAACTAAGATCGAGCGGACCGAAGGCTCAGGCAAGGACAAGGGCAAGGCGAAGACAAACCCTTAGATTACTTATGTAATAGTATAGGTGAACGATTGTAATATATTTGATATTATGACAAGAATAAACGAATAGGTTACAAAGAACCTGGGGAATGTAATATTATTTTGGTTATATAGAAGTTATATTAGTCCTTTTGAGACTATTCAATTGAATGAATGAATGAATGGTAGTACCATGTAGCACCATCTATCGGGTTGGAAGAGACCCGGATTTGGGGGCGTCACATATACATGCAAAGTGCTATATCCAAAAGAGTTAGAACAATCTCATTTGAATCAACGTATTAGAAAAATATATGCTTTGTATAATAATTAGGAAAGTGAAACTGGCTCGATGTAACGAATTAGGTTATAAGAGCTTGTACAAACATACTCAAGATAGACTAGGCTTGCTCAACTTTACAAAGAATTTTAGAAACTTGTACAATAATGATTTAGTAATGGAAACTTGCATTCAATATGAAAAGAATAAAGTTAAAAAGATTTCTCAATATAAAGAGTTAAGGTTTAGAAACTTGCCTTTTTTGTAAGTTACACAAGTGTAAAATAATCTCCAATTACCCTACATATATCATTGAAATCGCAACAATAATTAGTTGTATGAATATTAACACTATAGGTTTTAACCCAACATTTAGGTCATAATACTAACCTAACATCTAACCATGTTGGTTAACATCTTTAACGCCTCTGAAATCTCATTACGATCCAACATAACTTAATCGTTCATCTCTAACTTTTGAAAACATCACTTTTAGTTTCCATTACCTAGCTTATTCAACTAATCACTTAAATTCTTTTACACTTTATATTACAATGCATGACAATCTGTTATAGTAAATTTTATTATGCCTCAACATCATTAACATGCATGCTAAACTAATATAAGTCCATTACACATGACCTGCAAATAGGAAGAAGTCATTTGCTGGGCTCGGGAACACGGCAGCACTACACGTCACCATCCTGCGCCTTGCACCGCTTTCATTACTGGTGGTGCTCTTTGTAGAAAACCATTAACGCAGGCTGCCAAGCCGCTTATGGTAATGTACAGGCAATTGCCACACCCAAATGTAAATCGCATACCGCTGCTCGCACCATACACCCAAATCATTCCAATAACCACCGATTACATGAAACCTAGCAACTAAACTTCGTGATAACATATATAAACATGAAATACTACATAATAACAACATAAACACTTTACATATTCAATTTTTGAATGATCAAAATCCCAATTATCCAAATTTCATCATATTTTACACTATTAGCGAATTTAATCACCACGAACTCGTTTCTCAATCAATTGACACGATTCCAACTACGCCGCTTTCGTTTCTTAACATATAAACATATTCTAACATCAAATTGCAGATTATAACAAGTATTGATCATGAAATTTTGTACTTTCGAAAGCCATTTTTCAAACATAAACACTGTTTTATATTTTTCTTCTTACAAACCCAAATTTCAAGTAGCTAATTATCAAATAACACTCACAATTGATGATTATCAGATTATAACAACATACATACAAGTATATATCAATCCACACCACTATCAATTAACAATGGATAATCACTAAGAAATCAAAATATACGAATTAGAAGCAATTTACCTTGATTTAGCAAAGTATTTAGCAACCCTTCTCTTTCTCTCTGTGATTCTCTCCTCCAACCCAAACTCTCCCTCAATTCTCTGTGTTTCTTCTTCTCTCAAACCTTCTCTGTGTTTTCTATATTTTCTAGCCTTACGGAAAAATAAGAAGCGTAAAAATAAACTGACTCCCACTCCCCCACTAACGTCAGGTACAAAATCAAAAAGTTTGCGTCAGTTGAATAAGCCAAAGGCCACAAGGCCTTGTTTGGCTACCACATAATTCCTATAAACTAAATTATTTTTATATTATTCTTATTATATAGTTTTCATGTGTCACACCTTAACTTAGTTAATTTAAATAACTTTAGTTTAGTTAATTTAAATAACTTATAATAATAATAAAAATCTTATTATCATTATATTTATAATTAATAAATAATTATATATCTAATTTAATTAATAAATTAGAAAAATCACTTTATTTAATTTATTTATTTCCTTAAATATTAAGCAATTGATTTAATTTAATTATTTCCATAAATTAAATCCTTCAAATAAAATTATCATTATTCAATTTAAATAACATTAATTAATTTAGTTACCAAATTAATTCACCACAATTCATCAATTATTTATTTTCCTCAATAAATAAATTATTTAAATATTTATTTAATTCAATAAATATTTAAATTAAATTACAAATTTCTCGATCGTTACATCCTTCCCTCCTTAAAAGGATTCTGTCCCCAGAATCACAACTCAAAAAATTTATTCGTTACTTTCTTCCCTCCTTAACAAGATTCTGTCCCCAGAATCACTATACAAAATCAAATAAATAACTGAGGATAATTCTTCATCATAACGCTTTCAAGTTCCCACGTAGCTTCCTCAACATTGTGGTTCCTCCAGATTACCTTAACAGAAAGTATCACCTTATTCCTCAGTACTTGCTCTTTTCTGTCAATAATTTGAACAGGGACTTCTTCATATGACAAATCTTTCTCAAACTGTAAGGGCTCATATTCTATAACATGCTTATAATCAAACTTATATGGCCTCAGTACCGATACATGGAAAACATTACGAATATGCTCCAACTCCGGAGGTAAAGCTACCTCGTACACCACTTCACCAACTCGTCGAAGCACTTCGAAAGGTCCTATAAATCTAGGGCTCAATTTTCCTTTCTTTTCAAACCAAATTTTCCCCTTCCAAGGAGATAATTTTAAGAAAACATAACTACAGACATCAAATTCTCTGTTTTGTCGATATTGATCGGCATATTTCTTTTGTCTATCTTGTGCGGCTATCAATCTTGCTCGAATCACTTTGATAATTTCGACTGTTTGTTGCACTAATTCTGGACCCAATAGCTGACGTTCACCTACCTCATCCCAGCATAACAGAGTTCTGCATTTCCTATCATATAACGCTTCATAAGGCGGCATGCCAATACTCGTGCGATAACTATTATTATAGGCAAATTCTACCAATGGTAAATGATCATCCCAATTTCCCTTAAAATCCATGATACATGCTCTTAGCATATATTCTAGTGTTTGGATGGTTCTCTCACTTTGTCCGTCGATTTGAGGATGGTACGATGTGCTCATTCTCAACTGTGTTCCCAAACATTCTTATAACCGTTTCCAGAAATTAGATGTGAAACGTGGACCTCTATCTGATACAATGGACACAATTACAACATGTCTTGACACAATTTCCTTCACATACAGTTTTGCTAATCGATCTAGGGTAGATCTAATCTTGATTGGCAAAAAGTGTGCCGACTTCATCAGTCAATCGATAATCACCCAAATGGCATCATAACCTTGTTGGGTCGTTGGAAGACCTACCACAAAATCCATTGTGATATGCTCCCATTTCTATTCTGGTATCTCCAATGGTTGTAACAATTTGTTTGGCCTTTGATGTTCAACTTTAACTTTCTGAAACGTTTAACATTTTGCCATACATTCAGCCACATCCCTCTTCATATTCGGCCACCAAAAATGATGTCTAAGACCCTGGTACATCTTTGTACTCCCAGGGTGAATCAAATATCTTGAGTTGTGAGCTTCACCCAGAATTTCCTCTTTAACCTCTGATACTGGCGGAACCCAAATTCTTTCTTCAAATCGAAGCAACCCTTCCGAATTGATTTTGAATTTATTTTCCTCACATTCAGATATCTTTTCTTTTATCTTTTCATAGTCTTCATCTTGAAGTTGTGCATTTTTCACCTTATCTACCAACGTTGAACCATTTTCTATTTGGAATAATTTTTCGTCGGATTCTGTCAAATATTTAATTTCTAACTCCATCTTAGCCATTTCTGACACTAGCTTCTCCTGAGTAGTCAACAACATTAACTTCTCCCATCCCTTTCTACTTAAGGCATCAGCAACAACATTCGCCTTTCCGGGAGGATAGAAAATCTCGCAGTCATAGTCTTTGATCAGCTCCAACCATCTTCTTTGTCTCATATTCAAATCTTTTGTGTAAAGATATACTTTAGACTTTTATGGTCAGTATATATATCACACCTCTCTCCATAAATATAATGTCTCCAAATTTTCATGGCAAACACCACCGCCGCCAACTCTAAGTCATGAGTCGGATACCCTTTCTCGTAATCTTTCAACTGAAGTGATGCATATGCAATAACTCTGCCGTTCTGCATAAGCACACAGCCTAGTCCTTTATGTGATGCGTCACTATACACCAAAAAATTTCCTGTATCATCAGGCAATGACAACACAGGTGCTGAACTCAACCTTTTCTTTAATTCTCGAAAACTTTCTTCACATTTCTATGTCCAAACAAACTTAACCGCCTTCCTAGTTAAATTCATCAACGGAGTCGTGATCTTGGAAAAGTGTTAAATAAATCGCCTGTAGTAACCTGTCAATCCTAAGAAACTTCTTACTTCTGACGGTGTCTTCGTCTGATCCTAGTTTATTACAGCTTCAACTTTTGATAGATCCACCGAAATTTCGTCCTTATCAATAACGTGCCCGAGAAACTGTACACGTTCCAACCAAAATTCACATTTTGAGAACTTAGCGTATAACTTCTCTTCTCTCAATGTCTCCAACATCACTTTTAAATGTTCCACATGTTCCTCCTTGGTCTTGGAATACACCAGTATATCATCAATAAACACCACCATAAATTGGTCCAGAAATGTTTTAAACACCCTGTTCATCAAATCCATGAATGCTACAGGTGCATTGGTTAAACCAAATGACATAACTAGAAACTCGTAATGACCATATCGAGTTCTGAATGCCGTCTTCGGTACATCCTCCGGCCTCACCTTCAACTTATGATAACCACTTCTCAAGTCTATCTATGAGAAATATCTCGCTCCCTTCAACTGATTGAACGGATCATCAATTCTAGGTAATGGATACCTATTTTAAATCGTAACCTTATTCAATTCTTGGTAATCAATGTAGAGCCGCATCGATCCATCTTTTGAGCAATTCTTGCAACAAACAACACCGGTGCTCCCCATGGCGACACTCTCGACTGAATATACTTCTTGTCGAGAAATTCTTGCAATTGCACCATCAACTCTTTCATTTCTATCGGGGCCATTCTGTACGGTGCTTTAGATATCGGGACCGTTCCTGGTAGTAAATTAATCATGAACTTGATTTATCGATCCGGCGGAAGACTCGGTAAATCGTCTGGAAATACGTCCGCAAAATCTCTTATAATCGGTATTTCTTCTAATTTCGTACTCTTCTTCTGTGTATCGACTATAGGCTAAGTATCCTACACATCCTTGTCTCATTAACTTCTTGGCTTGCATCACCGTCAGACAACTTGCTTGTCGAGGTGACTTGCTGCCAAAGAACAAAACCTTTGATGGAGTCATAAGGTTAACACATTTCCTTTGGCAATCAATTACTGCTCTGTAATTGAATAACCAATCCATTCCCAGTATAACATCAAACTCACCAAGTCTAATTGGTATCAAGTCTACCATCATCTCGTGACCTTTTATATCCACTCTACAATTCCTATATATGAATTTAACAGGAATCACTTCCCTATTCGTAATCTCTATACTTAAGGGAAATTCTAATTCTTCCTGAGGCAAATATAAATTTTGAGCAAATTCACCGGATATAAATGAACAAATAGCACCCAAATCAAATAGTACATAAGCATTAATACCATTAATCGAAATGATACCTGACACCAAATCCTAAGACTGTACAACATCCTGCACGGTCATATTGAAAGTCCTCGCAATAGGTCGGCTTGACTGTGCTGGTCCAGTGATAGTCAATGCACTACCACCGTTGTTGTTTCCTTTTCCACCACTTGCACTTCCCGCTGGCTTCTTAGGGCAATCACGAGCCATGTGATCTTTTGAACCGCAGGTAAAGCATGCTCCTTTCTTCGGACTAAAACAGTTTGGTGTAATGTGTCTCTCCTGCCCACAGTTGAAACACACCAGCTTTCCCTTCAAACACACTCCAATATGGTTCTTTCTTCACATAGCACAAGCTTCAAATTTCTTCTTTGGTTGACTTCCTTATTATACTCCCGCAGTCGAATTCTCGCTCCACTTCCTCTTATGATTGTTATTTCCAACGTTACTTCCGCCAACCTTATTTTTATTCTCATTCTTCCTCTTCTTCTATTCTTGGTTGTACTTGGTCAAGGCATCGCTTCCACCTTCTACAATAATTGCCTTTTCCAGTACAGCCGCAAATGTATTCAGCTGAAACATTGAAACCTTGCTATATAGCCAATGTTTCAATCCTTGTTCGAACCTTCTCGCTTTACGCTCGTTAGTATTGACTTGATAAGTGGCAAACATTGCCAACTCATTAAACTTTGAAGCATATTCTGGCACCGTCATAGTTCGTTGCTTCAACTCCAGAAATTGCACTTCCAACTAATTTTGAGAACTCGCTGGAAAGTACATTTCAAAGAACATCTCCTTAAATCTATCCCATGTTATCACTCCTTGTCCCCCACGAAACTTATTTGCTTGCCACCAGTAGCTAGCTTCAAATTTTAGCATAAACTTTGCGAACGCAGTCTTTTGATCCTCGCTAACTCTAGCAACGTCGAACACCTTCTCCATTTCCATGATCCAGGTTTGGGCTTCCACTAGATTCATAGACCCTTGAAACTCTGGCTATAAAATCCCAAATTTTACGAATAAAGATTTAAATTTCTCGAAAAAAATTTTTGAATATTATGGTGTGGATTTAATATAATGTTATAGTTGTGGGTAATATTTATAAATTTTGCAAAGTATGCAAGTTGTTATATTATATTCGATTGGTTGGGGAATATTCTTTGTGTCGGGGAATATTCGTACGACGGCACAATCATTGGTGGACCCCACAACGGATGTATTGTCGGATTGAGAAAAAGACAAAAATATTTTTATAAAAATAACGGCGGAAATTTTACCGTTAATACTGTTGAACTACTCGGTAGTAAAAGTACAGTAATACGCGTGGTTGCATAGTAGCACACGGTATTGATTATGGATGCTTACGTGAGAAGTCACTCAGTTATACTCAATTATTGCTATAGTAATTGTTGCATCATATCTCTCATATTATTGATTCGATTATTGTCACAGTATCCTCTGCATTATATGATATATTATTAACTCAATAATTGAGACGACAAAGTTATTCATATTATTAAATTGTAATATTTATAATGTCTAGAAGTTCTGTCAAGGAGAGGTTTGGTCACCTAATTGCGGCTTGATAAGGAGAAATCCTTATTGGAAAGCCCCCTCTTTCCTGGGAACGACTTGGTTGTTAAATATTGTGAGTTATAATATTAATGATGAATAAGTTCATGTTGATTAAAGATGAATTTGATAGTCCCATTGTGTTGGGATTATTGGTGTTAGTTGAAATCGATATCTATTCCGATGATAATTGATGTCTGGGGGTTATATTGATAAATCGGATAATTTATCGGATAAATGAGCAATTAATTGCTATTAATTCACATGCTTATATAACTATTTGTTCACATGTGTGTACTATTGAATCAGATTCTTATACTATTAGGGGAGTTGGTGCAAGATTGATAATACTTGCATGATTAAATTAAAGATGGAGGTATAGATGGAGGTACTATACTGTAATTCATATTTTTACATGTCTAGAACTATTGAGTCACATGATTTACTATTAGGGGAGGTGGTGCAAGTTTGATAATACTTGCAGGACTAAATTAAAAATGAAGAAAAAGTTGGAGGTATTGTACTGTAATATTTCGAGCCCCAAAATGTGCAATTATCGAAACTATATTTTTTTATAAATAGAAGCTCATTCTCCCTTCATTTCTCACCAATTCACTAAAGCTTTAGAGCCATTATTATAGAGAAAAATTATAGAGAGAAAGAAGAAGAGAAGTTTGCTCCCTCACTATTCTAGTATCCAATCTTCTTTTGAGGTAAGGGGTATTATTTCTTTCGTATTCATGAAGAGAGCTATTGTTATTCCATTATTTACTATTCCGCTGGAATAACCTGTCTATGCGAAGTACCGCATACATGGTGAAATTTTGTTGTTTTTCCATTCTTTATTATTCTGTTGGAATATCCTGTTTGTGCGTTTTATGCCAGACCTGGTTCCGTCTTTATTATTCTCATTGGAATATCACATGCATGCATTTCTATTTGGACTCGGTTCCGTTATTTATTATTCTGTTGGAATAACATGTCTATGCGAAGTACCGCATGCATGGTGATTTCTGTTGTTATTCCATTCTTTATTATTTTGTTAGAATATCCTGTCGGTCCGTATTATGCCTGACCTGATTCCGTTATTTATTATTCTGTTGGGATAACCTGTCTATGCGAAGTACCACATGCCTGGTGATTTCTTTTGTTATTCCATTCTTTATTATACTCAGTTGGTTAAAGTTTTGACTTCTATACTCGTCATGAAATATCATTTTATTTGGTATTTTCTGTTACGAGTTACTATTCATAAGTTACTATTCACCCGGTTACTATTCACTCTAGTATTATTCACTCGATTATTCGGGGCACTTTTCATGCCGGAATACTATTCACGAGTTACTATTCACAGGTTACTATTCACTGAAATTACTATTCACCTGAATATTATTCACTCGGGTATTTGGAGTACTTTTCATGTCGGGGTACTATTCACGAGGTACTATTCCCGAAGTACTATTCACGGGGTACTATTCACGACAAAAAATTGATTCTTTTCTGTCCAAATTATTTTTTTTTGTGCATGAATATTATTCTTGAATTTTACTCTACAAAGAAGTATCATGTTGACAATTTGGATGTTATTAGTTCCTGGATAATTTAATTCTTGAACATGTTTTATTGAATTCTTATATCATTGTCATCATCCTCATGTTTATATTATGTTGAAAGTCATCTGTGGCCTGTATTGCATAGATGGACTTGGTATGATTATAACCAGGAATTATTCGGTATAATCATGACCGTAATGTCACAAATGATGTGAAAAAAGTCTCCATTGGCCTGTAGTGCATTGATGGACAGTTTTTGGTATGATTATGGCTATGGATTCTCTTCGGCCAAGGGAGCAAAGATGAATTGTTTTATGGCATGATCAGGACCGTTGATGAAAACACGATTATCTTTGGCTCGTAGTGCATGGATAATTCGTGGTCGTGATACTAAATAATATCCTTGGCCTGTAGTACAAGGATGATTTGATGATGTGGATTATTTATTAAGCTGAGTCTCAGCGATAAAAGTGATGAAAAACTTTTTAAATCATAAAAGATAGTACATTTTATTCTCTACTTGACTCTTTTAATGGATTGTTTGTTCCGCTGCACTTAAACTTGATGTCTATTGTGTTTTATCAGTTTAACATTGTTGAAGACTAATGATAATTTATCCTGCATTATCTTAGTCATAATATTTTTTATTGGGCTAGTTGAGCTCACCATTTTGCTTTCACTGTTCTCTTCAGGAAATGAGAACATAGCTGGGACTAGTCGGGGAACGGAGTGACGGTCTGAGATGGTGTCTTAGTAATCCTCACCATTCTGTTAAATAGTGTGACAATAAATGTAATGAGGACTGAATTTGAGTTTGTATACTGTCTATGAGGACTCCATTGATAGTGGATATTGTCTAAAAGACAATATTCTTGTTTAAACTCTCAGTTTATGTTTTGTCGTATTTTACACGACAGTTGTATATTTAAGTTTGTATTTGAATTTTGTACCATGTATTTGGCGACTCAAGATGGGTGATGTATACCTATTTTTGGGGGTGTCACACTGGCGGTCCAAACGCTTTGAATTCCTTAAAGGTCGTGACTTGAACTTGCGATTGATTCGCAAGTGCACCCACCAACAGAGTTACCAACAACTGAGCGTTGGTCTCGTTATTATTATTAGTAGACCCCTCAGGAGGTGCTTGCTGACGTGGTTTTCTTCTTCTAGGAGGCATTTTCTATTAAAATATATGCTTATTAGCTCATCACTCAACTTCTTGGGTATTTGAAGTTTAACGTAAACATTCTAAGATTAAAGCTATAACACATAACATTTTAAATAAACTCTAATATTTTATTCATTCATAAAGTTTTAAAACATATTAAAGATAGCATAACCGTTATAAACATTCACTTTCCTGAACTAGACAAGTTTTAGGATTACATACTCATACTATCCCTTTATTTATTTCAAAATAAGGGATTCACCATTTATTTATTCACATAATTAACCACATATTATTTTCACTCTTATTCTATCTAGGCATATTAAGACGTCCTAAGGCTTCTCGACGCTCTTCCTCCATGATACGATACACCATTCGACGATCCATCACGAACCACGATGAGTCTTCAAACTGAGATGGATAATAAAAGAGTCGATCCTGGGACCTATCAATTGCAGAATTAAAAGCGTAATCCATCTCGTTCATCTTGGCCTTCTTCACTTGGACCCTAGCATCTGCACGGTCTGCACATTGAGTCGCCTTCATCCAAGCATCCTCTGCTCTTGCACGCTTAGCAGATTGCACTTTGAAGTTATCTTTTAATTTCTCCATGTCAGTCTTCATCTTCTCATTTACTGCCAATATATCTTCATGCTGACCCTTGGTATGAACTAGGTCCCACTCCGTGTTTCTAAGGCATGAGTCGAGTTCCTGAATCTCCACATCCTTTTGCTCCATCGAAGCATGATGCATCTCAACCACCTCCTTCAGCTCCTCAACTTTGTCCTGTAATTCTATGTTACGGTCGTACAGAGAATCATACATCTCAGCTGATATAGAGTTTGGTGGAAACTCCACAGGATCCTCCTCCTCATCATCTTCCTCTATCTCCTCAGAACTATCCTCCCGGGGAGCGATTCATGTGCTCATCGTCACCGAATCAATCGCTGCCTCCCGCTTCCACGTGAATATCCCGGGGTTCGTCATCTCTAGGTACCTGAGGTATTATTTCCTTAGCTGGACTGGATCCTCCATCGTTAGACATCCTGACAACAAAATATTTTAAGTTTTACTTAACATTTTCAATACTCGCGAGCACATAAGTTATTAACACATAGCACATAATGTCTTTTATTATTTAGCGTCAATAGATACCATAATCCATTCCTTAAAACTCGATAAGAGTTGGACACCTCTACGTTTTCTATTTCCTTAAAGGTTACTTCCTAAGGTTTCCCCACCTAAGGTTCATAACCTAAAGCTTTGATACCAACCTGTGACACTCCCAAATCCAGGTACTCCATTCCCACAGGATTTGGTGTTCACTATCCAAAACATTACATCTAACTACCAATAATCAAAGGATAAAGACATAATTTAAATAACTTAAACAATAATCTTTCCCATTAAAGGGTTACATCATCAACTCAAAAGTAATCCCAGGTAATCTAACCTTGAATTGAGTACATCAGTTTGCAGAATACATCATAAAATAAAACAAGTCTCATATCATAAAATATTTAAATTAATTTCAATAAGTCTTCAACACTTGGACATCTTTCCCTTCCCTTTGCTAGTAGATGGCTTATCGACTCTTTCAACCTTAGTTGCAGTGTTAATTGCAAGAGTGAGCAAACAATTGCTCACTAATATATAGAAAGTAGTAATGATAATAACATGAGAGTGAACAACGAATGCTGAACAATAATGAACTTGCTCTACTAATCAAACATAGAAAACAAGTTTGAACTTTAATATCTGAGGGTCTTAAGACCACGAACTATGTCCCCAGTGCTTAGGTATTATTACCCAACCTTAACAGTCATTTAGACTATACAGACCCTTCTTAACGTACTTAGGGGGATCAGCCCTTTATACTATGTATTGTGCACAAGCATCTAAACGTTACACGTACAAAATCCCCTATGTTAGGGTTGTTTGTCTCAGTTTGAATTTAGAATTTCAACACTAAAGAAAGTTTAGTTTGCAACTAGCTTATCAGTGTTTCAAGAATTTTAGAACACCATTTAATTTCCATCAATAAAGATTTGCTTAATTGAATAAACATGATATATATGCAAAGTGCTATATCCAAAAGCGTTAGAACAATCTCATTTGAATCGACGTATTAGAACAATATATGCTTTGTATAATAATTAGGAAAGTGAAACTCGCTCAATGTAACAAATTAAGTTACAAGAGCTTGTACAAACATACTTAAGATAGACTAGGCTTGCTCAACTTTACAAAGAATTTTAGAAACTTGTACAATAATGATTTAGTAATGGGAACTTGCATTCAATATGAAAAGAATGAAGTTAGAAAGCTTGCTCAATGTAAAGAGTTAAGGTTTAGAAACTTGCCTTGTTTGTAAGCTACACAACTATAAAATAATCTCCAATTACCTTACATATATCATTGAAATCGCAACAACAATTAGTTGTATGAATATTAACACTATAGGTTTTAACCCATCATTTAGGTCGTAATACTAACCTAACATCTAACCATGTTGGTTAACATCTTTAACACCTCTGAAATCTCATTACGATCCAACATAACTTAATCGTTCATCTCTAACATTTGAAAACATCACTTTTAGTTTCCATTACCTAGCTTATTCAAGTAATCACTTAAATTCTTTTACACTATATATTACAACGCATGACAATCTGTTATTGTAGTTTTTATTATGTCTCAACATCATTAATATGCATCCTAAACTAATATAAGTCCATTACACATGACCTGTAAATAGGCAAAAGTCGATTGCTGGGCTCAGGAACCGCAAGCAATTCTACCGTCCCTTGTCTCAGACCTTCTTTGCAAAATTGCTACTGGTGCTCATCATAGAAAACCATGGCGTATACTTGGCTAGTCATTGGTGGCATAACTGCCACCTTGGCGGTTGTGTAAGCACGCCTGCATAAAAACTTCACAACTCTGCTCTGCACCATACACCCAAATCATTCCAATAACCACCGATTTACATGAAACCTAGCAACTAAACTTCGTGATAACATATATAAACATGAAATACTACATAATAACAACATAAATACTTTACATATTCAATTTGTGAATGATCAAAATCACAATTTTCCAAATTTCATCATATTTTACACTATTAGCGAATTCAATCACCACGAACTCGTTTCTCAATCAATTGACACGATTCCAACTACGCCGCTTTCGTTTCTTAACATACAAACATATTCTAACATCAAATTGCATATTATAACAAGTATTAATCATGAAATTTTGTACTTTTGAAAGCCATTTTTCAAACATAAACACTGTTTTATATTTTTCTTCTTACAAACCCATATTTCAAGTAGCTAATTATCAAAAAACACTCACAATTGATGATTATCAGATTACATTATAACAACATACATACAAGTATATATCAATCTACACCACTATCAATTTACAATGGATAATTACTAAGAAATCAAAATATACGAATTAGAACCAATTTACCTTGATTTAGCTAAGTATTTAGCAACCCTTCTCTTTCTCTCTGTGATTCTCTCCTCCAACCCAAACTCTCCCTCAATTCTCTGTGTTTCTTCTTCTCTCAAACCTTCTATGTGTTTTCTATATTGTCTAGCCTTATGGAAAAATAAGAAGCGTAAAAATAAACTGACTCCCACTCCCCCACTAACGTCAGGTACAAAATCAAAAAGTTTGCGTCAGTTGAATAAGCCAAAGGCCACAAGGCCTTGTTTGGCTACCACATAATTCCCATAAACTAAATTATTTTTATATTATTCTTATTATATAGTTTTCATGTGTCACACCTTAACTTAGTTAATTTAAATAACTTTAGTTTAGTTAATTTAAATAACTTATAATAATAATAAAAATCTTATTATCATTATACTTATAATTAATAAATAATTATATATCTAATTTAATTAATAAATTAGAAACATCACTTTATTTAATTTATTTATTTCCTTAAATATTAAGCAATTGATTTAATTTAATTATTTCCATAAATTAAATCCTTCAAATAAAATTATCATTATTCAATTTAAATAACATTAATTAATTTACTTACCAAATTAATTCACCACAATTCATCAATTATTTATTTTTCTCAATAAATAAATTATTTAAATATTTATTTAATTCAATAAATATTTAAATTAAACTACAAATTTCTCGATCGTTACACTACATGTTAAGAATTTGATGTTATGACTTAATAAAAAGAGGTATAACATGAGGTATAAGGTGTTCGTATATAGTGTGAAGCGTTCAACGTGATTTGATAAAAGGTCTTTAACAAAGACTTTAAGTTTTGAAAACAAACTTTATTAAAATTCATGATCTGCAGATTTTGAGCTTAGTAGTGTATATACATGATTGATCTCACACATAAATGAGCATGTTATAGTGTACATAGTTCCTTTGAGCATAACCAAACTTATTAAGCCTTGTGTTAGAAATGTTTTCAAGAAAAAGCTTAGCCTAGTGAGCTAACATGCATGATTTCTACATAGTTTATATTCTAACTTTGAAAGCATGTTAGTATGACTTAGAAATGTATGAATAAACCTTCAGCTTGTGTTTATGTGATTAGCAAGGAAGCATAAACAAGTTGAATTTACTAGTAAGCTTTGAATGTGAATATTGTCAAGCTACCATAAGGACTAAAATCTGACATTTGTGATCATGTTTGATGATGCTCTTAGACTCACTCATGTAGTATAAACATATATAAACCATTCTTGTGTATCATATTTCAAGAAAAGCATAAACGAAGAATATTTTCAACTAAAGTGGTGTTAGTTTCACATGTGTTATGAATACTCACAAGCATGCCTAAAATGAGTTTTATAACTATCTTGTATGTTTAGAGGGCAAGCATGATAGACTTTGTGGGTTCATGACCATGAATTGCCTTAACTTGTTAAAATATTTAAATTAGAAATGTATCATAAAGAGGGAACCTAGATTGATTTGATAAGCATGAAAGGACCCTTAACATGACAAATATATCATGTATGATGATTGTTTGGGGTGTTTGACAGAGACCACAAGGCAAAGAATGAGTCTCTTGGCATAGCCAGGAGGATTCGACAAGCAATTTGCCTTGAATCCTAATCTTAGCCGTGGTGGCAATTGCTTGATCATCAAGTCGAGATTTGGTCGGTTTGAAATCTGAACTTTAGCAGTCAACTTTTATGGTACCTAAAATGCTATAAGTGGTCTAAAACCTACTGATATATATATATATATGATGCTTGGATGATAAGTTGGTGTTTACCTTGTAATGGAAAGTCCATGAGTAAGGAGATCTTAAACTTAAGCATTCTTAAATTATTTATGAAGTAACTAAGGATTTAATGTCGTATAAACTGATTTTGAACCATATGTGCATACTTGAATCATGTCAAGCTTGTTTAAAGACTGTGTTAGCTAATGAACATCTTGAACATATAATACGTTATAAATAGGATTCGAAAGTGTTGATTTCTTAAAGTGGATAAACTACGCTTAAGGCAAGTATCCGAACCCTATCTTACATTGTGCAAGTATTCTAACTCTTGCATTACTTTATTTGATGGACATCATAAGTCTATCTCTTTGACTGTAAGTTATATTACTTTCTCGTTCAATTGAGCTAGCAGGTTTAAACTCTTGTGAAAGCTATTATTAATGTTGGACTTAGTATTGTTCTTGAATATTGTGAAAGAGTCGATGCCATTTGATTCGGCTAGACTATATGCATGTTTATAAAACTGTCCAAACCAATTGATTGGTGCAGAAATCTTGAAAACTGAGTTGAACAACCCTTTTAGTAAGGGGAGTGTATGTTGTTGGAAACCCCGACACGTGAATTGATATTATTGTGATGTTATGCATAACTTAAAGTATTGTAGACTGATCATCTATAGTACTTGATATTTTTGGGTTATCAGTTTAATATTGGTAACTCTAGTGGAAGTTCAATAGTCCTTAGTGACTACTCAGTATAAATTGTTTATCCAGTTGGATACATTGATAGTCGTTGAATTCATATATTTCTGTTGATTTATATTGAATTATCGTTCTTATTCTAAGAATTGTTGATATTCACTATTCATGAGATTATTCTGAAACTCTAAACTATCTTAGAGATGATACTTTGATATTTCAAACTCGTGTTATGAAACTCTTTACCCTTGTTGTATATTACTTGCTGGGCAATTTGTGCTTATCCTTGCTTATTTAAAACCTTTCAGTTAAGGAGGAACAGGGTGGTGTCTCTGGAACAGACAAGGGCAAGGGCAAAGCTACCGACTAGCTTGTTCCTTTTATGTTTAAGACTATTATGATGTACTAAGACTATGTTTAAACTTAAGTAGGATTATATAATATGTCTTAATCGATACTATTACATAATCTATTAAAGTACTGTAGGTTGCGAGACTTGGGGGAATAATTATAATAAATCATTGTATATTATTCTAAATTAGATTTTCCGTTGTGAATGTATGATTTTAGTTATTATGGTGTTACCATGAGAACGTGATGAACCAAATTCGAGTGACCAAGTGGAGGTCCGAATTTGGGGGCGTCACAGGTTGGTATCAGAGCCATATTTATTAACCTTAGGAGCTAGTGCCCTTAGATTATAACTCGGGAGAACTTAGAAGTTAGGAAAGAGATACAACTCATGTAGAGTTTTCCTTGAGAGACTTAGTGTGTTATGAAATGTAACTTCATTTTATACAATGAACTTATGTTTATTTAACATTCTAATGGAGTTGTTGTTTGTGTTGTCTTATGTTGGTGATTGTAGGATGATTGACATGGGAGGACCTAGCCGAGTAGAAGAGGATGAGCCGCGTGATATCCACGTAGTCTATGAGACACCCTTGATAGCGGAGCCTATTTCAGTAGTGGCCCCTATTGATGATGATGATGAGGAAGAAGTGGAGTCTGATCCTAAGGAGGAGCCTATGGAGGAGGAGTCAGAGCCTATGGAGGACTCTGGCGAGGCTACTTTTGAGGATCGGATGTTAGGAGAGTATCAGGAGAAGATTTTAGAGTTAGGGTATAGAGTGGAGGAGTTAGAGGCTGAGGCTAGGGAGAGGGAGTCTGCGTTCTAGAAATTGAGGGACGAAGACCATCAGAGGCAACTAGTGATGCAGGAGATGGAGGATGAAATTGCTCACCGAAAGGAGGTAGGGATCCAAATGGGAGCTTTGTTTCACCGAGCAGTGGCAAGAAATTTTGAGGTGGCAGGAAAACTAGAGGAATTAGAGCAGAAGGTTTTGAGTGAAAAGGCGGAGAAGGAGGCTCTCTGAACTCAGTCAGAGATGGAGGTGATGGATAGGATTCCCTTCGAGGAAAAGTGGGAGGAAGCCAATGATAGGGTAGATGATCTAGAAGATGAGGTGCGATGCAAGAGGAGGAAGATGAATAAGATGGGCTATGCTCTATGCACGACCATGGAGAGATTGATCGATGGGGTACATCATTACCCAACTGAGAAAGGATAGACCCGGCATACCATAAGTCGAGACATAGTGGTGCACATCACACAGAAGGAATATCAGAGCGTCGTGAAGCGTGGGATGTTAGATTGAGTCTAGAGAGAAAAGCTCAGTAGTGTAGTATTTTTATTTATGTGTTATTAAAATGTTGTTGTAATCTCAGTCTTTTGTGTAAGATGTGAGATAGTGGTAAACCCCTAAACTTCTGAAAAGTGTTAGAGGGGTAGTAAGTTAGTATGTCCCCAACTTTTGTGATAATAGGGGATATATGATATCATTTATAGCAGTATGCTAGAAAAGAACATGTGATGTAACAATTTGGCATATGAATATAAATGATCTTATTTCAGAAACGTGTAATAAACTTATAGTTCTTTTCTATTAAGAAATGTCTAAATATGATAATTACATAATAAAATGAAAAATTTTGTGATATAGAAAATGCCGCCCAGACGTAGAATAACTGTCCCAGAAGAGTCAGTTAATGATGAGAGAGGTCATGTAGATCCGATACAGAGACTGGTAGATTTATTGGGAGAAGCTCTGAGGGGAAGAAACGAACCCGTACCACTTGTTCCCCAAGCTGTCCCAGTAACAACCTTCAAAGATTTTAAGAGTGTGGGACCCCCGGAGTTCATGGGAACCACTGACCCGATAGTTACGCAAACCTAGATCAAGGAGATCGAGAAGGCCTTCACTATAGCTCGCGTGGGTGAAGACCAGAAGACAGTATTTGTCATATACATGATGAGGGGCGAAGCAAACTATTGGTGGGAAACTAATAAGCAGAGAACGGGGGAAGGAACAATATCATGGGAGAGGTTTACAATGTTGTTCTTCGATAACTATTTCCCGAAGAGTATGAAGAGTAGGATGCAAGTAAAATTCCTAGAGTTAAAACAAGGTGATATGACGGTGGCACAATACACAGCTAAGTTCAATGAACTAGCGCGATTTGTAGAACACCAAGTTGTGGATGACGAAAGGAAGGCGAGGCATTTTGAGCAAGGGTTGAAGCTGTGGTTGTATAATAAGGTATCGGTCTTCCAGATCGATTCCTTTACAACATTATTGGAGAAGGCAATCATTACGAAAGGTGGCAGTGAAGCCTTAAGTCTATATCATAAGGAGAAGAAGAATAAGAATGCAGGTAGTGAGCATCGTGGAGGGAGCACCAATGAAGGGAGTAACTCCGGAAAGAAGAAATGGGAAAACAACAACAACAGAAACAATAACCAAGGTGGGAGTCACTAGGGAAACTTCAAGAAGAGGACCGAAGCTTGCAACAAATGTGGAAGAAGTCATCAGGAAGAATGCTGGAAGAGGAAAAGCACTTGCTATAATTGTGGTCAAGAGGGGCACATATCGCCAAATTGCCCAAAGCCAAAGAAGATCAGAGGATGTTTTGCTTCTGGATCAACAGAGCACCAGATAAAGGATTGCCCGAAGAAAGGAAGCGGTGGAGCTGGCGAAAGCCAAGGAGGAGGAAATAAGTTAATGATTGGTGGACCTGCGCAACCCAACTGATCGACAGCTTGAACCTTTAACATGACCATCCAGGATGCCGTAGATGCAAAGGACGTGGTGTCAGGTATAATCCCAATCAATAATATAAATGCTTATGTATTATTTGATTCGGGTGCCACCTGTTCCTTTGTATCTGAAGAATTTGCTAGTAAACTTAGTACACCCCAAAAACGTCTAGAAGATCCTTTGAACATATAAGTTGTGAATAACGAAATAATCCCTGTAGAATACGTCTATCAAAATTATCGCGCAAACATTAGAGAACATGAATTGAGCGTAGACTTGATTCCTATTAGACTAGGAGAATTTGACGTAATACTGGGAATGGATTGGTTATATAACCATGCAGTAGTAATTGACTTTCAGAACAAATGTGTGAACCTTCAGTCTCCGAGTAAGTCTAAGGTAGTGTTTTATGGTAGCTCATCACTTAAGCAATCGTGTTGCATTATGATGATGCAGGCTAAGAAATTGTTAAAGAAAGGATGTGTAGGTTATTTAGCTTACATCGTGGATACTTAGAAAAAAGGAGTAGAGATTAAAGAGATAACCATAGTGAGTGAATTTCAGGATGTGTTTCCGAACGATTTGTCTGGCCTTCCGCTAAATAGAGAAATTGAATTTGTAATAGACTTAGCACCGGGAATGGCATCGATTTCAAAAGCTCCATATCGTATGGCGCCAGTAGAAATGAAAGAGTTGATGATACAACTTCAAGTGTTTTTGGATAAGGGTTACATTCGATCGAGTGTGTCTCCTTGGGGAGCACCAGTGTTATTCATTAAGAAGAAGGACGGGTCGATGAGGCTCTATATCGATTATCGAGAATTGAACAGAGTAATGATCAAGAACAGATATCCATTACCAAGGATAGACGACTTGTTTGATCAACTGAAAGGAGCGAAGTGTTTCTTGAAGATCGACCTACGGACGGGATATCATCAACTGAAAGTGTGGGATGAGGACATATCAAAGACTACGTTTGAACCCGTTATGGACATTACGAGTTTTTGGTAATGTCATTTGGTTTAACTAATGCTCCGGCAGCATTCATGGACTTGATGAATCGAGTTTTCATGCCATATTTGGACAAATTTGTAGTAGTTTTCATCGACGATTTTTTAATCTACTCGAAGACAGAAGAAGAACACGCCGAACATCTAAAGATTGTTTTGGAGGCACTGCGAAAGGAGAAGATATATGCAAAATTTTCTAAGTGCAAATTTTTGATGAAGAATCAATTCATAGGCCATGTGGTGGATGAGAATGGAATCTCAGTAGATCCCGAAAAAGTTAAAGCAGTAAGCAACTGGGAACAACCAAGAACTCCGACGGAGGTGAGAAGTTTCTTAGGGTTAGCTGGGTACTATCGAAGATTTATCCAGGATTTTTCTAAGATAACGACCCTGTTAACTAATTTGACGAGGAAGATGATGAAATTTTTATTGACCGACAAATGCGAAGAGAGTTTTCAAGATTTGAAGAAGAGGTTAAGTGAGGCGCCTGTATTATCATTACCAGATGATACGGGAGGATTTATGGTGTATAGTAATGCATCACATAGGGGACTGGGATGTGTGCTAATGCAACACAGAAAAGTCATTGCGTATGCGTCACGACAATTGAAGGATTATGAAAAACGATACCCTACTCATGACTTAGAGTTAGCGGCAGTAGTTTTTGCGTTAAAGATATGGAGGCATTATTTATACGGGGAGAAATGTGAGATATACACGGACCACAAAAGTCTGAAATATATCTTCACACAGAAGGAGTTGAATATGCGTCAGAGAAGGTGGTTAGAATTAATCAAATATTATGACTGTGAGATTCTTTATCACCCGGGGAAGGTAACGTAGTTGCCGACGCTCTAAGCAAGAAAGGATGGGAGAAATTGTTTCAACTGACGACTCAGGAGGAGTTAATAAGAGATATGGAAAAGTTGGAAATAGAGGTGAAGGGACCCGAGAGGTCTGAGGATAAGTTATTTGTAATGGAAGCTTGTCCGACATTGTTGGATAGAGTAAAGGAAACATAGGAGAAAGATGAAGAATGTGAGAAAATCAAAAAAAGGATCACGGAAAATGAGGTAGAAAAATTTTGAATAGATAAAAACGATATCTTAGTATTTGAAGGGAGAGTGTGGGTACCGACAATGGCCGAGTTAAGAGAGAAGATTTTGTATGAGGCACATAATCCGACATATTTCATTCATCCAGGAGGCACAAAGATGTACCGGGACTTGAAGCAACATTTTTGGTGGCCAAATCTAAAACGAGAAATTGCGGAGTACGTTAGTAGGTGTCTTACGTGTCAACACATAAAAACAGAGCATCAGCGACCGAGTGGTTTATTACAACCGTTGGAAATACCAAAGTGGAAATGGGAACATATTACGATGGACTTTGTGGTAGGACTTCCAGTCACGCAGAAAGGTTTGGATGCCATTTGGGTTATCGTGGATCGACTTACGAAGACCTCACATTTCCTACCTATCAAAATCCGCTACAGTTTAAATCAATTAGCGAGTCTGTACATAAAGGAAATTATTTCACGACATGGAGTGCCGGTATCGATTGTTTTTGACCAAGACCCGCGTTTCACATCAAAATTCTGGAAAAGCTTGCAAGAGAGGATGGGAACACAATTACGGTTAAGTACTACTTATTATACTCAGACAGACGGACAAAGTGAGCAAATAATATAAACGCTAGAAGACATGCTTAGGACTTGCGTGATGGACTTCAAGGGAAATTGGGACGACCACCTACCTTAGTCGAATTTGCATATAATAATAGTTACCATGCGAGTATCGGCATGCCACCGTATGAAGCTCTTTATGGAAGAAAGTGCAGAACGCCATTATATTGGGATGAAGTTGGAGAGCGACAAATACTCAGACCAGAGTTAGTACAACCATTCGCAAACGTGGTTGCAGTAATAAGAGCCAGACTATTAGCAGCTCAAGATCGCCAGAAGAAGTACGCAGACTTGCATCGGCAGGACCGAGAATTTGAAGTCGGCAGTTTCGTATTCTTAAAAGTATCTCCATGGAAGGGAAAGATCCATTTCGGCAAGAAAGGAAAACTGAGTCCAAGATTCATAGGACCGTTCGAGATACTAAAGCGAGTGGGCGAAGTAGCATATAAGGTTGCACTACCACCTTAGTTGGAGCACATCCATAACGTGTTTTATATATCAGTGTTGCGTTCGTACAAGCCTGACTACAAACATGTGATTTCTTATGAACCCATTCAAGTGGAGAAGAACTTAGCATACGAAGAAATTCCTGTCCAAATTCTAGATAGGAAAGAGCAAACCTTAAGGAATAAAGTTATTCCATCTGTAAAAGTGCTTTAACGTAACCACGATGTCGAGGAGGCAACGTGGGAGTTAGAAGATAGGCTGATGAGGGATTATCCCCATCTATTTGTGTAACCTAGTAACAATTCCTGTACAGAATTTTTATAAGGGGGGGGAGGATTTAATACCTGAGAATTTCCACGTATTATTAAATGAATATATTAATGGAAATAATATTTCTGTAAATATAAGTGTCATTATTTTGTGAGTTGGTTAATTCAACTGATTCGTGTTAGATCAATGCGTATTAAAAAGTGTGATTCGATCCTCGTGTGGCATATTATGAAACAAGATTAGGAAGATTAATCGGATTGATCATGTGATATCATATAAGTGATCAAATATGCTCGTAGACTTGTAGTAACACTCTTGTGGATAGTAATTCATGTCGTATATAACGAATTTATCGATGAAGATTGACACGGGCTGAAGCTAAACCAATCTTAGCATTTGTCAGAGGCACGACGCAACAAGGTACGTCGTCAAGAAGATTTGGCAAGCTTAGCCTACGCCAAGATGGTCGATTGGAGAAAAATTAATTTTTCTACTTTGGAAATTAATGAAACAATTATGTGATGTGTGTGACATTAATGAACCATGAAATAAATTGCACAATTAAGTAATATTAATTGTTAATTGTTATATAAATTAATGGTTATGGAAATCCATAAATACATTAATCACAGAAGGGGATAATTTATTTACTTGGCATAGAACAAATAAGTAAGTTATTAATATAATATAGTAGTATATTGATTGTCATGGGCATATGAGAAATAATTAAAATATAACTATATTATGTAGTGTGGTGTGACATTTATGTGACAATATGTATGTGGGTATATATTAAAATAATATACAATGAGCATATTGTAAATAATTATTTTAATAAAGTGTATCTTTGTGATAAAATGTACATGGATTATATGTATGTTACATTTCCATATTACATCTACTACCTTGAAACATTAATTATTAAAACTATGACATAAGTTATCATGTAGTTATGTAAGTAGTAGAGTTAATTATGGAACTACCCGGACAATGATACCTGACTGCATTATTTTATTGCGTATATTTAATGTACATAGATTATATGATGTGAGTGTATATTTAATCCCTAATTTCCTAATATGGTAACACTTGGACATTAAAACCATTTTTGGATAACAAAGTAACTAATGGGATGGAGCTAAGTGTTGCTAAGATTTCTTGTTGTCCCAAAATGAGTGGCACAAGTACATGAACAGTACCTCAAAGCTAAAACACGTATTCTCCAAAAAGGCTAAAATCCTAGGTGATCATCACTAAGCTAAGTGGATCATAAGGGTCGTTAAACTACTCCTTATGAACCATTGTTTCTACTCATTACACCATGGATTCCAAGATTGTGTAATGAAAATGCCTAGTCCATGATTTTTTCTATAAATACAAGCCCAAATGCAGATTTTTGTGATTGCTAGAAGTTCTTGATAGTCTAAATTGGAGAGTGTAAGTTGCTGAGCATTGTAGAAGCATATTCAGTTAGTAGGAAGTCCAATTTAAGCTTAAGAAGGTATAATTTCTATTTATGTTCTTGAGATGGGTTTTGTTTGATTCTTGAAATTTCTTGAATTCATTTGTTAATTGATATGAATAATCATGTTATAAGGTGTTTAGGAAGTTTACTAGCATGTATAAACAATTTAGTAAAGGTTTGGAGCATGCTTAAATCGATGGAAACCAAGTTAGTAGTTATTCTCAAAAAGCAGTAGTAACCTTATCGCTTCTCGAACTCGACAGTCGTGTTGCGCATACCGGTTATCTTGAGGGCATGTGTAGTGACTCAAAATCTTACCTCAAAACCAGTTGCTAGTTTTGCTCATGCTACATGTTAAGAATTTGATGTTATGACTTAATAAAAAGAGGTATAACATGAGGTATAAGGTGTTCGTATATAGTGTGAAGCGTTCAACGTGATTTGATAAAAGCTCTTTAACAAAGACTTTAAGTTTTGAAAATAAACTTTATTAAGATTCATGATCTGCATATTTTGAGCTTAGTAGTGTATATACACGATTGATCTCACACATAAATGAGCATGTTATAGTGTACATAGTTCCTTTGAGCATAACCAAATTTATTAAGCCTTGTGTTAGAAATGTTTTCAAGAAAAAGCTTAGCCTAGTGAGCTAACATGCATGATTTCTACATAGTTTATATTCTGACTTTGAAAGCATGTTAGTATGACTTAGAAATGTATGAATAAACCTCCAGCTTGTGTTTATGTGATTAGCAAGGAAGCATGAACAAGTTGAATTTACTAGTAAGCTTTGAATGTGAATATTGTCAAGCTACCATAAGGACTAAAATCTGACATTTGTGATCATGTTTAATGATGCTCTTAGACTCACTCATGTAGTATAAACATATATATACCATGCTTGTGTATCATATTTCAAGAAAAGCATAAACGAAGAATATTTTCAACTAAAGCGGTGTTAGTTTCACATATGTGTTATGAATACTCACAAGCATGCCTAAAATGAGTTTTATAACTATCTTGTATGTTTAGAGGGTAAGCATGATAGACTTTGTGGGTTCATGACCTTGAATGGCCTTAACTTGTTGAAATGTTTAAATTAGAAATGTATCATAAAGAGGGAACCTAGATTGACTTAATAAGCATGAAAGAACCCTTAACATGACAAATATATCATGTATGATTGTTTTGGGTAAGCCAGACAAAGACCACAAGGCAGCATCTGAGTCTTGGCATAGCCAGGAGGATCTACATATACTTGTAGGTCATGGAAAGCTTAGCTATGCTAGAATTAAGGCCCATGAAGTCGAGGATTGGTCGATTTTGAAATTTGAAATTTAGCAGTCAACTTGTATGGTACCTAAAATGCTAGAGGTGGTTTAAAATCTACTGATATATATATATATATATATCTGTGTGTGTGTGTGTGATGCTTAGATGATAAGTTGGTGTTTGCCTCGTAATGGAAAGTCCATGAGTAAGGAGATCTTAAACTTAAGCATTCTTAAATTATTTATGAAGTAACTAGGGATTTAATGTCGTATGAACTGATTTTGTACCATATGTGCATACTTGAATCGTGTCAAGCTTGTTTAACGACTGTGTTAGCTAATGAACATCTTGAACATATAATACGTTATAAATAGGATTCGAAAGTGTTGATTTCTTAAAGTGGATAAGCTACGCTTAAGGCAAGTATCTGAACCCTATCTTACATTGTGCAAGTATTCTAACTATTTCATTACTTTATTTGATGGACATCGTAAGCCTATCTCTTTGACTGCAAGTTATATTACTTTCTCGTTCAATTGAACTAGCATGTTTAAACTCTAGTGAAAGCTATTATTCATGTTGGACTTAGTATTGTTCTTGAATATTATGAAAGAGTCAATGCCATTTGATTAGCTAGACTATATGCATGTTTATAAAACTGTCCAAATTAATTGATTGGTGTGGAAATCTTAAAAACTAAGTTGAATAACCCTTATGGTAAGGGGGGTGTATGTTGTCGGAAACCCCAACACATGAATTGATATTATTGTTATGTTATGCATAACTTAAAGTATTGTAGACTGATCATCTATAGTACTTGATATTTTTGGGTTATCAATTTAATATTGGTAACTCTAGTGGAAGTTCAATAGTCCTTAGTGACTACTCAGTATAAATTGTTTATCCAGTTGGATACATTGATAGTTGTTGAATTCATATATTTCTGTTGATTTATATTGAATTATCATTCTTATTCCATGAATTGTTGATATTCACTGTTCATGAGATTATTCTAAAACTCTTAACTATCTTAGAGATGATACTTCGATATTTCAAACTCGTGTTATAAAACTCTTTACCCTTGTTGTATATTACTTGCTGGGCAATTTGTGCTCATCCTTGCTTATTTAAAACATTTCAGTTAAGGATGAACAGGGCGATGTCTCTGGAATAGACAAAGGCAATGGCAAAGCTACCGACTAGCTTGTTCCTTTTATGTTTAAGACTATTATGATGTACTAAGACTATGTTTAAACTTAAGTAGAATTATGTAATATGTGATGCCCCCAAAATAGGTATATAACACCCATTCTGAGTCGCCAAATACATGGTACAGAAACAACTACAACTTTATTAATACAATTATCGTGCAAAATACGACAACACATAAACTGTGAGTTTAAATACAAATATTGTCATCTCGACAATATTCACACCCAAATAAGTCCTCATTACAATTATTGATACACTATTTTACAAAACAGTGAGGACTTCAAAAACAACTTCCTAGAACCTTCGTTCCATACCCCGACTAGTACTCGCTACATTCTCGCCTCCTCGAAAAGACAATACTTCTGATTGGAATACTGGATATAGTGCTGAAGGAAACTTGCACCGTATAGCAACACTCAAAGTACCAAAATACTCACAAGAATACACTCGATAATATAGAGAGAGAAATCTTTAGTTTCTCGTGTGATTTTCAATTCTAACCTAAGCACCCTATTTATAGGAAAATGCTTAGAACACCAAAGCAGAAAATTTAATAAAATATTAATATATATATATTTTTCATGTCCACCTTAGACAACTGATCTCAGCTCATTTTCCATGCTAGTGAGGCCCACCAACTTGTTAAAAACATTTTTCTCTTAAAAAATAACTAAAACTTCAAAAATCAATTATTCCGGAACTTTAGATCTTCAATAATTCATAATAAATAGCCCTTTTTCAGAAAAATTTGAATATTGTGTCCATGCCATAGGAAATTCAATTCTCTACAACTTTGTAGTTTTAAGTTTTTTCAAATTCCAAACAGAAATTAACCGAAATCCACATACGGACGATTTTACAGGCTATAATCAAATTTCAGTCAAGAAATGGGCCCACAAACATGTTTATCATGTTTTAAACAATTTTTGTAACAAAAATACTCTTCCTCCTCATTTATTCATATATCACACATTCATTGTAAAATATCACCATTATTATATTATTATAATATAATAATATATTTAAATGAATTATTTTATCAGAAAAGATAAAATATCAATTTTTTAACAATTGTCACTTTAAAATTTTGTCCATCTATATCCACATAAAATGAATATTTTCCTTATCATATAAATCAATAATTAATTATTCACAAATAATATTATAGAATCACAACATCGACAACCGTGTAGTTCTCGGGAAAGAGGGGCTTTCAATAAAGATTTCTCCTTACTGGCGCGCAATTATGTGACCAAACCCCTCCTTAGACAGAACTTTCTAGACATTGCCAATAGTGCTATCAAATAATATTATTCAAATAATATGAATTATTGATTTGATAAAGGAAAACATTGTGCAGTGACAATTATTGAAACAACAATAATATAAAATATCAACGTAGCAATTATTAAATCAATAAAATAAAATATTGAATAAGTAATTACCGTAACAATTATTAAGTTGTGCCTTCACGTAAGAATCAATAATTGGTGCAACATCGTATGCTATCGTGTTTTAACCCAAAGAGTATTTCAACAAGATTAATTCAGTAATAACTACGCCGCTATTTATAAACAACTTATACTTGCTGCTTTCTTCATTCAATCGTTTTTGTTATGGGGCCCACACAAGGTTCTTGTGGTTGCATTTAATATTCCCTAAAAAGCAAGAATATTCCACGACCAAACGAATATTCCCCGACAACAATGAATATTTTATAACCACTTGCGTATTTAAAATATTTGTGCATTTTGACCCATAACTAACCACATTAATCAAATCAACCCTTACTATTTCAAAATAGTAAATAGAGGAAATTCAATTTCATTTATAATAAGTTGGGGTCTTACATAATATATCTTTATTCGATACTATTACGTAATCTAATAAAGTACTGTAGGTTGCGAGACTTGGGGGAATAATTATAATTAATCATTGTATATTATTCTGAATTATATTTTCAATTGTGAATGTATGATTTTAGTTATGATGGTGTTACCATGAGAACGTGATGAACCGAATTCGAGTGACCAAGTGGAGGTCCGAATTTGGGGGCGTCACAGGTTGGTATCAGAGCCATATTTATAAACCTTAGGAGCTAGTGTCCTTAGATTATAACTCGGGAGAACTTAGAAGTTAAGAAGGAGATACAACTCTGGTAGAGTTTTCCTTAGGGGCGTCACAGGTTGGTATAAGAGCCATATTTTATTTCTTCTACTTGCGCTCAACGTTTAAATTTAACTACGAAGAAATTAGACTTTGACTTATCTGTTGAAACTTCATTGGGAGAAACCTTCATTACATTTTATAAGTCTTGTTTGATTCAAGTTGGCACCCTCACATTACCTGTCGATCTTATCTCTTTGAAAATACTTTCATTTTATGTAATTTTAGGGATTGATTAGTTAACTACTCATCATGCTAAAATTGATTATTTTCATATGGTTGTTAGCTTTCATATAATTCAAGTAACCAAACCACTAAATTCAATCACTATCATATCAAGCCATAAAGCCATTCATTTATTGAAAAACAGATGTTAAGCTTTCTTAGCCCATGTCATAGATTTAAACAAAAATACGTTAGATTTGAATGATATTTCTATTGTTAATAAATTTCCTGACGTATTCCCTGAAGAACTTCCTGGCCTACCCCCGGAGAGTGAAATCAAGTTTTGTATTGATCTTAAACTCAGTACAAAACCCATTTCTAAAGCCCCATATTGAATGGCTCCTATTGAACTTCACGAGTTAAAAACCTAATTGTAAGAATTATTAGACATCGGTTTCATTCGTCCTAGTACGTCTCCTTGAGGTGCTCCTATTCTATTTGTAAAGAAGAAAGATGGAAGTATTCGACTTTGTATTAACTATCGGGAGTTGAATCATGTCATCATCAAAAATAGGTACCCGTTACCCCGAATTGATGACTTGTTGACCATGTGCAAGGTGTTAAATTCTTTTCTAAGATCGATCTTCATTCCGGATATCATCAGTTAAAAGTTAAAACTGATGACATTCCAAAGACTGCTTTCAAAACTCGGTACGGGCATTACGAATTCCTAGTCATGTCTTTTGCATTTACTAATGCTCCTGCGACCTTCATAGATATGATGAACTAAGTATTCAAGGAATATTTAGATCATTTTTATTGTTTTCTTTATTGATGACATCCTCATATACTCCAAAAGCCGTGAAGATCATGAGCAACACTTAAGGCTAATAATCCAAAAGCTTTGTGAAAATAAGCTATATGCCAAGTTGAAGAAATGCGAGTTCTGGCTAGAGGAAGTAGCATTCCTTGGGAACGTGATATCAAATTATGGAATATCTGTTAACCCGATAAAGATTAAAGCAATTCAAAGCTGAGAGCAAACTAAATTAGTTATCGAAGTACGTAGCTTTCTGGGCTTAGCTGGTTATTATCGAAGATTCATGGAAGGATTTTCTCAAATCTCTACTCCATTAACTCAGCTGACTCGAAGAGATACAAAATTCGGTTGGAGCGAGGAATGTGAAAAGAGTTTTCAAGAACTCAAGAGGAGACTCATTTCAACACATGTTCTGACAATACCATCTGGTTCGGAGGGATATGTCATCTATAGTAATGCTTTAGACAGAGGTTTAGGATGTGTTCTCATGCAACATGGGAAATTCATAGCCTATGCCTCACGACAACTCAAAAAATATGAGAGGAATTATCCTACTCATGATCTAGAGTTGGCAATAGTCATTTTTAAGCTTCAAATCTAGAGGCATTACCTGTATAGAGAGAAGGTGGAGATCTATAGAGATCATAAAAGCCTCAAATATTTCTTCACCCAAAAGGAACTCAACATGCGACAACGACGTTGGCTCAAGCTATTGAAAGATTACGATCATACCATTCAATACCATCCTGGAATGCGAACATATTAGCTGACGCATTGAGTAGAAGATCTTATGCGGGTACGAGTGTAATATTGTCAACGCAAAGACCCATTTTGTATGACTTACAAAGGATGGAGATAGAGTTAAAGACTCTAGGGACCCACGTGATGATGTCAAATATACGAGTATACACGACTTTAATCGATAAAGTTAAAGTTGCTCAAGCTACAGACCTGGAGCTGATGCGTATGAAGAAGAAAGTGCAAGAAGGTGCTATTCCGAAAGCAAGAATTGATGAAGAAGGAATACTTTGAGTCAACTTTAGGCTTTGTGTTCCTAACGACCCTGATTTGAAGTATAAAATCCTAATGGAGGCACACAACACACCGTTTGTAATCCATCTTAGGAGTACCAAAATGTATCATGATCTTTGGCATACATTTTGGTGGAGCAATATGAAGAGAAAGATAGCGGAGTTTATCTCAAGGTATTTAACTTGTCAACGAGTCAAAGTGGAGCAACAAGTGCCAAAAGATCTATTGCAACTACTTGAAATTCTAGAATGGAACTAGGAGCACATTACCATGAATTTCATTACTGGTCTTCCCAAGGTTTCTCAAGGCATAGATGCAATTTGGGTCATTATTGATAGATTAACCAAGTCTGGTCATTTCTTACCTATACGAGAAAATTATTCACTTGAACGTCTTGCTCGTATATACATAAATGAGATTGTAAGACTGCATGGTATGCCAGTATCCATAGTTTCTGATCGAGACCCAAGATTCAGTTCATAATTTTGGGTCAGTTTACAGAAAGCTATAGGCACTAATTTAGGATTCAGTTCTGCATATCATTCTTAGATGAACGGACAATCAGAGAGGACTATTTAAATTCTTGAAGATCTATTAAGACTTTGTGTCCTAGACTTCAAAGAAAGTTGGGATAAGTACTTGCCATTGGTGGAATTCTCTTACAACAATAGTTATCAAGTAAGTATAGGCATGGCTCCATTCGAGGCGTTGTATGGACGCAAGTGTTGTTATCTAGTATGATGGGATGAGTTGGGGTGAAGCAACGTTGTTGGGACCAAAATAGGTACGCATGACAACAGAAAAGATTCAAATGATCTGGCAACGTATAAAAACCTCACAAGATAGACAAAAGAGTTGTGTTGATCTTCATCGAAGGGGCGTGGAGTTCAATGTTGGAGATCATGTGTTGTTACGTATTGCTCCATGGAAGGGAGTTACGAGATTTGGAAAGAGAGGAAAGCTCAATCCTCGATTCATTGGCCCATTTGAAATTCTCGATCGAGTAAGAACTGAGGCCTATAGACTCGCCTTACCGCCAAGTATGTCTCGTCTTCATAACGTTTTTCATATATCTATGTTACGTAAATATGTGGAAGACCCAAACCACATTATTGAATTAGAACCAGACGAGATAGCGGAAGATTTAACGTATGAAGAGGTACCTGTTAAAATCTTGGATAAGAAGGAACATATTCTGTAATAACCCCAAAATTCATACACTTTAATTCTCGACTTCGGTCGTTAACAATACATTCAACCTCTAATTTTACATCATTAAACGATAATACAACCATTGAAATTTGCGGAATAATTAAAATTTTCTATTACAAACTATTCTCGTTTCCAGAACTTTCAACCTTTATATCTAAATATCTCAGAATCATTGTAATACTACATTAGTTTACATCACAAAATGATATTACAATTCAACATTAATACATTATTCAGAACCTTAAACATGGTTCAAATAATAATAACACAACCAAAGTGTATAAATCTTCAAGTATCACATCTGATTTATGTCTTTCAAGTAACACATAACTTTACCTTGAATCTTGAACCTGCAAAAGTGGTTATTTGCAAGGTTGAGCTCAACAGCCCAACAAAATCTAAGAGTTTTCATGCATCACATAGCACATAATAACATGCTCAACATATAACATACATGCTACAGTTCATATAACAAGTATAAAGATTGAGTCCTTACTCAATCAGCATGCTTTAATCAATCAACATAGTCATAAATTGACTTTAACATTTCATACTTTCAACATATATATAACACATCATGCTCTTTGCAATACAGATTTAAAACAGTTAATCATCAAGTTCACATAGCAAATAGGAACTGAAAGACTTACCTTGATCGTTGTTTACCAATAATAGTTTAACAGCTTACAGTTATCTGTACTTCACGTGTCCTACACAATTATATAATCATTCACATCAACTATTAGTCACATAGCAACTCATAGTAGTTGTAATATAAACTTTAATCTACATCCTATAACTCTTCCTATTAATCAATACACAATGTTCAATTTGATTGTGTTAACTTTAGACTTAACTCACTATATTCTTCTTAGTCTAACTCGAAGTTCATTCAAGTGCTTAAGTCTTGGTAGGACTACTTATTGGTTTTATATTAAATCTATTCCATATCTTATAATATTCATTTCAATTGAATTGAAACACTTTTTAAGTTCATTAACACTTGGCACAGTGTTTCGACGTTCATTTGTCATAAGCCCAATTCGTCTCTCTTGTGTGTGCTTAGTATGCTTATACAACTTATCTAATACATCATTTATTAATGTTAAGCATCATTATACTTACTAATATTCATGTTTTATAACTTAGGACAACATCTTTTATCGTCAAGAACACTACATTTGCATATGTGCATTCCCGACACCCTCCGATTGCCTCCTAATACATATCAGTCCCACAAATAACCATTTTGACCCCTGTTTCCTACCTCAAATTGAAAAACTTAAAGAACGAAAGTTATAGGTCTATTCTTCCGCGTTTCGAATCATCTTGAATCACCTCAATTGAAGTTCGTATGAAAATATTATGGCCGTTTTACTACAGGAGGTCAAAACTATCCGACTCAGATTATTATTCCTATTTGGCACAAGCAACTAAGAACTAAGTCGATAAAATTGGCGCCGCAATAAATGAAAATTGGCGTTAGTGGGCGATGATTTGAGCTGAAAATGATGGAGTTCTAGGTCATGGGGCTCGATTTTTTACCGAGGCTACTAAACTTATGTAAACCGCATTAACGAAGAATGTAACATACAACAATTTTAATAGCTTTAATGGCTTCTAAAGAATTTAAATTAACATATATAATTTATGTAAATCATCAACAAGCATACATATATTAATTTAGCACAACTTAAACAATAATTTTAGAGAAGTTAATTCCTTAAAACACTGTTTTTAAACCAACAAAACTCCATTTCAAAAATTTCTTGACACAATGAACACTGTAGTCATAATTATAACCCAAATTGATTTATTCTAACTATGTTATCTTTGTTTCTTACCAAGTTAATATATTCAAAGTTCAATTTATCTATTAGCATACAATCATATATATTTTCATACCTATATTCACCATGTTCATACATATATGTTCACTGAAAGAAACCAATTCTTTCTTGCAGACGTAGTTATCATGCAATTCTGTATCTAACACTAGTTCTAATCCTCATAACCACATACAATCATTATAATTTAATTGTATAGCAGCAATTACAGAAATTTGGAATTCACAGCAAGTATAAAACTCGTGAACATAGATGCTAAAACTCGCGTCGTTAAAACACACACACACACATACACACACACACACACATATATATATACACATATAATAAGGTTATAATCATACCTTTTGTTGCTTAAGAAATCCCTGCTAATTGCAGATAATTCCCTCACCAGTCTTTCTCAAACTCTTACAAGTCTCTCTCAAAACTCTCTGTAACATTCTGAGAACTCTTTTCTTCTTTTATTTTGTTAGTTATCAGTAAGCCAATACTCTATACGTAAAACAAAATAAAACCAACGCACGCCCATTTAAAAAAAAACCGACGCCTACTAATTACCTCTATTCAATTTATCAGTTACCAAATTAATATATATTTTATTTATTTAATTTATATTATTATAGTTCAAAAATCAAAAGAAATCCAAAAGCCATAAGGCTCCGTTTGGCAAAACTCTTTTAAAATTAAACACTTAATATTTTTAAGCCTTGTTTGGGAAACTAAATTAAAGTCATTTACTTTATTTTAATAACTCCTTTATAATATAGTTATTTGTCATACTTAATTCTAATAACAATTTATTGAATAAATCATTTAATCATTGTAAACTCTCTAACTTAATTATTAAATTAAATTAGAATATTATCTCATAACAATTAATTTCCTTAACCCATTAATTATTTATTAAACAAATAATTAACCAAATCAACTCAAATCAAATTAAACAAATATTTATTCAACAACAAACAAATATTTATTCAACAATAAACACATCCATTAAATATTTATATAATTCAATAAATATTTATAATTACAATTAAAATTCTGGATTGTTACATTAATCACATCGTAATAAGAATTTTAATTATTAAATTCTTATTTTAATAACTTATGAAAATTCGGGTTGTCACATCCTTCCCTCCTTATAAGGATTCCGTCCTCGGAATCAAAGAAACCTCATTTACTCGATTTTCACCAAGTCTTTTTTTTCAAAAATTTATCGTTGAATATCTTCAACACATTACCTTAATATAGATTTTATATTTCCTACTACATTCATTACTTCAACAAATTCTAGGTTTTATTTCATAACTTTCACTTGAACTCAATTATATTTGGAGTATTATATACTCTTTAACCCATTTATTTCCTTTGCTAAGGATCGTTATCATAAACACTCGGGATATTATATTCACCCATTCTTCTAAGAATTTTGTCCTCGAAATTTTATCTATTAATCTTTATTCATTCAATCTATCAAAATAGATTTTACGTTAATACTTTATTCATTCATTGGGTTCTACAACCAAATTCTTTCTCTAAGGATCTTTCTAAGATCATCATATTCCTCACCTCTTCCTCTTCTAAGAGTTTCACATTACTCTTCTTTCTGGAGTTTCAATTCTTTCTTGAAATTATTATGTTTTGCTTAATTTTCTCATCCTTTCCACTTTCACCTTTCAGAATAATAACAATCTTCCACAATTGCTCAATAATTGGGAAACGATATGAATAACAGGAATTTAAAAGATTCTAAATCATGTTGAGGGTCATAAGACCTTGAACTACGTCCACGGTTATAAGTACTTTTTCAACTTAAACCTTAACAATAATTAGACTATAGGGACTCCCGTACTTAGGGTGTTAAGACCTTCATACGATGTATTGTGCACAAATATCTAAACGCATCACAGAATCTATGTCCACTTGTTACAAGTAATCTTTCAACTTTAACCTTAATAAGTAACATCGTAGGGACCCCGCATTTAGGGTGATCAATTTCTTCGCATTTATGTATTGTGCATAAACATCTAAACGCCTCGCGTAATCCCTATAAAAGGGTTGTTCATCTCAAAGATTTCAACATCCGAATCCGCTAAAAATAACTTGGTTTGGCAAAACTTCTCAAGAAACGCTTGAATTTCATAAACATCTTTCAATAATCGTCTAATCAATCAAATAGCATAGACTTCTACAACAATTGGACATCAATCAAATATATACATATATATATATATATATATTCTAATATCTTAAAGAAATCTCAAAAATCTTTTTATATATCATGATTATGACGTTGTCATACTACATCTTACCATAGTAATCGACGATCATATGATCACATCCAATACCAGTTCCATTGCATTGATGACTCCATCGCTTATCATATCATATATTTATACATATGATATAGTTAAAATATATTTTGAAAATTTAAAAATCATTTTTTTTATCTAGCCAAAACAACAGCATAGATACGCGAATAATAGTACTATTTTAAAAAATTCTTTGGTTCACTAGTGTGATCCAATATTTTTCAAAAATCAAAAGTACAACCATCGGCATGAAGTCAATAAATCTCAAAAGTCTAGCATATCTAGTAGATTTAGAATATCCAGGTATCCATCAACTTCAATCTTTACTTCATTACTTCATTACTTAACCATTCTATCAATCATCAACTTCATCAATGCTCTCTATACTATAACCGTTTTCTACCCAAAATAGTTCATCAAACTTACCACACATTAGAAGTTCAGGAACTTATCCTAGTCATACCATAGGCGTCCATTCGCTGAGGGGTTCAAAACATACCATATTATTATGAGTCATGAACTTACCATATGCATTAGTTTTAAGAATCGCACCTAATCCTAATAATATCTGACAAATCTTAATAGTTTCTAACTATCAAATATACACATGAGAAAAGAATCACCTTTTCACCACACATACATTGATAGCGTGACACCGACATTCCAATTATTATCAATGTAATAAACTGAGTACAAGCACAAAACCCTCGCCCATACAAAGTTTTGTACAACTCAGCCATCACATGAGTCCTCAATTGAAATCCCACCTAACTCTATCTTACTCTTAATAACTTACCCTTAACTTGCTCAATACGAATTCCTCGTATCACATTATCTATAACTCCTCGTGAGTTTATCTTGTACTATATCATAGTACATTATCTTCACAGCATCAAGCTATAATTATTCAAACATTACAGACCATCTTCCTTTTATAACTTAAACAAATCACGTCGTGATCTTATTCTATAATCATCTCCCTTAAAATTCTTTTCTTAACTCGTGATTATTTTGTTTTACGATCATCTTTATTTCCTTTTTCATCATTTAAGATTTCGTTTATGCTTTTAATCTTCCAGATTTTGTGTATTCATCATAATTCGTTATCTTGGCTATTGAAGTTAGGTAACTCCTAGTTCTTATCTTTATATCTCTTCAAGAATCTTCTTTGAATTCTCTTATTTATAAAACAATTCTTCCTTTAAGTATTTCTAACTTCGTTTACATTGCTCAACATTTCATTCCAGTTCCACATTTTCATCATACGTATCCACTTTCTATACTTGGTACACATCGAGCCTCTAACAGTTTCAATATGGTACGCTGAGTTGTTTCCCACAAACAACCAACAAACTAGGTTTTGAGTTGCTAGTTCGTATATACCTCCGCTCTATGAAGGAATCGTTTAGCCCAGATACCATACATCAACTATTAAAGAGTACAATTGTATCATACTTAAATATAACTTTTTATTCTTAACTTCTTTATCATTCTTTTCTTATAGACATTGTCTATTTATTATCACCTTACATCCTTATTATTTGAGTTAGGTAACCCCACTTTCATATTCCTTATAACTCTGCGAGATTCTTCTTTGAATTCTCTCATACATGTTTTAATCCCTTCTTTATATATTTCTTAAATTACTTCTTATTCTTCAAACTCTATTTGAGCTTATTCGTTCATTTTCTTAACCTCTCTTCTCTAAGGTTATAGCCTAAGGTACTCTTACCTAAGGTTTCTAACCTATCAGCTTTGATACCAACTGTAACGACCCCAAAATTCATACACTTTAATTCTCGACTTTGGTCGTTAACAATACATTCAACCTCTAATTTTACATCATTAAACGATAATACAACCATTGAAATTTACGGAATAATTAAAATTTTCTATTACAAACTATTCTCGTTTCCAGAACTTTCAACCTTTACATCTAAATATCTCAGAATCATTGTAATACTACTAGAGTTTACATCGCAAAATGATATTACAATTCAACATTAATAAATTATTCAGAACCTTAAACATGGTTCAAATAATAATAACACAACCAAAGTATATAAATCTTCAAGTATCACATCTGATTTATGTCTTTCAAGTAACACATAACTTTACCTTGAATCTTGAACCTACAAAAGTGGTTATTTGCAAGGTTGAGCTCGACAGCCCAGCAAAATCTAATAGTTTTCATGCATCACATAGCACATAATAACATGCTCAACATATAACATGCATATTACAGTTCATATAACAAGTATAAAGATTGAGTCCTTACTCAATGAGCACGTTTTAATCAATCAACATAGTCATAAATTGACTTTAATATTTCATACTTTCAACATATATATAACACATCATGCTCTTTGCAATAAAGATTTAAAATAGTTAATCATCAAGTTCACATAGCAAATAGGAACTGAAAGACTTGCCTTGATCGTTGTTTACCAATAACAGTTTAACAGCTTATAGTTATCTGTACTTCACGTGCCCTACACAATTATATAATCATTCACATCAACTATTAGTCACATAGCAATGCATAGTAGTTGTAATTTAAACTTTAATCTACATCCTATAACTCTTCCTATTAATCAATACATAATATTCAATTTGATTGTGTTAACTTTAGACTTAACTCACAATATTCTTCTTAGTCAAACTCGAAGTTCATTCAAGTGCTTAAGTCTTGTTAGGACTACTTATTGTTTTTATATTAAATCTATTCCATATCTTATAATATTCATTTCAATTGAATTGAAACACTTTCTAAGTTCATTTACACTTGGCACGGTGTTTCGATGTTCATTCGTCACACGCCCGATTCGTCTCTCTTATGTGTGCCTAGTATGCTTATACAACTTATCTAATACATCATTTATTAATGTTAAGCATCATTATATTTACTAATATTCATGTTTTATAACTTAGGGCAACATCTTTTATCGTCAGGACCACTACATTTGCATATGTGCATTCCCGACGCCCTCCGATTGCCTCCTAATACATATCAGTCCCACAAATAACCATTTTGACCCCTGTTCCCAACCTTAAATCTAAACACTTACAGAATGAAAGTTGTAAGTCTATTCGTCCTCGTTCTGGATCATCGTGAATCACCTCAATCGGAGTTTGTATGAAAACGTTATGGTCGTTTTACTACAGGAGATCAAAACTATCCGACCCGGACTACTATTCGGACGCCGCGGTGCGAGAACTAATTCAGTAGTGGCCAAGAACAGCTAAAATTGACCCTCGTGGCCGATTTCACTACCGCAGGTATGGACTTCTGGGCTGGGAGGCTCGATTTTTTGGCTGCCGAGGCGGCAAACTTATAAAACCTTTTACGAAGAAGTAACACAACAATTTTAACGGTTTAATGGCTTCTAAAGCAAACTAAATTAACATATATAATTTATGTAAATCATTAACAAGCATACATATACTAATTTAACACAACTTAAACAATAATTTTAGAGAAGTTAAATACTTGAAACACTAGTTTTTTAAACCAACAAAACTCCATTTTTGATATTTCTTGACACAGTGAGCACTGTAGTCATAATTATAACCCAAATTGATTTATTCTAACTATGTTGTCTTCGTTTCTTACCAAGTTAATATATTCAAAGTTCAATTTATCTATTAACATACAATCATATATATTTTCATACCTATATTCACCATGTTCATACATATATGTTCACTGAAAGAAACCAATTCTTTCTTGCAGACGTAGTTATCATGCAATTCTTTATCTAACACTAGTTCTAATCCTCATAACCACATACAATCATTATAATTTAATTGTATATAAAGAATTACGTAAATTTGGAATTCACAGCAAGTATAAAACTCGTGAACATAGACGCTAAAACTCACGTCGTTAAAACACACACACACACACAGACACACACACACACATATATAATAATAATAATAATAATAATAATAATAATAATAATAATAATAATAATAATAATAATAATAATAATAAGGTTATAATCATACATTTTGTTGCTTAAGAAATCCCTGCTAATTGCAGACAATTCTATCACCGGTCTTTCTCAAACTCTGACAAGTCTCTCTCAAAACTCTCTGTAACCTTCTGAGAACTCTTTTCTTCTTTTCTTTTGTTAGTTATCAGTAAGCCAATACTCTATACGTAAAAACAAAATAAAACCAATGTACGCCCATTTAAAAAAAATCGACGCCTACTAATTACCCCTATTTAATTTATCAGTTACCAAATTAATATATATATTTTATTTATTTAATTTATATTATTATAATTCAAAATTCAAAAGAAATCTAAAAGCCATAAGGCTTCGTTTGGTAAAATTCTTTTAAAATTAAACACTTAATATTTTTAAGCCTTGTTTGGGAAACTAAATTAAAGTCCTTTACTTTATTTTAATAACTCCTTTATAATATAGTTATTTGTCATACTTAATTCTAATAACAATTTATTGAATAAATCATTTAATCATTATAAATTCTCTAACTTAATTATTAAATTAAATTAGAATATTATCTCATAACTATTAATTTCCTTAACCCATTAATTATTTATTAAACAAATAATTAACCAAATCAACTCAAATCAAATTAAACAAATATTATTCAACAATAAACACATCTATTAAATATTTATATAATTCAATAAATATTTATAATTACAATTAAAATCTATATTCACATCGTAATAAGAATTTTAATTATTAAATTCTTATTTTAATAACTTATGAAAATTCGGGTTGTCACATATTCTACGCTCCAAGGTTATACCTCAAGTTAAATATTTGTGGAGAAACCACGATGTTGAGGAAATGACTTGGGAGTTAGAATCTAAAATAAAATCAAGGTATCCTCACCACTTCGACATACCAGGTACGTACACCAATTTCGAGGACAAAATTTCATAAGAAGGGGAGGTTATAAGACCCCAACTTTTATGAATAATGTGACACCCCCAAAATAGGTCCACACGACCCATTCTGAGTCGCCAGATATCACATTATGGAAATCAAATACAAACTTCATTTATACAACTGTTGAACTGTCGTGTAGAATACGACAACACATAAGTTGTGTGTTTTAATACAATATTGTCTCGTAGACAGTATCCAAACTCAAATTATTACAATGCCATATAAAATATAGCAGCAATTATTTTAAGACCCCAAAGAAGAACGAGAAGATTACTATCATGTTCATTCTAATGAGGTGCACTTTTGACACTTTCAAAGTCGAGTTCTCATCACCCTATTGTTGTTCACCAAAATCATTTATTAAGTTACGTATAAAATATGACACACACATCTTAGGACCTCAATAAAATTATATATTGCATGTCATGCCGTTTTATAATGTATTGAGAAACTTCGATAGTCTCGAACCATCACATTATTCCCCTGTTATCCCCGCTCGACCCAGCTACACTCATATTACTTGAAAGGAATTATGAAGTAAAAGGGTGAGCTCAACTAGCCCAGTAAAGAATATCATGACTAAAAATAATTAAATTATCAATAGCCTTCGTCAGTAATAAATCAGGGATTTAGAACATATGGTAGATGAAAAAACTTTTCAACCATAGTAGCAGCGGAACGAGCAATCCATTAGAAGAGTCAAATAGACCATAAAGTCTATTATCTTCTCCATGTTAAAAGTCCACCAACCATGTTTTACACCTGTAACATCAATCAATAGTTCTTGTCCACAATTATTCATAATTATAATTGTGATTTTAAATTTCTCTTCGCACCAAGGACGAAGATAATTTTCATCACATGTCTTTACCTGAAACATCAAAGATAATGATTATACCAAATCACAGTTCCTATTCATAATCATACTAATAAATTCATCTTTGCACTAAGGGCCAAAGATATTCATTAATAGTTCATCTTCGCACTACAGGCCAAAGACATGCAACTGTATTTTTAGAAGAGTCAAGTAGATCATTATATCTACTATCTTCTATGAATTAAAAGTTTATTATTAATATTTTATCGCTGAGACTCAGCTTAATAAATAATCCACATCATCGAATCATCCTTGCACTACGGCTAAGGATATTCATTAGTATCACGACCACGAATTATCCATGTCCTACGGGCTAAGGATATTCATGTTTTCACCAATGGTCATGATTATACCAAATAATCCCTGGTTATAATCATACCAACAACTGTCCATCAATGCACTACGGGACAATGAGGACTTTTACCACATCATTTGTAACATTACGGGTCATGATCGTATCGAATAATCCCTGGTCATAATCATACCAATCAACAGTTCATCTTTGCACCCTTGGCCGAAGATGACTTTCATCACAGTATAAGAATGAGGATGATGACAATGATATAAGCATTAATCAAACGAAATCAAAGATAATTATTAAAGACTTTAAATTTATCCAAAGTTTAATAATGTCCAAATTGTCAACATGATACTACTTGTGGAGTAAAATTCAAGAATAATATACATGTATCAAACAGAATTTGGACAGAAAAGAAATAATTTTTTTTGTGAATAGTACCCCGTGAATAGTACCCTGTGAATAGTACCCCGGCATAAAAAGTACCCCGGCATAAAAAGTACCCCAAATACCCAAGTGAATAACATTTAAGTGAATAGTAATCGGTTGAATAGTAACCCATGAATAGTAACTCGTGAATAGTACCCCGGCATGAAAAGTGCTCCAAATACTTGAGTGAATAATATTATAGTGAATAGTAACTAGGTGAATAGTAACCCGTGAATAGTACCCCGGGTAAAAATATTGATATTTAATAAGAAAGTTCAGATCAATATTCCAATAAAACGATACTGGATAAAGCGCAAAACTCAAGGATATTCCACTAATTTCAAGGATTATCGAAGCAATACTTACCATAGTAAGTTTATATTTAAGAATATGAAAAGAATAACATACTTAAATCGCGAATGGATTTTCACCGTCATACGAGACGTAAATCGTGTAGACAAAGTTATTCGAGCATATTAAAGGAGGAATACGAAAAATAGTATTCCTTATAAATACGAAAGAAATAATACCCCTTACCAAACAAAAATAACATCCCTTACCAAACGAAAATTACATCCCTTACCAAACGAAAATAACATCCCTTATCAAACGAAAATAACATCCCCTACCAAACGAAAATAACATCCCTTATCTTAGTAGAAGACTAGATACTACAATAGTGAAGTAGTAAAATACTCTTCTTCTTTCTCTATATAGTTTCTTTCTCTATAGCTTCTCTTGTTAGTCTTAGTGAATTGGTGAGAATGAAAGAAGAATTAAGCTTCTATTTATAGGAGAAATGACTAAATAGTAACTAATTCACGAATGGTCTAGATTGATTTACTATTAGAACGGACGGTCCATAATGATTACTATTAAAACCATAACCGACGGTCCAGATTGATTTAGTTTTAAAAACACCATCGACGGTCGAGATTAATTTACTTTTAAAACCACCACCGACGGTCCAGATTGATTTACTTTTAAAACCACCACCAACGGTCCAGATTGATTTACTATTAAAACCACCATCAATGGTCCAGATTAATTTACTATTAAAACCACCATCAATGGTCCAGATTAATTTACTATTAAAACCACCATTAATGGTCCAGATTAATTTACTTATTACACTTTAGTACCCTAAAGTTTTCCAAGTTTGCATTATTCCCCTTTAACTTTTGGAATTCACTTATCCTTACTAAATACATTTTTAATATTTCAATAATTATTCATCATTAATATTATAACTTATATTATTGACAACCGGATCATTCCCAGGTAAGATGGGGCTTTCCGATAAGGATTTCTCCCTATTGGCGCGTAATTAGGTGACCAAACCCCTTTCCTCGACAGAACTTTCTAGACATCGTCAATAATGCAAATAATAATATGAATAACATTGTTATCTCAATTATCGATTTAATAATATAAAATATTATACAGATGATACTGTGACAATAATTGAATCAAATAACGTGAGATACTATGCAACAATTACTGTAGCAATAATTGAGTATACTGAGTGGATTCTTACGTAAGCATTAATAATCAATACCGTGTGCTACTATGCAACCTCACGTATTACAATATTTTTACCATCGGGTATCTCAACAGTTTAACTGTGATGCCCCCAAAATAGGTATACGTCACCCATTTTGAGTCGCAAATACATGGTATAAAATTCAAATACAACTTAATAATACAACTGTCGTGTAAAATACGACAAAACTTAAACTGAGTGTTTTAATACGAATATTGTCTTCTAGACAGTATTCAAACTCAAATGAAGTCCTCATTACATTTATTATCACATTATTTCATAAAATAGTGAGGACTACTAATGCAAACATATCTGATTGTCACTCGCTCCCGCATTAGTCCGGCTATATTCTCATTTCCTGAAGAGAACAATGAAAGCAAAGGGTGAGCTCAACTAGCCCAGTAAGAAATATTATGACCAAGATAATACAGAATAAATTATCGTTAGCCTTCAACAGTGTTAAACTAATAAAATACAATATACATCAAGTTTAACTGCAGCGAAACAAGTAATATATTAGAAGAGTCAAGTAAAACATGAAATCTACTATCTTCTATGATTTAAAAAGTTTATCAATTGATTTATCGCTGAGACTCAGCTTAATAAATAATCCACATCATCGAATCACCCCTGCACTACGACCAAGGATATTCATTAGTATCACGACCACAAATTATCCATGTACTACGGGCCAAGGATATTCGTGTTTTCATCAATGGTCATGATCATGCCAACAACTGTCTATCATTGCACTACGGGCCAATGAGGACTTTTACCACATCATTTGTAACATTACGGTCATGATTATACCGAATAATCCCGGGTCATAATCATACCAACTCCATCTATGCACTACAGGCCATAGATAACTTTCAACATAATATAACCATGAGGATGATGACAATGATATAAGAATTCAATTAAAAGAAAGAAAAGGATAGATTTTTAAAGATTTATAATTTAATTTATCCAGAATTCAATAATGTTAAAATTGTCAACATGATACTGCTTTGTGGAGTAAAATTCAAGAATAATATTGTACTAAAAATGATTTGGACCGAAAACGAATTAATTTTTATCATGAATAGTACCCCAGGCGAATAGTACCCTGTGAATAGTACTTTGTGAATAGTAACCCGTGAATAGTGCTCCAGCATGAAAAAGTTAAAACTTATCAAGAATGCTCAGAATAATATTTCCATGAAAAGATATTGGATGAAACGCAAATTTTAAGGATATTCTACTAATTTCATGGAGTATAGAAGCCAAAACTTTAACCAAATGAGTATAGAATTCGAAATCTGAAATGAAATAATATTACTTACGCACTACAGAGTATGGTGTAGACACTCAAAATTTTCTTCACACCTGTTACTAATATTGGAGGAGGGCAGATTCGACTTTCAGAGATAACCCTGAAAGATAGCTCACATCTATTTCGGATACCACCGGAAGTTCAGTATCAAACCCGGAACACACACCGGGAGTATCAATTCCAACCTCAGAGATAACCCCGAGTTTTGTCCTTGGAGATAACCCCAAGGAATGTTGTTGTAGTTCCGGCGATAACCCCGAAAATGCTTGTTTCAAATGCAATCAGCTTCAATCTCAGACCTCGTGCCGAGGCACTCATTCTAAAGACCCGGAGCTAAAATCGGGAAGACAGACACACTTACAGATGACCCTGCGGAATTCAAACACTTGCAGCAGTCCAATCTCAGATGTAACCCTGAGCAACGTCTGCTATCAGCCCAAACCGGAGATAACCCCAGTGAGTTGTAAATTCGTCATCTTGCCACCCCAACCCCAACGCGCCATCTCAACATTTTATACATACATTTTTATATACAATGTCCCGCAAGAGCCAAGGAGTTCCAATCCTGAGTGACTATTATGTGTGACAGCACACTGGATAGAATTTGAAGCTTGAAGACCGTGGGCATGGTCCCCTCTTCCTGACTTCGTACAACCTCTAATCCCATGTCATTGCGTAACTCTTGACAAAAGCAGTATGAAGAAGGTCTTATACACTTGGTTCGGATGCTCGGATTAAAGTTCTGCAAGTTCAAGCGGACATCACAAAGGAGTGAATACACGTGCTTGAGATAACAGACTCATGAGCCGGGGCACCTCCTAAGCGGCAGAGTGCATCTCATGGTTGCAGCAGTACACTTACGACTACCAACTCTATAAATATAGAGCTTGGGGTGGCCATTTGTAAGAGAAAATAGGCGAGGAAGCCCTGTCCAATTTGCTATGTACACACCCCATATTGAGTGCTTTCTCATTTTAAAAACCTGTTAGCTCACATATAGCTATATTTTACAGGCGAGAGCTGAGTGTTTATCCATCTAAAGTCATAGAAGCCTGCATTTTTAGCCCACTGTAAGCCTTCTTACACTTTATAAAGCCTTTCTCTTCATTTTTGCACACACTATTCTTCACATTAAGAGTTGTGTTGTGTGTGTATGCCCGGACTTCGATCCGTGGTTTTCATTTCTGTCTGTATATATATATACTTATATATGTATATATTTATATATGGACTAACATTATCGAGTTATGCCTCGATTGAGCCTAAACTTATGTCTCGAGCGCTTATTTGCTTATATATATATATATATATATATATATATATATATATATATGAACTATTATCGGACTTTTATTCGATGTGCCTGGATTTTACATCCTGAGCGTTTATTGCTTTTATATATATATATATATACTTATATATATGAACTATTGTTGAACTTTGTTAGATGAGCTTGGGTTTTTATATCCGGTGCGTTTACCTCTTATATATATATATATATATATATATATACATTTCTGTCAGGCCTGGAGTTTACTTCGTGGCCTTTTATTGCTTTATTTACATTAGTCACTTTGGAGTTTACTTCATGGCGGTTGATAAATCTTTATCGCTTTCTTTACATTTTATCCCGCCTGGAGTTTACTTCGTGGCGGTTGATCGCATTTATTGCTTTATTTATATTTTTGATCCCCCATGGAGGTGCTTCGTGGTAGTTGATCATGTCCATATATATATATTCTGACTTTTTATATATATAATCGCTTATCGCTTATATATAAAGCATGGCATCATATGAGCCTAGGAATCATGTGATCACAGATTCAGTCTACTGAATCTAGATTCGGTTCCTGTGATGGACATTTTCAGATTTAAGAAGCTTGTACATTATTTACGGTGTCCAAATTTCCTTAGATGACTATCATGCCCATGAGGAGTTCGGCACTGCTGTACAATATTTTCTCGAAGATGCCTCGCATCTCGAAAATAAAAGCAAACAAGCCAATCATTTAATACTAAAATGGAAGTATGAAAAGGTCTCAATTACTATTGAGCACAATGTTTTAAAAACCTCTTTTATAAAACCTCATTGCTATATCTTGCTTCAAACTGAATTTTTATACAAATTCAAACCCTTTGTATATAGGTACGAACGAGGCCTCGCACTACTTCCAAATAATTGCACATTGATCCACACACACACACACACATTCATATAATAGTTTCTTAAAAAGTGGAGGTCACCGTGGCAACACGAATTTCGGGGGGTGCATAACACCTTCCCTCCGCATAATCAAGCCCCCGAACCCAAATGAATCTCGGTTTTACAGACCCGTTTAGCAGTGTCACACCACTGGATCAATGTACAAACCTTTTCTCGGTTGCGTTGGTGCAACCAGTTAAAAACACCAATTTGCGACTCTTAAAGTCAAATCATCGACATGATACATGTCGGACTTTTTTCACTTGTTTTTTCAAATAAATCTCACATAACATGATAACACCAAAGAACAAATAACGAAAAGGGACAAATAAAAATCCCGACATCGACAGGTGGCGACTCTGATGGGGATGCCAGTAAGAGGGCTTAAGATGTTATTACAAGCTTTTCAAAACTGCTATATGCTTATGTGTGAATGTTGCATTTACATTTATGATGAATGTGTACGAATGCATTTTACTTACTACACTGCAATATATCTATATGTGATATTAGTGCTTCGCATATGTCATCATTTTCATAAACGGTGAGACGCGTTGTATGTGAATGTATGTTGTGTGGTTCCTCCACCAGGAGGCTATCCTATCGGTGTTTGATTACTGGACTCGTAGGAAGACTAATTCCAACGAGGCTCAAGAAAGGCACCACCCAGATTCGCTCCAGTTGAAAGACCAGATTAATTTCCCGTCAAGTAGATTGCAATGATCTGGGGACCTTCATGCCAAAAAGCCGTGAAAGTAACCCTAAGATAGGTCAACCTCTGATAAACCAAACGCGGAGGAAAGTCTCTTCATGCTTTCCATTTTCAGTTACTTGTAAAAACATTTACTTGTAATTTCATTCCATGTTCATCTATATGTAATGGAAAATATGAAGAATATTTGTGCATACATGACATGTTATCAAATAATGCCCATTTTTACAGGATGATATTCCTAAAATGGACACATTATGATAGCATTTACATTATCCCTAAGACTAAACTACATAAGTCTTTTGTAGGGAAATAATTGGGCCTGTTACCCGCTCAAAATCCAAAAAGGCCATGAGCCTACAGCCAATCATGTCTTCTTCTGACCAGTCTAATCCCGTTTCTCGAGAAGAATTTGACGTATTAAGTAAACAAATTACAGATTTGGTTGTCCTGCTTAAAGAATTGCATCAGTCTACTCAGGGTACAAAGATGCCTACACATATAGAATCCTCTACACAAGGAGGAGCTCAAGGTTTGGATAAAACAAATCCAGAACCTCAATTGGATACGACCAACAAAGACCCTGAAAACACCCATCTCAAAGGAGATCCAGACACCGGTGATATCAGGAAGAAGGTCCTTCAAATGGAGGAAACCATCTGTTCGCTCAAAGGGATTGGAACATATGGAAGTGTTTCATATGCTGACCTTTGCATATTCCCTGATGTTCATTATCTAGAGAAATTCAAAACCCCTGACTTCGAAAAGTATGACGGATTAGGGGATCCCTACACACATTTGAAGGTGTTCCTTGGAGAACTTGGATCTTATGCGAAAAATGAGAAGCTCATAATGCAGTTGTTCTAGAAGAGTCTGACTGTAGAAGCCCGTTCATGGTATACCAGATTAGACAACTCAAAGATCCATAGCTGGGAAGAGCTAGCTCACACCTTCCTTACTCAATATAGTTTTCAGTCTCAGATGGCTCCTGACCGATACCAGATTACCAAGGTCAAGAAATAGTCTAACGAGTCTTTTAGAGAGTATGCTCAAAGGTTGAGGCGCTTTGCTGCTCAAGTTATTCCTTCCATGACGGAGTCAGAAATGGTCATAACTTTCTTAGACATACAAGAAGCTCCTTTCTATGAAAGAGTCTTAGCTGGTATTGGCAAACCATTCTCTAAAATGATCAAGCACGGAGAGATGGCTGAGATGGGAATGAAGTCAGGTAAGATTCAAGACCTAGCCGCTCTTAAAGAAGTTGTTGAACACATCCAGTTCAGTTCTTATGGAAACAACCCCCGGAGGATCCATAAAAAGAAAGAGGAGGATGTTTCCTTTATACTAAAAGGTCAAAAGGCAGTTAGAACATGCCTATACAGAGGAGAAATTACTCCCCTTTCCAAGCAGAGTCTTCAAACCCTCCATTGCCTAAAAGTGGAGAAACAAAGCATCCTCGAACGTTCACACCCTTAGGGGACTCGCTCGAGAATATTCTTGCTCTTCTGACTACTCAAAAGAAAATCACACATCTTCTTCCACCAGCCAACCCTAATGGGAGGGGTTTTAATGCTACTCGAAAGTGTGATTATCATGCCGGGGCACCTGGACATGATACTCAAGATTGTTGGGCCTTGAAACATAAGATCCAAGATTTAATAGACAACGGCGTGATTGTGGTTACCAAACTAGATCAACCTCATGTGCAAGACAACCCTCTTCCTCAACACAAAGAAGAAGAGGTCAATATGATTAGTTGGAGCGCTGGACAGAGTTCTAATTTTAATGGTGAATCATCCCAAACCATCAAAGACGGTGTTGACAGATGGGATTATGTAAAGTTCTAATTTTCTATAGAATAAAAGATGAAGGCTCTTTATAAGCAAGTTGAACAATTGGCAGAACTGGTGACCCATCAGCATCAAGTCATACGCTAGTTAGTCAGTCAGGAGCATGCCTATCTCCTTCCTTTTGTTATGAATGCTCCACCATCACCTTCAGAAAGCAAAGCTATGGAGGATAAGGTTGCAAAGAGAGCAAATGCTAAAGCCCGTCGGTATATTGCCAATCAAAGGGAATTTACATACCTAGGCCAACCTATGGAGGAGATATTTCAGATGTTAATCAATAAAGGAAGAATTACCTCCCTTCTACCTCCAATTAATCCCCGTTTAAGATGGTTCAACTCTGATGGAGTGTGTCAATATCATTCACATTCTCACAGTCACAACACAGAAGAATGCTGGGCACTCCACCATCTTATTCAGAATCTAATTGATAGCAGTGTCCTGCAGTTGGCAGACGATGACAATGTGCTACTTGAGAGTGGGAATACATGTCCTACCAAATGGAAAGGATCAGTAGCAGTTATATCCACTGAGGCTAATGAGACTGTCAAATTATTTCCCATACAAGTAATTCAACTCAAAGAAGCTGACAATCCTTTGAAAGTGGCTGCACCAAAGTCAATTTCTTTACCCTTCGCATCATTAATATCGTTGTCACCACACAAATTTCCATGGAATTATGAAGAAGCTGAAGGATCCACGTCTCATACTACTGCTACAGTGTCAAAGGAAAATCCACCGTATCTTCCTCAGAGGGTGATGAAGCCCGCCATCAAAGCAAAGGGGAAGATTCCCATGGAGAAGATTGAAAAATTTCTCTGCACTATGGGCCATAATGAAGCTAATGTGGTTCTAAGCTTAAGAGAAGCTCCACATCAGATCTCAATACTGGACTTGGTTTTCTCTTCCGAGGATCATAGGAAGATCTTATTGAAGGTTTTGGAAGAAGCCTACTTACCAAAATCAGTGGATGTGGAAAAATTTCAACATCTAGTTGATCATATTTTTAACAACAATGTGATATCCTTCACTGATGACGACATACCGCCCGAAGGGACTAATCATTGCAAGCCATTGCACATCGCAGTTTTGTCCTCCAGGTATATGTTAGCTGGAGTTTTGATAGATGGAGGGTCATCTCTAAATATTTGTCCTTATGCCACCTTGGTAAAGATGAACATCAATCTCAAACGGATCTAAAGTAGTCATACAATTATCAAAGCTTTTGATGGATCCCGACAAAATTACGTCGAAAAGATTGAGCTACCAATTGAAATTACTCCAAATACATTCAATGTATCCTTTTATGTCCTCAAGATAGATTCAGGATATAACCTGCTATTGGGGAGACCATGGATCCACATGGCTGGAGCTGTTCCTTCTACACTACATCAACAACTCAAATACATTGTCAACAATAGCCTAGTTACTATCAACGCTGAGCCGGAATGTCCTGAACAAGGAGATCTACCAATAATCAACTTCAATTCAGAAGTTGAACTGGCCAGTTTTTATACATTGAAGTGAGTAACACACAATACCATCCTATTGGAGCACCACTTCTCGTACCCAAGATTTCTGCCGAGGTTATATCGGCCAGTCAAGAAATGATGTCATTGGGTCATTATCCTGGACAAGGGCTTGGAAAAAATTAGCAGGGTATTAAGCACCCAATTCAAATGTCCAGTCAAACCCGGACAGCCAGACTAGGCTATTCTACCAGTTCCAGTCACAGGAATCCTCATATGCACAAGCAGATTCCACAAGCTTTCGCCACACGGCGATTTTCTCCATCTACACCACATGAGCTGATACAGTCTCCAGGAAAGGTGCTAGCCCATGTTATGGCTATGCTATTTCCCAAACCAGTACCATTTAAAGCAAAAGAAGTGCTAATTCCTGATCCCGAGGTGGAAGAAAGGGAACGGGAACGTAAACATGGCATCGCCTTGATGATGTCAGGCATACGCATCATTGTCCATGATGAACATACAAACAGATATACCCCAGACGATGATTGCCCAGATGTTATGGTCATCATTCGGGAAAAGGAGGACGATGACAACCCCTCTATCATTGCAGTCCATCAGGACTTTACCCTCGATAATTGAGCAAAGACTCTCCATGCATTGGTCGATTTAGGGTAAAAGCAAGTAAATCCTCTCGACTGTAGATAACTTTAATTGCTTACTTTTTCTATACAAGATTAGCGAGTTATTTTATCAAGACATGCTAACACTTTTGTATGATTAAACAGATTTCATATATTAAGTGAAAGCATATTTTATTTTCAGACTCAATTTAGGTGTGTACTGCATTTTGGCGATGAGGTGCCTTTTCTCCACGAGGACTATAACTTTGATGCACAGTTGGACTCAGACTTGATGGAAATACAAGAGGACATTGAGACACCTCAGGAGATTAAGGAATGGGGCATAGACAAACCTAAACCCAACCTTGATTAGACCACTTCTTTCAATCTTGGAACCTTAGAAAGCCCTAAGTTAATCCAGATTGGTTCGGACCTCACCACAAACCAACGGAATGACATGGTTGCGCTATTAACCAAATTCCAGGATGTGTTTGCATGGTCTCACGAGGACGTGGTGGGTTTTTCCACTGACATTGTCCTTCATCGCCTTCTCATTAAAGAGGGATTCAAGTCAGTCAGGCAGAAGCTCAGGCGATTGAAACCTGAGTGGAGTTTAAAGGTTAAAGAAGAAATTGTGAAACAATTTCAAGCTGGTATTATCATGTTGTCTACATATCCGGAGTGGATATCCAACATTGTTCTCGTGCCTAAACCAGGAAGAATGGTGCAAGTTTGCGTGGATTACCGGGATTTGAACAAAGCTTGCCTTAAAGATAGCTTTCCCGTACCCTTTATCCACATTCTTATTGACAATACTGCTCAATACGACATGTACTCCTTTGCAGATTAATTCACTGGGTACCATCAAATTATGGTCGCTGAGGAAGATCGTGAGAAATATGCTTTCATCACGCCTTGGGGAACCTTTTTCTACAGACGGTTGTCATTCGGCCTCATCAATACCGGGGCAACCTATCAGCGAGCTATGATGGCTCTTTTCCATGATTTAATGCATAAGGAGATAGAGATCTACGTGGATGAAATCATTGTCAAGTCCCGAAGGGAAGAAGACCACTTAGACCATCTCAAAAAGCTCTTCAACAGGTTGCGTAAGTATAACTTGAAGTTGAATCCAGCTAAGTGCGCCTTTGGCGTTAAATCAGGCAAGTTGTTAGGTTTCCTAGTCATCCACAAAGGGATTGAGCTGGATCCCCCCAAAATCCAGGCCATTAAGGAAATGCCCATTCCTTAGACAGAGAAGGAAATACGGGGATTTTTGGGAAGAATCAACTTCATTAGCAGTTTATATCTCAACTCACAACAACCTGTGAGCCCATCTTCAAATTGTTAAGGAAGAACTCCTCCATGAAATGGAACGATGAGTGTCAGAAAGTCTTCCTTATAATTAAAGAGCAGTTGGTTAATGCTCTTGTTTTGGTACCTCCCAGGGATGGTGTTCCCATGTTCATGTACCTGTCCATTAATGACAATGCCATGGGCTGCATGCTGGGACAAAAAGACGATAGAGGCCAAGAACGAGCTATCTATTACCTCAGCAAAAGATTCAGCAGCAGTGAACACAAGTACACTCTGATTGAGAAGACTTGTTGTGCTTTAGCATGGGCTTCCATGAGGTTATAGCATTACCTCCATGGTCACACAACCCATCTCATATCCCGCGTGGATCTTCTTAAGTATGTGTTCAGTAAGCCCATACTAAATTATCGGTTGTCCAGATGGCAGTTGATCCTACAGTAATTTGACATCGTCTACATGACGCAAAAGTCTGTCAAAGGTCAAGGAATTGCAGATCAATTGGTCGCCGCACCTGCAAGGGATTTCAAACCCTTGGAAACAAACTTCCCCGATGAAGGGGTAATGGCAGTTCAGCAACACCATCAGTACGATGCATACCATACGTGGAGAATGTATTTTGATGGAGATGTTAACATGGAAGGCTCTGGGGCTGGAATAGTTCTAGTGTCCGGTACGGGGGAGCAGTATCCCGTCGCCGTCAAATTGTAGTTTGTCAGCACCAACAACACAGCTGAGTATGAAGGTTGTATCATGGGGCTAAAACTTATCTATTCAATAGGCATCAGGTGGTTAACTGTCTTTGGGGATTTCGAATTGGTAATCAAACATTCCACATGAATCTATCAAACCAAAGAATTACATTTGATGCCTTACCATCGACAAGTTTTATAAATGGTTTTGGAGTTCAAAGAAATCTCCTTTCTACACATTCCTCATACTATGAATGATTTTACGGATGCAGTAGCAGCGTTGGCCTCCTTGATTCACATACCTGACAAGGAAGACATGCCAAGCATCACATTTGCCCTACAAAAAGCCCCAGCTTATGGGAACTATGTTGGAGAAGTATTGGATGAGCTACCTCCCATCCACAACCCTTGGTATCAACATATCAAGGAGTATCTGCGAGATTGATCTACACCCGCTGAGGCGAGACTGACTGAAAAGAGGCGGATCCATCGACTTGCTATGAAATTCTACCTGAGCGGAGATGCACTCTATAAAAGAGATGCAGGATTAGGTCTCCTCAGATATCTGGACAAAGACCAAGCTCGGAGGCTCATGGATGAGATCCATGGTGGACTATGTGGCCCCCACATGAGCGGACCCCTACTTGTCAAGAAGATCCTCAGAACAGGGCATTATTGGCTTACGCTCAAAGCTGACTATGATGATCACGTCAAGAGGTGTTATCAATGCCAAATTCATGGAAATGTTATCCACATCCCTCCAAGGGAACTCCACAATATGAGTTCACCATGGCCCTTCTCAATGGAAAAGAATGTCCTAAATCCCTAGTTATGTACAATCGCTCTATAGTCATCATGCAAAGCCTGATACATAGAGTGGATGTTGAACCAGTTCCCTCGAGGCTGTGTGAACCGGGAACCTACATCAAATGCAAATCAACATCAGAACCCTTTAATCCTCATCAATAGGAAAGAAGGAAGATTAAGATCTAACTTCATACCTCGTTTGCGTGCAGGTAAACTGAAGGGTGTCGACTCAAATCACCCAGGAGCTCTAGGTTCACCACTTGAATACCTGGCAAATCCCTACGGGGAACACGTGCAGCAGGAGCAGGAACCTCAACCGGTGCATCTTCCTCCTCTTCCTCTACATCCAGCACTTCAACCCGGATAGGACGTATCACCGCCTCCACCAAACGACGAGGCTGTCTAACAGAACGAGGTCGAGGCACTTCAGAAGCCCTTCTCCGTACACCAGAAGTGGTCCTGCGGGAACTACTCAGCTAATCTAGATCCATATATCTGGACAACAAGTCTCCAAATAACCTCAAAAAGGGTGTGGTAGATTCTTATCTGGAGCTTTTCAAGATGCATTTTATGACAACATGAATGCATGCATTATTTTAACATACGTCTACAGTAGAGTTAAAAATGCATAACTACCCAATGCCTACATTTTGGAAAAATTTTGCCATAGTCCCCTTTGTAAATGGGATTATCCACATGCACATAGGCATGACTAGGTGGCCATTCAGTAGCACACCTACCCACAGTCATATACATCCTACATGCATTAATACATCACAGTAAAAAATTCATAAGTGTAGGCTAATTACTAGGATTATTTTGCTTTTCTACCTTTACTCATTTGTCCTCAAATAGGATAAGAAATGACAGTAAAAGGTGCCAATTTGACTATTTCAAAAGTCAAATTTTGTCACATCATTATGTTCAGCATGGTTTAGTACTAATATTTACTGTGTTGAATATTTTTTATAAAGTTATATCAGCATGCATATTTACTACTATGTGTCTAAATGCATTTCATGTGATAAGCCATTTTCCAACGGATAGAAACTGGAAAAAAATACATGCATACGTTACCAGGATTGTGAAGAACACTTGTGCGGTAGCAGAATTTATAGAAAGTCACCCGAACTCAGCAGGTCTGAAGAAGAGCTCTCAGATTTCCTTCGCGGCGTTACTTGAAAGTGCTTATGAAAGTAACCCGCAGGCCTTTCATACCCACGGTTAGCCGTAGGTCCACCTTCAGCTGCCGCAGGTGTACCTGCGACACCTATACATGGGTCCCACCCCTCCGGCTCTGTTCAGTTTGATTTACAAATGAGGTTTCGCAAGCTGAAAAGTTTAAATCAGGAATAAAAATGCTATGCGATTGAGCGAAATAGCCTGGAATCCTGGTTTTCACGGGCCAAAATTCTGGCTCCACATATCACTCATTGGTATTCGATTGAATACAAGGTATACTATACCAGTGACCTCAACTTTTACAAATCATGCTCGGAAATACCTCACAAAGGTCTGATGTCGTCAGTGCAGGATCATAGCCCTAAGACAAGTATCCCCGGTGGGGGTCACAACGTCGATTTCAATCATTGATAAAGTATCCCCGATGGGGGTCATAATGCTGATTTCAATCGTTGATAAAATATCCCGACGGGGGTTACAACGCATTGTCATCCATTGACATATCCCCGATAGGGGTTACAACGCATTGTCATCCATTGACATATCCCCAGCGGGGGTTACAACGCATTGTCATCCATTAACATATCCCCAGCGGGGGTTACAACGCATTGTCATCCATTGATATATCCCCGGCGGGGTTTACAACGCATTGTCTTACAACGCATTATCATCCGTTGACATACTCCTCGGTGGGGGTTGCAATGCGTTCTCAACCATTAATACACACATCAATGAAGGTCAAGCAGCCTTGACATACTCCCTAGTGGGGGTTACAACGCGTTCTCAACCATTGATACACACATCAATGAAGGTCAAGTAGCCTTGACATACTCCCCGGCGGGGGTCACAACGCAATGCAACCATTGATAGATGCATCAATGAAGGTCAAATAGCCTTGACAGTTTGCCCAACAGGGACCTATCCAGTGATACACACATCAGCGAAGGTTAGGCAGCCCTGACAATACATACTATTGGTTGTAACTCTAACAGGATCATGGTATATACTGGTGACACAAACCAAAGAAGATCATCCTCATCGGAGAGGACCGATGGTGGAATATGTTATACACATCCTCAAACAGACAAAGCTTTATCCCCACAGATCTCTTGTATATGAGAGCCACCACTATGGAGTAAAGGTTTGTATCAAGGATCCAGGACTTTGGTGATAGCCCCAACGTCAACATCGTTGAAGACTTGGATCGCATGTCCGAGACATTACTGATTGTCATCCCCGGCAGGATTAACAGGGAACTGACAATCATTCATTCATGCATCATACATTTGCATCATGTTGTTGTACATAGCATCATGTTTATCTTGTTGCATTTCAAGTGTCTAGGATTCTTTATCCTATCCAAGCCTTGCATTGCATGAATATGATAAAGAGGGGCATCTGTAGACACTCAAAATTTTTTGCACACCTGTTACGAACATTACAGGAGGGCAGATTCGTCTTTCAGAGATAACCCTGGAAGACAGCTCATATCCATTCCGGATACCACCAGAAGTTCAGTCTCCAACCCGCAACACACACTAGGAGTATCAGTTCTAACCTCGGAGATAACCCCGAGTTTCATCCTTGGAGATAACCCCAAGGAATATTGTTGCAGTTCCGGCGATAGCCCCAAAAATGCTTGTGTTAAATGTAATCAGCTTCAATCTCAAACCTCATACCAAGGCACTCATTCCAAAGATCCAAAGCTAACACCGGGAAGACAGCCACACTTACAGATGACCCTGCGGAATTCAAACACTTGCACCAGTCCAATCTCAGATGTAACCCTAAGCAACGTCTGTTATCAGCCCAAACCGGAGATAACCCTAGTGAGGAGTAAAATCATCATCTTGCCACCCCAACCCCAGCGCGCCATCTCAATATTTCATACATACATTTCTACATACAATGTCCCACAAGAGCTAAGGAGTTCCAATCTCGAGTGACTATTACGCGTGACAGCACACCGGATAGAATTTGAAGCTTGAAGACCATGGGCATGGTCCCCTCTTCCTGACTTCGTACAACCTCTAATCCCATGTCATTGCGTAACTCTCGACAAAAGCAGTTCGAAGAAGGTCTTATACACCTCGTTCGGATGCTCGGATTGAAGTTCTGCAAGTTCGAGCGGTCATCACAGTGCATGAGTGCACGTACTTTGAGACGACGGGACCCGCAGAGCCCAGGGCACCCCAAGTAGCTGCAGGTGCATCTACGACTGCTGCAGGTACACCTGCGGCCACCAGCTCTATAAATATAGAGCTTGGGTGGCCATTTGTAAGTGAAAAGAGGCGAGGAAGCCCTGTCCAATTTTTACTGTACACACCCTATATTGAGTGTTTTCTCATTTTAAACACCTATTAGCCCACATATAGCTATATTTTACCGACGGGAGCTGATTGTTTATCCATATAGAGTCATAGAAGTCTGCATTGGCAGCCCATTGTAAGCCTTATTACACTCTATAAAGCCTTTCTCTTCATCTTTGCACACATTATTCTTCACATTGAGAGTCGTATTGTGTGTGTATGCAGGACTTGATTCAGTTGTTTTCATCATTACATCGTATATATATACTTATATATGTATATATTTATATATGGACTAACATTATCGAGTTATGTCTCAATTGAGCCTAGACTTATGTCTGGAGCGTTTACTTGCTTATATATATATATATATAAACTGTTGTCAAACTCTGTCCGATGAGCCTAGATTTTACATCCGGAGTGTTTAGTTTCTTTACATTTCATCCCGCCTGGAGTTTACTTCATGGCGGTTAATCGCATTTATTACTTTATTTACATTTCTGATCCCCCATGGAGGTGTTTCGTGGTCGTTGATCATGTCTATATATATATATATATATATATATATATATATATATATATATATATATATATATATATTCTGACTTTTATATATATAACTTCTTACTGCTTTTCATATAAACTGCGGCATCATGTGAGCCTAGGAATCATGTGATCACAGATCCAGTCTACTAAATCTAGATTCGGTTCCCGTGATGGACATTTTTAGCTGTAAGCATCTTGTACATTATTTACGGTTTCCAAATTTCCTTAGATGGCTATCATGCCCATGAGGAGTTCGTCACTGCTGTACATTATTTTCTCAAAGATTCCTCACATCTCGAAAATAAAAGCAAACAAGCCGAGCATTTAATAATAAAATGGAAGTATGAAAAGGTCTCAATTACTATTGAGCACAGGTTTTGAAAAACCTCTTTTATAAAACCTCATTGCTATATCTTGCTTCAAACTGAATTTTTATACAAATTCAAACCTTTGTATATAGGTGCGAATGAGGCCTTGCTCTACTTCCAAATAATTGCACATTGATCCACACACACATACACAAACATTCATATAAAAGTTTCTTGAAAAGTGGCGGTCACTGTAGTAACACGGATGTCGGGGGGTGCCTAACACCTTCCCTCCGCATAATCAAGCCCTCGAACCCAAATGAATCTCTGTTTCACAGACCCGTTTAGCAGTGTCACACCACTAGATCAATGTGCAAACCTTTTCTCGGTTGCGTTGGTGCAACCAATTAAAAACACCAATTGGCGACTCTTAAAGTCAAATCGTCGACATGATACATGTCGGACCTTTTTCACTTATTTTTTCAAACAAATCTCACATAACATGAGAACACCAAAGAACAAATAACGAAAAGGGGCAAATAAAAATCTCGACGTCGACATATGGAAGAAAATATTATTTCAAGCGAATATTGAAAAAAGATAACATCCCTTACCTTGAAAAGAAGAGTATTCCAACTGGTATAGCGGGGATATTCTTGAAGAAAACTTTCACTGTTTTCTATGCTCAAAGCTTTCTAAAACTCTAAAGAAATACGCTCAATATTATAGAAAAAGAATTCTCTGATTCTGGTGTATTTTTCAATTCTAACTAAGCATCCTATTTATAGGAGAATGGAAAGTATACTATTTGAATTTTAGAAATCACGGACGCACAGTAAATTAGGATGAAACAAATTACATAATCACGAACGCAAATTTTTTTTCTCAATCATCCAAAATTTTAATAAAATATTCAATAAAATATAATATATTCTATTTTTCATAAAAACAAAACTAATTATAATATATATATATATATATATATATTAATAATAATATAATAACTCCCTTCAATTCACGTTATGTACTCCCCCATGAATTAACCCCTGCCAACTTTTTCAAACCATTACACACACACACACACACACACACACACACACACATATATATATATATATATATATATATAACAAAAACTGAGATAACTTTCTCCTGACTATTTTGAAAAATGGGTAAGTGGGGATCCATATAATACGCAAAATTACATCAAATACTTCATAAAAATTACCTCAATATTTTTAACAACATTTATCATCTTTATTATAATTCGCAATATTTAACAACCAGGTCGTTCCCAATAAAGAGGGGGCTTTCCAATAAGGATTTCTCCCTATTTGTGCGCAATTAGGTGACAAAACCTCTCCTTGACAGAACTTCTAGACATCGTCAATATTGCAAATAATAATATTAATAACTTTGTCGTCTCAATTAATGATTTAATAATATAAAATATTATGCAGATGATATTGTGACAATAATTGAATCAATAATATGAGAAATATGATGCAGCAATTACTGTAGCAATAATTGAGTATAACTAAGTGACTTCTCACGTAAGCATCAATAATCAATACCGTGTGCTACTATGCAACCACGCGTATTACTGTACTTTTAACACCGGTTATTTCAACAGTTAACGGTAAAACTTATGTCGTTATTTTCATAAAAATATATTTCTAGCGTTTTCTCATTTCGACAATAATTACGTTGCGGGGTCTACCAATGATTGTGACGTCGTACGAATATTTCCTTACCAATCGAATATTATATAACAACTTGCTTACTTTTCACAATTTATAAATATTACCCACAACTTTAATATTATAATAAATCAACACCATAATATTCAAAAATGATATTTATAGAAAAAATCATCTTTATTCATAAAAGTTGGGGTCTTACAACCTCCCCTTCTTATGAAATTTTGCCCTCGAAATTAGATTACATACCTGGTATGACGAAGAGGTGAGGATACATTGATTTCATTTCAGATTCTAACTCCCAGGTCATTTCCTCAACATTGTGGTTTCTCCACAAAACTTTGACTTGAGGTATAACCTTGGAGCGTAGAATATGTTCCTTCTTATCCAAGATTTCAACAAGTACCTCTTCATACGTTAAATCTTTCGCTATCTCATCTGGTTCTAATTCAATAATGTAGTTCGGGTCTTTCACATATTTACGTAACATAGATATGTGAAAAACGTTACGCACACGAGGCATACTTGGCGGTAAGGCGAGTCTATAGGCCACAGTTTCTACTCGATCAAGGATTAAAAATGGGCCAATGAATCGAGGATTAAGCTTTCCTCTCTTTCCAAATCTTGTAACTCCTTTCCATGGAGCAACACGTAACAACACATGATCTCCAATATTGAATTCCACGTCCTTTCGATGAAGATTAGCATAACTCGTTTGTCAATCTTGTGATGTTTCTACACGTTGTCGGATCGTTTAGATCTTTTTCGTAGTCATACGTACCAACTCTGGTCCCAACAACGTTGCTTCACCCACCTCATCCCAGTACATACTAGAGAACGACACTTTCTTCCATACAACGCCTCAAATGGAGCCATGTCAATACTTGTTTGATAACTGTTGTTGTAGGAAAACTTCACCAATGATAAGAACTTGTCCCAACTTCCCTTGAAGTCAAGGACACAGAGTCTTAATAAATCTTCAAAAGTTTGAATAGTCCTCTCCGACTGCCCATCCGTTTGAGGATGATATGCCGAACTAAATCATAAATCTGTGCCCATAGCTTTTTGCAAACTAATCCAAAATCTTGAAGTGAATCTTGGGTCTTGATCAGAAACTATGGATACTGGCATACCATGCAATCTTACAATCTCGTTTATGTACATATGAGCAAGACGTTCAAGTGTATAAGTTTCTCATTATAGGTAAGCCGAACTGAGCAAACTTGGTCAATCTATCAACAATGACCCAAATTGCATCTATGCCTTGAGAAACCTTAGGAAGACCAGTAACAAAATCCATGGTAATGTGCTCCCACTTCCATTCTGGAATTTCAAGTGGTTGCAATGGACCTTATGGCACTTGATGCTCCGCTTTAACTCGTTGACAAGTTAGACACCTTGAGCTAAATTCTGCTATCTCTCTCTTCATATTGCTCCACCAAAATGTATGTCGAAGATCACGATACATTTTGGTACACTCAGGATGGATTTCAAACGGTGTGTTGTGCGCCTCCAACATGATTTTATACTATAAATCAGAATCGTTAGGAACACAAAGTCTGGAGTTAACTTGAAGTATTCCTTCATCATCGATTCTTACTTTCGAAATAGCACCTTCTTGCACTTTCTTCCTCATACACATCAGCTCCAGGTCTGTTGCTTGAGCAGCTTTAACTTTATCGATTAAAGTCGGTTCTACTCGTATGTTTACCATCATCAAGTGGGTCCCTGGAGTCTTTAACTCTATCTCCATCATTTCCAAGTCATACAAAATAGGCCTTTGCGTTGACAATAACGCACTCATACCTGTATAAGATCTTTTATTCAATGCGTCAGCTACCACGTTCACTTTTCTAGGGTGGTATTGAATGGTATAATCATAATCTTTCAATAGTTCAAGCCAACATCGTTGCTGCATATTGAGCTCCTTTTGAGTGAAGAAATATTTGAGGCTTTTATGATCCGTATAGATCTCCACCTTCTCTCTATACAGGTAATGCCTCCAAATTTTAAGTGTGAAGACAACAGCTGCTAACTCTAGATCGTGAGTAGGATAATTCCTCTCATATTCTTTGAGTTATCGAGAGGAATAGGCTATGACTTTCCCATTTTGCATGAGAACACATCCTAACCCTTTGCTCGAAGAATCACTATAGATGACAAATCCCTCCGAGCCAAATGGTATTGTCAGAACAGGTGCTGAAATGAGTCTCCTCTTGAGCTCTTGAAAACTCTTCTCACATTCCTCGCTCCAATCGAATTTTGTATCTTTTCGAGTCAGCTGAGTTAATGGAGTAACAATTCGAGAAAACCCTTCTACGAATCTCCGATAATAACTAGCTAAGCCGAGAAAGCTACGTACTTCGGTCACTGATTTAGGTTGCTCCCAGATTTGAATTACTTCAATCTTTGTCGGGTCAACAGATATTCCATGATTTGATATCACGTGCCTAAGGAATGCGACTTCCTCAAGCCAGAACTCGCATTTCTTTAACTTGGTATAAAGCTTATTTTCACGAAGCTTTTGGAGTATTAGCCTCAAGTGTTGCTCATGATCTTCACGGCTTTTGGAATATATGAGAATGTCATTAATAAAGACAACCACAAAATGATCCAAATATTCCTTGAATACTCAGTTCATCATATCCATGAAGGCAGCAGAACCATTAGTCAATCCAAAAGACATGACTAGGAATTCATAATGCCCGTATCGAGTTCTGAAAGCCATCTTTGGAATGTCATCGGTTTTAATCTTCAATTGGTAATATCCGGAACGAAGATCAATCTTTGAAAAGAATTTGGCGCCTTGCAACTGGTCAAACAGGTCATCAATACGAGGCAACGGGTACATATTTTTTATGGTGACATGGTTCAACTCCCGATAATCAATACAAAGTCGCATACTCCCATCTTTCTTCTTCAAGAATAGAACAGGAGCACCCCAAGGAGACGTACTAGGATGAATGAAACCGATGTCTAACAACTCCTGCAGTTGGGTTTTTAACTCCTGAAGTTCAATAAGAGCTATTCGATATGGGGTTTTGAAATTGGGTTTTGTACCGGGTTCATGGTCGATACAAAATTTAATTTCACGCTCTGGGTGTAGGCCAGGAAGTTCTTCAGGGAATACGTCAGGAAATTTATTAACAATAGAAATATCATTTAAAACTGACGTATTTTTGTTTAAATCCGTGACATGAGCTAAGAAAGCTTGACATCTGTTTTTCAATAAACGAATAGCTTTATGGCTTGAGATGTCAGTGATTGATTTTAATGGTTTGGTTGCTTGAATTCGCATAATAGGTTGGTTAGGAATATGAAACCTAACAACCTTACAAAAATAATTAATTTTTGCATGATGAGTAGTTAACCAATCAATCCCTAGAATTATGTCAAATGCAAGTATTTTCAATGAAATAAGATCGACAAGTAATGTGAGGGTACCGATTTGAACCAAACAAGAATTATAAACAGTGGATATAATGAAGGTTTCTCCAAACGGAGTTTCAACAGATAAGTCAAAGTCTAATTTCCTCGGAGTTAAATTTAAACGTTGAGCGCAAGTAGGAGAAATAAAAGAATGGGTAGAACCGGTATCAAATAAGGTATAGACTTCGCTAGAGTTTATGATAAGCTTACCCGTGATGACCTCGTTCGGGTTCCTTACTTTCTGGGAGGTCACGACAAACTCTCTCCCTTAAACTACTGGTTTTGACTTTTCTGGAACGGCCTTTGGTGTCTCCATCTTAGCTGGACATGGCTTCCCTGAATGACAAAATCGAGCTAGGTGACCTTCTCTTCCATAATTGTAACACGTTTTGGACTGCTGCACATAGTTTGGATTGATATGTCCCTCCCCTCCGCATTTCAAGTATATGATAGGTGGTCGTTCTCCTTCCTTAACAACAGGTGTTGGTGCTAACGTCTTTCCATCATTGTTGAATCTCCTCTTCTTGAAATGTCCACTTTTATTATCTTGGCCATGATTACCACCGAAATGGTTACCATTTCTAGCATGTTGATTCCCTCCACATTTGTTGTCAACGCTTCGATGACTACTACCACTGGTATTATCGACTTCGGGAACCTTTTGCTCCTCGCAGCATCCCAAGACATCAAATATCCTTGTGATCTGCTTTATCCACATCTTTGCCTAAAGTGGTTTTGGCTCTCCAATAAACTCTGGTGGTCCCAGATCCTTGAACTGCTTAGCGATGACCATCCAAGAGTTTCCAGTGTTTCCACCTGCATTATGGATAGGAGACTCTCTCGCCTGATGTTGCATGAATTGCAGAAAGCCCCTAAACATTCCGTCGTTCATCATTTAGTCGGTGTTGTTGTTTGTATGAGGATTGTTGCCTTCCTGATGCACATTTTCCTGGTTATTGATCGTTGGTGATTCAACGGTCTCATGTGCTCCATTGCTATTCTCAACATTCTCGGATGTCATTTTCAAATACTGCCACAAAATAAAGGTTAATTGACATGCAACATATTACCCCTATATTCTGACCGACCAATTAAATAACAATTAAACTTAGGTAGGTTATGTAACGGCCCCAAATTCGGGTCCTAAATCATCACGGATTTGGTACAATCATTCTATAACTATTACGGAAGATATAATAATAAATTGTTTATACAATAAACTTTACACACTATTCTCCAAGGTCGAGTAACCTTAACTTATACACAATTCATTATCCTATTTGACATACAAAGATATTATCATACTATACTGTTACAAATTAAGCTTCACACATAAACTTAAAGCTGGAACTGTCTTTAACCTTTCCTTGTATCCGAAGTATTCGCCTTAATCTGCAATGTTTATCATAATATAGCAAGGGTGAGCAATAAGGTTTCCCAGCAAGTATAAATTTATTTAAAGATATATCATGATTGAAAGAATTGAATAATAAGTTGACTATAATTCAACAATATAGTTGTGAATTAGCATGAACAAACTTGCATAGCTGAAGAACATTTAACATGAACATATCAATTATATCTGGACCGAATGGTAATGAAGGTGATCAGCCTTTCATACCTGATTAATACATGCAATATGTACAGAGTACAATTTAACATGGCAATCAACAATGATTAACCATAAATATATTGGAATGAAACAACTCAAGATCGAGTTAAAAAAAACTTGCATGTTAGATTCGACATCATTCTACATGATTTATTAAGCTTTGTCTGAAGACCTAATATATAAATAATATCGACATACAAATTAGAATAATATCATCACAATATAATACTATTATATATATATATAAATAGAATAACCTAAACACATAACACATAACCCTATCAGTCTACAACACATATAAGACATAGTATTAGGTCAAACTATTTCAGTCTGACTTGAGCCCGATAAAATTCTAACATCCAGACGGTCTAGTCAGACAAATCCTGAGTCTAAGATCAATTAAACTCTGTCTAAACACTTAGCAATTATCTTAGATAATTATATTATCAGTCAAAATATTTTTCATAAGCTCGTAATAATTTTCAGATAATTATTACCATTTATCATGATTTTTCAATCATTAATATCATATTTATATATTATAAATACCACAATATTCTATTATCATTAATATTTATTTATTATCAAATATTAATAAAATTTATGTCATAATATTATAATATATTTATAATATCACAAAGTATTTTTAATACTTTAAAATCATATTATATGAGTTTTAAATCTTTAAATTCATTATCCGATAATTGCTATTAATATTAAAATATTAATATTTTCATGACAAATTATCAAAACTTATATTTTATAACTTAAAATATTTTTATAACACTTAAATAATTTTTATATGATTTTAAATCATTAATTCTATTTTTCCACAATTTATTTAATATAGTTATTAAATAAATTAATTATCATTAATATTAATTAATTAATGAAATTCATCACATAATATTAAAAGTTATTGAAAATAACTTCAAATATTTTCCTATACCATAATATATTTTAAATAATTTTTCATGTATTAAAATTATTTTTAAATAATTTATTTAATATTATAATTAAATAAATTAAATACCATTATAATTCCAAAAATATTAACTATTTATGAAATATATTCATAATAATTAAAAACTAATTTTCGGACTTTAAAATAATTTTTAGGAATTTATTTTGTATTGTTTATATTTAAAAACTATTTTTATTCATTTATTAATTAAAATAATTAATTTTAGAAATTAAGTGTCGCTAAAAGGGCTTTAGGCGACAAAACCGTCGCCGTAGGTGTTCTTGGCCAAAACCCAGATCTTTAAGTCAGTTTACAAGGTGCTAGGTTTGACCATTAATAGATCTTGGATCGCGTTGATTCTGGGCTGGTAAATTGTGTTATAATTGTAGTATAAGTGTAAAACTATCATTATAAATCAATTTCGTAGCTATCCAACAACAAATCAGTGAGATATAGGCCTCAGAAATTCATGTCAGACCTGTTCTTCATTTCTGGGTTTTTCAGAAATGAAGAACAGTTCGAGGTTCTTACTTTGCTCCTTTTAATATATATGATCCTAGCTTTCTTAGTGTGTTATATCGATTCAGTAGTAGTATTGATGCCAGTGTACCATTTTATAACATTAGATCATCATAACAACAACAAAAGCACAAGATTCAAGCCATTCAAAGTGCATGCCAAAAACTGTTCCTGGTGAATTCTGGGTTTTCCAGAAATTCAACCGGACAGTTGGTCAACTCTTGTTTGACCACTGATTACTTTGATTCTGAGCAAGATCGGGATGATCTAAAGGTTTGAGTATGTAGATTACATGTCAGACTACAATATCCGACCCACAATATGACATACACACTAACATACTGCAAGATCCGAGCCTCCAAAAATGGTTGTCAGACTGTTCTGGGTAATCTGGGTTACCCAGATTTGTTCGGTCATGGTCGGTCAACGACCTTTGACCACTAATAACTTGCAATCTAGACCTGATCTGACAATGATTCAAGTTTCAGAACAAAGACCACATGGCATAGAACAGATTTATAACAAAAAAAACACACATAACACCTAACACACACAGATCTACGAGCCCTGACATATGGCTGTCAGGCCAACAATTTCTACTTTTCCAGATTTCTAAAAACTCAAATTTCGAGCACTTTGATGTTATGGATCTGAGATGTAACATCCCAGATCACTAAATGACATCTTATTACACAACTTTAAACAATAAATTACAACATATAACATAAGATCACATGTTGTCTAAAATTTAGGGCTTTATACCTTTTCTAGCTTTGATCTAGATTCTGACTTTGTGATCTGATCTTGGTAAGTTATGAACTGATCATGACTTATCTTTTCTCTCTCTCTCTCTCACTCTACATTCCCGAATTTTAGAGAGAGAAGGGTCTATGAGAAAATGAAATTAAGTGGACCTTTTCTCTCTCTTGAATCTCTTATAATAGATGCATTGTATCTAATGTTGTAAGTTAGCTGAGATTTGCTGAGATTTAAGGCACAAGAGAAGTCAAAGGTTGGTCACCAAACAAAATCTTGGCAAGATTTACACTCAACATATTAGAAAATGTGACAAAAGGGCATTTTGGACATTTTCCTTATAATTTTAATGGCAAGTTGGTCTTTTGATCCAACCCTTAGGGTTTAACCCTTAGGGTTTTGACCCTTAGGGTTAAAACCTAAGGTTTCCATAATTCAAATTTCTAGGATTTTCATATTAGGGTTTTCAAAATATAAAATTAATATTTCAAAATTATAATTAGGATTCTATATTTATATTTAGATTTCCTAATCATATATAACTTCAATCTTGCTAATTAGGATTAACATTCCGTAATTAAAAATGCTAATTTTAGCAGTTAAGTCCATAATTGTACCTTAGGGTTTCAAACGGAACAAGAAGGGTTTATAATAATTAGATTTTCTAATTATTAGGGTTTTAAGTAAATCATTATGGTTTTCCCTAATTAGGTTATAATTAATAACGTTAAACCTTATACTAGCATTTGAATTCCCAAATTAGGGTTTTCAATTTTCAAATTAGGGTTTCGGATTCCCGGAACTGAAATTAGGGTTTCAGAACCGGTTTTAGAGTTTCTTATTAATCGATAGAATTTTCGAAATGAACGTTGACGTTCTAAAGATATACATAGGGTTTGACACTGATATAATTTATCTGGTCAACTCTTGACCCTTAACCACATTCTGTACATATATAATACAATATTCACAGAACATTTATACATATACACTTAATCCTGAATAATTCACCAAAATCCTTCACAGAATTTTGAAATCCTCAAAATTCCTTCCCACAAATGTCAAATCCATACACTTATTTTCTTTCTAAATTCTAATATTGAACCTTAAATTAATCAATTATGATTTTAAAATTTTTCTAAATTCTCGGGTTGTCACAAGTCATACTAGCGAAGGAATTACCCGTCTCTCCCCTCCTAGTTCTAGTCTCACATATTAGCCAGGGATCATATCCCTAAGCTTTGATACCAACTGTGACGCCCCCAAAATAGGTATACGTCACCCATTTTGAGTCGTCAAATACATGATATAACATTTAAATACAACTTAATAATACAACTGTCATGTAAAATACGACAAAACATAAACTGAGAGTTTTAATACGAATATTTTCTTCTAGATAGTATTCAAACTCAAATGGAGTCCTCAATACATTTATTAGCATATTATTTCATAGAATAGTGAGGACTACTAATGCAAACATCTAGAATGTCACTCCGTTCCCCGACTAGTCCCAGCTATATTCTCATTTCTTGAAGAGAACAATGAAAGCAAAGGGTGAGCTCAACTAGCCCAGTAAGAAATATTATGACTAAGATAATGCAGAATAAATTATCGTTAGCCTTCAACAGTGTTAAACTGATAAAATACAATAGACATCAAGTTTAACTGCAGCGGAACAAGCAATCCATTAGAAGAGTCAAGTAGAACATGAAATCTACTATCTACTATGATTTAAAAAGTTTATCAACAGATTTATCGCTAAGACTCAGCTTAATAAATAATCCACATCATCGAATCACCCATGCGCTATGGCCAAGGATATTTATTAGTATCACGACCACAAATTATCCATGCACTACGGGCCCAGGATATTCGTGTTATCATCAATGGTCATAAGCATGCCAACAACTGTTCATCAATGCATTACGGGCCAATGAGGACTTTTACCACATCATTTGTAACATTACGGTCATGATTATACCGAATAATCCCTGGTCATAATCATACCAAGTCCATCTATGCACTACAGGCCACAGATGACTTTCAACATACACTACAAAAAAATGAGCCTTTAACAACGATTTTTCGGGCAACGACTTTATAAGTTGTTGCTAAAAGTATATGTTTAGCAACGAAATTTGTCCTTCGTTGCAGATTGTGTCAGGCTTTCACTTTTTGCAACAAAATTCATAAGTCGTTGCAAAATTTCGTTGCTAATTCATTGGCGGGAAAATATTTCGTTAGAAATTCGTTGCAAAATTTTTGGCCACTTGATTTCCCGTTATCGTGGGCAACGAAAGTTTTTTTGTTTCTAAAAATGGGGTTTTAACAACGATTTTTCAGACAACGACTTTATACGTCGTTGCTAAAGTGTATGTTTAGCAACGAAACTAGTCCTTCGTTGCAGATTGTGTCAGGCTTTCACTTTTTGCAACGAAATTCATAAGTTGTTGCAAAATTTGAAAACAAAATTCGTTAGAAATTCATTACAAAAATTTTAACCACTTGATTTCTCCTCATCGTAGGCAACGAAAGTTTTTTTGTTGCAATATTTCGTTGCCTAATATGAACCACATTTATTGATAACAAATTTTATTTTCGTTGCATATTTTATACAACTTTTTGCAAAGACTATTAACATGTTACCTTAAATTAAGATAATAATAATAATAATAATAATATTAATAATAATAATAATAATAATAATAACAATACTTTTTTTGAAAATCGAACTCTTAACCTCCCCCACTCTTTAAACAAATGCTCAAACCAACTAAGCTACAAGTATTTTTATTTTAAAGTCACTATATACCTTACTATATCTTTTCTTAATACTTCTTGTTTTAAAATAAAGGGTGGAGTTGGTACTAATAAACTATATATACATATTTATATTTATTTTTATTATATTATATATATATATATGTATATATACACATATAGAGAGAGAAAGACAAGGAAAAAAGAGTGAAATTAGTGAAAGAGTATAGATTAGAGAATTAGGAAGTCTAGCTGTCATCTTCGACTCATGTGGAATTGTTCCGAAATTAGTATGATTTATTAATCCGCAACAAGTGATATTATATAAATATTTATAAATAATAAAAATATGTCATTTAATACTAAGGATATTATGCACAAATTATTGTAAAAAATAGATTATTTAATATAAGTAAATATTTAACTTGAGATTACAAAAAATAATAAGAACTTTTATTCTTAGACGGAGGGAGTAACTTAAATCATGAACATATTTTTAAGTTCAAAAATAAAACATAAAAAGAAGAATAGTAATGGTATACCTCTAGCTATTCCTAGCTTTTTCTTTTACTTTTTTTTTTCAAATATATTATAAAATTAAATTATAATACTATCGATTCTAAGAGAAAACATAAAAGATAATTTTTTTATTATGTTTTATGAACTAAAAGCAGAATAAAGTTATTTAAAAATGACTTATAAGTCATTCCTAATAAGTTAGTTTGACCCATATTAATGTAATATCAATTTTATCCCTATTTTATTAAAAAAAAATTTAAAAAAATGAATTTGTAAAAAAAAAAGAGTAAGATGCAACGTCACTTTAATTGGCGTTAGAATTTTTATTTTTAATTTTTTATAGCTGAAGTTTTATATACTCTTTTATTTTCAACGCCGATGACAGAGAATAAACGTAAAAAAATATTGATGTTTGTAAACAAGTACAAGAGATCAATTAAAGAAATTAAAAAAAAAAAGATTCCAACGTCAGTTAAAGTGATGTTACATCTTACTCTTTTTTAAAAAAAAAATTTAAAAAAAGTTACAATGCCTTTAGTTTTGCATTGGATCACATTTTTATTTTTTTCAAATTTCTTTAAAAAAATAAAATCGTTTTAAAAAAAATTAAGATAATTTTTTTAAAATTCGTTTTTAAAAAAAATATTTTTTAAAGTGGTGTTGGTTGCCTTTCTGATTTTTAGCCAAAAAAAATCCAAAAATTCAGCGTCATTTCAAATGGCGTTTAGTAGTTTTTTCCAAATTAGGCGTAAGGCGCTTTTATTAAATGGCGGTTGTTGAATATTTTATTTTTAAAAAAATATTCGTTTAAAATTTTTAAAAAAATTAAAGCTTTTTTCTTAAAAAAAAAAATTTATTTATAAAAAATGTTCTTAAATTGTACTTCCAAATATTTAAAATATTTTTTTTAATAAAATGCCTTCCATAATTTTATTGCCGCTCACTCTGTCCCGCCCAAGTTTTATGGGTAATTATGCACCCCAAATTTCACTTGAGTAGCCTTTCACTGGTGGTTTCTTTAATCATGGTCATCTCTTACAGTAGCATTAGCAACAACAAAACGTGATAAATCGCTGGAATATGCGGACGAGTTGATGGCTAGAGGATCCAAAGCCGACAAATAAAGCGATTTTTTGAATTTCTGCACTTGGATGTTTTAGTTGTCTGCAAAGATTCTCTCTGAGCTATTGTTTACCTGGCGATAGCCTTCCTCCCGGGAAGCTCACCATTCTTGTTAGTGCAGGTTTGTACATCGCCCTCTTTATTCGTCGATCTGCACTTTTTTTTCCATTTCATTTCTTACGTGAGTCCCTCCAGACCCTGATTTTTTTTATAAGAAATTTCACTGAATTAATTCTGAAATTGATGTGGGTATTTTGAAACCCTAACTATTTAAGGGATTTAAACAGTTAACATTTTGGATCTAATTTAATGAATCATGAGAATACAGATGAGAATTGATGCTTGGTCTAATTGTTCTAACAGAAAGTTTAGGGCGAGAAATCATCCATTTTTGGGGATATCTTTGGCTGTAGAGTGTTCCCTCCTCCTCCTCCTCCTCCTCCTCCTTTGTTGTCCCTAAATTAAAGGTTAGTTTTTTATTTTGTGTATTTACTGTTAAGAAACCTAATATTATTTGTACTTACCTATGTGTATTTTATTGTATATCTTGTTTGGTAGTAATTTGGAAAGCCTAAAACGTGTTTGATAAATTGTCTACTCGAACTAGCCAAATAAGGATAAATTACCTAATGTTATATGGGAATATCCAAATAAGGATTGTATAATTGGCATGTAATGTAAATGGATGATAGTTTATCCTGACAAGAATGCAAATGACCCTAAGGAAGCTGATATGTTTAAGGAGGTCACATTTTCGTATAATATTTTCTAAGATCCAGATAAACGACGTCAGTTTGACACTTTTGGTTTTGAGGTAGGAAAAATGTAGATTCCATCATTATTTATTGGAAATACTTTTGAATTCACAATTGCCTAATCAATTTTTTCTTCAATTCATTAACATGGAGATAAGTGCTACTCAAAACATAATTTTCCACTCCCCAGGCTGTTGAATCTGATAACCAAGTATTGGAACTGGATCTTTCAAGTTTGGGAGCTGTTAATACCATGTTTGCAGCTCTTTTCAGGCAATATAATTTCAGAACTATCTTTTAGTTCTTCACCCTTTTTTGATGTCGTTTAGCTTTTTCTATTGTCCTTTTTCTCTACCCTCTTCTTCTTGCTCACTCATTGTGATATTATTGGAAACCATTGTGCCATAATATAGTAGTTTTGTTCCTTTTGTGTCTAACATATAGTAAACTTGGTGTCCCAATAAAAACCATTGTATCTGCCGGTGTCTTAGAGGAGGTCCTAAATGGCTTTGTGTCCATTCGTCCACTGCCTATGGGGCAACCACTATTAGAAAGGTAAGGTATTGTCATGTTCTTTGGAATTTAATTCCACAGAAAAGGCCTGTTTATCTGGATCCTTTTCTATTTCTCCATGTTGAAAAGCAGTGTGCTCACTTCTATTCAGTTATAATAACTAAAAATGAAGCGGAGGCTGGGTTAGTGTGCCGAGTGCAATCAGCAGATAATCAATTAGAACAATCTGAATATTGATGCATCTATGTCAAGTTTTATTGCATCAGCTAATCCCTCATCGACTGTAATCGATTAGAATATTGTTTTATTTAAATTGTACGATTTCAGTTGATGTTCTCTTTTTGTTCATCCAATTTTGCTTAAATGTTTTAGCATTGGATTGATATACATTATGTTTCTCTTTATTAAATTTTTATTTAGAATTCCACTAGTTTTGGGTCTGCCAATTTGTGTAACTTCTATTTGTTTGTGACCTTGAAACAACAACTGCAGTCTATAGAAATAGGATTAGTTCAGATCCAATTTTTTTGACGTCTGAAGCTTCATCAGCTGGGGGTTTTTATGCCATCAACTGGCGTGGACAAGTGTTGCTTGCCACTATAAACGAATCAACAATTGTGCCTTTTGTCAGTGGCCAAGTAGGTTTGACAGCTTTTTAAACTTTCTGATTCGTATGATAAAGTGATTGCTTTTCATTATTGTTTCCTTATTAATTTCGCAGTTGAACAATCTAGAGCTTGCTGTCAATCTTGCCAAAAGAGGAAACCTACTAGGTGCAGAGATTTTTTTGCTGTAGTTTCTTCCTATATAATGTTTTAACCTACTGACTATTAATCTACTAATTATCTGCTTTTAACTTTCAGGATATCAAATATTTGATTGCAGACCTTGTGGAATTGAAGCCAACTATATTTTCCGGGGTTCCTAGAGTTTATGATCGCATATACACTGGTACAAAACCATTTGAAACATAATAGCGTTATATTTTGTTGTTTTCCAACTTTCTAAGCATTTGTCTAAACATCTATCTCAAGGTATAATGGACAAAATCGCACTTGGAGGTACATTGAAGAAGATGTTGTTTCAATATGCTTATAACTAGTATGTCCTACTTTACAGCTTGTGTCATTTAAGCATGTTTTACCTTAATTTCTTGTTACAATACTAAAGATCATGCTATTAATGAAATAAATAAGCAGTGAATGAAAATAGAGGGCTGCTGCTATTATTCCGCACACATACATCACTTGCAGCACCTGATCATTTGTTATAAAATTCAGTTATAGTTGCAACCGCATAACATTATTGTATAGTATAGAGACTCAATTTAAATCACACAAATTAAATGGCAAAGTGGAGTATGGGTGCTAAGGCAGGTGAAAAAAGGGTGGCTATGGTGCTGCTGTAAATATTCGGGACGCTGAGGGACAGAAGGGAGCGGAATGCATTATAAGTTGCGGTGTGTAGTTTTCTGTTTATCTTAAAGGGAGAGGAGCCTTTGACATATATTCTTGTAATTTAAAATTTTGGTCTCTCAAATTTAAGATGCTTGGGCTTGTGCATACCTGAACCACCTACACCTGAGCCATCTCCTCCTCATTCTCTTCAACTTCAAGACTATCTGAAATTAGAGTAAAAATCATTTACACTGCAATAAATTCACCCATAATGATTGCATGTATTATACTGATAAATAATTGGTGCCTAAAAGGCAACATAAGTAGTACTCCCAAGTCCCAGGAAACATTTTAAACCTGTTTTGAAATATGCATTATAAACCTGTTTTGTTTCCACAAAGCTCTCTACTTTTTGTGCAGCAGTGTTAAACCATTAATTTGCGGGGACTTCTGAAATTTAAAGAAGCAGTGAAGATTCCTTTGGAGGATGTGGAACCAGCGAACACATGAATGTTGTTGATTGGACTTTGTAACAAGTTCTGTAAAAATATTTTAGGTATCTTCTTATTGAATTAATCAATTCTGACGGTCAAAGTTTAAGTTGTATGTGATTGAGCTGTACCCACATTTGACAGCAAAATATACAGTTAACTCCAAAAAAATATAGCAGTATGGCATGTGGAACATAGCAAGCAAGAATTGATTAGTGCAGTTATTAGCTTGTATGTGGTTTAGAATAATTTTTTCCTAATGAATGTCAACTGAGAGGCAAAGCATGAATTTGGGAACACAGTTCAAATAATTGGTGGAATGGCCGCTGCTGGTGAGCTACTTGCACATGAATTCGGATGGGCTGCGTGGCTTCTAAATCAAGCAGTGGTTCAACATTATGACAATGTTGTGCGCGAGTCTGTTGGATCAAGGTTGCAAGGTCCAAATTGATCGAGGTTACAATACTTACATTTATGAAAACAAATTGATGTTTGTTAGGTAACTTTTGAAGTAATTGTTGTTTAGTTCATTTCAACGATGAGTTTCACGAGGTTATTAGTGGTCATTTTATTGTTTCAGTTGAAAACATATTTACCCAAGCTTTTAAACACTTGTGTATAGATGACAATTTTATCATTCTCCTAATCTATTTTTCCTTTTTCAATAAATTTTAAATGCATATAGTCATAGGCAACGAATTATAAATTGGATTGATGGGGCAGGGCAGCTTTCAACCACCTTTGACTTCACAACAAAAGGAATTCTTCAGGTATTTTATATTTAACTACCAGTAAATTTAATTTTTCTCTGAAAAATCTCAACCTTCTATCATCATACATCTATATATCGTCATTTAGGAATCTGTGAAGGGGGAATTATGGCGTCTATTTGGATCCTGCAGGAAATCACACAGGTGTGATGGGTGGTGGCCTTCAAGAGCTTTTACTTTCATTGATAACCATGATATAGGCTCAACTCAGGTACTTATTTAGCTGGGTACCTTTACAGCTGTAGTCTAAGAGTGTTGTAGAAGGCTATCCTTCTTTGTTCTGATCTATGCGCTGCATGTATTTGTTGGTGTTAAGCCTGTGTATATGGATATACTTCATTTGAAAAAATATTTTTGGTAGCATCTTTAGATCATATTGAAATTAAGTATTTTTTTTAAAAAAAGGGAGCTTAGTCAATTCTCAATCTAAGAGATGATATTTGTTTGTCTGTTTTGAATGGCAGATTTTGGTGACCTATTTACTTCATTTTCTTGACTTGCTATTATTTTTAAATATGTGCAGGAAGACTGCTTCTACGACCTGCCTTACAATACTGGGTATCAAATTTTTGTGCTACGTTTACGGAAGACAAGGGATGAAATTATGAAGTGTACTCTCTCAATATATGTAGATATATAATTTGATTGAAGAACTGTGGCAGCTTTAGATGGTTAATTGTAAAGATAATGAATGATTATGTAGTGGATGATTTTATTAAGTTAATAATATTTTATTTTTTTGTATTTTTGTCATTATTTGCTATGGGGACATTAAGTCAGTCAGGTACACAAAAAGAATATAATATTTTGATTTGGCAACAATATAATTCGTTACCAAAGCATTGAACAAGTTTAAATATAACAACAATTTTGTATACATTTAACAACAAATTTTCATTGCTAATGACATTAAAAATATAATATTTGGCAACGAAAAATTAACTTAATAACAACGAATATGATATTGTTGCTAATACTAAAATAAAAGGCAATATTTTTTATCGTTGCAAATCATATCAACTTTTGTTGCATATATAAAAAAACGGCAACATATAATGTCGTTGCTAATCGACGACTTTTGTTGCTATTGAAAAATAACCAGCAACAAACATTTTCGTTGCTGATCCAGCATAATGTCGTTGCCAAATAATATAATTAGCAACGAAAATCGTTGCTAAAAAGTTTATATTCCGCAACAAAAGCAAGCTTAGGCAACAATTTTCATAATTTACTGCAACGAAAAATGTCGTTGCAAAATGGTGTCAATTGCAACGAAAATGCATAATTGTTGCAAGAAAAAAAAAGAGCTCATTTCGTTGCCAATTAGTAGGCTTTTGCAACGAAATGGGATTTTTAGCAACGAAATTTTAATTATTCTGCAACAATATATTTTGTTGCTAAAGGATCGATGTATTTGTACGAAAGCCAAATTTCGTTGCAAAATGTATTACTTTTGGTAACGAAAAAAATACATTCGTTGCGAAAAAATTAATAACGCTCATTGCGCAACGAAAGACGCAACGACAGTAAAGTCGTTGCCAAAAACCTTTAGCAACGAAATTTGGCACCTTCAGCAACGAAAATCGGTTGTTGCTGAAGCCCCATTTTTTGTAGTGATAATATAAGCATAAGGATGATGACAATGATATAAGAATTCAATTAAAAGAAAGCAAAGGATAAATTTTTAAAGATTTATAATTTAATTTATTCATAATTCAATAATGTCCAAATTGTCAACATGATACTGCTTTGTGGAGTAAAATTCAAGAATAATATTGTACCAAAAATGATTTGAACCAAAAACGAATCACTTTTTATCGTGAATAATACCCTGGGTGAATAGTATCCCGTGAATAGTACTTCATGAATAGTAACCCGTGAATAGTGCTCCGGCATGAAAAAGTTAAAACTTATCAAGAATGCTCATAATAATATTTCCATGAAAAGATATTGGATGAAACGCAAATTTTAAGGATATTCTACTAATTTAATGGAGTATAGAAGCCAAAACTTTAACCAAATGAGTATAGAATTTAAAATCTAAAACGAAATAATATTACTTGCATACTACAGAGTATGGAAGAAAATATTATTTCAAGCGAATATTGAACAAAAATAACATCCTTTACCTTGAAAAGAAGAGTATTCCAACTGGTATAGCGGGGATATTCTTGAAGAAAACTTTCACTATTTTCTACGCTCAAAGCTTTCTAAAACTTTAAAGAAATACACTCAATATTATAGAAGCAGAATTCTCTGATTCTGGTGTGTTTTTCAATTATAACTAAGCATCCTATTTATAGGAGAATGAAAATGATACTATTTGAATTTTAGAAATCACGGACGCACAGTAAATTCGGACGAAACAAATTACAGAATCACGGACGCAATTTTTTTTCTCAATCGTCAAAAATTTTCAAAATTTTAATAAAATATTCAATAAAATATAATATATTCTATTTTTCATAAAAAACAAAAATTATTATATATATATATATATATATATATATATATATATATAAACGAAAATTGAGATAACTTTCTCCCGACTATTTTGAAAATAGGTAAGTGGGGATTCATATAATACGTAAAATTACATCAAATACTTCATAAAAATTATCTCAATATTTTTAACAACATTTATCATCATTATTATAATTAACAATATTTAACAACTGTGTCGTTCCCGGAAAGAGGGCTTTTCAATAATGATTTCTCCTATCATGGCGTATGATTAGGTGACCAAACCTCTCATCGATGTAATTTCTAGACATCGTCAATATTGCAAATAATATTATTAATAACTTTGTCGTCTCAATTATTGATTTAATAATATAAAATATTATGCGATGATAATCTTTGTGACAATAATTGAATCAATAATATGAGAGATATGATGCACGTAATTTCTTTATGTAATAATAATTGAGTATAAGCGAGTGACTTCTCACGTAAGCATCAATAATCAATCTTGTGTGCTACTATACAACCACGCGTAGACATCGTACTTTTTTAACACCGGTTATTTCAACAGCTTAACGGTAAAACTTCCGCCGTTATTTTCATAAAAAGATATTTCTATCGTTTTCTCATTCCGACAATAATTACGTTGTGGGGTCCACCAATGATTGTTCCGTCGTACTAATATTTCCTGTTAAAATGAATATTCCCCGACCAATCGAATATTATATAACAACTTGCTTACTTTGAAAAATTTATAAATATTACCCACAACTTTAATATTATAACAAATCAACACCATAATATTCAAAAATGATATTTATAGAAAAATTCATCTTTATTAATAAAAGTTGGGGTCTTACAACCTCCCCTTCTTATGACTTTTCGCACTCGAAATTAGAGTACATACCTGGTATGACGAAGAGGTGAGGATACATTGATTTCATTTCAGATTCTAACTCCCAGGTTATTTCCTCAACATCGTGATTTCTCTACAAAACTTTGACTTGAGGTATAACCTTGGAGCGTAGAATATGTTCTTTCTTATCCAAGATTTCAACATGTACCTCTTGATACGTTAAATCTTCCGCTATCTCGTCTGGTTCTAATTCAATAACGTGGTTCGGGTCTTTCACATATTTACGTAACATAGATATGTGAAAAACGTTATGCACACGAGACATACTTGGCAGTAAGGAGAGTCTATAGGCCACAGTTCCTACTCGATCGAGGATTAAAGATGGGCCAATGAATCAAGGATTAAGCTTTCCTCTCTTTCCAAAATCTCGTAACTCCTTTCCATGGAGCAACACGTAACAACACATGATCTCCAATATTGAATTTCACGTCCTTTCGATGAAGATCAACATAACTCTTTTATCGATCTTGTGAGGCTTTTATACGTTATCGGATCGTTTGAATCTTTTCTGTAGTCATACGTACCAACTCCGGTCCCAACAACGTTGCTTCACCACCCTCATCCCAGCATACTGGAGACCGACACTTTCTTCCATACAACGCCTCAAATGGAGCCATGCTAATACTTGCTTGATAACTGTTATTGTAGGAAAACTCCACCAATGATAAGAACTTGTCCCAACTTCCCTTGAAGTCAAAGACACAGAGTCTTAATAAATCTTCAAGAGTTTGAATAGTTCTCTCCGACTGCCCGTCCGTTTGAGGATGATTTGCCGAACTAAATCGTAAATCCGTGCCCATGGCTTTTTGCAAACTAATCCAAAATCTTGAAGTGAATCTTGGGTCTCGATCAGAAACTATGGATACTGGCATACCATGTAATCTTACAATCTTGTTTATGTACATACGAGCAACACGTTCAAGTGTATAAGTTTCTCGTATAGGTAAAAAATGAGCAGACTTGGTCAATCTATCAACAATGACCCAAATTGCATCTATGCCTTGAGAAACCTTAGGAAGACTAGTAACGAAATCCATGGTAATGTGCTCTCACTTCCATTTTGGAATTTCAAGTGGTTGCAACGGACCTTTTGGCATTTGATTCTCCGCCTTGACTCGTTGACAAGTTAGACACCTTGAGATAAACTCCTCTATCTCTCTCTTCATATTGCCCCACCAAAATGTATGTAGAAGATGACGATATATTTTGGTACTCCCAGGATGGATTGCAAACAGTGTGTTGTGCGCCTCCATCATGATTTTATACTTTAAATCAGAATCGTTATGAACACAAAGTTAGGAGTTGACTCAAAGTATTCATTCTTCATCGATTCTAGCTTTCGGAATAGCACCTTCTTGCACTTTCTTCCTCATACGCATCAGCTCCAGGTCTGTAGCTTGAGCAGCTTTAATTTTATCAATTAAAGTCGGTTCTACTCGTATGTTTGCCATCATCACGTGGGTCCCTGGAGTCTTTAACTCTATCTCCATCCTTTGCAAGTCATACAAAATGGGCCTTTGCGTTGACAATAACACACTCGTAACTGCATAAGATCTTCTACTCAATGCATCAGCTACCACGTTCGTTTTTCCAGGGTGGTATTGAATGGTATGATAATAATCTTTCAACAGTTCAAGCCAACGTTGTTGCCGCATATTGAGCTCCTTTCGAGTGAAGAAAATTTGAGGCTTTTATGATCCGTATAGATCTCCACCTGCCTCCAAATTTTAAGTACGAAGACAATAACTGCTAATTCTAGATCATGAGTAGGATAATTCCTCTCATATTCTTTGAGTTGTCGAGAGGCATAGGCTATGACTTTCCCATGTTGCATGAGAACACATCCTAACCTTTTGCCCGAAGCATCATTATAGATGACAAATCCCTCTGAGCCAGATGGTATTGTTAGAACAGGTGCTGAAATGAGTCTCCTCTTGAGTTCTTAAAAACTCTTCTCACATTCCTCGCTCCAACTGATTTTGTATCTTTCCGAGTCAGCTGAGTTAATGGAGTAGTGATTCGAGAAAACCCTTCTACGAATCTCCGATAATAACCAGCTAAGTCGAGAAAGCTACGTACTTCGGTCACTGATTTAGGTTGCTCCCAGCTTTAAATTGCTTCAATCTTTTCCGAGTCAACAAATATTCCATGATTTGATATCACATGCCCAAGGAATGCAACTTTCTTAAGCCAGAACTCGCATTTCTTCAATTTTGCATAAAGCTTGTTTTCACGAAGCTTTTGGAATATTAGCCTCAAGTGTTGCTCATGATCTTCATAGCTTTTGGAATATATGAGAATGTCATCAATAAAGACAACCAAAAAATGATTCAAATATTCCTTGAATACTCAGGTTCATCATATCCATGAAGGCAGTATGAGCATTAGTCAATCCAAAAGGCATGACTAGGAATTCATAATGCCCGTATCGAGTTCTGAAAGCCGTCTTTGGAATGTCATCGGTTTTAATCTTTAATTGGTGATATCCGGAACGAAGATCAATCTTTGAAAAGAATTTGGCGCCTTGTAACTGGTCAAACAGGTCATCAATACGAGGCAACGGGTACCTATTTTTGATGGTAACATGGCTCAACTCCCGATAATCAATACAAAGTCACATACTCCCATCTTTCTTCTTCACGAATAGAAAGGAGCACCCCAAGGAGACGTACTAGGACGAATGAAACCGATGTCTAACAACTCATGCAGTTGGGTTTTTAACTCCTGAAGTTCAATAGGAGCTATTCGATATGGGGCTTTGGAAATGGGTTTTGTACCGGGTTCAAGGCCGATACAAAATTCAATTTCACGCCTGAGGTAGGCGGGGAAGTTCTTGAGGAATACGTCAGAAATTTATTAATAATATAAATATCATTCAAAACTGACGTATTTTTGTTTTAATCCGTGACATGAGCTAAGAAAGCTTGACATCTGTTTTTCAATAAACGAATAGCTTTATGGCTTGAGATGTCAGTGATTGATTTTAATGGTTTGGTTGCTTGAATTCGCATAATAGGTTGGTTAGGAATATGAAAGCTAACAACCTTATGAAAATAATCAATTTTTACATGATGAGTAGTTAACCAATCAATCCCTAGAATTACGTTAAATGCAAGTATTTTCAATGAAATAAGATCGATAGGTAATGTGAAGGTACCAATTTGAACCAAGCAAGAATTATAAACAGTGGATGTAATGAAGGTTTCTCCCAACGGAGTTTCAACAGATATGTCAAAGTCTTATTTCTCCGTAGTTAAATTTAAACGTTGAGCACAAGTAGGAGAAATAAAATAATGGGTAGAACCGGTATCAAATAAGGTATATATTTCGCTAGAGTTTATGATAAGCTTACCCGTGATGACTTCGTTCGGGTTTCTTGCTTTCTAGGAGGTCACGACAAATGCTCTCTCTTGAACTATTGGTTTTGACTTTTATGGAACGGCCTTTAGTGTCTCCATCTCAGTTGGACTTGGCTTCCCTGAACGAAAAAATCGAGCTAGGTGACCTTCTCTTCCACAATTGTAACACGTTTTGGACTACTGCGCATAGTTTGGACTGATATGTCCCTCCCCTCCACATTTCAAGCATATGATAGGTGGTTGTTCTCCTTCCTTAACAACGGGTGTTGGTGCTGACGTCTTTCCATCATTGTTGAATCTCCTCTTCTTGAAATGTCCACTTTTATTGTCTTGGCCATTATTATCACCGAAATGGTTACCATTTCTGGCATATTGATTCCCTCCACGTTTGTTGTCACTGCTTCAATGACCGCTACCACTGGTATTGTCGACTTGTCAGCTGCTTTCTCTTGGTTGAGTTAACTCATTATCGCGCTCCAATAACTAAGCCCTATTTACAACATTTGAATACAAACACAGTTTATGAGAGATAAGGTATTGACGTATCTCGGGTTTCAAACCTTTTAGAAACATCTGCGTCATTCTCTCCTCATTATCAACTAAGTGGGACGCAAACCAGGACAACTCGATAAACTTGTCTTCGTACTGCGACACGGTCATGTTGTTTTGCTCCAGTTTAATGAACTCTACCTCTTTCATGTGACGAATACTTTTGGGAAATTACTTGTCGTTGAACAGTTCTTGGAACTTCTCCCAAGTCATCTTCAGTGCGGCAGGTTGAGTACGCTTTACGGATTCCCACCAGTAATACGCCTCTCCTCGCAACATGAAGGTGGGAAAGGGAACCTTTTGCTCCTCGGAGCATACCAAGACATCAAATATCTTGGTGATCTGCTTTATCCACGTCTTCGCCTTAAGTGGTTTTGGCTCTCCAATAAACTCCGGTGGTCCCAGCTCCTTGAACTGCTTAGCTGTGACCATCCGAGAGTTGCCAATGTTTCCACCTGTATTATGGATAGGAGACTCTCTCACCTGATGTTGCATGAATTGCAGAAAGCCCCTAAACATTCTGTCGTTCATCATTTGGTCGGTGTTGTTGTTTGCATGAGGATTGTTGCCTTCCTGATGCACATTTTCCTGGTTATTGATCGTTGGTGATTCAACGATCTCATGTGCTCCATTGCTATTCTCAACATTCTCGGATGTCATTTTCAAATATTGCCGCAAAATAAGGGTTAATTGACATGCAACATATTATCCCTATATTCTGACCGACCAATTAAATAACAATTAAACTTACGTAGGTCATACTATCGAAGGAATTACCCGTCTCTTCCCTCCTAGTTCTAGTCTCACATATTAGCTAGGGATCATATCCCTAAGCTTTGATACCAACTGTGACGCCCCCAAAATAGGTATACGGCACCCATTTTGAGTCGCCAAATACATGGTACAAAATTCAAATAAAACTTAATAATACAACTATCGTGTAAAATATGACAAAACATAAATTAAGAGTTTTAATACGAAAATTATCTTCTAGATAGTATTCAAACTCAAATGGAGTCCTCAATATATTTATTATCACATTATTTTATAGAATAGTGAGGACTACTAATGCAAACATCTAGACTATCTCTCTGTTCCCTGACTAGTCCCAGCTATATTCTCATTTCCTGAAGAGAACAATGAAAGCAAAGGGTGAGCTCAACTAGCCCAGTAAGAAATATTATTACTAAGATAATGCAAAATAAATTATCGTTAGCCTTCAACAGTGTTAAACTGATAAAATACTGATAGACATCAAGTTTAAGCTAGAGAATGAAACAATCCAATCGTAAGAGTCAAGTAGAACATGAAATCTACTATCTTCTATGATTTAAAACGTTTATCAATAGATTTATCTCTGAGACTCAGCTTAATAAATAATCCACATCATCGAATCACCCCTGCACTACGGCCAAGGATATTCATTAGTATCACGACCACAGATATGCACTACGGGCCAAGGATATTCGTGTTTTCATCAATGGTCATGATCATGCCAAAAACTTTCCATCAATGTACTATGGAACAATGAGGACTTTTACCACATCATTTGTAACATTACGATAATGATTATACCGAATAATCCCTGGTCATAATCATACCAAGTCCATTTATGCACTACAGGTCACAGATGACTTTCAACATAATATAAGCATGAGGATGATGACAATGATATAAGAATTCAATTAAAAGAAAGCAAATGATAAATTTTTGAAGATTTATAATTTAATTTATCCAGAATTCAATAATTTCCAAATTATCAACATGATACTGCTTTGTGGAGTAAAATTCAAGAATTATATTGTACCAAAAATGATTTGGACGGAAAACGAATCAATTTTTATCATGAATAGTACCCTGGGTGAATAGTACCCTGTGAATAGTACTTTGTGAATAGTAACCCGTGAATAGTGCTCTGGCATAAAAAAGTTAAAATTTATCAAGAATGCTCAGAATAATATTTCCATGAAAAGATACTGGATGAAACGCTAATTTTAAGGATATTCTACTAATTTCATGGAGTATAGAAGCCAAAAATTTAACCAAATAAGTATAGAATTCAAAATCTGAAATAAAATAATATTACTTACATACTACAGTGTATGAAAGAAAATATTATTTCAAGCGAATATTGAACAAAATAACATCCCTTACCTTGAAAAGAAGAGTATTCCAACTGGTATAGCGAAGATATTCTTGAAGAAAACTTTCACTGTTTTCTACGCTCAAAGTTTTCTAAAACTCTAAACAAATACGCTCAATATTATAGAAGAAGAATTCTCTGATTCTGGTGTGTTTTCAATTCTAACTAAGCATCCTATTTATAGGAGAATGGAAAGGATACTATTTGAATTTTAGAAATCACGGACGCACAATAAATTCGGATAAAACAAATTACAGAATCACGGACGCAATTTTTTTTCTCAATCGTCCAAAATTTTCAAAATTTTAATAAAATATTCAATAAAATATAATATATTCTATTTTTCATAAAAAACAAAACTTATTATAATATATATATAATAAATATATATATAATATTAATAATATAATAACTCCCTTCAATTCACGTTATGTACTCGCCTCGTGAATTCACCCTACCAACTTTTTCAAACCATTATATATATATATATATATATATATATATATATATATATATATAATAAGGATCTTGTGCTCACCCCAAAAAGTTTCACCCAAGCTCACCTATAAAAAGTCTATTTTTTTCTCTCTCCTAAGACATTACACGTTATTCCTCCTACAGCTTCTCCCCTTTCACGATCTCTGAAGCTCTCTTCTCTCACGATCTCCTCTCTCACGATCTCTCTTTCTCTCTTACGATCTCTCTTTCCCTCACTTCTCACGATCTCTCTTTCTCTCTCTTCTCACGATCTTAGGCGCTCACTGGCTTCGCTCGCTCTCTCGTCCCAAATCTCAAAGCCCTAATTTTGATTTCAAAGCCGCCGCGCCCCAAATCAGAAAGCCCTAATTTTGGCCTCTCAATTCCGTCGCGACAGGTTTGTCTTCTATCTCTCTATCAATTATCGATCCTAACTCTCAGCAGACACAATTTTGTCTAATTATGCCCATATTGAATTCTGATTCCAATATATGGTTACCAGTGTTTACGTCAAATCTACATAAGGTGCACAGGGACGGAGAATCACTGAATCAACAACTCATCCAAGCTGCAGTATAACTACTGTTGTGTCACACCTACGCTATTCAATTACAAAAACCTTAATGCTCACACTTTCTTTTGAGAATAATAGATATAAGAAATTGAATGTAATAGTGAAAATTTGCCCTTTTCTTAATGTTTACAGTCCATTTATTTGTTGTTATACTACGTACTATCAATGACAATAATAATAACCATTTAAAATGATTTTTGAATGTTGTCCAGTTATAATCTTCTACAACTTAATGGCCAGTTTGGCATGATCATGATAAAAAGGAATTCGAACAATTAGTGTTTTACATCTTCAAACTTTTTCTAGTGTTGTAAATAATACAGTGTTTACTTGCCCTACTTTTTTTTATGTATAAACAGGACCCCTCATCCTTACAACCTCTTTTATCAACCTCTTTTGTTATATATATATATTCCATTCTATTTACTTATACATATCTCTGAAAAATAATTTGTTTACAGAGGAATGCATGTCAGCTTTTTGCTTGGTATGGTCCTCCAATGTGCGACAGATCAATACAACTAATACCCGGACTACTTCGAAAGATTAATAGAATGGAGATGGAGAACGTACGTGCGATAGGCAACAACCGAAGAATAAAATTTATTATTGCACTTGTTATTTCTTGGTTATTGATTTTATTCATGTTATTGTAGATCGAGTAAATATCCAAGAATTTGTTGTAACCTTATTCATGTTATTTGAGATTGAGATGACTTTTTTATTCATGTGTCAGGATTGTTATTATTTTAGTTTCTGGGCTTTTCATCAGTTCACAATATATGGAGTGTACAAATTGCTACCGACTTCTTCATGGGTGTGATTTGCTTGGTGATCTTTGTTAAAAGGGGTTTTTTGGCTGTGATTTTGACATCACTTAAAATCTCATCATTGTGAAGAAAGTGTTGGATCAATGATAGGGTCTCCAAATTTTTTTGGCTGTGATTTTGACATCACTTAAAATCTCATTATTATATGCAGTTTTCTTAAAAACAGTATAGTATATTCAAAGAGGCAACAATCATCATAATTAGCAAACAAATGAGCATATATTCATTAATCGGTACCAAGTGTCAATCATATTATCCCGAGCTATCAATTGGAAAGTTGCAGACTTTTTCTTGTCAATGAATTTCTTCTTACCCATTGTAGCTCAATTGATGCGTCTAGCTATTTTAAACACAAAAAAAATATAAATTTGAAATAAATTTCCTATATAACTGCCAAGAATAACAAGAATAATTCCAAAATTATATCCAGCTATGGCACTTTCTTCTGAAGAAAACTAAGATTATATACACAGTTTTCTTAACTACTCGACCACTTACCTCCAACACTTTCTTGCACTTTCTATCAAAAAATTTGGAGACCCTATCATTGATCCAACACTTTCTATCAAAAAATTTGGAGACCCTATCATTTACTCTTCCTAGAAGTGTTAGAATGCTGCAATTTAAATTGAAAATGATAATATACAAATCAACCAAGAAATTCTTTCCTTTATGTAAGCAGAATGTAGACCAGGCTGAACAGCATCCAATTTAACAACCATACATACCTGAACCATTTCATTTATACAAAACTACAGTACTTGAGTGTTAGATCTTAGGAATCAGAAAGTTATTTCTTCTCAACAGGACATTTAAAATCAACAAGGCATGACTCTGTAAATGATTGTGCAGCAGAACAAAGCTGGACATTTAAAATCAACAATATACAATGACTTATATAAAACTGTCCACAAAATTGTATAGCAGAACAAAGTTGTGCAGCATCATTCGCAAGTAGTGCATCACCAACAAAAAGGACCAGATCTGGAGCAAAACCATAGAGAAACTGCATAGCTACTGGCAGTGACAAAATCCTCCAAAATACTACACTGGATGAACAACAAGAAAAAAAGATTCAGCCACTTGGAATCTGCAATTAAGATTAAAAAAAAAGCAAATGTAAAATGAAATAAATGTGCTCACAAATGAGTATTGCACCTGGGTTTGAATCACTATCATCATTAGCTACACTTGGATCCTGAGTTCCATCATCATTTGATGCTCCAGTTCTACATTTAAACAAATAGCAAAGTTAAATTTAAACCAATACCAAAGTCAGTTTTAAACATATAGCAAAGTCAAAATAAGTAAACTTGCTTACAAATTATTAAGTTTCGGATAGTTTCTTTTATCGTGTGTCACACCAACTTTGTTACACGCATGACAACGTCTACTCTTGGCACTTTTTGCTTTCCCCAAAGCCCTTTCTTTGCCACCCTTCAACCTTTTGCTCGCACGTGGTTCGGCTCAATGTAACTATGTTTATTAGTAGAAACCCTGTTAACTGACTTGGATACACTAATTCCACCCCCTTCCATGTCTTTGTTTCTTTCAGAATCATTCTTCCCAATAATTTGCCTTATCTGTTCATATCCATTATCTAACCATTCTTTAAATACATTTGTGGCATCTTCATTTGTGAGAGCACTATCAATCAAATTTAAAGAACGTTGAATCAATTGACTCCACAAGAGTAAATATGACTTGTCATCCTTTATCGCCACACCATTATCATCAATTACACCACTTGTTTTTGCTGTCTTTGTCCACCTCTTTAAAATATATTTCGTAGGCAAATTATCATGATCATGATACTTATTCAAGTAAGCTAGTACATGCCAACATAGTATTCCCAAACTCCCAAACTTTTTGAAAGTGCATGTTGCATAATCCCAAGATTTGTCATAATGAATTTCTATTACATTACACTTGTTGACATTCCTTCGGAAAATCTTATATACATTGTAGTTGACATCCTCCTTCATAAGTTCAAACTTATAATTGAAGCTCTCACACAACTCATCTTCAAATTTATAATACATAGAGTATGTATAAATGTCAACCATTTGACTTAAGAAGTGATTGAAAATTTTCATTTTTGGTTTCTTAATTAAATCTTTATTATCTGATTCCAACTCTGCATGTCGTTGATGTTGAATGCCCCGGCCAAATTGAATCATAAACTCCACTAATGAATTTCCTTTAGAAACAAATCTTTTGAAAAATGCATGACAACTCTCCGCTCGTTGGCTACTTGACATGCCGGCTGAGAAAACATGATTCACATGTGCAGGTACCCATCTACAACGGATGGCATACATTGATTGAAGCCATTTATTAGTAGTCAACCCACTTTTCTCCACGAGCTCCACCCAAGTGGAGTCAAACTTTTCCACAATCTCAAAATTCCAATTGCAATCTGAAAACTCTTTATAATAAGTACTATATTTTACTGAATCAATCTTCTCTGAAAATTTGGTCAAAATGTGCCAACTACAATACCTATGAAATGTCTTAGGAAGCATTTGTGAAATGGCATTTGTCATAGCCGGATCCTGATCAGTGATAATCATCTTAGGTGCATCCCCTGGCATTGCTTCCAAAAAACACTTGAAAAGCCAAACAAAGGTGTCTATGGTCTCATCACTCAAGAAAGCACAACCAAATACAATAGTTTGACCGTGGTTATTAACCCCCATTAGTGGTGCAAATATCATTTCGTAACGATTAGTGTTGTACGTGGTATCAAAAATGACAACATCGCCGTAAAATTTATAAGCCCGCCTAGAAGAAGTTGATTGGCCCAAAAACAACGAGTAATCCTTTTTCATAAATCGTGTCAATTGTAAAAGTGAATGAAGGATTCTTTTGTTGTTCTAACTTGAAGTACTCATTCAACATATCGCCATCTTGTCCCTTCATCTCATTACGACTGTCTCTTTCAAAGTTATACAAATCTCATTGCGTGCAACCAATATTTTCAATCCCTCCCGCCTGCAATGCAAGAAAGTTGTATTGTTGGCATTGTGGTATATTCACCATGCTAAGTTGTTGAGCCAAACATTTTTGGGCGGCTGACACATTACGGTGTGATCGTAATAGATGCCTCTTATGTAGGGTTGACAATGGGTGACAATGGCCCTCCTTAACTATGGTAACTACATACAACTCATCTCTTTTAACCACTACAATTCTTGCACTACAACCTTCTTTGATAGATCCACGTTTTCTTTTTGCATCCACATCGGCTAATAGTTTGCCCTTTCCTTGCTTATAACACACATACTGCTTCCTACAAATCTCATCGCTTCCCTCTTTTCTTTTCTCAGTATGCTTTCGCACACTAAAACCAGCATGCATTGCATATGTATTGTAAAAAGTGTGAACGTCGTCTAATGTTTGAAATGCTTGACCTAGCTTAGGCGTAAACTCATCGGCTACTTGAGGATAGTAGAGTCCAGTTTTACCATTGTTCACATCCAACCCCTCTTCACTCAAGTCATCCCTCTCCATGACCATTTCAATTTCAAAATTGTTAAAGCAGTCTAAATTCAGTTATGCATTATCCCCACAACTATCTATTTCATGGTTCATGCTTTCTATTAGTAAAAATTCTGCCCAAAAAAGTTATAGAGATACTCAAAAAGTTAGCAATCACCAAATACAGGGAACTGATTCAAGAACCATGAAATATAACTATCACCAAATACAAAGAACTGATTCAAGATTTAACTCAGAATCTGAGACTTTGAATAGGAGCTATTAGTGGATTGCTAGAGAAAGCTATCACCACTAGCAATAAATGTTGCATCTTTAAAAGAAGAACGGGGGATAATGGAGACAGAATTGCCAAATCCAAGGAAATGTAACCTGCTCGTAGACTGTATAGTAATACAATAGTTTATGCTATATGAAAAGGGCATCATTTGGATATTTTACACCACGAAAATTACAGTTTTCTTAGTAGGCAACTTTGCTGACACGATTAACACCTTTAAAAAATTATAACAATCTTGAGAACCAAATGTTATGATGCCTAACAAGAACTAATATTTATAACTTGATAGCAATAATTATTTAAACACTATTATTATATACAGAACGAGTTTGTTATTACATCAATATTTACTAAATGATTATTTTACTTCTGTTGTTTACCAAACTTTCAGCATGGATTCAGAATTTGAAAAGGTAAAAAAAAAACTCAACTACTTTGTGTCAGAACAACTGCTCGATTTGAAGTGTAAATTTATTATCTTATCTTGGAAATTTTTTGATGCCAAGAATATAATTGTACTTTAAGCCAAGTAAAAGATGTTGTAAGGTATCAATTTCTAGAGTCAGTATATTTTACCAAATTAGATGTGCATGATCTATCTAGAAAACTACATGAATGATAGCTAATTGATACATTTTTAAATATCAATACACAAATTTCTGTCGATAATTGAAAGAGAGATAGAATACGAACTTGCGTATGATACTTTTGAGGGACAAAAAGCAGATTCTGTCACGATCAAAGAGCAAATCTCCCAAAAAGATTAGGGCGAACCATCGTTTTTGGATTTGGGGAAAAAAATTAGGGTTAACCCTCGTTTTAGGATTTGGGACGACCACGCGAGCAGGGGGTGAGAAGGGAGAGAATCTACCCACGAGAGATGAGAGCTTAAGTGGCGAGAGCATGGAGCGAGAGCAGAGAGTGAGAGCGAGAGCAGAGAGCGAGAGAAGTGAGATCAAGAGAGTTTGGGAGTCTGAATGGTGAGGAGAGAGAAAAAAATAGACTTTTTATAGGTGAGCTTGGGTGAGCCTTTTTGGGGTGAGCCTAAGATCTTTATTATATATATATATATATATATATATATATATATAACGAAAACTGAGATAACTTTCTGCTGACTATTTTGAAAAATGGGTAAGTGGGAATCCATATAATACGCAAAATTACATCAAATACTTCATAAAAATTACCTCAATATTTTTAACAACATTTATCATATTTATTATAATTCACAATATTTAACAACCTGCCGACGTCGGGATTTTTTAATGTCCCTTTCGTTAATCGTTCTTTGGTGTTCTCATGTTAATGTGAGATTTGTTTGAAAAAACAAGTGAAAAAGGTCCGACATGTATAATATCGACGATTTGACTTTAAGAGTCGCCAGTTGGTGTATTTAACTGGTTGCACCAACGCAACTGAAAAGGTTTGCACATTGACCTAGTGATGTGACACTGCTAAACGGGTCTGTGAAACTGAGATTCATTTAGGTTTCGGGGGCTTGGTTATGCGAAGGGAAGGTGTTAGGCACCCCCCGACATCCGTGTTGCCACGGTGACCACCACTTTTCAAAGAAACTGTTATATGAATGTGTGTGTGTGTGTGTATGGATCAATGTACAATTATTTGGAAGTAGTGCTATGCCTCGTTCACACCTACATACATAGGGTTTGAATTTTGTAGAAAATTCAGTTTTAAGCAAGATATAGCAATGAAGTTTTATAAAAAAGGTTTTTCAAACCTTGTGCTCAATAGTAATTGAGGCCTTTGATACTTCCATTTTATTATTAAATGTTCGGCTTGTTTGCTTTTATTTTCGAGATGAGAGGCATCTGCGAAAAAATAATATACGGCAGTGCCGAACTCCTTATGGGCATGACAACCATCCAAGGGAATTCAGACACTGTAAATAATGTACAAGCTGCTTACAGTTGGAAAAAGTCCATCACGGGAACCAAATCTAGATTTAGTAGACTGAATCTGTGATCACATGATTCCTAGGCTCACATGATACTGCAATTTGTATGGAAAGCAGAAAGCAATAAGCAGTTATATATATATATATATTTATAAAAGAGGTAAATATATATAAATGTGCATGATCAGCCACCACGAAGCAACTCCGGGGGATCAGAAATGTAGATAAAGCAATAAATGCTATCAACCGCCATGGAGTAAACTCCAGGCGGGACTTGAATGTAAATAAAGCTGTAAAAGCTATCAACTGCCACGAAGTGAACTCCAGGCAGGACGAAATGTAAATATATATATATATATATATATATATAAGCAGTTAAACGCACCAGATGTAAAATCCAGGCTCATCAGATAGAGTCTGACAATAGTTTATATATATATATAAATATATATATATATAACGCTCTAGACCGAAGTCTAGGCTCAATCGAGGCATAACTCAATAATGTTAGTCCATATAAAAATATATACATATATATAAGTATATATATACAGACAGAAATGAAAACCACAGACCAAAGTTCGGGCAAACACATACACACACACGACTCTCAATGTGTATAACAGTGTGTGCTATTATAAGAAGAAAGGCTTTATAGAATGTAAGAAGGCTTACAGTGGGCTACCAATGTAGACTTCTATGACTCTATATGAATAAATTCTCAGCTCCCGCCGAATAAAAGTATAGCTATATATGAGCTAATAGATGTTTAAAATGAGGAAAACACTCAATATGGGTGTGTATAGAGTAAAGTAGACAGGGCTTCCTCGCCTTTTCTCTCTCTTCTCCCTCTCAAAATGGCTGACCCAAGGTCTATATTTATAGATCGGTGGCCATAGTGTACTGCATGGCGGTACCGCAGCTACACCTGGTACAGGGTCGTGGTGGGCCCGAGTTTTGCGGGTCTCATCATCTCAAAGTACGTGCACTCACGCACTGTAATGTCTACTCGAACTTGCAGAACTTTAATTCGATCATCCGAACGAGGTATATGTGACCTTCTTCGGACCGCTTGTGTCGAGAGTTATGCAATACCATGGATCAGAGGTTGTACGAAGTCAGGAAGAGGGGACTATGCCCATAGTCTTCAAGCTTCAAATTCTATCCGGTGTACTGTCACGCGTAATAGTCACTAGGGATTGGAACTCCTCGGTTCTTGTGGCACATTGTTGTATGTATGTATGTATGAAGTGTTGAGACGACGCACATGTGTTGATGTGGCAAGATGACGTTTAACTCTTCGCCGGGGTTATCGCCAGTTTGAGTTGAAAGCAGACGTTGCTCAGGGTTACATTTGAGATTGGACTGCTGCAAGTGTTTGAATGTCACAAGGTCATCTTATGAGTGCCTGTCTGTTCGGTGTTAACTCCGGGTTTGAGAGATGAATGCCTTGGCAGGAGGTCTGAGATTGAAGCGGATAACATGTATTTGAAACAAGCATTTCCAGAGTTATCGCCAGAACTGCAAAAACATTCTTTGGGGTTATCACCAAGGACGAAACTCGGGGTTATCTCTGAGGTTGGAAATGATCCTTTCGGTGTGTGTTCCGGGGTTGAGAATGAGATTCCCGGTGTGTGGTTCGGGGTTGGAAATGATGTTCCCGGTGTGTGTTCTGAGTTGTGAACTGATCTTTCGGTAGTATCCGAAATGGATGTGAACTGTCTTCCAGGGTTATCTCCGAAAGATGATTCTACCCTCCTGTAATGTTAGTAACAGTTGTGCAGAAAAATTTTGAGTGTCTACAGATGCCCCTCTTTATCATATTCATGCAATGCAAGGTATGGATAGGGTAAAGAATCCTAGACACTTGAAATGCAAGTGAGATAAACATGATGCTATATGCAGCAACATGATGCAAATGTATGATGCATGATTGTCAGGTAATCCTGCTAGGATGACAATTAGTGATGGCTTGGACATGCGATCCAAGTCTTCAAGGATGTTGATGTTGGGGCTATCACCAAAGTCTCGAATCCTAGACACTGGCTTATATTCCATAGAGGTGCCTCTTGTGTGTAAGAGATCTGTGGGGATAAAGCTTTTTCTATTTGAGGATGTGTATAACATAATCCCTCATCCTTTCGGAGTTACTGCCAATAGCCTGTTGTTGTCAGGGTTGCCTGACCTTCGTTGATGTGCGTATCACCGGATAGATCCCTGTTGGGTGCATTGTCAAGGTTGCTTGACCTTCATTGATGTATGTGTCAATGGTCGCATTGCGTTGTAACCCCCCACCGGGGAAAGGTTGATGAGTTGCTTCGATGGGTTTACTTACCACCGGCTGACATGACGTCAAGGCTGCTTGACCTTCATTGATGTGTGTATCAAAGGTTGAATGCGCTGTAACCCCCGCTGGGGATATGCGAATGCTTAAAAGATGTGCATTGTGATCCCCGCCAGGGATACGTGGATGTTTGAAAGATGTGCGTTGTGACCCCCGCCAAGGGATACGTGGATGTTTGAAACATCAGCGTTGTAACCCCCGCCGGGGATACATAGATGCTTAAAACTTCGGTGTTGGAACCCCGCCAGGGATGTTTAGCATTTTGTGCTTTTTTGCGTTGTAACCCCTGCCAGGGAAATTTAGGGTTGTAACCATGCAATGGCGACATCGGACCTTTGTGGGGTATTACCGAGCATGATTTGTGAAAGCTGAGCTCATTTGCATAGTATACCCTGCATTTAGGCGAATACCAATGAAATGACGGGAGTTCAATTCTGACCCATGCAAAACCAGGATTCCAGGCTATTCCGCTCAATCGCGTAGCATTCTTATTCCTGATTTGGCCTTTTCAGCTTGTGAGACCTCCTTTGTAACTCTAACCGGAGCGAGCCGGAGGTATGGTTAGGATTCTACCCATTTTTGCTAGTGAGTATTTCTCTAGTCTTTTCCCGTGTACAGGTTAAGAGTGTTGACTGACAACAGATGTTTGCCTTTGTGTTGGCAGTTTTGGGCCTATAAGAGGCTTCCATGTTTGTGTCCTGTGAGCATGTTAGGTTTAGATACCTATCCACGAGGACGGAGATGGCATCATTCCATACTGGCAGAGGTCCCTGTTGCTAAGGGTTTCACTCATTGTCGCCTACAGCTGGAGTTGTTGACAGCGGGTGTTATCACATGGGTTCCTTACTCTGGGGAGCATTTGGGAGTTGGATTTGAGGATGGGTACCCGACTGGAGTTGAGTACGTCATTTCCACCCGCAGGATTCCTCTCTTCACAGATGGAGGATGGGAGCTCTACTTAGGAGAGCGTGCTATCAGGAACACTACAGGAGAGATCCGTATACCGATCTTGCCTCTCCTCGCCAGCGCATCGGGCTCTTTGTTTTATGATCACCCGTCACCGACATCCCGTTGTTGGGATTGACGGTTTTACTTTGTCGAGGGCCCCGCAGACTCGGAGATATTCCAGCATTGGTGGACCCCTCGTACCATTGGAGCTCAGACCCGCGCCACACAATTTATGGGGGATATGGTTCCAGGATCCGTGATGATGACGGATTGGCTAGCCTATGTCAGAGATCCAACTCATGTGACATAGATTGACCTGGCAGTTGGACCGGGCACATTTCTTCATCCGGCATTTGGGCAGAGATCCTTCAGAGGTAGATACTTTTAATCCTTCCAGCTCCGGCGCTGGCCCCTCAGGTGACCCACATGGCTTTGTCGGTGTAGATCCTCCCTTGTATAGGTCTGACATCCCTGTAGATAGAGATCCAATGACTCAGGAGGAGTTACATCAGGTGGATTGTATCGATGATGTAGACATTGACACAATTGTCTTTTTCTAATGTATTTCTCGTTATCTCTTTTGATAGGCCTCTGTTAGCTGCTGGGTAGCTTCGCTCCATTTCCCTATATTTTAGTTGTACAGAGATGTATTAGATGATGATATACTTAGGAATGTATATACGTTTTCATTACCTATATCATATTGCCATCTATTGTATCATGCATGTTATTATGTTATGCATATGTTTGTATGTCCAGAGATATTCAGCATTGACCTCTGGATGGTCTTATGACATGGCCCCCACAGATGTCTTCTTCGAAAGTTAGCCGTATTGATCATACCCCACCATTTTTGGTCGTATCTAGTATGCGCTCATGGTATGATAGTATATCACCATCAGACATGGTGATCATAGATGATTTTCTGCATCATACTATGACCCTGTTGATGTTTCAGGTTCCTATAGGATTTGTTGAGGGTATACTAGAGCACTGGGTATTGGAGAGGTAGGTTTTCCGATTTGGGACCCAGGAGTTGACTCCTACTTTGGAGGAGTATGCGACGGCCGATTTATGCCGCAATCGGATGACCTTCTCGTATATATGGCTATCATAGACATGAGTGGATAGTTCATGACCCTCATCGGATTGAGATGTAGAGTGGTACAGGACGAGATTACATCCGGCCACGTGATATCCCAGCATTTTCTGTTTGACAGATTTGGCTCTGAGGATAGTTATGTACGACATTTCGGGGATTTCACCACACCGGAGGACCATTGGCGTTCAGCCAGAGTGGATGTACTGTTATTGTGCGTATTGTCATACATTTTCATGCCACAATATATGGATGAGCTGGATATCGGCGTCATTATGGCAGTGAGAGCTCTCAGGGAGGGTCGTACCATTATACCGATGATTATTGCAGAGACTCTGAGGTCAGCTACATACTGCTGCACTTATCCGGCAGGAGTGTTCATGTGTAGCTTCTTCGATACCATGTCAGTATGTGTGGTTTATGTCACACTTGAGACTGATTGGTACGTTTAGACGGCAGGGGTTTTGTTTCAACCATAATATAGCCATGTCATACTCCTTTCAGCCTGTGGAGTGTACTGATCATCGCATCGTGGTCGCCTTTCTGGCGAGGATTAGGGACTCGTTTGTTATATTGCCGTGTTCAGGGCTTAGCTCACCCTACAGCTTCATTACTCAAGCTCCGGGCATGTATTACCTCCCTCTGGCTGGATTAAGGGGCATGATTACTTACCACCCACTGGCCGTGATGTGTCGGGTTTGACCGGGCCAGATTTTCATCCTTATGAGGGGGCAGTGAGTCAGCGCTTCGCTTCACACCGTTTATCAGCGGAGGACAGATCCAGGTTGTATGCTTGTTGGGATCAGTGAGAGCTGGCTATGTTTTCTGTCAGTCATCCAAGTTGTTCTGCAGAGTAGTCCGCATGGATGGAGACAAAGACTGCATCGGCTGTGGTAGTATCCACAGTGCAGGAGACTGATTCTGACGATGAGGAGTCTATAGAGGAGGCTGATATTCCCATCGATGACTTGACTGCTGGTCTGCTAGCATTTGTGATGGATTCTCCCACCCCGAGTGCCACTGTTACTCATTATTCAGCACAGCATTTGGAGCAGAGCTTACATCTGATGACCTATGATAGAGATCAGGTTAGGGCCGCGATGTTGATAACTCTTGATGGGAGAGACACCGCTCTGTTAGAGAGGGATGAGGCTAGATCATCCAGGGATACATTGATTGTGGAGCGGGATGCCACCTTATCTGCTAGGGATGTGGCCATTGCAGAAAGTACTTCAGTGAGATCCCAGATGACTGTCAGTCTTGCCGACATGAATGCTTACATTGATGAGCATTACGCCACCATGCAGTTAGCCTCTGATCTTCTAGCTCGTGTAGATACCCTTGGGCAGGAGCTCGCAGTGTTACCTCCGTCTTCAGAGAGGGTGGCCATGTTAGATCTGATAGTTTGCATGTATACAGATCTGTAGATAGCTTTGTATTTTCCTACACAGACTAGCTTAGCTATTTTGTCATGTACAACACATATGTATATATCAAACAGTATTATGTATGGCAGGGAAATATATTTTGATTCACTTCCCTTTTAGTTATGCCTTGATACTTGCTTGATATTTGCCCGTTTCCTCAGGGCCTTATAATCTTGATGCATTCTGAACTTATCCTTGATATGAGGACATTGAGACGTCGCAAGATCTCTCAGAACGGATCATTGATTTCTGTATATCCCTACCATTTTTGGGGTCTTGGGACTGGTATATGTATGGAAAAGTGGAGAGGAGGGTGGTTTCTTCTTCTCTGAGATTGATCGCACCACAAATGGTCGCCAATACTTCTATTTGTGAGAAGCCTAGTTAATTCCATCTCTTATGGGTTGGTATTGCTTTTCGAGGCACGATCGCAGCTTAGATGGTCACTGAATCTTCTATTTGTGAGAAGTGGTTGGGTAATTCCATCCCTTTGATCTGAAATCGATGAAATGTGGTGAATTGAAGGTTGATCCCAGTACCGTGTGATAAATATTTTTGTTCTGGTAAGGGTTAGACTGAACCATGAATGGCTGCCTACGTACTCTTATTGAAGAGGAGATCAAGTTTGCGTAGTTCGAATATGGTGTAAGAGGTTCAATGCTGAATGTGAAAGGCAGATGAGATGTAGAAATGTTTTTGTTGTTTTTGTTTTTGTAGAGAAAGGGCAGAAATGCTTTTGTTGTTTTTTTTATTGCAACCGGGCCATATAGAATATGGTTGCCTATGTACTCCCGGGTGGAAGGGAGATCAGGTCGACGTAGTTCGCCCCTCCGGACGAATCACAGCCAAAGAGAAGTGTGAATCCCATGTGCAGGCTATACTTCGAGGAGAAGAAAGTTTGATCCCATAACGAGGATAAACTGTAGGTGTGGAAAAAGTTTTATCCCGTCTTCAGGATAAACTGCAAGCGTAGAAAAGTTTAATCCCGTTTTCAGGATAAACTGTAGGCGTAGAAAAGTTTAATCCCGTCTTTAGGATAAACTGCAAGTGTAGAAAAGTTTAATCCCGTCTTCAAGATAAACTGCAAGTGTGAAAGGTTGAATCCCGTCTTCAGGATAACCGAAATTGTATGCAAGATTTGAAATGAGGTGAAACCAGGCTGCTGGTTTGAAGTGTATGTTTCCCTGAGGGGCATAAGAGTATGTAGAAAGGAAGGGTTCAAAACTGGAATGACTGGTGATTGGATGATCAAAACCAGGATGTTTGTTTGATGGTAACTTCAGACATAGTGCCACTTCACGATGTCCGAGTTAATAAGCTGTGGAAATTCATCGCTATCTATTTCCTGCAATCTGAGAGAACCTCTTATCAATACCTCCTTGACAACAAATGGGCCTTCCCAGTTAGGAGTGAATTTTCCCTTAGATTGATCTTGGTTGTCAATGATCTTCTTTAAAACCAAGTCATGTTGTTTGAACTACCGTAGTCGAACTTTTCTGTTGTAGGATCGTGCGATCCTTTGTTGATATAATTGACCATGGAAGATTGCCGCAGTTCTCTTTTCATCTATTAGAGACAATTGCTGATACCTGTCTTGTACCCATTGATCCTTATCCAACTGAGCATCCATTAATACTCTGAGGGATTCCATTTCCACCTCTATAGGGAGCACTGCTTCCATCCCATAAGCTAATGAGTAGGGGATTGCCCCAGTGGAAGTACGCTTAGAAGTTCTGTAGGCTAATAAAGTCAGAGGCAAGAGGTCTAGCCACCCTTTGTGATTGGCGGACATTTTCTGCATAATCTTCTTGATATTTTTATTAGCCGCTTCGACAACATCATTCATCTTTGGATGGTAGATGATGGAGTTAAGGTGTTTGATGTGGAATTTACTGCATAACTCCTCCATCATTTTGTTGTTGAGGTTCTTAGCATTGTCTGACACAATGACCTCTAGTTGTCCATATCGACAGACTACATTATTTCTGATGAAAGCAATGATAACTTCTTTGGTAACCCTGGGGAAGGAAGCTTCTTCTACCCATTTGGTGAAGTAGTCGATCATGGTGAATATGAACCGATGACCATTACTAGCTTTGGGCTCGATGGGCCCGATCACGTCCATTTCCCACATTGAGAAGGGCCAGGGCGAACTCATATTGTGGAGCTCCCTAAGAGGGGCGTGGATAACATTCCCATGAATCTAGCATTGATAGCATCTCTTGACGCGATCATCACAGTCAGCTTTGAGTGTAAGCCAATAATGTCCTGTTCTGAGAATTTTCTTGACAAGTAAGGGGCCGCTCATGTATGGGACACATACTCCACCATGGATCTCATCCATGAGCCTCTGAGCTTGGTCTTTGTCTAGACATCTGAGGAGACCTAGTCCTGCATCTCTCTTGTAGAGTGCATCTCCGCTCAGGTAAAATTTCATAGCAAGTCGATGGATCCGCTTCTTCTCAGTTAGGCTCGCCTCAGCAGGTGTAGATCCATCTCGCAAATACTCCTTGATATGCTGATACCAAGGGTGACAGATGGGAGGTAGCTCATTCGATACTTCTCCAATGTAGTTCCCATAAGTTGGGGCTTTTTGCATAGCAAATGTGATGCTTGGCATGTTTTCCTTGTCAGGTATGTGAACCAAGGAGGCCAACGTTGCTAATGCATCCGCAAAATCATTCCTATTACGAGGAATGTGTAGAAAGGAGATTTCTTCGAACTCCAAAGCCATTTGTATAACTTGTTGATGGTAAGGCAGCAAATGTAATTCTTTGGTTTGATAGATTCCCGTGGATTGCCTGATCACCAATTCGGAATCCCCAAAGACAGTTAACCGCCTGACGCCCATTGAACGGGCAAGTTTTAGCTCCATGATACAACCTTCATTCTCAACTGTGTTGTTGGTGCTGACAAACTGCAATTTGACAGCGACGGGATACTGTTCCCCCGTATCGCATATTAGAACTGCTCCAGGTCTAGAGCCTTCTGTGTTAACAGTTCCATCAAAATATATTTTCCACGTATGGCATGTATCGTACTGATGTTATTGTTGTACTGTCATTACCCCTTCATCGGGGAAGTATGTTTCCAAGGGTTTGTAGTTCCCTGCAGGTGCGGCGGCCAGTTGATCCACAATTCCATGACCTTTGACAGACTTCTGTGTCACGTAGATGATGTCAAATTGTTGTAGGATCAACTGCCATCTAGACAACTGACAATTCAGTATGGGCTTACTGAACACATACTTGAGAGGATCCATGCGGGATATGAGATGGGTTGTGTGACCATGGAGATAATGCTGTAATCTCATGGAAGCCCATACTAAAGCACAACAAGTCTTCTCAATCAGAGTGTACTTGTGTTCACTGGTGCTGAATCTTTTGCTGAGGTAATAGATAGCTCGTTCTTGGCCTCTATCGTCTTTTTGCCCCATCATGCAGCCCATTGTATTGTTATTAATGTACATGTACATGAACAGGGTAATATCATCCCTGGGAGGTACCAAAACATGAGCGTTAATCACTTTTTCTTTAATGGTAAGGAAGGCTTTCTGGCACTCATCATTCCATTTCATGGAGGAGTTATTCCTTAATAGCTTGAAGATGGGCTCACAAGTTGCTGTGAGTTAAGAAATGTACCTGCTAATGAAGTTGATTCTTCACAAAAATCCTCGTATTTCCTTCTCTGTCTGAGGAATAGGCATTTCCTTGATGGCCTGAATTTTTGTAGGATCCAGTTCAATCCCTTTGTGGCTGACTAGGAAACTTAGCAACTTGCCTGATTTAACACCAAAGGCGCACTTGGCTGGATTCAACTTCAAGTTATACTTACGCAACCTGTTGAAAAGCTTTTTGAGATGGTCTAGGTGGTCCTCCTCCCTTCAGGATTTGACAATGATGTCATCCACGTAGATTTCTATCTCTTTATGCATTAAATCATGGAAAAGAGCCACCATAGCTCGCTGGTAGGTTGCCCCGGCGTTGATGAGGCCGAATGACAACCGTCTATAGCAAAAGGTTCCCCAAGGCGTGATGAAAGCAGTTTTCTCACGGTCCTCCTCAGCGACCATAATTTGATGGTACCCCGCAAAGCAATCAGCAAAAGAGTACATGCCGTATTGAGCAGTGTTATCAATGAGAATGTGGATAAAAGGTATGGGAAAACTATCTTTAAGGCAAGCTTTGTTCAAATCCCGGCAATCCACACAGACTCACACCTTTTCTCCTGGTTTAGGCACGGGACCAATGTTGGATATCCACTACGGATATGTAGACACCATGATAATGCCAGCTGGAAATTGTTTTACAATTTCTTCTTTGACCTTTAAACTCCACTCAGGTTTCAATCACCTGAGTTTTTGCCTAATTGGCTTGAATTCTTCTTTAGTAGGAAGGCGATGAAGAACAATGTCAGTGGACAAACCCGCCATGTCTTCATGAGACCATGCAAACACATCCTGGAATTGGGTTAATAGTGCAACCATGTCATTCCGCTGATTTGTGGTAAGGTATGAACTAATTTGGATTAGCTTAGAGTTTTCTAAGGTTCCAAGATTGAAAGGAGTGGTTTGGTCAAGGTTGGGTTTAGGCTTATCTGCGACCCATTCCTTAATCTCCCGAGGTGTCTCAATGTCCTCTTGAATGTCCATCAAGTCTGAGTCCAACTTTTCATCAAATTTACAGCCCTTGTGGAGAGAAGGCACCTCATCAGCAAGTACATGCACATCTAAATTCAGAGTCCCTCGTCTACCAATGCATAGAATGCTGTTCCAATTGTCGAGGGCAAAGTCCTGATGGACTGCAGTGATGGAAGGATCGTCATTGTCCTCCTTCTCCCGAATGATAACCATGATATCTGGGCAATCATCGTCTGGGGTGTATCTATTTGTATGTTCATCATGAACAATGACGCGTATGCCTGCCATCATCAAGGCAATGTCATGTTTATGTTTCTGTTCCTTTTCTTCCACTTCGGGATCAGGAATCAACGCCTCTTTTGCTTTGAAGGGTACTGACTTGGGAAACAACAGGGTCATAACATGTGCTGGCAAATTATTTGGAGATTGCATCAGCTCATGAGGTGTAGATTGAAAACATTGCCGTGTAGCGGAAGCTTGAGGAACCGGCCTGTGTTTATGCGGATTCCTACGTCTGGAACTGGCAGAATATCCTAACCCGGCTGTCCTAATTTGACTGGACATTCAAATAGGGTGCTTAATACCCTGCTTATTTTACCAAGCCCTTGTCCAGGCTGATAACTCAATGACATCATTTCTTGAGTAGCCGACATAACCTCGGCAGAAAACTTGGGTACGGGAAGTGGTGCTTCAATAGGTTGATATTGAGTGTTACTCACTTCCACGGTACGAAAACTGGCCGGCTCAACTTCAGAGTTGAAACTGATGATTGGCAGATCTCCTTGTTCAGGATTGATGATTGGGTAATATACCCATGAATTGGATATACTTGAGCGTAAATTGTTGTACTCTCGAGTTGTTTGAAAGCATTTTTATTGTGTTTAGTTGTGTTTTGTAGATGTGGGAGCGGTAGGAACATTTAGGAGATTTTGAGTTGAAAAAGGGCATATTAGCAACTTTCTGCACCCCAGCGCCGGGGCGCTGGGCCGTTAGTTTTGTTGACCAGGCTTGCGCGTTGACAATCTGGTTGGCTTGCTTAAGGGTTTAATTGATAAGCTTTGAAAAGTTGCTTTGGATTAGGAGTGTTGGAGTTGAGATGAGGAGTATTTAAAGGCTAATTTGCTGAAATTAAGGGGACTAATCTACACAATTGGAGGCTGATCAAGGAGTCAAGAGGAGAATTTGAAGATTTTCACTTGGAGTTTTTCTTCTTCTTCATTCTTTTAATTGGTGTAATTCTTTAAGGATGATTTTTCAAAGATTGTTGGTTTTAATTTCTGATATGAACTAATTTCTTTAATTAAGATTTCAATTGAACCTTTTATGGCTATGAATTAGTTATTTAATTTATTCCAATTATTTATGTTGAAGTGAATTGTTCATCTTGCCTTGTGCTGATTGATTATTTATCTGGCCAATAATTACCTTGTTACTCTAGAAGGAATTGAAAGAGGAATTCTAGGGTTAGAACTGGGCATGATGACATGTGACTTAGTTATTTGCAAAGTGAATAATTAGGTTTGTGAATTGAATGGAAATATCTGTTCACCGCATGTAACATATAAGGAATTGGGATTGAGAAGAGTTTAATTCAATTGTTTTGCATAGGAATATAGCAAGATTAATCTGGATTAAATAGAAGGCAATTGATCACTTAAAAAAGGACTTTTGGCACTTGAGAATTCCTGTTAACAATTCAGTAGGCATAATAATTAGGATAATTGGATAATTAATTTATAGTTTATAATTGGGGATATTGGAGTCTTAATCCTTATTTATCTGAATTCAATCAAATCTTAGTTCTGTTTATTTGCTTTCTTTTAGACTAATCTCTTACAATTGTTTAATTTAGTTTTCTTAATCCGAAAAATCACTGTTTATGGTTGTTTAAATAAAATTGAATTAATATAGTGCTAGTAGTTGGAATTTATTAGTTAGAATTCTCTGCGGGATCGACACTCTATCTTATCACTCTATTATTTGTTGACCGTGTATACTTGCACGTTTGCTTTGATTGTGAAATCAACCAACAAGTTTTTGGCGTCGTTGCCGGGGAACTTCTTTATTAATATTAATTCCATATTAGTTATAATCAATTCAGTCTTAATTTAAACGTTACTTATATTTCTTCTTGTATTTGCAGGAATTCTTTGCGAGTGTATGCACACTAGATCAAGGCCGAAAAAGGAACTTTTTCCTTATACAGACGATATCGAAAGGAAGTTCCGAAAATTGCAGTTGAATAGTGCGGGGTCACCAGTGGAAGAAAATCTGGCAGAACAAGAAATTCTAGTGAACATGGCATGGAACGAACAAAAATCGCTTAGGGGCTATGCCATGCCAAATGTCACGGATATACAGTCGAGTATTAGGAGACCGACAATCAATGCGAACAGTTTTGAGATCAAACTGGGAACAATTCAGATGCTACAGAATACATGCCAGTTTGGGGGTAGTTTGATAGATGATCCTAATGAGCATATCTTAAGTTTCTTAGAAGTTTGCGACACCTTCAAATTCAACAATGTATCAAAAGATGCTACAAGGTTGAGGATGTTCCTGTTTACCTTAAAAGATAAAGTGCGAAGTTGGTTACATTCGTTGCCTCCTGGCTCAATCACAACTTGGGACGACTTAGCTCAAAAATTTCTAGCTAAGTTTTTCCCACCAGCGAAGTCGGCAAAACTACGGAACGATATTCACACCTTTGCACAGTTCGACTCAAAATCATTATATGAGGCGTGGGAAAGATTTAAGGATATGCTCCGTAATTGCCCACATCACAGCATTCCGCAGTGGATGCAGTTGGGGATATTTTGTGATGGTTTGCACGCATCCACAAGGGCCAGTATTGATGCAGCAGCAGGGGGAGCGATCATGTCTAAGAATTTTGATGAGGCATATCAGCTGTTAGAGACAATGGCCACCAACAACTATTAGTGGCCCATGACGAGGTCTAACCCTCCGAAAACACCGAGAAAGTTTGACGTAGATTCTATGACAGCATTAGCAGCACAGGTGGCCGCGATAGCTAAGAAAATGGAAACATGGAGTCCACCATCCACACAGCAGGTAGCAATGGTTTGCGAATTATGTGCTAGGGGTTGTGCTATGGATCAATGTGCCATAAATTCCGAATCAGCTCAGTTTGTAGGGAGTTATAATCGATCTACCCAACCTTATCCGAATCAAAACGCATATAATCCGAGTTGGAGGAATCATCCGGGGTTTTCATGGAGTAACAATCAAGCTCAAGCTCAAGCGCCAAGACAACAAAATACATCCGAATTTTAAAATCAGACTCAACAACAACCAGAGCGGAAATCAAGTTTGGAAGAAGCCTTGGAAAAATTTATTAGAGCTTCTGAAAAAAAGAACGAGGAACAAGAAAAAAAAATTGAATCAAATGGAGCTGAATATGCAAAGCCAAGGTGCGTTGATCAAGAATCTGGAAAATCAAGTGGGGCAGATAGCACATGCACTTAATAACTGACCACTTGGTACACTTCCGAGTGACATAGAGAAAAATCCGGGCAGAGATGAGCATTGTAAGGCTATAACTCTACGAAGTGGAAAGGATTTGCAGGAGATAGTCAAGGATAGGGAAAAGAGGGACAACACAATAAGTGAAATAGAGGAAGTTGTGGACACCGGAAAACGTCAAGATGAAACCTTAGAGCAGAAAGAACTGGAACCAACCATCACAATGCCTCCCATACCGTATCCGCAGAGGCTTCAGAAATCCAAGTTGGATAAGCAGTTTTCACGATTCTTGGATATCTTCAAAAAACTGCATATCAACATCCCCTTTGCCAAAGCCTTGGAACAAATGTCGAGTTATGCTAAGTTTAGGAAGGAGGTTTTGTCAAGAAAGAGGAAATTGGGTGAGTTCAAACAAAGTGGCATCGATCAAGAATGCTTGTAGCGATTATTCGAATAAATTCTACCAAGCTTAAGGACCTGTGTAGCTTTAATATTCCATGTGAAATTGGAAATCAGTTGTCGAGACGAGCATTGTGTGATTTGGGGGCCAGTATAAATTTGATGCCAGTATCCGTCTATAGCCAGTTTGGACTTCAGGCTCTCCGACCGACAAATATCAGTTTGCAGTTGGCGGATCGATCGGTTACATATCACGAGGTATTGTTGAGGATGTTTTAGTTAAAGTGGATAAATTCATCTTCCCCACAGATTTCTTTATCTTGGATTGTGAAGTGGATAGCGAAATCCCAATTATTCTTGGGCGACCATTTTTAGCAACGGGTAGAACTTTGATTAACGTTCAAAAAGGTGAATTGACGATGCGAGTTGAAGATCAACAGGTCACCTTTAATGTTTTTAAGTCAATGTCTTATCCGAATGAAAAAGGTGAAAGTTTGCGGGTTGATATCATGGAGGAATTGGTTGATCACAAGTTCAGTGGAAATTATTTAGAGGACCCGCTTGAATTCATTTTGCTCGGGACAGACGACTGAGGCATTGAAAAGGACATTGAGTATGTCAAATGGCTAGATACATCATTGATAAGTGGTATTTTTACCTACTTATTGCATACCAATTCATGCGAATTGTGCCCAGCTCAAGTACATTTTATTGTGTTTTAGTTGCATTTCACGTTATTTCGCATTGTATTTACTTAAAACTCCTTTTGGTGAATAAGTGCAGGAATTGGCTTAATTTTGGTGGTAATAGAGGCTCAAAGCTAATGGATGTGTGAAGGTGAGGCACAAGTGAGGATGTGCATAGCATGGAGGTGAAATGGAGCAAGGAGATCAAGCAATGAAAGAACAAATAGCAGCAGCAGCAGAACAAAAACAAATCAAGAGCCAGAGCCTGCAGAGTGCAAGCCGTGGCAAGCATAATGAACTGAGAGCGCTTGGCCTTGCACATGTGAGTATCCCACGGACACTACTAACTTTCGCAAAGTCGCGGTGCGGTCATGAAAGTAGAGACGACGCCCATGAGAGTTCTTTGGTCGGACAAAAGAAAGCATTCTATAAGTCTCGCGGCCGCGAGACTGAGAAGCTATAGAGGCGCGCGACCGCGCGCGATGCTGATGCTGCAATTTTGTTTTATTTTTAATTCTTAATTAAAGGATGTGTAAGGGGTTTTTAAACGATTCTGACGGGTGTCAGACACACACTGGTTATTTTTTAGCGCATTCTATTCATAGAAACTAGGGTTTACACCTTGAGAGAGATTCCAACGTAGAACGAAGCCAAAACGTCTACTTCTCTACTACTTCTTCTTGGAATTCTCTATCATCGTGAATTTTGATTATTATCTATTGAATCTCTATGAGGATTTAATAGTTGATCATTGGTTTCTATCCAGTGATAGGGTTTGATCGTTCTATCTTTCTTACTTCAATTATTTGTTTATTGATCATGGTTAACGTTGATCCCATAATGGCTTTTGGTTTAGTCATGAACTAAACTCCATTATGGGATTCTAACGGATTTTAATATGTAGTTTGGTTGTACGCTTAAATGCTAGAGATGTTTTACGTATCATATGGAATATCTGTCATGGTTGTTTTATATGTATGAATGCTTGATCACCATTCGTTTCAGTATTTGTATGGAATTGACAATGAACATATAAATATGGATTGTAATCATGATAGCATGCGAATATGGGGTCATTATAATGGCTTCATGTATTTTGTGAACCGGATAGACATATCTTTGTTTCACCGTATGAGCTAGAATAAGGGCTTGGGCTTAAAATCAATATAATTGCAATTTCACATAGACATATAGTGATTTTGGTTGTATTGGTGATTACATAGAGTCTAACATCTGTAGATGCTGTGTAAGTAGGTTATTGTTCATTGAAAAATTATTATAACTCTATTTGTGCTCTTGGCTATTTTCCTGTGATATGTGAACACTTCTTGCATGATAGTGGCGATTGAATGAAATATTAAATGAAGTTAGGATCCCATTATTTCCAAATTATATTTATTTCCTTATTATTCTTATTTTCAGTTGTTATTCACAATTAGTTTAATTCAACACTTTTAGTCATCAGTCTAGGCATATAAATTTGATGAGTTAATTGATGCAGGATAGTTTAAATTTAACAACTTTCTCTGTGGGATCGATACTCTACTTACTCTGTATTACTTGTTGACCTGTGTATGCTTGCATGAGTTAGAGCTCTTTTATTAGAATTATAAAAGAGGCAACAAGTCTTTGGCGCCGTTGCCGGGGAAAGGTGTTAATTTATATAATTATCATCAGTTTAAAGCTAAATTGTATGACTTAGACAAATCTATTTGTTTCCTATTTCTATTTTTGTTTTGTTTTTGGTTGCAGGTAATTGTAGATTTTTATGCACACAAGATCCTCTAATTCTGAATTAACACCAGCGCAGGAAAACATCAACGCGAGAGGTTGGAAAGCTAGCGGTCGAAGAAATCTACAAGCTCAGTTAGATAGTACTATACCGGATATGGAAGAAGAACAGAGAATCGAGCAAAGAGAAGAGCATCGGGCTCTAAGGGAGTATTCTATGCTAAACATAAATGGACTACAGTCAAGCATATTCAGACCGACGATAGCAGCAAACACCTTTGAAATCAAATCGGGCACGATTCAGATGGTATGTAACTCGATTCCGTTTTGGGGTGTCACATGATGATCCAAATGAGCATCTATTGAGCTTTATCGAGATCTGCGACACATTCAGATATAACGGTGTGACGGAAGATGCCATCAGACTACGACTATTTCCATTTCCATTGAGAGATAAGGCTAGGAGTTGGCTACATTCTTTTCGTCAGGGCCAATAACAACATGGGAGGATTTAACACAGAAATTCTTAGCCAAGTTCTTCCCAATGGCCAAGACTGCAAAGATGAGGACAACTATCTCTCAGTTTGAGCAACAACAGGGCGAGTCCTTATATGAGGCATGGGAGCGTTACAAAGAGATGCTCAAAAAATGTTTGCATCACGGTATGCCAGACTGGATGGTGATAAATTCCTTTTACAATGGGTTAGGATGGCAGTCGAGACCGATTATGGATGCAGCCGTAGGAAGGGCATTATGGGCAAAGAGCTATGACGAGGCCTATACGCTTATCAAGACTATGGCTGCAAATGACTATCAAAATCCTACAGCTCGGATGCCACAGCCTAAGGTTGCAGGTGTGTTGGAGGTAGATGTGATTACGCAGTTGTCAGCACAGATGGCAGCTATGGCTAAAAAGATAGATACTTTGGCAGACAGTAAAGTAAAAACAGTTGCTTTCGTTTGTGAGATTTGTGCGGGGTCACACTCCACAGATCAATGTGCTATTAGCTCGGAGTTGGTGCAATATGTGAGCAACTATAGGAAAGACCAAGGTCAATTTCAGAACACATACCATCCCAACAACCGAAATCATCCAAACTTTAGTTGGTCAAATTATCAAGGACAACAACAACAAAATCAGTTTCAGCCACAGTCATCTCAACCACAGTTTGCACCAAAACCACCGTTTCCACCAGGATTTCCTCAACAACAACAACATCACACTCTCACTACACCACAGCCCGAGAAGAAATCAGAAATGGAGGAGCTGATGTTGAAATACATGGCAAACACTGAAATCATGATCAAAAGCCAAGAAGTGGCTATCAAGAAATTGGAGACTCAAATGGGGCAAATGGCGAGTATGCTCAACAACAGGCCCCAAGGTGCATCGCCAAGTAACACTGAGACAAATCCTAGGAGAGACGGAAAGGAGCAGTGTCAAGCAATCACATTGCGATCAGGAAAAGATTTGACTGAGACACAATTAGCGCGCTACCACACGTGAGTTCTGAGGGACATTCTTTGGCCAGCATGAAAGGCGAAACAGTTGGATGGTGAGGAAGAAAAGTTAAAAAATTCTGAGGTTCAGCAGGAATAGAAGAACAAGGCAGGTTCAGAAGAGAAGGTAAAGATTCCGGTACAACCACTACATCCTCAAGTACCATATCCGCAGAGGTTAATTAAGAAGAAAGATGACAAACAGTTCAGCAAGTTTCTGGAGGTATTTAAAAAGCTGCAGATCAACATACCTTTCGTAGAGGCATTGGAACAAATGCCAAGCTATGCAAAGTTCATGAAAGGTATATTGTCAAGGAAGAGAAGATTAGATAAGTTCAAAATAGTAGCCTTGACAGAGAAATGCAGTGCAGTGCTCCAACGCAAACTACCTCCAAAGCTGAAAGATCCAGGCAGTTTCACAATTCCGTGCACCATTGGGAAGATGAACTTTAGCAAGTGTTTATGTGATCTGGGGGAAAGTATAAACTTGATGCCCCTGTCAGTGTTCAATCAATTGGGGACCGCCAAACTCCAAAAGTAATTTAACATATCACTACAGCTAGCTGACAGATCCATCACCTATCCATGAGGAATTGTTGAAGATGTGTTGGTAAAGGTGGCAAGTTCATTTTTCCGGCTGACTTTATCATCCTAGATTTCGAAGAGGACAAGAGTATACTGATAATACTGGGAAGACCATTCTTAGCCACGGGCAGAACTCTGATAGATGTGTAAAAAGGGGAACTCACGATGCGCGTTCATGATCAGGAGGTCATCTTCAATGTCTTCAAGACCATGAAATTCCCAATAGATGAAGAGGACTGTTTCTTAGCTGATTGGGAGAATCGAGTTCTAAATGATGACATACAGAGTCTAGTAGATGATGAACCTTTGAAGAATATCACTGATGAAAATTCAGATTTAGATGATGAGGAAGTCGATGAATTTGTGCAATATCTGGGTACCACTCCACAATTCAGGAGAGTTAGACCACCTGCGGAGCCATTGACAAAAGCTGGGGAAGCCTCAATAAAGTTAAAGCCATCTCTTGAGACACCTCCAGAGTTGGAGTTAAAACCACTCCCAGAACATCTCAGGTATGCATTCTTAAGTTCATATTCGAAATTACCTGTGATCATTGCTTCTGCACTAACATCTTTTTAGGAAGAAAAATTACTTCGTGTTCTTCGAGAGTTCAAATCAGCTATTGGATGGACCATAACAGATATCAAAGGGATCAACCCTTCATATTGCATGCACAAGATCCTGATGGAAGATGGTAGTAAACCGACAGTTGAGCAACAAAGGAGGCTTAATTCGATAATGAAAGAAGTGGTTAAGAAGGAGGTGCTGAAATGGCTAGATGCAGGAATAATTTATCCGATCTCAGATAGTTCATGGGTGAGCCTAGTACAGTGTGTTCCAAAAAAGGGGGGCATGACAGTCGTGACCAATGAGAATAATGAGTTAATTCCAACACGAACAGTAACAGGGTGGAGAGTTTGCATGGATTACCGCAAGCTCAATAAAGCTACGAGGAAAGATCATGTCCCACTCCCGTTCATTGATCAAATGTTAGATAAATTATCAGGTCATGAGTACTATTGCCTTCTAGACGGATATTCGGGCTACAATCAAATTATGATAGCTCCAGAAGACCAGGAAAAGACTACCTTCACATGTCCGTACAACACTTTTGCTTTCAGAAGGATGTCTTTCGGACTGTGCAATGCTCCAGCCACGTTTCAGAGATGCATGATGGCTATATTTTCAGACATGGTGGAACAGAATGTGGAGGTGTTTATGGACAACTTCTCAGTCTTCGGGGACTCATTTGATTTATGCCTTGAGAATCTAGTTATGGTTTTAAAGAGGTGCGTTGAAACGAATTTAGTGCTGAACTGGGAAAAATGCCATTTCATGGTCCTAGAAGGAATCATATTGGGACACAAGGTTTCAAAAAAGGGACTTGAGGTAGATAGGGCAAAGCTGGAGACTATTGAGAACTTTCCCCCACCTACGTCTGTAAAAGGAGTTCGCAGTTATTTGGGACACGCAGGTTTCTATCGCAGATTTATTAAGGACTTCTCCAAAATCACTAAACCACTATGCAGCCTATTGGAGAAGGATGCAAAGTTCAGCTTCGATGAAGCCTGCATGTCGACATTTGAACACTTGAAGAGAAAATTGATTTCAGCACCAGTGATCACTGCACTAGATTGGACTTTGCCATTTGAATTAATGTGTGATGCCAGTGATTACGCCGTAGGGGTTGTTTTGGGGCAGCGGAAAGAAAAGATATTTCATGTGATTTATTATGCTAGCAAGACCATAATGGATGCACAATTGAATTATACCACTACAGAGAAAGAGCTATTGGTAGTGGTATACGCCTTTGATAAGTTCCGAGCATATCTAATTGGCACAAAAGTGATAGTGTATACGGATCACGCGGTAATTCAATATTTAATGGCGAAGAAGGATGCTAAACCTCGGTTGATTAGATGGATTTTATTACTGCAGGAGTTTGACTTGGAAATCAAGGACAGAAAGGGAAATTAAAACCAAGTGGCGGACCACTTATCTCGACTCAAAAATCCGAAAAGGGCAGAAAACGACAATATCATGATCAACGAATCCTTTCCAGATGAACAGTTGTTTGTGGTAAAAGGGGAAGTGCCATGGTTCGAAGACTTCACAAATTATCTGGTAAGTAAGATAGTACCTTCTGACTTGGTGGGCTACCAAAGGAAGAAATTCCTACATGATGTCAAATGGTATATATGGGATGAGCCATACCTATTTAGACAGTGTTTTGATCAAGTGATAAGAAGGTGTATCCCATATAGCGAGACCGAGGGAATTTTGCAAGAATGTCATTCTACGGTATATGGAGGTCACTATGGTGGTGAACGAACAGCGGCTAGAGTGCTTCAAGCAGGATTCTACTGGCCGACAATATTCAAGGATGCATACAGTTTTGTCCAGAGGTGTGAAAGATGTCAGCGAGTGGGTAACATCTCTAAAAGAAATGAAATGCTGTTAAATACAATCCTCAAAGTAGAAATTTTCGATGTATGGGGGATTGATTTCATGGGACCTTTTGTTTCTTCCTGCGGAAATCTCTACATCTTGCTTGCAATGGACTATGTCTCAAAATGGGTTGAAGCTGCAACTCTTCTAACTAATGATGCCAAGGTCGTCCTCAGATTTCTACACAAAAGCATTTTCACGAGGTTTGGAACTCCAAGGGCTATCATTAGTGATGAAGGCAGTCATTTCTGCAACAGGCAGTTTATAGCCTTGCTGGCCAAGTATGGGGTGAATCATCGCATCGCTACAGCTTACCACCCGCAAACAAATGGGCAAGCTGAAGTGTCAAATCAAGAAATAAAAAGAATTCTGGAAAAAGTTGTGAATCCCACACGGAAAGACTGGTCGTTAAAGTTAGATGATGCCGTATGGGCCTATCGAACAGCTTACAAAACCCCGTTAGGTATGTCACCCTTCCAACTGGTATACGGCAAAGTCTACCACCTCCCTATGGAGCTAGAGCATATGATATATTGGGCAATACGGAAGCTCAATTTTGATTTAACATCTGCAGGGGAGAAACGTCTACTCCAGCTCAATGAGTTAGATGAATTTCGATTACAGGCATACGAGAATTCGAAGTTGTACAAGGAGAAAGTTAAGAAATGACATGACCGAAAGATCATCGAAAGGACATTTGAACCGGGACAAAGGGTTTTGCTCTATAATTCCAGACTTAAACTTTTTCCCGGAAAGCTAAAATCGAGATGGTCAGGTCCATTTACAGTGAAGACTGTCTTTCTACATGGTGCAATTGAAGTATATGATCAGTTTCCTGACAAGCCTTTTAAGGTAAATGGCCAGCGATTGAAGCATTACTTTGGTGGCGAGGTGGACCGACAGAACGTCACCTCAATTCTCTCGTCAATATGAGATTCAGAGACAGTCAAGCTAATTGACTATAACTTAGCGCTTGATGGAAGGCAACCCATTATTTTTACCCCTATTCTCTTTTCTCTCATTTAGTAATGTAGTAGGTTAATCAATTCTATTCCATGCCTGAGAACTAATGTGTGGTGCATTCATGTCATGTAGGTGTTCTCACTTGCACTCCTCCCTAATATATAAATATGGCATACACAGCGTGCAGTTCATGAAGTACATCACGCATTGGTACATGCGAGCGCCAAATACCGAAAAGTCAAGAACTCACAATTTCAGAAAGTCACCATACTGCCAGGCCAAATTTATGAGAAAATCATATGACGCATATGAAAGTAGTGAAATTTTTTTTATTTTAAAAGCCGATCCGTGGTCTACTTGACTTCTCCAATACCATATTCTAAAGCATATTCTACTACTCTAACATAATCATAAACCTCACCTCATCATTCATATACACAGCTCTCTCTCCAGTCGCATAATCTAGGGTTCTTGCGGGGAGCGTCACAAGCAAATTTGGGGATACTATCACCTATAGCAGAGCAGTTATATTCTCTACCTATCATCTGCTCATGGGTCTAAACAAAAATACGTTATATCTCCATCTCTTCATCATCAGACTCCTCATCTAGTGATCACGATGAGGATGTCAGGGACCGAGGAAGATTTATCAGTTGGGAAGCTCATCAGGAGTACTATCGAATAGTCACCAATTCTTTCATGACGGAATAGGGGTTTAAGCCTGCAAAGCAAGATGGCCACCTATGGAATATGATACGTGAAAGAAACTGGATTGCATTGGCTGCAACTTCAATGCCTTTTCCTATAGGAGTTGTTCGTGAGTTCTACGCCAACGCCAAGGAAAGTAAAGGAGGGATAACACTGGTTTGGGGAGTACCAGTGGATTTTTGTCCCTCAGCCATCAGAGCAGTGTTTGGCATAACTGATACACCACCGACTAGGTCTGTAAATTGGGTCGTAGGTGCACATTTGATGACAGACTTGGACGTAGTAATTGTGGATTTATGCATCCCGGGAACCACATGGACTTTTAAACCAGGGACGACTGAACCAAAATCTTTACCAGCATCCACCTTGAATTGTTATGCCCAAGCATGGAACCTGTTCATATGCACAAAATTAATTCCATCCGCTCACAAGAATGAAGTACCCACCGAGTGAGCTATCATCTTATGGGGCATCATCACAGGCAAATATATTGACGTCGGTTACCTAATTCATCAGAACATGCGGCGTTATTGGTAGGGGAGTATGACTGGCAGTATCCCGCATGCATCTGTCGCAGCCATACTTTGTATCCAACAGGGAGTCCCGTGGAATGACAAGCACCTGCAGAAACCAAGCCACGACATCACTTCGGCCATAATCGCCACGTTCAAGGAGTGGACGGGTGGAGAACCACACCCGCGCGGGCGAGGATTTATTCTCCGACCTACAATTCCCGAGCCGTCCCTGCAGCACCCTCCGACGGAGGAGGCAGTCCCCTCCATCCGAGCACCCACCGTTCCTAGCAATCGCCAGCTCTGAAGGTCGACGCGCAAAGTTGACGCCATGTATGCCAATCTTGGAAAGTTTGCTCCGGACCTCACGCGATTCACAAAGCCTTGTAAGGCAAGAACAATGCTTGAATGGCCACGCAGTTTGGGAACCTGTGTGTCAGTATCCTACAGATTTACCACCCGAGGAGGGTGGTCAAGCCGATCATTAAGGGAGTTTTCTGTACCCTTTACCTTTATTCAATGGGGACATTGAATATTTTAAGTTTGGGGGTATTGGGGATCATAGCATAGTAGTTTAGTAGTTTAGTTTTATTTAATTAGTGCATGTTTAGTTAATTTTGCATGTTTATGTGTTTAGTTAAATTTTTGCAATATTTTTAATTTTTATTCGTTATGGATTGTGATAGTATGTTTTAGTTGCATGTCTTACGCAAATTCTTGCTTAATAGAAATTTTTCCCTAGCCAATGATGATAGTGAATTGTGAAGGATTTGAGAATATTTGGGATAACATGAGCTGAGATATAATGTTGTACACGATGAGATTCAAGTTGATGTTTAAATGCTTTTGGTATGCACAAACGTGTTCACAATCACTTGTAAGTTGAAGAAGTGTATGTTGCATTGCTTGATAGAACATGTAGTTTTAAAAAGAGAAACATGTGGAAAGTGTTGTAGACTATATAAAACATTGACATGCAAGTTTTGGGAAAACATGGGTATGCTATGTATAAAAAAAAAAAATATCAAATAGCAATAATGTGGCTAGTCTTAATTCGGGGCCCTAGCTACTTGAGTAAGTACGCCCGAGGGGATTGTCTCTACACCTAGCGCCCTAAGGTCTTTCATGGTCTAGGAGTCGTTGGTTGAAAGCTCGCTAAGGGGTAGCAGTGTGCCTAATGGGTTGAGACATTGCACAGTCATGTAAAAAAAGAGAGAGAAAAAGAGAAAAAGAAAAGAAGAATAGCAATAAACACCGCGGGAAAGTGCGTAAATCGCCCTCATGTGTAGCAATAAAGCAATAGACCCATTGTTGAACCTTAATTTGTGTTGATATGTTGAAATAGTCTGCGTTACATGAATATGCATGAGTCTTGCTTTAAACTATAATTTTCTGTTTGGAGCAATGTAGCATATGTATTCTGTGCTTAGATCAAGTTTTTGGTGAACACCATACACACACATCATTTCTATATCATATATGAAATTATCTGAGTGTATGATGTTATGCCTATAGTTTGGTTTGAAATTGTATTCTTGGATATGGATAATTCACTGAGGTAATTTAGGCTGAAATTCTGTTGTGGCAGGGACTATGTGAGACTAGTTTGCATCATAGAGTAGTTGCATAGTTGCGTAGTTGCATTTTCATTATTCATTAGTATGCGTTGCTTGAGGGCAAGCAACAGTTCAAGTTTGGGGGTATTTGATAAGTGGTATTTTTACCTACTTATTGCATACCAATTCATGCAAATTGTGCCCAGTTCAAGTACATTTTATTTTGTTTTAGTTGCATTTCACGTTATTTTGCATTGCATTTACTTAAAACTCCTTTTGGTGAATAAGTGCAGGAATTGACTTAATTTTGGTGGTAATAGAGGCCCGAAGCTAATGGATGTGTGAAGGTGAGGCACAAGCGAGGATGTGCATAGGATGGAGGTGAAATGGAGCAAGGAGATCAAGCAATGAAAGAACAAATAACAAATAGCAGTAACGCGAAACAAATCCAGAGCCGAGCTCTGCAGAGTGCAAGCCATGCAAGATAACAAATTGGAGACGAGGGCAGTATGAGTACCCTACGGACACTATCGACTTTTTCGCAAGTTCTGCGCGGTCGAGAGCGAGAGGAGCGCCGCGAGAGAGTTGTTGGTCGACAAAAGCAAACATTCTATAAGTCTCATGGTAGACCGAGAAGTTATAGAGGCGCTGGCAATGGCGATCTTCGATCGTTGTAATTTTATTTTATTTTTAATTCTTAATTAAATGATGTGTAAGGGGTTTTTAAACGATTCTGACGGGTGTCAGACACACACTGGATAATTTTTAGCGTATTCGTTTCATAGAAACTAGGGTTTACACCTTGGGAGAGATTCCAACATAGAACGAAGCCAAAACGTCTACTTCTCTACTACTTCTTCTTGGAATTCTCTATCATCATGAATTTTGATTATTATCTATTGGATCTCTATGAGGATTTAATAGTTGATCATTAGTTTCTATCCAGCGATGGGGTTTGATCGTTCTATCTTTCTTACTTCAATTATTTGTTTATTGATCATGGTTAACGTTGATCCCATAATGGCTTTTGGTTCAGTCATGAACTAAACTCCATTATGGGATTCTAACGGACTTTAATATGTAGTTTGGTTGTACGCTTAAATGCTAGAGATGTTTTACGTATCATATGGAATATCTGTCATGGTTGTTTTACATGTATGAATGCTTGATCACCATTCGTTTCAGTATTTGTATGGAATTGACAATAAACATATAAATATGGATTGTAATCATGATAGCATGCAAATATGGGGCTGTTATAATGGCTTGCGTATTTTGTGAACCAGATAGACATATACTGTTTCACCGTATGAGCTAGAATAAGGGCTTGGGCTTAAAATCAATATAATTGCAATTTCACATAGACATATAGTGATTTTGGTTGTATTGGTGATTACATAAAGTCTAACATCTGTAGATGCTGTGTAAGTAGGTCATTGTGCATTGAAAAATGGTTATAACTCTATTCGTGCTCTTGGCTATTTTCCTGTGATATGTGAACACTTCTTGCATGATAGTGGAGATTGAATGAAATATTAAATGAAGTTAGGATCCCATTATTTCCAAATTATATTTATTTCTTTATTATTCTTATTTTCAGTTGTTATTCATAATTAGTTTAATTCAACACTTTTAGTCATCAATCTAGGCATATAAATTTGGTGAGTTAATTGATGCAGGATAGTTTAAATTTAACAACTTTCTCTGTGGGATCGATACTCTACTTACTCTGTATTACTTGTTGAACCGTGTATGCTTGCATGAGTTAGAGCTCTTTTATTAGAATTATAAAAGAGGCAACAATCATCTGTCTTCCGGAAAAGCAATCAATCATTTGACACCCTTGATATGCCCGAAACGGAAGGTAAAAAGTTCAAACCCTCGATAGAAGAGCCACCGGTGTTAGAATTAAAGCCACTTCCATCTCATCTGTAGTATGTTTATTTAGGAAAAGATGCTACCCTACCAGTTATTGTTTCGACGGAGTTAACTGACACGAAAAAGGAGAAACTGTTATGGGTCTTGCGAGAGTTCAAAACAACAATTGGGTGGTCTATAGCGGATATTCGGGGAATTTGTCCATCGTATTGTATGCATAAGATTTTAATGGAAGAGGGGGAAAAACCAACCATTGAGCTGCAAAGAAATTTGAACCCTATTATGAAGGATGTGGTGAAAAGGAGATCATAAAATGGTTGGATCTCAAAGCATTATTTACCTAATCTCAGAGACGGTTCATGGGTGAGTCACATGCATGCGTACCAAAGAAAGGGGTTTGTGAGTGGTGAAGAATGAAGTTAATGAGCTCATCCCCTACTAGAAACGATTCTGAGGATGGAGAGTATGTATGGACTACCGCAAGCTGAATAAAGCCACTCGCAAGGATCACTTCCCCTTGTTGTTCATTGATTAGATGTTGGATAGGCTAGCCGGACATCAGTTCTACTATCTTTTGGATGGATATTCTGGGTATAATCAAATTGCCATAGCACCGGAGGATCAAGAGAAAACTACATTCACATGCCCTTACGGTACGTTTGTATTCCGGCGTATGTCTTTTGGGTTATGTAATGCACCGGCAACCTTTCAACGGTGCATGATGGCGATCTTCTCCAACATGGTAGAACAGAATTTGGAGGTATTTATGGATGACTTCTCCGTGTTTGGTGATAGTTTTGACTTATGTTTGAAAAATCTGACTTTAGTGTTGAAGCGATGCGTGGAGATTAACCTGGTCCTTAACTGGGAAAAATGTCACTTCATGGTAAAAGAAGGAATTATTTTGGGGCATGAGGTTTCTGCAGCAGGGTTAGAGGCGGACAAAGCCAAGATTAAGACAATTGAGAAATTACCCCCTCCATCATCTATGAAGGGAATCCGGAGCTTCTTGGGACATGCGGGTTTCTACAAACGCTTCATTAAAGACTTTTCAAAAATTTCAAAACCCTTATGTTCCCTGCTAGAGAAAGATGTGCCTTTTAAGATGGATCCGTCATGTATAGAGGCATTTGAAGTATTAAAGAAGAAGTTGGTCTCTGCTCTAATTATTGTGGCGCCCGATTGGTCTTTACAGTTCGAATTGATGTGCGACGCCAACGACTATGCAGTTGGAGCAGTATTAGGACAACGTCACGACAAGATTTTTCACACAATCTACTATTCTAGCAAGACGTTGACGGATGCCCAATTGAATTACACAACCATCGAAAAAGAATTACTTGCGGTTGTGTTTGCCTTCGATAAATTCAGAGCATATCTCACTGGGACCAAGGTAATTGTCTACACAGATCATTCTGTCATCAAATATCTGATTGAGAAGAAGGACGCTAAACCGTGGTTAATACGATGTGTGTTGCTGCAGCAAGAGTTTGATTTGGAAATTTGGGATAGAAAAGGTACAGAAAATCAAGTGGCTGATCATCTTTCTCGGTTGGAAAATGTAGAAGTCCAGCAAAAAGACAACATCATGATCAATGAGAAATTTTTGGATGAACAACTTCTCCGAGTAACCCCAATATTACCATGGTACGCAGATTACGTGAATTACATGGTTGCTAAGGTGTTAACACCGGATTTGACCTCACAACAACGAAAGTAGTTCCTACACGACGTGAAGCAATATTATTGGGACGAACCATTTCTGTTTAAGGCTTGTGCAGATCAAATGATTAGAAGATGTGTGCCACACGAAGAGATGGATAGCATACTAAGTCATTGCCACTCATCAGATTATGGAGGCCATTATTTCAGTGATCGAACAGCAGCCAAAGTGTTACAATCAGGATTTTTCTGGCCTTCTCTATTCAAGGATGCTTACCTCTTTGTACTGAAGTGTGATCGATGCCAACGCGTGGGTAATATCTCCAAGCACAATGAAATGCCACTCAACACAATTTTGGAGGTTGAACTGTTCGACGTGTGGGGAATCGACTTTATGGGACCTTTCCCATCTTCCTTTAATAATCAATACATTCTGTTGGCGATCAATTATGTTTCCAAATGGGTAGAAGCCATAGCTTTACCCACCAATGATGCCAACGTTGTCCTCCAATTTTTGAAAAAAAACATCTTTGCACGATTTGGGACGCCAAGGGTGATAATAAGTGATGAGGGAACTCATTTCTGTAATAAGCAATTCACTAAATTGCTTATAAAGTATGGGGTTCGTCATAAAATTGCTTTCGTGTATCATCCCCAAACGAATGGTCAAGCGGAAGTCTCCAATAGGGAGGTCAAGAGAATTCTGGAAAAGGTGGTCAATCCGTCACGAAAAGATTGGTCTTTGCGTCTAGACGATGAAAGTAGTATGCACACAAGCCAATCATGTTTGATGATAAAGCATATACTTTGTAACAATCTTATTCATTTATTAATAAAAAGTATTAATTTATTAAAGGCTTTTAATTATCTACATGATGCTATTTTATAATATGTGATAAACCCATAGTTTTAAGCAATGCTTTTAGAATAATGATGATGATCATTCTAATGAGATCTAAATTCTTAGAAAGCTTAAAACTAAAATAGTTCCCAATCATTGGATTACTAAATTGGGGATTAGTGAATCCGGATAGATTGGTACATACGTTAACTTGCTCATTGGATGAGGATGATTGATCTTATGATCATTTGTGTGGAGACACTAAAGCAAGTATGTAGGTGCTTATTAGAGAATAAGTTCACCTTTGAGCGTGGCTCGTTAAGGAATACCTAATGGAGTTTTACTTTTTGTCAATAGGAATTCTGTAGTGATAGTAGTACAAGTGATCCTTGGACTTGAGATCATCATAGTATCTTGTGTATGATAAGTTATACTTTGACTTATTCCTTAAGACCCTTAGGGTATATCAAAAGGTATGCTTGGGTATAATAAGTTGTGCATGGAGATAATGTATGATTAATAAAGAATCTACCACTTCTAATAAAGAAGAGAAATGTCCTATGTGATTCGATAAATGACAACCAAAGAGTCCTCGGGTTATAGGCGAGAATGAAATTAGAAAGGAGTTTCTAATTTGCATTATTTGGAGTTGTGCATTTAAGGATCGAAATACATATAATTAAATAAAATAAGACTTGTAAAGTAATTCCATGTCTTATATTTAATTGGGACATTGTATGGTGGAAGGATTGAATTATGCGGTAACTATTTACTCAAAGGTTCTTTTATGATTAATGTTGAAATCTATATTATCCGGAAAGTCGTTAATCGCTAGGGAGGCTTATCCCTATTGTAGAATAAATATTATTTAAATAAATTAATTATTTAATTTATTTATTTAAATAAGATTAGAATTGTTCTAATTGATTTATTCACAACCTAGGTTTAATATGGAGAACCTAAAGGGTCACACCATAAAAGGAAGAATAATTATTTAAGAAGTTAATGGCATAATCGTAATAATATATTAAGTATATTTAATTTAATCTATGGTGATAGAATAAATTAAATAGCTTAATATTTATTATTTAATATTTTAAAATATTAAATATAAATTAATAAGAGAGTCTTATTAATATTATTACAATTATTATTATTTTAATTTCTAAAAGAGTTTAAGAATTAATTTAATAAAAGTACTCTCATTTATTCCTAATAGGATTAGGAGGGAAAATTAATTAAAGGAGTTTAATTAATTATCCCTAATAAGATTAGGGAGCTTAATTAATTAAAAGAATTTAATTAATTAAATAAATCCCAATTCCTTAATTGTTAAGGTGGGTTGCCCACATCTATAAATAAGAGGAGTCTTATTATGGGTGGTGGGGGTTGTTGACTTTTTCAACATACGTAATAATTCCAATTTGTTGGAGAGTACGCCTTTTTCTATAGAGATAGGAAAAACTAGGGTTTGAGCCAATACCCCTTCTTCTTGAATTTTCTTCTTCCTTGGTGGATCACCTCTAGAGGCCAAACATTTGGGTGGCTAACGTTGATCAAAGGAAGGAACCAAACCCGGTGGATTCAAGTTGAACGCGAAAGGATTTGGAGGTGAACTTGTACCTGAGGAAGCTCAATCTTCAAGGGTATGATTTTATTCTTTATCTTTTCGTTTAATTAATAATTATGCATAAAGGGTGATCCGGGTATATGGTTTGTAAATTTTTAAACTCTGATTTTACACGCTTCCGCATTATTTTTGCAATTTGATTGCGTTGATGAATATTACAAACCTAACAGTGGCATCAGAGCCAAACCTTTATGCAAATTATTAATTGTTTAAATTTGATATGTATATTGATATGTGTTTAGAACAATTTAATTGGGCATAATTTATTGTATAAAATAAAAAAAAAAAATACTGAAAATCGTGCACGTGCTTTACGTACATATTAAAAGTAATATGCACGGCTTCCTTTTTTTTTTGTAATATTTGCTGCCGTTTTTTTTTAAAGAGAAGGAATCCGTTTTTATATATATAATATATTATATATATTATATATAATGATTATAGTAATCATTAGCATGTAATGATTAAAGTAATCATGACCATGTTATATAAAAAAAAAAAAAACCTTAATGATTACAATAATCATTAGCTTGTAATGATTATAGTAATCATTAGCATGTAATGGGATCCTTATTCTCACTAGCAGATCTTTAATTAGATTTTGCCAAACTATATATATTGAGGGTAATATAGTTTGAAGAAAATAGTGGGAGATACCAATTTAAAACAAGACCTAAATTATTTTGGTAATTAATAAAAGAATGTATGTTAAAATGTTGTTAAATACAAATTCATTTACAAAATTTTACAATGTCTTAATTACTATCACTGTGAAACATATTAGATGTTATTTAATCGGACCGAATTAAACGGATTGGTTAAGGAATATGAGAATAGTTCTCATAGCTGAAAAGCTATCTTATGTCCTTAATACGCCTATCCCGCAATGGTTGCGCACAATGCCTCCGAGGAAGAAATTGCTACTTTTAGAAAGTGGCAAGATGATGCCTGATTGGCTCAATGCATCATGCTCGCATCCATGAGTAATGAGCTTGTTGTCAACAAGATGAAACTATGGATGCTCCTACTATATTCCTTCACATCAAGTAGTTGATGGTGAGGAAAGTAGGACTGATAGATATTAGATATCTAAGGAGCTCTTCCGATCTAGAATGACCGAAGGCACTACAGTACAGACACATGTCCTAATGATAATCAATTTGATTGATCAATTAGGACAACGGGTTTTGTCATGGATGGAGAGTTGAGCCAAGATTTGATCTTGCACTCACTCCCGGACTCCTTTCACAATTGTTGTGAATTTTTCATATGAACAAGCTAGATACCAGCCTCGCTGATTTGCTTAACATGTTGAAAAATGTTGAGAGTCACTTTCCAACCAAGAAAACCATGTCTTACTGGTAGGGGCCAAAGGATCTTCTGAAAAGAAGAACGATTCTAAGAAGGTAAATAGAAAGGCATAAACAAAGGATAATAAGAACAAAACTGATACGGATAGCAAAGGAGCTTGCTTCCACTGCAATAAGCCTGGACACTGGAAAGAAACTGCGAGAAGCATCTTGCAGAGGCTAACCAAAGAAGCTTAGTGAAGTTTGATTATAATACGCTTTTTGTTCATGATTGAAATAAATTTTTCTTTAAGTCAAGGTTCTACTTGGGTATTGGATACCGACTTTGGTTATCATAAATATAGATTTATGAAGGGATCAAGCAGAAGTAGAAAGTTAAACAAAGATAAGTAATCCTATGTGTGGAAAATGAAGCAAAGGTTCTTTGCATTAGCTATAGAAACTTATAGTTTAGCATCGCTTTACGGGCAAATCTATTAAGTCGATAAGTTGTTATTGTATTCCAGTTCTTGTTAAAAATATTATTTCCATTTTATTGTTGGACAATGAAAACTTTGGTATTATAATTAAGAACAATTGTTGTTCTATTTATAATAATAATGTTTTGTATAGAACTGGAATATTACTTAATAAATTTTGTATACTTGACTTACATGAAAATAATTTTGCATATTGAACAAATTAGTATAAGAAAAGGAGATGATCATTCAAAGAGTTGAATGTGTGTATTTGTTGAAATACAAGTGTGAATTATTTGAAAGGTTCAAAGAATTCAGAAGTGAAACAAATTGACAAAGTATTAAGATTCTTTGATTAGATCAAGGAATAAATACTTGTGCAATAAGTTTCTAGATCATCTCAAATAGTTTTCTCATAATGGACACATCGTGATATGCAATAATTGATTGATGTATCTGAATGAAAAATCGTACCTTGTTGGAAATGGTGCGGTCCATAATGATTTTACTGACATTCCAGTATCCTTCTGGGATAATGTCCTAGAAATGGCTGCATATCTACGAAAATGGTAACCTCAAAATCCGGCCCCAAGACTCCATAAAAGTTATGGACAGGGAGGATTCCTAATCTTAAGTATGTTAAGATAAGGGGTTGTCCAACTTATGTGAAACGGTTTCAAAGGATAAGCTTGGGACAAGATTTGACAAGTACAATTTGTGGGACATCCTAAAGTAAGTTTAGGGTATATGTTCTATAATTCTACTTAGCAAAAGGTGTTTGTTGTAAAACACGCTGCCTTCTAAGATAAAGGTGTTTATTATTGAAGGGGCTAGTGGGAGGATAATAGATCTTGAAAAATTCAAGAACCACAAAACACTATAAGTCAAATAAGAGGAACCTGTAGATAGTCCTATTGTACCACAACCGAATCGTAAATCTGGAATAGTACCGAAGATACCTAGGAGGTATGGATTCATCATAGATGATGATGATGAGGTACGCATCATAGAAGATGATGATCCAGTTACATACAAAAGGGTCAGTGGGAGCATCGTGACATTCCTAGTACTACATGTTGATATACTACGGATAAGGAATGACATACCAATGCTACAATCAGTAAAGATAAAGTTGTCTAAACATTCCTCCATGAATGATTTGGAAGAGTATCTTAATTGGGGATATAAATCTATATAGATAGATTTAAGAGGATGTTCGACTTAACCCAAGGAACGTATATTCATTTGATGCTAAAGTCGTTTAGCATGGCAAACTCCAAGAGATGTCTCATGTCGATGAGCTATGGAGTGTATCTCTCTTAATAGTCCCCACAGACTCCTGAAAAGAGAGGTCGCATGAGTAACAATCATGGAGAAGTTCACTATGAGTCAGTGAAAAATATCTTAAAGTGCTTAACCGGCACTAAGGATGTGATCATATTCATGGTGGGTCTAAATTAAAACTAGAGGGCTTAACAGACTCAAGTTTTTCTGCATGCACCAAGACGACAGAAAAAATCCACTTTAAGGTAAAGGGCTACCTTGAGCGTTAGTGCGATGAATTGGAAAGGTTCCAAACAAAGAAAGAGTTCTTGGTTTAGTGATAAAGACAAAGTATATAGCTATAAATGAAGTCGCAAGTTGATTGTTTGGATTAAAAGTTCATTACGTAAACTAGGAATAGTTCCTAAATCTCATCTTGGATCTAAACATGTGTTGTGGCACTTTCATTTGATTATTAGAATCATTGAAAGATGGGAAATCACTATAAAGATAGTGGACTCTCATGAACAACTTTACATATCCATTAACTAAAGCTTATTATCCAGCGAGGATAATCGTCACTTAGAGAAGAAGAGTATAAGATACCATGACGATTGGCTTTAGTGCAAGTGGGAGATTGAAAGTAGTATGCACACAAGCCAATCATGTTTGATGATAAAGCATATACTTTGTAACAATCTTATTCATTTATTAATAAAAGTATTAATTTATTAAAGGCTTTTAATTATCTACATGATCTTTGTTTTATAATATGTGATAAACCCATAGTTTTAAGCAATGCTTTTAGAATAATGATGATGATCATTCTAATGAGATCTAAATTCTTAGAAAGCTTAAAACTAAAATAGTTCCCAATCATTGGATTACTAAATTGGGGATTAGTGAATCCAGGATAGATTGGTACATACGTTGCTTGCTCATTGGATGAGGATGATTGATCTTATGATCATTTGTGTGGAGACACTAAAGCAAGTATGTAGGTGCTTATTAGAGAATAAGTTCACTTTGAGCGTGGCTCGCTAAGGAATACCTAATGGAGTTTTACTTGCTGTCAATAGGAATTCTCAGTAGTGATAGTAGTACAAGTGATCCTTGGACTTGAGATCATCATAGTATCTTGTGTATGATGAGTTATACTTTGACTTATTCCTTAAGACCCTTAGGGTATATCAAAGGGTATGCTTGAGTATAATAAGTTGTACATGGAGATAATGTATGATCAATAAAGAATCTACCACTTCTAATAAAAGAAGAGAAATGTCCTATGTGATTCGATAAATGACAACCCAGTAGTCCTTGGCCAAGGCAGAATGAAATTAGAAAGGAGTTTCTAATTTGCATTATTTGGAGTTGTGCATTTAAGGATCGAAATACATATAATTAAATAAAATAAGACTTCACAGTAATTCCATGTCTTATATTTAATTGGGACATTGTATGGTGGAAGGATAGAATTGTACGGTAACTATTTACTCAAAGGTTCTTTTATGATTAATGTTGAAATCTATATTATCTGGAAAGTCGTTAATCGCTAGGGAGGCTTATCCCTATTGTAGAATAAATATTATTTAAATAAATTAATTATTTAATTTATTTATTTAAATAAGATTAGAATTGTTCTAATTGATTTATTCACAACAGGTTTAATATGGAGAACCTAAAGGGTCACACCATAAAAGGAAGAATAATTATTTAAGAAGTTAATGGCATAATCGTAATAATATGTTAAGTATATTTAATTTAATCTATGGTGATAGAATAAATTAAATAGCTTAATATTTATTATTTAATATTTTAGAAATATTAAATATAAATTAATAAGAGGAGTCTTATTAATATTATTACAATTATTATTATTTTAATTTCTAAAAGAGTTTAGGAATTAATTTAATAAAAGTACTCTCATTTATTCTAATAGGATTAGGAGGAAAATTAATTAAAGGAGTTTAATTAATTATCCCTAATAAGATTAGGGAGCTTAATTAATTAAAAGAATTTAATTAATTAAATAAATCCCAATTCCTTAATTGTTAAGGTGGGTTGCCCACATCTATAAATAAGAGGAGTCTTATTATGGGTGGTGGGGGTTGTTGACTTTTTTAACATACGTAATAATTCCAATTTGTTGGAGAGTACGCCTTTTTCTATAGAGATAGGAAAAACTAGGGTTTGAGCCAATACCCCTTCTTCTTGAATTTTCTTCTTCCTTGGTGGATCACCTCTAGAGGCCAAACATTTGGGTGGCTAACGTTGATCAAAGGAAGGAACCAAACTCGGTGGATTCAAGTTGAACGCGAAAGGATTTGGAGGTGAACTTGTACCTGAGGAAGCTCGATCTTCAAGGGTATGATTTTATTCTTTATCTTTTCGTTTAATTAATAATTATGCATAAAGGGTGATCCGGGTATATGGTTTGTAAATTTTTAAACTCTGATTTTACACGTTTCCGTATTATTTTTGCAATTTGATTGCGTTGATGAATATTACAAACCTAATAGACGATGCCCTATGGGCATATCGAACAGCGTACAAGAATTCGATCGGCATGTCACCTTGCAGAATGGTCTATGGAAAGGCATTTTACCTCCCGGTTGAGTTAGAACACAGTGCACACTGGGCCATTCGAAAACTTAACTTTGATCTACAAGCAGTGGGTGAGAAGAGGTTACTGCAATTAAATGAGATGGATGAATTTTGATTCAATGCTTATGAGAACGCAAAACTCTATAAGGAGAAAGTCAAAGCCTGGCACGATAAGAAAATTCTTGATCAGACATTTGAACCGGGCCAACAAGTATTGCTTTTCAACTCACGATTGCGGTTATTTCCTGGGAAATTGAAATCTCGCTGGTTAGGACCTTTCACAGTTAAATCTGTCGCACCACATGGCAACATCGAAGTCGAGGAATCGAATTCGAAGCGAACATTCAAGGTTAACGGCCAACGATTGAAACATTATTGTAGTGGACCCATCGAACGTCAATTCACGGTCATGTACCTCTCCGAACCAATGGACAATTGAGCAACACTGCAAAGTCAGGCTGACGACTATAAACCAAGCGCTATAGGGAGGCAACCCCATTTTTATTTATTTATTTATTTTTGTTTTATTTATTATTGTTATTTTATTTTCTTTTCCCATATTCAAACTAGTGTAGTTGCAGTTATTTTATTTTTATTTATTCATTTTATTACATACTCTCTGAATAACATTTTCCCATTTTCTAATTCAGTACAGTTGCAAGATGACCAATTAAGGACATAAGGAGTAGCCAGATCAGCGCCCCGGCACGTGAAATCAATGAGAAACCAGTGCCCCGGCACAACCCATCAGAAGCCAACAAATACCCCCAGCGCCCTGGTGTTGGCAACCAATACAACTATAGCGCCCCGGCGCTAAGGACGTTCAACAGACACTGCTGTATAGCGCCCCGGCGCTCCAAACATACACTATCTCAGTGCCCCGGTGCTGAGACCCATAATCAGCCACTGCTGTATAGTGCCCCGGCCCTCCGAACAAACCAATTTGAAGCGACCCGGCGCTGGAACAGGAATTAGAATCCTACTTTCACAATAACTAATTGGTCCAACTCCTTCCCTCTCAATTTCTTCACACGTCTCCCCACTTCACATCCCCACTTTCATATGGTAACTGTTTTCAAGTTTGGTTTTTTTATAACTCTGCATTATCTAACGCCTGTTCACATCTCCAATTTGGCTTTTCAATTTGCAAAGATCTTGCCATCTACTGTCTTAGTTTCAAAGAATTCTCTACATGGCTTCAAAGCAACAACGAGGGGAAGGTTCAGGGACCGCTTCAACTCTACCTCCCAAATTTGACAGCCGACGTTTTGTCAGTGCAGTGGCTCAAGAACGCTATGTGAGTCATGTCACCAGGGAGCGAGCGGTGCTTTTATATTCAATCATTAAAGGATTCAAAATTGATGTCGGGCACCTTATCCAGCAGTCTATTCTCTGAGCGTCACGAGGAGGGACCACAGGAGGGTTACCCCATCCGTCTCTCATTTGCGTTTTGTGTGCTAAGTTTTGGGTCAAATGGAAATCAGATGAGATGATTCAAACGCCAATGCCCATTTTGGACCACAAGTTGATCAGTAGGTATAAAGTGTGGACAGGTGGGGAGAACCACCCTAGGGGATTGGGTTTTATAATTCCCCAAGTTGAAGCTTCACAAGCTCCACCACCTCAAGCTCCACCTAGTTATGGTCCTTCCTCTGCAACTCACCGTGGTGTGGTTTCTGAAGCAGTCCAACGTGAGATAGATGGATGGTTCTACAATCTCGAAGCCCAGAATGTCCGCCTGTCTGAACGTCAAGATGTGATCTACAAATATTTGGTTGACCAGTTTGCTGCTCAAAATTCCATGATTGCCAACTGTTTCCGGGCGTTAATCTAAGTCAGTTCCCTAATGCTCCAATTCTGCCGGTGTTTCCCCCCTCTGATCCAGAGATGAGCGAGGATGATGATGCTCCACCCGAGGCTTAAGCTCGTCAGGGAAGTCCTCTGTTTATTTTGATTTATTTTTCTCACGAGGACATTGCTCTAGATAAGTTTGGGGGTAGTTAGTTTCTATTTGCATTAGTAGATTGTTATGTTATCGCTAATAGTTTGTGGATAATTTGAATTGTGATTGTTAGTTAAATGTTAAATTTAGGATTGCATGTTAATTCCAGCTTTTGATAGTACGTATGTTTGGGGCCAATGATGAAATTAAAATTTGCATGAACAAGTCTAGTAAAGATTGTTGAGTCAGTGATATGATTTTCTTGATATGACGTAAATCTTTATCTGTTTGCTACTGATATTATCAGGATAGCACATTTTGAAAAATGACCATGTTGGCTATGATAGTTTAAATGGATAGATAATAGAGTTCTAAAGGATGAATGCTAGTGAAATGAAGGAATAATTTGAATAGCTAGTGAAGGCTGAATTTAGACATAAACTCAAGTTTGTGGGAAAAATATTTGGAGTATATAAGCTTTAAAAAAAATTTAAAAAAAATTCGTGGCATGCTTGTCTAGTTTTGTGGCTTTTGTTACTTGAGTAAGTAAGCCCGAGGGGATTGTCTCTACACCTAGAGCCCTAAGGTCTTAATGGCTTGGGAGTCGTTGGTCGAAAGCTCGTTAAGGTAACACTGAAAAGCCTAAGGGAATAAGACAATGCATAGTTATGAGAGAGAAAAAAAATGTAATAAAGCAGGAAAAGTGCAAATAGCCCCCGTATAAAAAAAAGCATAAGTATTCCATTTTGACCCCTGGACTTTGGTGATTGTTTAATTTCAGTTGAATCAAGTGTATTTGATGAGTTCTCAAGTTTATATTGTATGATGTCTTCAAAGAACGCTATTATCTTTCATATTTTGCTTTTCATTGGTTAGCATGGTTGTTGAACACACACTCACGATATAAGTAATAACAGATTTAGATTCATTGATTGTTGGGATATTATTGAACTGCATTAACATGATGTATTAGAATGTTTTTGTGATTTTTCTGAGGCCTATGAATATATGTGTGCTATTGGATTACTGGAAATAAGAACATATAGATTGTTTGGATTTGCATGGTAGTTAATTTTTTGTGTTGTTTGTGTTTTGTTTCTTGAGGACATGAAACGATTTAAGTTTGGGGGTATTTGATGATTGGGTAATATGCCCACGAATTGGATATACTTGAGCGTAAATTGTTGTATTCTCGAGTTGTTTGAAAGCATTTTTATTGTGTTTAGTTGTGTTTTGCAGATGTGGGAGCGGTAGGAACACTTGGGAGATTTTGAGTTGAAAAAGGGCATATTAGTAACTTTATGCACCCCAGCGCTGGGGCGCTCAATATAGTTCATTTCGGTCTTAGGTATTTGGTAGTCGAATTTGTTGACCGGGTTTCTTGCGTTGACCATCCGGTTGGCTTACTTAAGGGTTTAATTGATAAGCTTTTAAAAGTTGCTTTGGATTAGGAGTGTTGGAGTTGAGATGAGGAGTATTTAAAGGCTAATTTGCTGAAATTAAGGGGATTAATCTACACAATTAGAGGCTGATAAAGGAGTCAAGAGGAGAATTTGAAGATTTTCACTTGGAGTTTTTCTTCTTCTTCATTCTTTTAATTGGTGTAATTCTATAAGGATGATTTTTCAAAGATTGTTGGTTTTAATTTCTGCTATGAACTAATTTCTTTAATTAAGATTTCAATTAAACCTTTTATGGCCATGAATTAGTTATTTAATTTATTCTAATTATTTTTGTTGAAGTGAATTGTTCATCTTGCCTTGTGCTGATTGATTAATTATCTGGCCAATAATTACCTTGTTTCTGTAGAAGGAATTGAAAGAGGAATTCTAGGGTTAGAACTGGGCATGATGACATGTGACTTAGTTATTTGCAAAGTGAATAATTAGGTTTGTGAATTGAATGGAAATATATGTTCACCGCATGTAACATATAAGGAATTGGGATTGAGAAGAGTTTAATTTAATTGTTTTGCATAGGAATATAGCAAGATTAATCTGGATTAAATAGAAGGCAATTGATCACTTAAAAAAGGACTTTTGGCACTTGAGAATTCCTGTTAACAATTCATTAGGCATAATAATTGGGATAATTGGATAATTGATTTATAGTTTATAATTGGGGATATTGGAGTCTTAATCCTTATTTATCTGAATTTAATCAAATCTTAGTTCTGTTTATTTGCTTTCTTTTAGACTAATCTCTTCCAATTTTTTAATTTAGTTTTCTTAATCCGAAAAATCACTGTTTATGGTTATTTAAATAAAATTGAATTGATATGGTGCTAGTAGTTGGAATTTATTAATTAGAATTCTTTGTGGGATCGACACTCTATCTTATCACTCTATTACTTGTTGATCGTGTATACTTGCACGTTTTCTTTGATTGTGAAATCAACCAACAAGGATACTCCGGCTCAGCATTAATAGTGACTAGACTGTTGTTGATAATGTATTTGAGCTGTTGATGTAATGTGGAGGGAACAGCTCCAGCCATGTGTATCCATGGTCTCCCCAATAGCAGGTTGTATCCTGAATCTATCTTGAGAATGTGGAAGGATACATTGAATGTATTTGGACCAATCTCAATTGGTAGCTCCATCTTTTCGACAGAATTTTGCCGGGATCCATCAAAAGCTCTGATAACCGTATGGCTGCTTTGGATCCGCTTGAGATTGACATTCATCTTCACCTAGGTGGCATAAGGACATATATTTAGAAACGACCCTCCATCTATCAAGACTCCAGCTAGCATGTACCCGGAAGACAAAACTGCAATGTGCAATGGCTTGCAATGACCGGTCCCTTCGGGCGGTATGTTATCATCAGTGATTGATATCACATTGTTGTTAAAAATGTGATCAACCAGATGTTGAAAATTTTCCACATCCACTGATTTTGGCAGATAGGCTTCTTCCAAAACCTGCAATAAGATCTTCCAATGATCTTCGGAAGAGAAAATCAAATCCAGTATAGATTTCTGCTATGGAGCTTAAAACCAAATTGGCTTCATTGTAGCCCATAGTGCGGGGGAATTTTTCAATCTTCTCCATGTGAATCTTCCACTTTACTTTGCAAGTAGGCTTCATAACCCGTTGAGGAAGATACAGTGGATTATCCTTCGACACTGTAGCAGTAGTATGAGACGTAGATCCTTTAGCTTCTCCATAATTCCATAGAACTTTGTGCAAGTTGACAATAGGATGTTATGGTCTGAAGGGTAAAGGAATTGGCTCAGGTGCGGCCACTTTCAAAGGATTGTCAGCTCCTTTGAGTTGAATTGGTTGTATGGGAAATACTTTGACAGTTTCATCATCCACTTCGAATATAACTACTATTGATTCCTTCCATTTGGTAGGACATGCATTCCCACTCTTGAGTTGTACAGTGTAATCATCTGCAATTTGCAGGACACCACTATCAATAAGATTCTGAATGAGATGGCGGAGTGCCCATCATTCTTCTGTGTTGTGACCACGAGAGTGTGAATGATATTGACACACTTCATCAGAATTGAACCGTCCAGAGCGGGGATTGATTAGAGGTAGAAGGAAGGTAATTCTTCCTTCGTTGATTAACATTTGCAATATCTCCTCCATAGATTGGTCGAGATAGGTAAATTCTCTTTGATTGGCAAAATCCTGATGGGCTTTAGCATTTGCTCTCTTTGCAACCTTATCCTCCATAGCTTCACTTTCTGAAGGTGATGGTGGAGCATTCATAACAAATGGAAGGAGATAGGCATGCTCCTGTCTGATTAATTGGCGTGTGACTTGATGTTAATGGGTCACCAGTTCAGCCAATTGCTCAATTTGTTTGCAAAGAGCTTTCATATTTCATTCCATAGTAAACTGGAACTTTGCATAATCCCATCTATCAACATCGTCTTTGATGGTCTAAGATGGCTCGCCATTAAAACTAGAACTTTGCCCAGTGCTCCAACTGATCATGTTGACCTCTTCTTCTTTGTGTTGAGGAAGAGGGTTGTCTTGCACATGAGGTTGATCTGGTTTGGTGACTACGATCTCACCGTTGTCTATTAAATCTTGGATCTTGTGTTTCAAGGCCCAACAATCTTTAGTATCATGTCCAGGTGCTCTGGCATGATAAGCACACTTTCGAGTAGCATTAAAACCCCTCCCATTAGGGTTGGCTGGTGGAAGAAGATGTGTAATTTTCTTCTGAATAGTCAGAAGAGTAAGAATATTCTCGAGCGAGTCCCCTAAGGGTGTGAACGTCCGAGGTCGCTTTGCATCTCCACCTTTAGGCAATGGAGGGTTTGAAGTTGTGCATGAAAAGGGAAATAGTTTCTCCTTTGTATAGGCATGCTTTGATTGCCTTTCTGTCCTTGTAGTATCAAGGAAACATCCTCCTCTTTCTTTTTATGGACTCTCCGGGGGATGTTTCCATAAGATCCAGACTGGATGTGTTCAGCAATAGCTTTAAGAGCGGCTAGGTCTTGAATTTTTCCAGACTTCAATCCCATCTCAGCCATCTCTTCGTGCTTGATCATTTCAGAGAATGGTTTGCCAATACCAGCTAGAACTCTTTCATAGAAAGGAGCTTCCTGTACATCTATGAAAGTCATGACCATTTATGATTCTGTCATGGAAGGAATAACTTGACAGCAAGGCGCATCCACCTTTGAGCATACTCTCTAAATGACTCATTAGACTGTTTCTTGACCTTGGTAATTTGGTACCGGTCAAGAGCCATCCGAGATTGAAAATCAGATTGAGAGTGAGGAAGGCGTGAGCGACTCTTCCCAACTATGGATCTTTGAGTTGTCTAATCTAGTATACCATGAACGGTCTTCTCCAGTCAGACTCTTCTGGAACAGCTGCATTCTGAGCTTTTCATTTTCCGCGTAAGATCCAAGTTCTCCAATGAATACCTTTAAATGGGTATAAAGATCCCCTAATCCGTCATATTTTTCAAAATCAGGGGTTTTGAATTTCTTTGGATAATGAACACCAGGAAATATGCAAAGGTCTGTATATAAAACACTGCCATGTGTTCCAATCCCTTTGAGAACACGGATAGTTTCCTCCATTTTAAGGACCTTCTTCCTGATATCACCGGTGTCTCGATCTCCTTTGAGATGGGTGTTTTCAGGGTCTTTGTTGGTCGTATCCAACTGAGGTTCTAGAATTGTTTTTTCCAGATCTTGAACTCCTCCTTGTGTAGAGGATTCTGTATGTATAGGTATCTTCGTACCCTGAGTGGACTGGTGTAATTCTTTCAGTAGAATAACCAAGTCTGTGATTTGTTTACTCAATCCGTCAAATTCTTCTCGGGAAACAGGATTAGACTGGTCAGAAAAAGACATGATTGGCTGTAGGCTCGTGGCCTTTTTGGATTTTGAGCGGGTAACAGGCCCAATTGCTTTCCTACAAAAGACTTATGTTGTTTAGTCTTAGGGTAATGTAAATGTTATCATAACATGTCTGTTTTAGGAATTTTGTCCTGCAAAACCGGTTGTTAATTGATAACATGTCATGCATGCACAGATATTCTTCATATTTTCCATTACATATGGATGAACATGGAATAAAATTACAAGTAAATGCTTTTATAAGTAATTGAAAATGGAAAGTATGAAGAAACTTTCCTCTGCGTTTGGTTTATCAGAGGTTGACCTATCTTAGGGTTACTCACACGGCTTTTTGGCATGAAGGTTCCCAGATCATCGCAATTTACTTGACGGGAAGTTAATCCGGTCTTTCAACTGGAGCGAATCTGGGTGGTGCCTTTCCTGAGCCCCGTTGGAATTATTCTTCCTACGAGTCTAGTAATCAAACACCGACAGGATAGCCTCCTGATGGAGGAACCACACAACATATATTCACATACAACGTGTCTCACCGTTTATGCAAAATGATGACATGTGCGAAGCGCTAATATCACAGATAGATATTTAGCAGTGCAGTAAGTAAGATGCATTCATACACATTCATCATAAATGTAAATGCAACATTCACACACAAGCATATAACAGTTTTGAAAAGCTTGTAATAGCGGCTTAAGCCCTCTTACTAGAATCCCCAGCAGAGTCGCCACCTGTCGATGTCGGGATTTTTTAATGTCCCTTTTCGTTACTTGTTCTTTGGTGTTCTCATGTTAATGTGAGATTTGTTTGAAAAACCAAGTAAAAAAGGTCCGACATGTATAATGTCGACGATTTGACTTTAAGAGTCGCCAGTTGGTGTATTTAACTGGTTACGCCAACGCAACCGAAAAGGTTTGCACATTGACCCAGTGATGTGACACTGCTAAACGAATCTGTGAAACCGAGATTCATTTAGGGTTCGAGGGCTTGGTTATGCGGAGGGAAGGTGTTAGGCACCCACAGATCATACGTGTTGCTACTCATGACCGCCACTTTTCCAAGAAACTGTTATATGAATGTGTGTGTGTGTGTGTATGAATCAATGTGTAATTATTTAGAAGTAGTGTTATGCCTCATTCACACCTATATACATAGGGTTTGAATTTTGTAGAAAATTCAGTTTTAAGCAAGATATAACAATGAAGTTTTATAAAAAAGGTTTTTCAAACCCTGTGCTTAATAGTAATTGAGGCCTTTGATACTTCCATTTTATTATTAAATGTTCGGCTTGTTTGCTTTTATTTTCGAGATGCGAGGCATCTGCGAGAAAATAATATACAGCAATGCCGAACTCCTTATGGGCATGACAACCATCCAAGATAATTCAGACACTGTAAATAATGTACAAGCTGCTTACAGCTGAAAAAGGTCTATCACGGGAACCGAATCTAGATTCAGTAGACTGAATCTGTGATCACATGATTCCTAGGCTCACATGATACTGCAATTTGTATGGAAAGCAGTAAGCAGTTATATATATATATATATATATGTGTGTGTGTGTGTGTGTGTGTGTGTGTGCATGATCAACCACCACGAAGTAACTCCATGGGGGATCAGAAATGTAGATAAAGCAATAAATGCTATCAACCGCCATAGAGTAAACTCCAGGCGGGACTTGAATGTAAATAAAGCTGTAAAAGCTATCAAGCGCCACGTAAGTAAACTCAGTGTAGATTTAAAATATATATATATATATATATATATATATATATATATATATAAGTAGTAAATACACGAGATATAAAATCCAAGCTCATTGGATATGCCCTGAAACAACAGATTATATATATGAGTATACATATATATATATATATATATATATATATATATATAAAATCAATTAAACTCATAGGATGTAAAATCCGGGCTCATCGATGTAGTCCCGACAATGATTTATATATATATATATATATATATATATATATATATATATATATATATATATATATAAAAGCTATTATTATTGCATGAATCAAGTCTAGGCTCAATCGAGGCATAACTCAATAATATTAGTCCATATAAAAATATATACATATATATAAGTATATATATACAAACAGAAATGAAAACCACTGAATAGAAATTAAAGGCAAAACACACACACATGACTCTCAATGTGTATAACAGTGTGTGCTATTATGAGAAGAAAGGCTTTATAGAATGTAAGAAGGCTTACAGTGGGCTGCCAATGTAGACTTCTATGACTCTATATTGATAAATACTCAGTTCCCGCCGGATGAAAGTATAGCTATATATGAGCTAACAGATGTTTAAAATGAGGAAAACACTCAATATGGGTGTGTACAGAGTAAAGTGGACAGGGCTTCCTCGCCTTTTCTCTCTCTCAAAATGGCTGACCCAAGGTCTATATTTATAGACTGATGGCCACAGGTGTACCTACGGCTGGTCGTGGAGGGTCCGGGCTTTGCGGGTCCTATCGTCTTGAAGTACGTGCACTCGCGCACTGTAATGTCCGCTCGAACTTGCAGAACTTCAATTCGAGCATCCGAACGAGGTATATGTAACCTTCTTCGGACCGCTTGTGTCGAGAGTTATGCAATGCCATGGATTAGAGGTTGTACGAAGTTAGGAAGAGGGGACCATGCCCATAGTCTTCAAGCTTCAAATTCTATCCAGGTAATCGCCACGCGTAATAGTCACTCGGGATTGTAACTCCTCGGTTCTTGTGGGGACTTTGTTTATATATATGTATGTATGAAGTGTTGAGGCGTCAGCAGTGTTGATGTGGCAAGATGACATTTGACTCTTCGCCGGGGTTATCGCCGGTTTGAGTTGAAAGCAGACGTTGCTCAGGGTTACATCTGAGATTGGACTGCTGCAAGTGTTTGAATGTCGCAAGGTCATCTTGTGAGTGCCTGTCTATCCGGTGTTAGCTTCGGGTTCGAGAGATGAGTGCCTCGACAGGAGGTCTAAGATTGAAGCTGATAGCATGTATTTGAAACAAGCATTTCTGGATTTATCGCCGGAACTGCAAAAGCATTCCTTGGGGTTATCTCCAAGGATGAAACTCGGGGTTATCTCTGAGGTTGGAAATGATCCTTCTGGTGTTTGTTCTAGGGTTGAGAATGAGATTTTTGGTGTGTGGTCCGGGGTTGGAAATGATGTTCCCGGTGTGTGTTCCGGGTTATGAACTGATCTTCCGGTAGTATCCGGAATGGATGTGAACTGTCTTCCAGGGTTATCTCCGAAAGACGATTCTACACTCCTGTAATGTTGTTAATATGAGCCAAAAAAAAATTTGAGTGTCTACACAACAAGTCGTTCCGTGAAAGAGGGGCTTTCGATAAGGATTTCTCCCTATTGGCGCGCGCAATTAGGTGACCAAACCTCTCCTTGACAGAACTTCTAGACATCGTCAATATTACAAATAATAATATTAATAACTTTGTCATCTCAATTATTGATTTAATAATATAAAATATTACGTAGATGATACTGTGATAATAATTGAATCAATAATATTAGAGATATGATGCAACAATTACTGTAACAATAATTGAGTATAACTTAGTGACTTCTCACGTAAGCATCAATAATCAATACCGTGTACTACAATGCAACCACGCGTATTACTGTACTTTTAACACCAGTTATTTCAACAATTTACGGTAAAACTTCCGCCGTTATTTTTATAAAAAGATATTTCTGTCGTTTTCTCATTACGACAATAATTACATTGTGGGGTCCACCAATGATTGTGCCATCGTATGAATATTCCCTGTTAAAATGAATATTCCCCGACCAATCGAATATTATATAACAACTTGCTTACTTTGCAAAATTTATAAATATTACCCACAACTTTAATATTATAACAAATCAACACCATAATATTCAAAAATTATATTTATAGAAAAATTCATCTTTATTCATAATAGTTGGGGTCTTACATTAACGGTAAGACTTTTGTCGTTATTTTTACAAAAAAATATTTCTGTCATTTTCTAACTCCGACTGTTATTCCGTTGTACGGTCCACCAATGATGGTGTCTTCGAACGAATATTCCCCGACAAAAGAAAATTCCTCGACCAAACAAATATTCCCCGACACAACGAATATTTTATATCAACTTGCTTACTTGCAAAATTTTCAAATATCTCCTATAACTTTAACCTTTTATCAATTTAACCATTTACTAAATAAAATAATAATTATAAGAAAATTGAATACTTTTATTTCATAAAATTTGGGGTCTCACAAATAAAGATTAATTTTCTCTAAATATCATTTTGAATATTATGGTGTATATTTGATATAATGTTATAGTTGTAGGTAATATTTATAAATTGTGCAAAGTAAGCAAGTTGTTATAAAATATTTGTTTGGTCGGGAAATATTCTTTTTTGTCGGGGAATATTCGTACTATGGCACAATCATTGGTGGACCGCACAACGGAATTATTATCGGAGTTAGAAAATGACAGAAATATATTTTTATAAAAATAATGGCAAAAGTTTTTCTATTAACTGTTGAAATACCCGGTGATAAAAGTACAATAATACGTGTGGTTGCATAGTAGCACACCGTATTGATTATTGATGCTTACGTGAGAAGTCACTCAGTTATACTCAATTATTGCTACAATAATTGCTGCATAGTATCTCACGTTATTGATTCAATTATTGTCACAGTATCATCTGCACAATATTTTATATTATTAAATCAATAATTGAGACGACAAAATTATTCATATAATTATTTGCATTATTGACAATGTCTAGAAAGTTCTGTCGAGGAAAGGAGTTTGGTCACCTAATTGCGCGCCAATAAGGAGAAGTCCTTATCGGAATGCCCCCTCTTTCCTGGGAATGATCTGGTTGTCAATATTGTGAGTTATAATATTAATGATGAATAAATGTTGAAAGATTAAAAAAATGTGTTGATTGAAGATAAAATGATTTGTTATAAATATTTATTAAATCTTTGATATAAATAAGAAGTCTGTTATGAGACATTTGTTGTATGTTTGGTTTATTCTATGGGGCCCATTTGTCATCATCTAAGAGTCACTTTCGCTAATTGTACCTGCCTTTACCAGACGTCAAATCACTTGTCGTTTCACATTACAGGCATCGAAGCACTTGTCATTTCACATTACAGGCGTCGAACCACTTGTTTCACATTACAGGCGTCAAACCACTTGTTGTTTCACATTACAGGCGTCAAACCTATTATCTTTTCACATCACCAGTCGTCAAGCCACTTGCCTCTTCACATTGCAAGGGCTAAGCTAGAAATCTTCTATAAATAGAAGCTTATTTCTTCTTTCATTCTCACCAATTCACTACGACTCACAAGAGAATTCTATAGAGAGAGAATCAGAGAGAAAGAAGAAGAGTATTCTGTTACTACACTATTACAGTATCCAATCTCCTACTAAGGTAAGGGGTATTATTTCTTTCGTATACGTAAGGGATATTATTTTTGTTCAATATTTGTATGAAATAATATTTTCTTCCATACTCTATAGTATGTAAGTAATATTATTTCGTTTCAGATTCTGAATTCCACACTCATGTTGTTAAGTATTGCTTATATACTCCATGAAATTAGTAGAATATCCTTGAAATTTACGCTTCATCTAGTATCGTTTCCCAAGGATATTTTTCTGAACATTCTTGTTAAAGTTTAATTTTTTCATACCGGAGTACTATTCACAGGGTACTATTCACTCATGTACTATTCACTCGGGGTACTATTAATGACAAAAATTAATTTCTTTCCGGTCCAAATTATTTTTGATACAATATTATTCTTGAATTTTACTCCACAAAGCAGCATCACGTTGACAATTTGGACATTATTAAATTCTGAATAAATTGATTTATAAATCTATAAAATTTATCCATGCTCTCATTTAATTGAATTCTTATATCATTGTCATCATCATCATGCTTATATTGTGATGAAAGTCATCTTTGGCCGTAGTGCATAGATGAACTGTTGATTAGAATGATTATGACTAGGGATTATTAGGTATAATCATGACTCGTAATGTTACAAATGATGTGATAAAAGTCATCATTAGCCCGTAGTGCATTGATGGACAGTGGTTGGCATGATCATGACCATTAGTGATAATAATGAATATCCTTGGCTTGTAGTGCATGGATAATTCAGTGATGTGGATTATTTATTTAGCTGAGTCTCGGTAATAAAATTGATGATAAACTTTTAAATCATAGAAGATAGTAGATATCATGATATACTTGACTCTTTTAATGGATTGTTTGTTCTGTTGCAGTTAAACTTGTTGTTTATAGTATTCTACCAGTATAACATTGTTGAAGGCTAACGATAATTTATTCTGCATTATCTTATTCATAATATTTCTTATTGGGCTAGTTAAGCTCACCCTTTTGCTTTCATTGTTCTCTTCAGGAAATGAGAACGTAGCCGGGACTAGTCGGAGAATGGAGTGACGGTCCGAGATAGTGACTGTAGTATTCCTCACTATTTTAAAATAGTGTGATAATAATTGTAATGAGGACTCCGTTTGAGTTTGGATATTGTCTAGAAGACAATATTCGTGTTAAAACTCTCAACTTATGTTACACGACAGTTATATAATTATGTTTATATTTGTATTCTGTACCATGTATTTAGTGACTCAGAATGGGTGATGTATACCTATATTTTTTAGGGGGGGTCAAAACGATACATCTAAAAAGTCTAACAATTAACAGATCTAGATCTATGACCTCTGACATTTGGTTGTCAGGCCATAAATCTAGGGTTCTTGGCAGTTTTGAAAAATTCAATTTTAAGCACTTTAATGTTATGGATCTATGATATATCATCATAGATTACTAAATAACATCTTATAATACATTAATAAACGCAAAAACACCAAATTTATCCTAGCATATAAGATTAAATTTGGTTAGGGTTTATACCTCTCTTTGAACAATCTTTGATCTTCACTTCTTAATCTGATCTTAGGTTGTTCTTAACTTATCCAAGGAATGAATTACTAACTAAGTTTAGTAGCTTGGAGAGAGAGAGAGAGACTTGGCTATGTTCATGAACTCAAATGACTTAACTTTAATTTTTCTCTTTCTTTAATCTTGTTAACTTTGATCATGCAACTAGATGTTGCAAGGTGGCATGTAAATTTGATTTGGCTTTGATTTTAGAGCACATGGGATAATCCAACATGGTGAGTCACATGATTTGGAAATCTTTTAACTTAAAAGTTAAGTAAAGGGTATTTTAGTAATTTTGCCTCTAAAAGGGTATTTTGGTAATTTCAATCATGATTTTAAGGGTAGTCTAGTCATTTGACATGATTCCCTTTAATCTTAACCCTTAGGGTTTGCTAATTAGGGTTTAGGGTTCTCAAATAGGAAACTAGGGTTTCCAAAAATATAATTAGGGTTCCTAACGGTTTGTTAGGGTTTCTTAATCACAGATTAGGGTTTCTAATATACCATTAGTGTTTGCTAAGGTTATACCTTATCTGATCAACCTTTGATCATTAATTCCATACTGTACAAACACATACTCCTAGATATAATTATAATAACTGTATTAACTGTCAAATCCCTATCCGTATTTAGGGTTAGGGTTTTCATTAGCTGTTTAACATAACTTTACTAATATTACTCAGTTAATAAATAGTTTGACTATCTTACTATACTCATATCACAGGTACTTATCATAATATTGATAATCAATATCGGTATTAAAAAAAAATTATTCGTAAAAATTAAATTATTCAAAATTCAAGGTCCTCACATTCTCCCCTCCTTATAAGGATTCCGTCCTCGGAATCACTATTTCCTTACGTTCTAATGTCTTTTAAAGTTATATCATCAATTTCTTCATATATACACAATACTAATTTGTGACTCATATATTAACATGTGACTCGGATCCATAAATGGAAACTACTCACAACGATATCTACCTAATAATACGTACACAAATATATTACTGAACCAAATCTTTACCTGCCACCACCTCCTGTGTAGCCACTGCATCTGGAATCGTCATGTTAAAAAGTGAATTTTGTTGGTCTTCCCTGCTGAGCTAATTCTTTGATCCATATTGTTCCGCTGCTGGTTCCCTTATTATTGCGTCCCTTATTTACATTCTTCTTTAGGCAGTTCCGGATATGATGATCTAATGATCCACAATAAAAAAAAATTAACAATTTCTTTGGACTGGGACAATTAGGAGAAACGTGTCCCTTTTGACCACAGTTAAAACATACTCATTTTCCCTTTAAACAAACTCCTTGATGGTTCTTCCCAGAAAATGGACACGGCGCACCTCTCTTCTGGATTATTCCCGAGTTAAAATTGTCATTCCTCTTACGTTTGTTAAAATTACTGCTTCCACTACCATCTACCCTATTATCTTCTTTAGTATCCTTTCTTTGTTCTTGAATATTCTTCGATACGGCTTTAATTTCTCCCTCAGCGATAATTGCTTTCTCCAACAAAGTTGAAAATGAATCAATTTGCAACACATATAACTTACTGAGTACCAATGGTTTCAATCCATTCCTAAAATGTTGTGCTTTTAGTTCCTCAGTGTCCACTTGATGTGGAGCTAATTTAGCTAACTCGTTAAACTTGACGAAATATTATGTCACAGTCATATCCTTTTGCTTCAGATCTAAAAATTGTGCTTCCATATTTTCCTTCACATTTCCCTTTCTTGGCGACATTATCTGTTTAAATAAAAACTTACATTAATTTTTTATCTATAAACTACATCTTATTATTAGTATAATAAGAATTTAGCACAAAATTTTAAACTAAAAACAATTCAGCTTACTGGATTAACAAATTCAGTTTGCTGAATTAATAACTTATTAAATAGATAAAGTACTATCTTAACCCTCCAAATTTATTTACTTAACCATACATATACTCATATCATTTTAGTTACATTCATATTCATTCAAATAGTACATAATACTTTTAGTACATAACACATACTACTATAATCAATTACTATCCCTTTTGACAAAAATAGGATTTATTACTACAACTTTATACAAAATGTTTAAATTTACAAAAAATTATCTAAATATTCATATAAAACTAGGATTACATCATATATATATATATATATATATATATATATATATACCCATTCATTGCTTACGATATTACAATCTTTAATACATCATCTCGCTACAAAAAAGGTACTACTACTCATGCTTAATCTGTCTACAATCCACTCCATTCATATGTGTACTTCCTAGGACACTTGTTGAACCTGTGACCCATTCCACCATATGAATAACATCCTCCTTTCTTCAACTTAGGACAATTTGGCGAAACTTATCCTTCCTGACTACAATTGAAACACACCTTTTTACCCATTATACACTTTCCCCAAATGATTCTTTCCACTTGTGCAATGCCATCTCCGTCTTCCACAATTCCTCCAAAAGAAATACCTTATTTCATATATCCTGAACTTTTTCAAATACTTGACCTTTTTCGACTCCTAATCTACCTTTTTCTCCCACTTCAGCCTTAATTTCTAACTCTACTTTAGTTTCTTTAGAATCTACGTCTTCCTCTTTATTTTGATCCATTTCGAGATACTCATCATGATCGCTTCCCAGATTCACCATAAGTTCGTCTATCACAAATTCTTCAACTGACTCACTCTGAGCTGGCACTTCAGCTAATGGCATTGGTGTAACAGCTGTCAACATCTCTGTAACTATTTCATCATCTCCAGACATCCTACAATCAGTTTTAAACAATCTTAATTTGTATATCACCAATACACCATCCATGAACACTAGGTGTCCACCTATCTTACTATTGATTCATTTCATCAATCTCTCACTTATAACTCTAAATGAGTCTTCTCTATCTTGCTTATGGTTATAATCCTAAGGTTTTTCCACCACTTAAGGTTTATAACCTACAGCTCTGATACCAACCTGTGACGTTGTGACGCCCCCAAATTTGGACCTCCACTTGGTCATTCGAATTCGGTTTATCACGTTCTCATTGTAACATCATAATAACTAAATAACATACATTTACAAAGGAAAAATCTAAATTAGAATAATATACAATGATTTATTATAATTATTCCCCCAAGTCTCGCAACCTACAATACTTAATAGATTACATAATAGTGTCGAATAAAGACCTATTACATAATCCTACTTAAGTTTAAACATTGTCTGCAAATAGTCTTAACATAACATAATAGTTTTTAAATATAAAGGAACAAGCTAGTCGGTAACCTTGCCCTTGCCCTTGTCTGTTCCAGAGACACCTCCCTGTTCCTCCATAACTGAAAGGTTTTAAATAAGCAAGGATGAGCACAAATTGCCCAGCAAGTAATATACAACAAGGGTGTAGGATATAATATCACAAGGTTTGAAATATCGAAGTGTCATTTCTAGGATAGTTCACAGTGTCAGAATAATATCATGGATAAGGAATATCAACAATTCTTGGAATAAGAACAACAATTCAATATAAATCAACGGATATATATGAATTCAACAACTAAAAATGTATCCGACTGGATAAGCAATTTATACTGAGTAGTCACTAAGGACCATTGAACTTCCACTAGAGTTACCAATATTAAAATGATAACCAAAAATATCAAGTACTATAGATGATTAGTCTACAATACTTTACGTTAGGCATAACACCACAATAATATTTATTCATGTGTTGGGGTTTCCAACAACATACACTCCCCTTACCAAAAGGGTTGTCCAACTCAGTTTTCAAGATTTTCGCACCAATTAATTGGTTTGGACAGCTTTTATAAACATGCATATAGTCTAGCCGAATCAAGTGGCATCGACTCTTTCACAATATTCAAGGATGATACTAAGTTTAACAGGAATAATAATTTTCACAAGGGTTTAAGCATATTAGCTCATTTGAACGCGAAGGTAATATAACTTGTATTCAAAGAGATAAGCTTACGGTATTCATTGAATAGAGAATGCAATTATACTTGCACAATAATAGTAAGGTTCGGACACTTGCTCAATATAGATTTGAGTAAGGTTAGAGAACTTGCCTTAAGCGTAGTTTATCCACTTTAAGAAATCAACTCTTTCGAATCCTATTTATAGCGTATTATATGATCAAGATATTCATTAACTAACACAGTCTTTAAACAAGCTTGACACGATTCAAGTATGCGCATATGGTACAAAATCAGATCATAACTTAAACTCCTAGTCATTTCTATAAGTAATTTAAGAATACTAAAAGTTAGATCCTTTTTACTCATGTACCTTCTTATTACGAGGCAACCACCAATACATTATTTAAACATCACCTATAAACATGTATCAATAGGTTTTAAGTTACTTTTAGCAATATAAGCATCACATAGTTACTGTCCAAAAGATCAGAACTCACTATCTGGGATTCAGATCATGGCTTGATTTACAAGAATGGCTAAGCTTTAGGATCAAGCAAGTTGCTTGCCGTCCTCACCCCGCCAAGACTCACTCTTGCCTTGTGGCTTCGTAAAAGTCTTGACCAAAACAATCACTCATAATATATTTGTCATGTTAAAGGTCTTTTCATGCTCCTTAAGTCACTCTAGGTTTCTTTTCTCAAAATAAAATTCTAAATTGATCATTTCAATTTATTAAGGCCATTCAAGGTCATGAAACCACAAGGTCTATCATCCTTTCCCTCTAAACATATAATATAGTTACAACACTCAAATTAGACATATTTGTGAGTATTCATAACACATGTGTGAAACTAACACCGCTTTAGTTAAAAATATGTTTTGTTCATGCTTTATTTGAGATATAACACACAAGCATGGTATATATATGTTTATGCTACATGAGCGAGTTTAAGAGTGTCATCAAACATGGTCACAAATGTTAGATTCTAGTCTTCAAGGTATCATGACAATATTCATATTCTAAACTTACTAGTAAGTTCAACATGCTCATGTTTCCTTATTAATCAAATAAACACAAGCTAAAGGTTTATTCATGTATTTCCAAGTCATACTCACATGCTTTCAAAGTCAGAATATAAACCATGTAGAAATCATGCATGTTAGCTCACTAGGCTAAGTCTTCTTTTGAAAACATTTCTAACACTAGGCTTAATAAGTTTGATCATGTTCAAAAGGACTATGTACATTACAACATGCTCATCTATGTGCAAAATCCGTCATGTATAGCTTACTAGGTTCATAATTTGTAGAACATAATCTTTAACATAGTTTGTTTTCAAAACTTAGTCCAAATCTTTATGTAAACCATACGCCCTCATTAATTATGCAAGTCTAGTCTAAACATGCACACATTAGGTTAACGTATCCATATATACATCATTGACATGCTTTCATGCTAGCTTGAGTCAAAATAACTAGCTAATATTGATCAAATTTGAAAGCAGATTTGCTCGGTTGAATTAAGAACCAGCCAGTAGCAATGCTTTTAAGGCCTCAATAGAAATAATGGCGACTACGCCATACCGGTTCAGATCGTTGAAGCGATGCCTTGCAGAACTCCAGCCCAACCTCAAAAATTACTCATGATTTTGATTTTAAACCATCATATATCAATTGCATCATGCTCATATGGTCATATAACAACTATATGGACATTACCCAACCTCATTAACAACCAATTCCACAAAATCAAGAATTTGAAATTATAAGAACTCAAGACTCCATTTTTACAGAGAATGAAAAGGGAAGCAAGGAAAAGGGATTATACCTTTGCAAATGTGAAAAGAACTTGCTCCAAATGAACTTCTAAGATCTAGATTACTTGTATGCTCTCAACTTTCACTTAGCAATTCTCAACACTTGGAAAAATGGAAGGAGAACTCTTATTTATAGAAAATCTCTTGACCATGCCAAGCCATTATCCAAGAACTCAACCCAAAGGATGGAAGAATTGCATGAAGGTTATCAAGGAGTAGGTAATTGGTGGTTGATTTGCATCATGAATGCCACTCCCCCCATGATCATTAGCTAGTAAGCTTTGGAAGAAAAGGAAGAACATAGGCCATGGCCTTTTGTTTTACACGTGATTGAGAAATGGACAAATGGGACAATCATTTTGGGACAATCCAATATAACTCAGCATTCTTGTATACTCCTATACATTCTCATTCTTATGTTATATTTTAATACACATCTTAACCATATATTATAACTAAATGTCACACTTTAATAATTAAGGTTTCAAGGTAGTAGATGAAATATGGAAATATAATATACATATAATCCATGTACATTTTATCTCACTGGTACACTTTAATAGTTCATGGTATATTATTTTCATACATGCCCAAATACATATTGTAATATCCCGAGTAAATTTTGAAAAGAGATTTGGTGAAAACCGAGTAAGGGAGGTTTCTTTGATTCCGAGGACGGAATCCTTATAAGGAGGGGAGGATGTTACAACCTGAATTTTCATAAGTTATTAAAATAAGAATTTAATAATTAAAATTCTTATTATGAGGTGTATATATTTTGAATCATATGATTTGGTGTGAAGAGAATTATATATTCATATGTTGGAGAATGTGAGATTTAATAGTTAATTAAACTATTAAAGAAATTAAATAATATTAGTTAATTTAATTAAGTTGAGATTATGTTATGAGATAATATAATTTTAATTATTATGCCTTATGGGCAATGGAAATTATTATGAGTTAAGTTTCATAAATAGTGTGAATAATTCACTTAATTAAAATAGTAAATTAATACAAGTATAATTGATTTAATAAAGTGAGAAGGTAATATATTGCATGAAAATATAAATGTTAGTATAATGCGAGTAAAATATTTATTAAGTACATTAAATATTTTAGTTGGAAACTTTATGGAATAAAATGAATATTTATGATATTAAATAAATATTTGATGAAAATTGTTATGGGATATTTTATTTAAGTGTGATAAAAATAGATGAGATTTATACGTATTTTATTACGCGAGTATAATTGTGATATTCTAATTTAATTAAATAATTAAATTAGAGAGTGAGAATTTGTTAAATAATGTTATGATTATAATGGTTGAATAGAAATTATAATTTTCTTGATAAGTTTAATGTTATTTCTTAAGGAATTAAAGGTACATAATCTAGTTTATATTTCTAGTTTATGTGTTCTTGAGTTTCTTTTAAAATTGGAGTTTTGGTTAATGAATTTGTGGGTTATGATGTTATATATGTTATTAGATATTTATAATTTGATAGTGGTCATCTAGAAACAAATTTTGAAATCAAATTCATGTATTTATACTAAAGAAGATGAATTTGGGTTTTGATTGTAATGTGTGTTTTGGTGTACTTTGGGACTAAAGTTGATGATGAATTTGTGATGGAAACTTTAAATTGATGGATGATTGTTGTTCTCCTCTATAAAACGAAAACAACGCAACTTGAACGGATCGAATTGGTTAAGAAACGAATTTGTGACGAATGAATACACTCAGCATGTTGAAAATAGGAAAAATTAGTATAAACAAATTAGAATTAGTATAAACCAAGTCCCACATCAACTAAATTGAGAACTTTACCCTTTGCTAAACCTATAAATAGAAGGGCTTGATCCTTTGTTTCATTCACCAATAATAAGGCCTCCACTTTTGAGAAAGGCTTTGTTGTGGGAGGATTTTTTTATAAAGATCTTCTTAGTTAAATTTTGGTTGAGTACGTATTCAGTTTGTGGAATTCATATTTTCGGGTATGTTTCTTATTTAATTTTTGGTAATGTTATTATTTTAAATATTGTATTTAGTTTGTTAGTTAAGGTTTGTATTTTGGAAGTTTGGTTAGTTTTGTTAGTAAACTAGTTAGTTTACTATGTTTATTTTGGCTTGTAATTGATTATGTAAATGAGTTCTAATGATTGTAATTAGAGATATGAAGCCTTAATATCATCCAAGTGTAACCAAAACTCACAAAATAAAAGATTTACAAAGAACTTTGTTGGGCAGTTTTTGGGACTGAGCTTGAGGACCATTTGTGCTTTTAATTTATGTCTAAAAGCTTAATTTGATAATTGTATGTTATATCCCTCTAAGTTCTAAAGATTTCCTAACTTGAATGAACCAAAACGGAGTTAAAATGAATCCGTGGTGAAGATTTTTGTAAACCATGTCTAGAAATGAAAACTGAATGAACAGTGACTATAGTGTCAAATTCTGGAATAGATATGTTACCTGAAAAATTTTGAGTTTCTGGGTAGTTGTAGTGCACTGAGTTAGGAAGCCATAGGGTTTGGAATGACCTCATTCCAACCTCGAGGGAGTTACGGTGATTGGAAAGAAATGTGTCGAATTTGTCAAACTGAAAGTCAGCAGCGGGACGTGCTATTCGGGACATTGTTTCGATCAGTTAATGTTTCCAGAAACTTCTGGGCTTTTGGTATGTTATATTACACTGAATTAGCTTTCCATAGACTCCAGAACAGACTAATTCCGACTTCGGAGCAAAAAGTTATGACCATTCAAAGTAGTTGCGTCAAAACTGTCTAACTAACTCGGGGCAGTCACCTTGAACGAATTTTCCGGAATTCTGTGTTTTGAATTTGGAAATGGTCAAAGAATGAAAGTTGTAGCCTCGGAAGTTAGCTTCGCGTGGGCTCAAAAATCGCTCAAAAATGTTTTGAAACGAATTACTTATGACTGTTTTAGCGAGAGAGGGTAAAGCTGAGAAAAAATTGAAGACTGTTATGAATGTCAATTTTTGGCACGCTTTTTAGACTACTTAACAAACCCGAAATGAGTGGTTAGTATTTCTTAAAAATAGTCTTGTATGCCATGAAAAATATACTAAAAACACCTTATGATTGGATAAGTAGATTGCAAGCTATTAAGCCGCAAAGTGGGTGTCAAAGGTGAGGGTCTTTGCCTTGTGGCGTGAAGAGATAAGAAACGACCTATGGGTCATTCAACGTAAGCGATTTTTACGTAACGCTTTTGGGTGGTTTTGTGGCTGTTTAGCATGTAACAAAACACCGAGAGAGATGTATAAATATTATATAATGCTTATATATCGCGAAAACTCACTTTAAATGTAAAGAAAACGATAGAAATGTAATGTAAGCGTAATTCAGAAAATGATATGTAAAACGTATATGTAACATAATGAAATGCGCAAATCCGTTTGAAATTATATTGAACCTAGTAATTTAAAACGAAGGGGATATAAATGGTTTATGTTTTGATATATAAAGTATTTACATACTAAATCCATGAGAGAACCTTTTTGGGCGTAAAAAAGGTTATAATGGACAAGAGTTTCTAAAGAATCATGAAATGGTTTTAAGACAAGAACAAAATATTATAGTTAAATAAAATTAGTTTACATTGAGTATGTGAATTTTGTATGTGAAACTAATATGTACATGTATGTATCCTCAATTTGTGTAGGATCATCACAGCGCAGATAAGTTATAAACATTAAACAACATCCAAGGAAAGTTTTTCAGTTCTATTATGTTTGTGGATTAAATGTGATTATGTGGTGAGTTACATACCATGCTTTATGAATTGTTAAAGTCAAAATATGACCAAGTTAATTGGGTTATGGAACTCAATTTATATGTGATATGTGATAGCACATGCATGTTGTATAATGTAACTCGATAAATTAAAAATGTATAATGCATGAATTGTGTGCTATGTGAAACATGATAGAGTGTTAAATTTGCTGGGCTGTCGAGCTCAACATTGTAAATAACCACTTTTGTAGGTTCAAGATTCAAGGTAAAGTTATGTGTTACTTGAAAGACATGAATCAGATGTGATACTTGAAGATTTATATACTTTGGTTGTGTTATTATTATTTGAACCATGTTTAAGGTTTCGAATAATGTATTAATGTTGAATTATAATATCGTTTAGCGAATGTAAACTATTGTAGTATTAAAATGATTCTGAGATATTTAGATGTAAAGGTTGAAGGTTTTGGGAACGAGGATAGTTTGTAATAGAAAATTTTAATTCTTCTGCAAATTTTAATGGTTGTATAATCGTTTAATGATGTAAAATTAGAGGTTGAATGTATTATTAATGACCGAAGTCGAGAATTAAATTGTATGAATTTTTGGGGTCGTTACACATATTGTTACATAGATAATGTATTTATAACATATAGTTCCAATATATTTAGTCATAATGCTCATACAATATAGTTTTATAAGACTTAATATATATAGTCACACAAATGTCACTACTTTACTACTATATAATATAGTTGTATTATTGCTCTTATACGCATAATCGTTAATATAATATGATCATATAAATAAATAATTTATTCAATTCCTTGATTAATTAACACCATTATTAATTAATACAATCATCATTGATCAATATATTTATGGATTTCCATAATCCTTACTTATCTATATAATAATCACCTATTATTAATTAATTACCAAGAAATCAATATTCCACCACAACTATTATCAATTAAATAACAATTAATAATCACATATTAATCAACCTCAAAGTAACATCAATTAAAAATCCATAAATATACGACAACAACAATTAACAATTAATATTACTTAATTGCTTACTTTATAATTCCTTGGTTAATTAATATTATCATTAATATTTCTCATCACCACGCCACACAAGGCTTCAAATGAGTTCATCACAAGACTCCACATATCCTCAATTATTCAGTTATCTAATATAATTGAGTTATCTCATTTCATAACACGAAATCGTTCATATTCAAATAAACATTTACTTCCATTAATATATTTATTTATTAATACGTGGAAATTTCTGTATTACATCCTCCCCCCCTTATAATAATTTTGTCTCGAAATTGCTCTGAGGTTACACAAAAGATGGGGATAATCCCTCATCATCCTATCTTCTAACTTCCACGTTGCCTCCTCGACATCGTGGTTACGCCAAAGTACTTTTATAGAAGGAATAACTTTATTCCTTAAGGTTTGCTCTTTCCTATCGAGAATTTGGACAGGAATTTCTTCGTACGCTAAATTCTTCTCCACTTGAATAGGTTCATAAGAAATCAGGTGTTTGTAGTCAGACTTGTACAGATGCAACACAAATATGTGAAACACATTATGGATGTGCTCCAACTCAGGTGGTAGTGCAACTTTGTATGCTACTTCACCCACTCGTTGTAATATCTCAAACGGTCCTATGAATCATGGACTCAGTTTTCCTTTCTTGCCAAAATGGATCTTTCCCTTCTATGGAGATACCTTCAAGAATACAAAATTGCCGACTTCAAAATCTCGGTCTTGCCAATGAAAATCCGCGTACTTTTTCTGGCGATCTTGAGCAGCTATAAGTCTGGTTCTTATTACTGCAACCACGTCTGCGATTTGTTGTACTAACTTTGGTCCGAGTATTTGTCATTCTCTGACTTCATCCCAACATAATGGCGTCCTGCACTTCCTTCCGTAAAGAGCTTCATATGGTGGCATGCCGATCGCATGGTAACTATTATCATACGCAAATTCGACTAAGGGTAGGTGGTTGTCCCAATTTCCCTTGAAGTCCATCACGCAAGTCCTAAGCATGTCCTCTAGCATTTGTATTGTTCGCTCACTTTTTTCGTCTGTTTGAGGATGATAACAAGTACTTAACCGTAACTGTGTCTCCATCCTCTCTTGTAAGCTTTTCCATAATTTTCACGTGAAACGCGAGTCTTGGTCAGAAACAATCGACACCGGCACTCCATGTCGTGAAACAGTTTCCTTTACGTACAGACTCGCTAATTAATTTAAACTGTAGCGGATCTTGATAGGTAGAAAATGTGCGGTTTTCGTAAGTCGGTATATGATAACCCAAATGGCATCCAAACCTTTCTGCGTGACTGGAAGTCCTATGACGAAATCCATCGTGATATGCTCCCATTTACACTCTGGTATTTCTAATGGTTGTAATAAACCACTTGGTCGCTGATGCTCTACTTTGACTCGCTGACACGTAAGACACCTACTAACGTACTCCACAATTTCTTGTTTCAGATTAGGCTACCAAAAATGTTGCATCAAGTCCCGGTACATCTTTGTGCCCCCTGGATGAATAGAATACGTCGTATTATGAGCCTCGTACAAAATCTCTTATCTTAATTCGGCCACTGCTGGTACCTACACTCTCCCTTCAAATCTTAAGATACTGTCTTTATCTATTCGAAATTTTTCTTCCCCTTTTTTCGTGATCCTTCTTCTGATTTTCTCACATTCTCCATCTTTCTCCTGGTCTTCTTTTACTCTATCCAACAATCTCGGACAAGCTTCCATTACAAATAACTTCTCTTCAGACCTCTCGGGTCCCTTCACTTCTATTTTCAATTTCTCCATATCTCATATCTTACACAAAGGAAGATGTGTACCACCATCTAACACCTTTCAAAAGTTTGGGGATTACAACAACATATTACAACACATAATAAACTACTACACTACTGAGCTTTTCCCTCTAAACTTAATCTAACATTCCACGCTCTACGGCGCTCTGATATTTCTTCTATGTGATGTGTACCACCATGTCTCGACTTATGGTATGCTGGGTCTGTCCTTGCTCAGCTGGGTAATGATGTACCCCCATCGATCAATCTCTCCATGGCCGTGCGTAGAGCATAACCCATCTTGTTCATCTTCCTCTTCTTGCACCGCACCTCATCCTCTAGGTCATCTACCCTATCATTGGCTTCCTACCACTTCTCCTCGAAGTGAATCATATCTATCACCTCCATTTCTAACTGAGTTTAGAGAACATCCTTCTCCGCCCTCTCACTCAAAACTTTCTGCTCCAATTCCTCTAGCTTTCCTGCCACCTCAACATTCCTCGCCACCGCTCGGTGAAACAAAGCTCCCATTTGTGTAATATTCCAAAATTTTTAATTGTTATATTAAATATTTGTTGAATTATATAAGTATTTAATGGATGTGTTTATGGTTGAATTTGTAATTTTTCAAATTTGATTCGATTTGGTTAATTATTTGTTAAATAAATAATTAAGGAAATTAATTATTTTATTCTAATTTAATTTAATTATTAAATTAGAGAGTTTTTGATTAAATAAATTATTATATTTTGAATTTGTAATTAAAGGATGTGTTAGTTGATTAAATAAAGTTATAATTATATAGAAAATTATAATTTGGTGGTATTGATTTATGTGTGTTAAAGTAATTTAATAAATTGTTATTAGAATTAATTTAATTAATTAAAAGTGTGACAAATAACCTTTTATAAAGGAGTTATTAAAATAACTTAAAGGAGTTTAATTAGTTTTTTGCCAAACAAGGCCTAATCGCTATTAAGTCTTTAATCTAATTGTGTTTTACCAAACAAGGCATAAGGATTAATTGATTATTTTTTTAGTGGATAGTCAAACAAGCCTTATGGATTTTGATTTTCAAATAAAATATAACTGATGTCAGTTAAAGTTAGAATTATATTATATAATTAATACCTATATTATTATTATTATCGTTATATTGTTATACGTAGTTAGAGTTAGGAAGAAAGAACTTCGAGTAGAAGAAGAAGAAGAGAGTTTCTGAGAGAGAGAAAAAAGAGAGAAAGAAAGAAAAATTTGAGAAAGGAATTGGGAGAAGAAGCTTGATAATCAAAAGGATAGCCATCATCTTCTAAAACAAGGTATCATCCTACCCTTTTAAGTTTTTAAAATTTTAGTTTTCTCTTCCTAATTCTCTTGTAAAATTCTTGTGAAAGGATAAATTGCTTGATTGTATGTGGCTTTATATGATAAACTAGTGTTGTAAAACTATTTTCATAGGTTATATATGAGTATAGTCGATGAATTGATGTTATGTATGTGGTTTGTGAAGAAAAAAACTATTTTACTGATGACTTTATATGAATATATATGAATATAGTTTAGTTTAAGTATAAATTAAGGTTTAATTAGTTGTTTAATTGATAAATTGACTATTGAATTTGAAAGAGGTGGTATAAACATAAATAAGGTGCTTTGAATTAACTGTTTTGGTTGAAAAACAAAATCACAGTGTTGATTTTCATTGAAAACATCAAAAAGTGAGTTTTTATCAAAAAAAAAGTGAAATTGGATGTTTTAAATTCGTTGTTTATGTTGTTTTATGGGTAGAAACATGTTAAGAGTCTTTGAATTATGTTTATATGAAGTATCTATATGAATTAATTGATAATTAAGTACATTAGAAAGTAGCTTGTGAGCCAAAATTGGCTTTTGTTCATGTTGTTCTTGAAGAAGATATTCTTAGAAGTCTCATGATTATTGTGCCTTGATCTTGACTGACCTAGTGATACATTTTTGTCTGCCATGTGGCCATCAGTATGCCATCTGCTGTGTAGCCTCTCAGAGTTTAATTCTCGTGCTTGACCATCATCATGCATGATGACCGAACCACAATATAAATTGTGGTATGCATGCACTTGCGAGTTAGCGAGAATGGTGCGACGATGTACTTTTTGTACTCAAAATCTGAAGGAATTGTTATGTGTTAATAGTAGAATTTGTTAAGTTATGATTTGATATTTCTATACCATGAATGAGCATGTTATTAACAATTAACTTGTTTTGTAACTTGATTATGTGATTAAAATCAAATCTTACATGATGAGTGTACTTAGTTATGTTTGTAAAGTGGTAGTGACTAACTATGTCATGATGACATATGTATATAGGATATTGTGATTGAATTGTTCGGTTTAACCTCTGAGCAAGGCAAGTTCTCTAATCCATTATCTTGTTGAACCAATTATTGTTTCCGATTGATTCTGATATAATGATGATCTGAGGTTTCTAAAACTTTAATTTTGATATTGAGTAAGTTATTCTTGTATTTAACTTGTTGTTTAGCATGCAAATTTATATATACTAATGTTGAGCAGTTTTATCGTTCAAATTGCTATGCATGCTTAGTATTCAATTCTAAATAACCTTGGCTTAATATTGTTCAAGTAAGGTGTGTTATAGTTATTTGAGGTGTATCTTTATTAGATTATTCCTAAAGCATGATTTTTATTTACCATATCGATTCGATTATGATTATTCTATAATATGATGTTATTAATTTTATTCAACTAATCCTTAGTTGATGTTCGTTTAATTCAAATTACCTTGAAATGTATCAAACCAAACTCACTTTAGTGCGGACTTGTACTCTAAATCTTTGAGATGAACAACCCTATTATTAGGGGTAATTTACGCTTAAGCGTTGAAATGTTTATGCACAATACATTGTATGAAGGGCTGATCCCCCTAAGTACGAGGAGTCCTATAGTCTTATATTTGTTAAAGTTTAAGTTGAAAAATTACTTATAACTATGGACATAGTTTGTGGTCTTAGGACCCTCGGTTATATACTTGAATGTTGATAAATCATATTGTTTAATTCTTTCGAGCCTCTTATTTGTGGTTGTTGTAAAGATTTTCATTCATTGTTGTTTCAAGTGAGCTTTGTTTGCTCACTCTTGCTTATATAACTATTACGATTAAAGATGAGAAGGTTGATGTACCTATCACCGATGAAGAGAAAAGGAAAGATGAACAAGTATTGAAGACTTGTAATATGTTGATATTTTATTATAAGTTTTTAATTGAATGGTTGTAATGAAGTTAATTTATTTTCCGCATTTGAATGATTGTATTTTTAAAGGTTAAACAACTTTGGGAGATTTTATTATGTAACCCTTTAATGGGGAAGGTTTTATTTTATTTAATTTTATTATGATTGGGTAGTTAGATATGAATGTTTGATTAAGTGAACACCAAATCTGTGGGAATGAAGTACCTGGGTTTGGGGGTGTCACAAGTTAGTATCAAAGCCTTAGGTTATGAACCTTAGGTGGGGAAAAGCCTTAGGAAGTAACCTTCGAAAAGATAGTGATGATAAACTCTTATCGAGTTTTAAGGAAGAAGTAATAAAATACTTATGTGCTTATGTGATTGTAACTTATGTGCTTTCGCGAGTGTCGAGTAGTAATGATTAGTAATTAAAACTTAAACTTTGGTTGATAGGATGACTAATATAGGAGGATCCAGTCAGGCTAGGGAAGAGGAGCCTCGAGATATTCAGGTAGTTTGGGAACAATTACTGCCACGGAAGACAGTTTCGTTGGTCACAGTAGTTGAGCAGGAGAGAGAGTACTGATGAGGATGATGAGATAGAGATGAGACGAGGAGGATCGTGGAGTGCCCGCACAGTCGGATGAAGAGGGACGAGGAGGAAAGGATTCCACTTAACTTCGATGATGGTGGTAGTATATAAGATGAGGTGCATGACCATGATGTAGAACTTGAATCTACAATCGAGGAATTACAAGAGATAGTTCTTTGAAGAACGGACCTCGATGGCGGAAGGATGATGAAATTCGGGGCCAGAGAAGAGCGTCGAGCAATGTTGAAGATAAGTTGATTCAATCTTGAAGGAGAGAGAACGAGCGAATGAATGAGGAGAGATTGCGAGTTGAAGAACAAGTTGAAAGAGGAATCTACTAAGAGGAAAAAGTAGAAGATACGTGCTGAGGAAGTTGATCAACGGCGAAATAGCAGAGAGGACACACAAGCAAAGAGAATGAAGATCAGGAAATGAATAACGTGTTTAACACGGTGATTAATCGAGCTCGAGGATCGGGTCATGGGTTATCGATTCAGTTTGAGATGCGCCATCATACATACTAGATCGTCGAACCATGTTAGAATTATGGATGAAGGCGTCGTAAAAAGCTATGCGATATCTTAGTAGGACATCGTAGGGAGTGTACTTGATTTATGATTTATGTTATGATAAATATTATGTAAATCCCAAGTGTTATGTAACTTATGGGATATGATGATGATGTCTGAAACTTTAGTAGTTCGAGGAAAATAATGTAAATAGTAGTGATCTTTATTGATATGATGTTTTCAAAAGAATTAAGAATGAATAAAAGTTATTATCTTCTTTTATTCAAAGTGTTATGTGTTATGTGGTGATTACTTTTATGGGGGCAAGTTAAGTAGAAATTACTTGAAAAGAGTTGAGTAATAATCTAATGAGTGTATTTTTAACAGAAAATACCTCCAAGACGTCAACCACCCCGATAGAGAACCACTGAAGGAACTAACAATGATAATCTTTGAAGCTAACCCGATTCAAATGTTGGTGACATTCTTGTGCAGGTGCCTTTCTGAGAATCAACCATGAGAATCAACCAAAAAATTAAGCTACAATTTTTAAGGACTTTAAGGAGGTTGGACCACCAGAATTTCGTGGGTCCATGAACCCGATTGAGAGCCTGAGACACAGGTCGTGGAGATAGAAAGTGTTGATGTTATTGAAAGTAGGGAAGATCGAAACTACTTTTGTAACATTTATGTTGAAAGCAGAGGCTAGTTATTGGTGGCAGGCCAATAAAACTCGAGGAGGACCAGGGGTAATGGCTTGGGATAGGTTCAAGGAGATGTTCTTCGAGACCTATTTCTCAGAGAGTTCGAAGAGTTAGTTGGAAGTGCAGTTTTTAGAACTGAAGCAGGGAACAATGACGGTGTCGGAGTATGCCGCAAAATTCAACGAGTTGGCGAGGTTTGCGCCATACCAAGTAAGCACAGATGAACGCAAGGTAAAGAGATTTGAACAGGGACTGAAGCCCTGGTTGTATAGTAGGGTTTCCTTGTTCCAGTTTAAGACATTTGTAGTCATAATGGAAAAGGCAATTCTCGCTGAAGGTGGAGGTGAGGCTGTAACCAAGTTTAATCAAGAACATAAAAAGAAGAAGAATGAAGTGGAGGTTAAGAATGGAGTTGGTGGTAGTGGAAATGGTAACAATAATTTGAAAAGAAAGTGGAATGGAAATATGGGTCTTTGGAAATCGGTGAGGTAACAAACAAAATAAGAAGTTTAAAGCATGTGCTACATGCGGGAAGTTTCACAAGGGTGTATGCTTGATGGGGAAATGAGTATGCTTTAGTTGTGGCCAGGAAGGTCACATCGCCCCAAATTGCAATCAACTAAGAAGAGCGTTTGCTTCACTTATGGGTCAAGGATCACTTTGCTCGTGAGTGCCCTAAGAAGAGATCTGGTGAGGCAAATGGAAGCAAAGGAGGTAGCTAGTGGAGGTCATGGGCTATTCTTGGACCAGCGACATCAAAAAACAAACCCAGCAACAGAACCTTGACATGGTATGCAAGATCTTGTGCAATCTAAAGATGTGGTGTCGGTATTATCAATCAATGATATTGATGCTTATGTATTATTTGATTAGAGGTGCTACTTGCTCATTTTATATCGATGAATTTGCTATGAGATTAGGATTACCTAGTGAAGAATTGAATTTCCTTTAAACATAGAAATTGCGAATAAGGAAGTAATTCTGTTAGGATCGTATATCTGAAGCGTAGGGTGAATATTAAGGAAATATTTTGATGGTAGATTTAATTACGATTAGGCTTGGAGAGTTTGATGTTATTTTGGGAATGGATTGGTTGTTCAATTGTGGAGCGATAATTGACTGCCAAAAGAAATGTGTAAACCTTATGACTCCGTCAAAGGTAGTTTTTAATGGTAGTAAATCGCCTAGACAAATGAGATGTCTAACGATTATGCAGGCCAAGAAATTATTGAGTCAAGGCTGTGTGGGTTATTTAGCTTACATAGTTGATACGCAGAAGAAGGGTGCGAAACTGGAAGAAATACCATTGGTTAGGGAATTTGTGGATGTGTTTCCGAAGGATTTGCCAGGACTTCCGCCTGACAGAGAAATCGAGTTCGTGATCGACTTAGCGCCAAGAACCGCTCTGATATCGAAAGCCTCATACCGAATGGCTCTGGTAGAGATGAAGGAACTGATGGTACAACTGCAAGAATTGTTAGATAAGAAGTACATTCGATGAGAGTGTGTCAGTGGAGAACACCGGTGTTATTTGTGAAGAAGAAGGATGGATCAATCGCGTCTTTGCATTGATTATAGGGGAGTTAAACAAAGTCACTATTAAGAATAAATATCCATTCTTGAGAATAGATGATTTGTTTGACTAGTTAAAGGATGCTAGATATTTCTCAAAAATAGATTTGAGAAGTGGGTATCATCAATTGAAAGTAAGAAGAAGGATGTCTAGAAGGCGGCATTAGAACTCGGTATGGACATTACTGAATTTTTGGTGATGTCTTTTGGTTTGACAAAGCGCCCTACGGCGTTCATGGATTTGATGAATAGGTGTTTAAACCATTTTTAGACAAGTTTGTGGTGGTGTTTATCGATGATATTACGGTGTACTCTAGAACTCAAGAAGAACACATGGAACACTTACGTCTAATTTGGAGATGCTAAGAAAGGAAAAGTTGTATGCGTGAAATTCTCTAAATGTGAATTTGGTTTGGAATATGTACAATTTCTTGGGCACGTAATTGACAAGGATGGAATTTGGTGGATCCATCAAAGTGAATTTGTGATAAATTGGGAACAACCAAGAACTCCATTAGAAGTGAGAAGTTTCTTGGGATTGGCGAGGGGGTATTATAGACGGTTTATTCAGGATTTTTCAAGATTGCCACTCCGTTGACAAATTTGACGAGGAAATCATAAAATTTGTTTGGGCGGAGAAATGTGAAGAAAGTTTTCAAGAATTGAAAAAGAAATTAAGTGTAGCTTTTGTGTTGTCGTTACCGGATAATCTGAGGAAACTTTTGTGGTGTATAGTGATGCTTCACACAAAGGATTAGGTTGTGTCCTTATGTAGAGAACAACAAGGTTATTGCGTATGCATCAAAGGCAATAAAAGACTACGAGAAAGGATATCAGACTCATGATTTAGAGTTGGCGGCGGTTGTATTTGCTCACGAAAATATGGAGACACTATCTCTATGGGGAAAAATGTGAGATCTACACGGACCATAAAAAGTCGAAGTACATTTTCACACGAAAGACACGAACATCGTCAAAGAAGATGGATGGAATTGATAAAGGATTACGATTGTGAGATCTTTTATCATCCGCAAGTAAAGCTAACGTGGTTCTGAGATGCCTTGAGTAGGAAAAGCGCGGAGAAAAGTTGATGTTGTTAAGCGATAAGGAGGAGCTGATTTTAGCAGCAATGGCAAGGTTAAAGTTGGAAATCAAATTTCCAAAAGAATCAGATGAAAAATTATACCGGATGGAAGCCGGTCCAACTTTAGTGGACAAAGTGAAGAACGCTCATTTTGTAGGATGAGGAATCGGGAAAATAAGAGAAAGTGTGATCGAGGAAAAGAAGTGAAATACAAGGTTGATCTGAGGGAATCTTTGAGATTCGAGGGGCGAATCTGGGTTCAGTGATACCAGATATTAAAGAAGACATCTTGATGAAGCTCATAGCTCGAGATATTCGATTCATCCGGGAAATGCGAAGATGTATCAAGATTTGCGGTGACATTTTGGTGGCCAAATATGAAAAAGAGCGTGCGAGAATCGTTGCAAAGTGCTTGACATGTCGGAGAGTCAAGGTAGAGCATCAAAGGCCAGCGGATTACTTCAACCGTTGGAGATACGAGGAATAGAAATGGGAACATATCACTGATGGATTTTGTGGTAGGTCTCCAACGACTTCGAAAGGATACGATGCGATATGGGTGATAGTGGATAGATTGACAAAATCGCACACTTTTGCCAATAAAGATTAGATTCAATCTTGATCGGTGGCAAAGTTATATGTTAAAGAGATCGTGATGAGACATGGAGTTCGGTGTCGATTGTGTCGAGATAGAGATCGAGGTTCACATCAAACTTTTGGAAGAGATTTCTAAGAATGTATGGGAACACGATTCACGAATGAGTATGGCATATCATCCGCAAATAGATGGCAAAGTGAGCGAACGATTCAGGACATTGGAAGATATCTTTGAGAGCATCGTCATGGATTTCAAAGGAAGGTTGGGATGAACAATTACCATTGGTGGAATTTGCCTACAATAATAGTTACCACGCAAGCATCGGCATCTTGCCTTACGAGCATTATTATCGGATGGGAGTGAGAACTCCTTTGTCTTTGGGATGAAGTCAGTGAACATCAATTATTAGGACCAAAACTGGTACAACAAACTGCTGAGGTTGTCAAACTCATCAGAACAAGATTGATAGTTGCTTTCAAGATAGACAAAAGAAATATCTTTGATCAACACGAGACAAGATCGTGCATTCGACGTAGGAAATTACGTTTTCCTAAAAGTTTCACCTTGGAAGGGAAAAATTCGATTTGGTAAAAAGGGGAAACTAAGCCCGAGGTTTATTGGACCCTTCGAAGTGCTCCGAAAAGTTGGAGAGGTGGCTTACGAGGTAGCTCAACCTCCAAAATTGCAAAACATTCATAATGTTTTTCACGTTTCGGTGTTACGACCATATAAGTCCGATTACAAGCAAGTGATCGAGTACGAACCATTGCAGTTTGAGAAAGACTTGTCCTATGAAGAGGTTCCTATCCAGATAGTCGACAGGAAAGAACAAGTGCTCAGAAATAAAATGATACCTTTTGTGAAGGTAATATGGAGAAACCACAATGTCGAAGAGGCTACGTGGGAACTCGAAGCTGAAATGATAAAAAATAACCTTGAGTTATTTGTTTAATCTGTGTCTTCGATTCTGGGGACAGAATCTTTGTAAATATAGGGAGAATGTGATGAATGAATTATTTGAATTGTGATTACGAGGGACAGAATCCTTGTAAGGAGGAATGATGTAACATTCGAGAATTTTTTAATTGTTATATTAAATATTTATTTAATTATATAAGTATTTAATGGATGTGTTTATTGTTGAATTTGTAATTGTTCAAATTTGATTCGATTTGGTTAATTATTTGTTAAATAAATAATTAAGGAAATTAATTATTATATTCTAATTTAATTTAATTATTAAATTAGAGAGTTTTGATTAAATGAATTATTTTAATTTGAATTTGTAATTAAAAGGATGTGTTAGTTGATTAAATAAAGTTATAATTATATAAAAATTATAATTTTGTGGTATTGATTTATGTGTTAAAGTAATTTAATAAATTGTTATTAGAATTAATTTAATTAATTGAAATTTAATTAAATAAAAGTGTGACAAATAACCTTTTATAAAAGAGTTATAAAATAACTTAAAGGAGTTTAATTAGGTTTTTGCCAAACAAGGCCTAATGCCTATTAAGTCTTTAATCTAATTGTGTTTTACCAAACAAGGCATAAGGATTAATTGATTATTTTTTAGTGGATAACAAAACAAGCCTTATGGCTTTTGATTTTCAAATAAAATATAAGCGATGTCGAGTTAAAGTTAGAATTATATTATATAATTAATACTATATTATTATTATATCGTTATATTGTTAGTACGTAGTTAGAGTTAGGAAGAAAGAACTCGGTAGAGAGAAGAAGAGAGTTTCTGAGAGAGAAAGAAGAGAGGAAGAAAGGCTAGAGAGAATTTGAGAAAGGAATTGGGGAGAAGAAGTTTGATAATAAAAAAGGATAGCCACCATCTTTCTAAAACAAGGTATCATCCTACCCTTTTAAGTTTTTAAAATTTTAGTTTTCTCTTCCCTAATTCTCTGTAAAATTCTTGTGAAAAGATAAATTGCTTGATTGTATGTGGCTTTATATGATAAACTAGTGTTGTAAAACTATTTTCATAGGTTATATATGAGTATAGTCGATGAATTGATGTTATGTATGTGGTTTGTGAAGAAAAACTATTTTACTGGTGAGTTTATATGAATATATATGAATATGGTTTAGTTTAAGGTAGAAATTAAGGTTTAATTAGTTGTTTAGTTGATAAATTGACTATTGTATTTAAAAGAGGTGGTATAAACATAAGTAAGGTGCTTTAAATTAACTGTTTTGGTTGAAAAACAAAATCACAATGTTGATTTTCATTGAAAACATCAAAAAGTGAGTTTTTATCAAAAATAGTGAAATTGGATGTTTTAAATTTGTTGTTAATGTTTTTTTATGGGTAGAAACATCTTAAGAGTCTTTGAATTATGTTTATATGAAGTCTTTATATGAATTACTTGATAATTAGGTTGTTAGAAAGTAGCTTGTAGGACAAAATTAGCTTTTGTTCATGCTTTTCTAAAAATTTGTCTAGTAAAGTCTGTGATTTGCCCGTGCCTTATTGTAACCACTATATGATACATTTGTCGAAATGAGTGACGTCGGTGCCTATGCCCATCTTGTGCTCCTCGTAGTTTAATTTTCTTACATTGCATCACAATCATCACACATCATGGCCCATGAACCACAAGATAAAAGTGGCATCGCATGCTTGAGTTAGCGAGAATGGTCTGACAGTGTATTTTTTGTACTCAAAATCTGAAGGGATTGTAATGTGTTAATAGTAGGACTGTTAAGTTATGATTTCAGTATTTCTATACCAAGAATGAGCATGTTATTAACAATTAACTTGTTTTGTAACGTGATTATGTTATTAAAAATTAAATCTCAAATGATGAGTGTACTTAGTTATGTTTGTAAAGTGGTAGTGACTAACTATGTCATGATGAAATATGTATATAGGATATTGTGATTCGAATTGTTCGGTTTAACCTATGAGCAAGGCAAGTTCTCTAATCCATTATCTTGTTGAACCAATTATTGTTTCCAATTCGATTCTGATATAATGATGCTGAGGTTTCTAAAACTTTAATTTTGATATTAAGTAAGTTATTCTTGTATTTAACTTGTTGTTTAGCATGCAAATTTATATATACTAATGTTGAACAGTTTTATCGTTCAAATTGCTATACATGATTAGTATTCAATTCTAATAACCTTGGCTTAATATTGTTCAAGCAAGGTGTGTTATAGTTATTCAAGGTGTATGTTATTAGATTATTCCTAAAGCATGATTTTAATTTACCATGTCGATTTAATTACGATTATTCTATAATATGATGTTATTAGTTTTATTCAACTAATCCTTAGTTGATGTTCGTTGAATTCTAAATTACCTTAAAATGTATCCAAACCAAACTCACTTTGGTGCGGACTTGTACTCTAAATACTGAGATAAACAACCCTATTATTAGGGGTAATTTACGCTTAGCGTTGAAAAGTTTGTGCACAATACATTATCTGAAGAAATTTGATCCCCCCTAAATGCGAGGAGTCCCTATAGTCTTATATTTATTAAAGTTAAAGTTGAAAATTACTTATAACTATGGACATAGTTAGTGGTCTTAGGACCCTCGGTTATATACTTGAGAATGTTGATAAATCATATTGTTTAATTCTTTCGAGCCTCTTATTTGTGATTGTTATAAAGATTTTCATTCATTGTTATTTTAAGTGAGCTTTGTTTGCTCACTCTTGCTTATATAACTATTACGAGTTAAAGATGAGAAGGTTGATGTACCTAGCTTTTGAGAAAGGAAAAGGAAAGATGAACAAGTATTGAAGATTTATAATATGTTGATATTTTATTATAAGTTTTTAATTGAATGGTTGTAATGAAGTTTATTTATTTTTTCGCATTTGAATGATTGTATTTAAAGGTTAAACAACACAGGAGATTTTATTATATAACCCTTTAATGGGGAAGGTTTTATTTATTCAATTTTATTATGATTGGGTAGTTAGATATGAATGTTTGATTAAGTGAACACCAAATCCCGTGGGAATGAATGATTTGAGTACGGTGAGGTTTGGATGGTCCTCATCCCTCAACTTACGGAATGTGGATAATATACAATGATTTATTATAATTATTCTCCCAAGTCTTGCAACCTACAGTACTTAATAGATTACATAATAGTGTCGAATAAAGACCTATTACATAATCCTACTTAATTTTAAACATTGTCTGCAAATAGTCTTAACATAACATAATAGTTTTTAAACATAAAGAAACAAGCTAGTCGGTAGCCTTGCCCTTTCCTTTGTCTGTTCCAGAGACACCTCCTTGCTCCTCCTTAACTGAAAGGTTTTAAATAAGCAAAGATGAGAACAAATTGCCCAGCAAGTAATATACAACAAGGGTGTAGGATATAATATCACAAGGTTTTAAATATCGAAGTGTCATTTCTAGGATAGTTCACTGTGTAAGAATAATATCATGGATAAGGAATATCAACAATTCTTGGAATAAGAACAAGAATTCAATATAAATCAACGGATATATATGAATTCAACGACTAACAATGTATCCGACTGGATAAGCAATTTATACTAAGTAGTCACTAAGGACCATTGAACTTCCACTAGAGTTACCAATATTAAAATGATAACCAAAAATATCAAGTACTATAGATGATTAGTCTACAATACTTTACGTTATGCATAACACCACAATAATATTTATTCATGTGTTGGGGTTTCCAACAACATACACTCCCCTTACCAAAAGGGTTGTCCAACTCAGTTTTCAAGATTTTCGCACCAATCAATTGGTTTGGGCAGCTTTTATAAACATTCATATAGTCTAGCCGAATCAAGTGGCATCGACTCTTTCACAATATTCAAGGATGATACTAAGTTTAACAGGAATAATAATTTTCACAAGGGTTTAAGCATATTAGCTCATTTGAACGCGAAGGTAATATAACTTGTATTCAAAGAGATAAGCTTTACTAAGATTAGATTGAATAGAGAATGCAATTATACTTGTACAATAATAGTAAGGTTCGGACACTTGCTTAATATAGATTTGAGTAAGGTTAGAGAACTTGCCTTAAGCATAGTTTATCCACTTTAAGAAATCAACACTTTCGAATCCTATTTATAGCATATTATATGATCAAGATATTCATTAACTAACACAGTCTTTAAACAAGCTTGACACGATTCAAGTATGCGCATATGGTACAAAATCAGATCATAACTTACACTACAACAAAAAGGCTTATCAATGATTATCTATCGTGACCATACTCGGTCAGAGATAGCTATCTCATGACCGCATGCTGATCGCCGATAATCGTCAAGATAAAATCTGGTCATTTGGGATGCACATCAACGACCACTATTAGCGACAATCGAGATATCTGCGATCGCTATGAGCTTAATCGAAATGACAAACACGATCCATCGAAATGAGTCAAGATGGTCAGGGCCAAAGATGACGCGTGGTCACGTGTGTCGACCGATTATTATCGGCGATCGCGGCGATCATTGATTCAGATGCCGTCGCTAATAACTTTCAAAGAACGCATGCGGTCACGATATGAAAAAACATTACTGACCCGATTTTTTTTTGTTGCTTTGTAATTCCAAAACTCATGCACTGCTTTTCTACCGCTTTATCCCAACACACATACACACCAAGATAAACAACATACAAAACAATATAAACATCCATCGTCCACCAACACATACACCAAACTAGTATATAAACCTTTAAAACCAATATGATTTGAATAAATATAATAACATTTCAAAACTTGTTTAAGTAACATATATACAAACATCCAAATAATGAATATACAAGTACAAGGTTATGTCAAGCGTCATCCCTCCTTGATCACCCCTGTAATTAACAAAATAATAAAATAAGTTACAAATATAATAAATATGTTGATCTTTGGTATATATTACAACAATACATACAACAAATTGATTTTATACCTCGTCGCCATCCCCATGTCATCCTGCTGCCGCCGCCATTGCTTCATTGCCGGCCGCTGCCATCGCTTTACTTAACTAACCTCGGGATCAAGAGCCCCTGTGTGCCCGCCCAAAGATCTTCAGTAAGATTTCGATCTTGATATATAGCTCTCACACACGGTCGGTAGGAGTATGAACAACTGGATGACTCGATGACCGTGGAAGATGGGTAGCAGAGTCGCTTAAGCCATTTGAAGGATGGGCGTCGTCGTTGTCCTTGACCTTTAATGTAGTTCTTCTTCACAAATGCACGCCCTCCCACAACTCTTGATCAATAAAGCGGACGTGGAGTGCCTTCAGGATAGCGCTTCATTCAATAAACGTTTATAAGTATCCGTCATCATGTTAACACTTAAATAGTTAAAAATAATATTTTGTAAGTATTAATAAACAAGATCAAAGGTTGTTAAAACTTATTACCGCTATATCCGGATAGCCTCAGCGGACTCACCATCACGGGTGGCCACGTACACATCCAAACCAATGGATAGGTGACCTTGAGACCGAGACTCCTATACAAAAAAACAAAGACAATATTACTAAGTAAAATGGGATATTTTCTACAATTCATGATTGTAAACATATTAAAACTTGTAAATACGTGCGAGGCGTTGATATATGTCGAACTGTGAAATATCGCCGCCCTTGTATGTTCCTTTTTAGCCTTTTTCGCCATCGAGACACCCGAGGCTCTGTTGGTGGCGGCGATCTTCGTCTTTTTCACCAGACTCTCGGCTCTCCATTGGGCACACATCTCGGCCCATATGGATTTGGGTGCACCACTGTGGGCTATGCTCGTGCATATAATCCTCTCCACGGCTCGGATGGTCGATCTCGGCATTGTGAATGGCTTTTTGTCGTTCTTTATTCAAGTTGTCCTTCAAAGTGCGGAATGACCGCGACTTTTGCCAACTCTACGATTTCCTCCAACTCCCCATAAAAGGCACGACCAAGCTCATTGTAACAATCTCCTTGGACACACACTCCGAGTTTGTTGTTCTTTTACCGCATATATGCCTTTGTGTGAAATTCACAACCATTTATTTTGTAACCATCATGGTGACTTGATCCTCGTTCGGTCCCATAGCTAGGACTTGTACATTAGCCTAATCGTTGATCCTCATCAAAGCCTACAAAAACTCCATCTTATTAAATGAAGTCATAGTTAACATATGGAGTATATATATTATATATATATACACTACGTGCTTAAAATTGAACTTACTTTGTCCTTTAGCCAAAGTGCAAAGTTTTTATCCCGATTGATTTGAATATCTTTATCGTTATGTCGGCATGCTTCACTTTTTAACTCATCATCGCACAATCTATACCATGTTATAAACATTAACATATTAGAATAAATTTTTAACTTAAAAGATAAAATATCAAGTTTACATGTGTACCTCAAAAATTCATTCAATCTCCTCACAATTGAGAAGAATGTAAGTATGTGCGGCATGTAATTCTTGCTCGAGAGAGGAATATCGCTTCCCTTTTCCATAAAGCGCAAATTTCGAGGGACCAAATACGAGAGCCGACCATTTAGTTCAACATTTCCCCCATCATCATGTCTCGATACTCGATTGGCCTTTGTCAAGACTTCATCCTAAAATAGTCCGAGACAAACGTAGATATCTCATCAAAATCAGATGCCTCGTGATATCGACCCCTCGACATAAGCTCTATTCTTCACCTTCCTCTTAAGGTTTCCCATCACCCTCTCGAAAGGGTACATCCATCTATATTGAACTGGACCCCCAACACGAGCTTCATAGGGAAGATGGATTTGCAAATGCTCCATGGAGTCAAAAAAACCAGGTGGGAATATTTTTTCCAATTTACACGTGATCTCTATGATGTTCTTCTCAAGTACAAACATGTCCTTCTCATTCAATGATTTTGAACACAAGTCTTTGAAGAAACGACTAAGATCCGTCAAAGCATCCCATATTGGTTTATCAAGCAGATCCCGAAATGCTATAGGCATGAGTCTCTCCATGAACACATGACAGTCATGACTCTTCATCCCTTGCAATTTCCCACCCGTAACACACCTTGCAATGTTTTAAGATTATACCCCTCACGGTCCCTTTCTATAATCTTTTATGTTTTGGGATAGTCACAACATGATTGAGCAATTTATAGCTTTTATAACATTTTATAGCTTTATTCTTGTATACATACGTGTTAAATACCCTTGTTTTTCTGTTATAGCCAAAACAGTCTCTTTATTGACTAAGTGTGTCTAGTTACCTTCTCTGTTGCACTAACAGTTCCTTAGAAGATCGTATTTTGGCTTAATGACCCCTAATAGCTTAGCATGCTAACAACCAAGCTTGGCTTGGCCCTGTGAGGCTTGGCTAAGCTTGGCGTAGCCTCTTTATACTGCAAATTATATCACATAAATCAGATTGACGTTATAATGCAGTTGACTCAACTAAATCGCAATGAACACATAATGATAATATCAGAAATGATAACAATTGAAAAGTTTCATTGAACAATACCCTAAGATTCCTAATCGCTAAAATATTCCCAATGCTTCCTTCCAATATCTATTTGAACAATACCCTGAAATCAAACTATTCCAATCTAGCATACATATCAATCAAAACATTACCAATAAGCTAATTTCTATATATAGGAACAAATAACACAATCAATGTAACCAAATCCATAACAACCAAGCTTGGCTTGGCCCCGCGAGGCAAGCAGCTAAGCTTAGGCGTAGCCTCGTGTGGCCTCATGGCCCCAAGCCAGCCCATCCGCTCTAACATCCCCTTAATAGGCTCTAGTGGATCACCAATAGGCTCGTTAATAGTATAAATGTTCGCAAATAACCCCAATTAATAAAAAAAATTTCGCTTGAGTCTCCCCGTAATATGGACTAACCCACATTACTTGCATTTACATGTATATAAGGTCATTTCTAGGAACACAAGACATAAACCAACAAATCCATATGAGATACCATAGGAATTGGATGGAAATTATGAACTTGTCGAATCCCTATGCTCATAAAAAGAATTACTATCCGCAAAACGGTTTTAATCTAGAGATTTACTACAAAAGAGTTTTGCGGTATCCACAAAGATGTGAGGATCAAACTTGTAAACTTTGAAACCCAATCATTTTTCGTGGGAGAAATTATTCACGCTTTTGATTCACATTATGATGTCAATGTCAAGTTCTCGATCTATAAATGATTTTTTCACAATGACCAATATAATTGGTTAAACTACAAACATAAACATGGGATTCACGAGTACATATCATGTGCATAACTTCCTATAATAACCAAACTCATTACTACCTCTATTGCACAAAAGAATCCCAAAATATAAATTTTATACTAACTACAATCTAATACATTCATCCTATTACCCAAATCAAGTTACCCAAAATATAAATTTTATACTAACTCCATCCTATCACTAATCAAGTTACCCAAAATGACATAAATTAACAAAATCAAATTACCCAAAGTAATTGCGTATTACCCAAATAAATTTTACTCTAATCAAAACTTATAAACCAATCATAATCATATTACCCAAAATATAATTTAAGCATGATAGCCATATTCATTCATTCAACTCTTTGCAATAAATTAACTCTTAAAACACAAATTCAGAAAGCAAACATACCGATTTGGAGAAGAACGAACAAAAATAACAAACAACAAAAAAATTAATGAAGAAGAACTTAAAAGTAGCTCTTACCTCTACAATTAGTCTCTAATTTGAAGAAGAATGAACGAAAATTGCTTCTCCTTCTCTCTCCCCCCTTTCTCCCTCTCTCTTCTCTCTTTTGGTGACTACTTTTTTTTCTCTTCCGTGTTACGTAGGTCGAGTTTAACCGTTCTTGAATTCATTTAGTTTGATCGTGACCGCTATCTGCGATTGTTGCACGCTGCGGTCACGACTTTTAATGACATGGATTTATCGTGATCGCATGCGGTCATTTGATTTCAATGGTCGCTGACAAAAATTGGCGCCAACATTTCCAAACCAAAATTTTGGTGGGAAATTTATACTTAGCGATCGATCGTGATCGCGCACGCTATCGCTAATAAAGCATTAGCGACTAGTTTACGTGTCGGATCGCAGATGATGATTTGTTGTGAGGATTAATATCGTGACGATAGATGGTGCGGTCCGCCGACATCGATGGTCGCCGATAGACCTTTTTCTTGTAGTGTTAAACTCCTAGTCATTTCTATAAGTAATTTAAGAATACTAAAAGTTAGATCCTTTTTACTCATGTACCTTCCTATTATGAGGCAACCACCAATACATTATTTAAACATCACCTATAAACATGTATCAGTAGGTTTTAAGTTACTTTTAGCAATATAAGCATCACATAGTTACTGTCCAAAAGATCAGAACTCACTATCTGGGATTCTAGATGGCAATTGCTTGCCATGGCTAAGTTTAGGATCAAGGCATTTGCTTGGCCCTTCCTCCCCCGCCAAGACTCGCCACTCTTGCCTGTGTGGCTTCTGTCCGTCTTAACCAAAATAATCACTCATAATATATTTGTCATGTTAAAGGTCTTTTCATGCGCCTTAAGTCATTGTAGGTTCCTTATCTGATAATAAAATTTTAAATTGATCATTTCAACAAGTTAAGGCCATTCAAGGTCATGAAACCACAAGGTCTATCATGCTTGCTCTCTAAACATATAAGATAGTTACAACACTCATATTAGACATGTTTGTGAGTATTCATAACACATGTGTGAAACTAACACCTCTTTAGTTGAAAATATGCTTTGTTCATGCTTTATTTGAGATATAACACACAAGCATAGTATATATTTGTTTATGCTACATGAGCTAGTCTAAGAGTGTCATCAAACATGGTCACAAATGTCAGTTCTAGTCTTCAAGGTATCATGACAATATTCATATTCTAAACTTACTAGTAATTTCAACATGCTCATGTTTCCTTACTAATCAAATAAACACAAGCTAAAGGTTTATTCATGCATTTCCAAGTCATACTCACATGCTTTCAAAGTCAGAATATAAACCATGTAGAAATCATGCATGTTAGCTCACTAAGCTAAGTCTTTCCTTGAAAACATTTCTAACACTAGGCTTAATAAGTTTGATCATGCTCGAAAGGATAATGTACATTACAACATGTTCATCTATGTGCAAAATCAGTCATGTATAGCTCACTAGGTTCATAATTTGTAGAACATGATCTTTAACATAGTTTGTTTTCAAAACTTAGTCCAAATCTCTATGTAAACCATACGCCCTCGTTAATCATGCAAGTCTAGTCTAAACATGTTCACATTAGGTTAACGTATCCATATATACATCATACACATGCTTTCATGCTAGCTTGAGTCAAAACAACTAGTTAATATTGATCAGATTTGATAATGCAATCGCTTTCAATCAAGTAATAAATGCATCATGCCTAGTTCAGCGAAGTATACGATGCTCGCTTGGCAGTAACTCACCAACCTCAAAAATTACTCATAATTTTGATTTAAAACCATCATATATCAGTTGCATCATGCTCATATAGTCATATAACAACTATATGGATATTACCCAACCTCATTAACAACCAATTCCACAAAATCAAGAATTTGAAATTATAAGAACTCAAGACTCCATTTTTACAGAGAATGAAAAGGGAAGCAAGGAAAAGGGATTATACCTCTGCAAATGTAAAAATAACTTGCTCTAAATGAACTTCTAAGCTCTAGATTACTTGTATGGTCTCAACTCTTAGTTAGCAATTCTCAACACTCAGGAAAAATGGAAGGTGTGCTCTTATTTATAGAAAATCTCTTGACCATGCCAAGCCATTATCCAAGAACTCAACCCAAAGGATGGAAGAATTGCATGAAGGTTATCAAGGAGTAGGTAATTGGTGGTTGATTTGCATCATGAATGCCACTCCCCCCATGATCATTAGCTTGTAAGCTTTGGAAGAAAAGGAAGAACATAGGCCATAGCCTTTTGTTTTACACATGATTGAGAAATGGACAAATGGGACAATCATTTTGGGACAATCCAATATAACTCAGAATTCTTGTATACTCCTATACTTTCTCACTCTTATGTTATATTTTAATACACATCTCAACCATATATTATAACTAAATGTCACACTTTAATAATTAAGGTTTCAAGGTAGTAGATGAAATATAGAAATATAATATACATATAATCCATGTACATTTTATCTCACTGGTACACTTTAATAGTTCATGGTATATTATTTTCATACATGCCCACATACATATTGTCACATAGATAATGTATTTATAACATATAGTTCCAATATATTTAGTCATAAATGCTCATACAATATAGTTTTATAAGACTTAATATATATAGTCACACAAATGTCACACTACTCTATATAATATAGTTGTATTATTGCTCTTATACGCATAATCTGTTAATATAATATGATCATATAAATAAATAATTTATTCACTTCCTTTATTAATTAACACCATTAGTAATTAATCCAATCATCATTGATCAATATATTTATGGATTTCCATAATCCTTACTTATCTATATAATAATCACCTATTATTAATTAATTACTTAGAAATCAATATTCCACCACAACCATTATCAATTAATTAACAATTAATAATCACATATTAATCAACCTCATTAACATCAACTAAAAATCCATAAATATGTGACAACAACAATTAACAATTAATATTACTTAATTGCTTACTTTATAATTCCTTGGTTAATTAATATTACTGTTAATATTTCTCATCACCATGCCACACAAGGCTTCAATGAGTTCATCACAAGACTCCACATATCCTCAATTATTCAGTTATCTAATATAATTGAGTTATCTCATTTCATAACACGAAATCGTTCATATTCAAATAAACATTTATTTCCATTAATATATTTATTTATTAATACGTGGAAATTCTCAGGTATTACATCCTCCCCCCTTATAAATATTCCGTCCTAGAATTGCTACAATGTTACACAAATAGATGGGGATAATCCCTCATCATCCTATCTTCTAACTCCCATGTTGCCTCCTCGACATCGTGGTTACGCCAAAGTACTTTTACAGAGGGAATAACTTTATTCCTTAAGGTTTGCTCTTTCCTATCTAGAATTTGTACAGGAATTTCTTCGTATGCTAAGTTCTTCTCCACTTGAATGGGTTCATAAGAAATCACATGTTTGTAGTCGGACTTGTACGGACGCAACACAGATATATGAAACACGTTATAGATGTGCTCCAACTCAGGTGGTAGTGCAACTTTGTATGCTACTTCGCCCACTCGTTGTAATATCTCGAACGGTCCTATGAATCTTGGACTCAGTTTTCCTTTCTTGCCGAAACGGATCTTTCCCTTCCATGGAGATACCTTCAAGAATACAAAACCGTCGACTACAAAATCTCGGTCTTGCCGATGCAAATCCGCGTACTTTTTCTGGCGATCTTGAGCTGCTACAAGTCTGTTTCTTATTACTACAACCACGTCTGCGATTTGTTGTACTAACTCTGGTCTGAGTATTCGTCGTTCTTTGACTTCATCCCAACATAATGGCGTCCTGCATTTCCTTCCGTAAAGAGCTTCATACGGTGGCATGCCGATACTCGCATGGTAACTATTATTATACGCAAATTCAACTAAGGGTAGGTGGTCGTCCCAATTTCCCTTGAAGTCCATCACGCAAGTCCTAAGCATGTCCTCTAGCGTTTGTATTATTCGCTCACTTTGTCCGTCTATCTGAGGATGATAAGCAGTACCTAACTGTAACTGTGTCTCCATCCTCTCTTGCAAGCTTTTATAGAATTTTGACGTGAAACGTGGGTCTCGGTCAGAAATAATCAACACCGGCACTCCATGTCATGAAACAATTTCCTTTATGTATAGACTCACTAATTGATTTAAACTGTAGTGGATCTTGATAGGTAGAAAATGTGCGGTCTTCGTAAGTCGGTCTACGATAACCCAAATGGCATCCAAACCATTCTGCATGACTGGAAGTCCTTCCAAGAAATCCATCGTGATATGCTCCCATTTCTACTTGGTATTTCCAACGGTTGTAATAAACCACTCAGTCGCTGATGCTCTGCCTTGACTCGCTGACACGTCAGACACCTACTAACGTACTCCATAATTTCTCCTTTTAAATTTGGCCACCAAAAATGTTGCTTCAAGTCCAGGTACATCTTTGTGCCACCTGGATGAATGGAATACGTCGTATTATGAGCCTCGTACAAAATCTCCGCTCTTAATTCGGACACTGCCAGTACCCACACTCTCCCTTCGAATCTTAAGATACCATCTTTATCTATTCAAAATTTTTCTTCCCCTTTTTCCGTGATCCTTCTTCTGATTTTCTCACATTCTCCATCTTTCTCCTGGTCTTCCTTTACTCTATCCAACAATGTCGAACAAGTTTCCATTACAAATAACTTCTCTTCAGACCTCTCGGGTCCCTTTACTTCTATTTCCAATTTCTCCATATCTCTTATTAACTCCTTCAGAGTTGTTAGTTGAAACAATTTCTCTCTTCCTTTCTTGCTCAGAGCGTTGGCAACTACGTTTGCCTTTCCCGGGTGATAAAGAATGTCACAGTCATAATCCTTGATCAATTCTAACCACCTTCTCTGACGCATATTCAACTCCTTCTATGTGAAGATATATTTCAGACTTTTGTGGTCCGTGTATATCTCACATTTCTCTCCGTACAAATAATGTCTCCATATCTTTAATGTAAAAACTACGACCGCTAACTCTAGGTCATGAGTAGGGTATCATTTTTCGTAATCCTTCAATTGTTGTGATGCATACGCAATGACCTTGCCATGTTGCATAAGCACACAACCAAGTCCTCTATGCGACGCATCACTATACACCACAAATCCTCCCGTATTATCTGGTAATGATAATACAGGCGCCTCACTTAATCTCTACTTCAACTCTTGAAAACTCTCTTCGCATTTGTCGGTCCATACAAATTTCACCGTCTTCCTCGTCAAATTAGTTAACGGGGTCACTATCTTAGAAAAATCCTGGATAAATCTTTGATAGTACCCAGCTAATCTTAGGAAACTTCTCACCTCCATCGTAGTTCTCGGTTGTTCCCAATTACTCACTGCTTCGACTTTTTCGAGGTCTACTGAGATTCCATTCTAATCCACCACATGGCCTAAGAATTGAACCTTCTTCATCTAAAATTTGCATTTAGAAAATTTCGCATATATTTTCTCATTTTGTAGTGCCTCCAAAACTATCTTCAGATGTTCAGCGTGTTCTTCCTCCGTCTTCGAGTAGATCAAAATATCGTCAATGAAAACTACTACGAATTTATCCAAGTATGGCTTGAAAACTCGATTCATCAAGTCCATGAATGCTACCGGAGCATTAGTTAAAACGAATGACATTACAAAAAGTCCATAACTGGTTCGAAACGCAGTCTTTGGTATATCTTCATCCCGCACCTTCAGTTAGTGATATCCCGTCCGCAGGTCGATCTTCGAGAAACACTTCGCTCCCTTCAGTTGATCAAATAAGTCATCTATCCTAGGTAATGGATATCTGTTCTTGATCGTTACTCTGTTCAATTCTTGATAATCGATACAGAGCCTCATCGATTCGTCTTTTTTCTTAACAAATAACACTGGTGCTCCCCAAGGAGACACACTCGGTCGAATAAAACCTTTATCCAATAACTCTTGAAGTTGTATCATCAATTCCTTCATTTCTATTAGCACCATACGATATGGAGCTTTCGAAATTGGTGTCGTTCCCGGTGCTAAATCTATTACGAATTCGATTTCTGTCTGGTGGAAGGCCAGACAGATCGTCTGAAAACACATCCTAAAATTCACTCACTACGGGTATATCTTTAATCTCTACTCCCCTTTTTCGAGTATCCATGATGTAAGCTAAGTAACCTACACATCCTTTCTTTAACAATTTCCTAGCCTGTATCAACGTAACGTAACATGATTGCTTAAGTGATGAGCTACCGTAAAACACAACCTTAGACTTACTCGGAGTCTGAAGGTTCACATACTTTTTCTGACAATCAATTACTGCTGCATGGTTATATAACCAATCCATCCCCAGTATTACGTCGAATTCTCCTAGTCTAATACGAATCAAGTCTACGCTCAGTTCATGTTCTCTAATGTTTGCGCGACAATTTCGATAGACGTATTCTATAGGGATTATTTCCTTATTCGCAACTTCTATGTTCAAAGGATCTTCTAAACGATCTCAGGGTGTACTAAGTTTATTAGTAAATTCTTTAGATACAAACGAACAGCTGGCACCCGAATCAAATAATACATAAGCATTTATATTATTGATTGGGATTATACCTGACACCACGTCCTTTTCAGCTACGGCGTCTTGGAAGGTCATGTTAAAGGTTCGAGCGGTTGATCAGTTAGGTTGCGTAGGTCCACCAATCATTAACTTACTTCCTCCTCCTTGGCTTCCGCCAGCTCCACCGCTTCCTTTCTTCGGGCAATCCTTTATCTGGTGTTTTGTTGATCCACAAGCAAAACATCCTCTAATCTTCTTCGACTTTGGGAAATTTGGTGATATGTGCCCCTCTTGGTAGCATTTATAGCAAGTGCTTTTCCTCTTTCAGCATTCTCCCTGATGGCTTCTTCCACATTTATTGCAAACTTTGGTCCTCTTCTTGAAGTTTCCCTGGTGACTTCCACCTTGGTTATTGTTTCTGTTATTGTTATTCTCCCATTTCCTCTTTCCGGAGTTACTTCCTCCACTGCTGCTCCCCCCACGATGCTCACTACCAGCGTTCTTATTCTTCTTCTCCTTATGATATAAACTCAAGGCCTCACTGCCACCTTCCGCAATGATTGCCTTCTCCAACAATGTTGTAAAGGAATCAATCTAGAAGACTGATACCTTATTATACAACCATGGCTTCAACCCTTGCTCAAAACGTCTCGCCTTCCTCTCCTCGTCCACAACTTGGTGCTCTGCAAATCGTGCTAGTTCATTGAACTTAGCTGCGTACTGCGCCACCATCATATCACCTTGTTTTAACTCTAAGAGTTTTACCTCCATCCTACTCTTCATACTTTTCGGGAAATAGTTCTCAAAGAACAATGTAGTAAACCTCTCCCATGATATTGTTCCTTCCCCCGCTCTTTGCTGATTAGTTTCCCACCAATAGTTTGCTTCGCCCCTCATCATGTATGTGGCAAATACTGTCTTCTGGTCTTCACCCACGCGAGCTATAGTGAAGGCCTTCTCGATCTCCTTAATCCAGGTTTGCGCAACTATCGAGTCAGTGGTTCCCGCGAACTCTGGGGGTCCTACACTCTTAAAATCCTTGAAGGTTATTACTGGGACAACTTGGGGAATGGGTGGTGCGGGTTCGTTTCTTCCCTCGAGCTTCTCCAATATATCTATCTATCTCTCAGTATCAAATCTACATGACCTCTCTCATCATTAATGAGACTCTTACGGGATAGTTATTCTACGTCTGGTGGCATTTTCTACATCACAAATTTTTTCACTTTATTATATAATTATAATATTTAGACATTTCTCAATAGAAAAGAACTATAGGTTCATAACACATTTCGAAATAAGATCATTTATATTCATATGCCAAAGGGTTATATTACATGTTCTTTTCTAGCATCTTTGCTAAAATGATAACACATATCCCCTAATATCACAAAAGACGGGGACATACTAACTTACTACCCCTCTAACACCTTTCAGAAGTTTGGGGGTTTACCACTATCTCACATCCTACACAAAGGATTGAGATTACAACAACATATTACAACACATAATAAACTACTACACTACTGAGCTTTTCCCTCTAAACTCAATCTAACATTCCACGCTCTACGACGCTCTAATATTCCTTCTGTGTGATGTGTACCACCATGTCTCGACTTATGGTATGTCGGGTCTGTCCTTGCTCAGCTGGGTAATTATGTACCCCATCGATCAATCTCCCAATGGTCGTGCGTAGAGCATAGCCCATCTTGTTCATCTTCCTCCTCTTGCACCGCACCTCATCCTCTAGGTCATCTGCCCTATCATTGGCTTCCTCCCACTTCTCCTCGAAGTGAATCATATCCATCACCTCCATTTCTAACAGAGTTCGGAGAGCCTCTTTCTCTGCCCTCTCACTAAAAACTTTCTACTCCAATTCCTCTAGCTTTCCCGCCACCTCAACATTCCTCGCCACCACTCGGTGAAACAAAGCTCCCATCTGGATCCCTGCCTCCTTACGGTGAGCAATTTCTACCTTCATCTCCTGCATTACTAGTTGCCTCTGATGGTCCTCGTCCCTCAACTTCTGGAACGCAGACTCCCTCTCCCTAGCCTCAGTCTCTAGCTCCTCCACTGTACACCCTAACTCTAATATCTGCTCCTCATACTCTCCTAGCATCCGATCCTCAAAAGTAGCCTCGTCGGAGTCCCCCATAGGTGCGGGCTCCTCCTCCAGACCAGACTCAACCTCTTCCTCGTCGTCATCATCAAAAGGGGCTGCTACTGAAATAGGCTTCGCTATCAAGGGTGTCTCATAGACTATGTGGATATCATGCGGTTCCTCCTCTACTACTCGGCTAGGTCCTCCCATGTCAGTCATCCTAAAATCACCAACATAAGACAACACAAACAACAACTCCATTAGAATGTTAAATAAACATAAGTTCATTGTATAGAATGAAGTTACATTTCATAACACACTAAATCTCTCAAGAAAAACTCTACATGAGTTTTATCTCCTTCCTAACCTCTAGGTTTTCTTAAGTTATAATCTAAGGACTCTCATTCCTAAGGTTTATAACAAGGGCTTTGATACCAACCTGTGACGCCCCCAAATTCGGACCTCCACTTGGTCACTCGAATTCGGTTCATCACGTTCTCATGGTAACACCATAATAACTAAATAACATACATTCACAACAAAAAAATCTAAATTAGAATAATATACAATGATTTATTATAATTATTCCCCCAAGTCTCACAACCTACAGTACTTAATAGATTACATAATAGTGTCGAATAAAGACCTATTACATAATCCTACTTAAGTTTAAATATGTCTGCAAATAGTCTTAACATAACATAATAGTTTTTAAACATAAAGGAACAAGCTAGTGGTAGCCTTGCCTCGCTTGCCCTTGTTCATTCAGAGACACCTCCCTGTTCCTCCATAACTGAAAGGTTTTAAATAAGCAAGGATGAGCACAAATTGCCCAGCAAGTAATATACAACAAGGGTGTAGGATATAATATCACAAGGTTTGAAATATCGAAGTGTCATTTCTAGGATAGTTCACATTGTCAGAATAATATCATGGATAAGGAATATCAACAATTCTTGGAATAAGAACAAGAATTCAATATAAATCAACGGATATATATGAATTCAACGACTAACAATGTATCCGACTGGATAAGCAATTTATACTGAGTAGTCACTAAGGACCATTGAACTTCCACTAGAGTTACCAATATTAAACTGATAACCAAAAATATCAAGTACTATAGATGATCAGTCTACAATACTTTACTTTATGCATAACACCACAATAATATTTGTTCATGTGTTGGGGTTTCAAACAACATACACTCCCCTTACCAAAAGGGTTGTCCAACTCAGTTTTTAAGATTTCCGCACCAATTAATTGGTTTGGACAGCTTTTATAAACATGCATATAGTCTAGCCGAATCAAGTGGCATCGACTCTTTCACAATATTCAAGGACAATACTAAGTTTAACAGGAGTAATAATTTTCACAAGGGTTTAAGCATATTAGCTCATTTGAACGCGAAGGTAATATAACTTGTATTCAAAGAGATATGCTTACAGTATTCGTTGAATAGAGAATCCAATTATACTTACACAATAATAGTAAGGTTCGGATACTTGCTCAATATAGATTTGTGTAAGGTTAGAGAACTTGCCTTAAGCATAGTTTATCCACTTTAAGAAATCAACACTTTCGAATCCTATTTATAGCGTATTATATGATCAAGATATTCATTTGCTAACACAGTCTTTAAACAAGCTTGACACGATTCAACTATGCGCATATTGTACAAAATCAGATCATAACTTAAACTCCTAGTCATTTCTATAAGTAATTTAAGAATACTCAAAGTTAGATCCTTTTTACTCATGTACCTTCCTATTACGAGGCAACCACCAATACATTATTTAAACATCACCTATAGACATGTATCAACAGGTTTTAAGTTACTTTTAGCAATATAAGCATCACATAGATACTGTCCAAAAGATCATAACTCACTATCTGGGATTCCTGATTGGCGCTTTGCTGCTTACATGGCTAACATAGATCGGGGCATTGCTACTGGCCCTCCTCCGCCCCGCAAAGACTCGATTCTTTGCCTTGTGGGTGTCCAGTCTTGACCAAAATAATCACTCATAATATATTTGTCATGTTAAAGGTCTTTTCATTCTCCTTAAGTCACTCTAGGTTCCTTCTCTCATAATAAAATTCTAAATTGATCATTTCAACAAGTTAAGGCCATTCAAGGTCATGAAACCACAAGGTCAATCATGCTTGCTCTCTAACCATATAAGATAGTTACAACACTCATATTAGACATGCTTGTGAGTATTCATAACACATGTGTGAAACTAACACCTCTTTAGTTGAAAATATGCTTTGTTCATGCTTTATTTGAGATATAACACACAAGCATGGTATATATTTGTTTATGCTACATGAGCTAGTCTAAGAGTGTCATCAAACATGGTCACAAATGTCAGTTCTAGTCTTCAAGGTATCATGACAATATTCATATTCTAAACTTACTAGTAATTTCAACATGCTCATGTTTCCTTACTAATCAAATAAACACACGCTAAAGGTTTATTCATGCATTTCCAAGTCATACTCACATGCTTTCAAAGTCAGAATATAAACCATGTAGAAATCATGCATGTTAGCTCACTAGGCTAAGTCTTTCCTTGAAAACATTTCTAACACTAGGCTTAATAAGTTTGATCATGCTCAAAAGGATAATGTACATTACAACATGTTCATCTATGTGCAAAATCAGTCATGTATAGCTCACTAGGTTCATAATTTGTAGAACATGATCTTTAACATAGTTTGTTTTCAAAACTTAGTCCAAATCTCTATGTAAACCATACGCCCTCGTTAATCATGCAAGTCTAGTCTAAACATGTTCACATTAGGTTAACGTATCCATATATACATCATACACATGCTTTCATGCTAGCTTGAGTCAAAACAACTAGCTAATATTAATCAGATTTAAAAATGATCGCTTAACTGAATTGAAGAACTCAGCATTGCGCCTCAATACAAATGTGGTAGCAATTTGCTGCGTGTCTACTAGTTCAAAGAAAAAATGATCTGCTGCCAGAGAACTCCATTGACCTCAAAAATTACTCATGATTTCAATTTTAAACCATCATATATCAGTTGCATCATGCTCATATGGTCATATAACAACTATATGGACATTACCCAACCTCATTAACAACCAATTCCACAAAATCAAGAATTTGAAATTATAAGAACTCAAGACTCCAATTTTACAGAGAATGAAAAGGGAAGCAAGGAAAAGGGATTATACCTCTACAAATGTGAAAATAACTTGCTCCAAATGAACTTCTAAGCTCTAGATTACTTGTATGCTCTCAACTCTCACTTAGCAATTCTCAACACTTGGAAAAATGGAAGGAGAGCTCTTATTTATAGAAAATCTCTTTACCATGCCAAGCCATTATCCAAGAACTCAACCCAAAGGATGGAAGAATTGCATGAAGGTTATCAAGGAGTAGGTAATTGGTGGTTGATATGTATCATGAATGCAACTCCCCCCATGATCATTAGCTAGCAAGCTTTGGAAGAAAAGGAAGAACATAGGCCATAGCCTTTTGTTTTACACGTGATTGAGAAATGGGCAAATGGGACAATCATTTTGGGAGAATCCAATATAACTCAGCATTCTTGTATACTCCTATACTTTCTCACTCTTATGTTATATTTTAATACACATCTCAACCATATAGTATAACTAAATGTCACACTTTAATAATTAAAGTTTTAAGGTAGTAGATGAAATATGGAAATGTAATATACATATAATCCATGTACATTTTATCTCACTGGTACACTTTAATAGTTCATGGTATATTATTTTCATACACGCCCACATACATATTGTCACATAGATAATGTATTTATAACATATAGTTCCAATATATTTAGTCATAATGCTCATACAATATAGTTTTATAAGACTTAATATATATAGTCACACAAATATCACATTGCTTTATATAATATAGTTGTATTATTGCTCTTATACGCATAATCTGTTAATATAATATGATCATATAAATAAATAATGTATTCACTTCCTTGATTAATTAACACCATTATTAATTAATCCAATCATCATTGTTAAATATATTTATGGATTTCCATAATCCTTACTTATCTATATAATAATCACCTATTATTAATTAATTACCAAGAAATTAATATTCCACCACAATCATTATCGATTAAATAACAATTAATAATCACATATTAATCAACCTCATTAACATCAATTAAAAATCCATAAATATGCGACAACAACAATTAACCATTAATATTACTTAATTGTTTACTTTATAATTGTGACGACCCCAAAATAGGTCCATTCCATCCAACCCATTCTGAGTCGCCAAATACATGGTACAGAAACAACTACAACTTTATTAATACAACAGTAAAACTGTGAGTTTGAATACAAATATTATCTCTACAGACAATATCTATACTCAAATAAATCCTCATCACATTTATTGATACATTAAAAATGGTGAGGACTACTAAACAATCCTTTCTAAAACCTTCATTCCATACCCCAGACTCGCACTCGCTATATTCTCGCCTCCGAGAAAAATGGAACAAAAAGGGAAAAGGGTGAGCTCAACTAGCCCAAGAAAGAATGTTATGACTATGATAATATAGAACAAATTATCGTTAGTCTTCAACAGGAAAAATCGATAGAATACAATAGACAACAAGTTTTGGATCAATATTCGCGTGAAATAATAATTCATAGAAGAGTTACGTAGAGAATGAAATCTACTATAATCTATGAATTTAACAGTCCATCATCAATATTTTATCCCTGTAACATCAATCAATATTCATCTCAAATCAAATATTCATCTTTGCACTACAGGCCAAAGATATTCATCAGTCGGTCATGTTCATCTCAACACCTGTTCATCTTTGCACTAAAGGCCAAAGATACTCATCAGTCGGTCATGTTCATTTAAACACCTGTTCATCTTTGCACTACAGGCCAAAGATATTCTTCAGAAATCATTCATCTTTGCACTACAGGCCAAAGATATTCAATAATATCATCATTTAAGACTGAGGATGATGAAAAATATTTTTAAAGAAACGAATCTAGTGAAACAAAATGACAAGGATTAAGGATTCGTACTTGATTTTATCCACGTCCAAAAATACCTCAAAAATAATCACAGTGGTGTAAAATTCAAGAATGATCAAAACATGGATACAATCAAAGCTAGTATCCGAATAGATATTTTAGATTTAAAAGAAAAATTTTTATTTTTTTGAATGAATAGTGTAAAGATTCGTGAATAGTCTTGGTATCGTGAATAGTAACTCCGACACCAAAAGATAGAAATTCCACAAAAAACATCTTCACGCTTCATGAATAGTACTCGTGAATAGTAACTCGTGAATAGTAACTCATGAATAGTAACTCGTGAATAGTAACTCATGAATAGTAACCCCAGGCATGAAAAAGTTCCAAATTTGATAAAAAGTTCCAACCAATATTTCAAAGATAATGATGTTGAAGAAATAATATCATTTAAGAAGAAAATAACATCCCTTACCTCGAAAGAATCAGTACTTCGGAATGAAAGGTCAGAAGTGATGCTGAATGAAACTTGTACTGAACAACAACTCTCAAAGTATCTAAATACTCACAAAATATGCTCAATAATATAGAGAGAGAAAGAGAGAAAGCTTATGTTTCTGGTGTGATTTTTAATTCTAACTTAGTCCTCTATTTATAGGAAAATGTTAGCCGTACAAAAGCAGACTTGACCTGCTACCTGATGGCTTTACCTGCTACTATTGCCACCCACCACATTTGAAATAAAATTCAGCACATTTCTTCACCAACCACAAGTGGGGCCCACCAATTCTAGAATTTTCCACCAAAATCAATTATAAACCTAATTTCCGAATCAGTCACCTCTTAAAATTCATAACAAATCATTCGTTCATTTTTAACGGTTCAAAATTTGTGGACATATACTCAACTTATGTATGTATAACATATCCAAAAATTACAACGATCCAACGGTCAGATTAAAAATTATAACTCACACAATATATCGTAAAAATATCCGATTTGATTTTTAATACCTCCATTCGGACAAAATTTGCGATAAAACACCTCAACATTAAATCATTCAATTATAACCACATAAAACAAATAAATCCATCATTTATAAATATTTTCTTATCATATAAATCAATAATTAATTATTCACAAATAATATTACGAGAATCACAATTATGACAACCAGTAGCTCCTGTGAAAGAGGGGCTTTTCGATAAGGATTTCTCTCATCTTCTTGCAAGCAATTAGGTGACCAAACCTCTCCTTAGATGTAACTTTCTAGACATTGCCAATAATGTTATCTAATAATATTATTCAAATAATATGAATTATTGATCCGATAATGGAAAATCTTTGTGCGGTGACAATTATTGAACAACAATAATATAAAATATCAACGCAAAGAATTATTGAATCAATAAAATAAAATATTGAATAAGAATTCTTCGTGTGAAAATTATTGAGTAAGTGCCTTCTTACGTAAGGATCAATAATTCAACAATCTTCATGTAATACCGTATGCCATCGTCAACCACGCCAGACATCGTATTTTAACCACCGGGTATTCCAACAGATCTTAACTCAGAATAACTACGCCTGTTATTTTTAACCAACTTATATTTGTCATTTTTTCATCCAATCGCTTTCAGTTATGGGGCCCACACACGGTCATTTTGCGCCATCGCATTTAATATTCCAGACGCGATGCGAATATTCCACGACCAAACGAATATTCCAAACAACAATGAATATTTTCTAACCACTTGCTTATTTTGAAATATTTATGATTTAACCCCTAACTATCCACATTAATCAAATCAACCCTTACTATTTCAAAATAATAAATAAAGGAAATTTTTTTTTATTTAAAAATTTTGGTCTTACTACCTCCCTCCTTATGAAATTTCGTCCTCGAAATTGACGACGTACGTACTGGTGTTTCAAAAGATGAGGATACCTCGCTTTCATTTCGTTTCCAATTCCCGTGTCATTTCCTCTATAGCATGATTCCTCCACAAAACTTTAACTTGTGGTATGACCTTTCTTGGCGTAGGGGACATGCTCCTTCCTATCCAAAATCTTGACAGTACCTCCTCATACGTTAAATCTTCTACTATCTCGTCCGGTTCTAACTCAATGACATGGTTGGGTCATCCACATATTTACGTAACATCGACACGTGAAAAACGTTATGAACACGCGTCATACTTGGCGGTAAAAGCGAGTCTATAGGCCACGTTCCTATTCGATCGAGAATTTCAAATCGGATTAATAAATCGAAGGTTTGATCTTTCCTCACCTCACCGATTCTCGCTTTTGAAATAACAACTTCGCACCTCCTTCTTCAAATTCATCGGCTCGATTGTGTAGCTTGAAGCGACTTTAACTTTATCGATTAAAGTTGATTATACTCAGATATCATCACGTGGGTACCTAGAGTTTTCATCTCCATCTCTATTATTTGTAAATTATACTGAAATGAGTCTTTGACAATATCGTACTCAGATCAGATGTATCGATCTTCTACTCAACACGTCGCCTACCACGTTCGCTTTTCCAGGATGGCATGGTTAGAACATGTCTTTGAAATGAGTCTCCTCTTGAGTTCTTCAAGCTCTTACCACATTCCTTGCTCCATTTGAATTTTGTATCTTTATGAGTCACCACGTTAATGGAATAGCGATTCGAGAATATCCTTGACGAATCTCCGATAATAACCAACTAAGCCTGAAAGCTACGTATTTCGATTCCGAATTTAGGTTGTTCTCAATCGTGACTCATATCCCAACCTTGGATAACACGTTACAATGACACCTATCAATTTACTATCGCATGAATATGGTGTCCCCTACAGAGAGTCTGGCTTCGGTGTATTCCACAAAGGAAATCACCAGATAAAGGCTCAGGTACCAAATTCTATAGTTGAATTTTTAACTCCTGAAGTTCAATAGGAGCCATTCGATATGAGATTTTAGAAATGAGTTTTGTACCGGGTTCAAAGTCGATACAAAATTTAATATCAGGCTTTGGGAGTAAGCCAAGAAATTCTTCAGAAAATACGTCAAGAAAAATCAATAACAACAAGAATATTATTCAAATCTGACGTGTCTTTATTCAAATCCATAACATGGACTAAGAAAACTTGACATCCGTAATAAACGAATGACTTCATGGCTTGATATGAAAATGTTTGATTACAATGGTTTGATTGCTTGAATTCGAATAACAGGTTGCTTAGGAATAAGAAAACTAACAACCTTACAAAAGCAATCAATGATGAGTAGTTAACCTTAAAATCACATCAAAAGCAAATATCTTATAGAAATAAGGTTAACAGGTAATGTGATAGTGCCAACCTGAATCAAGCAAGATTTTTAAACAACGGATGTAATGAAAGTTTCTCCTAATGGAGTCTCCATGAGATAGTCAAAGTTTAATTTCTCCGTAGTCAAGTTCAAACGTTGGTATGCAAGCAAGAGAGATAAAAGAATGGGTAGAAGCCCAGTATCTAGTAAGGTATAAACTTCGCGAAGAACTTATAATTAACTAACCCGTGCTAACTTCGTCGGGTTCCTCGCATTTTTGACCCATCACAACAAACACTCTTCCGGAATCGTTGACTTTAACTTTTCTGTATCCGCTTCTGGTGCCAACGTCCCAACTGGACTTGATTTCGCTATAGGACAAAATTTAGCTATATGACCATCTTTTCCACAACTAAAACATACCTTAGAAGGCTTTGAACAGTTTGACCTTATATGTCCCTCTCTCTCGCATTCAGTAGCATCTAGCTGGCGATCGTTTCTCTTCCCTAGAATTTGTTGATGGTGCCGACGTCTCGCTTGACGCGATCTTTCCGTCATCGTTAAATCTTCTCTTTTAGATTGGACATCTCTTTCCATAATATCAACGCGTCAGTCGCGTGCTTTTACCCATGCATCACTCATTCTCACTCGTTCGATTATTTCTTCTTTCATTTCGATTCGGCTTTATCATCTTATACTCGCCAAAGAGTGCTTCATTCAAGCATCACATATCGGTAACACAAGCTTGAATCGTTGCATCCTTTTGCTCCACGATCGCTCGCAATTCTTCAACACCGCTTTTTAACTCATGAATACGATTTTGCAATTCTACATTTTGATCATAAAATACCTCTAATAAACTCTCTTCAGTACCTCTTCTTCCTCTTCTTCCTCACTTTAAGTTGTACCTCTGCGACTATCTAAAGTGCAACTATCAATTCTTCACTCACCACATGGATATCTCTAATTCTTCTTCACTCGACATCACATTATCCTCGGTTGGCGATTAGAGGTGTCTCCACGATCTCATTTACTCCACTGTTAATATTCTCAGTCGACATTCTCAAATACTGTCATAAAACAAGGGTTAATTAAAGAAATTAATATATCACATAATATCCCTATATCTTGACCAACTAACAAATAAGCTTAGGTAGGACACACTAGCGAAGGATTTACTCGTCTGTCCCTCCTAGTTCTATTCCCGATCTCCGCCAGAGATCATATCCCTAAGCTCGATACCATTAAACCGTGACGACCCCAAAATAGGTCCATTCCATCCAACCCATTCTCGAGTCGCCAAATACATGGTATGTAAAACAACTACAACTTTATTAATACAACAAGAAAGCGTGAGTTTGAATACAAATATTATCTTCTAGACAATATCTATACTCAAATAAATCCTCATCACATTTATTGATACATTAAAAATGGTGAGGACTACTAAACAATCCTTTCTAAAACCTTCATTCCATACCCCAGACTCGTACTTCGCTATATTCTCGCCTCCCGAGAAAAATGGAACAAAAAGGAAAAGGGTGAGCTCAACTAGCCCGGTAAAGAATGTTATGACTAAGATAATATAGAACAAATTATCGTTAGTCTTCAACAGGAAAAATCGATAGAATACAATAGACAACAAGTTTCAGATCAATATTCGCAGTGAAATAATAATAATTTCATAGAAGAGTTACGTAGAGAATGAAATCTACTATAATCTATGAATTTAACGATCCATCATCAATATTTTATCCTCAGTAACATCAATCAATATTCATCTCAAATCAAATATTCATCTTTGCACTACTGAGCCAAAGATATTCATCATCGGTCATGTTCATCTCAACACTGTTCATCTTTGCACTAAAGGCCAAAGATACTCATCAAATGGCCATGTTCATTTAAACACTGCTCATCTTTGCACCATGTGCCAAAGATATTCTTCAGAAATCATTCATCTTTGCACTACTGAAGCCAAAGATATTCAATAATATCATCATTTAAGACCGAGGATGATGAAAAATATTTTTAAAAAAGCGAATCCGGTGAAACAAAATGACAAGGATTAAGGATTCGTACTTGGTTTTATCCACGCCCAAAAATACCTCAAAAATAATCACGGTGGTGTAAAATTCAAGAATGATCAAAACATGGATACAATCAAAGCTAGTATCCGTAATAGATATTTTAGACGAAAAAAAAAATTTTTATTTTTCTATTGAATAGTCTCAGATATCGTGAATAGTGCCGTATACGTGAATAGTAACTCCGACACCAAAAGATAGAAATTCCACAAAAAACATCTTCACGCTTCATGAATAGTACTCGTGAATAGTAACTCGTGAATAGTAACTCATGAATAGTAACTCGTGAATAGTAACTCATGAATAGTAACCCCGACATGAAAAAGTTCCAAATTTGATAAAAAGTTCCAACCAATATTTCAGCATAATGATATTGAAGAAATAATATCATTTAAGAAGAAAATAACATCCCTTACCTCGAAAGAATCAGTACTTCAGAATGAAAGGTCAGAAGTGATGCTGAATGAAACTTGTACTGAACAGCAACTCTCAAAGTATCTAAATACTCACAAAATATGCTCAATAATATAGAGAGAGAAAGAGAGAAAGCTTATGTTTCTGGTGTGATTTTCAATTCTAACTTAGTCCTCTATTTATAGGAAAATGTTAGCCCGCCGAAGCAGACTTGACCTGCTACCTGATGGCTTTACCTGCTACTATTGCCACCCACCACATTTGAAATAAAATTCAGCACATTTCTTTACCAACCACAAGTGGGGCCCACCAATTCTAGAATTTTCCACCAAAATCAATTATAAACCTAATTTTCGAATCACCACCTCTTAAAATTCATAACAAATCATTCGTTCATTTTTAATTCGGTTCAAAATTTGTGGACATATACTCAACTTATGTATGTATAACATATCCAAAAATTACAACGATCCAACGGTCGGATAAAAATTATAACTCACACAATATATCGTAAAAATCTTGATTTGATTTTTAATACCTCCATTCCAAACAAAATTACCGATAAAACACCTCAACATTAAATCATTCAATTATAACCACATAAAACAAATAAATCCATCATTTATAAATATTTTCTTATCATATAAATCAATAATTAATTATTCACAAATAATATTCTGAGAATCACAATTATGACAACCGGTAGTTCCAGTGAAGAGAGGGCTTTTCGATAAGGATTTCTCTCATCTTGCGCCAAGCAATTAGGTGACCAAACCTCTCCTTAGACGTAACTTTCTAGACATTGCCAATAATGTTATCTAATAATATTATTCAAATAATATGAATTATTGATCCGATAATGGGAAATACGTGTAGTGACAATTATTGAACAACAATAATATAAAATATCAACGCAAAGCAATTATTGAATCAATAAAATAAAATATTGAGCAAGAACTCATCGTGAAAATTATCGAGTAGTGCCTTCACGTAAGGATCAATAATTCAACAATCAGGCAATACCGTATGCCATCTTTGCAACCACGCCAGACATCGTATTTTAACCACCGGGTATTCCAACATCTTTAACCAGTAATAACTACGCAGTTATTTTTAACCAACTTATATTTTCGTTTTCTTCATTCAATCGCTTTAGTTATGGGGCCCACACATGGTCGCTACGTCAGCACGAATATTCTCAAAGCGATTGAATATTCCACGACCAAACGAATATTCCCCAAACAACAATGAATATTTTCTAACCACTTGCTTATTTTGAAATATTTATGTATTTAACCCCTAACTATCCACATTAATCAAATCAACCCTTACTATTTCAAAATAATAAATAAAGGAAATTCTTTTTATTTAAAAATTTGAGGTCTTACAATAATTCCCACAGTTAATTAATATTATCAATTAATATTTCTCATCACCATGCCACACAAGGCTTCAATGAGTTCATCACAAGACTCCACATATCCTCAATTATTCAGTTATCTAATATAATTGAGTTATCTCATTTCATAAAACGAAATCGTTCATATTCAAATAAACATTTATTTCCATTAATATATTTATTTATTAATACGTGGAAATTCTCGGGTATTACAGACGCCCCCAAATCTAGATTATCTAACCCCGGGTCTGGTGTTCACAATCCATCGTATAAATAACTTTTAACTACCCATTCATTTATGAATATTATTAAACATACCATTAGTTAATATAATTAATACAATATCCCAGGTTGTCTAACCTTAACATAACATACATACCTCCATATATACAAAAAGCTTTACACACGATAACATAATTGTGAGACCCCGAATTTTATGAAATGAAAGTATTCAATTTTCTTATAATTATTCTATTTAGTAAATGGTTAAATTAATAAAAGGTTAAAGTTAAGAGTGATATGTGAAAATTTTTCAAAGAATGCAAGTTGTTATAAAATATTCGTTTGGTCAGGTAATATTCTTTTTGTCGGGGAATATCCGTAGGATAGCACAATCATTGGTGGACCCCCTGGCGGAAGTATTGTCGTAGTAAGAAAACAGCATGTAATTATCTTTTATAAAAATAACAAATGAAAGTGTTACCGTTAAAACTGTTGAACTACTCGGTAGTATAAGTACGATGTCTGGCGTGGTTGTATAGTAGCACATGGTATTGATTATTGATGCTTATGTGAGAAGTCACTCAGTTATACTCAATTATTGCTATAGTAATTGCTGCATCATATCTCTCATATTATTGATTCAATTATTGTCACAGTGTCATCTGCAGAATATGTTATATTATTAAATCAATAATTAAGACGAAAAAGTTATTCATATTATTATTTGCAATATTGACAATGTCTAGAAGTTTTGTCAAGGAGAGGTTTGGTCACCTAATTGCGCGTCAATAAGGAGAAATCCTTATCGGAAAGTCCCCTCTTTCCTGGGAACGACCTAGTTGTTTAATATTGTGAGTTATAGTATTAATGATGAATAAGTTCGTATTGATTAAAGATGAAATTGATAGATCCATTATGTTGGGATTATTAGTGTTAGTGGAAACTGATATTTATTTCGATAATAATTGATGTCTGGAAGTTATATTGACCAATCGGGTAATTAATCGGATAAATAAGCAATTAATTGCTATTAATTCACATGATTATAACTATTTGTTCACATGTGTGTACTATTAAATCACATTCATTTACTATTAGGGGAGGTGGTGCAAGTTTAATAATACTTGCATGACTAAATTAAAAATAAGGAAAAGATGAAGGTATTATACTGTAATATTTCGAGCCCCAAAATGTGCAATTATGGAAACTATATTTTCCTATAAATAGAAGCTCATTCCTTCATTATTTTTCACCAATTCACTAAAGCTATAGAGCAATTATTATAGAGAGAAATTATAGAGAAAAAGAAGAAGAGAAGTCTGCTACCTCACTATTCCACTATCCAGTTTCTTCTAAGGTAAGGGTTATTATTCTTTCGTATTCATGAAGAGAGTTATTTTCTTTCAATATTCGTAAGGGTTGTTATTCCATTCTTTATTATTATGTTGAATAACTCCATCTCATGCAAAGTACCGCATACATGGTGAAATTCTTACATTATTCCATTCTTTATTATTCTATTGGAATAACTCTATCTATGTCTCATCATCGCATACTGGTGAATTCTTGTTGTTATTCCATTCTTTATTATTTTGTTGGATATATCTCATGCATGCGGATTCACGATGACCTAGTTCCGTTCTTTATTATTCATTGGAATATCCTTCATGCATGCAATTACGCATGACCCGATTCAATTCTTTATTATTCTCATTGGAATAACACATGCATGCGATTCTATCACATATCGGTGAATTTTGTTGTTATTCTATTCTTTATTATTCATTTGGAATATCTCAAATGCATGCGGATTACGCATGACTTCGGTTCCGTTCTTTATTATTCTATTGGTACGTATATTTACGGATTACGCATGACCTAGTTCCATTCTTTATTATTCATTGGAATATCACGTCTGCATGCGGATTACGCATGACACAGTTCCATTCTTTATTATTACATTGGAATATCACATGCATGCGGATTACACATAACCTGGTTCCATTCTTTATTATTACATTGGAATAACTCATGCATGCTGGCCTATTGCATGCATGGTGAATTCTTACGTTATGCCATTCTTTATTATTCATTAGAATAACCTATCTATATTGATTATCAGCAGTATGGTGAATGATCCTTCATTATTCATTCTTTATTAAATTGTGGAAATGATCTCATCATGCGTGGATTACCGCATGGCGAGTGAAAATCTATTTGCAGTTTCGTATATTCTATTATACTCGTATGAGATATCATTTCTTTTGTACTCGTCATGGAATATCATTTTCTTTGGTATTTTTTTTATGAGTTACTATTCACGAGTTACTATTCACCTGGTTACTATTCACTCTAGTATTATTCACTCGGGTATTCGGGGCACTTTTCGTGTCGAAGTACTATTCACAAGTTACTATTCACCCAAATTACTATTCACCCGAATATTATTCACTCGATTATTTGGGGTACTTTTCATGCCGGGGTACTATTCATGAGGTACTATTCCCAAAGTACTATTCATAGGGTAATATTACGGGGTACTATTTACCCGAAAAATATATTTCTTTTCTGTCCAAATTATTTTTGGTACATGAATATTATTCTTGAATTTTACTCCACAAAGTAGTATCATGTTGACAATTTGGATATTTTTAAACTCTGGATAAATTTAAAATCTTTAATATTTATCCTTGATTTCGTTTGATTAATACTTATATCATTGTCATCATCCTCATGCTTATATTATGATGAAAGTCATCTTTGGCTCACGTGCAAAGATGGACTGTTGATTATTGGTTTTACAGTTGTATATCTTTGGCTTACGTGCAAAGATGGACTGTTGATTATTGGTTTTACAGTTGTATATCTTTGGCTTACGTGCAAAGATGGACTGTTGATTGATGAGTATCTTTGGCTTATGTGCATAGATGAACTATTTATTAGTATGATTATGACCAGGGATCATTCGGTATAATCATGACCCGTAATGTTATAGATGATGTGGTAAAAGTCCTTATTGGCCCGTAGTGCATTGATGGAAAGTTATTGGTATGATTATAACCAGGGATTATTCGATATAATCATGATCATTGATGATTACATGAATATTGTTGGCCGTAGTGCAGGGATGATTCGATGATGTGGATTATTTTTTAAGCTGAGTCTCAGCGATAACATATTGATTATACACTTTTAATTCGTAAAAGTTAATAGATATCATGCTTTACTTGACTCTTCTAAAATACAGTTATATATCTTTGGCATGTAGTGCAAAGATGAATTGTTAATGAATATCTTTGGTCGTAGTGCAAAGATGAATTTATTAGTATGATTATGAGCAGGAATTGTGATTTGGTATAACCATGATTTTTTATGTTTCAGGTGAAGATAGGTGATGAAAATTAACTTCATCCTGGGTGTGAAGAGGAATTTAAAATCACAATTATGATTATGAGTTATTCATATGATTATGGACAGGAATTGTTGATTGATGTTACAGGGATAAAACTTTATTGGTGGACTTTTAACATGGAGAAGATAATAGACCTGATGGTCTATTTGACTCTTTTAATAGATTTCTCGTTCCACTACAACTATGGATGAAATTTTTTATCTCTACCATATGTTCTAAATCTCTGATAAATTACTAATGAAGGCTATTGATGATGTAAATTATCTTTAGTCATGATATTCTTTACTGGGCTAGTTGTGCTCACCCTTTTTGCTTCATAATTCCTTTCACGTAATAAGAGTGTAGCTGGGTCGAGCGGGGGTAATAGAAGAATAGAACGGTGGTCTATAGCTGTTGAGGTTCTCCCTAAATAGTATGGAAATAATTTTATTGAGAACTTTAGATAAGTGTGTCGTATTGTATACGTCATTTGATATTTAATTTTGGTGAACCGAATAGGGTGAGGTGAACCCAACTTTGGAAGGGTGTTTTTCCACTATCATACAAGATGTCTAATGATATACAATCTCATGTTATCATAAGATAGGGTTGTTCACATCCACTTGCTGAGTATATCTACGAGCACTACCTATATGATCTTGGAGTTGGGTTAAAATATAATTTTCAATTGCAGACAGTGGAGATAGTTATATGTCAAGAGAAGACTTACCATTGGAAATAACATGATAGTAATCTTCTCGTTTTTCTTTGGGGTCTATTGGGTCAACCAAGGATAATTCTGTGGACATATGATATCTATCATAACCTAGACGCATGGCCTCCCATGTACGAAGGTTTCCTTGACCACTTCCCAAAGATTTTAATTTCTAAAACAGTTGTTGCCTGTACTTTTATGTAAAGTACCATTGTAAGGTTGTGGTCGAGGCACCATGAGAGTTACATATATTTGTATTAAAACTCACAGTTTAACTGTGGTCATATTCTGAATGACAATTCGACAGTTGTATAAATGAAGTTTGTATTTGATTTTTATAGTATGATATCTGGCGACTCAGAATGGGTCGGGTGGACCTATTTTGGGGGCGTCACAAATGGTATCAGAGCTTAGGGATATGGTCGCTGGCGGAGATATGAGTCTAGAACTAGGAGGGGAGAGACGAGTAATATACTTCGCTAGTGTGTGACTTACCTAAGCTGAAATTGTTTACTTGATAAGTTTACAAATTGTGATATGTCAATTAACCTTTGTTTTGAAGGTATATTCTAGAATGATATCTGAAATACAGGAGATGAGCAATGGGAAAATCATGATACAAAGGAAATAACCGGGAAGATACAATCCAAAAAGAAAGCAAGGTATTCTCATCTCTTCGAACTACCAGGTACGTAAATTTCGAGGGCGAAATTTCATAAGGAGGGGAGATTGTGAGACCCCGAATTTTATGAAATGAAAGTATTCAATTTTCTTATAATTATTCTATTTAGTAAATGGTTAAATTAATAAAAGGTTAAAGTTAAGAGTGATATGTGAAAAATTTTCAAAGAATGCAAGTTGTTATAAAATATTTTTTTGGTCAGGTAATATTCTTTTTGTCGGGGAATATCCGTAGGACGACACAATCATTGGTAGACCCCACAACGGAAGAAAACGACAGAATTATCTTTTTATAAAAATAACAGCAAAAGTGTTACCATTAAAACTGTTGAACTACTCGGTAGTAGTAAAAAATACAAGATGTCGCGTTGTTGCATAGTAGCACACAGATTGATTATTGATACTTACACGTGAAGTCACTCGGTTATACTCAATTATTGCTACGATAATTCTTCGCATCATATCTCTCATATTATTGATTCAATTATTATCACAGTGTCATCTGCATAATATGTTATATTATTAAATCAATAATTGAGACGGCAAAGTTATTCATATTATTATTTGTAATATTGACAATGTCTACAAGTTCGGCTAATGAGAGGTTTGGTCACCTAATCAATTGCGCTTGATAAGGAGAAATCTTTATCAGAAAGCCCCCTCTTTCCTGGGAACGACCTGGTTATTAAATATTGTGAGTTATAATATTAACGATGAATAAGTTCGTATTAATTAAAGATGAAATTGATAGTTCCATTGTGTTGGGATTATTAGTGTTAGTGGAAACCGACATTTATTTCGATGATAATTGATGTCTGGAAGTTATATTGACCAATCGGGTAATTAATCGGATAAATGAGCAATTAATTGCTATTAATTCACATGATTATAACTATTTATTCGCATGTGTGTACTATTGAATCACATTTATTTACTATTAGGGGAGGTGGTGCAAGTTTGATAAAACTTGTATGACTAAATTAAAAATGAAGGAAAAGATGAAGGTATTATACTGTAATATTTCGAGCCCCAAAATGTGCAATTATGGAAACTATATTTTCCTATAAATAGAAGCTCATTCCTTCATTATTTTTCACCAATTCACTAAAGCTATAGAGCAATTATTATAGAGAGAAATTATAGAGAAAAGAAGAAGAAGTACGCTACCTCACTATTCCAAAGATCCGATTTCTTCTAAGGTAAGGGGTATTATTCTTTCGTATTCATGAAGAGAGTTATTTTCTTTCAATACCCGTAAGGGTTGTTATTCCATTCTTTATTATTATGTTGGAATAACATGTCTATGCGAAGTACCACATACATAGTTAAATAACAACTCATACCACAACAAGCACATTAAATAAAATTTCATTATATTAATACGCTTTCATAGTCAAAACTATTTACATCATGTTCCTTTAGCCAAAAAGCTAATACATACTATCCCGCAATTTATTTCTACAAAAATTGGGATTTACAAAAAAAACTACCCTTTAATTATACAAAAGAGGGTTTTACGTCACTACTTATATACAAAAAGATCTAAAGATCTACTGACACTGTCGTACGGCATTCTCATATTTCTGATTTGCCAGTATCGACACAATATCTCGACTTATAGTATGTCGAGTCTGTCCGGACTCAATGGAATAACAAGCAATTTTCAGCTTGAAATCCTCACGAGCACACTCGTGGATGTATGACATCCTAGCTATTTTCTGGTCTTTTTCAACCAGTTTCTTTTGAAGCTCTACGGCCTCTTCCTTATAGTCCCGTGCTTTATCCGTTATAAGTACTTTCTCGTCGTGCTCTGACTCAAAATCTGCCTCTGCAGACTCCTTCGCCTCATAAAGGGCGGTTATTTCCTCGTTCTGTGTCTGCACTATAGTGCGCAGTTGCACATTCCTATCCAACACAGCTAGATACAATGATCTCATTGCATCCAGAGGTGTTGGCTCCTGAGTAGGCACCAACGTGTTAATCGATGTTACCTCCATCTCCTCCTCCACGTCAAGCATTACATTTAGATATGACGCTATCCCCATCGTCTCCTCAGAGTATTCCACCTTAGAGATGTACTTCTCTATGTCTGAGTCTTCTAGAACCACTAATGGTACCTCTGCCACGGGCATTGGTAATATCTCCACTTGGTTCACCGACTCCTCACTTATCACTTCAATGTCTCTAAACATCAAGCTATCGTTTGACATCTACAAAACACATAACACGTTGATTAGTACATAATACACAATAGTATAAACACAAATCACATTTAATTTATTTAAGATTAATTTCCATCTTTTAAATCTTTCAGTACTAAGTTTTCTCATTACCTCATTAATCCAATATACTTGAATTTCATTCTTCGGACTTTACATTCCTTACGAGGTTATTAGCCTAAGGTTTTTCCCCCCTTAAGTTTTATAACCTAAGGCTTTGATACCAACTCGTGCGCCCCAAATTCGGTATCTTCCAACTTGGAGCATATGGTGCTACACTTTATTCATAACTATACAATCATTCCATTGAAATACAACATAATGAATGTAATTACTATATTCTTATTACAACCAAAGTATATTCCTTCCTAGGTTCATAAACTGATTACATTGTTTGTTGTTCATAATGTATAATACATACAAACATACTAATCTATTACGCGATGGCTAAGTATCCATCTTAGCTTTGCCCTTATCTCTCTTAGCATTCTCAGTACATTCATCCTTAACTGTAGTCATATAATTCACGCAAGAAGTGAGCATAACTAGCTCAACAAGTTTAACAAAGGATAACAGTAATACCACATTCGTGAATTATATAACAATTCATACATAACTAAACAAATAGTTATGAAGTATTATGAAACAATAATACTTTAACATTTCATAACATCAATTCCCAAAGTATAGAGTAGATTAGGAATTACGAACCAAATTCGATAGACCATGAAAGATAACTTTCTGTTTTCATACATGAAAAGGATATCACAACATAAAAAGGTCAGACATCCGCATTACTTACGAGCACTTCTAGGTGATCAGCCTATAGTACTCTATGTTGACTAACAATCTTTCGTTAAACGTATTTACGTTTAACATTTGGCAAACTCGCGTGCCCATCGAATAATCGATGAAAAATACTTTTGTTTGTTCACAGACAAACCTTACCTTCACATCCGTACCAATTACTTGGAATAGGATAGCATTAACATTTCTATATAGAAAGATATGAATATCAATCAATCTATATCTTACGAATAGTCTAGCCGAGTTAAATCTGGCATTGACCCTTTCTTTAAAACCAATCGTGCAATTTAGTACAATGAATCACATAAAACTTGGCTAACTTGAAAGCTAGACAAGCGTTAAGAAAACTTGCCAAATAACTTAATCGACTGACCATAGCCTTTACAGAATCTACATGATATATTCACATAGCACATTGTAATTAGCTATCAAACAATTGTTCACATTGTTCCTACCAACTTCTCTCTCTTCTATGTCTTTGTTAACTTAATAACATTACTAAAGTCAATTCGACTTATTACCCTTTGTCCCAGCTTATTAACCAACTGATGTTATTAATCGGACTCTAACATTGTTGGTGAAGTACCAACATTTTTTACCGATTAGGGTTCATTGGTAACACCTTGTGTTCTTCATTCATAACTTACTAACATGCATTAAATTCCTAAGTTTCAATACCATATACTTTAGAATAGGTAGTATAGGAATAGTTTTAATACACTTATGAAGTGTACAAACTTTACTGTTACAGGTCTCTGAATAATTGCAGTTCAAAACCTAAGTCATTCAACAATTACCCTGCACCCGCGCCGCGACGTGACATCTTAGTACAAGATTGGCGATGCGACGCCAGTTAGCAGTACCCAGGTCCCGGTCTTGGCGCTGCGGTGCAAGACTTCCTCATACAAGTGGTGCTGTGGTGCCACTTTCCAGTAACTAATTACACTATGCTTGCGCCGCGGCGCCAGACCTCAGCACCAGATAATTTTCAAAGATAAAAATTTTGGTGAGATTCTCGGAGCCATAACTTCTTCGTTATGAGTCTGATTTGGTCCGTTCAAAAACCTACACATCATAAATGACATAATCTACGTGTTCATATAAGAATTAGACACTTTCAAATCCGTTAACTCAAAATTCACTATTGAGTTTATTTTCTAAGCGTTCGTAAACGTTAAATGAGCGTTCAATGCTCGTTTTCTTCGTTTTAAGTCAGAATCTGACAATTCTCGAACCCACAATTCTTAGATATCCTATATCATGTGTTGACATTGGAAAACAATGTTTTCAAGTCTCATGGACACTTTTGACTACCAATCCAGAATTTCAACGTTTTCGACGTTTAACGTCTATTTCCGTGAAATTCGCCATAACTTCGTTACTAATGTTCTCTAAGCCAAATCACATGGAATACTCCATGGACTTCATATCCACATCCTAACCAAGCAAGATGCGCATATTTACGTATTGATGGAGTTCAATTGTTTATCAACAATCAATCTCAACAATCAATATTTTCATGATTTAAAACTATATCAACCCTTATGATTTCTATGATTCCATGACTTATAGAGATTGAATCTATAATAAGTCATTCTTATTCTACCATACAAGACATACACCACCCACTTATGATTCTCCATACTAAAAGAAAACCAAAAGAGATGGAATTAGAATTAAGGAATATTACCTTAAAAACTCTTAAGTAATCTTGAAAAAACTCTTAAGAAAAGCTTCAAGGTAGATGTTTTTGGTTGAGTCTAGCTCTTTCTCTCTCTCAAAATCTAGGTTGGCAATTTGAAAAACTCATAAAAGACCAACTTTAGCTTTTTATTTATAGGCAAATGAAATGGAGGGCAAATTGGACAATACACCACCACCTCCTTACTATTCCACACTTTGTCACCAAGTAAAATACTTGGTGACCAAGTGTTATGCTTTCCTTGCACACCAAGGGCCGGCCCACCATGCCCATGGATCATCCCCATGGGTTGCCCCATGGGTTTTACCCATTCGATGACCCACCGGTTCGATCCATGGTTCGGTTTTCTTGCATTGGACTTAACCAATCTAATATTGGGCCTTGACTTGGGCTTAACACATTAATTAATTGGGCTTGCCTATATAATTGATTGGACTAAACATAATTCAACTCAAATGAATTATCATTAAGACTTAACTTAATTCAATAATACTAATCGTATTCTATATGTATAATTCACGTATTCTCTCCGTATAATACTCATACGATAATCATATTGTACATCGTATTAACTCATCGTATTATACGTAGATACTAGATAGTATCATTCTAGTATAACACACGCATTAACTATAACACAATTCCTTCTACGCGTTTCATTTCCTTCTCGAAAATCGTTCAACTCAACCCTTAGGTTTTAAGTCCGCAGGTGAAAACTTCGTTTGCCATAAATGAAATATTATTAGATATTTCATCTTATCTCGATATTCTATCATTACGCGTTTCTCGAAATTTCAAAATAATTCCCCGAACAGAAATGGATGAATAGTGTTTTTATGAGAATTTCTCGGAAAACATTTATTTTCATCTTGGAAATTCTAAACAATTAATTCTAGCACGTAGCCAGATTACTAACCACATTAGCACATTCTAGGTCATAGAACGACCTTCACATAGCTTACTCACAAAATAAATCAATTAAATTCATTTAATTCACATAATCAAATAAAAATTTAATTGTCATAAAAACGCGATTTTTCTCGGGCGTTACACTCGTCATGGAATATCATTTTCTTTGGTATTTTTTTTACGAGTTATTATTCACGGGTTACTATTCACCCGGTTACTATTCACTCTAGTATTATTCACTCAGGTATTCGGGGCACTTTTCGTGTCAGAGTATTATTCACGAGTTACTATTCATGGGTTACTATTCACCCAAATAACTATTCACCCAAATATTATTCACTCGGGTATTTGGAGTACTTTTTATGTTGGGGTACTATTCACGAGGTACTATTCCCAAAGTACTATTCATAAGGTATTATTGTGGGGTACTATTTACCCGAAAAATATATTTCTTTTCTGTCCAAATTATTTTTGGTACATGAATATTATTCTTGAATTTTACTCCACAAAGTAGTATCATGTTGACAATTTGGATATTTTTAAACTCTGGATAAATTTAAAGTCTTTAATATTTTTCCTTGATTTCGTTTGACTAATGCTTATATCATTGTCATCATCCTCATGCTTATATTATGATGAAAGTCATTCTTGGCTCACGTGCAAAGATGGACTGTTGATTATTAGTTTTCTGATTGTATATCTTTGGCTTACGTGCAAAGATTATTTGTTGATTATTAGTTTTACAACATTGTATATCTTTGGCTTAAGTGCAAAGGAATTTGTTGATTATTAGTTTTACAGCTGTATATCTTTGGCTTACGTGCAAAGATGAACTATTGATTGATGAGTATCTTTGGCTTATATGCATAGATGAACTATTTATTGGTATGATTATGACCAGGGATCATTCGATATAATCATGACCCGTAATGTTATAGATGATGTGGTAAAAGTCCTCATTGGCCCGTAGTGCATTGATGGAAAGTTATTGGTATGATTATAACCAGGGATTATTCGGTATAATCATGACCATTGATGATTACATGAATATCCTTGGTCGTAGTGCAGGGATAATTCGATGATGTGGATTATTTATTAAGCTGAGTCTCAGCGATAACATATTGATTATACACTTTTAATTCGTAAAAGAAAGTAGATATCATGCTCTACTTGACTCTTCTAAAATACAGGTGTATGTCTTTGGCATGTAATGCAAAGATGAATTGTTAATGAATATCTTTGGTCATAGTACAAAGATGAATTTATTAGTATGATTATGAGCAAGAATTGTTATTTGGTATAACCATGATTTTTGATGTTTCAGGTGAAGATAGGTGATGAAAATTATCTTCGTCCTAGGTGCAAAGAGGAATTTAGAATAACAATTACGATTATGAGTTATTCATATGATTGTGAACAGGAATTGTTGATTGATGTTACAGGGATAAAACATTATTGATGGACTTTTAACATGGAGAAGATAATAGACCTGATGGTCTATTTGACTCTTCTAATGGATTGCTTTCGTTCACGTTAAACTATGGTTGAAAAGTTTTATCATCTACCATAAGTTCTAAATCTTTGATTTATTACTGATGAAGGCTATTGATGATGTAAATTATCTTTAGTCATGATATTCTTTACTGGGCTAGTTGTGCTCACCCTTTTTGCTTCACAATTCCTTTCAGGTAATAAGAGTGTAGCTGGGTCGAGCGGGGGTAACAGTTGAATAGAACGGTGGTCTATAGCTGTTGAGGTTCTCCCTAAATAGTATGGAAATAATTCTATTGAGAACTTTAGATAAGTGTGTCGTATTGTATACGTCATTTGATATTTAATTTTGGTGAACCGAATAGGGTGAGGTGAACCCAACTTTGGAAGGGTGTTTTGCCACTATCATACAAGATGTCTAATGACATACAACCTCGTGTTATCATAAGACAGGGTTGTGCATATCCACTTGCTGAGTATATCTACGAGCACTACCTATATGATCTTGGAGTTGGGGTGAAATATAATTTTCAATTGTAGACAGTGGATATAGTTATATGTCAAGAGAAGACTTACCATTGGAAAGAACATGATAGTAATCTTCTAGTTTTTCTTTGGGGTCTATTGGGTCAACCAAGGATAATTATGTGGACATATGATATCTATCATAACCTAGACACATGGCCTCCCATGTACGAAGGTTTCCTTGAGCCCTTTCCAAAGATTTTAATTTCTAAAACAGTTTTTGACTGTACTTTTATGTAAAGTACCATTGTAAGGTTGTGGTCGAGGCACCATGAGAGTTACATACATTTGTATTAAAACTCACGGTTTTAACTGTGGTCATAATCGCACGCACTACGATTCAACAACAGTATAAATGAAGTTTGTATTTAATTTTTATAGTATGATATCTGGCGACTCAGAATGGGTCGTGTGGACCTATTTTGGGGGCGACACAATAATAATTAAATTCATTAAAAACTGCTACTAAATTATGTCCTTGCCCTTGTCTTTATCTGCCCCTCTTGCAACCTCATCATTAGCTGAAATATTATATATAAGCAAGGGTGAGCAACGAGTTTGCTCCGCAAGTTAAAGCATTTAATAAGAAATATGAGTCAAGAATATTAGAGTCTAGATTCGATAAGAAATTAATAATACTCAACAAATTTTGAAGTAGCTGAATAAATCGTTTATCAATAACAAGACTTTATCAACTTTCATGGTAAACAACAATTTAGTGATGAAAGAGTAAAAATCTTACGAAGTTTCAATAATGTTTAATTGATTAACAAAAGATAATAACACTACAATAACAAAGTGGGATATACCCAGATTTCACGCTGAGTGACCACAATGGGATCATGAACACATAGAGGAATTATCAGTATACAATACCAAACCCCAGAATTATAAGTTAGTTATAAAAACATAACTATAATTCTCTGCAAGTACCTAGAGCGGCCAACCCCATTGTACCCGATATTATGCATAATACTCAAAAATAGTGCAACAGTCGGATGTCCGACCACAAAGTTTCCTTTTATATAAAGATTATTCATCATAGTCTTACATCAAGAGTGTGTACCACAACAATACGGTTTGGATTTAAAGAAATGCTATGATTTCAAAATCTAATATCTATATCAATCTAGCCGAAATAGTTGGCATTGATCTTTCAATAACAATTGAGTTCAAATACTAGAACGTATCAGGTTTCAACAAATATTCGTCTCGCCAAAATAATTAGCTAAGACATAGCTCAAAAACTGTTCAATAGTAGGCAGAAATCAATTGCCCTATTTGCAATCAACAATACTATTTATAGATATGAATAACCACCAATAGTTATTCACCGGTCACGCTTTTGAAATTTAAAGCTCAATTTGAGTTAATGAACTTGCACTAATTGTGAATGATCAATAATAATCCTAGATATGGTATAATCAGCTATAATTACCCACTTAATATGATGGTAAATAATAATTCAAATTTTAGTTAAAGAAATTACAATACATACGAATATCCAATAACAATCTTAGATGCAAAATAATCATCAATAATTATCCACTACAATGTTTGAAAAGTAATAACTCAAAATTGACTTAAGGAAACTTGCTTTTTTCGTTGACTACTGCTACACAATATAATTTAACCTCGTTTGAAAGACCTATTATCAATAATATTGGTCTCACAATTAGCGTAACACATGTGACAACCTGAATTTTTATATGTTATTAAAATAAAAATTTAATTATTAAAATTCTTATTATGAGGTGTATATATTTTGAATTATGTGATTTGGTGTGAAGAGAATTATATATTCATATGTTGGAGAATGTGAGATTTAATAGTTAATTAAACTATTAAAGAAATTAAATAATATTAGTTAATTGAATTAAATTGAAATTATGTTATGAGATAATATAATTTTAATTGTTATCTGCTTAATGGGCAATGAAAATTATTATGAGTTAAGTTTCATAAATAGTGTGAATAATTCACTTAATTAAAATAGTGAATCAATACAAGTATAATTGATTTAATAAAGTGAGAATGTAATATATTGCATGAAAATGTATATGTTAGTATAATGCGAGTAAAATATTTATTAAGTACATTAAATATTTTAGTTGGAAACTTTATGGAATAAAATGAATATTTATGGTATTAAATAAATATTTGATAAAAATTGTTATGGGATAATTTATTTAAGTGTGATAAAATAGATGGAATTTATATGTATTTTATTACGCTGAGTATAATAGTGATAGTCTAATTTAATTAAATAATTAAATTAGAGGAGTGAGAATTTGTTAAATAATGTTATGATTATAATGGTTGAATAGAAATTATAATTTTACTGATAAGGTTAATTTTATTTATTAAGGAATTAATGGTACATAATCTAGTTTATATTTCTAGTTTATGTGTTCTTGAGTTTCTTTTAAAATTGGGGTTTTGGTTAATGAATTTGTGGGTTATGATGTTATATATGTTATTAGATTTTATAATTTCATAATGGTCATCTAAAAAATGATTTTTGCAGAAATCAAATTCATGTATTTATGCTAAAGAAGAGGAATTTGGGTTCTGATGGTAATGTGTATTTTGGTGTACTTTGAGACTAAAATTGATGATAAATTTGTGATTGACACTTTAAATTGATTGTTGATTGTTGTTCTCCTTTATAAAATGAAAACAACGCAACTGGAACGGATCGAATTGGTTAAGAAACGAATTCGTGATGAATGAATACACTTAGCATGTTAAAAATATGAAAAATTAGTATAAACCAATTAGAATTAGTATAAACAAAGTCCCACATCGACTAAATTGAGAACTTTACCCCTTTTCTAAACCTATAAATAGAAGGGCTTGGCCCTTTGTTTCATTCACTAACAATAAGGCCTCCAATTTTGAGAAAGGCTTTGTTGTGGGAGAACTTTTTATAAAGGTCTCCTTAGTTAAATCTTGGTCAAGTACGTATTCAGTTTGTGGAATTCGTATTTTCCGGTATGTTTCTTATTTAATTTTTTGTAATGTTATTATTTTAAATATTGTATTTAGTTTGTTAGTTAAAGTTAGAATTTTGAAAGTTTAGTTAGTTTTGTTAGTAAACTAGTTAGTTTACTATGTTAATTTTGACTTGGAATTGATTATGTAAATGAGTTCTAATGATTGTAATTAGAGATATGGATCCGAGACCTTAGACGAGTCAGATTATGTTAAACAAGACTTATTTGTAAAGAAAGTTGGGTTGGAACAAGTCAAGACAAGTTTTGGAAGCCAAAACGAGAAGTCCGAAAAACTAGTGGACTGCTGATCCAAAAACAAAAATTCGGGGTTAGCTATATTGTTTAGAAACTTCTAGGCTTTTGGTATGTTATAGTACACTGAATAAGCTTTACATAGACTCTGGAACGGACTAATTCTGACTTCGGAGCAAAGAGTTATGACCATTCAAAGTAGTCGCGTCAAAACTGTCTAACCAACTCGGGGCAGTCACCTTGAACTAATTTTCTGGAATTCTGTACTTAGAATTTAGAAAAGTTCAAAGAATAAAAGTTGTAGTCCTGGAAGTTAGCTTTACGTGGGCTCAAGAATCATTCAAAAATATTTTAAAACGGAAACGTTATGACTATTTTAGCGAGAGATGGTAAAGCTGAGAAAAAATGAAAAATAGTTTTGAACGCCCCTTTTTGAACACTATTTTGGACTGTCTATCTTAACCAAAATGGGTGTCCAATAACTTTTATAAATAGGTTAATATGATGTTTACAGCATATCCAAAGTTAGATGTCATCGGACTTATGAGATATAGAGTAAAGTTTACATTACAACTACTATGTGTTGCTATGTGAGTAATAGTTGATGTGTATGATTATATAATTGTGTAGGGCACGTGAAGTGCAAATAACTGTAAGCTGTGATCAAGGCAATTCTTTCAGTTCCTATTTGCTATGTGAATTTGATGATGAAATGTTTGAAATCTTTATTGCAAATAGCATGGTGTGGTATATTAATGTTTAAAGTATGAAATGTTAAAGTCAATTTATAACTACGTTGATTGAGTAAGGAACTCAATCTTTATACTTGTTATATGAACTACAGCATGTATGTTATGTTAGTCCAATGTTTATGAGATGTATATCGAGCATGTTATTATGTGCTATGTAGATGTATGAAAACTGTTAGATTTTGCTAGGCTGTCGAGCTCAACCTTGCAAATAACCACTATTGCAGGTTAAAGATTTAAGGTAAAGTTATGTGCTACTTGAAAGATATGAATCAGATGTGATACTTAAAGATTTATATACTTTGGCTGAGTTGTTATTATTTGAACCATGTTTAAGATTCCAAATAATGTATTAATGTTGAATTGTAATATCGTTTTGCGATGTAAACTCTTGTAGTATTAAAATGATTATGAGATATTTAGATGTAAATGTTGAAAGTTTTGGGAACGAGAATAGTTTGTAATAGAAAATTTTAATTATAATAAAAAAATTTAATTATTCCGCAAATTTCAATGGTTGTATTATCGTTTAATGATGTAAAATTAGAAGTTGAATGTATTGTTAACGACCGAAGTCGAGAATTAAATTGTATAAATTTTGGGGTCGTTACAACACATCTCAACATATAATACTGTCATTTAAAGTCACTATATCACTTAAGTATATAATCCTATATTCACAATAGTGTTTAGAACCTATAATAACACTTACCAGGTCAAACTATTTTAGTTTAGTTGGACTTCAGTATCAATACTAGGTCTTGATTGCCAGGTTATATAATAAACGAGTTTATTTTCAATAAAACTCTATTCCAAAGCTTCAATATTATTTTAGATAGTTTAATTATCCTTTATAATATTTTACAGAAGCTTATAATAATTTTCAAATAATTATTTTCTTTTATAATAATTTTCAAACATTGATATTATTATTAAATGATTTAAATACTAAATAATCTCATTATCATTAATATTTAAATAATATTAAAATATTAATAAAATCCTTGTCAAGTTATTTATAATAACTCAAAATATTTTAAAATACTAATATTACCCTTAAAAGATTTTTAAAATATTTAAAATTATTTTTAAATAATTACCATTAATATTTAAATATTAATGTATTTTTCATCAAAATGTTGAAAGTCATTTATTATAACTTAAAATACTTTTAAAACATTTATATCATTTTTAAATAATTTTAAAACATAAAAATCATTTTTAAACCATTTATTTAATATAATTATTAAATAAATCTATTATCATTAATATTAAATTATTAATGAAATTTATCTTAAAATATTAAAAGTCATCTTTTATAACTTAAAATATTTTTAACACTTTATTTGTGACGCCCCAAAATTAGGTATCGTCACCCATCTTGGGTCGCCACTTACATGGTACATAAATTCAAATACAACTTACTAATATAAGCGTAGGTATACAATACGACATAAAGCGTGAGTTTGAATACAAATTTTGTCTACTAGATATTATACAAACTCAAAAGGAGTCCTCATTACGACTATTATCACACTATTTCACGTAATAGTGAGGACTACTAATGCTATCCTCGGACCATTACTTCGTTCCCCGACTCGTCAACTATGTTCTCTTTTCACGAAGAAAAAGTGAAGAAAAGGTGAGCTCAACTAGCCCAATAAGAAATATTATGACTAAGATAATGCGAGAATAAATTATCATTAGCCTTCAACAGTGTTAAAGCGATAAAATCTGATAGACAACCGGTTTAATCTTGGTGGAATAAGCAACCCATTAAAAGAGTCAAGTAGAGAATAAAGTCTACTATCTTTTAGGTTTTAAAAGGTTTTCATCAATTTTTATCGCTGAGACTCAGCTTAATAAATAAACCACCACATCTAATCATCCCTGTACCACGGTCAAGGATTTTCATCAAATTATCAATGGTCGTGACTACACCGAATCACCCCTGGTCATAATCATACCAAAAACTATCCATCATCGCATTACAAACCATCGAGGACTTTTGTCACATCATTTATATCAAGTCATGATTATACCGAATGATCCCTGGTCATAATCATACTAAGTTCATCTATGCACGTAAGCCAAAGATAACATAATATAACATGAGGATGATGACAATGACATAATAATTCAATAAAACAAGTTCAAGAATTATTTAATCCATGAATTATTAACGCCCAAATTATCAACATGATCTTTGTTTCAGTAGAGTAAAATTCAAGAATGATCGGAAGAATATTTCCATGAAAAGATCTTTGGATGAAACGCAAATATCAAGGATATTCTACTAATTTCATGGAGTATAGAAGTCAAAGTTTTAACTAATTTGGGTATAATAAAGAATGGAATAACAAAAGAAATCACCGTGCATGCGGTACTTGCATGGGCGAGTTTTTTCAATGAGAATAATAATAACGGAACAAAGTCGGGTGAAATTCACACACCAAGCAGGATGTTCCAACAGAATAATAAAGATGGAACGATCCGGTGTAAAACACATGATAGGATATTCCACAGAATGATAAAGATTTTAACCAGTCGGTGTAAAACACATGCATGAGGATGTTCAACAAGAATAATAAAAAGCGGAACCGGGTCGGTGTAAAACACATGACATGGATGTTCCAACGAGAATAATAGAAGAATGTCACCAAGTATAGGTAAATCACAGCGTATACGAGTTATTCCAATGAGAATAAATAAGAATGGAATAACATAAGGATTTCACCAAGTATAGGATATGCCGCATATACGAGGTTATGTATAGGGTATACCACTTTTACAAAGTTATTCCAACAAAATAATAATGAATGGAATAATGAAGTTCTCTTCAAGAAGAAAGAATAACACCACTTACGAGTACAACAAATAATACCCCTTACCTAGTAAAAAGAACCTGAATATAGAAGTAGTGAAGTAGTAGTAATACTCTTCTTCTTTCTATAATTTTCTCTCTATAGCTTCTCTCTATAATTTCTCTCTCAGAGTTTCAATGAATTCGTAAGAAAATAATGAAGGAATGAGCTTCTATTTATAGGAAAATGGAATGCATAGTAACTAATCCATGAAGCGGTCCAGATTGATTTACTTTAATCGGACGGTCCATATTTAAAGAAAATCTTTTAAATAAAATATAATATATTTTATTTATATAAAAACATTTTACTATGCAAACACTATGCAATACTATGCAAAACACTATGCAACACTATGCATAATAAAATATAATATATTCTATTTATAGAATAACTTTAATAAAGTATTCTATTTTATATAAAGATGTTTTACATTTTATTACGTTAATAATACGAATAAAACAAAACGTCATTATCATTATAATAATTCATATTATTAATCGACAATAATGGAATCAAACCGAGTGACTTCTCACATAAGCATCAATAATCAATCCAGTATGTTCTTATGCAACCACACTTATTATCGTACTTTTTACTACCGAGTAGTAGTTCAACAAGTAACCACGGTAAAATTTACGTAGTTATTTCAATAAAATATTTTTTGTCGTTTTCTCAATCCGCAATAATTACATTATAGGGTCCACCAATGATTGAGTAGTTATACGAATATTCCCTGCTAAACCGAATATTCCCCAGCCCAATCGAATATAATATAACCACTTGCATACTTTGCAAAATTTATAAATACTACCCACAACTATAATATTATCTCAAATTCACACCATAATATTAAAAATTATTTTGACAAAATTTAAATCTTTATTGATAAAATCAAAGGGTCTCACATTATTATCATTTAAAATGATTTTTAAAATATTAAAATCATTTTTAACTAATTTATTTAATATAAATATTAAATAAATTTAATATAATTAATATTCAAATAAATAAATATATTAATGAAAAATATTTCAAATTATCAAAAGTTAATTTTTATAACTTAAAATAATTTTTAAAACTCATTTTAGAATTTTTAGGAATTATTTTATATTTTTATGGATTCATTGGAAATTAATATAATTATTTTTAATAAAACTGTCGCTAAATGCTTTAGCGACACAAACTGTCGTTGTTGGTGTTCTTCATCACTGAAGAACAGCCACGGTCAATGCCCTAGGGGCTAGTTTGACCATGATTAATTTCCTACTAGTTCAATTTCAAGACATGTAAGTGTATCAATGGTGTTCACTACTAGAAAAACAATAATACGTGACGAAATTTTGTGACAGTTTTTAAAAACAATCACAAAAGATAGTAATTTGTGATGAACTTTTTAAGCAATCACAAAATAATAGTATATATGATGGCTCTTAGTGATGACTAATCTTACCATCAATGTATTATAATTGTGATGGTCTTGTCAATCACACCAATTTTTCATGCAAAATAAATTTTCTTTTGTGGCGCACCAAGTCATCATTTATAGATATACCATTTTCGTGATTGCATTTAAGCTATCACTAATATTTTAATGTAACAAATAATCAAAACAATATTTTATGACAGTCGTGACAATCATTAAAAAAGTTAGATTTTTGTGACGACTTTTATTTGCAATTACAAAAAGAAGGTATTTTGTGATGGAATTTTTAAGCCATCACAAAATAATAAAATATATGATGACTCTTAGTGATGACTAATTTTACCATCATTATAGAGTATTTGTGGCTGCCATTGCAGTCACCAAATCTTATGTGGAAGTAATTTTGTTTAGTAGGTCAACTCACATATGTTACCTTTTATATTTTGTTTTAAAATTATAATCATGATCTGGACTTTGGTGTAGCGGTAATACTTGTTATTTAGTTTACAAATGGAATAGGGTTCGAATCCTATAAGTATCATTTGATACAATTAATATAGTGAAATAAATTATATGTAAATAGTGATTCACATTTTTACATTTGATCCCTAAAGTCTTGCTTTTTGTGATGACTTTGACAATCACAATAGATTATGTGTTAATGTGATTGTTTTAATCATTACAAAAGTACTAAGAGTTTACGTGATTGCCAAAACCATCACGTAAAACCTTTCCTGCTGGGTGTATACAAGATGGCCATTATGATGCTTAAAGCCATCACGTAAAGCTTTCGTGATGGTTTTTCTACTATTTGTGATGAATTTTGGCCATCACAAATGACCATTTTTTAGTAGTGGTTGTACAAGTGTAAGACTACAAGTACAAACCAATTTCATGGTCTAACTATTAAACATCATGAAGATCTAAGGGCTTAAAGTGACTGTCAGACCTGTTCTGGGTTTTGTGGGTTACCAGAAACCCATACAGTTCTTGGTAGGTACTTTGTGGCTTCAATAAATTGATTTATGGTTATTGTTTAGGTGTTTAAGTGTTACTCTCTTGTAGATCTCATGTCAAAGAACAAAAGTACTGCACTTAGATAGCTTAACTACACTACAATCTCAAGATCTGGCATGGTCAAACCTTGTTAGAAACCATGTTCATAAGTTTTTTGGAAATTCCAAAAAACCAACTCTGTGCTCGGTCAACCTAGTTTGACTGCTTACAACTTTGATTATGTTGTTTGTGTGGGTGTTCTAATGCCATGGTCCTATAGTCCATATACCAGGGTATAACAATGATACACCTACAGAAGCTAAATACATAACACATGAAATATCTGAGCACAGGAAAACCTTGTCCGATCAATCTGGGGATTTTTTTGGGTTACCCAGAAATGCAAAATCATGGCTGGTCAACCCACTTTGACCATTAATATCTTGGAATCTGGACATGCTATGAATATGATTCCACTTCCAGATTACTCTCCTTATAGCATACTACAACACTGATACATCTAACAAGTCTAACAATTAACAGATCTAGATTTATGGCCTTTGACATTTGTTTGTCAGGCTATAAATCTAGGGTTCTTAATGTCGATGTCGGAATTTTTATTGTCCCTTTTCTGTTCTTGTCTTTTGGTGGTCTCATGTTAGGTGAGATTTATTTGAAAAAAAGTTGTGAAAAGGTCCAACATGTATATGTCGACGATTGGACTGTAAGAGTCGCCAGTTGGTATTTTGAAATGGTTGCACCAACTCAACCCAGAAAAGGTTTGCACATTGACCTAGTGATGTAACAGTGCTTAACTAGTCTGTGAAACCGAGATTTGTTAGGGTCCGGGGGCTTGATTATGCGGAGGGAAGGTGTTAGGCACCCCCCGACATCCGTGTTACCACGGTGACCGCCACTTTTCAATTAAACTGTTATCTGAATGTGTGTGTGTGTGTGTGTCAATGTGCAATTATTTGGAAGTAGTGTTATGCCTCGTTTGAACCTATATACAAAGGGTTTGAATTTTGTATAAAAGTTCAGCTTAACAAGATATAGCAATGATGTTTTGTAAAAGAGGTTTTTCAAACACTTATGCTCAATAGTAATTGAAGCATTTGATACTTCCAATTTAATTGCTTTTATTTTCGAGATGCGAAGCATCTTCGAGAAAATAAGATATATAGCAGTGTCGAATTCCTTGTGAGCATGAGAGCCATCTAAAGAAGTTTAAACACCGTGAATAATTTACAAGCTGGATACAGCCAAAAAATATCCATCACGGGAACCGAATATAGATTCTGAACACTGAATCTGTGATCACATGATTTCTAGGCTCACATGATGTTGCAGTTTGTATGAAAGCTGTAAGCAGTTATATATATAAAAGTTGTAAATGTAACGATCGAGAAACTTTGTAATTTAATTTAAATATTTATTGAATTAAATAAATATTTTAAATAATTTATTTATTGAGGAAAAATAAATAATTAATGAATTGTAGTGCATTAATTTAGTAACTAAATTGATTAATGTTAATTAAATTAAATAATGATAATCTTTATTTGAAAGATTTAATTTAATAAAATAATTAAATTAAATGAATTATTTAATATTTAAGAAAATAGGTAAATTAAATAAAGTAATATTTAAATCTAATTTATTAATTAAATTAGATATATGTAATTATTTATTAATTATAAGCATAATTATAATAAAAATTATACTATTGTAAGTTATTTAAATTAACTAAACTAAAGTTATTTAAATTAACTAAATTAAAGTGTGACAAGTGAAACTATATAATATAATATTATTAAAATAATCTAGTATGGGAGTTATGTGTTTAGCCAAACAAGGCCTTGTGGCCTTTGGCTTATTTGAACCGACGCCTGTTTGGGTTTTATAACTGAAGTATACGTGGGTTAGTGGGAGTCAGTATATGTTTACGCATTTTATTTCTTTGCTTAAGGATAAATAATAGAGAGGAAAACACAGAGAGTTTGGAGAGAGAGAGCAAGAGAGAAAACACTGTGATTTTGAGTTTCTGAGATTGTCAAGAGGAAGAAGGGGAATTTCTAAGCCTTGACACTATTTCTCGCCAACAATCAATCGGGAATTTAAGGTATAATCTACCCCTAATTCTAATTCTCAGTTTTGTAATTTTCATTTTCTGGAATTGGGTTTTTGATAAGTGTTGATTGTAAGATATGGGTTATGGGTGTGTGATAGTATTGTAGAATCTGTTATTGACATGTATATATAAAAAGGGGTAGCAACCAAACACGTGAAACTGAATTGTAAGAAGAAAAATATAAATAACAGTGTTTATGTTTGAAAAACAGCTTTAGAAAGTAAAATATTTCATGGTCAATACTTGTTATAATCTGCGAATTAATGTTAGATTATGTTAGTATGTTAAGAAATGAAAGCGGCGTAGTTTAAATCGTGTCAATTGATTAAGAAACGAATTCGTGGCGATCGAATTCGATAAAAGTGTAAAAAATGAAGAAATTTGGAAAATGGTGGTTTTGATTCCTTAAATTTTTGTATATGTAATGTTTTTTGTATATAGAATGATGAATAGCATGTGTAACTATGTTATTACAAAGTTTAGTTGCTAGGTTTCATGAATTTCTATGGAAATTCGAAGAGTTTTGGGTATTTGCTATGTACAGAGTTCTTCTTTGCGATTTTACATACGTGCAGTGCACTTACGCTACTGCTTAATTACCAAGTGAAAGAAATGGCGCAATTGCTACCAGTAGCCTTACGTGTATTTGCAGATGCCTTGACTACACCGATGTCATGGCTTGGGACGGTAGCAATTTGCTGCGGTACCCCGAGCCTGGCGATGACTTCGCTTATTTGTAGGTTATGATTAATGGACTTAATCTAGTTTGGCATGCATGTTAATGATGTTAAGAGATAGCATAGACTACAACAACAGATTATAAGGTGTTGTAATACAAAGTTTGAAGATTTTTAAGTTTATGTAATGAATCAAAAGTGATTTTTATGAAAGTTAAAGATAAATGATAAGGTTTATGTTAGTTTATTATGAGATTTGAGATTCATTAAGGATGTTAACTAACATGGTTAGGTGTTAAGTTAAGGGTATGACCTAAGTGGTGGGTTAAACCCATAAAGTTAATGTTAATACAAATAATTATTATTGTGATTCCAATGATATGTGTAGGGTAATTGGAGAACATTATTACACTTGTATAACTTACATACAAGGCAAGTTTCCTAACTTCATTCCTTTTTATAATGAATGCATGTTTCTTATCCTAAAATTTTATTGAGCAAGTTTCATAGCTATGCTATCTTTATGTCAAACAAGCTTTCAATTTCTAAATTTTACAATAAAGTTGAGCAAGCCTATTGATTCGATCTTATGTATGATTTTACAAGCTCTTGTAACCTAGTTCATTACATCGAGCGAGTTTTACTTTTCTAAATCTTGATATTATTATTCAAATTACACATTTTTCTAATATATTGATTCAAATGAGGCTGTTCTAATTCTCTTGGATATGGTACTTTGCATATATATACCATGTCTATTCAAATACATAATGTTATTGTTAAATCTTTGACTTAAATAACGTTGTTCAATTTTATTTCATTGTGTCGAACTTTCAAATAGCAAGTAAACTTTTATTAAATTGAATTGATCTATAAATGAATAGTGTTCTAAAATTCTAGAACAACTGATAAGCTAGTTCAGAGCTAAACTTTCTTTAGTGCAGAGATTCTAAATCCAAACTTAGACGAACAACCCTAACATAGGGGATTTTGTATGTGTAATGTTTAGATATTTGTGCACAATACATGGTACAAATGGTTGATCCCCCTAAGTACGTTAAGAAGGGTCTGTATAGTCTAAATGACTATTAAGGTTGAGGTAATAATACCCAAATACCGGAGACATAATTCGTGGTCTTAAGACCCTCAAATATTAAAGTTTGAACTTGTTTTCTATTTTTGATTCGTATAACAAGTTCATTATTGTTCAGCATTCATTGTTCATTCTCATGTTGTTATCATTACTACTCTCTATATCAGTGAGCAACTGTTTGTTCACTCTTGCTTAACACTGCAGCTAAAGTTGAAAGAGTCGATGAGCCATCTACTAGCAAAGGAATAGGCAAGATGTCCAAGTGTTGAAGATTTATGAGAATTTATTTAAATGAATTATATTATAAGACTTGTTTTATTTTATGATGTATTCCGCAAACTGATGTAATAATTTAAGGTTAGATTACCTGGGATATTTTCTTTTGAGCTGATGTAACCTTTTAATGGGAAAGATTATTGTTAAATTATTTAAATTATGTCTTTACCCATTGATTATGGGTAGTTAGATGTAATGGTTTTGAATAGTGAACACCAAATCCTGTGGGAATGGAGTACGTAGATTTGGGGGTGTCACAGGTTGGTATCAAAGCCTTAGGTTATGAACCTTAGGTGGGGAAACCTTAGGAAGTAACCTTTAAGGAGACAGAAAACATAGAGGTTATGAGACCCTGAAATTTATGAAATAAAAGTATTCAATTTTCTTATAATTATTATTCTATTTAGTAAATGGTTAAATTTATAAAAGGCTAAAGTTAAGGGTGATATTTGAAAATTTTGCAAGTAAGCAAGTTGATATAAAATATTCGTTGTGTCGGGGAATATTCGTTTGGTCGAGGAATATTCTTTCGTCGAGGAATATCCGTACGACAACACCATCATTGGTGGATCCCATAAAGGAATAACTGTCGAAGTTAGAAAACGACAGAAATATCTTTTATAAAAATAACGGCGAAAGTTTTACCATTAAAATATTGATATACCCGGTGGTAAAAATACAATAATACGCGTGGTTTCATAGTAGCACACGATATTGATTATTGATGCTTACGTGAGAAGCCACTTAGTTTACTCAATTATTGCTATAATAATTGCTGCATAATATCTCACGTTATTTGATTCAATTATGGTCACAGTATCATTTGCATAATATTTTATATTATTAAATCAATAATTGAGAAAACACATTTATTCATATGATTATTTACATTATTGACAATGTTTAGAAAGTTCTGTCGAGGAAAGAGGTTTGATCACCTAATTGCGCCCTAATTGCGCGCCAATAAGGAGAAATCTTTATCGGAAAGCCCCCTCTTACCTGGGAATGTGTTTATTGAAGATAAGTGAATTACAAAAGTTAGAGGGGAATAATGCAAACTTGGAAAACTTTAGGGGTACTAAAGTGTAATAAGTTAAATTAATTTGGACCATTGGTGGTGGTTTTAGTAGCAAATCAATCTGGATCGTCGATGATGGTTTTAATAGTTAATAAATCTGGACCATTGATGGTGGTTTTAATAGTAAATCAATTTGGACCATTGATGGTGGTTTTAATAGTAAATCAATCTGGACCGTCGGTGGTGGTTTTAATAGTAAATCAATCTGGACCATCGGTGGTGGTTTTAAAAGTAAATCAATCTAGACCGTCGGTGGTGATTTTAATAGTAAATCAATCTGGACCGTCGATGACGGTTTTAAAAGTAAATCAATCTGGACAGTCGGTGGTGGTTTTAAAAGTAATTAATTTGGACCGTCAGTGGTGGTTTTAAAAGTAAATCAATTTGGACCGTCGGTTGTGGTTTTAATAGTAATCAATCTGGACCGTTCGTTCTAATAGTAAATCAATCTAGACCGTTCATGAATTAGTTACTATTTAGTCCATTCTCCTATAAATAGAAGCTTAATTCTTCTTTCATTCTAACCAATTCACTAAGACTCACAAGAGAAGCTATAGAGAGAGAAACTATGGAGAGAAAGAAGAAGAGTATTCTGCTACTTCACTATTGTAGTATCCAGTCTTCTACTAAGGTAACGGATGTTATTTTCGTTTGGTAAGGGATGTTATTTTCATTTGGTAAGGGATGTTATTTTCGTATAGTAAGGAGTATTATTTCTTTCGTATTCGGAAGGAATACTATTTTTCGTATTCATGCTTTAATCTGTGGGAATAATCTATCTACGCGGATTACGTACTGCATGACATGTGAAAATCCATTTGCAGTTTCATATGTTATTTCTTTTCATATTCTTAAATCTAAACTTACTATGGTAAGTATTGCTTCGATAATCCTTAAAATTAGTGGAATATCCTTGAGTTTTGCGCTTCATCCAGTATCGTTTTATTGGAATATTGATATAAACTTTCTTATTAAATATCTAAATTTTCACCCGGAGTACTATTCACGGGGTACTATTCACCTGATTACTATTCACTATAATATTATTCACTCGGGTATTTGGGACACTTTTCATGTCGGGGTACTATTCACGAGTTACTATTCACGGGTTACTATTCACCCAATTACTATTCACTTAAATATTATTCACTCGGGTATTCGGGACACTTTTCGTGCCGGAGTACTATTCACGAGTTACTATTCACCCAGTTACTATTCACTCTAATATTATTTACTCGGGTATTCGGGCTCTATTCATGTTGGGGTTACTATTCACGGGGCACTATTCCCAAGATACTATTCATAGGGTACTATTCACTCAAAAAATTTATTTCTTTTATGTTCAAATTATTTTGATACATGGATATTATTCTTGAATTTTACTCCACAGAGCAGTATCATGTTGATAATTTGGATATTTTTAAACTCTGGATAAATTTAAAGTCTTTAATAATTATCCTTGATGTCGTTTGATTAATGCTTGTATCATTGTAATCATCCTCATTCTTATATTATGATGAAAGTCATCTTTGGCTTACATGCACAGACGGACAGTTGATTGGTATGATTATAACCAGGGATCATTCGGTATAATCATGACCCGTAATGTTACAAATGATGTGGTAAAAGTCCTCATTGGCCTGTAGTGCATTGATGGACAGTTGTGGTATGATTATGACCAGGGATTATTCGGTGTAATCATGACCATTGGTGAAAACATGAATATCCTTGGCCCGTAGTACATGGATAATTCGTGGTCGTGATACTAATGAATATCCTTAGCCGTAGTGCAAGGATGATTCGATTAAGTAGATTATTTGTTAAGCTGAGTTTCAGCGATAAAATATTGATAATAAACTTTTAATTCGTAAAAGATAGTAGATATCATGCTCTACTTGACTCTTCTAAAAATACAGTTGCATGTCTTTGGCCTGTAGTGCAAAGATGAACTGTTAATGAATATCTTTGGCCTGTAGTGAAAAGATGAATTTATTAGTATGATTATGAACAGGAACTGTGATTTGGTATAACCATGATCTTTGATGTTTCAGGTAAAGACAGATGATGAAAATTATCTTCGTCCTAGGTGCGAAGAGGAATTTAGAATCACAATTATGATTATGAATAATTGTGGACAGGAACTGTTGATTGATGTAACATGGATAAAACATTGTTGGTTGACTTTTAACATGTAGAAGATAATAGACTTTATGGTCTATTTGACTCTTCTAATGGATTACTCGTTCCGCTGCAACTATGGTTGAAAAGTTTTATCATCTACCATATGTTCTAAATCTCTTATTTATTACTGACGAAGGCTATTGATAATTAAATTATCTTTAGTCATGATATTCTTTACTGGGCTACTTGTGCTCACCCTTTTGCTTCATAATTCTTTTCATGTAATAAGAGTGTAGCTGGGTAGAGCGAGGGTAACAGGGGAATAGAACGATGGTCAATAGCTATTGAGGTTTCCCCTAAAACAGTATGGAAATAATTTTATTGAGAATTATAGATAAATGTGTCGTATTTTATACGTCATTTTAACCGTTGATTTTGGTTAACCGAATAGGGTGAGGTGAACCCAACTTTGGAAGGGTGTTTTGCCACTATCATTCTAATGACAGACTACCTCGTGTTATCATAAGACAGGGTTATGCACATGCACTTGCTGATTATATCTATGAGCACTACCTATATAATCTTGGAGTTTGGTTGAAATATAATTCTCACTTGGAGACAATGGAGATAATTATATGTCAAGAGAAGACTCACCATTGGAAAGAACATGATAGTAATCTTCTCATTTTTCTTTAAGGTGTATTGGGTCAACCTAGGATAATTCTCGAGTCATATGATATCTATCATAACTTAGATGCATGGCCTCCCATTTACGAAGGTTTTCTTGAGCATTTTCCAAAGATTTTAATTTCTAAAATAGTTATTGACTGTACTTTTATGTATAGTACCATTGTAAGGTGTTGTGGTCGAGGCACCATGAGAGTTACATATATTTGTATTAAAACTCACAGCTTATGTGTTGTCGTATACTTTGACGATTCAACAGTTAATATAAATGAAGTTTGTATTTGATTTCTGTAATGTGATATCTGGCGACTCAGAATGGGTCGTGTGGACCTATTTTGGGGGCGTCACAGAGGTGTCCAACTCTTATCGAGTTTTAAGGAATGGATTAAGGTATCCATTAAAGCTAAATAATAAAAGACACTATGTGTTATGTGTTAATAACTTATATGCTCACGAGTATCACAAATGTTAAGTAAAACTTAAAATATTTTGTTGTCAGGATGTCTAACGAAGGAGGATCCAGTCTAGCTAGGGAAGTGATACCTCAGGTACCTAGAGATGACGAACCCGGGATATTCATGTTATGCGAGAGCAGTTGATCCAGGAGGATGAGCCTGTGACCGATCCCGAGGAGGATAGTTCTTAGGAGATTGAGGAGGATGATGAGGAAGAGGATCATGTGGAGTTTCCACCAAACTCCATATCAACTAAAATGTATGACGCTCTGTACGACCGTAACATAGAATTACAGAACAAGGTTGAGGAACTAAAGGAGATGGTTGAGATGCATCATGCTTTGATGGAGCAGAAGGATGTAGAGATTCAAGAACTAGACTCAGGCCTTGGAAACACGAAGTGGGACCTAGTTCATACCAAGGGTCAGCATGAGGATCTGTTAGCGGTAAACGAGAAGATGAAGACTGACATGGAGAAATTAAAAGATGACTTAAAAGAGGAATCAACTAAGTGTGCAAGAGCAGAGGATGCTTGGATGAAGGCGACTAAATGTGCAGACCATGCTGAGGCTAAGGTCCAAGTGAAGAAGGCCAAGATGAACAAGATGGATTACGCTTTTAATTCTGCTATTGGTAGGACCCAGGATCGAGTCTTTTATTACCCACCTTAGTTTGAGAATTAGTCGTGGTTCGTGATGGATCGTAGAACGGCTTATCATATCATGGAGGAAGAGCGTCGAGAAGCCTTACGACGTTTTAATATGTCTAGATAGAGATAATAATAATAATAATAATGTGTGGTTAAGTAAGTGAGTAAATAAACTGTGAATCCCTTATTTTAAGACGAATAAAGGGATAATATGAGTATGTAATCCTGAAACTTGTCTAGTTCAGGAAAGTGAATGTTAATAACGGTTATGCTATCTTTAATATGTTTTAAAAAGTTATGAATGAATAAAATATCAAAGTTTATTTGAAATGTTATGTGTTATAGCTTTAATCTTAGAATGTTTAAGTTAAACTTCAAATAATCAAGAAGTTGAGTAATGAACTAATAAGCATATATTTTAACAGAAAATGCCTCCTAGAAGAAGACAACCACGTCAACAACCACCTCCTGAGGGGTCTACTAATAATAATAATGAGGCCAACGCTAATCTGGTTCAGCAGTTGGTAACTCTGTTGACGGGTGCACTTGCGAATCAACCGCAAACTAAAGTCATGACCTTCAAGGAATTTAAAGCGGTTGGACCGCCAGAGTTTCAAGGGTCTATGAATCCACTGGAGGCCCAAACCTGGATCATGGAAATGGAGAAGGTGTTCGACATTGCTAAAGTTAACGAGGATCAGAAGACTGCGTTCGCAACGTTCATGTTGAAGTCTGAAGCTAGCTACTGCTGGCAGGCAAATAAGGTTCATATGGGACAAGGAGTGATAGCGTGGGATAGATTTAAGGAGATGTTCAGAACTCAGTATGGTCATTACGAGTTTTTGGTTATGTCTTTTGGTTTAACCAATGCACCTGCAGCGTTCATGGAATTGATGAACAAAGTGTTTAAACCATTCTTAGACAAATTTGTGGTGGTGTTTATTAATGATATATTGGTATATTCCAAAACCAAAGAGGAACATGTTGAACACTTGAGATTGACGTTGAGAAAAGAAAAGTTATACGTAAAATTTTCAAAATGTGAATTTTGGTTTGAACGTGTATAGTTTCTCGGACACGTTATTGATAAGGACGGAATTTCGGCAGATTCATCAAAAGTGGAAGCTGTAATAAACTGGGATTAGCCGTAGACACCGTCAGAAGTAAGGAGTTTATTAGGATTGGCAGGTTACTATAGGCGTTTTATTCAAGACTTATCCAAGATCGCAATTCCGTTGACGAATTTAACTCGGAAGACGGTTAAGTTTGTTTGGACGGAGAAGTGTGAGGAAAGTTTTCGAGAATTAAAGAAGAAGTTGAGTTCAGCACTTGCATTGTCATTGCCTGATGATATAAGAAATTTTGTGGTGTATAGTGATGTATTACATAAAGGACTTGGTTGTGTGCTTATGCAGAATGGCAAAGTTATTGCGTATGCATCACGTCAGTTGAAAGATTATGAGAAAGGGTATCCGACTCATGACTTAGAGTTGGCGGCGGTGGTGTTTGCCCTGAAAATTTGGAAAAATTATCTTTATGGAGAGAGGTGTGAGATATATACTGGTCATAAAAGTCTAAAGTATATCTTTACACAAAAAGATTTGAATATAAGACAGAGAAGATGGTTGGAGTTAATCAAAGACTACGACTGTGAGATTTTCTATCATCTCGGAAAGGCGAATGTTGTTGCTGATGCTTTAAGTAGGAAAGGACGGGAAAAATTAATAATGTTAACTGCTCAGGAGAGGCTAGTGTCAAAAATGGCTAAGATGGAGTTAGAAATTAAATATCCGACAGAATCCGATGAAAAATTATACCAGATGAGAAACGGTTCAACGTTGGTAGATAAGGTGAAGAATGCACAACTTCAGGATGAAGACTGTGAAAAGATAAAACAGAAAGTATCTGAAGATGAGGAAAACAAATTTAAAATCGATTCGGAAGGGTTACTTCGATTCGAAGGGAGAATTTGGGTTCTGCTAGTACCAGAGTGTAAGACCCCGAATTTTATAAAATAAAAGTATTCAATTTTTCTTATAATTATTATTCAGTAAATGGTTAAATTGATAAAAGTTTAAAGTTAAGGGTGATATATATAAATTTTACAAAATAAGCAAGTGGTTATAAAATACTCATTGTTATCGGGGAATATTCGTTTGGTCGTGGAATATTCTTGTTGTCGGAGAATATTCGTACGACGACGCAGTCATTTGTGGGCCCCATAACAGAATAAATGTCGGATGAAGAAAATGACAAGTTTGAGTTTTTATAAATAATCTGGCGTGAAGTTACCGTCTAACTTGTTGGAATACACGGTGGTTAAAATCTGAGAATACGCGTGGTTGCACAAAGAGCACACCAGTATTGCACAATATTTTTGAATTATTGATTCTTACATATAAAGGCACTACTCAATAATGGTTACAGTAATTGCTGTTCAATATTTTATTTTATTGGTTCAATAATTGCTACGTTGATATTTTATATTATTATTGTTTCAATAATTGTCATTGCACAGTATTTCCCATTAATAATTCATATTATTTGAATAATATTATTAGATAGCATTATTGGCAATGTCTAGAAAGTTCTGTCAAGGAGAGGTTTGGTTACCTAATTGCGTGCCAGTAACGAGAAATCCTTATCGGAAAGCCCCCTCTTTCCTGGGAACGGCCTGGTTGTCATTATTGTGATTCTATAATATTATTTGTGAATAATTAATTATTGATTTATATGATAAGGAAATATTTATTTTATATAGATATAAATGATGGATATATTTTATGTGGTTGTAAATGAAGGAATTAAAGCTGGGGTGTTTTATCAGTATTTTGTCGAAATGAAGAACAAAATATGGTATTTTCAGAAAAATTAGTTTATTACTTGATTTTGTAAAATCCATAACTCTTTGTGTATAATGAGTTAGGAGATGAGCCATTTATCAAAAGAAAGCCCTGGAAGTAAGCTAACCGTAGAAACTAGAATCACCCAAAAATTCATTGTGAATTTTTCGTGGTGACTGTTGGAAGGAAACTGGTACGAAGGACTCATAATCCGAAAAATCAGTGTTCTTGAGATATATTGCGTGAGTTATAATTTTTAATCCGACTGTTAGATCGTTGTAATTTTTGGATATATTATACATATATAAGTTGAGTATATGTTCACAAATTTTGAACCGTTAAAAATTAACGTATGATTTGTTATGAATTTTAAGAGGTGACTGATTCAGAAATTATTTTTATAAATGATTTTGGTGGATATTTTTAGAAGGCGGGCCCCACCTTTTGGTTGGTGTTGAATGCATGTGCTGAATTAAGTTTCAATTGTGGGGGGCTGCTGATTTTTCCAACTAGCATGCGTAGAATAATTAATATATTATTTTATTAATTTAGTCTTCTTTGGCGTTCTGGCATTTTCCTATAAATAGGTGCTTAGTTAGAATTAAAAATCACACCAGAAACAAGTTTTCTTTCTCTCTATATTATCGAGCGTATTTTGTGAGTATTTAGATACTTTGAGGGATGCTATTCGAAGGTAAGTTTCCTTGACTTTACATCCAGATATTCCAAATAAAAATCTTTGCTCTTTTTGAGGTAAGGGATTTTATGGGTTATTATGTTTTTCGGTTTAAGTAATTTTTCCGACCTTCAAAAATTTGCGGAAAAATTTGAAATGATAATTTGATGAGTTTTCTTGATTGTGTCCAAAAAAGGCGATTTCTGGATGTATAGATTAGGAGTTATGAATTTTATGAGAAAAAACTATTTTAAAAGTAAACCCTTATAACTCCTTGTGGTTAACTCCAAAATTAGTGAAATTGTTATTGGGAGTACATGTATATAATAAGAAGATAATTGTAAATTTGAATTTTTGGATAAAAGTACAATTTATGATAAATGTCTAAATATTCGGCAGTTTTGGCCATATGAAAAATAGTAAATAAATTTTAAAAATTTTGAGAAAAAATATATGTACAATATGGGACTATATTCTGCTAAATCCCAGGAAGAAAAATTTGTTTGTACTGATTTGGTATTTTTTATGAAAATGGACTAGTTATTAGTAAATGAATTAAATATGTTATGTGAAGTAACAAAATTGGAAAATAGGATTTTATGGCTTGGGAATCCTATATAAGGTATATGCAGATTTTTTATGAGGGTTTTGGTTGTTGGTAATGAAATTTTATGAGTTTGGCATTTTAGGATGATTAAAATGCATTAATTAGTAAAGTATAAACAATTAAAATAAATTGTTTATAAATATAAAAAATGATTAAAATATTGTAGTAATATTAATAATATTAGATTATGAGATTATTAAGTGATTTATAACATTTGGATTAAGGTGTTATGAAATCATTGATTTATGAATCTTACTGTTGAAATTAAATGCAGCTGTTGATTATATTATTTTTATTATCATATATAATATTTTTATAATTCCGGTGATGAAATTTCTCTTTGACTTAAGTGTAAAGATGGGTAGATTATTGGTATGATCGTGACTATGGGTTCTCTTCGGCCAAAAGTGCAAAGATGAATTATTGACTGGTATGATCATGACCATTGAATTTATAAACGATTAACTTTAGCTTAAGTGTAAAGGTGAATTGATCAACTTGGTTATAATTATGGTTTATATAAATTCTGAAATGATTATATATTTTTTTGAGATATTAATATCTTTGGCCTGTAATGCAAAGATGAATTATTGATGAATATCTTTGGCGCGTAGTGCAAAGATGACCTATTGATGAATATCTTTGGCCCGTAGTACAAAGATGACCTGTTGTTGAATATCTTTAGCTTGCAATGCAAAGATGACATGTTGTTGAATATCTTTGGCCTGTAGTGCAAAGATGAACTGTTAATGAATATCTTTGGCCCGTAGTGCAAAGATGAATTTATTGGTATGATTATGAACAGGAACTGTGATTTGGTATAACCATAATCTTTGATGTTTTAGGTAAAGACAGGTGATAAAAATTATCTTCGTCTTAGATGAGAAGAGGAATTTAGAACTAAAATTATGATTATGAGTTATTCACATGACTATGAACAGGATCTGTTGATTGACGTTACAGGGTTAAAACATTGTTGGTGGACTTTTAACATGGAGAAGATAATAGACTTTATGGTCAATTTGACTCTTCTAATGGATTGCTCATTCCGCTGCAACTATGGTTGAAAAGTTTTATCATCTACCATATGTTCCAAATCTCTGATTTATTACTAACGAAGGCTATTGATAATTTAATTATCTTTACTCACGATATTCTTTACTGGATTATTTGTGTTCACCCTTTTGCTTCACAATTCCTTTCAGGTAACAAAAGTGTAGCTGGGTCGAGCGGGGGTAACAGAGGAATAGAACGGTGGTCAATAGATGTTGAGGTTCTCCCTAAATAATATGAAAATAATTTTATTGAGATCTTTAGATAAGTGTGTCGTATTGTATACGTTGTAAGACCCCAACTTATTATAAATAAAATTGAATTTCCTCCATTTATTATTTTGAAATAGTAAGGGTTGATTTGATTAATGTGGATAGTTATGGGTAAAATACGCAAATATTTAAAATAAGAAAGTGGTTATAAAATATTCGTTTGGTCGTGGAATATTCTTGCTATCGGGGAATATTCGTACGATGGCGCAGCCTTGTGTGGGCCCCATAACGGAAAGCGATTGGATGAAGAAAACGACAAGAATAAGTTGGTTATAAATAACGGCGTAGTTGTTACCGTTAATACTGTTGGAATACCCGGTGGTTAAAACACAGTAGCACACGGTATTACACCAATTATTGATTCTTACGTAAGAAGGCACTACTCAATAATTGTTACAGTAATTACTGTTCAGTATTTTATTTTATTGATTTAATAATTGCTGCGTTGATATTTTATATTATTGTTGTTTCAATAATTGTCACTACACAGTATTTTCTATTATCGGAACAATAATTCATATTATTTGAATAATATTATTGGATAACATTATTGGCAATGTCTAGAAAGTTCTGTCTAAGGAGAGGTTAGGTCATCTAATTGCGCGCTAGTAAGGAGAGATCCTTATTGGAAAGCCCCCTCTATCCTGGGAACTGCCTGGTTGTCAGTATTGTGATTCTGTAATATTATTCGTGAATAATTAATTATTGATTTATATGATGAGGAAAATATTAATTTTATGTGGATATAGATGGAGAAAAATTTTAATGTGATAATTGTTGAAAATTATTATTTTATCTTTTTCTGATAAAATAATTCAATTAAATATATTATTTTAATAATATATTGATGGTGATATTTTTACAATGAATGTGGGATATATGAGTATATGAGGAGGAAGAGTATTTTTGTGGCATTAAATAATTAACACATGTTTTGTGTGGTCAGAGACCCCATTTCTTGACCGAAATTTGATTATAGCACGTAAAATCGTCCGTTTGTGGATTTCGGTCAATTTCTGTTTGGAATTTGGAAAAACTTTCTTCTGCAAAGTTGTAGATAATGGAATTTCCTATGGAAAAGACATGAGGTTTAAATTTTTCTGATAAAAAGGCTATTTATTGTGAATTATTGAAGTTTCGGAGTTTCGAAATAATTAATTTTTGAAAGTTTAAAATATTTTAAGTAACAAAAACGTTTTTGGGATGTTGGCACATGTTTTGGCTGATAATTTTGGTCTGGTGTGGTGTGCGTAGGAATATAATTTGAAAATATTAATAATTTATTAAATTTTCTGCTTTGGTGTTCTAAGCATTTTCGTATAAATAGGGTGCTTAGGTTTGAATTGAAAATCACACCAGAAACTAAAGATTTTTCTCTCTTTCTTTCTCGATATATTGAGCATATTCTTGTGAGTATTTTAATACTTTGAGTGTTGTTATACGGTGCAAGTTCAAGTCATAGCCTATATCCGGTGTTTCAACTAGAAGTACTATTCTTTCGAGGTAAGGGATATTATTTTTTTTAAATGATATTATTTCTTTCAATATCATTATGCTGGAATATTGGTAAGATTTTTCTTGTAAAATTCTTGTCTTTTTAGTGTCGGGGTTACTTATTCACGATATCGACACTTTATTCACGATATCTGATAATTATTCATTTAATACGACATTATTCACGAGATAAATTAAATTTTCATTTTTTTGTCCAAAATATCTATTATGGATACTAGCTTTGATTGTATCCATGTTTTGATCATTCTTGAATTTTACTCCACTATGATTATTTATGAGGTATTTTTGGACATGAAATAATTGAAAATACTGAATCCTTAATATTTATTCTTTTGTTTCTTTGGATTCATTCCCTTTAAAATATTTTTCATCATCCTCTACCCTAAATGATGATATTATTGAATATCTTTGGCACGTAGTGCAAAGATAAATGATTTTATAATGAATATCTTTTTGGCGTAGGTGCAAAGATGAACAGTGTTGAGATGAACACATCGATCGATAAATATCTTTGGCCAGAGTGCAAAGATGAATATTTGATTCAAGATGTATATTGATTGATGTTCTGAGGATAAAATATTGATGAAGGACTTTTAAATTCATAGATAGTAGTAGATTTCATTCTCTACGTAACTCTTCTATGGATTATTATTTCATTGCGAATATTGATCCGAAACTTGTTTATTCATTGTATTTTATCAAATTTTTCCCTGTTGAAGACTAACGATAATTTGTTCTATATTATCTTAGTCATAATATTCTTTACTGGGCTAGTTGAGCTCACCCTTTTCCTTGTTGTTCCATTTTTCTTCTCAGGAGGCGAGAATGTAGAGAGTACTAGTCGGGGTATGGAATGATGATTCTAGAAGTTGTTTAGTAGTCCTCACCATTTTTGTATAGTAATGTATCAATAATTGTGATGAGAATTTATTTGGGTATAGATATTGTCTAGAAGATAATATTTGTATTTAAACTCACAGTTTTTATGATGTATTAATAAAGTTATAGTTGTTTCTGTACCATGTTATTGACAACCTAAAATGGGTGATGTATACCTATTTTGGGGGCGTCACATACGTCATTTGATATTTAATTTTGGTGAACCGAATAGGGTGAGGCGAACCCAACTTTGGAAGGGTGTTTTGTCACTATCATACAAGATGTCTAATGACATACAACCTCGTGTTATCATAAGACAGGGTTGTGCACATCCACTTGCTGAGTATATCTACGAGCACTACCTATATGATTTCGGAGTTTGGTTGAAACATAACGTTCAATTGCAGACGATGGAGATAGTTATATTGTTAAGAGAAGACTCACCATTGGAAGGAACATGATAGTAATCTTCTCGTTTTTCTATGGGGTCTATTGGATCAACCAAGGATAATTCTTTGGACACATGTTATCTATCATAACTTAGATTCATGGCCTCCCATGTACGAAGGTTTCCTTGAGCACTTCCCAAATATTTTAATTTCTAAAACAGTTATTGACTGTAATAACCCAATATTTTCAATAAGAAATTTACGATTTAATTATATATATATATATATATATATATAAAGGTGGGAATATGTGCAATGTAAAGTGTATGTATCTATGTGATAAATAAAAATATTTATTAGATGTAAATAATTTCTTTTAGACTTATTGATCATTATAGATTATATTCTTATAATAAATTAATTTTGTAATAAAATATTAATTATTTATTTTCCATGAAAATATGATTATGGTATACATGATATGATTATTAGGATTATTATGATATATATTTTATTATATTGGTTAGGTTAATTATTTTAACTTAATTAATGATGGTATGTAGGAAGGTTATGTCAGATATGGATTCAAAACCCTAAGTCTGGATTTTGAATAAGGAATAAGAATAATAATATACTATTATTTATATTTCAATGATATAAATATGCCTGATATGTGTGTAATGTTAATTTGTAGATCAGTTATAGTAAAATAGTACAAACCCTAGCATTACTAATAAACTATGGTACATAAGTCAGTTATGACTGTAAGATTTGTTAAGTTATGTGTTATGTAATTAATGACCTATATTATGATTAATGTTAATTAGGTGAACCCTAATTAATATTTAGAAACCCTAATTACTAAATTAGAACCCTAATTGCTAAGTTATAAACCCTAAGTATTAATTTAGCAAGGTTAATAGTAATTAATATAATTAATAGCTAATTACAAAACCTAAGTGATTAGGAAACCTAGTGTGATTAGGGAACCCTAATCAACATTTTTAGAAACTAAGATTTCCATTTTTGCCCTTAATACACAATCCTAGATTTAGAGCTTATAGAACCTTAGGGTTAAACCCTAAGGGTCAAACCCTAAGGGTTAGAAATGAATTGACAACTTTGCCATAAAAAGTAAGCACCAAAATTGTGACGCCCCCAAAATAGGTATACAACACCCATTCTGAGTCGCCAAATACATGGTACAAAAAGCAAACTACAACTTCAATAATTCATAGAAAATAGTCCGTTTATCAGAAAAATACGAATTTTATGTCCATTCTGCCTGAAATCGAATTCTCTACAACTTTGCAGAAGAAAGTTTTTCCAAATTCCCAACAAAAAATATCCGAAATCCAAAAACGGATGATTTTTAATACCTCCACTTTGACAAAATACTGATAAAACACCTCAACATTAATTCCTTCATTAATAACCACATAAATAAATTCATCATTTATATCCACATCAAATAAATATTTTCTTATCATATAAATCAATAATTAATTATTCATAAATAATATTACGTAATCACAATTATGATAACCGGTAGCTCTCAGAAAGAGGGGCTTTCAATAAGGATTTCTCCATCATGGCAAGCAATTAGGTGACCAAACCTCTCCTTAGAGCGTAACTTTCTAGACATTGCCAATAATGTTATATAATAATATTATTCAAATAATATGAATTATTGATCTAATAATGGAAAATATCGTGCAGTTGACAATTATTGAAACAACAATAATATAAACTATCAACGCAAACAATTATTGAATCAATAAAATAAAATATTGAGCAAGAATTCACCTGTAATAATTATTGAGTAGTGCCTTCTTACATACTTAATCAATAATTCAATAATATCGCAATACTGTGTGGTGTCTTCTTGTACACCACGTATATTAATCGTATTTTAACCACGTGTATTCTAACGGTGTTAATGATAAGAATAACTACGCCAGTTATTTATAAAAACTCATACTTTGTCATTTTCTTCATCCAAGCGGTTATTCATTATGAGCCCCACGAATGGTTGCGTTGCCGCATTTAATATTCCCAAACAAAAAGAATATTTCACAACCAAAAGAATATTCCCAGACAAAATGAATATTTTATAACCACTTGCTTATTTTGCAAAATTTGCACATTTCACCCATAACCAAATCATTATATCAAATTAACACCTTATTAATTTAGAATAATGAATAGAGAAATTTAATTTTTTTTATAATAAGTTGGGGTCTTACAACCTCCCCTCCTTATAAAATTTTATCCTCGAAATTGACGCACGCACTGTGTGTTTGAGCGGTGAGGTACCTCGCTTTCATTTCGATTCCAACTCCCATGTCTTTTCCTCCATTGCATGGTTTCTCCACAAAACCTTGACTTGTGGTATAACCTTGAGTGCAAGAAGACATGTTCTTTTCTATCCAAGATCTTAACAGTACCTCCTCATCGTTAAATCTTCTGGCATTATCTCGACTGGTTCTAACTCAATAATATGGTTCGGGTCTTTTACATATTTACGAAGCATAGATATGTGAAAAACATTATGAACACGAGACATGCTTTGAGGTAATGCGAGTCTATAGGCCACATTTCCTATTCGGTCAAGAATCTCAAATGGACCAACAAATCTTGGATTGAGCTTTCCTCTCTTTCCAAATCTTGTAACTCCCTTCTATGGAGCAACACGTAACAGTACATGATCCCCAATATTAAATTCCACGTCCTTTCAATGAAGATCAACATAACTCTTTTGTCGATCTTGTGAGGTTTGAATACGTTGTCGAATCATTTGGATCTTTTACGAAGTCATGCGTATTAATTTCGGTCCCAACAACGTTGCTTCTCCCACCTCGTCAAAGATATCTTTGGAGAACGACACTTTCGTCCATACAACGCCTCGAATGGAGCCATGCCTATACTTGCTTGATAACTGTTGTTGTAGGAGAATTCCACCAGTGGCAAGTACTTATCCTAACTTCCTTTAAAATCTAGAACACAGAGTCTTAATAGATCTTCAAGGGTTTAAATAGTCCTCTCTGATTATCCGTCCGTTTGAGGATGGTATGCTGAACTGAATCGTAAATTCGTGCCCATAGCTTTCTGCAATCTAACCCAAAATCTTGAAGTGAATCTTGGGTCACGATCCGAAACTATGGATACTGGCATGCCATGCAATCTCACAATCTCATTCACGTACATACGAGCAAGACGTTCAAGGGAATAAGTTTCACGTATCGACAAGAAATGAGCAGACTTGTTTAATCTATCAACAATAACCCAAATCGCATCTATGCCTTGAGAAACTTTGGGAAGACCTGTAACAAAATCCATGGTAATGTGTTCCCACTTCCATTTCGGAATCTCAAGTGGTTGCAATGGACCTTTTGGTACTTGATGCTCCGCCTTTACACGTTGACAAGTTAAACACCTCGAGATAAACTCTGCGATCTCTCTCTTCATATTGTTCCACGAAAATGTATGTCGAATATCATGATACATTTTGGTACTCCCAGGATGGATTGCAAACGGGGTGTTGTGCGCCTCCATTATGATTTTATACTTTAACTCAGGGTCATTAGGAACACAAAGTCTCGAGTTGACTCGAAGTATTCATTCTTCATCGATTCTTGCTTCCTAAGATAGCACCTTCTTGTACTTTCTTCCTCATATGCATCGGCTCCAGGTTCAGTAGCTCGAAAGCGACTTTAACTTTATCGATTAAAGTCGGTTCTACTCGTATATTCGCCATCATCACGTGGGTCCTTGGAGTTTTTAACTCTATCTCCATCCTTTGTAAGTCATACAAAATGGGTCTTTGCGTTGACAATATCGCACTCGTACTTGCATATGATCTTCTACTCAATGCGTCAGCTACTACGTTCGCTTTTCCAGGATGATATTGAATAGTGTGATCGTATTCTTTCAACAACTCAAGCCAACGTCGTTGCCGCATATTGAGTTCTTTTTAGGTGAAGAAATATTTGAGGCTTTTGTGGTCCATATAAATCTCCACTTTCTCCCCATACAAGTAGTGTCTCCAGATTTTTAACGCAAAAACGACTGCTGCCAACTCCAAATCATGAGTAGGATAATTCCTCTCATATTCTTTGAGTTTGTCATGAGGCATAGGCTATGACTTTCCCATGTTGCATGAGAACACATCCTAACCCTTTGCTCGAAGCATCATCAGAGATAACAAATACATCCGAACCGGATGGTATTGCTGTAAGCAGTGCGAAATGAGTCTCCTCTTGAGCTCTTGGAAACTCTTCTCGCATTCCTCGCTCCATATGAATTTTTTATTTTTCTCGAGTTTGAGTTAATCTGAGTAGCAATTAGAGAAAATTCTTCCACGAATCTCCGATAATAACCGGCTAAGCCGTAAAGTTACGACTTTGGTCAATCGACTTCGGTTGTTCTAACTTTCAGATTGCTTCAATCTTGGCCGGGTCAACAGATACTCCATGTTTTTTGACACCACGTGCCCAAGGAATGCTACTTCTCAAGCCGTAACTCCCATTTCTTGAATTTGGCATATAGCTTATTTTCACGAAGCCTTTCAAGTATCAAATTTAAATGGTGCTCATGATCTTCACGGCTTTTGGAATAGATGAGGATGTCATCAATAAAGACAACAACAAACCGATCCAAATATTCGTTGAATACTTTGTTCATCATATCCATGAAAAAGTAGGAGCATTAGTCAATCCAAAAGACATGACTAAGAATTCATAATGCCCGCACCAAGTTCTAAATGCGTCTTTGAATATCCTCGCTTTTAATCTTCAAATTGATGATATCCGAATGAAGATCGATCTTTGAAAAGAATTGTGCTCCTTGTAGAATCGGTCGAACAGTCATCAATGCGAGGTAGCGGATACCTATTCTTGATGGTGACATGGTTTAATTCTCAGTAGTCAATACAAAGTCGCGATACTCCCGCTTTCTTCTTTCTGAATAAAACAGAGCACCCCAAGGAGATGTACTAGGACGAATGAAACCGATGTCTAATAACTCCTGTAGTTGGACTTTTAACTCTTGAAATTCAATAGGAGCCATTCGATATGGGGTTTTAGAAATGGGTTTTGTACCCGATTCAAGGTTAATAAATAATTCAACATCACGTTCTGGGGGTAGACCGGGAAGTTCTTCAGGAAATACATCAGGAAATTCTCTAACAACAGAAATATTATCCAAATCTGACTTGTCTTTATTCAAATCCATAACATGGGCTAAGAAAGCTTGGCATCCATTTTTCAATAAACGAATAGCTTTGTGGCTTGATATAACAATGACTGATTTTAGTGGTTTAGTTGTTTGAATTCATATGACAGGTTGGTTAGGAATATGAAAACTAACAACCTTACGAAAACAATCAATTTTGGCATGATGAGTGGTTAACCAATCAATTCCTAAAATCACATCAAAAGCAAGTTTCTTTAAAGAAATAAGATCAACAAGTAATGTGATTGTGCCAACTTGGATCAAGTAAGATTTATAAATTGTAGATGTAACGAAGGTATCACCCAACGGAGTTTCAACAGATAAATCAAAGTCTAATTTCTCCGGAGTCAAGTTTAAACGTTGAGCACAAGTAGGAGAGATAAAAGAATGGGTAGAACCGGTATCTAGTAAGGTATAAACTTCGCAAGAATTCAAGATTAGCTTACCCGTGATCACCTCGTTTGGGTTCCTCACGTTTTGGCCAGTCACAACAAATGCTCTTCCAGGAACCGTTGATTTCGACTTATCCGGGACAGCCCTTGGAGTCACCATCCCCGCTGAAATTGGTTTCACTATAGTACAATCTCGAGCGATATGCCCTTCATTTCCACAATTATAACATACCTTGGATTGTTGTGGGCAGTTTGGACTGATATATCCCTCTTTCCCGCATTTGTAACATCTAACTGGCGGTCGTTCTCCTCCCCTAGAATTTGTTGTTGGTGTTAGTGCTGCTGCTGATGTCTTCCCGTCATTGTTGAATGTCCCCTTTCTAAAATTTCCACTTGACTCACCTCTCCTATTATCATGGCCACGATTACCACCCGAGTGGTTACCGCCTTTGTCCGTATTTTTCCCTCCTCGCTGGTTATCATCGTTCTGATGACTGTTGTCACCGGTATGACCCTGGTTGTGATCCCTCGGTTGAGTATACTCATTATCTCTCTCTAATAATTGAGCCCTGTTGACAACATCTTAATACAGAGAAAATTTATGAGAGATAAGGTATTGATGAATCTCAAGTTTTAGACCTCTTAGAAACATCCGCGTCATACGTTCCTCATTCTCTACCAAATAAGGTGCAAACCTGGATAACTCCGCGAACTTAGCCTCGTATTGAGACACCGTCATGTTATTCTGTTCTAGTCTAATAAACTCTACCTCCTTCATATGACGAATACTTTCTGGAAAGTACTTGTCATTGAATAGTTTCTGAAATCTTTCCCAAGACATCTTAAGTGCGGCTGGCTAGGTACGCTTCACGGATTCCCACCAGTAATCTGCCTCACCACGGAACATAAATGTGGCGAATGGAATCTTCTGCTCCACCGTGCATCCCAAGACATCGAATATCTTGGTAATTTGCTTGACCCATGTTTTCGCTTTTTAATCGGACGGCTTTCCCGAAATTTGGTGGTCCCAACTCCTCGAATCGCTGCTTATGATGCATCAAGACGTTGCCATCATTTCCACCAGTATTTTGTACACGAGTCTCCTCGTCGATTTTGCATGAACCGCTAAAAAGCTTCTAAACATCCCATCATTCATCGTTTGCTTTCGGTGGCGTTGTTTACAGGAGGAATATTGTCTTCTGTTGCACGCTTCTCTGGTTTTGTGACTAAAGGTTGTTCCACGTCTCATACACTCCATTGTTAATGTTCTCATTGACCATTCTTAACATCGCCATAAAACAAGGGTTAATTAAATAAATTAACATATCACATAATATCCCTATATTATAATCACCAACAAATAAGCTTAGATAGACACACTAGCGAAGGATTTACTCATCTCTCCTCCTAATTCTATTCCCCGATCTCCGCCAAAGACCATATCCCTAAGCTCGATATTAATCATGTGACGCCCCCAAAATAGGTATACAACACCCATTCTGAGTCGCCAAATACATGGTATAAAAAGCAAACTACAACTTTAATAATTCATAGAAAATAGCCTGTTTATCACAAAAATACGAATTTTATGTTCATTCACGAAATCGAATTTCTACAACTTTGCGAAAAAAAGTTTTCCAAATTCCCAATGAAAATATCCAGAAATCCACAAACGGATGATTTTAATACCTCCACTTTGACAAAATACTGATAAAATACCTCAACATTAATTCCTTCATTAATAACCACATAAATAAATTCATCATTTATATCAACATCAAATAAATATTTCCTTATCATATAAATCAATAATTAATTATTCATAAATAATATTACAGAATCACAATTATTACAACAACCGGTAGTTCTCAGGAAAGAGGGGCTTTCAATAAGGATTTCTCCATCGGGCGCGCAATTAGGTGACCAAACCTCTCCTTAGATGTAACTTTCTAGACATTGTCAATAATGTTATCTAATAATATTATTCAAATAATATGAATTATTGATCCGATAATGGAAAATATCGCAGTGATGACAATTATTGAAAAACAATAATATAAACTATCAACGCAGCAATTATTGAATCAATAAAATAAAATATTGAACAAAGAATCATCAGTAATAATTATTGAGTAGTGCCTTCTTTACGTGCGAATCAATAATTCAATAATCTGTGCAATACCGTGTGCCATCGTGCCACCACGCCAGACATCGTATTTTAACCACTGTATATTATAATATTGTTAATAAGAATAACTACGCCGTTATTTATAAAAACTCATACTTTGGCGTTTTCTTCATCCGACAGTTATCCTGTTATGAGCCCCACGAATGGCTGCGCCGTCGTACGAATATTCCCCGACAAAAAGAATATTCCACGACCAAAAGAATATTCCCCGACAAAAATGAATATTTTATAACCACTTGCTTATTTTGCAAAATTTGCACATTTCACCCATAACCAAATCATTATATCAAATTAACACCTTATTAATTTAGAATAATGAATACAGAAAATTCAATTTTATTTATAATAAGTTGGGGTCTTACAAAAATGACATAATTGCCCTTTTTATTATTTTAATAAGGTGGAGTGTAGATCTAACCCTAGTAAGGAGTTGGTGACCAACTCTAGCTAGCCATGTGGTCTAGAAGTAACCTTTAATCATTCAATCTCAGCCATCTTGCATCACAAATACACTAGATTCAAGTATTATATATAGATCATGAGAGAGAGAATGTCATATTCAAGCCTCATTTGATCACAACATTCAACCAAAACCCTCTCAACTTCAAACATCCAAAATTTTCTTGCTAGACCAGTCACTAATCAAGCCCCACTAACACTTGTAGCATATCAGAAGCATTAGATCAAGATTTGGTTCATAGAAAGGTATAAAAATCCTAAACCTAGAAATCCTTATGATTCATGTTAATCTTTGTATTTAGATGTTTGAAGTTGTGTAATAGGATGTTATTGAGTGATCTGGGTTGTTATAACTCAGATCCATAACACATAGATGCTCGAAATTGATGATTTTGGAACTCTGGAAAAAGTTTAAAATTGTGGTCTGACAATGAATGTTAGAGCCTCTAGATCGTTCTGTGTTAAGTGATATGTGTGTTTTATGTTATGAACCTGTTCTATGATATATAGGCTTTGATCTGGAACTTGAATCGAGCCCATATCATGTATAGATTGAAAGTTATTAAACACTACACCAAAAATGGCCTCTAGCGAAGGAATTTTTGTGAAGGAATTTATTCCTTCACAATGAGGAGTTCTTTAAGCGAAGGCGAATGTTGAAAAAAAAAAAGTATATAGTGACAATATAGTTATTAGCGAAAGAAACATCCTTCACAATTTATATTTTTTTCCTCGCAAAATTGGGGCGATAAAAAGATTTTTGGAGCCAATTTATGATGAAAATTTGCGAGGAAAAAATCTATTTAGTGAAGGAATTATTACTCACTATATATCATTATTTAGAAGTTTTTTGCGAGGGATAAAATTGGTTGCTATCTTGTTCTAAATAATTTTTTTTGAATTAATTGTGGTGAATATAAATACCTTAAATTTTTTACAATAGTAAATTTAATTTTAATAACACTTTTTAAGTAACTTACAATATCAAATATTTATTTTAATAAACTATAAAGTAAATAACTTTACACTATGTTAAACTCTAAAATTTCTCCATAAAAGTTTATTTTTATGATCATAATTAAATAAAGTTAAAGTTAAATAAAAATAAAATTAAATAATCCAAAAGACTTTAAATTTTATTTTAAGTATATAATATTAATCCAAAAAAGTCTTTTGGAGATTAATTTAAAGTAACTTTATTTTTTGGTATTGTATTTAATATTCAATTAAATAAAAATTTGGCAGGGCTTTAATTAAGAAAGACTTTTGGTTTATTTAATTTTATTTTTAATTAGTCCACTACTAAACCATAAGAAAAAATCGAAAAAACTTAACTTTATTTATTTGAAGTACAGTACTGTGCTTGTTTCAATAAAAAAAAGAGTACAGTAGTGTGCGTGCATAGAAACAAACATTGGCATTTAGGATTATTAGGGATGAGTTTGGGTCATTTGTTGCAGCTAAGAATGCTTTATTAAATTGTACTCAAGATCCAGCTCTTCCTGAAGTCCTTTCTTGTAGAGAGGCCCTCAGTTGGCTTAAGGCTCGTCATTTTTTCAAAGTTGTGATGGAAACTGATTATCAGGTTCTTCAACAAGCTTTAGCCCATCCAACTACGGATTTCTTTTTGTTTGGTTTGATTACTCGAGATTGTTCTTATGCTCTTTCGGCTTTGAATAATAGTAATATTTGTTTTCCTAAACGATCAGCTAACCAAGCAGCACATTTGTTAGCCAAAGCTGCTAGTTTACAGTCTGGTCCGGAGGAGTGAGGTCCTATCCCTCCTTCGTTTATTTTCGATGTTCTCGTTTTTGATTTAATATAATTGGTTCCTCTTTGTTTCAAAAAAAAAAAGGTTCTTTCTTTTTTTTAATAATATTTTATAAATAATTTACAATATCGACTATTTTTTTAAACCAAATAAATAAATTTACAATAATTTAAACATTAAAATTTACACAGATCAGAGCAACGAGGAAGAAAGTGAATGACCGAATCAGAACTCTTATTGAAAACGACCTTAAAACCAGACACCATTCCATCTTCGTCACAATCGGTGATAATACGCCCAAAAATAATACGCCCAAAACCCTAGCCTTTCTTTTCTCTCACTCCCTACCTCCACAACCATCAGAAATGGCCGCCACCGCTGCTCGCCCCATGGCCACCGATGGCCCCACCGTGCCGGTCAGGGTGCCTTCGACAACATGTGCCGTGGCGGTCGTATGTTTGCTCCTACCAAGATCTGGCCAAATGGCACAGCAGGATCAACACTAACCAGAAGCGATTCGCCGTTCGCGTCGATGAAGCCGCCATTCGTTCCTCCCGAGGATTACCACCGCTTCTCTTCCGGAGATGCTAGAAGGGTCGCAGCCACCACCGATCACGAAGCTGAAGCCATAGTAGTCAAATATACTGTGAGATTTTCCGTACCACTTATTAATTATGATTTTTGTTGTTTTACTGATTATTGGTCTGGGTTAATTATATTTTAATTATATTTTGTTCACCTGTTTCCTTAGGCTTAAAACCCCTGTTCAAAATTCCTTGAGAGATGCAAAGCTCTCTTTCAAAGATATTGATGAAGTGATCTTTGTTGGTGGTTCAACCCATATTCCGGCTGTTCAGGGAGTTGTGAAGTCTTTGACTGGAAAGGAACTCAATGTTACTGTCAATCCTGATGAGGTTGTTGCCCTAGGAGCTGCAGTTCAGGTACATTCACCCTCTTTTTCCTGGTGTAGTTGTCACCATTCAGTCCGACATTTACTTTGTCATCTTTCAACAAGGTGAAGTACCTGTAGGTAGTCTAGCAATTAGGAAGGAATGGGTGTCGAATTGGAGTTTGTTTGTACTTGAATTCTTCTTTTGATTGCAGTAGTTGGTAATGAACTGATTATCTGGAATTTTTGTTCCATTTTAGGTTGGTGTTTTGGCTGGAGATGTCAGTGCTATTGTCCTTTTGGATGTAACACCACTGTCTATTGGGCTAGAAACTCTTGGTGGTGTTATGACAAAGATTATCCCTCGGAACACAGAATTGCAAAAATCAAATGAAAAGAGAATTGCAAAACCTGCATAGGAAGAGCTGATTAACAGTAGGCATGCTCAACTGGATCATGCATCATAGTGGGTTCACATGTTTTTTTTAAAATTATAAGATTTTTGGGTATCTTTATGGTAATATCCAGGCTTCTAAGTGATTTTTTGGTTGCTAATTATTTAACTAATAATTTTTATAAAGGTGTTTGTTGTCAGGACAATAGTTTGTTTATCTTGTAAAATTTGTGAACAGTTCTGTCTTGGTGATCTCTCTGCTGTTTGGGTTAGGAACACTAAGAACAGCAGAGAGTAAAATCTCTGATCACTAAGAACCTTGGAGGTGAATCCCATATGCAACAAGAAGCACATGATGAATTTGCCATTAAATAGCCCATATAGATTACAACAAATATAACGACATTTCTTAAGTTGATTTTAGCCTAGGTCTCTAATTCATTAGAATTTTCTGTGGATTGTCATGTTGGAGTAATGGACATGATTAAATCAATCTATTTTGACTTTTGAGCAATATTCAAGCATTAACTTTTTCATATAGTTATTAATTTTCTGAAACTGTAGTTTCTTTATGTATTGCATGCAAGTCTCGTTTTCACTTAATATCTCCGTGACTATGGCTTCCTCTTTATGATGTATGACAGTCTGCTTGTAATTCTAGTGCACTTTTCCTGACAGCTGCAGCTCAAAACCTTCTGTGCACAGCTGCCAACCTGCTACAATCATGTTGGACCTAATGCTACAATCATTTTAGGTTGAAATTGATGTTTGATTTATCTTTTGATAGAAATTGCAGCCAAATAATTGGTTTATAGTTTCTTTTTACTTAATCTAGGAATCTATATTGCTTCTTTTTTATAAAAAGAAGCTAATGTTCTGTTAAGTTTCTGTTTACATAATGTTTGATTTTTGTTGTTGTTCTAGACTGGAGACTCACGATTTGAGGGCCGTGAGCGTATTCGCTTCACCCGAGACTGGCTATTACAGCTTAGGGAGGTAACACCTTTTGATCTATGCATTTCTTTATGTTGTTATTTGGCGACATTATTACCTAAAATCATATTCTAAATTAGCACAGAAAACTGTTCCATATGAGCTTTGATTCTTTTAGAAGTTCATTTCTAACTTGGAAATAGAATAGGTATTTCTTGTTTTGGTATTTCTTTAAAGTTTTTTTAATTCAATCTTCATGTCATATAAGATCCCCCTTATTTCACACTATTATATTTTGTTCAAACTTTCTTTTATAACTAGCTACTCGTGGTCTATTTTCAAACAGTTAATTCCAAGATATTTATTTGCATCCATTTTAGACAGTAAATTCCAAGATGTTTATGTGCTTGTCTTGGTGAGACAAAACTGCCAAACCTAATGTGAAACATTTGTTCAATATGCTTTAGAGTCTATGGGTGGTCATCTAGATAAGTGTTGCCTTGTCAATGGTTCGTGCATTTTGCATTCTTATGTCTGCAACATGTATGAGCAGCCTTAAGTGACCTGATGGTGAACAGAAGATGAAATCATGAATAAAGGATTTGATTTGGTTATAATTTTGGGATTTGCTGGACTTTCTAGTGCTCCCTCCTGCTTAGGTTGGACTGAATGTCTGAACGATGGTTGGTTTCTTGGAAATATAGATATGACACCACATATTAATAATGTTATTGTTATTATGGTCTTATAACAAATTGAATCATCTTAGCAGCCTAGCACTGCACCGGTTCTTAATTCATGTGCATGAAGCTAAAATTACTAATTATATGAAATGGAGGTAATACTATAAAACAGGTCTGTTCAAAACCGGTTAAAAAGTTTTGCTAGCTTTTCGATAAACCATGATTTCAAGTGAAAAGCAGTGTGATTGTCCTAAGGAGGGCAAGACTCTTAGAAGAGGTTCAAAGGCCTCGAAATCTAAACCACGATTTCAAGTGAGAAGCAGTGTGATTGTCTAAGGAGGGAAAGACTCTCAGAAGAGGTTCAAAGGCCTCAAAATTTTGAATGTCTATAATTTGGATAACATACACTCACGACCCCTAATAATATGAAATGGAGGTAATACTATAAAACAGGTCTATTCAAAACCGGTTAAAAAGTTTTGCTCGCTTTTCGATAAACCATGATTTCAAGTGAAAAGCAGTGTGATTGTCCTAAGGAGGGCAAGACTCTTAGAAGAGGTTCAAAGGCCTCGAAATCTAAACCACGATTTCAAGTGAGAAGCGGTGTGATTGTCTAAGGAGGAAAGACTCTCGGAGAAGAGGTTCAAAGGCCTCAAAATTTTGAATGCCTATAATTTGGATAACATACACCCCGAACCCCCCAACACACAATATTCATTATTTAATACAACAAACTGAACATTCAAGTTATGCCCTATGCTAGGAAAATAAAGTAACACAAATGTGAATAAGATAAACACAGGCACCAAATTATCATTCTTTCATCACAAAGACAACATTTCACCTCCTTCCCAATTGCATTACAAGGATATTAACAACATTACTCTTTGTCAGGTTCACCTACGATTGTGGTTTCCTTTGGTTCTATGGCCACATTCTCAGATGGAGCATCTTCTGCAGGCTTAGCATCACTAGCGAGAGCTTCAGAGTTCCATCGGTTGTTGACTTGTCGGCCATCGGTAATGTCTCGCCAGACGGTCCAACCTTAACATATTTGCTCATAAACTTGTATTCCCAATCTTGTAAGGCATCGATCTCGAATACGCCAAGACCAAAGAGATCCCCGTTGAGATCTTTGTCCTCAAATGACATCTTTGCAAGAGCTCTACTTGCATCCTTTCCAGCAAACAGTGCATTATGCATATGCATTTTAATTATTAACATGATATGGTATGGTATTTGACATCTTTACACGCACACACTTAACAGCTAGCCTAGCCTGGACCATAAAGAATACATTAGTAGTAATTGGAAAATGGAGTAGTACACCACTACTCACGGTGATAATGGTGTTGTTATTGTGACAACTGCTACCGTTTAATCTTGAGGAGTTTAATCATTTAGGTTGGGTTTGTTTCCACAAAATCTTTTTTACTTCTGAGATATTTATCATACATGCTCTCATGAATTAATATTTACTTGTTTTTTAGGGAAAAAGATTGAAGTATTAGAAAATGCTGCAGAAAACTATTATGTTGTCCTAGCCGAAAACCTAAGTCGATAATGAGGTCCAAGATCTAAAAGGTGCCACCGCTTATTTTAGCTTTTTTCATGCTTGTATATGAGTAAGTTTTTATGTCTTGTTTGAATTTTGTTGAATAGGAAATAGTAGTGTATCATTTGATAAGGCCATTTCTTCGTGGACAAAAGGAAAACAATCGATCAGAGAACATGTAGGTGAAAATGGGGAGCTAATAGTTGCAAATCCATCCAAACAAGGAAAGAAAACAACCCTTCGCTCAAGTTCAAGAAGGTCTATGATCCTATTGCAACTCAAGGTTTTTAATCTTTACATTTGTGGTTTGTTTATGCTTCTATTACGCTTAGTGCAAAACCGATTATGATGCTTGCTATCGATTTAGATTTACACAAATATGTCATCACTTACAATCATTATTTTGAATGTTGACAAATGAATGTATATTCGGATACCCAACCCTTCGACATGATACGATTTCAGATTGGATGGATACAATGTATGTATATTTGGATATGGACAAACTGGTTGTGGAAGACCTACACAATGGTATGAACACTTTCAATTTTATAATTTCAAATTTATAGTCTTTGATGTTGTTTACGATCGCCATGAATGAAAGAAGTAGCCGATCACACGTGTTCTTTACTATGAATAATAATATATCGATCTCTCGAATTATTTGTCTCATCTGCTTCTCATTCAGTTATGTGAATGCATGCATGCATGCGGTGTTCTAACAATTCATGCTCGTGGGACATATCAAGATCGGTTCTTTCTTTGGGCGATCTTCATTTGGTAGATCTTGCGGGAAGTGAAAGAATAGACCGTTCTGAGGCAACTGGAGACAGACTTAAAGAAGCACACCATATAAATAATTCTTTATCTGCGCGCCCTTGGAGATTTCATCTTTGCGTTGGACCTAACATAATGTACACTTCATTCTATCTATTTCGTTGTAATTTTTTCAATTTTCTTGTGTTAGTTATTAAATATTGTAAGTACTATGATCTTTGGGAGATCAAGACATAATAACAAATTTTGTACTTATCGTGATTTGAGCATTATCTATTTATATATGGACTATTAGTTTTAATTATTGGCTCTTTATGCATTAGTTTATCAATTAGTTTGAAATAGGTATGATATTTATATTAACTTGAAATATTAAATTTAATATTTATTATAGCAATTACTAAAAATAATAGCAATAATAATAAACATGAAATCATTGATTTGAAAATTAATTATAATTTTCAATGAATTTTGATTATTTAGCAATTAATTTTTATTTACAAATTTATAATTTGTGAAGGATTTTTTTCTTACTAATTTGAAAAAGATTCTCAATTTATAATTAGTGAAGAAAAATATTCTCTCGTTAAATAAATTTGTTCTTCACAATATATTATTTGTGAGGGATCAAGTTATTCACTAATTTCAAATAGTCATTCTTAAAATATTATTTGTGAAGGAAATCAATCTTTCATTAAATAACAATATTCCATGACTAAATACAATTTGTGATGGAATAAGTTATTCACAATATATCCTTCACAAAAAACATTTAGTTACTACTTAGCGAAGGATACCCAATTGCGAGGAGGTCTAATGCGAGCACTCGTGTGAAGGAAATATTTCTTCGCAATAAATCACTCGCGAGAGATATAGGGCCTTTAGAAAAGGATTTGTCCTTCACTAAAGGCCATTTTTGGTGTAGTGAAAGGTCTAAGTGCGTTGACTAATCACATGAAACTGTTTCTGGGCAGCCCATTTTTGCCCAAAAAATCTGACAACGTTTTTCTAAGCCTTAGATCTTGTTGTTGTTTGCTAGTTTGTCCATATTGTTGTTTTGATATTGTAGTATGACACGAGGACTACACAATCAAGTCATTAGACCACTTAGATCATAACCAGAGTGAAGAATAATCAAGGTCAAACTATAGTTGACCGTCTGTTTTGTTGTATTTCTGGAAACCCAGAAAGTTGATGAACAAGGTTTCTGACATGGTTTGACCATGCCAGATCTTGCTCCTGTGATGATGTTATGATGATATAATGTAATAAAAATGTAGTCTGACATGTATGCTACAAGATTTGACCATTAGAACACATTAAGTAAGCCCGGAACTTATAGATTCAAGGGCTCAAAGTGAGATTGATGAACCTATTCTTCATTTCGGGTAACTCAAAATGAAGAATGACCTCCGACTACACTCTCGTAGCTTAAATCTTGATGAGCTGATATGTTATGACCATGGAACTTGTTTAGGGTTGTAGTACTACATCAGTACTACAACATTAATACTTTAGATAGCCTAGAAACAACAAGGAACATAGATCAAATGCTAGTCAAACTACCTACCCTGTACACTGAGTTTGAAGATCTGGGTTTACTGATGAACACTTAAGAACACCTATAGCGACAATTTCGTTGTTATAGGGCTCTTTAGCGACAGTTTAGTTATGAAAATTATTATTTTTATTAAATAATTATAGAAAATAGTTTTTAATTATTAAAAATACAAAATAATTTCTTAAAAATTATTTTAAAGTCTAAAAATAGGTTTTTAATTATTTTGAATATATTTCATTAATATTTATTATTTTTGGAATATTAATGGTATTTAATTTATTTAATTATAATATTAAATAAATTACTTAAAATGATTTTAATACTTGAAAAATCATTTAAAATTATTGTCGACGTCAGAATTTTTGAGTGTCCCTTTTCGTTACTTGTTCTTTGGTGTTCTCATGTTAATGTGAGATTTGTTTGAAAAAACAAGTGAAAAAGGTCCCACATGTATAATATTGATGATTTGACTTTTAAGAGTCACCAACGGTTGGTGTATTTAATCTGGTTGCACTAACGAATCAAGAAAATGTTTGCACATTGACCCAAAGTGTTTTGACACTACTAGGCAGATTCTGTGGAAACCGAGATTCATTTTGGGTCCAGGAGGCTTGATTCTGCGGAGGAAGGTGTTAGCACCCCGACATCCGTGTTACCATGGTGACCGCCATTTTTTAAAGAAATTGTTATATGAATGTGTGTTTGTGTGTGTGTGTGGATCAATGTGCAAAGTTATTTGAAAGTAGTGCGAGGCCTCGCAACACCTATATACTGAGTTTGAATTTTATAGGAAAATTCGGTTTTAACCAAGATATAACAATGACGTTTTTATAAAAGAGGTTTTTCAAACCACATGCTCAATAGAATTGAGACCTTTTCATACTTCTATTTTATTATTAAATGTTCGCTTTGTTTGCTTTTATTTTGAGATGCGAAGCATTTCTAGAAAATAATATATCTGACGATCTTAGAACTCTTCATGGGCATGACATGACCATCCAAGGAAATTGATAATCGTAAAATAATGTACATGTCGCTTATGACTAAAAATGTCCATCATAGAACCAGAATCTAGATTCAAAGAATCGAACACGTGATCACATGATTCCTAGGCTCACATGATAATGCAATTTGTATGGAAAGTGTAAGTAGTTATATATATAAAAGTGTAAAATATATATATATATATATATATATATATATATATATATATATATATATATATATACATGATCAACCGCCTACGTAAGTAAATTCCAAGCGGGACAAAATATAAATAAAGTTTAAAGTGATCAACTTCCATGAAGTAAACTCCAAAGTGCGAGACGGAATGTAAATAAAGTTGTAAAAGGCCACGAAGTTAAACTCTGTATTTACAGTAAATGTAAATATATATATATATATATGTATAAAATATATATATATATATATATATATATAAGCAAAGAAACGACTGGATGTGAATCTGTGCTCATCGGATATGTAAAATAACAATTATATATATATATATATATATATATATATATATATATATATAAAAGAAATTAAACACAGAATATAAAATCTGTGCTCATAAAAAGAGTCTGACCATAGTTTTTATATATATATATATATATATATATATATATATATATATATATATATATAAGTAGTTAAGCGCTCCTGCATCAAGTTCAGGCTCAATCGAGACATAACTCGATAATGTTAGTCCATATATGAAATATATGCTTATATATAAGTATATATATACAGACAGAAATGAAAACCACGGACCGAAGTTCGGGCAAACACACTCACACGACTCTCAACGTGTACAACAGTGTGTGCTAATATGAGTAGAAGGCTTTATAGAATATAAGAAGGCTTACAATGGGCTGCGAAAGTAGACTTCTATGACTTTAAATGGATAAACACTCAGCTTCCGCCGGATAAAAGATAGCTATATGTGAGCTAACTAGTGTTTAGAAGTGAGGAAACACTCGAAAGATGTGTATGCAGAGTAAAATGATGCAGGCTTCCTCGCATTTTTTCCTCCCTCTTCTTCTCAAATGGGTCAACCCCAAAGCTTATATATATAGACGGATGGTCGCAGATACACTGCGGCTGACGCCGCAGCTTGTACCGTGGTCTGGTCGTGATGCATCCGAGCCTCATGGGTCCCTGTTGTCTCAGAAAGACGTGCACTCATGCATCAGTAATGTCCCGCTCGAACTTGCGTAACTTCAACTGAGCATCCGAACGAGGTATATCCGACCTTCTTCGGACCACTTGTGTCGAGAGTTACGCAATGACATGGATTAGAGGTTGTACGAAGTCAGGAAGAGGGGTCTATGCCCATGGTCTTCAAGCTTTAAATTCTATCCAAAGTACTGTCACACGTAATAGTCACTTGGGATTGTTACTCCTCGGTTCTTGTGGGACATTGTTGTATGTATGTATGTATGAAGTGTTGAGATGACGTGCCATTTTTGAAGGAACAAGATGACGTCTGACTCCTCGTCGGGGCTATCGCCGGATTGAGTTGAAAGTAGACGTTGCTCAGGGTTACAGCTGAGATTGGACTACTTGTTGGTATGCCGCGATATCATCTTGTTGAGATGGTAAGATGATGTTGTTACTCCTCACCGGGGTTATCGCCGGTTTAAGAGGAAAGCAGAAGTTGCTCAGGGTTACATCTGAGATTGAACTACTGCTTGTTTGTATGTCTCACTGTCATCTGTGGATGTTCATGTCTGCCCGTTGTTATCTCCGGGTCTGAGGTGAGTGTGCCTTGACAGGATGTCTGTGGTTGAAGCTGATTGCATATGTTTGAAACAAGCATTTTCGGGGTTATCACCATAACTGCAATGACATCTCTCGAGGCTATCACCAAGGATGGGGTTGCTACTCCTAGTGTTGTCTCTGGGACTGGAACTGAGCGTCGCGGTGTTATCGCCGAGACAGAACTGTCCTCTCCGGTGTTGTTGCCAGACTTTTGATCTTGCAAACCTCGGGGCTATCTTTGAGATTGGAAATGACATTCCCGGTGTGTGTTCTGGGTTTGAGATGAAGTTCCCGGTTTGTGTTCCGGGTTGGAGCTGAACTTCCGGTAGTATCCGAAATGGATGTAAGCTGTCTTTCAGGGTTATCTCCAAAAGACGAATCTACCCTCCTACAATGTTAGTAATAGGAGCGCAAAAAATGGCATATAGTCTAGCCGAATCAAGTGGCATCGACTCTTTCATAATATTCAAGGATGATACTAAGTTTAACAGGAATAATAATTTTTACAAGGGTTTAAGCATATTAGCTCATTTGAACGCGAAGGTAATATAACTTGTATTCAAAGAGATAAGCTTACGGTATTCGTTGAATAGAGAATGTAATTATACTTGTACAATAATAGTAAGGTTCGGACACTTGCTCAATATAGATTTGAGTAAGGTTAGAGAACTTGCCTTAAGCGTAGTTTATCCACTTTAAGAAATCAACACTTTCGAATCCTATTTATAGCGTATTATATGATCAAGATATTCATTAACTAACACAGTCTTTAAACAAGCTTGACACGATTCAAGTATACGCATATGGTACAAAATTAGATCATAACTTAAACTCCTAGTCATTTCTATAAGTAATTTAAGAATACTAAAAGTTAGATCCTTTTTACTCATGTACCTTCCTATTACGAGGCAACCACCAATACATTATTTAAACATCACCTATGTATATGTATCAAGATGGGTTTTAAGTTACTTTTTAGCAATATAAGCATCACATAGTTACTGTCCAAAAGGTCAGAACTCACTATCTCGATTTCAGATGGCGTAGGGTGTGTTATGGCTAAGTTTAGATCGGCGTGCATTTGCCATCCTCTCCGCCCCGCCAAGACTCTCGCCTATTGCCTTGTGGCTTCTGTCCGTCTTAACCAAAATAATCACTCATAATATATTTGTCATGTTAAAGGTCTTTTCATGCTCCTTAAGTCACTGTAGGTTCCTTCTCTCATAATAAAATTTTAAATTGATCATTTCAACAAGTTAAGGCCATTCAAGGTCATGAAACCACAAGGTCTATCATGCTTGCTCTCTAAACATATAAGATAGTTACAACACTCATATTAGACATGTTTGTGAGTATTCATAACACATGTGTGAAACTAACACCTCTTTAGTTGAAAATATGCTTTGTTCATGCTTTATTTGAGATATAACACACAAGCATGGTATATATTTGTTTATGCTACATGAGCTAGTCTAAGAGTGTCATCAAACATGGTCACAAATGTCAGTTATAGTCTTCAAGGTATCATGACAATATTCATATTCTAAACTTACTAGTAAGTTCAACATGCTCATGTTTCCTTACTAATCAAATAAACACAAGCTAAAGGTTTATTCATGCATTTCCAAGTCATACTCACATGCTTTCAAAGTCAGAATATAATCCATGTAGAAATCATGCATGTTAGCTCACTAGGCTAAGTCTTTCCTTGATAACATTTGTAACACTAGGCTTAATAAGTTTGATCATGCTCAAAAGGACTATGTACATTACAACATGCTCATCTATGTGCAAAATCAGTCATGTATAGCTTACTAGGTTCATAATTTGTAGAACATGATCTTTAACATAGTTTGTTTTCAAAACATAGTCCAAATCTCTATGTAAACCATACGCCCTCGTTAATCATGCAACTTTAGTCTAAACATGCTCACATTAGGTTAACGTATCCATATATACATCATACACATGTTTTCATGCTAGCTTGAGTCAAAACAACTAGCTAATATTGATCAGATTTGATAAACAGATCGCTTCAATCAAGGTATAAAATGATCATGCCTAGTTCAGCGTTGTAGCGATGCTCGCTTGCCTTTGGAATTAAGAACTCCAAACCCAACCTCAAAAATTACTCATAATTTCGATTTTAAACCATCATATATCAGTTGCATCATGCTCATATGGTCATATAACAACTATATGGACATTACCCAACCTCATTAACAACCAATTCCACAAAATCAAGAATTTGAAATTATAAGAACTCAAGACTCCATTTTTATAGAGAATGAAAAGGGAAGCAAGGAAAAGGGATTATACCTCTGCAAATGTGACAATAACTTGCTCTAAATGAACTTCTAAGCTCTAGATTACTTGTATGGTCTCAACTCTTAGTTAACAATTCTCAACAATCGGAAAAATGGAAGGTGTGCTCTTATTTATAGAAAATCTCTTGACCATGCCAAGCCATTATCCAAGAACTCAACCCAAAGGATGGAAGAATTGCATGAAGGTTATCAAGGAGTAGGTAATTGGTGGTTGATTTGCATCATGAATGCCACTCCCCCCCATGATCATTAGCTTGTAAGCTTTGGAAGAAAAGGAAGAACATAGGCCATAGCCTTTTGTTTTACACGTGATTGAGAAATGGGCAAATGGGACAATCATTTTGGGACAATCCAATATAACTCAGCATTCTTATATACTTCTATACTTTCTCACTCTTATGTTATATTTTAATACACATCTCAACCATATATTATAACTAAATGTCACACTTTAATAATTAAGGTTTCAAGGTAGTAGATGAAATATGGAAATATAATATACATATAATCCATGTACATTTTATCTCACTGGTACACTTTAATAGTTCATGGTATATTATTTTCATACATGCCCACATACATATTGTCACATAGATAATGTATTTATAACATATAGTTCCAATATATTTAGTCATAATGCTCATACAATATAGTTTTATAAGACTTAATATATATAGTCACACAAATGTCACGCTTACTCTATATAATATAGTTGTATTATTGCTCTTATACGCATAATCATTGTTAATATAATATGATCATATAAATAAATAATTTATTCACTTCCTTGATTAATTAACACCATTAGTAATTAATCCAATCATCATCGATCAATATATTTATGGATTTCCATAATCCTTACTTATCTATATAATAATCACCTATTATTAATTAATTACTAAGAAATCAATATTCCACCACAACCATTATCAATTAATTAACAATAAATAATCACATATTAATCAACCTCATTAACATCAACTAAAAATCCATAAATATGCGACAACAACAATTAACAATTAATATTACTTAATTGCTTACTTTATAATTCCTTGGTTAATTAATATTACTGTTAATATTTCTCATCACCAAGCCACACAAGGCTTCAATGAGTTCATCACAAGACTCCACATATCCTCAATTATTCAGTTATCTAATATAATTGAGTTATCTCATTTCATAACACGAAATCGTTCATATTCAAATAAACATTTATTTCCATTAATATATTTATTTATTAATACGTGAAAATTCTCAGGTATTACATCCTCCCCCCTTATAAATATTCCGTACTAGAATTGCTACAATGTTACACAAATAGATGGGTATAATCCCTCATCGTCCTATCTTCTAACTCCTATGTTGCCTCCTCGACATCGTGGTTACGCCAAAGTACTTTTACAGAAGGAATAACTTTATTTCTTAAGGTTTGCTCTTTCGTATCGAGAATTTGGATAGGAATTTCTTCGTATCTTCTCCACTTGAATAGGTTCATAAGAAATCACGTGTTTGTAGTCGGACTTGTACGGACGCAACACAGATATATGAAACACGTTATAGATGTGCTCTAACTCAGGTGGTAGTGCAACTTTGTATGCTACTTCGCCCACTCGTTGTAATATCTCGAACGATCCTATGAATCTTGGACTCAGTTTTCTTTTCTTGCCGAAACGGACTTTTCCCTTCCATGGAGATACCTTCAAGAATACAAAACCGCCGACTTCAAAATCTCGGTCTTGCCGATGCAAATCCGCGTACTTTTTCTGGCGATCTTGAGCTGCTACAAGTCTGTTTCTTATTACTGCAACCACGTCTGTGATTTGTTGTACTAACTCTGGTCTGAGTATTTGTCGTTCTCTGACTTCATCCCAACATAATGGCGTCCTGCATTTCCTTCCGTAAAGAGCTTCATACGGTGGCATGCCGATACTCGCATGGTAACTATTATTATACGCAAATTCGACTAAAGGTAGGTGGTCATCCCAATTTCCCTTGAAGTCTATCACGCAAGTCCTAAGCATGTCCTCTAGCGTTTGTATTATTCGCTCACTTTGTCCGTCTATCTGAGGATAATAAGCAGTACCTAACTGTAACTGTAACAATTTCCTTTATGTACAGACTCACTAATTGATTTAAACTGTAGTGGATCTTGATAGGTAGAAAATGTGCGGTCTTCGTAAGTCGGTCTACGATAACCCAAATGGCATCCAAACCTTTCTGCATGACTGGAAGTCCTTCCAAGAAATCCATCGTGATATGCTCCCATTTCTACTTGGTATTTCCAATGGTTGTAATAAACCACTCAGTCGCTGATGCTCTGCCTTGACTCGCTGACACGTCAGACACCTACTAACGTACTCCATAATTTCTCCTTTCAAATTTGGCCACCAAAAATGTTGCTTCAAGTCCAGGTACATCTTTGTGCCCCCTGGATGAATGGAATACGTCGTATTATGAGCCTCGTATAAAATCTCCTCTCTTAATTCGGACACTACCAGTACCCACACTCTCCCTTCGAATCTTAAGATACCATCTTTATCTATTCAAAATTTTTCTTCCCCTTTTTCCGTGATCCTTCTTCTGATTTTCTCACATTCTCCATCTTTCTCCTGGTCTTCCTTTACTCTATCCAACAATGTCGAACAAGCTTCCATTACAAATAACTTCTCTTCAGACCTCTCGGGTCCCTTCACTTCTATTTCCAATTTCTCCATATCTCTTATTAACTCCTTCAGAGTTGTCAGTTGAAACAATTTCTCTCTTCCTTTCTTGCTCAGAGCGTCGGCAACTACGTTTGCCTTTCCCGGGTGATAAAGAATGTCACAGTCATAATCCTTGATCAATTCTAACCACCTTCTCTGACGCATATTCAACTCCTTCTATGTGAAGATATATTTCAGACTTTTGTGGTCCGTGTATATCTCACATTTCTCTCCGTACAAATAATGTCTCCATATCTTTAATGCAAAAACTACGACCGCTAACTCTAGGTCATGAGTAGGGTATCATTTTTCGTAATCCTTCAATTGTCGTGATGCATACGCAATGACCTTGCTATGTTGCATAAGCACACAACCAAGTCCTCTATGCGACACATCACTATACACCACAAATCCTCCCGTATCATCTGGTAATGATAATATAGGCGCCTCAATTAATCTCTACTTCAACTCTTGAAAACTCTCTTTGCATTTGTCGGTCCATACAAATTTCACCATCTTCCTCGTCAAATTAGATAACGGGGTCACTATCTTAGAAAAATCCTGGATAAATCTTTGATAGTACCCAGCTAATCCTAGGAAACTTCTCACCTCCATCGTAGTTCTCGGTTGTTCCCAATTACTCACTGCTTCGACTTTTTCGGGGTTTACTGAGATTCCATTCTCATCCACCACATGGCCTAAGAATTAAACCTTCTTCATCCAAAATTTGCATTTAGAAAAATTTGCATATATTTTCTCCTTTTGTAGTGCCTCCAAAACTATCTTCAGATGTTCAGCGTGTTCTTCCTCCGTCTTCGAGTAGATCAAAATATCGTCAATGAAAACTACTACGAATTTATCTAAGTATGGCTTGAAAACTCGATTCATCAAGTCCATGAATGCTACCGGAGCATTAGTTAAAACGAATGACATTACAAAAAACTCGTAATGTCCATAACTGGTTCGAAACGCAGTCTTTGGTATATCTTCATCCCGCACCTTCAGTTGGTGATATCCCGTCCGCAGGTCAATCTTCGAGAAACACTTCGCTCCCTTCAGTTGATCAAATAAGTCGTCTATCCTTGGTAATGGATATCTGTTCTTGATCGTTACTCTGTTCAATTCTTGAAAATCGATATAGAGCCTCATCGATTCGTCCTTTTTCTTAACAAATAACACTAGTGCTCCCCAAGGAGACACACTCGGTCGAATAAAACCTTTATCCAATAACTCTTGAAGTTGTATCATCAATTCCTTCATTTCTATTAGCACCATACGATATGGAGCTTTCGAAATTGGTGTCGTTTCCGGTGCTAAATCTATTACGAATTCGATTTCTCTGTCAGGCGGAAGGCCAGACAGATCGTCTGAAAACACATCCTAAAATTCACTCACTACGGGTATATCTTTAATCTCTACTCCCCTTTTTCGAGTATCCATGATGTAAGCTAAGTAACCTACACATCCTTTCTTTAACAATTTCCTAGCCTGTATCATCGTAACGCAACATGATTTCTTAAGTGATGAGCTACCGTAAAACACTACCTTAGACTTACTCAGAGTCTGAAGGTTCACACACTTTTTCTGACAATCAATTACTGCTGCATGGTTATATAACCAATCCATCCCCAGTATTACGTCAATTCTCCTAGTCTAATACGAATCAAGTCTACGCTCAGTTCATGTTCTCTAATGTTTGCGCGATAATTTCGATAGACATATTCTATAGGGATTATTTCCTTATTCGCAACTTCTATGTTCAAAGGATCTTCTAAACGTTCTCAGGGTGTACTAAGTTTATTAGCAAATTCTTCAGATATAAACGAACAGGTGGCAACCGAATCAAATAATACATAAGCATTTATATTATTGATTGGGATTATACCTGACACCACGTCCTTTTCAGCTACGGCGTCTTGGAAGGTCATGTTAAAGGTTCGAGCGGTTGATCAGTTGGGTTGCGCAGGTCCACCAATCATTAACTTACTTCCTCCTCCTTGACTTCCGCCAGCTCCACCGCTTCCTTTCTTCGGGCAATCCTTTATCTGGTGTTTTGTTGATCCACAAGCAAAACATCCTCTAATCTTCTTCGACTTTGGGCAATTTGGTGATATGTGCCCCTCTTGGTCGCAATTATAGGAAGTGTTTTTCCTCTTTCAGCATTCTCCCTGATGGCTTCTTCCACATTTGTTGCAAACTTTGGTCCTCTTCTTGAAGTTTCCCTGGTGACTTCCACCTTGGTTATTGTTTCTGTTGTTGTTATTCTCCCATTTCCTCTTTCCGGAGTTACTTCCTCCACTGCTGTTCCCCCCACGATGCTCACTACCAGCGTTCTTATTCTTCTTCTCCTTATGATATAAACTCAAGGCCTCACTGCCACCTTCCGCAATGATTGCCTTCTCCAACAATGTTGTAAAGGAATCAATCTGGAAGACTGATACCTTATTATACAACCATGGCTTCAACCCTTGCTCAAAACATCTCGCCTTCCTCTCCTCATCCACAACTTGGTGCTCTGCAAATCGCGCTAGTTCATTGAACTTAGCTGCGTACTGCGCCACCGTCATATCACCTTGTTTTAACTCTAAGAGTTTTACCTCCATCCTACTCTTCATACTTTTCGGGAAATAGTTCTCAAAGAACAATGTAGTAAACCTCTCCCATGATATTGTTCCTTCCCCCGCTCTTTGCTGATTAGTTTCCCACCAATAGTTAGTTTGCTTCCTCATCATGTATGTGGCAAATACTGTCTTCTGGTCATCACCCACGCGAGCTATAGTGAAGGCCTTCTCGATCTCCTTAATCCAGGTTTGCGCAACTGTCGAGTCAGTGGTTCCCGCGAACTCTGGGGGTCCTACACTCTTAAAATCCTTGAAGGTTATTACTGGGACAACTTGGGGAATGGGTGGTACGGGTTCGTTTCTTCCCCTCAGAGCTTCTCCCAATATATCTACCAGTCTCTGTATCAGATCTACATGACCTCTCTCATCATTAACAGACTCTTCTGGGATAGTTATTCTACGTCTGGGCGGCATTTTCTACATCACAAAATTTTTCACTTTATTATATAATTATAATATTTAGACATTTCTCAATAGAAAAGAACTATAGGTTCATAACACATTTCTGAAATAAGATCATTTATATTCATATGCCAAAGGGTTATATTACATGTTCTTTTCTAGCATACTGCTATAAATGATAACACATATCCCCTAATATCACAAAAGACGAGGACATACTAACTTACTACCCCTCTAACACCTTTCAGAAGTTTGGGGGTTTACCACTATCTCACATCCTACACAAAGGATTGAGATTACAACAACATATTACAACACATAATAAACTACTACACTACTGAGCTTTTCCCTCTAAACTCAATCTAACATTCCACACTCTACGACGCTCTGATATTCCTTCTGTGTGATGTGTACCACCATGTCTCGACTTATGATATGCCGGGTCTGTCCTTGCTCAGCTGGGTAATTATGTAACCCATCGATCAATCTCTCCATGGTCGTGCGTAGAGCATAGCCCATCTTGTTCATCTTCCTCCTCTTGCACCGCACCTCATCCTCTAGGTCATTTGCCATATCATTGGCTTCCTCCCACTTCTCCTCGAAGTGAATCATATCTATCACCTCCATTTCTAACTGAGTTCGGAGAGCCTCTTTCTCTGCCCTCTCACTAAAAACTTTCTACTCCAATTCCTCTACCTTTCCTGCCACCTCAACATTCCTCGCCACCACTCAGTGAAACAAAGCTCCCATCTGGATCCCTGCCTCCTTACGGTGAGCAATTTCTACCTTCATCTCCTGCATTACTAGTTGCCTCTGATGGTCCTCGTCCCTCAACTTCTGGAACGCGGACTCCCTCTCCCTAGCCTCAGTCTCTAGCTCCTCCACTGTACACCCTAACTCTAATATCTGCTCCTCATACTCTCCTAGCATCCGATCCTCAAAAGTAGCCTCGTCGGAGTCCCCCATAGGTGCGGGCTCCTCCTCCGGATCAGACTCCACCTCTTCCTCATTGTCATCATCAAAAGGGGATGCTACTGAAATAGGCTTCACTATCAAGGGTGTCTCATAGACTATGTGGATATCACGCGGCTCCTCCTCTACTACTCGGCTAGGTCCTCCCATGTCAGTCATCCTAAAATCACCAACATAAGACAACACAAACAACAACTCCATTAGAATGTTAAATAAACATAAGTTCAGTGTATAGAATGAAGTTACATTTCATAACACACTAAGTCTCTCAAGAAAAACTCTACATGAGTTTTATCTCCTTCCTAACCTCTAGGTTTTCTTAAGTTATAATCTAAGGACTCTCATTCCTAAGGTTTATAACAAGGGCTTTGATACCAACCTGTGACGCCCCCAAATTCGGACCTCCACTTGGTCACTCGAATTCGGTTCATCACGTTCTCATGGTAACACCATAATAACTAAATAACATACATTCACAACGGAAAAATCTAAATTAGAATAATATACAATGATTTATTATAATTATTCCCCAAGTCTCATGAACTCACAAGATTACTTAATAGATTACATAATAGTGTCGAATAAAGACCTATTACATAATCCTACTTAAGTTTAAATATGTCTGCAAATAGTCTTAACATAACATAATAGTTTTTAAACATAAAGGAAGAAGCTAGTCGGTAGCCTTGCCCTTGCCCTTGTCTGTTCCAGAGACACCTCCCTGTTCCTCCATAACTGAAAGGTTTTAAATAAGCAAGGATGAGCACAAATTGCCCAGCAAGTAATATACAATAAGGGTGTAGGATATAATATCACAAGGTTTGAAATATCGAAGTGTCATTTCTAGGATAGTTCACATTGTCAGAATAATATCATGGATAAGGAATATCAACAATTCTTGGAATAAGAACAAGAATTCAATATAAATCAACGGATATATATGAATTCAACGACTAACAATGTATCCGACTGGATAAGCAATTTATACTGAGTAGTCACTAAGGACCATTGAACTTCCACTAGAGTTTCCTTACTAATCAACATGTTTCCTTACTAATCAAATAAACACACGCTAAAGGTTTATTCATGCATTTCCAAGTCATACTCACATGCTTTCAAAGTCAGAATATAAACCATGTAGAAATCATGCATGTTAGCTCACTAGGCTAAGTCTTTCCTTGAAAACATATCTAACACTAGGCTTAATAAGTTTGATCATGCTCAAAAGGATAATGTACATTACAACATGTTCATCTATGTGCAAAATCAGTCATGTATAGCTCACTAGGTTCATAATTTGTAGAACATGATCTTTATCATAGTTTGTTTTCAAAACTTAGTCCAAATCTCTATGTAAACCATACGCCCTCGTTAATCATGCAAGTCTAGTCTAAACATGTTCACATTAGGTTAATGTATCCATATATACATCATACACATGCTTTCATGCTAGCTTGAGTCAAAACAACTAGCTAATATTGATCGGTTGAAAATGATCGCTTAACTGATTCAAAGAACTTACTAGCCTCTAATACAAATGTGGCGCTAAATTGTTTATATCTTTAGTTAGAAGTAGAGAAGCATCTGCTTGATAGAACTCCATGACAACCTCAAAAATTACTCATGATTTTGATTTTAAACCATCATATATCAGTTGCATCATGCTCATATGGTCATATAACAACTATATGGACATTACCCAACCACATTAACAACCAATTCCACAAAATCAAGAATTTAAAATTATAAGAACTCAAGACTCCAATTTTACAGAGAATGAAAAGGGAAGCAAGGAAAAGGGATTATACCTCTACAAATGTGAAAATAACTTGCTCCAAATGAACTTCTAAGCTCTAGATTACTTGTATGCTCTCAACTCTCACTTAGCAATTATCAACACTTGGAAAAATGGAAGGAGAGCTCTTATTTATAGAAAATCTCTTTACCATGCCAAGCCATTATCCAAGAACTCAACCCAAAGGATGGAAGAATTGCATGAAGGTTATCAAGGAGTAGGTAATTGGTGGTTGATATGCATCATGAATGTCACTCCCCCCATGATCATTAGCTAGCAAGCTTTGGAAGAAAAGAAAGAACATAGGCCATAGCCTTTTGTTTTACACGTGATTGAGAAATGGGCAAATGGGACAATCATTTTGGGAGAATCCAATATAACTCAACATTCTTGTATACTCCTATACTTTCTCACTCTTATGTTATATTTTAATACACATCTCAACCATATAGTATAACTAAATGTCACACTTTAATAATTAAGGTTTTAAGGTAGTAGATGAAATATGGAAATGTAATATACATATAATCCATGAACATTTTATCTCGCTGGTACACTTTAATAGTTCATGGTATATTATTTTCATACACGCCCACATACATATTGTCACATAGATAATGTATTTATAACATATAGTTCCAATATATTTAGTCATAATGCTCATACAATATAGTTTTATAAGACTTAATATATATAGTCACACAAATGTTAATCGCTTTATATAATATAGTTGTATTATTGCTTCTTTATGCGATAACTTGTTAATATAATATGATCATATAAATAAATAATGTATTCACTTCCTTGATTAATTAACACCATTATTAATTAATCCAATCATCATTGTTAAATATATTTATGGATTTCCATAATCCTTACTTATCTATATAATAATCACCTATTATTAATTAATTACCAAGAAATCAATATTCCACCACAACCATTATCAATTAAATAACAATTAATAATCACATATTAATCAACCTCATTAACATCAATTAAAAATCCATAAATATGCGACAACAACAATTAACAATTAATATTACTTAATTGTTTACTTTATAATTCCCTGGTTAATTAATATTACTGTTAATATTTCTCATCACCATGCCACACAAGGCTTCAATGAGTTCATCACAAGACTCCACATATCCTCAATTATTCAGTTATCTCATTTCATAACACGAAATCGTTCATATTCAAATAAACATTTATTTCCATTAATATATTTATTTATTAATACGTGGAAATTCTCGGGTATTACAGACGCCCCCAAATCTAGATTATCTAACCCCGGGTCTGGTGTTCACAATCCATCGTATAAATAACTTTTAACTACCCATTCATTTATGAATATTATTAAACATACCATTAGTTAATATAATTAATACAATATCCCAGGTTGTCTAACCTTAACATAACATACATACCTCTAGATATACAAAAAGCTTTGCACACGATAACATAATTGTGAGACCCCAAATTTTATGAAATGAAAGTATTCAATTTTATTATAATTATTCTATTTAGTAAATGGTTAAATTAATAAAAGGTTAAAGTTAAGAGTGATATGTGAAATTTTTTTAAAGAATGCAAGTTGTTATAAAATATTCGTTTGGTCAGGTAATATTCTTTTTGTCGGGGAATATCCGTAGGATAGCACAATCATTAGTGGACCCCTACAACTAAGTATTGTCATAGTATGAAAACGCATGTAATTATCTTTTATAAAAATAATATTGCCGAATAAAGTGTTACCGTTAAAACCGTTGAACTACTTTGTAGTAAAAAAAGTACAATAATACGCGTGGTTGTATAAGTAGCACACAGTATTGATTATTGATGCTTACGTGAGAAGTCACCGCTTATACTCAATTATTGCTATAGTAATTGCTTGCGATCATATCTCTCATATTATTGATTCAATTATTATCAAAGTGTCATCTCGCATAATATGTTATATTATTAAATCAATAATTGAGACTGCAAAGTTATTCATATTATTATTTGTAATATTGACAATGTCTAGAAGTTCTGTCAAGGAGAGGTTTGGTCACCTAATTGCGCGCCAATAAGGAGAAATATTTATCAGAAAGCCCCCTCTTTCCTGGGAACGACCTGGTTATTAAATATTGTGAGTTATAATATTAACGATGAAATAAGTTCGTATTAATTAAAGATAAAATTGATAGTTCCATTGTGTTGGGATTATTAGTGTTAGTGGAAACCGACATTTATTTCGATGATAATTGATGTCTGGAAGTTATATTGACCAATCGAGTAATTAATCGGATAAATGAGCAATTAATTGCTATTAATTCACATGATTATAACTATTTGTTCGCATGTGTGTACTATTGAATCACATTCATTTACTATTAGGGGAGGTGGTGCAAGTTTGATAATACTTGCATGACTAAATTTAAAATAAGGAAAAGATGAAGGTATTATACTGTGATATTTCGAGCCCCAAAATGTGCAATTATGGAAAATATATTTTCCTATAAATAGAAGCTCATTCCTTCATTATTTTTCACCAATTCACTAAAGCTATAGAGCAATTATTATAGAGAGAAATTATAGAGAAAAAGAAGAAGAGAAGTCTGCTACCTCACTATTCCAGTATCCAGTTTCTTCTAAGGTAAGGGGTATTATTCTTTCGTATTAATGAAAAGAGTTATTTTCTTTCAATATTCGTAAGGGTTGTTATTCCATTCTTTATTATTATGTTGGAATAATCTGTCTATGCAAAGTACCGCATACATGGTGAAATTCTTCTGTTATTCCATTCTTTATTATTCTATTGGAATAACCTATCTGTGTGGTCTATCGCATGCCTGGTGAATTCTGTTGTTATTCCATTCTTTATTATTTTGTTGGAATATCCTGTCTGTACGGATTACGCATGACCTGGTTCCGTTCTTTATTATTCATTGGAATATCACGTCTGCATTTAATTACGCATTGACTTGATTCCATTCTTTATTATTCTCGTTGGAATAACCTTATGCATGCGATTATCATCACATGTCTGGTGAATTTTGTTGTTATTCTATTCTTTATTATTCTGTTGGAATATCTCGTCTGTGCGGATTACGCATGACCTGGTTCCGTTCTTTATTATTCTATTGGTATGTACGGATTACGCATGACCTAGTTCCATTCTTTATTATTCATTGGAATAACTTTTTTTCATGTGCCTATCGCATGCACGGTGAATTATGTTGTTATTCCATTCTTTATTATTCTGTTGGAATATCCTATCCGCATGCGGATTACGCACGACACTGGTTTCGTTCTTTATTATTCTATTGGAATATCACATTCTGCGGATTACGCATGACACGGTTCCATTCTTTATTATTCTATTCGAATATCACGTCTGCATGCGGATTACATACATGACTGGTTCCATTCTTTATTATTACGTTGGAATAACCATGCATGCGATCTATCATCGTGCATGGTGAATTCTTACGTTATGCCATTCTTTATTATTCTCGTTAGAATAACCTATCTATGTGGATTTCATGCAGTATGGTGAATGATCCTTCAGATTCATTCTTTATTAAATTGTGGAAATGATGCATCTGCGTGGATTACTCGCATGTATGTGGGTGAAAATCTATTTGCGCTTTCAGATATTCTATTATACTGTATGAGATATCATTTCTTTTGTACTAAATCATGGAATATCATTTTCTTTGGTATTTTTTTTGAGTTACTATTCACGAGTTACTATTCACCTGGTTACTATTCACTCTAGTATTATTCACTTGGGTATTCGGGGCACTTTTCGTGTCGAAGTACTATTCACGAGTTACTATTCACCCAAATTACTATTCACCCGAATATTATTCACTCGGTTATTTGGGGTACTTTTCATGTCGGGGTACTATTCATGAGGTACTATTCCCAAAGTACTATTCATAGGGTAATATTACGGGGTACTATTTGAAAGTAGTATGCACACAAGCCAATCATGTTTGATGATAAAGCATATACTTTGTAACAATCTTATTCATTTATTAATAAAAAGTATTAATTTATTAAAGGCTTTTAATTATCTACATGATGCTGTTTTATAATATGTGATAAACCCATAGTTTTAAGCAATGCTTTTAGAATAATGATGATGATCATTCTAATGAGATCTAAATTCTTAGAAAGCTTAAAACTAAAATAGTTCCCAATCGTTGGATTACTAAATTGGGGATTAGTGAATCCGGATAGATTGGTACATACGTTGCTTGCTCATTGGATGAGGATGATTGATCTCATGATCATTTGTGTGGAGACACTAAAGCAAGTATGTAGGTGCTTATTAGAGAATAAGTTCATCGAACGTGGCTCGCTAAGGAATACCTAATGGAGTTTTATTTTGCTGTCAATAGGAATTCTGTAGTGATAGTAGTACAAGTAATCCTTGGACTTGAGATCATCATAGTATCTTGTGTATGATGAGTTATAATTTGACTTATTCCTTAAGACCCTTAGGGTATATCAAAGGGTATGCTTGGGTATAATAAGTTGTGCATATGGAGATAATGTATAATCAATAAAGAATCTACCACTTCTAATAAAAGAAGAGAAATGTCCTATGTGATTCGATAAATGACAACCCAAGAGTCCTTGGCATAAGGAGAATGAAATTAGAAAGGAGTTTCTAATTTGCATTATTTGGAGTTGTGCATTTAAGAGTCGAAATACATATAATTAAATAAAATAAGACTTGACGGTAATTCCATGTCTTATATTTAATTGGGACATTGTATGGTGGAAGGATTGAATTGTCACGGTAACTATTTACTCAAAGGTTCTTTAATGATTAATGTTAAAATCTATATTATCCGGAAAGTCGTTGATCATTGTAGGGAGGCTTATCCCTATTGTAGAATAAATATTATTTAAATAAATTAATTGTTTAATTTATTTATTTAAATAAGATTAGAATTGTTCTAATTGATTTATTCACACAATAGGTTTAATATGGAGAACCTAAAGGGTCACACCATAAAAGGAAGAATAATTATTTAAGAAGTTAATGGCATAATCGTAATAATATGTTATGTATATTTAATTTAATCTATGGTGATAGAATAAATTAAATAGCTTAATATTTATTATTTAATATTTTAGAAATATTAAATATAAATTAATAAGAGGAGTCTTATTAATATTATTACAATTATTATTATTTTAATTTCTAAAAGAGTTTAGGAATTAATTTAATATAAGTACTCTCATTTATTCCTAATTGGATTAGGAAGGAAAATTAGTTAAAGGAGTTTAATTAATTATCCCTAATAAGATTAGGGAGCTTAATTAATTAAAAGAATTTAATTAATTAAATAAAACCCAATTCCTTAATTGTTAAGATGGGTTGTCACATCTATAAATAAGAGGAGTCTTATTATGGGTAAATGGGTTGTTGATTTTTCAACACACGTTATTCCAATTGTTGGGAGAGTACACCTTTCTATAGAGATAGAAAAACTAGGGTTTAGTAACCACCCTACTTCTTGAATTTTCTTCTTCCTTGGTGGATCACCTCTAGTGGCCAAACATTTGGGTGGCTAACGTTGATCAAAGGAAGGAACAAAACCGGTGGATTCAAGATTGAAGCGAAAGGATTTGGAGGTGAACTTGCACGAGGAAGCTTCGATCTTCAAGGGTATGATTTTATTCTTTATCTTTTCGTTTAATTAATAATTATGCATAAAGGATGATCCGGGTTTATGGTTTGTAAATTTTTTAAACTCTGATTTTACACACTTTCACAATATATTATGCAATTTGATTGCGTTATGAATATTACAAACCTAACAGTGGCATCAGAGCCAAACCTTTATGCGAATTATTAATTATTTTAATTTGATATTATATTGATATGTGTTTAGAACAATTTAATTGGGCATAATTTTTATTGTATTAAATTTATTAAAAAAAATAAAAATCAATTGTTCGATTTCTCTGTGTATTTACCGATAGATAGTGCTTTTTTTTTAAAAAAAAGTTAGCAGGTCATGTTGGTTAAGTTAATGACACCACGGAAATCGAGGGCCAGAACAAAAACCGGCAGCAGGATTTTTTTTTCGGAAAACAAAGCAGAATGCACGGAAATTTTTAGCAGTCATGCATTAAAAAAAAAAAAAAAAAACGGCAGGATTATCAAAGGAGGCTGCCGTTATTTTTATATGGCCGCACGCAAATCAATGAAGGTTTTGCACGGAAAAGTATAGGAAATCAAGAGGCTATATATTATATATATATATATATATATATATTATATATATAAGTATTATATATATATATATATATATATACTGTACTATATATATATATAATATTAGGTTAATATATATATATATATATATATATATATTATTTTCAATAATTTTATAATTAAAATAAAAGGTTTATTTTAATTTTAAATAAAAAGTTTATTTTAATTTTAAAATAATAGTTTTATTTTAATTTTAAAATTAGAATTTCATGCTAACTAATTAGAGTTGGAATTGGATTCCATAATAACTAATTAGAGTTGAAATTGGATTTCATGTTTCCTTAAATAAAGGAGTTTATTTAAATATGAAATAAGATTTCATATTATTCAAAATAAAAGGAGTTTATTTGTGAATAGGGAAGTAAATCCATCTTTCCTTAAATAAAGGAGTTTATTTAGATATAAAATATGATTTTATATTATTCAAAATAAAGGAGTTTATTTGTGAATAGGAAAAAGAATCCTAATTTCCTTAAATAAAGGAGTTTATTTAGATATGAAATATGATTTCATATTATTCAAAATAAAGGAGTTTATTTATGAATAGGAAAGAATATCCGTGTTTCCTTTAATAAAAGATTTTTTTTACATGGAATTGGATTCCATAATTAATTAAAATAAAAGAGTTTATTTTAATTAAAGATTTTTTTTTACATGGAATTGGATTCCATAATTAATTAAAATAAAGGAGTTTATTTTGATTAAAGATTTTGACTAAAATAAAATAGTTTATTTTATTCAAAATAGGATAAATTAAAATAAAATAGTTTTATTTTGATTTAAATTTGGATTAAAATAAAGGAGTTTATTTTGATTCAAAAATAGATTTTATACTAACTAAATTTGCCCATTAAATGATATCAATATATATATATTAAATGTTTATTATTCATGAGATGAATGTTATTTATTGATGCATATGGTGATGTGTATGATAATAAATGGGATTGATTATGGACTATTGACCAATGCGATTGGATTTTATTTTAGTTGGATGCGTGAATGTATGGGTTTTATTAAATGGGAATTATGTGTACCTCGCCTTCTCTAATTTTTTTTTTAATGTAAATTCTATCTCCTCCTATGTATTTCCTCGATCACGATCAAGGTTTCTATTTATTTTAAATAGTTTTGTAATAGGAATAGTTAGAATTAATTTTGAAAAATTGGAGATCAAAGGAGCAAGGAGCGCATGAAGACCCGTTTGTTATGGAGCCCGGGTTTAAATGTAATAGTTATATTTAAACATTATTTCTTGCACCCCTAGGGTTTGACCTTTTGGTTCACTTGGTGGCTCTAGTGAACCAAACTAGAATAAAAGTCCATAATCAATCCAAGTAGAATATAATATTCTATATGTGCATGCTTATACTATATATATATATTATATATTATGCAAACATGCTTCGCATGTTAATTAATATGACGCGTATTTTATATATATATGTAAATGCGCTAAAACAAGATGAGACAAATTAATAACAAACCCCTCAATTTTTATATTAAGTCCTAAGCGTTCAAAGATATTTGGAATATCGAACGTCGCCTTCTAGCATGATAAAATTAATAGAGTATTAAATATTTAATATGAGTTTGTTGTGTCACCACAAGGCAAGTATTGAAATGGAACGATGAGTGTCAGAAAGCCTTCCTTACCATTAAAGAGCAGCTGGTTAACGCTCCTATTTTGGTACCTCCCAGGGATGATGTTCCCCTATTCATGTACCTGACTATTAATGACAATGCCATGGGCTGTATGCTGGGGCAAAAAGACGATAGAGGCCAAGAACGAGCTATCTATTACCTCAGCAAAAGATTCAGCAGCAGTAGCACAAGTACACTCTAATTGAGAAGACTTGTTATGCTTTAACATGAGCTTCCATGAGGTTACATCATTGCCTCCATGGTCATACAACCCATCTCATATCCAGCGTGGATCCTCTCAAGTATATGTTCAGTAAGCCTATACTGAATTGTCGATTGTCCAAATGGCAGTTGATCCTATAACAATTTGACATCGTCTACGTGACACAAAAGTCTGTCAGAGGTCAAGGAATTGCGGATCAACTGGCCACCGCACCTGAAACCCTTAGAAACAAACTTCCCCGATGAAGGGGTAATGGCAGTTCAACAATACCATCAGTGTGACGCCCCCAAATCCAGGTCCCTTCGAACCTCGAATCTGGTCTGCCACGATACTACTATCGTCAAACTATTATATCTTTTATTCATAACTTAAATGAATATAAACTTGCTTATTATAATTTAGAATATAAATTCTTTTCATATCCAGGATCTATATATAATGACCCCAAACTATTATAAGTTTCAAATCTTGGTCATTTACCATTCCTATTTTACATCATATTCGATGTTATAAAAATATGCGGAATAATTTAAACTTTTTCAATTTCCTTTGAAAAATAATCTTTTATTGATTCCTTAACTTGAATCAATTACAAATCCCTGAATTAAATTATGTTATGATTCATTCTATTCGAATTAAGTATAAATCTTTACATCTCGATTCGAATTTCTCTATGTATCACATAGTACAACTTAACATGTATTACACCTTATGAACTATTATCATGTACATCTCCTAGAACCTAAACATGGTTCAAGAACATATATTTAAATAAACAAATCAATCTCCTTCGATGTTGTTGAACTTTATCAATCAAGTAGCACGTAACTTTACCGTGAGTTCTTAACCTGCAAAAGTGGTTATCTGCAAGGGTGAGCTCGACGGCCCAAATATTTTAACAGTTTTCATGCAACACCTAACATATAACAACATACTCAGTTCATGCATTCATAATCAATTAATATTTACTACGCATATTACTTCATACATAACAGGCATAGAGATTTTCATCACAAGCATATCATCAAAGATAAACTTTCACATTGCATACATATCTCATATGCATTTCATATATATACATCAACATTTACATATCATAATATATCTCAACTAACAGTTATCGAATTCATATAACAAATAGGAACTGAAAGACTTGCCTGATTCGTAGTTTATCAACTACAACTTAACTGCTTAAAGCTTATACGCCTTTGCGTGTATTCTACTACAGTTATATAATCATGGATTCATATTCATCAGTCATACATTTCATACGCTCTTAATATAAGAACAAATATTGTTTCCTAACTTGGTTTCATTTTTACTTGGACTTAGGATAACTATGAGACTAGCTCATTCTACTATCATATTTATCTAAATAATCGTGTTTCATAACTTGTAGTCCTTAAGGATAACATATAACCATAACTTAAGACCATGCAGTTAACAAACTGGTCTTGGTCACTTTGCAAAATGGCGCGGTACACACAGATTTAAGCTTAGGAGTGTGCACATCATAGCCGCTTACTCCCAGCCAGAACCAGACTTAGGATTTTTAATGCCCAACATAATTTCTAGCATGACATGTATTCTGATATGCACTGTAAACATACATCAAGTAGGTTCTAATATTTCTTCAAGTTCACATTTTAAATCATTTAGTTTTGAATTACATAGTTCTATGTTGAATTATTCATAATAACAAGGCTTAACAACTTCTTTTAACTATAGTTCAATGTTTATAAGCTTTTAAACCTTCTATAGGTACTAACAGGCCTTTAATACGCATGTTCACATGTATCTATCCCATTTACATAGATATAGCATAGTTCATACTTTTAAAACATGCTTAAATAACTTATGTCATGCTTGACTAGTTGAGTGCACGTATCATTCATGTTCAAAGGCATAAATAACTCTATCATGTTTGCTTATAAGGCCATAATGCAAGTAACACAACGCTCATCAAAGTTAGTTTCTAAAACTTTTAAATTTCTCTTTAAAACACGCACTAAACCGAGCTTGAAAACCTTTTATGTGCAATTCATCTTGGAATTACATTCCTCATCCATCCGCGTATATAACTAGGCCACATTCACATGTTTCCAAGGTCAGAACTTAAAAGACACAATGTTCGTCAAGTTTCATTTTCAAAACTTCAAGTTTTTCTTTTAAAACACTTTAAACCAAGCTATATCAATCTATTATATACAAGGTAACATGTCCATTGATATGCATACATAGGGTCCAATGTCAGAAATCAAAGGACACCAAATTCATCAACTTTCGTTTCTCAAAAACTTTAAGTTTTCTTTTAGAAAATCATGTGAAGGCATTCCATAATGAGTAAAGTAATCTTAGTTATATGACATGTCTATTATCATGCATATTTATGTTTTATCACTTAGAACAACATATTTCATCGTCGGGAGCACTATACTTGTGTATGTGCTCGTTCGACGCCCTCCGACCGCCTCCTATTACGTAACAGTCACAACGATTGCTATTTTGACCCTTCCTAACAACCTCAAATTGAAACACTTAAATAACAAAAGTTGTAGGTCTATTCATCCTCGTTCCGGATCATCTTGAATCACCTCAATCTGAGTTCGTATGAAAACGTTATGGCCGTTTTACCAAAATAGGTCATAGCAATCACAGTCAGCACACATGGGGCGCGGCCGCGCCCCCTTTCCTCACCATTACCGCGTGCCTACGCCAATGCCCAGCCCCAAATGCGCGCCCGCGCACCTGTGTGAGGCTTCGCACAAATAACAGTTTTGGTCATAACTTTCTCATTTTAAGTCCGAATTAGATGGTTTTCAATTCATTGGACTCGTTAAACTCTTAGCTACTCATCTACTGAATAATTATAACACTTCAAAATCATTAACTAACCCAAAGATTAATCTAAAACTCATGTTCATACTAAATATTCATATTTTGACAAAAATAAAGCTAGATTATGAACTTACTTCTTGAAGGCTTTCTTCCTCTTAGCTAGGAACCTTAAGTAGCTCTCTACCTTTGCTTCTCCTTCTTGAACTCCTCTTGAACCACCAAAGTGCAAGAGTTCCTCTAGGTTTCTTCTACTTCCCTCAATTTCTCTCTAACTCTCTCTATACTAGAACTTAGCAATTGGAAGCAACCTTTGAAAATGAACTTAGAATAACTTATTTATAGACCAAACTCATGTACCAAATACATGTATAATACTTGTATTTTATACAATAAATAGTTAATAACCATTGGTAAAAGTTCAGTTGGTAAAAAGGCTACTAACTCCCCACCAAATCTTGTACTTCTTCATGATTGTATCACATGGACTAATCTTGAAAAACTAAGCAAAATTTTTAGCATTTGGTTTTAATGGGGGCAAAAATTTCGTTCATGGGGGATAGTATCCATATGTTGGACTTTCATTTTATCATTTGTACAATATGCTAGCTTATTTGTTACCTTTACACATACATCTCTATATCTATATATATATATATATATATATATATATATATATAAACCCGTATATATATATATATATATATATATATAAGTATACTTATCTAATATACACATGTATTCATATAATCCATGTACATTTTATTTTAATGTCTACCCACATGTATATTGTCACATAATTGTCACACTACACTATATATTATAGTTGCGTTATTGCTCACATGCACATATGCAGTTAATCTAATATCATTATATTAATAACTTACTTATTTTAGGTCAAATAAATAAATTATTCACTTCCTTGATTAATTAACACCAATATTAATTAATCCAATCATCATCGATTAATGAAATTATGGATCTTCATAACCATTAATTTTTATATAATTCTTATTATATTTATAGACATATTGCTAACAATAATAATCATATATTATAATACTATTTAATGATAATGTCTACATTAATATTTTAATTGGGCTAAATATCATTTAGTTGGGTACTTTCAACCCATTATAACATTTTAATATCACAACGATTAATTAATATTAATCATTTATCTTTCAAATATCAACCCTTTTATATATTACAAAACTATGTAATATATTAAAATATCAAGTATTAATTAACTTATTTCTTCCATCCTCTTATGCTAAACACACATGTTAACTCACTATCTTATACAAGTGAACTAACCCTTTTTCATTTAATTTATTATCACGCCATTGCCATACAAGGATTATAATATTCCATAATATCTCTTAATTAACCATATTTATACCGGGTTAATTAATTAACTCTTTAATCAATTCATGTTTTGCTAACTAAATTTCTTTATGAACACTTAGTCACCATTCATGACCTTATAAGAGTTATTAGTATACATGGCTTGAAATCACATTACATAAACCGACTCAGAGTTTTCTACAGATTGGCGCAGCTGGAATGGTCATAGGCTTGGTAATGGCGCAACTGCGCCATACCAAATTCAGAGACAGACAAGTTTTGTATTAGCAGAACTGAAACCTTACGCTTCTAAATATTTTACACATCCTCCTTGAGTGTTAACTCGTCTAAAATCAATTTGGTTTCACATCATCAATTACTATCTTCCTTAACAATTTAAGGATCACACTTCGAGTTTTAAAACTCTATTTCCCTTATTAGTTTAACCAACTATAACCTCTCATTTACGGTTTCTTACCACCAATAACACAAAACTCGAATATAACACATACATACATTCCTTTAATCTTTACTTCTCGTCGTGTATCAATTTACTTAATAATTCTATAACCAATTTAAAGGTATATCAATTTTCTCCTCTCATTGACAACATACACGCATACAAGTCTAAACATAGCACACGTCGAGTCTTTAATAGTATTCAATATAGTACACTAAGTGGTTTCTCACAAACAACCAACAAATTAGTTTCCGTCTCGTCTACATTGTTTTCACAGTGAGTTAGATCGGTTACCAATTCGTATATATCTCCACACTCTGAAGGAATCGTTTAGCCCAACTCCTATACGTCTACCATTAAAGAGTAAGATTGCACTACCTTAGACTTGATATTCACTCATACGTATACTCAAGAAATTGGTGATTATCAAAGATATTTTAATGTCACCAACTTACTACAATAAAATAATTCTATAAATTATTTAATGTCGATAGATAAATCTTATCCATCTTCATATACATTCATCTCTATAATTTCTAACAAATATATAATAATGATATATATTTATTAAACACAACATTACTTATTACATAGCTCATATTACCTTATGTAACACAATACCACATACCTCGTAACACATTTATATTTGAACCCTTCACATGCCTTAAGAATTTTATCTACTAAATTCTTATTTTAATATTTTCTGAAAATTTGGGTTCTTACATCATCTCCCCCTTATAAGGATTTCGTCCTCGGAATCACTGAAACCTCCTCTACTCGGTGCTATTTCGAATATTATGTATTCTTTTGAATAATTTTATCCATTCTCTTTTCGGAAGTTATATTATAACTTGATCACTATTATTCTACCACATTCTCCTTTCTAAGGAACATTCTACTCACTACATTCATCACATAGAAGAATAAGAGTCTTCCACGATTTTTCAATAATCGGAAAGTAGTATGAATAACTCAGATTCCAAATTATGCTGAGGGGTCACACAAGACCGTGAACTAGAGTTTCAACAAAATACTTCACACTGCAAACTAGAATGTTTATCTATCACAAAGACTGAAAACACCCTCCACACGTACACTAGGTGACCATCCTATTGTACCACTACGTTGGGCCGTAACGTAGTGTTTTGTTACGACTACATGTGTTACGCTCGGAACCATTATCCCCAAAACATGTCCCCTTATAGGGTTGTTCACCTCAGCTTTTCAACACCTGAATCTGCACCAAAGCAATCTAGTTTGGCACAAATACTCAAGAACACTTGAATTTCACAAATATTTTTTAACAGTCATCTAGCCGAATCAAATAGCTTAGACTTTTATCAACAATTCAGACATCAATCAAAATAATTTAGTTAACTTAATTAATCTTCTTCACAATCTAAAAGAAAAACAAAAATTCTTTTATGACGTCATGATACCGTACCAAATTAGTAGTACGTTAAGGATTCCGCCATTAGGTGACTTTGTCATATTACATCATACCATAGCGGGCTGACGATCTTTCGATCACAACCAATACTAGGTTCAACTGCATTGATGACTCCATCGTTTACCATTTCTACACCATATCAAATGATGCACATGGTTAGAAATACATTTTGAAAATTTTCAAATCATTTTTGTCTTAGCCAAAACAATTAGCATAGACATAAGAATAACGGTATTGTTTTTAAACATCATTGGTTTAATCACATGATCCAATGTTTTTCAAGAAAACAGAGGTGCAAACTTCTGCACGAAGTCAATAAATTTTGAAAATCTAGCAGAGCTAGAAGATTTAGAAAATTCATGTTTCTCCATCAACTTTACTCCTTGCCTCGTTCTATCAATCTCTAACACCATCAATGCTTACTATACCAAAATTTCTAACTTCATAACATATATACCTGATATAGTTCATCAAGCTTACCACACTTTGGAAATCCAGGAACTTGCCATAATCATATGAGTTTTAAGAACTTACCCTAGTCAGACCATAGGCGTCCATTCGATGAGGGGTTCAAACCATAAGATCATGAGTCACGAATGTACCATAAGTATGAGTTTTAAGAACTCGCAACTTAACCTTATATTCTCTAACTATAACCTATCTATTTGTTATACACATGAGAAAAGAATCACCTTCTCAACAGGTATATAGCAAATAGCGAGACACAAACGTTTCAATGATTATCAGTGTCAGAACTAAGTGGTTTTTACACCAAGTACAATTCCCCGCCCATAACAAGGAATCATACAACTCAGCTGCTGACATGGGTCCTCGATTGAAATCCCAGTTAACTCTATCTTACACTTTACTTGATACAAATTCTTCGTATCTCATCACATACAACTCCTCATGAGTTCATATCGTACAATTTCATAGTACATTCTCTTATAGCATTAAGCTATACACACTTAGTCATTACAGAGTATTTATCACTTCATAGCTCAATCCGATCACGCCGTGATCATTAATTTACCTTAGGGTTCTTTCCCTATTATCAACAAAACTCCACTCGAGTTCATTCTAATTATCTTTGTCATATTTATCTTATAGACATCATCTTAACATTTTTATTACCAGAATTGGGAAACTCCTGAATTCTCATTCTCTAGATTCTTCAAGATTCTTCTTTAAATCTTCACTTATATATTTTTAATCTTTATCTTTCTCTCTCTCTCTCAGGTTATAGCCTAAGGTACACTTACCTAAGTTTATAACCTACAACTTTGATACCAACCTATGACGCCCCCAAATCCAGGTCCCTTCGAACCTTGAATCTGGTCCGCCACGATACTACTATCGTCAAACTATTATATCTTTTATTCATAACTTAAATGAATATAACCTTGCTTATTACAATTTAGAATATAAATTCTTTCCATATCCAGGATCTATGTATAATGACCTCAAACTATTATAAGTTTCAAATCTTGGTCATTTACCATTCCTGTTTTACATCATATTCGATGTTATAAAAATATGCAGAATAATTTAAACTTTTTCAATCTCCTTTGAAAAATAATCTTTTATTGATTCCTTAACTTGATTCAATTACAAATCCCTGAATCAAATTATGTTATGATTCTTTCTATTCGAATTACGTATAAATCTTTACATCTCAATTTGAATTTCTCTATGTATCACATAGTACAACTTAACATTTATTACACCTTATAAACTATTATCATGTACATCTCCTAGAACCTAAACATGGTTCAGGAACATGTATTTAAATAAACAAATCAATCTCCTTCGATCCTATTGAACTTTATCAATCAAGTAGCACGTAACTTTACCATGAGTCCTTAACCTGCAAAAGTGGTTATTTGCAAGGGTGAGCTCGACAACCCAACAATTCTAACAGTTTTCATGCAACACATAGCATATAACAACATACTCAGTTCATGCATTCATAATCAATTAATATTTATTATGCATGTTACTTCACACATAACTGGCATAAAGATTTTTATCACTAGCATATCATCAAAGATCAACTTTCACATTTCATACATATCTCATATGCATTTCATATATATATATATACATCAACATTTACATAACATAATATAGCTCAACTAACAGTTATCGAATTCATATAACAAATAAGAACTGAAAGAGTTGCCGGATTCGTAGTTTATCAACTACAACTTAACTGCTTAAAGCTTATCTGCACTGCGTGTATTCCTACACAGTTATATAATCATGGATTTATATTCAGTCATACATTTCATACGCTCTTAATATAAGAACAAATATTGCTTCCTAACTTGGTTTCATTTTTACTTGAACTTAGGATAACCATGAGACTAGCTCATTCTACTATCATATTTATCTACACAATCGTGTTTCATAACTTGTAGTCCTTAAGGACAATAATAACCATAACTTAAGACCATGCAGTTAACAAACTTCTCTTGGTCACTCTGCAGAACGGCGCCGCCGCGCTACTCCCAGCCAGAACCAGACTTAGGCTTTTTAATGCCCAACATAATTCATAGCACGACATGTATTCTGATACGTACTGTAAACATACATCAAGTAGGTTCTAATATTTCTTCAAGTTCACATTTCAAGTCATTTAGTTTTGAATTACATAATTCTATGTTGAATTATTCACAATAACAAGGCTTAACAACTTCTTTTAACAATAGTTTAATGTTTATAAGCTTTTAAACCTTATATAGGTACTAACAAGCCTTTAATACGCATGTTCACATGTATCTATCCCATTTACATAGACATAGCATAGTTTATACTTTTAAAACATGCTTAAATAACTTATGTCATGCTTGACTAGTTAAGTGCACGTATAATTCACGTTCAAAGGCATAAATAACTCTATCATGCTTGCTTATAAGGTCATAATTCAAGTAACACAACACTCATCAAAGTTAGTTTCTAAAACTTTTAAATTTTTCTTTAAAACATGTACCAAATCGAGCTTGACAACCTTTTATGTGCAATACATCTTGGAATTACATTCCTTATCCATCCGCGCATATAACTAGGCCACATTCACATGTTTCCAAGGTCAGAACTTAAAAGACACACTGTTTGTCAAGTTTCATTTTCAAAACTTCAAGTTTTTCTTTCAAAACACTTTAAACCAAGCTATATCAATCAATTATATACAAGGTAACTTTAAAATTACATTTCATGTCCATTGATATGCATACATAGGGTCCAAGGTCAGAACTCAAAGAACAACAAATTCATCAACTTCATATTCTCAAAAACTTTAAGTTTTCTTTTAGAAAATCATGTCAAGGCATTCCATAATGAATAAAGTAATCTTAGTTATATGACATGTCTATTATCATGCATATTTATGTTTTATCACTTAGAACAACAGATTTCAACGTTGGGAGCACTATACTTGCGTATGTGCTCGTTCGACGCCCTCTGATCGCCTCCTATTATGTGATAGTCACAAAGATGACTGTTTTGACCCTTCCTAACGACCTCAAATTGGAACACTTAAAGAACAAAAGTTGTAGGTCTATTCGTCCTCATTCCGGATCATCTTGAATCACCTCAATCAGAGTTTGTATGAAAACGTTATGGCCATTTTACCAAAATAGGTCATAGGAGTCACAATCAGCACACATGGGGTGCGGCCGCACCCCTTTTCCTCACCATTATCGTGCGCTGCGCGCTTAATGCCTAGTCCCCATTGCTATGGCCTGGCAGCGTGCGGCAGTGGCCTGCCAATATGAGGCTTCGCACAAATAACAGTTTTGGTCATAACGTTCTCATTTTATGTCCGAATTAGTTGGTTTTCGATTCGTTGGACTCGTTAAACTCTTATCTACTCATCTACTGAATAATTATAACACTTCAAAATCATTAACTAACCCAAAGATTAATCTAAAACTCATGTTCATACAAATGTTCATGTTTTGACAAAAATAAAGCTAGATTATGAACTTACTTATTGAAGGCTTTCTTCTTCTTAGCTAGGAACCTTAAGTAGCTCTCCACCTTAGCTTCTCCTTCTTGAACTCCTCTTGAACCACCAAAGTGCAAGAGTTCCTCTAGGTTTCTTCTACTTCCCTCAATTTCTCTCTAACTCTCTCTATACTAGAACTTAGCAATTGGAAGCAACCTTTGCAAACTAACTTAGAATAACTTATTTATAGTTCAAACTCATGTACCAAATACATGTATTAATACATGTATAATACTTGTATTTTATACAAAAAATAGTTAATAACCATTGGTAAAAAGGCTACTAATTCCCCACCAAATCTTGTACTTGTTCATGATTGTATCACATGGACTAATCTTGCAAAACCAAGCAAAATTTTCAGCATTTGGCTTTAATGAGGGCAAAAATTTTGGTCATGGGGGGTAGTATCCATATGTTGCACTTTCATTTTATCATTTGTACAATATGCTAGCTTATTTTTTAACTTTACACATACATCTCTATACTTATATATATATACCCATATATATATATATAAGTATACTTATCTTATATACACATGTATTCATATAATCCATGTACATTTTATTTTAATGTCTACCCACATGTATATTGTCACATAATTGTCATACTACTTTATATAGTATAGTTGGATTATTGCTCACATGCACATAATAGTTAATCTAATATCATTATATTAATAACTTACTTACTTGTTTTAGGTCAAATATATAAATTATTCACTTCCTTGATTAATTAACACTAATATTAATTAATCCAATCATCATCGATTAATGAAATTATGGATCTTCATAACCATTAATTATTTATATAATTCCTATTATATTTATAGATATATTGCTAACAATAATAATCATATATTATAATATTGTTTAATGATAATGACCACATTAATATTTTAATTGGGCTAAATATCATTCAGTTGGAGTACTTTCAACCCATTATAACATTTTAATATCACAATGATTAGTTAATATTAATCATTTATCTTTCAAATATCAACCCTTTTATATATTACAAAACTATGTAATATATTAAAATATCAAGTATTAATTAACATATTTCTTTCATCATCTTATGCTAAACACACATGTTAACTCACTATTTTATACAAGTGAACTAACCCTTTTTCATTTAATTTATTATCACGCCACTGCCATACAAGGATTATAATATTCCATAATATCTCTTAATTAACCATATTTATACCGGGTTAATTAATTAACTCTTTAATCAAGTTATGTTTTGCTAACTAAATTTCTTCATGAACACTTAGTCACCATTCATGACCTTATAAGAGTTATTAGCATACATGGCTTGCAATCACATTACATAAACTGACTCAGAGTTTTCTACTGACCTAAGTAGTATTTGCTTATTTGGTCATATGTTGTAATAATGGCAAGAATCGCTGCGCCATACCAAATTCAGAGATAGACAAGTTCTGCATTAGTAGAACTGAAACCTTACGCTTCTAAATATTTTACACATCCTCCTTGAGTGTTAACTCGTCTAAACTCAATTTGGTTTCACATCATCGATTACTATTTTCCAACAATTTAAGGATCACACTTCGAGTTTTAAAACTCTATTTCCCTTATTAGTTTAACCAACTATAACCTCTCCTTTATGGTTTCTTACCACCAATAACACAAAACTCGAATATAACACATACATACATTCCTTTAATCTTCACTTATCAATGTGTATCAATTTACTCAATAATTCTCTAACCAATTTAAAGGTATATTGATTTTCTCCTCTCGTCGTCTCCTCTCGTCGACAACGTACATGCATACAAGTCTAAACATAGCACGCGTCAAGTCTTTAATAGTATTCAATATAGTACTCTGAGTGGTTTCCCACAAATAACCAACAAATTAGTTTCCATCTCGTCTACACTGTTTTCACAGTGAGTTATATTGGTTACCAATTCGTATATACCTCCGCTCTCTGAAGGAATCATTTAGCCCAGCTCCTATACATCAACCACTAAAAAGTAAGATTGCACTACCTTAGACTTGATATTCACTCATACATATACTCAAGAAATTGGTGATTATCAAAGATATTTTAATGTCACCAACTTACTACAATAAAATAATTCTATAAATTATTTAATGTCGATAGATAAATTTTATCCATCTTCATATATATTCATCTCTACAATTTCTAACAAATATATAATAATGGTATATATTTATTAAACACAACATTACTTATTACATAGCTCATATTACCTTCTGTAACACAATACCACATACCTCGTAACACATTTGTATTTGAACCCTTCAAATGCCTTAAGCATTTTATCTACTAAATTCTTATTTTAATATTTTCTGAAAATTCGGGTTCTTACAATTAGTACGATGCATGCCATATATGAAAAATATATTTTGATGGAGCTGTTAACATAGAAGGCTCTGGAGCTGGAACAGTTCTAGTATCCGGTACGGGGGAGCAGTATCCCGTCGCCATTAAATTATAGTTTGTCAGCACCAACAACATAGATGAATATGAAGGGTTTATCGTGGGGCTAAAACTTGCCCATTCAATGGGCATCTGGCGGTTAACTGTCTTTGGGGATTCTGAATTGGTAATCAAACAATCCACGGGAATCTATCAAACCAAAGAATTACATTTGCTGCCTTACCATCGACAAGTTTTACAGATGGCTTTGGAGTTCGAAGAAATCTCCTTTCTACACATTCCTCCTAATAGGAAAGATTTTGCGGATGCACTAGCAACGTTGGCCTCCTTGATTCACATACCTGACAAGGAAAACATGCCAAACATCATATTTGCGCTGAAAAAGGCCCCGGCTTATGAGAACTACGTTGGAGAAGTATCATATGAGCTACCTCCTATCCAACACCCTTGGTATCATCATATCAAGGAATATCTACGAGATGGATCTACACCTGCTGAGGCGAGCCTGACTGAAAAGAGGTGGATCCATCGACTTGCTATGAAATTCTACTTGAGCGGAGATGCAGTCGACAAAAGAGATGCAGGATTAGGTCTCCTCAGATGTCTGGACAAAAACCAAGCTCAGAGGCTCATGGATGAGATCCATGGTGGAGTATGTGGACCATACATGAGCGACCCCTTACTTGTTAAGAAGATCCTCAGAATAGGGCATTATTGGCTTACACTCAAAGCTGACTGTGATGATCACGTCAGGAGGTGCTATCAATGCCAAATTCATGGGAATGCTATCCACGCCCCTCCAAGGGAACTCCACAATATGAGTTCACCATGGCCCTTCTCAATGTGGGGAATGGACGTGATTGGGCCCATCGAGCCCAAAGCCAGTAATGGACATCGATTCATATTCACCATGATCGACTACTTCACCAAATGGGTAGAAGTAGCCTCCTTCCCCAGGGTTACCAAAGAGGTCATTATTGCTTTCATCAAAAATAATATCGTCTGTCGATATGGACAACCAGAGGTCATTGTGTCAGACGATGCTAAAAACCTCAACAACAAAATGATGAAGGAGTTATGCAGTAAATTCCTCATCAAACACTTAACTCCATCATCTATCGCCCAAAGATGAATGGTGCTGTTTAAGCGGCTAATAAAAATATCAAGAAGATCATGCAAAAAATGTTGGCTAATCATAAAGGATGGACTGACCTCTTGCCTCTGACTTTATTAGCCTATAGAACTTCCATGCGTACTTCCACTGGGGCAACCCCCTACTCATTGGCCTATGGGATGGAAGCAGTGCTCCCCATAGAGGTGGGAATGGAATCCCTCAGAGTGTTGATGGATGCTCAGTTTGATGAAGACCAATGGGTACAAGACAGGTATCACCAATTGTCTCTAATAGACGAAAGGCGAATCGCGACTATCTTCCATGGTCGATTATATCGACGTGAAGGATCGCCAGATCCTACATGCGAAAAAAGTCGATCTACTATAGTTCAAATAACTGGGAAGGCCCGTTTGTTGTCAAGGAGGTATTGACAGGAGGCGCTCTCAAACTACACCCCCAAACAAAGGTACTTCATTCCCACAGGATTTGGTGTTCACTTAATCAAATATTCATATCTAACTACCCAATCATAATAAAATTGAATAAATTAAACCTTCCCCGTTAAAGGGTTACATAATAAAAATCTCCCAGGTTGTCTAACCTTTAAATACAATCATTCAAATCACGGAAAATAAATAAACTTCATTACAACCATTCAATTAAAAGCGATAATAAAATATCATCATATTACAAATCTTGATACTTGTTCATCTTTCCTTTTCCCTTCTTTGGTGCTAGGTACATAAACCTTCTCATCTTTAACTGTAATAGTTATATAAGCAAGAAGTGAGCAAACAAAGCTCACTTGAAACAACAATGAATGAAAAATCTTTACAACAAATTTGTCGAATAAAGAGGCTCGATAGAATTAAACAATATGAGTTATCAACATTCGAAGTATATAAGCGAGGGTCCTAAGACCACGAACTATGTCCATAGTTATAAGTAATTTTTCAACTTAAACTTTACTTGATCATAAGACTATAGGGACTCCTCGTACTTAGGGGGATCATCCCTTCAATACAATATATTGTGAACAAACATTTCAATATTAGCGTAAATTACCCCTAATAATAGGGTTGTTCATCTCGATTATTTAGAGTACAAGTCCGCACCAAAGTGAGTTTGGTTTGGATACATTTCAAGGTAATTTGGAATTCAACGAACATTAACTAAGGATTAGTTGAATAAAACTAATAACATCATATTATAGAATAATCGTAATTGAATCGACATGGTAAATTAAAATCATGCTTTAGGAATAATCTAATAGCATACACCTTGAATAACTATAACACACCTTGCTTGAACAATATTAAGCAAGGGTTATTAGAATTGAATACTAAGCATGCATAGCAATTTGAACGATAAAACTATTCAACATTAATATATATAAATTTGTATGCTAAACAACAAGTTAAATACAAGAATAAATTGCTCAATATCAAAATTAAAGTTTTAGAAACCTTGCATCATTATATTGTAATCGAATTGGAAACAATAATTGGTTTAACAAGATAATGGATTAGAGAACTTGCCTTGCTCGTAGATTAAATCGAACAATTTGAATCACAATATCCTATATATATATGTCATCATGACATAGTTAGTCACTACCACTTTACAAACATAACTAAGTACACTCATCATGTAAGATTTGATTTTTAATCACATAATCACGTTACAAAATAAGTTAATTGTTAATAACATGCTCATTCATGGTATAGAAATACTAAAATCATAACTTAACAGTCCTACTATTAACACATAACAATCCCATTAGATTTTGAGTACAAAAAATTACCTTTGTCAAACCATTTTACTTAACTTCGTTATTTTGACGCCACGATTTATCTATGGTTTATTATTTATTGTGGTCATGATAATAAGCTATTGCTTGATATGCGAAATTAAACAACGAGGACGCATTTGCGGTATGTATGGTGCATGGCCTATTGGTGAATGTCAAATGTCTTTGCTTAAGTAGCCTTGCTGATTGCCTGCATGACTTGACAGAGATAGCTTGGCAACAGCATGAACAAAAGCCAATTTTGGCCTACAATCTACTTTCTAACAACCTAATTATCAAGTAATTCATATAGAGACTTCATATAAACATAATTCAAAGACACTTAACATGTTTCTACCCATAAAACAACATAAACAACGAATTTAAAACATCCAATTTCACTTTTTTTTGATAAAAACTCACTTTTGATGTTTTTTGATGAAAATCAACAACTTTGTGATTTTTTTTTTCAACCAAAATAGTTAATTCAAAAGCACTTTATCAATATTTATACATACTCTATCAAATTCAATAGTCAATTTATCAACTAAACAACTAATTAACCCTTAATTTCTACCTTAAACTAAACCATATTCATTCACATAAACTCTCTATAAAATAGTTTTCTTCACAAATTACATACATATCATAACTTCATTGACTATACTCATATATAACTTATGAAAATAGTTTTACAACACTAGTTTATCATATAAAAGCCACATACATAACAATTAATTCAATTTCTACAAAGCTTTTATAGAGAAAATTGAGAGAGAGAAAATCTGACTATAACTTTTGAAAAGAAAAACAATATGAGTTTAGATGATACCTTAGAGTTGGAAGATAATGGCTATCCTTTGATTATCAAGCTTCTTCTCCCCAATTCCTTTATCAAATTCTCTAGCCTTCTCCCGATCCTCTCTTCTTTTCTCTCTGTAAACTCTCTTCTTCTCTCTTACCCTCTATTCTAATCTTACATTATTAGAAATATAACGTATAAGATATAATATATATTAATTATATAATATAAATATAAGTATAAGCGATATCGAGTTATACAAATTTTGAAAATCAAAAGTCATAAAGGCTTGTTTGGTTACTTACTAAAAATATAATCATTTATTCCTTATGCCTTGTTTGGTAAAACATAATTAGATTAAAAGACTTAATAAGCGATAGGCCTTGTTTGGCAAAAAAAGCTGAATTAAACTCCTTTAAGTTATTTTAATAACTCCTTTATAAAAGGTTATTTGTCACACTTTTAATTAATTAAATTAATTCTAATAACAATTTATTAAATTACTTTAACACATAAATCAATACCACCAAATTATAATTTTCTATATAATTATAACTTTATTTAATCAACTAACACATCCTTTTAATTACAAATTCAAATTAAAATATAATAATTCATTTAATCAAAACTCTCTAATTTAATAATTAAATTAAATTAGAATAAAATAATTAATTTCCTTAATTATTTATTTAACAAATAATTAACCAAATCGAATCAAATTTGAACAATTACAAATTCAACCATAAACACATCCATTAAATACTTATATAATTCAACAAATATTTAATATAACAATTAAAATTCCGGAATGTTACATCATTCCCTCCTTACAAGGATTCTGTCCCCAGAATCACAATTCAAACACTTCATTCGTCACATTCTCCCCTACTTACGAAGATTCTGTCCCCAAAATCGAAGACATAGATTAAACAAATAACTCAAGGTAATTCTTCATCATTTCAGCTTTGAGTTCCCACGTAGCCTCTTTGACATTGTGGTTTCTCCATATTACCTTCACAGAAGGTATCACTTTATTTCTGAGCACTTGTTCTTTCCTGTTGACTATTTGGATAGGAACCCCTTCATAGGACAAGTCTTTCTCAAATTGCAATGGTTTGTACTCGATCACGTGCTTGTAATCGGACTTATATGGTCGTAAACAAAAGCGTGAAAAACATTATGAATGTTTTGCAATTACGGAGGTAGAGCTACCTCGTAAGCCACCTCACCAACTTTCGCTTGACACTTGAAGGGTCCAATAAACCTCGGGCTTAGTTTCCCCTTTTTACCAAATCAATTTTTCCCTTCCAAGGTGAAACTTTTAGGAAAACGTAATTTTCTACGTCGAATGCACGATCTTATGCGTGTTGATCGGCATATTTCTTTTATGCATCTTGAGCGACTATCAATCTTGTTATAATGAGTTTGACAACCTCGGCGGTTTGTTGTACGATTACGGTCCTAACGGTTGGCGTTCATCGACTTCATCCGGCCACGGTGGAGTTACGCACCTCTGTAGTATAATGCTTTCGTAGGCGGCATCTTGCGATCTTGCGTGGTAACTATTATTGTAGGCAAATTCCACCAACGGTAATTGTTTATCCCAGCTTCCTTTGAAATCCATGACGCATGCTCTCAGCATATCTTCCAATGTCTGAATCGTTCATTCACTTTGGCCATCTATTTGTGGATGATATGCCGTACTCATTTGTAACTGTGTTCCCATACATTCTTGTAATCTCTTCCAGAAGTTTGATGTGAACCTCAGATCTCTATCTGACACAATTGACACTGGAACTCCATGTCTCGTCACGATCTCTTTAACATATAACTTTGCCAGCTGATCAAGATTGAATCTAATCTTTATTGGCAAAAAGTGTGCAGATTTTGTCAATATATCCACTATCACCCATATCGCATCGTATCCTTTCTGAGTCGTTGGGAGACCTACCAAAAAATCCATTGTGATATGTTCCCATTTCTATTCCGGTATCTCCAACGGTTGAAGTAATCCGCTTGGCCTTTGATGCTCGGCCTTGACTCTCTGACATGTCAAGCACTTTACAACGTCTCTTTTCATATTTGGTCACCAAAAATGTTGTCGCAAATTTTTATACATCTTTGTACTTCCCGGATGAATCGAATATCTCGAGCTATGAGCTTCTGTGAAGATGTATTCTTTAATATCGGGTACCGCTGGAACCTTGATTCGTCCCTCGAATCTTATCATTCCCTTGGTATCAACCTTATATTTCACTTCTTTTCCCTTGATCACACTTTCTCTTATTTTCCTGCATTCCTCATCCTGCAGTTGAGCGTTCTTCACTTTGTCCACCAAAGTTGGACTGGCTTCCATCTAGTATAATTTTTCATCGGATTCTTTTGGAAATTTGATTTCCAACTCTAATCTTGCCATTGCTGAAATCAGCTCCTCTTTATCAGTTAAAAACATCAACTTTTCTTTGCCTTTCCTACTCAAGGCATCTGCAACCACGCTAGCTTTGCCTGGATGATAAACGATCTCACAATCGTAATCCTTTATCAATTCCATCCATCTCCTTTGGCGCGTATTGAGGTCTTTTACGGTGAAAATGTACTTGAGACTCTTATGGTGCATGTAGATCTCACATTTCTCTCCATAGAGATAGTGTCTCCATATCTTTTAAAGCAAAACTACTGCTGCTTGACTCTAAATCATGAGTCGGATACCCTTTTTCGTAGTCTTTCAATTGCCTTGATGCATATGCGATGACTTTTCCATTACGCATAAGGACACACCCTAATCCTTTGTGTGAAGCATCACTTTATACACCACAAAATTTCTGTATTATCGGTAATGACAACACACAGGTGCCATACTTAACTTCTTTTTCAATTCTTAAAACTTTCTTCACACTTCTCCGTCAAACAAATTTTACTGAGATTTTCTCGTCAAATTTGTCAGCGGGTGGCAATCTTGGAAAATCTGGATAAATAAATCATAATACCTACGCCTTGATCCCAAGAAACTTCTTACTCGATGGAGTTCTTGGTTGTTCCCAATTTATCACGGCTTTGACCTTTGATGGATCCTTTGAAATTCCATCCTTGTCGATTACGTGCCCAAGAAATTGTACTACGTTCTAAACGAATTCACATTTAGAGAATTTCGCGTACAACTTTTCCTTTCTTAGCGTCTCCAGCGTTAGACGTTAGTGTTCCATGTGTTCTTCATGAGTTCTAGAGTACACCAGAATATCGTCGATAAACACCACCACAAACTTGTCTAAAAATGGTTTAAACACCCTATTCATCAAATCCGTGAACGCTGCAGGGGCATTTGTCAAACCAAAAGACATCACCAAAAATTTGTAATGTCCATACTGAGTTCGGAATGCCATCTTCGATACATCCTCCTTTCTTACTTTCAGTTGATGATACCCACTTCTCAAATCTATTTTTGAGAAATATCTAGCATCCTTTAACTGGTCAAACAAATCATCTATTCTCGGCAATGGATATTTATTCTTAATAGTGACTTTGTTTAACTCCCTATAATCAATGCAAAGACGCATTGACCCATCCTTCTTCTTCATAAATAACTGCCGGTGCTCCCCACGGTGACACACTCGATTTGAATGTATTTCTTATCCAACAGCTCTCTGCGGTTGTACCATCAGTTCCTTCATCTCTCTAGGAGCCATTCATATGGGGCTTTTCGATATCGGAGGCGGTTCTGGCGCTAAGTCGATCGAACGAACTCGATTTCTTTGTCGGCGGAAGTCTGGCAAATCCTCGAAACACGTCCACAAATTCCCTAACCTTTGGTATTTCTTCCGATTTCGCACCCCTTCTCTTTACATTTGAGTATCAACTATGTAAGCTAAATAACCCACACAACCTTGACTCAACAATTTCTTGGCCTGCATAATCGTCAGACATCTCATTTGTCTAGGCGATTTGCTACCATTGAAAACTACCTTTGATGGAGTCATAAGGTTTACACATTTCTTTTGGCAGTCAATTATCGCTCCACAATTGAATAACCAATCCATTCCCAAAATAACATCAAACTCTCCAAGCCTAATTAGAATTAAATCTACCATCAAAATATTTCCCTTAATATTCACCCTACAGTTCTTGTATACGATCCTAATGAGAATTACTTCCTTATTCACAATTTCTATGTTTAAAGGAAATTTGATTCTTCACTAAGCAATCCTAATCTCATAGCAAATTCATCAGATATAAATGAGCAAGTAGCACCCGAATCAAATAATACATAAGCATCAATATCATTGATTGGGATAATACCTGACACCACATCTTTTGATTGCACAACATCTTGCACAGTCATGTTGAAGGTTCTTGCTGTGGGCTTATTTGTTGATGTTGGCCCAACAATAGTCATCGCACCTCCACTAGCACTTCCCTTATTTCCATTTGCCTCACCAGATCTCTTCTTAGAGCATTCACGAGCAAAGTGATCCTTGGACCCGCATGTGAAGCAAACGTTCTTCTTAGGTTGATTGCAATTTGGGGCGATGTGACCCTCCTGGCCACAGCTAAAGCATACTCGTTTCCCCATCAAGCATACACCCTTGTGAAACTTCCTGCATGTAGCACATGCTTCAAACTTCTTACTCTGCTGGTTACCCTACTGATTTCCAGCACCCATATCTCCATTCCACATTCTTTTCAGATTATTATTACCATTTCCACTACAACAAACTCCATTCTTAACCTCCACTTCATTCTTCTTCTTTTTCTGTTCTTGATTGAACTTGGTTCTGACCTCACCTCCACCTTGGTGAGAATTGCCTTTTCCATTACGGTTGCAAATGTCTTCAATCTGGAACAAGGAACCCCCTACTATACAACAGGGCTTGGTCCACTTCAAATCTCTTTGCCTTGCGTTCATCTATCTTTGACTTGGTATGGCATAAACCTCTTGACTTCGTTGAATTTTTTGCGGCATACTCGACACCGTCATCGTTCCTGCTTGATTCTAAAAGCGCACTTCAGTGACTCTTGAACTCTACGGGAAATAGGTCTCGAAGAACATCTCCTTGAACCTATCCCAAGCCATAACCCCTGGTCCTCCTCGAGTTTTATTGGCACGCCACCAATAACTAGCTCTACGCTTTCAACATGAATGTTGCAAAAGCGGTCTTACGATCTTCCCTACTCCGCAACATCGAAACACCTTCTCTATCTCCATGACCAGTGCGAGCCTCAATCGGGTTCATGGACCCACGGAATTCTGGTGGTCTAACCGCCTTGAAGTCCTTAAACGTTGTAGCTTGATTTTGTGGTTGGTTCTGCGGTTGATTCTGCAGTGCACACTGTCGATAACGTCACCAATTCTTTGAGCAGGGGTTAACTTGACATTATTGTTGTTGGTTCCTTCGGTGGTTCTCTGTCGGGGTGGTTGACGTCTTGGAGGCATTTTCTGTTAAAAATACACTCATTAGATTATTACTCAACTCTTTTAAGTAATTTCTACTTAATTTACCCCCATAAAAGTAATAATCACATAGCACATAACACTTTGGATAAAAGAAGATAATAACTTTTATTCATTCTTAATTCTTTGAAAACATCATATCAATAGCATCATCCTTTGCTATTTACATTATTTTCTGAACTACTAAAGTTTTAAGGACATCATCATCATATCCCATAGGTTACATAACACTTGGGATTTACATAATATTTATCATAACATAAATCATAAATCAAGTACACTCCCTACGATGTCCTACTAAGATACTGCATAGCCTTACGACGCTCTTCTTCCATAATTCGGAACATGGTTCGATCGATCTAGTATGTACGATGGCAGCGTCTCAAACTGAATCGGATAACCCATGACCCGATCCTGAGCTCGATTAATCACTGTGTTGAACACGTTATTCATTTCCTGCATCTTCATTCTCTTTGCTTGTGCGTCTCCCTCTGCTATTTTGGCTCGTTGATCAGCTTCCTCATACGCATCTTCGGCTCTTGCCCTCTTAGTAGATTCCTCTTTCAACTTGTTCTTCAACTCTGCAATCTCTGCTCTCATTCGCTCGTTCTCTCCTTCGGTGTGAATCAACTTATCTTCAACATTGCTCAGACGTTCTTCTCGGTCCTGAATTTTGTCATCCTTCTGTGCCATCGAGTGTATTGTTCAACAACTATCTCTTGTAACTCCTCTCGTTGTATCTTGAAGTTCTACATTTGCGGTGGTCATGCACCTCATCGTATATCTGACGGCTACTATCGAGTTAAGTGGAATCCTTTCCTCCTCGTCCTCTTCATCCATCCGCATGCTGTGGCGACTCACGAAGAATCCTCCTAAATCATCTCTATCTCATCATCCTCATCGGTACTCTCTCTCGCTTTCGACTCTCATGACCAACAAAATAGCTGTTTTCCGTGGCGATAATTGTTCCAAAACTACTACGAATATCTGAGAGCTCCTCTTCCCTAGCTTTGGTTGGATCCTCTATATTAGTCATCTGTCAACCAAAGTTTAAGTTTTAATTACTAATCATTACTACTCGACACTTTCATGAAACACATAAGTTCTAATCACATAAGCACATAAGTATTTTATTACTTCTTCCTTAAAACTTCGATAAGAGTTTATCATCACTATCTTTTCAAGGTTACTTCCTAAGGCTTTTTTCCCCACCTAAGGTTCATAACCTAAGGCTTTGATACCAACTTGTGACACCCCCAAACCCGGTACTTCATTCCCACGAGATTTGGTGTTCACTTAATCAAACATTCATATCTAACTACCCAATCATAATAAAATTGAATAAATAAAACCTTCCCCATTAAAGGGTTACATAAAAAAATCTCCCGGGTTGTCTAACCTTTAAATACAATCATTCAAATGTGGAAAATAAATAAACTTCATTACAACCATTCAATTAAAAGCGATAATAAAATATCATCATATTACAAATCTTGATACTTGTTCATCTTTCCTTTTCCCTTCTTTGGTGCTAGGTACATCAACCTTCTCATCTTTAAGCTATAATAGTTATATAAGCAAGAGTGAGCAAACAAAGCTCACTTGAAACAACAATGAATGAAAAATCTTTACAACAACTTTGTCCAAATAAGAGGCTCGATAGAAGTAAACAATATGAGTTATCAACATAAAGTATATAAGCGAGGGTCCTAAGACCACGAACTATGTCCATAGTTATAAGTAATTTTTCAACTTAAACTTTAACAGTCATAAGACTATAGGGACTCCTCGTACTTAGGAGGATCATCCCTTCGTACAATATATTATGAACAAACATTTCAACGCTAAGCGTAAATTACCCCTAATAATAGGGTTGTTCATCTCAGTATTTAGAGTACAAGTCCGCACCAAAGTGAGTTTGGTTTGGATACATTTCAAGGTAATTTGGAATTCAACGAACATTAACTAAGGATTAGTTGAATAAAACTAATAACATCATATTATAGAATAATCGTAATTGAATCGACATGGTAAATTAAAATCATGCTTTAGGAATAATCTAATAGCACACACCTTGAATAACTATAACACACCTTGCTTGAACAATATTAAGCCAGGGTTATTAGAATTGAATACTAAGCATGTATAGAAATTTGAATGATAAAACTATTCAACATTAGTATATATAAATTTGCATGCTAAAAAACAAGTTAAATACAAGAATAACTTACTCAATATCAAAATTAAAGTTTTAGAAACCTTGCATCATTATATTGTAATCGAATTGGAAACAATAATTGGTTCAACAAGATAATGGATTAGAGAACTTTCCTTGCTCGTAGATTAAATCGAACAATTTGAATCACAATATCCTATATACATATGTCATCATGACATAGTTAGTCACTACCACTTTACAAACATAACTAAGTACACTCATCATGTAAGATTTGATTTTTAATCACATAATCACGTTACAAAACAAGTTAATTGTTAATAACATGCTCATTCATGGTATAGAAATACTGAAATCATAACTTAACAGTCCTACTATTAACACATAACAGTCCCTTTAGATTTTGAGTACAAAAAAGTACCTTTGTCGGACCATTTACGCCAACTCACTTTTGGCTATTTACAATTTATCTTGTGGTTATTATTGCGACGAGAATTAAACTATGAGGTAATGTTCTTGCGTGTATATATGGCGTTAGCGATGCTGATGACATGATAAATGTCTTTACTAAGTAGTCTGACTGTGGCAATAGGCTGCAGACTTCGGCAGACATCTTCGACAACAACATGAACAAAAGTCAATTTTCGCCTGCAAGCTACTTTCTAACAACCTAATTATCAAGTAATTCATATAGAGACTTCATATAAACATAATTCAAAGACTCTTAACATGTTTCTACCCATAAAATAACATAAACAACAAATTTAAAACATTCAATTTCACTATTTTTTTGATAAAAACTCACTTTTTGATGTTTTCAATGAAAATCAACACTGTGATTTTATTTTTCAACCAAAACAGTTAATTCAAAGCACTTTATCAATATTTATACATACTCTATCAAATTCAATAGTCAATTTATCAATTGAAAAACTAATTAACCCTTAATTTCTACCTTAAACTAAACCATATTCATTCACATAAACTCTCTGTAAAATAGTTTTCTTCACAAATTACATACATATCATAACTTCATTGACTATACTCATATATAACTTATGAAAATAGTTTTACAACACTAGTTTATCATATAAAGCCACATACATAACAATTAATTCAATTTCTACAAAGCTTTTATAGAGAAAATTGAGAGAGAGAAAATACAACTATAACTTTTGAAAAGAAAAACAATAACAGAGTTTAGATGATACCTTAGAGTTGGAAGATAATGGCTATCCTTTGATTATCAAGCTTCTTCTCCCCAATTCCTTTATCAAATTCTCTAGCCTTCTCCCAATCCTCTCTTCTTTTCTCTCTGTAAACTCTCTTCTTCTCTCTTACCCCTCTATTCTAATCTTACGTATTAGAAATATAATGTATAAGATATAATATATATTAATTATATAATATAAATATAAGTATAACTGATATCAGTTATACAAATTTTGAAAATCAAAAGCCATAAGGCTTGTTTGGTTACTTACTAAAAATATAATCATTTATTCCTTATGCCTTGTTTGGTAAAACATAATTAGATTAAAGACTTAATAAGCGATAGGCCTTGTTTAAAAAAAGCGAATTAAACTCCTTTAAGTTATTTTAATAACTCCTTTATAAAAGGTTATTTGTCACACTTTTAATTAACTAAATTAATTCTAATAACAATTTATTAAATTACTTTAACACATAAATCTGTACCACCAAATTATAATTTTCTATATAATTATAACTTTATTTAATCAACTAACACATCCTTTTAATTACAAATTCAAATTAAAATATAATAATTCATTTAATCAAAACTCTCTAATTTAATAATTAAATTAAATTAGAATAAAATAATTAATTTCCTTAATTATTTATTTAACAAATAATTAACCAAATCGAATCAAATTTGAACAATTACAAATTCAACCATAAACACATCCATTAAATACTTATATAATTCAATAAATATTTAATATAACAATTAAAAATTCGGAATGAATGTTAGTTGAACTTTCTCATGTTGCATGAGAACACATCCTAACCCTTTGCCCGAAGCATCACTGTAGATGACAAATCCCTCCGAGCCAGATGGTATTGTCGGAACAGGTGCTGAAATAAGTCTCCTCTTGAGTTCTTGAAAACTCTTCTCACATTCCTCGTTCCAACCAAATTTTGTATCTTTCCGAGTCAGCTGAGTTAATGGAGTAGCGATTCGAGAAAACCCTTCTATGAATCTCTGATAATAACCAGCTAAGCCGAGAAAGCTACGTACTTCGGTCACTGATTTAGGTTGCTCCCAGCTTTGAATAACTTCAATCTTTGCTGGGTCAACAGATATTCCATGGCTTGATACTGCGTGCCCAAGGAATGCTACTTCCTCAAGCCAGAACTCGCATTTCTTTAACTTGGCATAAAGTTTATATTCACGAAGCTTTTGGAGTATCAGCCTCAAGTGTTGCTCATGATCTTCATAGCTTTTGGAATAAATAAGGATGTCATCAATAAAGATGACCACAAAGTGATCCAAATATTCCTTGAATACTCGATTCATCATATCCATGAAAGCAGCAGGAGCATTAGTCAATCCAAAAGACATGACTAGGAATTCATAATGCCCGTACCGAGTTCTAAAAGTCGTCTTTGGAATGTCATCGGTTCTAATCTTCAATTGGTGATATCCAGAACGAAGATCAATCTTTGAAAAGAATTTGGCTCCTTGTAACTAGTCAAACAGGTCATCAATACGTGGCAATGGGAACCTATTTTTGATGGTGACGTGATTCAACTCCCGATAATCAATACAAAGTCGCATACTCCCATCTTTCTTTTTAACGAATAGAACAGGAGCAGCCCAAGGAGAAGTACTAGGACGAATAAAGCCAATGTCTAACAATTTCTGTAGTTGGGTCTTTAACTCCTGAAGTTCAATAGGAGCCATTCGATATGGGGCTTTGGAAATGGGTTTTGTACCGGGTTCAAGGTCGATACAAAATTCAATTTCATGCTCTGGGGGTAGGCCAGGAAGTTCTTTAGGGATTACGTCAAGAATTTTATTAACAATAGAAATATCATTCAAAACTGACGTATTTTTGTTTAGATCCGTGACATGAGCTAAGAAAGCTTGACATCAGTTTTTTAATAAACGAATAGCTTTATGGCTTGAGATGACAGTGATTGATTTTAATTGTTTGGTTTCTTGAATTCGCATAATAGGTTGGTTAGGAATATGAAAGCTAACAACCTTACGAAAACAATCAGTTTTTGCATGATGAGTAGTTAACCAATCAATCCCTTGAATTACGTCAAATGCAAGTATTTTCAATGAAATAAGATTGACAGGTAATGTGTGGGTACCGATTTGAACCAAACAAGTCTTATAAATAATGGATGTAATGAAGGTTTCTCCCAATGGAGTTTCAACAGATAAGTCAAGGTCCAATTTCTCCGGAGTCAAATTTAAACGTTGAGCGCCGGTAGGAGAAATGAAAGAATGGGTAGAACCGGTATCAAATAAGGTATATACTTCGCTATAGTTTATGATAAGCTTACCTGTGATGATCTCGTTCAGATTCCTTGGTTTCTGGGAGGTCACGACAAACGCTCTCCCTTGAACTACCAGTTTTGTCTTGTCTAGGACGGCCTTTGATGCCTCGATCCCAGCTGGACCTGTCTTTGGTGCATGACAAAATCGGGTCAGGTGACCTTCTCTTCCACAATTGTAACATGCTTTGGATGGCATCACGTAGTTTGGACTGATGTGTCCCTCTCCTCCACATTTGAAGAATATGATAGGTGGTCGTTCTCCTTCCTTAACGATAGGTGCTGATGCTGACGTCTTTCTATCATTGTTGAATCTCCTCTTCTTGAAATGTCCATTCTTATTGTTTTGGCCATGATTACCCATCAAGTGGTTACCATTTCGGCATGTTGATTCCTCCACGCTTATTGTCACCGCTTCAATGATTTGTTATCTTTGGTATTATCATTTTGCCAATTTGCTCTCTTTTGGTTGGGTTGACTCATTATCGCGCCCAATAATTGAGCCCTATTAACCACATCTGAATACAAACACAGTTTATGAGAGATAAGATATTGACGTATCTCGGGTTTCAAACCTCTTAGAAACATTCACGTCATTTTCTCCTCATTATCAACCAAATGAGACACAAACCGGGACAACTCGGCAAACTTGGCTTCGTACTGCGACACAGTCATGTTGTTTTGCTCTAGCTTGAAGAACTCTACTTCTTTCATGTGACGAATACTTTCAGGAAAGTACTTGTCGTTGAATAGTTCTTGGAACTTCTCCCAAGACATCTTCAGTGCGGTAGGTTGAGTACGCTTTACTGATTCCCACCAAGAATCGCCCGCTCGCGCGCATAACATGAAGGTGGCAAAGGTAACTTTTGCTCCTCGTGAGCATCCCAAGACATCAAATATCTTGTTGATCCGCTTTATCCACGTCTCGCCTTAAGTGGTTTTGGCTCTAAAAAAACTCCGGTGGTCCCAGTTCCTTGAAGCGCTTAGCTAAGTGACCGTCCAAGAGTTACCAAAGTGTTTCCACCGCATTTTGGACAGATCCGCTCTTGCTCGATATTGCTGGAATTGCATAAAGCATCTAAACATTCCATCGTTCATCATCATCAAGTGCGTAGGTTGTTGTTTGCACGAGGATTGTCGCCTCGATGCACATTATCTCGATTATTGATCCGTGGAGACTCAACGGTCTCCTGTACTCCATTGATGTTCTCAACATTCTCGGATGTCATTTTCAAATACTGCCACAAAACAAGGGTTCATTAACATATCACATATTATCCCTATACTTTGACCGACCAATTAAATACCAAATAAACTGAGGTAGGTCATACTAGCGAAGGAATTCCCCGTCTCTCCCCTCCTAGTTCTTGTCTCACATCTTAGCCAGGGATCATATCTCTAAGCTTTGATACCAACTGTGACGCTCCATAAATAGGCATACATCACCCATCTTGAATCGCCAAATACATGGTACAAATTTCAAATATAACTTAATAATACAACTGTTGTGTAAATAATACGACAAAACGCAAACTGAGAGTTTAATAAGAATATTGTCATCTAGACAATATCCACACTCAAAAGAGTCCTCTTTACATTTATTTTCACACTATTTAACAGAATAGTGAGGACTACTAATACTATCATCTGGACCGTCACTCCGTTCCCCGACTAGTCCCGGCTACGTTCTCATTTCCTGAAGAGAACAATGAAAGAAAGGGTGAGCTCAACTAGCCCAGTAAGAAATATTATGACTAAGATAATGCAGAATAAATTATCATTAGCCTTCAACAATGTTAAACTGATAAAATATAACAAACATCAAGTTTAACTGCAGCGGAACAAGCAGTCTATTAAAAGAGTTAAGTAGAGAATAAAATCTATTATCTTTTATGATTTAAAAGGTTTTTCATCACTTTTATCATTGAGACTCAGCTTAATAAATAATCCACATCATCCCTACATCACGGCCAAGGATATTCATTAGTATCACAACCACAAATTATCCATGCACTACACCCAAGGATATTCGTGTATTCATCAATAGTCATGATCATGCCAACAACTATCCATCAATGCACTACGGGCTAATGAGAACTTTTACCACATCATTTGTAACATTACGGTCATGATTATACCGAATAATCCCTGGTCATAACCATACCAAGTCCATCTATGCACTACAGGCCACATATGACTTTCAACATAATATAAACATGAGGATGATGACAATGATATAAGAATTCAATAAAACAAGTTCAAGAATTAATTTATCCAGGAACTATTAACGTCCAAATTGTCAACATGATACTTCTTTGTAGAGTAAAACTCAAGAATGCTTAGAAGAATATTTCCATGAAAAGATACTGGATGAAGCGCAAATATCAAGGATATTTCACTAATTTCATGGAGTATAGAAGTCAAAACTTTAACCAACTGAGTATAATAAAGAATGGGATAACAAAAGAAATCACCAGGCATGCAATAGACCGCACAGACAAGTTATTCCAACAGAATAATAAATAACAGAACCAGGTCATGCGTAAACGCATAGACATGATATTCCAACAGAATAATAAATAATGGAACCAGGTCATGCATAAACGCACATCCAGGATTTTCCAACAGAATAATAAATAACGGAACCAGGTCATGCATAACGCACCGATAGGATGTTCCAACAGAATAATAAAAATGGACTAACAGAAGAATTTCACCGTGTATGTGGTACTTCACATAGACATGTTATTCCAACATAATGATAAAGAATAGAATAACAGAAGAATTTCACCAAGTATAGGGTAACCCGCGTATACAGGTTATTCCAACAGAATAATAAAGAATGGAATAACAGAAGTTCTCTTCATGAATAAGAAAGAAATAATACCCCTTACTTTAGTAGAAAATTGGATACCGCAATATTGTAGTAACAGAAGATTCTTCTTCTTTCTCTCTTATTTTCTCTATTCTTTCTCGCTCTATAGCTTTAGTGAATTCGTGAAAAATAATGAAGGAATGAGCTTCTATTTATAAGCTTGGTAGAGTAAGGGTAAAATTGTCTTTTCGCCATAATTTATGACATCATCGATCATATGACATCATTGCTTACATCATCAATCAAATGACATCATTGCTTACATCATCCTTCCGATGACATCATTGCTTACCTCATCGTTCTGATGACATCATCGCTTACATCATCAGAATTCAAATTCAAATTGTTCTCTTCCACCTCATTTTACTTTTTATACCATAAATTTACTATAATAATGTTACCATTCAAATTATAAAAAAACATACTATCATATAATCACATCATACTACTATAATATAATATTATAATAATATATTTAAATGAATTATTGAATTGATAATTTGAAATCTTGTGTAATGACAATTATTGAATCAAAATATCAACGTAGCAATTATTGAATCAATAAAATATTAAATAGTAATTTGTTGTAACAATTATTGAGTAGTGCCTTTTTACGTAAGAATCAATAATTCAAAAAAATATTGTATAATACCTGTGCTATCATCGTGCAACAACAACGTGTTACTATATTTTAACCATTAAATATTCCAGCGTTGTTAATCAGTAACACTTCCGCCGTTATTTTCATAAAAATATTTTTGTCGTTTTCTAACTTCGACAATAATTCCGTTGTGGGGTCGACCAATGATTGTGTCGTCGTACGAATATTCCCCGATAAAAAGAATATTCCCCGACCAAACGAATATTTTATAACAACTTGTGTACTTTGCAAAATTTATAAATATTACCCACAACTATAACATTATATCAAATTCATTCCATAATATTTATAGAAAAATCATCGTTATTAAAAAGTTAGGGTCTTACACAAACATCTTGGGAAACATACACTTCAAACCAGCAGCCTGATTTCAACTCATTTCAAACAGTTCATACAATTTCGGTTATCCTGAAGACGGAATTAAACCTTTCACACCTGCAGTTTATCCTGAAGACGGGATTAACTTCTCTACGCTTGCAGTTTGTCCTGAAGATGGGATCAAACTTTTTCCACACCTGCAGTTTGTCCCAATCATGGGATCAAACTTTCTTCTCCCCACAGTATAGCCTGTACATGGGATACACACTTCTCTTTGGCTGCAATTTGTCTTGAGGGGCGAACTACATCGACCTGATCTCCCTGATACACGGGAGTACGTAGGCAACCATATTCTATATGGCCCGGTCGCAATAAACCAAAAAACAACAAAAACATTTCTGCCCCTTCCTCTACAAAAACAAAAACCACAAAAATACTTCTACACCTTTCTTCATCAATAAAGCTTTTACACCCATCTACCTATCACATTCAGCATTGAACCTCTTACACCAGGTTTGAACTACGCAGACTTGATCTCATCTTCAATAGGAGTACGTAGGCAGCCATTTATGGTTCAGTCTAACCCCTACCAGAACAAAAATACTTGTCACACGGTACTAGGATCAAACTTCAATCCATTACAGTTCATCTTCTTTAGACCAAAGGGATGGAATTATCCAACCTCTCCTCACCAATAGGAGATTCGGTGACCATCTAAGCTGCGGTTGTGCCTCAAAGAGCAACACCAATCTATAAAAGATGGAATTAACTAGGTTTCTCACAAATAGAAGTACTGACGACTATCTGTGGTGCGGTCAATCTTAGAGAGAAAAAGCCACACTCCTCTCCATATTTCCATACAGAAACCAGTCCCAAGACACCAAAGATGGTAGGGATATATACAGATCAATGATCCATTCTGAAAGATCCTGTGACGTCTCAATGTCCACATATCAAGGATAAGTTCAGAATGCATCAAGATCACAAGCCTTGAAGAAACAGGCAAATATCAAGCAAGTATCAAGGCATAACTAACAGGGGAGTAAATAAAAAAATATATTTCTCTGCCATATATAATACTGTTTGATATATACAATATGTGTTGTACATGACAAAATGGCTAAGCTAGTCTATGTAGAAAAAATACAGAGCTATCTTCGGATCTATGTGTATACGAACTATCAGATCTAACATAGCATCCCTATCTGAAGAAGGAGGTAAAGCTGCAAGATCCTGCCCAAGGGTATCTACATGAGCTAGTAGATTCGTGGCTAACTACATGGTGGCATGATGCTCATCGATGTATGCACTCATATCGGTAAGGATGCCAGTCGTATGTGATCTCACTGAAGTACTGTCTGCAATGGCTACATCCCTGGTAGATAGCGCAGTATCCTGCACCACAATCAACACATCTCTAGCTGATTTAGCCTTGTCCCTCTCTAATAAAGCGACATCTCTCCCATCAAGAGCTATCGACATCGAGGCCCTAGCCTTATCTCTTTCATAGGTCATCAGATGTAGGATCTGCTTCAAATACTTTGCTGAATGCTGAATGACAGTGGCACTCGGGGTGGGAGAATCCATCACAAATGCTGGCAACCCAGCAATCAAGTCCTCTTCGATGGGAATATCAGCCTCCTCCATAGGCTTCTCATCGTCAAAATCAATCTCCTGCACTGTGGATACTACCATAGTCGATGCAGTCTCTGTCTCCATCCATGCGGAATACTCTACAGAATAACCCGGATGACTGACAGAAAACTCAGCTAGCTCTCGCTGATCCCAACAGACATACAACCTGGATCTGTCCTCTACTGATAAACGGCGTGAAGCGAAGCGCTAACTCACTGCCCCCTCAAATGGATGGAAATCCTTAAAATGGTCAAACTGACACATCACGGCCAGTGGGTGGTAGGTGATCATCCCTCTCAAACCAGCTAGAGGAAGATAATCCATGCCCAGAGCATGAGTAATGAAGCTATTGTAAGGTTTGTAATATTCATAACGCAAACAAATTGCATAAAAGTGCGGAAGCGTGTAAAAATCAGAGTTTAAAAATTTACAAACCATATACCCGGATCACCCTTTATGCACAATTATTAATTAAACGAAAAGATAAAGAATAAATCATACCCTTGAAGATCGAGCTTTCTCAGGTACAAGTTCACCTCCAAATCCTTTCGCGTTCAATCTTGAATCCACCGGGTTTGGTTCCTTCCTTTGATCAACGTTAGCCACCCAAATGTTTGGCCTCTAGAGGTGATCCACCAAGGAAGAAGAAAATTCAAGAAGAAGGGGTGGTTGGCTAAACCCTAGTTTTTCTATCTCTATAGAAAAGGGTACTCTCCAACAAATTGGAATTATGTCGTTGTAAAAGTCAACAACCCCCACACCCATAATAAGACTCCTCTTATTAATAGATGTGGGCAACCCACCTTAACAATTAAGGAATTGAGTTTTATTTAATTAATTAAATTCTTTTAATTAATTAAGCTCCCTAATCTTATTAGGGATAATTAATTAAAACTCCTTTAACTAATTTTCCTTCCTAATCCAATTAGGAATAAATGAGAGTACTTATATTAAATTAATTCCTAAACTCTTTTAGAAATTAAAATAATAATAATTGTTAATAATATAAATAAGACTCCTCTTATTAATTTATATTTAATATTTCTAAAATATTAAATAATAAATATTAAGCTATTTAATTTATTCTATCACCATAGATTAAATTAAATATACGTAATATTATATTATTACGATTATGCCATTAACTTCTTAAATAATTATTCTTCCTTTTATGGTGTGACCCTTTAGGTTCTCCATATTAAATAGGTTGTGAATAAATCAATTAGAACAATTCTAATCTTATTTAAATAAATAAATTAAACAATTAATTTATTTAAATAAATAATATTTATTCTACAATAGGGATAAGCTCTCCTAGCGATCAACGACTTTCCGGATAATATAGATTTCAACATTAATCATTAAAGAACCTTTGAGTAAATTGTTACCAGTACACAATTCAATCCTTCCACCATACAATGTCCCAATTAAATATAAGACATGGAATTCTTGTGAAGTCTTATTTTATTTAATTATATGTATTTCGATCCTTAAATGCACAACTCAAATAATGCAAATTAGAAACTCCTTTCTAATTTCATTTCGCTCGCCAAGGACTACCTGGGTTGTCATTTATCGAATCACATAGGACATTCTCTTCTTTTATTAGAAGTGGTAGATTCTTTATTGATCATACATTATCTCCATGTATAACTTATTATACCCAAGCATACCTTTGATATACCCTAAGGGTCTTAAGGAATAAGTCAAAGTATAACTCATCATACACAAGATACTATGATGATCTCAAGTCCAAGGATTACTTGTACTACTATCACTACTGAGAATTCCTATTGACAGCAAATAAAACTCCATTAGGTATTCCTTAATGAAAGCCCACGTTCAAATGAACTTATTCTCTAATAAGCACCTACATACTTGCTTTAGTGTTCCACACAAATGATCATGAGATCAATCATCCTCATCCAATAAGCAAGCAACGTATGTACCAATCTATCCGGATTCACTAATCCCCAATTTAGTAATCCAATGATTGGGAACTATTTTAGTTTTAAGCTTTCTAAGAATTTAGATCTCATTAGAATGATCATCATCATTATTCTAAAAGCATTGCTTAAAACTATGGGTTTATCACATATTATAAAACAAAGATCATGTAGATAATTAAAAGCCTTTAATAAATTAATACTTTTTATTAATAAATGAATAAGATTGTTACAAAGTATATGCTTTATCATCAAACATGATTGGCTTGTGTGCATATTACTTTCAATCTCCCACTTGCACTAAAGCCAATCGCCATTGTATCTTATACTCTTCTTCTCTAAGTGACGATTATCCTGCTGTTGGATAAGCTTTAGTTAATGGATATGTAATGTTGTTCATGAGAGTCCACTATCTCTATAGTGATTTCCCATCTTTCAATGATTCTAATAATCAAATGAAAGTGCCACAACACATGTTTAGATCCAAGATGAGACTTAGGAACTATTCCTAGTTCTGTAACGAACTTTTAATCCAAACAATCAACTTGTAGCTTCATTTATAACTATATACTTTGTCTTTATCACTAAACCAACAATTCTTTGCTGTTTGGAACCTTTCCAATTCACTGCACCACTGTTCAAGATAACGCTTTACCTTAAAGTGGATTTTTTTCATCATCTGAGTGCGTCTCGAAAAACTTGAGTCTCATAAGCCCTCTAGTTTTAATTTAGACCCACCATGAATATGATCACATCCTTAGTGCCGGTTAAGCACTTTAAGATGTTTTTCACTGACTCATAGTGAACTTCTCCATAATATGACTGATCAACATCAGGTCTCGTACATTTCATTGCATACATGATTGTCACTCATGCGATCTCTCTTCTTTTAATAGTTTGTGGGGACTATTAAGAGAGATACACTCCATGGCTCATCAACATGAAACATCTCTTGGAGCTTGCCATGCTAAACGACTTTAGCATCAAATGAATATACGTTCCTTGGGTTAAGTCGAGCATCCTCTTGAATCTATCTATATAGATTTTATCCCCAATTAAGATACTCTTCCCAAATCATTCGTGGAGGAATTTTTAGACAAATTTATCTTTACTGATTGTAGCATTGGTATGTTATTCCTCATCCGTAGTATATCAACATATAATACTAGAAATTTCACGACGCTCCCACTGACCCTTTTGTACACACTAGAAGTCTTACCTCATCGAATGTAACTCTGGATCATCATCTTCTATGATGTGTACCTCATCATCATCATCCATGATGAATCCATACCTCCTAGGTATCTTTGGTACTATTCCGTAATTACGATTCTGGTTGTGGTACAATAGGTCTATCTACTGAGTTCCTCTTATTTGACTTATAGTGTTTTGTGGTTATTGAACTCTTCAAGATCTATTATCCTCCCACTAGCCCCTTCAATGATAAACACCTTTATCTTAGAAAGCGGCGTGTTTCGTAACAAACACCTTTTGCTAAGTAGAATTATAGAACATATACCCTAAACTTACTTTAGGATGTCCCACAAATCGACACTTGTCAAATCTTGTCCCAAGCTTATCCTTCAAACCTTTTCACATAAGTTGGACAACCCTTATCTTAACATACTTAAGATTAGGAATCCTCCCCATCCATAACTTTTATGGAGTCTTGAAATGGATTTTGAGGTTACCATTTTAAAGAGATATGCACGACCATTTCTAGGACATTATCCCGAAGGATCTTTGGAATGTCAGTAAAATCATTTTGGACCGTATCATGTTCAACAAGGTATGATTTTTCCTTTCAGATACATCAATCAATTATTACGTATCATGAGGTGTCCATTATGAGAAAAACCATTTGAGATGATCTAGAAACTTATTGCACAAGTATTTATTCCTTGATCTAATCAAAGAATCTTAATACTTTTGCCAATTTGTTTCATTTCAATTCTTTGAACCTTTCAAATAATTCACAATTGTATTTCAAACAAATACACACATTCAACTCTTTGAATGATCATCTTCTTTTCTTATACTAGTTAATTCAATTTGCAAAATAATTTTTACATAAGTCAAGTATACAAAATTTATTAAGTAATATTCCAGTTCTATACAAAACATTATTATTATAAATAGAACAACAATTGTTCTTAATTATAATACCAAAGATTTCATTGTCCAACAATAAAATGGAAATAATATTTTTAACAAGAACTGGAATACAATAACAACTTATTGACTTAATAGATTTGCCCGTAGGCATTGCTAAACTATAAGTTTCTATAGCTAATGCAACAACCTTTGCTTCAGTTTCACATATAGGATTACTTATCTTTGTTTAACTTTCTACTTCTGCTTGGTCCCTTCATAAATCTATATTTATGATAACCAAAGTCGGTATCCAATACCCAAGTAGAACCTTGACTTAAAGAAAATTTTATTTTAAATCATGAACAAATTTGTATTTATAACCGAAACTTCACTAAGCTTCTTTGGTTAGCCTCTGCAAAATGCTTTTTCACAGTTTATTTCCAGTGTCCAGGCTTATAGCAGTGGAAGCAAACTCCTTTGCTATCCGTATCAGTTTTGTTCTTATTATCCTTTGTTTTTGCCTTTCTATATACCTTCTTTGAATCGTTCTTCTTTTCAGAAGATCCTTTGGCCCCTACCAGTAAGACATGGTCTTTCTTGGTTGGAAAGTGACTCTCAACATTTTTCAATATGTTAAGCAAATTAGCGAGGCTGATATCTAGCTTGTTCATATGAAAAATTCACAACAATTGTGAAAGGAGTCCGGGAGTGGGTGCAAGATCAAATCTTGGCTCAACTCTCCATCCATGACAAAACTCGTTGTCCTAATTGATCAATCAAATTGATAATGTTAAGGACTTTTATCGCACTATAGTGCCATTGGCCATTCTAGATCGTAAGAGCTCCTTAGATATCTCGATATCTATCGGCCCTACTTTCCTCACCATCAACTACTTGATGTGCAGGAATATAGTAAGAGCATCCATAGTTTTATGCTGACGCTGAAGCTTGTTACTCATAGATGCGAGCATGATGCATTGAGCCAACTGTGCATCATCTTGCCACTTTCTAAAAGTAGCAATGTCTTGCTCAGAGACATTGTCTGCAACCATTGCAGGGATAGGCGTATTAAGGACATAAGATAGCTTTTCAGCCATGAGAACTTTTCTCAATTTCCTTAACCAATCTGTTTAATTTGGCCAGTTAATTTAGCATCTAATATGCTCGCAAAGTGATAGTATTTTTAGACATTGTAAAATTCTGTAAATGAATTTGTAATTAACAACATTTTAACATACATTCTATTATTAATTACCAAAATAAATTAGGTCTTGTTTTAAATTGGTATCTCCCACTATTTTCTTCAAACTATATTACTCCGCACTTATATAGTTCTAAGAAAATCTAATTAAAGATTTGCTAGTGAGAATAAGGATCCCATTTCAAATGTATATAGCCTTGTGGTGACACAACAAACTATATATAAATAAATAGGTAGACAACTTTTGTCAATTACATCAACTATGCAACTCCTCAGTATTTTGCCTCTTAGATTATTTTGATTAAGTGGTGGCACATCCGAATCAAAATTATCCAAGTTAAGTCCAACCTAGCACTCCATATATTCAAAAAAGAAAATATCATCCTTGTGGTGACACAACAAAACAATATTGTTCAATTTTCTTTATAAGCATCAAATGTGATAAATCAACATCTTAAATACTTAATACTTGCCTTGTGGTGACACAACAAACTCATATTAAATATTTAATACTCTATTAATTTTATCATGCTAGAAGGCGACGCTCGATATTCCAAATATCTTTGAACGCTTAGGACTTAATATAAAAATTGAGGGTTTGTTATTAATTTGTCTCATCTTGTTTTAAGCCAGACGCATATATATATATAAAATACGCAATATATTAATTAACATGCGAAGCATGTTTGCATAATATATATATATATATAGTATAAGCATGCACATATAGAATACTATATTCTACTCGGATTGATTATGGACTTTTATTCTAGTTTGGTTCACTAGAGCCACCAAGTGAACCAAAAGGTCAAACCCTTAGGGTGCAAGAAATAATATTTAAATATAACTATTACATTTAAACCGGGCTCCATAATAAACGGGTCTTCAAGCGCCTTGCTCCTTGATCTCTAATTTTTCAAAATTAATTCTAACTATTCCTATTACAAAACTATTTAAAATAAATAGAAACCTTGATCAAGAATCGAGGGGAAGTACATAGGAGAGAGATAGAATTTACATTAAGAAAAAATTAGAGAAGGCGAAATACGCTGAGACCCCATTTAATAAAATCCATACATTCATGCATCCAACTAAAATAAAATCCAATCGCATTGGTCAATAGTCCATAATCAATCTCATTTATTATCATACACATCACCATATGCATCAATAAATAACATTCATCTCATGAATAATAAACATTTAATATATATATTGATATCATTTAATGGGCAAATTTAGTTAGTATAAAATCTAATTTTGAATCAAAATAAACTCCTTTATTTTAATCCAAATTTAAATCAAAATAAAATTATTTTATTTTAATTTATCCAATTTTGAATAAAATAAACTATTTTATTTTAATCAAAATCTTTAATCAAAATAAACTCCTTTATTTTAATTAATTATGGAATCCAATTCCATGTATAAAAAAATCTTTAATTAAAATAAACTCTTTTATTTTAATTAATTATGGAATCCAATTCCATGTGTAAAAAAAAATCTTTTATTAAGGAAACACGGATATTCTTTTTCCTATTCACAAATAAACTCCTTTATTTTGAATAATATGAAATCTTATTTCATATTTAAATAAACTCCTTTATTTAAGGAAACACGGATTTTCTTTCCTATTCACAAATAAACTCCTTTTATTTTGAATAATATGAAATCTATTTCATATCTAAATAAACTCCTTTATTTAAGGAAAAATAAAATCCAATTTCAACTCCAATTAGTTATTATGGAATCCAATTCCAACTCTAATTAGTTAGCATGAAATTTAATTTTAAAATTAAAATAAATCTTTTATTTTAATATTAAAATAAACCTTTATTTTAAGATTAAATAAACCCTTTTATTTTAATTATAAAATTATTAAAATTAAAATAAAACTTTATATTTTAATATTAAAATAAACCTTTTATTTTAAAATTAAAATAAACTTTTTATTTTAATTATATAATAATTAAGAATATATATGTGTATATATATATATATTCGTAATATATATTATATATATATATAACCATATATATATATATATATATATATATATATATTTATCCGTTCCTTTTAACGATTCAAGCATGTGCACGGAATTCATGTTCTTTCCTGTTGGTCTTCACGTGGGATTAGTTCATAATAATTATTTTTTTTTTTTAAAAACCGTGGATGTCATCGATTTCCGTGCCTCAAGCATGTCATTCCGTAATACATGATCTGCACCCATTTTTTTTTTTGTTTGAATCGGTGCATTGCAGACTCAGTAAAAAAAAATCGCCATTTTTTTTTATTTAATAAATTTTATATAATAAAATTATGCCCAATTAAATTGTTCTAAACACATATCAACATACATATCAAATCTGAACAATTAATAATTCGCATAAAGGTTTGGCTCTGATGCCACTGTAAGGTTTGTAATATTCATAACGCAATCAAATTGCATAAAAGTGCGGAAGCGTGTAAAAATCAGAGTTTAAAAATTTACAAACCATATACCCGGATCACCCTTTATGCACAATTATTAATTAAACGAAAAGATAAAGAATAAATCATACCCTTGAAGATCGAGCTTCCTCAGGTACAAGTTCACCTCCAAATCCTTTCGCGTTCAATCTTAAATCCACCGGGTTTGGTTCCTTCCTTTGATCAACGTTAGCCACCCAAATGTTTGGCCTCTAGAGGTGATCCACCAAGGAAGAAAAAAATTCAAGAAGAAGGGGTGGTTGGCTAAACCCTAGTTTTTCTATCTCTATAGAAAAGGGTACTCTCCAACAAATTGGAATTATGTCGTTGTAAAAGTCAACAACCCCCACACCCATAATAAGACTCCTCTTATTAATAGATGTGGGCAACCCACCTTAACAATTAAGGAATTGGGTTTTATTTAATTAATTAAATTCTTTTAATTAATTAAGCTCCCTAATCTTATTAGGGATAATTAATTAAAACTCCTTTAACTAATTTTCCTTCCTAATCCAATTAGGAATAAATGAGAGTACTTATATTAAATTAATTCCTAAACTCTTTTAGAAATTAAAATAATAATAATTGTAATAATATAAATAAGACTCCTCTTATTAATTTATATTTAATATTTCTAAAATATTAAATAATAATATTAAGCTATTTAATTTATTCTATAACCATAGATTAAATTAAATATACTTAATATATTATTACGATTATGCCATTAACTTCTTAAATAATTATTCTTCCTTTTTTATGGTGTGACCCTTTAGGTTCTCCATATTAAACCGGTTGTGAATAAATCAATTAGAACAATTCTAATCTTATTTAAATAAATAAATTAAACAATTAATTTATTTAAATAAATAATATTTATTCTACAATAGGGATAAGCCTCCCTAGCGATTAACGACTTTCCAGATAATATAGATTTCAACATTAATCATTAAAGAACCTTTGAGTAAATAGTTACCGTATAATTCAATCCTTCCACCATACAATGTCCCAATTAAATATAAGACATGGAATTACTGTCAAGTCTTATTTTATTTAATTATATGTATTTCAATCCTTAAATGCACAACTCAAATAATGCAAATTAGAAACTCCTTTCTAATTTCATTACGCCCGCCGAGGACTCTTGGGTTGTCATTTATCGAATCACATAGGACATTTCTCTTCTTTTATTAGAAGTGGTAGATTCTTTATTGATCATACATTATCTCCATGTACAACTTATTATACCCAAGCATACCCTTTGATATACCCTAAGGGTCTTAAGGAATAAGTCAAAGTATAACTCATCATACACAAGATACTATGATGATCTCAAGTCCAAGGATTACTTGTACTACTATCACTACATGAATTCCTATTGATGACAAATAAAACTCCATTAGGTATTCCTTAGCGAGCCCACGCTCAAAGGTGATCTTATTCTCTAATAAGCACCTACATACTTGCTTTAGTGTCTCCACACAAATGATCATGAGATCAATCATCCTCATCCAATGAAAGCAAGCAACGTGTACCAATCTATCCGGATTCACTAATCCCCAATTTAGTAATCCAATGATTGGGAACTATTTTAGTTTTAAGCTTTTTAAGAATCTAGATCTCATTAGAATGATCATCATCATTATTCTAAAAGCATTGCTTAAAACTATGGGTTTATCACATATTATAAAACAAAGATCATGTAGATAATTAAAAGCCTTTAATAAATTAATACTTTTTATTAATAAATGAATAAGATTGTTACAAAGTATATGCTTTATCATCAAACATGATTGGCTTGTGTGCATATTACTTTCAGCTATAGGGTGAACTAAGTCCTGTACACAGAAATATTGTGAATGGATCTCCAATCCCTGTTAGGAAAGCTGACCAAGATGCAGCATCTGTACACTTCACAGGCCAGAAGGAGTACGACATGGTTATATCATGGGTGAAACAATACCCATGCCGTCTGAAAGTGCCAATCGGTCTCAAGTGTGACATAAACCACACGTACAGCATGACCGAGCTGCTTGTAAACACTCCTGCCGGATAAGTGCAGCAGTATGTAGCTGACCTCAGAGTCTGCGATAATCATCGGTATGATGGTGTGACCCTCCCTGAGAGCTCTCACTTCCATAATGACGCCAATGTCCAACTCATCCATGTATTGTGGCATGTAGACGTACGACAGTATGCATAGTAGCAGTACATCCACTTTGGCCAAATGCCAATGATCCTCCGACGTGGTAAAATCCCCAGAATGCCGTGCATAACTATCCTCAGAGCCAAATTTGTCAAACAGAAAACACTGGGATATAACGTGGCCAGATGTGATCTCATCCTGTACCACCCTACGCCTCAATCTGGTGAGGGTCATGAACTGCCTACTCATGTCCCCGATTGCCATATGCACACAAGGTCTGTCTAACAGAAACATAGTCAACCGTGTATACTCTTTCAGAGTAGGAGTCAACTCCTAGGTCCCGAATTGGAAAACCTGCCTCATCGGTACCCAATGCTCTAGCATACCCTCTATGAATCCTGTAGGAACCTGAAACATCAACAGGGTCATAGTATGCTACAACAAATGATCTACAGTCACCCTGTCTGATGGTGACATGTTATCATACCACGATCTCATACCAGATGCCACTATAAATGGTGGGGTATGATCAATATGACTAACTGTCAAAGAAGACATATGTACGGGCCGTGTCATAAGACCATCCAGGGGTCAATGCTAAATATCTCTGGACATACATACATATGCATAACATAATAACATGCATGATACAATAGATGGCAATATGATATAGGGAATGGAAAACTGTAATCATCATCTAATACATCTCTGTACAGCTAAAATATAGGGAAATGGGACGAAGCTACCCAACATCTAACAGAGGCCTATCAAAAGATATAGAGAGAATGGGACGAAGCTACCCAACATCTAATAGAGGCCTATCAAAAGAGATAATAAGAATATAGATCAGAAGAAGTCAATGGTATCGATGTCTATATTGTCAATCCTATCCACCTGATGTAACTCCTCCTGAGTCACTCGATCTCTATCTACTGGGATGTCAGGCCTATACAATGGAGGATCTGCACCGGTAAAGCCATATGGGTCACCTTAGGGGCCAACGCCAGAGCTGGAAGGATCAAAAGTATCTTCCTCTGAAGGATCTCTACCCAAATGCCGGATAAAGAAATGTGCCCGGTCCAACTGCCGGGTCAAACTGTCAATCTGTGTCACATGAGTTGGATCTCTAACACAGGCTAGCTAATCCGTCATCATCACGGATTCTGGAACCATATCCCCCATAAATTGTGTGGCGCGGGTCTGAGATCCAATGGTACGAGGGAACCACCAATGTCGGAACATCTCCTGAGTGCAGGAACCCTCTGACAATGTGAAACTGTCAATCCCGAACAATGGGATATCAATGACGGATGACTGTGAAATAGGACAATAACGCCTGATAGGAGGCAAGATCAGCATGGGAATTTCTCCTGTAGTGCTCCTGATAGAGCTCCCATCCTCCATCTGTGAAGAGAGGAATCCTACGGGTGGAAATAACGTACTCAACTCCAGTCGAGTACCCATCCTCAAATCCAACACTCAAGTGCTCCCCAGAATAGGGAACCCATGAGATGACATCCGCTGTCAACAACTCCAGCTTAAGCGGAAATAAGTGAAACCCTCAGCAACAGGGACCTCCGCCAGTATAAAATGATGCCATCTCCGTCCTCGTGGATAGGTGTCTAAACCTAGCACGCTCACAGGACGCAAACATGGAAGCCTCTCATAGGCCCAAAACTGCCAACACAAAGGCAACATTTGCTATCAGTCAACACTCTTTACTTGTACATGGGAAAAGACAAGAGAAATACTCACCAGCAGAAACAGGTAGAATCCTAACCAAGCCTCGGTCAAACCCTACGATCGCATGTGCATTCCCCTGAGGAAATATGCGAACGTGTAGGAACCCCAATCATAATCTCCTATACGGTCCACGTGTCGAGTGGCACTGATCAAAGCGAAGGACACCATAGAAGAGTTATCTGCTATGAGGCAGCCCCTAATGATCATCAAGAACAATCGCCGAAGAATGTGATCCCTGACTCTCACATCATCGGGTATAGGCTCACTCAATGACGCTTTCGCATAGCATCTACACTCAAAGGACACAGACATGACAAGACTACCCTTGAGCGCCTTTGCCAGAACTCCTAGCAAGGATTTGACGGCAGTAGGGGTGATATCCGATGTACAAGGCATTGGACCCCCTCTAAACTCCATACCTATGATAAACTGCCAATCCATCGGCGTCATCATCACCTCACAGTCCAGTAAATGGAGTGACTAAGTCTGGTGAAACCAGCGCTCAGACAATGCCCTGAGGTAACCCCAGGGACAATGACGAGGAAGAATAGAAAAGAATGTCCCGAATCCCCAGCCATGTACAATCGCTCTATAGTCATTATGCAAAGCCTGATACATAGAGTGGATGCTGAACCAGTTCCCTCGAGGTGGTGTAAAGCCGGTAGCCTACATCAAATGCAGATCAACATCAGAACCCTTTACTCCTCATCAATAGGAAATAAGGAAGATTAAGATCTAACTTCATACCTCGTTTGCGTGCAGGTAGACTGAAGGATGTTGACTCAAGTCACCCAGAAGTTCTAGGTTTGCCACTTGAATACCTGGAAAATCCCTACGGGGAACACGTGCAGCAGGAGTAAGAACCTCAACCGGTATATCCTCCTCCTCGTCCTCTACGTTTGGCACTTCAACCCGGATAAGATGTATCATCGCCTCCACCAAACGATGAGGCTATCTAACAGAACGGGGCCGAGGTACTTCAGAAGCCCTCGTTCGTATACCAAAAGTGGTCCTGCGGGAACTACTCGGCTGATCCAGATCCATAATATCTGGACAATAAGTCTCCAAATCACCTCAAAAAATGTGTGGTAAATTCTTACCTGGAGCTTTTCAAAATGCATCTTATGACTACATGCATGCATGCATTATTTTAACATACATCTACAGTAGAGTTAAAAATGCATGACTACCCAATACATATGTTTTGGAAAATTTTTGTCATAGTCTGCTTTGTAAATGGGACTATCCACATGCACATAGGCATGACTAGGTGGCCATTCAGTAGCACACCTACCCACAATCATAAACATCCTACATGCATTTAATATATCACAGTAAAAAATCCGCAAGTGTAGTCTAATTACCAAGATTATTTTGCTCTTTTACCTTTACTTATTTGTCCTCAAATAGGATAAGAAGTGACAGTAAAAGGTGCCAATTTGACTATTTCAAAAGTCAAAATTTTCCACATCATTATGTTCAGCATGGTTTAATACTAACATTTAGTATGTTGAATATTTTTTATAAAGTCATATCAGCATGGATATTCACTACTATGTGTCTAAGTGCATATCATGTGATAAGACATTTTCCAACGGATAGAAATTGGAAAAAAAATACATGCATATGTTACTAGGACAGTGAAGAACACTTGTACGGTAGCAGAATGTGGAGAAAGTCGCCGGAACTTAGCAGGTCTATAGAAGAACTCTCAGATTTCCTTCGTGGCGCAGCTTGAAAATGACTTATGAAAGCAACCTGCAGGCTTTACATAGCCACGGTTGGCCGTAGGTCCACCTGCGGCTGCTACAGGTGTACCTGCGGCACCCCTATATAGGTCCCACACCTCCAGCTCAGTCTAGTTAGAGTTGCAAAGGAGGTCTCACAAGCTGAAAAGGCCAAATCAGGAATAAAAATGCTACACGATTGAGCGGAATAGCCTAAAATCCTTGTTTTCATGGGCAAAACTCTAGTTTTACATATCACTCATTGGTATTCACCTGCATACAAGGTATACTATAACATTGGCCTCAACTTTTATAAATCATGCTCGATAATACCTCATAAAGGTTCAATGTCGTCAGTGCAGGGTCATAACTCTAAATGTATCCTCGGCGGGGGTTACAACGCTGAAGTTATGAACTGATGACGTATCCTCGACGGGGGTTACAACGTCAAAGTTATGAATTAAAAATGTATCCCCAATGGGGGTCACAACGCACAAATTTCAAACATCTACGTATCCCCAGCGGGGGTTACAGCGCATTCTCAACCATTGATACACACATCAATGAAGGTCAAGTAACCTTGACGTTATCTCAGCCGGTGGTAAGTAAACCCATCGAAGAAACTTATCCATGCCTATGTATCCCCGTGATGGGGTTACAACGCTAAAGTCAGACATTGACAAAGTATCCCTGGCGAGGGTCACAACGCAATGTAACCATTGATACACACATCAATGAAGGTCAAGCAGCCTTGACAATGCACCCGACAAGGATCTATCCATTGAGACATACATTAGCGAAGGTCAGGCAACCCTGACGATACATACTGTTGGCAGTAACTCCAATAAGATCATGGTATATGCTTTTGATACAAGCTAGAGAAGACCATCCTCATCGGAGAGGATCGATGATGGAATATGTTATACACATCCTCAAACAGACAAAGCTTTATCCCCACAGATCTCTTACACACGAGAGGCATATAAAGAATAAAGTCTGTGTCTAGGATTCAGGACTTTGGTGATAGCTCCAAAGTCAAACACCCTTGAAGACTTGGATCGCATGTCCAAGACATTATTGATTGTCATCCCAATAGGATTAATAGGGAACTGGCAATCATTCCATCATACATTTACATCATGTTGTTGCACATAACATCATGTTTATCTTATTTCATTTCAAGTGTCTATGATTCTTTATCCTATCCATACCTTGCATTGCATGAATATGATAAAGAGGGGCATCTGTAGACACTCGAAATTTTTTTCACACCTGTTACTAACATTGCAGGAGAGCAGATTCATCTTTTGGAGATAACCTTGGAAGACAACTTACATCCATTCTGAATAATACTGGAAGTTCAGTCTCAACCCCAGAACACACATCGGGAGTATCATTTCCAACCTTGGAGATAACCCCAAGTTTCATCCTTAGAGATAACCCCAAGGAATGATGTTGCAGTTCTAGCAATAACTCCAGAAATGCTTATTTCAAATGCATGCAATCAGCTTCAATCTCAGACCTCCTACCGAGGCACTCATTCCTCAGACTCGGAGCTAACACCGAGAAGATAGACACACTTATAGATGACCTTGCGGCATTCAAACACTTGCCGCAGTCCAATCTCAGATGTAACCCTGAGCAATGTCTACTATAAGCTCAAACCGGAGATAACCCCGGTGAGGAGTTAAACTGTCATCTTGCCACCTCAACCCCAGCGCGCCATCTCAACACTTCATACATTCATACATACAACAATGTCCTACAAGAACCAAGGAGTTCCAATCCCGAGTGACTATTACGCGTGGCAGCACACCGGATAGAATTTGAAGCTTGAAGACCATGGGCATGGTCCCCTCTTCTTGACTTTGTACAACCTTTAATCCCATGTCATTGCGTAACTCTCGACACAAGCGGTGTGAAGAAGGTCTTATATACCTCGTTCGGATGCTCGGATTGAAGTTCTATAAGTTTGAGTAAACGTCATAGTGCACTAGTGCACGATTGAGATGATGGGACCATGGGGGCAGGGGAGCCGACACGGTTGTAGAAGTACATCTCTGCGCTGTAGTAGTGGGATTACCTATGGCCACCAAACTCTATAAATATAGAGCTTGGTGGCCATTTTAAAAGGAAGAAAAGGTGAGGAAGCCCTGCCAAATTTGCTTTGTACACAACCCATATTGAGTGCTTTCTCATTTTAAACACCTGTTAGCTCACATATAGCTATATTTTTACCGGTGGGAGCTGAGTGTTTATCCATCTAGAGTTATAGAAGCCTACATTGACAGCCGACTGTAAGCCTTCTCACACTCTATAAAGTCTTTCTCTTCATCTTTGCACACACTATTCTTCACATTGAGAGTCGTGTTGTGTGTGTATGCCCGAACTTCAGTCCATGGTTTTTATTTCTGTCGGTATATGTATACTTATATATGTATATATTTATATATGGACTAACATTATCGAGTTATGCCTCGATTGAGCCTAGACTTATGTCTGGAGCGTTTACTTGCTTATATATATATATTCGATATATATATATATATATATAACTATTATCAGACATATCCGATGAGCCTGGGTTTTATATCCGTTGCGTTTATCGCTTATATATATATATATTTACATTTTTGTTAAGCCTGGAGTTTACTTCGTGGCGGTTGATCACATTTACTGCTTTATTTACTTTTCTGATCCCCCATGGAGTTGCTTCGTGGTGGTTAATCATGTCCATATATATATTTAACGCTTTTATATATTTATATTTCTGATCCCCCATGGAGGTTCTTCGTGGTGGTTGATCATGTCTGTATATATATATTTATAGCTTTTATATATATAACTGCTTACTGTTTTTCATACAAATTACGGTATCATGTGAGCCTAGGAATCATGTGATCACAGATTTAGTCTATTAAATCTAGATTCAGTTCCCGTGATGGACATTTTTCAGCTGTAAGCAGCTTGTACATTATTTACGGTGTCTGAATTTCCTTGGATGGCTTCCATGCCCATGAGGAGTTTGGCGCTGCTGTATATTATTTTCTCGAAGATGCCTCGCATCTCGAAAATAAAAGAAAACAAGCCGAACATTTAATAATAAAATGGAAGTATGAAAAGGTCTCAATTCCTATTGAGCACAGGGTTTGAAAAAACCTCTTTTACAAAAATTCATTGCTATATTCTGTGTAAAACTTAATTTTTCTATAAAATTCAAACCCTTTGTATATAGGTGCGAATGAGGCCTTGCACTACTTTCAAATAATTTCACATTGACCCACACACACACACACACACACACACACACATTCATATAACAGTTTCTTGAAAAGTGGCGGTCACTGTGGCAACACTAATGTCGGGGGGTGCCTAACACCTTCCCTCTGCATAATCAAGCCCCCAAACCCAAATGAATCTCGATTTTACAGACCCGTTTAGCTGTAACGACCATGAATTTTAAACTCCTTATTAATTAAATATGTGATTTAATTTTAACAATTTAGTTTTGTGAGTTTATTTAAATCTTATGTGGTTATGGGAATTTATGAATTGATTTAAAGGGAGTCACTAATAGTTATTTAAATTAGTGGACTAACCCTAAGGCTTTAGTATCAAGAAATTGATAGGATTATTAATAATTAAATATTCAATTCACTTGAATATAGTAGCAAGAGATTATTTATATTGATTGATTGCAATTATGAGTAATTATTTGATAGTGTGTTATTTAATAAGTATTATTTGATAAATAATAATTAATGTGTAATAGATTATGATTATATGTTTACTTGATTTATTGGTGCAAAGCATGTAATATAGTAATCCTTTATTATATGGTAGTTAATTGTATATTTTATATTATACATAGTTGCACATTAATATATCTATATATTATATTTATAAACTATATAGTAAGAGTTATTTACATTCATGTGTGTTGCATAATAATATTGATATATGTATGTGCACTTCTAGATATCTTGTAAATTAGGAGATACATTGTATGCTCTTTAAATCATTATACCCTATGTTATAAGAAATAAATTGTGTAGTAGTAGTAACACATTTATATTACATTATGGGAATTATAGTGTCCAAACCAAGCCTTAGTTGATCAAGTATGCTGAGAATTATTTCCTTGTCCCAAAATGAGTGTCAAAGTAGTACATGAACAGTGGACAAAAGCTAGTTTACGTGACTTTCATATAGGCTAAAACTTAGGCAATGATTTCAAGGCCAATGGCCTATGGGGAGTTGTTGAACCACTTCTTAACAACCAATGTATTCTTCCTTTGCACCATGAGCTCCAATTTTATGTAATGTCAATGTCTAGTTCATAGTTTCTTCTATAAATGCAAGCTCCAAAATTTAGTTTGTGTTGTTTGATGAGTCTTAGTTTGAGAGTCTTAAGTTTCTGAGCATATCATAGAAGCATATTCAAAGTGTAAAAAGACTATTAAGCTTCAAAAGGTATAAATCCTAAGCTTTTGTTCTTTGTTGGGTTTATCAAATTCTTGAGAATTACTTGAAATTCTTCGTTAGTTTATGTGAATTATAATTTCATGATATGTTTATTATATATGTCTTCATGTATGAACACTTTAATATTTATTTGGAGCATGCTTGAATTGTTAGAAATCATGTTGGTGGTTACTCTGCAAAATAGAGTAACCTTATTGTCTCGATGTAGCCTTGTGTATGGTATACCCTATTTGTACTAGAGTGTAGGTAGCAATTTCGCCCATAACCCGAACTCTCAGTTTTTCTCGGGCATGCGCAATTGCACCCTATTTTGATTAGGGTGCGGTAGCATTGCTATTATGATCTGCACCAGACCTAAGATGTTCTATTATGTTTCTGATTCATGCTAATTTGTTAGTACATGGTTAGCAAGCTTGTAAACTGTTTTAACATGCACACGTAGGCACATGCATGTAGTATGAATAAGTATAACAATGATGGACACAATACTTGTGGTTTTGAAATGAGGTTTGTGATTTCAAAGATGAACTTTCTCACGAACACATCATGTGAACATTTTGACTTTATGAACATGATAATATGGTTTATATTGACATGAAATGCAATACTAAAGTGATTGAACACACTAGCATACATGATTTAAAGATTAGACTATTTCAAAGATAAGAAACTTAAGGTTTTCCCAAGAGAATTTGACCAAGACCTTTATCTCATAAGATCTGACCATTTGAGCATGTATGTGGCTTTAATCTATGTCATAAATGCATGAGAGTTACATGTTAAGATGCCTTGTATATGCTAAGTTGACTTAGTGTTAAATTCAAATAAAGTAAGAATAAGGGAGCTAATGTCATCACGTAATGAGTAAAGTATATTATGACCATTTAAGCATGTGTATTAGGATTCATTATGCCTACAGACATATTGACATGATCATAGTTTGATTATTGTATGGTTTTCACTTATGCCCACATAGTCATAAAGAAAGGGAAATTTCTAGAATATGAATTATGTGAATAAGGTATACATGTGTTGTCTATATACAAGCCTGACTACTGAGTATTGAATGACCAAGATTGTAAATCATGATGATTACGTGACCTTTTATGTTTTAATGACGTATAAATCGTAAGTTAAACTTGTGGTAATGAATTCAAGTATGGTCATGTGTTATGTGTGAAACTCTAGAATGTATGTATGTCAATATGTATGTATAGGTGTATGTTAGAGTTGGACTAAAGTCAGGAAGTGCAGAATCTCAATCTCGAGTCCGGCGAGGACAACGAATCGCGCCATCCCTAAGCCTAGACCAGCGCGCTTGTGCCGCCATCATGCGATCCACAAATAGAATCTGTTTTTGGCTTGAAGTTTTAAGGCATACTTATATGATTACGTTACTTTGTAATGTGTGACCAATAGGTCATATAATGTGTTGAGAAGCATGCTATGTGATGACTGAATTCTTTTAAGTATAGACTCGTATTAGGTTACACATACTAATTGAAAGACCGACTTATTAATATTAGGTCATTTCAACGCAAGTTAATTAAAGCTAGAATTATATTGTAGCTGAGCAAACTGGAAAGTATCCTAAACCCTTGCATTACGTTATTCGATGCATACCATAAGCAAGTTCCTTGAACCCTACTTTTGTTAAGCAAGTTCCCCTAAACTTACTCTAAATTATATTGAGCAAGTATCCGAATTTGTTGTGTTACAAGTAATAGAGTCTGAACCTTTGTTCGGTCAGACAAACCTATGAAGTTTTATAAAAGCTATCCAAACCAATTGATGGTAAGGATTCTTAGACTGAAAGAACACCCCTTTCTATGATAAGGGATTGCGGTATCTAATAAAGATACAATGAACGATTTAAATGTTATGCATATACATAGAGTGCGTGAGGTCGATCCCTCAAGTACTTATTACGTAAGCCGAAGAACCAAAGGGTCAATTAGCTATTAATTCCATTGGAGTGTTATAGTTCGAAGTCTATTTGACTAGCAGTTATTTTAAAATAATCATTATCTTTGCTTATGATATTCATATTGTTGAATCCTTCAGATATTATACTGTTGAACCCTTTGTCAGACATTTTTCCATTCATCATGATATATCCTTATTGTTGTACTTAAACTTGTTGAGCAAACTTATTGCACATCCTTGCTATATCATGAATTATATTGCAGCTAAGCCCGAGACCTCAGGAAAGGACATGGGTAAAGGGAAGATGTAGGATTATTATGAGAAGCAGAATTTATCTTATGCTTAGTTTAAATTACGATTATGTAATGTGAACCCTAATATATATTTTAGGGTATGTTTGTAGAATGATATTAAGGTTATCGTATCTTGGGACTAGTAACACCTTTTAATGAACGACGTATGTTTATTATATTCCGCATTTTAGTTATCGTATGTTATTTAGAGGTGGATGTTAGCATGTTATCGTGATGACCGGACCGGGGTCAGAGGACCCGGATTCGGGGGCGTCACATGTTGGTATCAAAGCTGTAGGTTATAAACGTTAGAAATGTGAAACCTAGGTTATAACCTTAGTAGAAAACTCAAGTAAAGTATGTAAGTGATGGGTTGAGGAAATCCATCAAGTTTTATTATGATACTGAAGTTGTTTATTTAAATCAAGAATGATTGATAGATGTCTTAAACTTCTTAATGCTAACATGGATAACATATCACATAAAGCTTAATAATTTTCTTCCTTTCCTCAGATCATGCCGCCTAGGAGAATTCAGCGGAATTAGAGGGAGGAAGGTTCCATTAACAATGGTGGAGGGGAAAATGTTGATCCAATGCAGAACTTCGTTAACCTGTTAACTGAGGCAACGCAAAATAGGCCCCCGCCAGCAGCAGGGCAGCCAGGACAACACTTGGCTAGCTTTAAGGACTTTAAATTGGTAGGACCATCGGAATGAAAGTAGTATGCACACAAGCCAATCATGTTTGATAATAAAGCATACACTTTGTAACAATCTTATTCATTTATTAATAAAAAATATTAATTCATTAAAGGCTTTTAATTATCTACATGATGTTGTTTTATAATATGTGATAAACTCATAGTTTTAAGCAATGCTTTTAGAATAATGATGATGATCATTCTAATGAGATCTAAATTCTTAGAAAGCTTAAAACTAAAATAGTTCCCAATCGTTGGATTACTAAGTTGGGGATTAGTGAATCCGGATAGATTGGTACATACGTTGCTTGCTCATTGGATGAGGATGATTGATCTCATGATCATTTGTGTGGAGACACTAATGCAAGTATGTAGGTGCTTATTAGAGAATAAGTTCACTGAATGTGGCTCGCTAAGGAATACCTAATGGAGTTCTACTTGTCTGTCAATAGAAATTCCTGTAGTGATAGTAGTACAAGTGATCCTTGGACTTGAGATCATCATAGTATCTTGTGTATAATGAGTTATACTTTGACTTATTCCTTAAGACCCTTAGGATATATCAAAGGGTATGCTTGGGTATAATAAGTTGTACATGGAGATAATGTATGATCAATAAAAAATCTACAACTTCTAGTAAAAGAAGAGAAATATCCTATGTGATTCGATAAATGACAACCCAAAGAGTCCTTGGGTTAAGGCGAGAATGAAATTAGAAAGGAGTTTCTAATTTTCATTATTTGAGTTAATGCATTTAAGAGTCGAAAATACATATAATTAAATAAAATAAGACTTGACAAGAATTCCATGTCTTATATTTAATTGGGATATTGTATGGTGGAAGGATTGAATTGTACTTAAGAACTATTTACTCAAAGGTTCTTTTTTATGATTAATGTTAAAATTTATATTATCTTGAAAGTCGTTGATCGCTAAGAAGGTTTATCCCTATTGTAGAATAAATATTATTTATTTAAATAAATTAATAGTTTAATTTATTTATTTAAATAAGATTAGAATTGTTCTAATTTATTTATTCACAACCTAGGTTTAATATGGAGAACCTAAAGGGTCATACCATAAAAGGAAGAATAATTATTTAAGAAGTTAATGGCATAATCGTAATAATAAGTTAAGTATATTTAATTTAATCTATGGTGATAGAATAAATTAAATAACTTAATATTTATTATTTAATATTTTAAAAACCGATAAATATAAATTGATAAGAGGAGTCTTATTATTATTATTACTATTATTATTATTTAATTCCTAAGGGAATTTGTGAATTAATTAATAAAAGTACTCTCATATATTCCTAAGAAGATTAGGAGGTAAATTAATTAAAAGATTTTAATTAATTATTCCTAATAAGATTAGGAGCCTAAGTAATTAAAGGAGTTTAATTAATTAAAATAAAACTCAATTCCTTAATTGTTAAGGAGGGTTGGCTATATCTATAAATAAGAGGAGTCTTATTATGGGTGAGGCGGTTGTTGACGTTTTCATAGAATACGTAATTCCAATAGTTGGGAGAGTACACCCTTTTCTATGATAGATAGAAAAACTAGGGTTTTGCCAAATACCCATCTTCTTGAATCCTTCTTCTTCCTTGGTGGATCACCTCTAGAGGCCAAACACTTGGGTGGCTAACGTTGATCAAAGGAAGGAACCAAACCCGGTGGATTCAAGTTGAACGCGAAAAGGATTGGAGGTGAACTTGTACCTAAGGAAGCTCGAATCTTCAAGGGTATGATTCTTGTTCTTTCTTTTTCGTTTAATTAATAATTGTGCATAAAGGGTGATCCGGGTGTATGGTTTGTAAAATTTTAAAACTCTGATTTTTCACGTTTTCGCTTATTTTATGCAATTTGATTGCGTTCATGAATATTAAAAATCTAACAGTGGTATCAGAGGCAAACCTTTATGCGAATTATTGATTGTTTTAATTTGATATGTATATTGATATGTGTTTAGAATAATTTAATTAGACATTATTTATTGTATAAAATTTTAAAAAAAACTTTGAATCCCCTTGATTTGCGTGATTTTGCGGCAGAATACAACAACTTGTTATTCGTAATCAGCGAATTGTTTATGATATAAACAATGACCACGTGAATTCCCTTAAAATAATAGTTGCAGGATACATGATTCTAGATTACATATGATATATGTTATAAGTGATGATTACATCACGTGGTGATGTTTCTATAATGTAATCTTTTGATTACTTGTATATATATATATATATATATATATATATATATATATATATATATATAATATTTTAATAATTTTATTATTAAAATAAAATTTTATTTTAATATTAAAATAAAAGGTTTATTTTAATTTTAAAATTAGATTTCATGCTAACTAATTAGAGTTGGAATTGGATTCCATGATAACTAATTGGAGTTGAAATTGGATTCCATGTTTCCTTAAATAAAATAGTTTATTTAGATATGAAATAAGATTTCATATTATTCAAAATAAAAGAGTTTATTTGTGAATAGGAAAGAGAATCCAAGTATTTCCTTAAATAAAGGAGTTTATTTAAATATGGAATAAGATTTCATATTATTCAAAATAAATGGTTTATTTGTGAATAGGAAAGAGAATCCGTGTTTCCTTTAATAAAGGAGTTTTTTTTACTTAGAATTTTATTCCATAATTAATTAAAATAAAGGAGTGTATTTTGATTAAAGATTTTGATTAAAATAAAATAGTTTATTTTATTTAAAATTGGATAAATTAAAATAAAAGAGGTTTGTTTTGATTTAAATTTGGATTAAAATAAAGGAGTTTATTTTGATTCAAAATTAGATTTTATACTAACTAAATTTGCCCATTAAATGATATCAATATATTTATTGAATGTTTATTATTCATGAGATGAATGTTATTTATTGATGCATATGGTGATATGTATGATAATAAATGGGATTGATTATGGACTATTGACCAATGTGATTGGATTTTATTTTAGTTGGATGCATGAATGTATGAGTTTTATTAAATGGGGTATGCGTACCTCATCTTCTCTAATTTTTTTAATGTAAATTCTATCTCCCTCCTATGTACTTCCCCTTGACTGTTGATCATGGTTTCTATTTATTTTTAAATAGTTTTGTAATAGGAATAGTTAGAATTAATTTTGAAAAATTGGAAATCAAGGAGCAAGGAGCGCTTGAAGACCCGTTTGTAATGGAGCCCTAGTTTAAATGTAATAGTTATATTTAAATATTAATTCTTGCACTCCTAGGTTTGACCTTTTGGTTCACTTGGTGGCTCTAGTGAACCAAACTAGAATAAAAGTCCATAATCAATTCGGGTAGAATATAGTATTCTATATGTGCATGCTTACACTATATATATATTATATATTATGCAAACATGCTTCGCATGTTAATTAATATGACACGTATTATATATATATATATATATATATATGTGTGTGTGTGTGTGTGTGTGTGCATGCACGCTAAACAAGATGAGACAAATTAATAACAAATCCCTCAATTTTTTTTATATTAAGTTGTAACGTTCAAAGATATTTGGAATATCGAACGTCGCCTTCTAGCATGATAGAAACAATAGAGTATTGAATATTTAATATGAGTTTGTTATGCACACACAAGGCAAGTATTAAATATTTAAGATGTTATTTTTATTACATATGATGTTTATAAGGAATTGAACATTCTTCGCTTTGTTGTTGCACACACAAGGGCTGTAGTTTTCTCTTCACTTATATGGAAATGTTGGGTCTAACTTAACTTAAATCATTTTAGTTCGGATGTGCACACACTTGACCATTATGATTTAAGAGGCAAAATACAAGGAGTTACATAGTTGATGTAATTGACAAGAGTTGTCTACCTATTTATTTATATATAGTTTGTTGTGCACACACAAGGCTATATACATTTGAAATAGGATCCTTATTCTCACTAACATATCTTTAATTACATATTGCCGAACTATATATATTGAGGGTAATATAGTTTGAAGAAAATAGTGGGAGATACCAATTTAAAATAAGACCTAAATTATTTTGGTAATTAATAAAAGAATGTATGCTAAAATGTTGTTAAAAACAAATTCATTTACAGAAGTTTACAATGTCTAATATTACTATCACTGCGTAGCATATTAGATGCTAAATTAACCGGACCAAATTAAACGGATTGGTTAAGAAAATTGAGAATAGTTCTCACGGCTGAAAAGCTATCTTATGTCCTTAATACGCCTATCCCTGCAATGGTTGCAGACAATACCTCTGAGGAAGAGATTGCTACTTTTAGAAAGTGGCAAGATGATGCCTGATTGGCTCAACGCATCATGCTCGCATCCATGAGTAACGAGCTTGCCACAAGATGAAACTATGGATGCTCCTACTATATTCCTGCGCATCAAGTAGTTGATGGTGAGGAAAGTAGGATTGAAAGATATCAGATATCTAAGGAGCTCTTCCGATCTAGAATGATCGATGACACTACAATACAAATAAAAGTCCTTAACATTATCAATTTGATTGATCAATTAGCATAACAGGTTTTATCATGGATGGAGAGTTGAACCAAGATTCGATCTTGCACTCAATCCTGGACTCCTTTCACAATTATTGTGAATTTTTCATATGAACAAGCTAGATATCAGCCTCGCTGATTTGCTTATCATGTTGAAAAATATTGAGAGTCACTTTCCAACTAAGAAAGACCAAGTCTTACTAGTAGGGGTCAAAGGATCTTCTAAAAAGAAGAATGATTCTAACAAGGTAAATAGAAAGGGCAAAAACAAAGGATAATAAGAATAAAACTGATAAGGATAGCAAAGGAGTTTGCTTCCATTGCAATAAGATTAGGAGCCTAATTAATTAAAATAAAACTCAATTCCTTAATTGTTAAGGAGGGTTGGCTACATCTATAAATAAGAGGAGTCTTATTATGGGTGAGGCGGTTGTTGACGTTTTCATAGAATACGTAATTCCAATAGTTGGGAGAGTACACTCTTTTCTATGAGAGATAGAAAAACTAGGGTTTTGCCAAATACCCATCTTCTTGAATCCTTCTTCTTCATTGGTGGATCACCTCTAGAGGCCAAACACTTGGGTGGCTAACATTGATCAAAGGAAGGAACCAAACCCGGTGGATTCAAGTTAAACGCAAAAAGGATTGGAAGTGAACTTATACCTGAGGAAGCTCGAATCTTCAAGGGTATTATTCTTGTTCTTTCTTTTTCGTTTAATTAATAATTGTGCATAAAGGGTGATCCGGGTGTATGGTTTGTAAAATTTTAAAACTCTGATTTTTTACGTTTCTGCTTATTTTATGCAATTTGATTGCGTTCATGAATATTACTAACCTAACACGGAATTCCGAGGAACCTTGGATCCAATTGAAGCCCATACATGGATAGAAGAAATGGAGAAGGTGTTTGAAGTCGTACGCGTGGCCGAAGCACAAAAGATGAGTTTTGTCACATTCATGATGAAGGTCGAAGCTAACTATTGGTGGAAAGCCAATAGGGGCCGAGCAGAAGAAGGAGTTATTCCTTGGGAGAGATTTAAGGAGCTATTCCTCGAGAATTACTTCTCGGAGAATACACAACAGGATATGGAAGTTAAGTTTCTGGAGTTGAAGCAAAGTGGTATGTCTGTCGCAGAGTACGCGACAAGATTTAACGAGTTAGCCCGATTCGCTTCACATCTGGTTGACACGGAGGCCAGGAAGGCAAAGAGGTTTGAATTAGGACTGAAACCATGGGTGCAGAAGGAAGTGGCTTTGTTGAAGATCAAGACTTACTCTGATCTTTTGGAAAGGGCTATCATTGCCGAAGGAGGCAATGAAGCCATCGCTCGATTCAAGCAAGAAAAGAAGACCGGTCAGGAAGGTCAGAAAGGGGGAAGTAGCGGAGGCAGCAACCCCAACAAGCGTAAATGGACGGAGAGCCAATCCTTGGAGGCAATAAGTCCGGAGGGGAGGCTAAGAAAAGTATAAAGTGTAACAACTGTGGGAGGAATCATTCGAAGGAGTGCATGAAAGGAAAGAGTGTTTGTTATCATTGCGGACAACCGGGGCACATGGCTCCTCAGTGTCCAAATAAGAAGAAGGGAGGATGTTTCTCGTGTGGAGCCATGGACCATCAAATTAAGGATTGCGCGAAGAAAAAGAGCGATGCAGCTAGCGGCAACCGCAACAACAACAACAATGGACTGAACATTGGAGGGCCAGCCAGTCAAGCCAATAGACCAATGGCACGAATGTTCAATATGACCGTACAGGATGTGGTGGAGTCTAAGGACGTAGTGTCAGGTATCATTCTGATCAATGATATAGATGCATACGTGTTATTTCATTCGGGTGCTACCTGCTCTTTTGTTTCTGAAGAATTTGCTAAACGGTTAGAATTACCCCGTGAGAGATTAGAACACCCTATGAGCATAGAAGTAGCGAACAAGGAAATTATTCCAGTAGAATACATTCATAGGAATTGTTATACCGAATTACGAGGATTTAAGCTCAAAGTTGATTTGATACTGATCCGTTTGGGGGAGTTCGATGTAATCCTTGGAATGGATTGGTTATCGGTTTATGGAGCAGTTATAGATTATAAGAAGAAGTGTGTAAACCTTAAGACTCCGAATAAGTCAAAGGTGGTATTTTATGGTAGTAAATCGCCGAGACAATCTCATTGTCTGACGATGGTGCAAGCACAGAGGTTGCTTAGGAAGGGTTGTATAGGTTATCTGGCTCACGTGGTTGATACTCGACGAGTCGAGGGTGAACTGAGTCAGATACCTATTGTAAGAGATTTCGTTGATGTCTTCCCAGACGAGATTCTGGGATTGCCACCGGATAGAGAAGTTGAGTTTGTCATTGATTTGGCACCAGGGACAACACCAGTTTATAAAGTATCGTATCGTATGGCACAGGTAGAGATGAAAGAACTGATGGCTCAATTACAAGAGTTGTTAGATAAGGGATACATTCAACTGAGTGTATCACCATGGGGAGCACCAGTCTTATTAGTAAAAAAAGAAAGATGGGTCACTACGACTTTGTATCGATTACCGAGAGTTGAATAAGGTCACCATTGAGAACAAGTACCCTTTGCCCAGGATAGACGATTTGTTTGATCAGTTGAAGGGGGCGAAGTACTTTTCAAAGATTGACTTAGGAACCGGTTATCACCAACTGAAAGTGAGGCCGGAGGATATTCCAAAGATAGCATTCAGAACTCGGTATGGACACTTTGAGTTTCTGGTAATGTCATTTGGTTTTACAAATGCGCTAGCAACATTTATGGATTTAATGAATAGAGTGTTCAAGTAGTATTTGGATATGTTTGTTGTCGTATTCATCGATGACATTCTAGTGTATTCAGAAACGGAGGAAGAACACGTCGAGCATCTTCAGATAGTTTTGGAGACATTAAGGAGGGAGAAGCTATATGCAAAATTCTCCAAATGTGAGTTTTGGTTGCAAAGAGTGCAATTTTTAGGACACGTTATCGACAAGAATGGTGTTTCAGTGGATCCAGCGAAGGTAAAAGCAGTTATCAATTGGGAGCAGCTGAAGACGCCGATAGAAATTAGGAGTTTCTTAGGATTGGCGGGATACTATCGAAGATTTATTCAGGATATTTCAAAATTAGCATCACCGTTAACCAATCTTACTAGAAAGAAAGTTAAGTTCAATTGGACAGAGAAGTGTGAAGAAAGTTTTCTAGAATTAAAGAAGAGGCTTAGTTAAGCACCTGTGTTGGCTTTACCGGACAACACGAGAGGGTTTGTAGTGTATAGTGATGCGTTACACAAGGGTCTTGGCTGTGTACTGATGCAACACGGTAGAGTCATTGCGTACGCCTCACATTAGCTAAAAGATTATGAGAAGGGATATTCGATTCATGATCTAGAGTTAGTAGCGGTAGTTTTTGCCTTGAAGATTTAGAGGCATTATTTGTATGGTGAGAAATGTGAGATATATACGGACCACAAGAGTCTGAAGTATATCTTAATGCAGAAGGAATTAAACATGAGGCAGCGCTGATGGCTAGAATTAATTAAAGATTATGATTGTGCGATTCTGTACCATCCAGGCAAAGCAAATGTAGTGGCAGATGCCTTGAGCAGGAAAGGTAGAGAGAAGTTATTGAAATTGACCATTCAAGATGAATTGGTGAAAGATTTCGAACGACTAGACTTGGAGATTAAGTATCCGATAGAGGCGAACGAATAATTATTTACAGTGATAACAAGTTCGACTTTATTGGATAAGGTTAAAGAAGCACAAGAAAAGGACGAAGATTGCATTAACATCAACAAGCGATTGACTGAAGGTGATGAGTTGAAATTTAAGATTGATAGCACTAGATTGCTAAGATTTGAAGGACGAATTTAGGTACCGTTAGTACCAGAACTGAGAGAAGAGATTTTGCAAGAAGCGCATAGTACGAGTTATTCGATACACCCAGGAAGCACGAAGATGTACCAAGATTTGCGTCACCATTTCTGGTGTCCAAACATGAAGAGAGAGGTTGCAGAATGCGTAAGTAGATGCCTAACTTGTTAGAGAGTCAAGGCAGAGCACCAACGACCAAGCGGGTTATTAGAACCATTAGAGATTCCAAAGTGGAAATGGGAGCACATCACAATGGACTTTGTGGTGGGACTTCCGGCAATGCACAAAGGGCACGACGCCATATGGGTAATTGTAGATCGTCTTACTAAGTCAGCTCACTTTTTGCTGATTAGGATTAAGTATAGTTTGGACCAGTTAGCCAAATTATATGTCAAGGAAATTATCTCGAGGCATGGGATGCCAGTATCTATTATATCAGATAGAGATCCGCGATTCATGTCAAACTTTTGAAAGAGTCTTCAAGAAAGAATGGGGACACAACTACGAATGAGTACCACGTATCATCCGCAGACCGATGGGCATAGTGAGAGGACGATTCAGACACTTGAAGACATGCTCCGAGCTTGTGTGATGGACTTCAAGGGTAGTTGGGAGGATCACCTTCCATTAGTAGAGTTCGCGTATAACAATAGTTATCACTCCAGTATTGGAATACCACCGTACGAAGCACTGTATGGGAGGAAATATAGAACGCCCTTCTGCTGGGACAAAGTTGGAGAACGTCGACTGTTGGGACTAGAATTGGTAAAATAGACGGTGGAAATCATCAAGGTGATAAGAGCACAATTAGTAGCAGCTCAAGATCGCCAGAAGAAGTATACGGATTTACATCACAAAAAGAGAGATTTTGAAGTAGGAAGCTATGCATTTCTGAAAGTATCTCCCTAGAAAGGGAAGATTCATTTTTGTAAGAAGGGCAAGTTAATCCCTAGGTTCATAGGACCATTCGAGATTTTGAGGCGAGTCGATGAAGTGGCGTATGAGGTAGCATTACCTCCTGAACTTGAACATATTCACAACGTGTTTCATGTGTCAGTGTTGCGGCCGTATAAACCAGACTACAAGCACGTTATTTCCTATGAACCAATTCAAGTCGAGAAAGTCTTATCATACGAGGAAGTTCCTGTCCAGATACTAGATAGGAAGGAACAGAAGTTGGGAATAAGATTATCCATTCCGTTAAGATTCTATGGAGGAACCACGCAGTAGAAGAAGCTACGTGGGAGCTAGAAGAAAAAATGAGAGCGAATTATCCGTTTTTATTTGAGTAACCTTATTTTTCCAATTTCGAGGACGGAATTTTTATTAGGGGGGAGGGATGTAACGACCATGAATTTTAAACTCCTTATTAATAAAATATGTGATTTAATTTTAACGAGTTAGTTTTGTGAGCTTATTTAAACCTTATGTGGTTATGGGAATTTATGAATTGATTTAAAAGGAGTCACTAATAGTTATTTAAATTAGTGAACTAACCCTAAGGCTTTAGTATCAAGAAATTGATAGGATTATTAATAATTAAATATTCAATTTACTTGAATATAGTAGCAAGAGATTATTTATATTGATTGATTGCAATTATGAGTAATTAATTGATAGTGTGTTATTTAATAATTATTATTTGATAAATAATAATTAATGTGTAATAGATTATGATTATATGTTTACTTGATTTATTGGTGTAAAGCATGCAATATAGTAATCCTTTATTATATGGTAGTTAATTGTATATTTTATATTATACATAGTGGCACATTAATATGTCTATATACTATATATATATAAACTATATAGTAAGAGTTATTTGCATTCATGTGAGTTGCATAATAATATTGATATATGTATGTGCACTTCTAGATATCTTGTAAATTAGGAGATACATTGTATGCTCTTTAAATCATTATACCCTATGTTATAAGAAATAAATTGTGTAGTAGTAGTAACACATTTATATTACATTATGGGAATTATAGTGTCCAAACCAAGCCTTAGTTGATCAAGTATGCTGAGAATTATTTCCTTGTCCCAAAATGAGTGTCAAAGTAGTACATGAACAGTGGACAAAAGCTAGTTTACGTGACTTTCATATAGGCTAAAACTTAGGCAATGATTTCAAGGCCAATGGCCTATGGGGAGTTGTTGAACCACTTCTTAACAACCAATGTATTCTTCCTTTGCACCATGAGCTCCAATTTTGTGTAATGCCAATGTCTAGTTCATAGTTTCTTCTATAAATGCAAGCTCCAAAATTTAGTTAGTGTTGTTTGATAAGTCTTAGTTTGAGAGTCTTAAGTTGCTGAGCATATCATAGAAGCATATTCAAAGTGTAGGAAGACTATTAAGCTTCAAAAGGTATAAATCCTAAGCTTTTATTCTTAGTTGGATTTATCAAATTCTTGAGAATTACTTAAAATTCTTCGTTAGTTTATGTGAATTATCAAGCCATGATATGTTTATGATATATGTCTTCATGTATGAACACTTTAATATTGATTTGGAGCATGCTTGAATGGTTAGAAATCATGTTGGTGGTTACTCTTCAAAACAGAGTAACCTTCATCTGTCTTCTCGATGTAGTACTGCAAGCAATTTGCACTTATTTTGTATTTAGGGTAAAGTAGCAATTGCTGGCCATAACCCGAACTTCGTTTTTTTCGGGCATGGCATGCATTGCGCCCTATTTGTACTTAGGGTGCAAACAGTAGCAGTGCCTCCCCGATCTGCACGAGACTGAGATGTTACATTATGTTTCTGATTCATGCTAATTTTGTGACGCCCCCAAAATAGGTCCATTCCATCCAACCCATTCTGAGTCGCCAAATACATGGTACAGAAATAACTACAACTTTATTATTATAACATATAAACTGTGAGTTTAAATACAGATATTGCCATCTAGACAATATCCACACGCAAATAAATCCCCATCATAATTATTGATACATTATTTTACAAAAATGGTGAGGAATACTAAATAACTCTCTCTAGAACCTTCATTCCATACCCCGACTAGTACTCGCTACATTCTCGCCTCCTGAGAAGAAAAATGGAACAACAAGGAAAAGGGTGAGCTCAACTAGCCTAGTAAAGAATATTATGACTAAGTTAATATACAACAAATTATCGTTAGTCTTCAACAGGGAAAAATCTAATAGAATACAATAGACAACCAGTTTTAAATCAATCTTCGCAGCGAAAATAATAATTCATTAGAAGAGTTAAGTAGAGAATGCAAACTACTATCTTCTATATATGAATTTAAAAGTTCATCATCGATATTTTATCCCTGTAACATCAATCAATATATATCTCGAATCAAATATTCATCTTTGCACCACTGTGCCAAAGATATTCATCGATTAAGTCATGTTCATCTAAAACACTGTTCATCTTTGCACTCACAGCCAAAGATATTAATCGATTGGTCATGTTCATCTCAACACCGGTTCATCTTTGCACTACGGGCCAAAGATATTCATCACGAAATCATTCATCTTTGCACTCTGAGCCAAAGATATTCGAGAATATCATCATTTAGGACCGAGGATGATGAAAAATATTTTAAAGGAAGCGAATCCGGTGAAACAAAAGAACAATTATTAAGATTAAGTATTTTAAACAATCCAAGTTCAAAAATACTTCATAAGTAATCAGTGGAGTAAAATTCAGAATGATCAAAATATGGATATAATCAAAGCTAGTATCCATAATAGATATTTTGGACAAAAGAAAATTTTCATTTTTGATGAATAATAGTGTCGATTCGTGAATAAGTATCAGATATCGTGAATAGTGTCATATATCGTGAATAGTAACTCACACACAAAAGATAGAAATTTTACAAAAACATCATCATCGCTTCGTGAATAGTACTCATGAATAAGTAACTCATGAATAGTAACTCATGAATAGTAACTCGTGAATAGTAACTCATGAATAGTAACCCGTCATGAAAAAGTTCCAAATTTGATAAAAATTTCCAACCAATATTTTTAAGATAATGATAATGAAGAAAAATATCATTTTGAATAAAATAACATCCCTTACCTCGAAAAGGCGAGACTTTAGTTGAAACAGGATATAAGCTATGACTTGAACTTGCACCGTATAACAATACTCAAAGTATACTCAAAATACTCACAAGAATACGCCGATAATATAGAGAGAAAACTTGATTTACGGTGTGATTTTCAATTCTAACCTAAGCACCCTATTTATAGGAAAATGCTTAGAACACCAAAGTAGAAAATTTAATATAATATTAATATATATTTTCCAAAACCTCATACGCACACTTGCCAACTGAATTCAGCTCCTACACATGTTAAATGAGGCCACCTAAACATTCCAAAAACGTTTTTCCTATTTAAAATATTTTAAACTTCCAAAAATCAATTATTTCGGAGCTTCGGAACTTCAATAATTCATAATAAATAGCCCTTTTATCAGAAAATTCGAATCTCGCGACTTGTTATAGGAAATTCCATTATCTACAACTTTGCAGAAGGAAGTTTTTCCAAATTCCAAACAAAAATTAATCGAAATCCACAAGCAGGCGATTTTTTGTTTATAATCAAATTTGATTAATAATTGTGTCCACCAACACAAAAAATATGTGTTAAATATTTAATGCCACAAAATACTATTCATCCTCATATACTCATATATCCCACATTCATTATAAAAATATCACGTAGTTAATATATTATTAAAATAATATATTTAAATGAATTATTTTATCGAGAAAAGATAAAATATTAATTTTCAACAATTGTCACATTAAAAATTTTCTCCATCTATATCCACATAAAATCAATATTTTTCTCATCATATAAATCAATAATTAATTATTCACAAATAATATTACAGAATCACAAGATCTTGCAACCAGCCGTTCCTCAGGAAAGGGGCTTTCAATAAGGATCTCTCCTTATTGGGCCTTGATTAGGTGACCAAACCTCTCCTTGAAGCAGAACTTTCTAGACATTGCCAATAATGTTATCCAATAATATTATTAGGATAATATGAATTATTGCTCAGATAATGGAAAATCTTCGTGTAATGACAATTTATTGAAACAACGGTAATATAAAATATCAACGCAAAGAATTATTGAATCAATAAAATAAAATATTGAACAATATTCATCGTAACAATTATTGAGTAGTGCCTTCTTACGTAAGAATCAATAATTGGTGCAATACCGTGTGCTTCTTGTTCAACAATGCGTATTAGTGTGTTTTAACCAAGGTATTCCAACAGATATTAACTAGAATAAACTACGTAGATTATTTATAAACAACTTATATTTGTCATTTTCTTCATCCAATCGCTTTCAGTTATGGGGCCCACAAAAGACTACGGCAAACGCATGCGAATATTCCCGACAAGCGATGCGAATATTCCACGACCAAACGAATATTCCCGATAATAATGAATATTTTATAACCACTTGCTTATTCGAAATATTTGCGTATTTTACCCATAACTATCCACATTAATCAAATCAACCCTTACTATTTTAAAATAATAAATAGAGGAAAATAAATTTCATTTATTAATAATTTGGGGTCTTACAAATTTGTTAGTACATGGTAGAGCAAGCTTGTAAACTATTTTAACATGCATACGTAGGCACATGCATGTAGTATGAATAAGTATAGTAATGATGGACACAATACTTGTGGTTTTGAAATGAGGTTTATGATTTCAAAGATGAACTTTGTCACGAACACATCATGTGAACATTTTGACTTTATGAACATGATAATATGGTTTATATTGACATGAAATGCAAGACTAAAGTGATTGAAGACACTAGCATACATGATTGAAAGATTAGATTATTTCAAAGATAAGAAACTTAAAGTTTTCCAAAGAGAACTTGACCAAGTCCTTTATCTTATAAGATCTGACCATTTAAGCATGCATGTGGCTTTAATCTATGTTGTAAATGCATGAGAGTTACATGTTAAGATGCCTTGTATATGCTAAGTTGACTTAGTGTTAAATTCAAAGGAAGTTAGAATAAGGGAGCTAATGTCATCACGTAATGAGTAAAGTATGTTATGACCATTCAAGCATGTGTATTAGGATTCATTATGCCTATAGACATATTGACATGATCATAGTTTGATTAATGTATGGTTTTCACTTATGCCCACATAGTCATAAAGAAAGGGAAATTTCTAGAATATGAATTATGTGAGTAAGGTATACATGTGTCGTCTATATACAAGCGTGACTATTGAGTATTGAATGACTAAGATTGTAAAGCATGATGATTACGTGACCTTTTATGTTTTAATGACGTATAAATCGTAAGTTAAACTTGTGATAATGAATTCAAGTATGGTCATGTGTTATGTGTGAAACTCTAGCATGTATGTATGTCAATATATATGTATAGGTGTATGTTAGAGTTGGGTGAAGTCGGGGAAGTGCAGAGCTCAATCACAGTGCAGCGAGGGACAACCTTGCAATTGCGTCGTCCCTAAACCTAGACCAGGCGCAGCTGCACCATCCTGCAGTCACAAATAGAATCTATTTTTGGCTTGAAGTTTCAAGGCATGCTTATATGATTACTTTACTTTGTAATGTGTGACCAATAGGTTATATAATGTGTTGAGAAGCATGCTATGTGATGACTGAATTCTTTTAAGTGTAGACTCGTATTAGTTTACATATACTAATTGAAAGACCGACTTATTAATATTAGGTCATTTCAACGCAAGTTAATTAAAGCTAGAATTATATTGTAGCTGAGCAAACTGGAAAGTATCCTAAACCCTTGCATTACGTTATTCGATGCATACCATAAGCAAGTTCCTTGAACCCTACTTTTGTTAAGCAAGTTCCCCTAAACTTACTCTAAATTATATTGAGGAAGTATCCGAATTTATTGTGTTACAAGTAATAGAGTTTTAACCTTTGTTCGGTCAGACAAGCCTATGAAGTTTTATAAAAGCTATCCAAACAAATTAATGGTAAGGATTTTTATATAGAAAGAATACCCCTTTCTATGATAGGGGATTGCAGGTATCTAATAAAGATATAATGAACAGATTTAAATGTTATGCATATACAGAGAAATGCGTGAAATTTGATCCCTCAAGTACTTATTACGTAGCCGATAACCAAAGGGTCAATTAGCTATTAATTCCATTGGAGTGTTATAGTTCGAAGTCTATTTGACTAGCAGTTATTTTAAAATAATCATTATCTTTGCTTATGATATTCATATTGTTGAATCCTTGAGATATTATCTTTGTTGAACCCTTTGTCGGACATTTTCCATTCATCATGATATATCCTTATTGTTGTACTTAAACTTGTTGAGCAAACTTATTGCACATCCTTGCTATATCATGAATTATATTGCAGCTAAGCCCGAGACCTCAGGAAAGGACATGGGTAAAGGGAAGATGTAGGATTATTATGAGAAGCAGAATTTTATCTTATGCTTAGTTTAAATTACGATTATGTAATGTGAACCCTAATATTTATTTTAGGGTATGTTTGTAGAATGATTTAAGGTTATCGTATCTTGGGACTAGTAACACCTTTGAATGAACGACGTACGTTTATTATATTTCGCATTTTAGTTATCATATGTTGTTTAGAGGTGGATGTTAGCATGTTATCGTGATGACCGGACCGGGGTCAGAGGACCCGGATTCGGGGGCGTCACATTAGCAGTATCACATCACTGGGTCAATGTGCAAACCTTTTCTCAGTTGCGTTGGTGCAACCAGTTAAAAATACCAACTGGCGACTCTTAAAGTCAAATCGTCAACATTACACATGTCGGACCTTTTTCACCTGTTTTTTCAAACAAATCTCACATAACATGAGAACACCAAAGAACAAGTAACGAAAAGGGACAACTAAAAATCCCGACGTCGACAAACAGCCCATCTATGCACGTAAGCCAAAGATGACTTTCATCACAATATAAGCATGAGGATGATGACAATGATATAAGCATTAATCAAACGAAATCAAGGATAAATAATAAATACTTTAAATTTATCCAGAGTTTAAAAATATCTAAATTGTCAACATGATACTTCTTTGTGGAGTAAAATTCAAGAATAATATTCATGTATCAAAAATAATTTCGACCAAAAAGAAATATATTTTTTGGATGAATAGTACCCCGTGAATAGTACCCTATGAATAGTACTTCGGGAATAGCACCTCGTGAATAGTACCCCGACATGAAAAGTGCCCTAAATACTCGAGTGAATAATATTCGAGTGAATAGTAACCCATGAATAGTAACTCGTGAATAGTACTCCGGTATGAAAAGTGCCCTGAATACCCAAGTGAATAATATTTGAGTGAATAGTAACTGGGTGAATAGTAACCCGTAAATAGTAACTCATGAATAGTATTCTGGTATGAAAAGATCAATAATTATCAAGAAAGCTCATAATAATATTTCCATGAAAAGATACTAGATGAAGCGCAAATATCAAGGATATTCTACAAATTTCACGGAGTATAAAAGCAATACTTTAACAGAATGAGTGTAGAATTAGGAATATGAAACGAAATAATATTACTCACATACTACAGAGTATGGAAGAAAATATTATTTCTACAAATACTGAAAAATATAATATCTTACAACTGTTGAATGAAAATAATATTCCTACGAATATTAAATGAAGATAATATCCCTTACGTATATTGAACAAAAATGATATTCATTACGAATATTGAACGAAAATAAAATTCCTTACGAATACGAAAAATAATATCGTAAGCGAATATGAAATAAATAATACCCCTTACGACTGTTGAACGAAAATAATATTCCTACGAATATTGAATGAAGATGATATTCCTTACAAATATTGAACGAAAATAATATTCATACGAATACGAAAATAATATCTCTTCAGAATATGAAATAAATAATACCCCTTACGACTGTTGAACGAAAATAATATTCCTACGAATATTGAACGAAGATGATATTTCTTACGAATATTGAATGAAAATAATATTCATACGAATACGAAAAATAATATCTCTTCAGAATATAAAATAAATAATACCCCTTACATCAAAAAAAGACTGAATACTAGAATAGTCAAGTATCAGACTACTCTTCTTCTTTCTCTCTATAGCTTCTCTCTCTATAATTGCTCGTGTGAGTCTTAGTGAATTGGTGAGAATGAAGGAAGAATGAGCTTCTATTTATAGGAAAACATAGTTTTGATAATTGCACGTTTTGGGGCTCGAAATATTACAGTGTAATACCTTCATCTTTTCCTTCATTTTTAATTTAATCCTGCAAGTATTATCAAACTTGCACCACCTCCCCTAATAGTACATCATGTTAATCAATAGTACAACCATGTGACTCAATAGTTCTATGCATGTGAAAAAAATAATTACAGTATAGTACCTTCATCTATACCTCCATTTTTAATTTAGTCATGCAAGTATTATCAATCTTGCACCACCCCCCCCCCTAATAGTACATGCATGTGAATCAATAGTACACACATGTGAACAAATAGTTATAAGAATGTGAATTAATAGCAATTAATTGCTCATTTATCCGATTAATTACCCGATTGGTCAATATAACCTCCAGACATCAATTATTATCTAAATAGATGTCGATTTCCACTAACACTAATAATCCCAACATAATGGAACTATCAAATTCATTTTTAATCAACACGAACTTATTCATCATTAATATTATAACTCACAATATTTAACAATCAGATCATTCCCAAGAAAGAGGGGGCTTTTCGATAAGGATTTCTCCCTATTGGCGCGCAATTAGGTGACCAAACCTCTCCTCGACAGAACTTTCTAGACATCTTCAATATTGCAAATAATAATATGAATAACTTTGTCATCTCAATTATTGATTTAATAATATAAAATATTGATACTGTGACAATAATTGAATCAATAATATGAGAGATATTATCGGCAATTACTGAGAGCAATAATTGAGTATAAGCGAGTGATTTCTCATGTAAGCATCAATAATCAATATCGTGTGCTCTTATGACAACGCGTATTACTATACTTTTACCACCGGGTAGTTCAACAGTTTAACGGTAAAACTTTCGCCGTTATTTTTATAAAAAGATATTTCTATCATTTTCTAACTATGACAATACTTCCGTTGTTGGGTCCACCAATGATTATGCCGTCGTACGAATATTCCCCGACCAATCGAATATTCCTCGACACAACGAATATTTTATATCAACTTGCTTACTTTGCAAAATTAGTAAATATTACCCACAACTATAACATTATATCAAATCCACACCATAATATTCAAAAATATATTTCGAGAAAAATTATTCTTTATTAATAAAAGTTGGTGGCTTACAGTCAGGCTGAACGATTTAAAATCAAGCGCTAATTGGGAGACAACCAAATTTTATTTTTGTTCTCAGTAACTTTATCCATGCTAGTTAGATTATAGTTTAGAATAATAATTAGGATATAATAAGTTCAATACGTAGTTATTTAGTTGTATTGTTCTAGTTTATATAATCTCTCATGCTTAATTTAGGCAAGATCTAATGATACTTATGTTTTTATGATGAACAGGTACTTAAGGAGCTAATAGATGCATTAAGGAGCTAATAGATGCATTAAGGAAGTAAGCAACAAGTAAAAAAGGGTCCAATTACAGAACACTAGCCCACCGGGGCGGGCCCCTACAAGCCTTTTACCCATGCCGGGGCTGGCTTATAAGGCACAGTACCCTCCGCCGGGACGGGGGTCTTGAAAATGAACCACAAAATTTGACAGTTACATCACATTTGCACCTCTTCTACTTCTTCCCCAATTGAAACCCCACTCCCATACTTCTTCAATACACTTTCTACCCACATTTTGGCAAATTAACACCCATCATCCCACTTCATTAACATACTTGCCCACTACTTCACCCCATAACCTTGCACCATCTCTCATCTCTATAAAAGCTTTGACTCACAACCCAAGCCAACCAAAGATACTTCAACCAAATCAGAGAGTAAAGGATTAAGGTTATTAGTGGGCAAATTTGTACATCAATTGATAGTGAATAAGTTGTCTTCCAAGTCCTCACTTTCTATCACCATAGTTGACACAAAATCATTAAGTTTGGGGGGGGGGGATTGAACATCTTGCACACCAAGTGTTTGACAGATTGTATAAGTGAAGTTTGGGGGGAATATTGTTGTTAAAGCTTCCTGATTTAATTCAATGGCATCTAAACCCACATCAAAGAGGCAACATAGAGAGAGTTCTGAAACCACAACACCAACACGAACCTTCCACCGGCGCAAATTCATAAGTGCCACCGCCGCCGACCGTTACGATTACATGGTGTCAAAAGCACTCACACCGGAGTGGGGGTTGGCACCGGACCATATTGACGGTGAAATAATGAAACAGATATATCAGAAAGGATGGAATAAGTTTACGAAAGAACTTAAGGCCGCAGTTGTAAGTGTGGTCAAAGAATTTTATGCTAACGCCGAGGATAAGGTCCCCCTTCAACTCTTTTGTGCGGGGAAGATTAGTTCCTTTCAGTGCTGATGCCATCAACACATACTAGCAGTTATGAGTGCCTAGATATTGCCAGTATACTTACTTACGTGATCATGATCCTGATTATGAGGTTATTATGATGGAAATGACAAATCCGGGTGCCACATGGATCAAAGGTCGCAAAGGAGGCATTGTATTTCACAACAAGGATCTCAGTAGGTATGGCAAGATATGGTATGCATTCCTGTGTGTCAAGTTGTTTCCATCCATATACACATCGGATGTGACCAAGGAGAAGGCATTGCTCTTGTATGCCATTGTACAAGATTTCATCATCAACGTAGGGGCTATAATTAGCTTTTCAATCCGATGATGCTTACGAGGATCATTCTCGGGTGGCTTGCCACACCCATCACTCATTTGTGGGTTGTATAGGCAAGCGGGAGTTAGATGGTCCAATGATGAGATCACCCAAATGCCGCTTCAGACACTGGATTCAAGAATGATTACATGGTATGCTGTATGGCCCAGAGGTGAGTCGCATCCTAGAGGATTAGGCTTTATATTTCCATCAGCCTTAGAGGATGAGGCTGACGCTTTCGATAGCTTGAATGACGAATAGTTCCAGGGGGCTTCACCAATGGGAAAGCAAGGAACAGAGGCAACACCACAACACGAGGCCATACCTAGCCCTCAGTTCCTTAACTTTCAATGACAAGTGGATGAACATAACAAGGAAGCACGAAGAGAGATGCGGTGACTCGCAGCAAGGCAGGACCACATGTTTGAAGCCATGAATCTATCATTCACCTCATTGAATGCGATGCTCCAGAGCTTCAATCCCAATACATAATTCCCATACCAGCAGCCAGCCCCAATGCCAAGGTTTCCACCAAGTGACTCTGATGAAGAAGAAAACCCACCACCACCCCAGGCTTAAGTGATTACAGGGAAGTCCTCATATATTTATTGCTATATCTATACAATGAGGGAATTATAATTTTCAAGTTTGGGTGATTTAGTTTCATGTTTTCATTTCATGTTTGCATATTAAATTTCATTAGCTAGGTTTGCACATGTTAGGATTATTAAATGTTGAATTCATGTAATCATATAGTTTTATAGTAGCTTAGGATCATAAATAGTTTTTATTTATTTTTGCACTCATGTTATGTTTACCATATATATCTAAACAAGAAAAAAAAGAAAAAGTATTATGTTATTTTGCATTTGTCCAGTAGTTGTTGTAGTTTATCTTATTTTGGCCAATGATGAGATTGGGATTAAGTAGACAAGTACGATACTAATTATTAGAACCTTGATGTAGTCTCTATTATGAATTGGATTTTGTGCTTGTTTGAAACTAATATAAAAAGGGTAGCACGTTAATAACACCTAGGTCGACTGATTAGTTCAAATTGATACATAAGAAATTTCTAAAGGATAATGTTAGTTTAAATGAAAGAATAATGAGGATAGACAGTGAAGACGAAGAATTAGGCAAGAAACTAAGTTTTGGGGAAAAAGTGGGGTATATAAGCTTATATAAAAAAAAGTGAATAATTGAGTCTTGTGGTGGGTTGAGAAGAATCATGAAAAACACTCCCCATAAACACAAGCATGAGATGGAGCATAAAACGCACTCACTAGCTATGAAAGAAAAAAAGAGAGGAATAAAACGGGAATTAAGAGCAAAAAGCCCCCGTGATTGAAAAAAAAAAGAAAAAGTAAAAGAAAGCATAAGTACCCTATTTGGACCCTTAATATTGGTAATTGTTTAATTTTAGTTGAATCTCATTTGTTTTTGAAATTCTTTAGTTTTAACTATACGATGCCTTCAAAGAGATTTGTTATGTATTAAATTTGAATTTGTATCAGTTAGCATGGATGTTAAACACACACACACAATACCAGTAATAACAGTGTAAGATTCAATGATTAGTAAGGGATTATTGATTAGTTTTGATATGACGTGTCGTCATGTTTACTTGATTTCTCTGAGGCCGGTTAAATAATTTGATTCTAGGATGACTATTGTTTGCGTAGGCGTATAGGTTAGATGCATTATATATCATTGCTTTGCATTGCATGGTATGTTAGTTTGTTTTGTGCTCGAGGACTAGCCCATGGTTTAGGTTTGGGGGATTTTGATAAGTTGGTTTTATACCCACGAATCGGTTCCTAATTCAAACTTAATCGGTGTTAATTCATTAATTTTATATTTGTTTATACTTTTTTAGCTTTGTTTTGTGATTAGGATTGGTGGAGTGGCATTTGGATTAAAAGGGCGGACTTACGGTGCAATGTGGTAAGAAATTGGGTAAGTTTGGAGCAATACATGATCAGCTAACATAAACCATACCTTATTTGGAAGTGGTCTTTTTATGCCTTACACACCCATAAAGTCGGCTGGGGTCTTGAACTCAGAAGTTAGAAGCCATATGCCATGCGTGAGCTATTTCAAAAGCAACACCCGCACGGGTGGGGTCGAGACGAAACAGTTGTTAAGTTGGTTTCAAATGATGCAAGAAGTAAGTTTAAGTAATTGGAATGGTTTGGGACACATATTTGCGTGGAATTTCAATTAGAATGCATGTCTTAGAGATATATCTAACATCAAATAACAAGATTGTGATATATCAGATAACACAAGGCAATTAACATTGAAAGAAGATAAATTTTTGAAGTAAGCATTGGAGTGAAGATAATTGAAGAATTTTCATATCAATTGCGAATTGGGCTGAAGAAAAGGGTGGTTCTGGATTTATTCTTCTCTTTTAGTTTATATTTATAATTCGAAGGATGATATCTTTAATTTATTCAGTTTTTATTTCATTTATGATGAACTAAATAACTTTTTAGGCTTATGATGGATCTTAAAGTGGAACATTGGTTATGTAATCGTTGATTTTCAGTTTAATAAGCTATTCCTCAGTTTATCTATATTAATTTATGCTTGGATTTATGAATTGCCTGATCAACAATTCTTTGTGGACTTGTATTGATTCAAGAGAGGAATTACGACTCTAGAATTAGTTAATATAGCATGTGTTCTTGAATTTTGTGAATGAGCAAAATCTTGATGAATGTTAGGGTAGAGATATGCTTAACATCGCATGTAATCGAATAAATAACTTGAACTTAAACCTTCTTTGATTGTAATTCACATAGAGATATAGTGAGTTAGTTAATTAAGGTGTTTAACTTAATTTTATCTAATTTATGGATTTGAGTTAATATGTTATTAGTGCATCGAGAGGTGGCTAATTCTGCTTAAGTGTTCTTGATTAATAAACTGAGATAGTGATTTAAACTGGAATAAAGGGTAATAATCCGAGTGAAGCTTAGGGTGAAGTTGTAAGCCTAATTCTCCATTAATTGTTTAAAAATTTAGTTTTTATATTTGTTGATTGTATGATATTTTTAATAATTTTAGTTTTTATAATTTTAATCATTAAATTGGATCGTTTAATAAAATTAGGATTAATAGGAAACTAGCAATTGTGAGGTTGAAATTCATACTAATTTCTCTATGGGAACGGTACTCTACTTACTATTATTTTACTTGTTGACCATGTATACTTGCGTGTTGTGCGTAATTAGATTATACCCAATAAATACAAACATAGTTTATGAGAAATGAGGGATTGACGTATTTCGGGTTTCAAACCATGCAGAAAAATTCACAACATTCTCTCCTCATTATCAACCAAATGGGATGCAAATTGGGACAACTCTGCAAACTTAGCCTCATACTGCGACACGGTCATATTATTTTGCTCTAGCTTGATGAACTCCACCTCCTTCAGGTGACGAATACTTTCGGGAAAGTACTTATCGTTGAATAGTTCTTGGAACTTCTCCCAAGACATTTTGAGTGCGACAGGCTGAGTACGTTTTACTGATTCCAACCAGTAATCTGCCTTTCCTCTAAATATGAAGGTGGAAAAGGGAACCTTTTGCTCCTCGAAGCATCCAAGACATCAAATATCTTGGTGATCTGCTTTATCCACGTCTCTGCCTTGAGTGGTTTTGGCTTTCCCCAAAACTCCAGTGGTCCCAGCTCCTTGAACTGCTTAGCGGTGACCATCCGTGAGTTGCCAGTGTTTCCACCTACATTATGAACAGGAGTCTCTCTCGCCTGATGTTGCATGAATTGCATAAAGCCTCTGAACATCCCATCGCTCATCATTTGGTAGGTGTTGTTGTTTACATGAGGATTATTGTCTTCCTGATGCACATTATCGTGGTTATTGATCTGCGGTGACTCAATGGTCTCCTGTGCTCCATTGCTTATCTCAACATTTTAAGATGCCATTTTCAAATACTGCCACAAAATAAGGGTTAATTGACATACCACATAGTACCCCTTTATTTTGACCGACCTTTTAAATAACAAATAAACATAGGTAGTGTAGACACTCAAAATTTTCTACACACCTGTTACAAACATTGCAGGAGGGCAGATTCGTATTTCATAGATAACCCTGGCAGATAGCTCATATCAATTCTGGATACCACAGGAAGTTCAGTCTTAACCCCAGAACGCACACTGGGAGTATTAGTTTCCACCTCGAAGATAACCCCGAGTTTAATCCTTGGAGATAACCCCAAGGAATCCCATTGCAGTTCCGGCGATAACCCCAGAAATGATTGTTTCAAATGCATGCAATCAGCTTCAACCTCAGAACTCCCGCTGAGGCACTCATTCCAAAGACCTGGAGATAACACTGGGAAGACATGCACATTTAAAGATGACCCTGAGAAATTCAAACACTTGCAGCATTCCAATCTTAGAGATAACCTTGAGCAACGTCTGCTTTATCAACCTAAACTGGAGATAACCCTGGTGAGGGGAAAAATTATCATCTTGCCATCTCAACCCCATATTGCACCATCTCAACATCTTATACATACATTTCTACACAACAATGTCCCACAAGAGCCAAGGAGTTCCAATCCAGAGTGACTATTACGCAAGGCAGCACACAAGATAAAATTTGAAGCTTGAAGACCATGGGCATGGTCCCCTCTTCCTGACTTCGTACAACCTCTAATCCCATGTCATTGCGTAACTCTTAACAATGGCTGTCCAAAAAAGGTCTTGTACACCTCAATCGGATGCTCGGATTGAAGTTTTGTAAGTTCGAGCAGACATTATAGTGCACGAGTGCATGTACTTCAAGACGACGGGACCCGCAGAGGTCGAGGCACCCCGGGCAGTCGCAGGTGCATCTGTGGCTACCGCAGGTACACCTGCGGCCACCAACTCCCTCTCTCTCTCTCTATATATATATATATTTACCGCTTTTATATATTTACATTTTCGATCCCCCATGGAGGTGCTTCGTGGTGGTTGATCATGTCTGTATATATATATTTATAGCTTATATATATATATAAAATTGCTTACTGATTTTCATATAAACAGCGACATCATGTGAGCCTAGGAATCATGTGATCACATATTCAGTCCACTGAATCTAGATTCGGGTCCTGTGATGGACATTTTCAGGTGTAAGCAGCTTGTAAATTATTCATGGTGTTTGAATTTCCTTAGATAACTTTCATGCCCATGAGGAGTTTGACATTGCTATATTTTATTTTCTCGAAGATGACTTTCATGGCCTTTTACTGCTTTATTTACATTCTGTCCCGCCTGGAGTTTACTCCATGGCGGTTGATCATTTTACTGCTTTATATTCATGTAGTCTCGCCTGGAGTTTACTTCGTGGTGGTTGATCGCATTTATTGCTTGATTTACATTTCTGATCCCCTATGGAGATGCTTCGTAGTGGTTGATCATGTCTATATATATATATATATATATATATATATATATATATTACCGCTTTTATATATTTACATTTTCGATCCCCCATGGAGGTGGTTCGTGGAGGTTGATCATGTCTGTATATATATATTTACAGCTTTTAAATATATATAACTACTTACTAATTTTTATATTAACTGCGACATCATGTGAGCCTAGGAATCATGTGATCACAGATTCAGTCCACTGAATCTAGATTCGGTTCCCGTGATGGACATTTTCAGGTGTAAGCAGCTTATAAATTATTCACGGTGTTTGAATTTTCTTAGATGACTTTCATGCCCATGAGGAGTTCGACACTACTATATTTTATTTTCTCGAAGATACTTCGCATCTCAAAAATAAAAGCAATCAAGTCGAACATTTAATAATAAAATGGAAGTATCAAAGGCCTCAATTACTATTGAGCATAGGGTTTGAAAAACCTCTTTTACAAAACCTCATTGCTATATCATGTTTAAAACTGAATTTTTCATATAAATTCAAACCCTTTGTATATAGGTGCAAACGAGGCCACACACTACTTCCAAATAATAGCACATTGATCCACACACATACAAACACATTCATATAATAGTTTCCTGAAAAGTGGCGGTCACCGTGGTAACAAGGATGTCGGGGGGTGCCTAACACCTTCCTTCCACATAATCAAGCCCTCGAACCCAAATGAATCTCGGTTTCACAGACTCGTTTAGCAGTGTCACATCATTGGGTCAATATGAAAACCTTTTCTCAATTGCGTTGGTGCAACTAGTTAAAAGCACCAACTAGCGACTCTTATAGTCAAATCATCGACATATACATGTCGGACCTTTTTCACTTGTTTTTCAAACAAATCTCACATAATATGAGAACACCAAAGAACAAGAACAAAAAAGGGACAAATAAAAATCTCGACGTCGACAGGTGGCGACTCTGCTGGGGACACCAGTAAGAGGGCTTAAGCCGCTACTACAAGCTTTTTAAAACTGTTATATGCTTATGTATGGATGTTGCATTTACATTTATGATGAATGTGTACGAATGTATTTACTTACTACACTACAATATATCTATCTTTGATATTAGTGCTTCGCATATGTCATCATTTTCATAAACGGTGAGACACGTTGTATGTGAATGTATGTTGTGTTGTTCCTCCAGCAGGAGGATATCCTGTCGTTGTTTGATTACTGGACTCGTAGGGAGACTAATTCCAACGAGGCTCAGGAAAGGTACCACCCAGATTTGCTCCAATTAAAAGACTAGATTAACTTCCTGTCAAGTAGATTGCGATGATCTGGGAACCTTCATGCCAAAAAGCCGCAAGACTAAACCTAAGATAGGCCAGCCTCTGATAAACCAACCGCGGAAGAAAGTCTCTTCATGCTTTCCATTTTTGATTACTTGTAAAAGCATTTACTTGTAAATATCATTTCATGTCAATCCATCGTAATGGAAAATATGAAGAAATATGTGCACATGCATATTTAAATTAGCATGCTATCCTGTATTACAAAACAACTAACATCCATTTTACAGGATAATATTCTTAACACGGATACCTCACATAGCATGTAAACATTTACATTATCTTTAAGACTACATAAGTTTTTTTATAAGGAAATAATTGGGCATGTTATCCGCTCAAAATCCAAAAAGGCCACGAGCCTACAACCAATTATGTCTTCTTCTGACTAGTCTAATCCCGTTTTTCGAGAAGAATTTGATGGATTAAGTCAAAAAATTATAGATTTGGATGTTCTGCTTAAAGAATTGCATCAGTCTACTCAGGCCCCAAAGATTCCTACACATACAGAATCCTCTGCACTAGGAGGAACTCAAGGTTTGGATAAAACAAATCCAGAACCTCAGTTGGATACGACCAACAAAAACCCTAAAAACACCCATCTCAAAGGAGATCCAGACACCGATGATATCAGGAAGAAGGTCCTTCAAATGGAAGAAACCATCCATTCTCTCAAGGGGATTGGAGCACATGGGAGTGTTTCATATGATAACCTTTGCATATTCCCTGGTGTTCATTATCCATAGAAATTTAAAACCCCTTACTTTGAAAAGTATGATGGGTTAGGGGATCCTTAAACACATTTGAAGGTGTTCATTGGAGAACTTGGATCTTATGCAGAAAATGAGAAGCTCAGAATGCAGTTGTTTCAGAAGAGTCTGACTGGAGAAGCCCGTTCATGGTATACCAGATTAGACAACTCAAAGATCCATAGCTGGGAAGAGCTAGCTCACGCCTTCCTTACTCAGTACAGCTTCCAAGCTCAGATGGATTCAAACTGGTATCAGATTACCTAGGTCAAGAAACAGTCCAACGAGTAAATACTGCTGCTCAAGTTATTCCCTCTATGACGGAATCAGAAATGGTCACTACTACAAAATAGTAAATAGACAACACTTAAGCCACAACGTTTTTTATAAAAATGTTGTGGTATTTTTTTTTACAACGCTTTTAAAAAAAACGTTGTAGATATATATGTAAAAACGTTATCTATTTAAAAGGGCATTTTTTTTTGTTTTAACTAAATAACGTTTTTATTTAAAAACGTTGTCTATTTGATAAAACATGGAGCTCTTAAAATTAAAAGACTTAAGTCTTTTTCTCTCCAAGGCTAGCCCGTCTTTGATATTATCTCTATGCTCGATCATCGTTCTCCATATAGAGCCTTCTCTCAAGTCCTTGCAGAGGTTCGTTCCTTCACTCTCAGTTTCGTTCCTCTCTCTTCTGTTTCGTTCCTTCTCTCTTCAGTCTTCGTTCCTTCTCTTTTTTTTTCTTCTCTCGTTATGCCCTGTTGCCTTACGTTCGGTGATTGGGTGTACCTTCTCTCCGAGGTGAAATCGAGTTTGAAGATAAGCTATTTTGGGGCTAGGGTTTCATCGTAAGTTCTTCATCTCTTTGGATTTGTTCTGCGTGTGTTTATTTTCATCCCATTTGATCTTTGTATATAAAGCGTGTTTGAGGTGCTCCATTTGTTTTGTTATAATGGTTTTTCTGCTTTCATATTGGTAGCATAGTGGTGGCTGCGGTGGCAACAATGGTGGTTTCTCTGTCTCCTCCACTAAAATTAGGTTTTAATTTCTCACTTGTTAATTTTCCCTAAAATATAGGTTTTAATTGAAATTTTTCGATATTTGGAGCTAATTTGGAGCTTCTAAGTGTTATTGAAGGCCAATTAAATCTAGAGGATTACATTAAGTGTTATTGACTGTATTTTTAGCTTTGAAGTTTAATATCGGGTTCTCTTCAAAAATGCCATAAGGTCTGATTTATTGACTGTATTTGTCTATAAATGTGGTTTTTCAATGGAGGTTTTTCTTTGGGAATCTAGAATTGTAGATTTATGTGCTAGTATAATCATTAGTTTTTGGTTTTTCAACTAGCATTTGCCTCAGTTTTCTCTTCTATGGTTGATACTGATATCAAAGTGGACACAAATTCCAATGTAATTTGCATCTTATTCATTGGGTGAAATAGTAACATTTCTTTTATCTAGTTTAGCCAATTGATAATTAAGCTGAGTGCTTATTCGGTGTTTTATATTTAAATCTAGAGGATTACATTAAGTGTTATTGATTTGTATTTTTAGCTCACGAAGTTTAATATCGGGTTCTCTTCAAAAATGCCATAGGTCCGATTTGTTGGTTGTATTTATGCGTGAATGTGGTTCTTCAATGGAGGTTTTTCTTTTGGAATCTAGAATTATAGATTTATGTGTTAGTATAATCATTAGTTTTTGGTTTTCTAACTAGCATTTGCCTCTGTTTTCTCTTGTGTGGTTGATACTGATATCACAGTGGACACAAATTCCAAAGTAATTTGCATCTTATTCATTAGGTGAAATAGTAACATTTCGTTTATCTAGTTTAGCCAATTGATAATTAACTGAGTTCTTATTCAGTGTTTTATATTTAATGTTGGACTTTAGATGACATGTTTTATTTTTTCTTAAGATGGATAAGTCATGGATGTGTGCTTATAGAAGGTCACGAGAATATGAACTACGTGTTGATGAATTCTTGAGGTTTGCGGTAGACAACGCGAGAAATGTGAATCTTATTCATTGCCCTTGTGTAAAATGTGGAAACATTTTAAAATTTGGTGCCAGAATTATACGGGATCACTTGTATTGTAATGGGGTTGATACTAGTTATCACACTTGGATATGGCATGGAGAACCTAATATGTTAGATGCAGATGCAAATAAACCTTTTGTAGGCACTACTGAACAAGGCTATGTCTCTGAAATAGTAGATATGGAAGATAATGGTTTTGGGGATTTCTGAAATGATCCTTGTGAGTTTCTTAATGTGATTGGGGATGGAGATGAACCCTTGTACCCTGGTTGTAAATTTAGTAAGTTAGGTGCACTTGTTAGACTCTACAATTTGAAAGCAAAGCGTGGGTTGAGTGATGTTGGTTTCACAGAGCACTTGATTTTTCTGACTGAACTTCTTTTAGAAGGTAACCAATTACCTTGCTCCTTGTACAAGGCAAAGAAGTCTTTACATGCCTTAGGAATGGATTATGAAAAAATACATGCTACCTTAGGAATGTATACTGCATCTTGTATATATGGCGTTTGTGATAGCTCCTCAAAGCGGGAAAATGTTTTTAAGATCAGTAGCATGTAAATGGCGATAGTTCAAGTCTAGACTGACCAATACCTATATTTAACCTTTCGAAAATGAAGCAGAAGTCTTATATGACCCCCTGAAGAATATCCTTTCATTGAACATGATGCTTGGAGAGCCTTTGTAGCCCATAGGTTTACTGAAGAGTTTAGCGTACATTTTCCTCCATTTTAATTGCAAATAAATCATTGCTTCTCAAATTACATAACCACTTTTCCCTTCATATTTTGCAGGCATTACATAAGAAACATCAATCAATACGTGCACAAAATCAGTATAATCATCAATTGTCATGCAAAGGATATGCTGGATTGGAGGATGAACTGGTTAGTAATAATTTTGTAAGATAATTATTGTTTGTTTATATAAAACAGCTGGAAAAAATGGCAGAGGGTGACATTGATCGAGCAACATTGTGGAGGAAAGGCCGGGAAGATAAGCATGAGAATATTCCAGATGATAAGATAGCTGAGAAAGCAAAGGAAATAGTAAGAAAATTAATTGATGTTTTGAATTCTTTCTTTGTGGCAGTAATTTGTTTTTATTGGTGATGTGAATTATTTGTTAATGCATTAGGATGAATTCAAGAAAAAAGTACATGAAGGTTCGTTGACTATGATCGGCAGCCATGATGTTCTCACAATGGCATTGGGGACTTCTGAGCGTGCTGGACGAGTTAAAGGTACCGAAGGTTATGTGACTCCAAGTTCCTACTTTCACCTACCAAGACGCCAAACCGAGAATGTGAGCTAGAGTATTAAACAAACTGTCTAAAAACTTCTTGAAGAAGAGCGAGATAAGGGGCAACTTGTGACAGCAAAACTTGTAACGGAGGATCGAGATTTTTGGGTGCAGAAGATTATGCAAATAGAGGCAAAACTGGATGGAAAGTGTACGACCCCAGGTGAAACAATTCACCCAGGTCACTACTTGACTTCCCCACCCTTAACGGTGCACATTTTTCAGACAAAGCTAGTTATTCTGTTAAAAAAATTGAAATTTGGATTGATGAGAAGGAGGATGTTGACAATGGTGAGAACAAAGACAATGATAACAAAAAGATGCCACCATTAAAGGTATATGTCATTGATTTCATTAATTTCATTAATGATTTAATTAAGATAACAAAAAGTTTTACATATTATTGATTTCATTAATATATATTCTTGTGTTTGTATCTAGAAACATGGAAAATGCTTAAAGTTCGACAAGACAAGTTCTGAATCGAATAACCTGCGCCCGATGCCAAGCTCATTAAAGGTGTTATGTGGATATGCCAAAAATACCCTCCAATTGAAGGGACACACCATAAAAATTGTGATGGAGGAGGAAATTTTTGGTCCAACCCATATTTTGTATGAAGAAATTCTACAATTTGGTGCCATGTCAGAAATATCAGGCACTTGCATAGTGGTGTACATGAGGTATAATTAAATAAATCTTATTTGGTACTATGAAATAAAACTGAGTTAATGGTTTTCAATTATTAGGTACTTATATGATGTGTTGAAGAAGACAAATATCACAGTTTTCAAGAGGACATCCTGGCACGTATTTCTTGATACCTTACAACTCCGGGTTAGTACTTATTATATTTAGTTCGATCTGGAATGGTAAATTTCTTTACCTTTTTTTATTAAAACTCCTAATTCTAAAAAACTTGTTGGTTTAACTATAGTGATGTGTTTGGGGCTGATTTTTGTATAGATATCATTGGGTGTTGACCATTGTCAATCTGGACAATAATAATGTGTTCTTCATGGATTCCATCAAGTACCGTAGAATCGATGAGGAGTGGAAACAAGTTGTGAACACGTATGTTATTCCAAATTACTTTGTTTTTAAATAGTTCAATTGGAAAGTTTTACAATAAAATTTCTTCTAATTAATCGTCTCTGGAATTATGTGCATGATGTTATATGTGTCACCCTCTTGCTCATTCAGTGCCATTAAAGCTTACAATGGGCAAAGTAATAATCAAATGCGAAAATCACCACAATGGAGAATCTTGGTGGTATGTGCATAAGATGTTTACTTATGGACATTTGTTATTTTTATTGATTTATCATGACATAATTACTAATTGTGTTTAGGGAACTCCTGTACAACCAACACACAAGGAGTGCGGGTATTTTGTGATGCATTTTATGAAGAAGATAGTTGAGGATGGTAGTTTAGATTTTATAGCCATGGTTAGTTATTTTTTGTCAGCTTTATTGGTCAAATAGCAGTATAGTCTAATTACGTGTGTGTGTTATGTCATATTTAATTGAGTGGAAAGTAAACTATTGGGCTTGAGTGATGATGGTAGATAATAATGAGGACCTTTTTCTATAAGCATGAGCATCCTTTATCTGAGCTACTTATTCAAAAATTACATATTCAAATTTACATATTAGCAAAAATTAGCTATGTATATCTGGATAGCATTTATGTCTTTGCAGCCTCACAAGGAAGAAAGGTTAAACAAATGCTTGATTTCATATTTCCTTTACATAGTTGTATGTAATTCTGAGATATGAAGTGATCTCCTTTTTATTGTTATTTTTTTTATCTCGTATGTTATCTTGGTGGTTCCAATCAGTCTTTTTGCAGCTGTAGATTGTTTCAATGGCCTTGAGTATATATTTTATTTTTATCAAGAATTTTATGACCGAAGCTCTGAACTACTAACACTCTAATGTCATTAAGATCATACCTTGTTTCTTTAGTTTTTGGATTGATAATTTGAAGGTAACTAGAACACAATGTTGCTTGATGTAATCGAGGTTGAAATTTAATTTTATATAGTGCAGATGGAAATTTAAATTGAATACTTCACTTACTACCACTGTAGATTCCCCTATCCAATATACCCACTTGTTTGCATAGCTGTTATCGACAGTTTTCCTTATCTTTTCTGTAAGCATGAGCATCCTTGATCTGAGCTACTGATCCTTAAACTAAATTAGCAAAAATTACATATTCAAATTACAACATTTCTGTAAGCATGAGCATCCTTAAACTAAATTAGTAAAAATTACAGGATTTCTGTAAGCATGAGCATCCTTGATCTGAGCTACTGATCCTTAAACTAAATTAGAAAAAATTACATATTCAAATTTACTGAGCTACTTGATCTGCTTTGTTCATTATTAGTGTTATATACTTGATCTGTTTGGTTTAGATTATTTGCTTCATGTACTACATTGTCTGTCTTGATCTAATAAAATTTTCTTGGAATTTGAAACAAGTGATACTTGCAATTCCAGTTGCAAATTGAATCCAACAGTGATAAATAAGAAATGCATACGTGACTCATATTGTTTTCTCAAGGCTGCAAGGTGTAAAATGGTTTTTTCTTGACCATCCCTTTTATTCAAGGCATCCTCTTTCTTGAACTGCTTGATATGATCCAACAATGCTTTAAAAGCCTCAAACTGATGATTCTTCACTGCAAGGTGAAGAGCAGTTTCTCCTCTAGCTGTCGAATCTTCAATAGAATTTGCGTTAACAGAAAGTAATCCTTTTATAACGTTCATGGTTCCAATCTGGAATTTGAAACATGGTCCAATCTGGGTTACAATGTTACAAATACAAGGCATGTGGAATACTAAATTTGTATAGCAGATCAGATATGGTATGTTATTTGGTATCTTTGTTGAATACTAAATTTGTTGTTCTTCTATTTCAGTGGGATAAGGCATGTGGATTAACGTACACAGAAGAACAAATTGACGAAGTACAGAATGAGTGGGCAACGTATGTGAGTAGCTATATGTAGAGCCTCGAGTTAACGGTGAATATGTTAGATGAATGTACGTGTTTTGGATAGTTTGGTTTATTTTGTGGATTCATGTAATCAAATTCACAATTCAATATAATAGTAATTTATATTAAAAAGTGAATTTGAGATGCATATATGGATACATTTTGGTATAAATTTTGTGGATGTAGTAATTTGAAACTGTAAATGAATGGTATTATTGGAATGCATTTTGAATGGTTGATACATTTTGGCTATATATCATGGCATTAACGTATTACAGGTGCATTGGTGATACAGTTGAACCACAACTTTTTTTTTTCTTTTTTTTATCTACAACATTTAAAAAATGTTGTATATTTGTATAAATAAATGACACCTTCTAAACGTTGTATAAATTGGTTAAAAACGTTGTCTATTGTTGCTTTCTATGGTGGATATTTAAAAAAAAATGTTATATGTATGTATTACAACATTTTTAAGCCACACTACTACGTTTTAAAACTGTTATATAAATTTGTCTAAATAGATGACATTTTAAAAACGTTGTGTAAATGTGCCTAAACGTTGTCTGATTTACTAAACAACAACGTTTTTATTCAAAAAACGTTGTGGAATCATACCTACTACAACGTTTTTAAGCATCTGCTAATTTTTGAAAAACAAATCTACAACATTTTTTTTCCAAAAAAAGGTTGTGTATTGTGCTTAACTACAACGTTTTTAAAACGTTGTGTAAGGGTGTCAAATAGATGACACCCTTAACCACAACGTTTTCCTGACTGAAACCACAACGTTTTTTCTGCGTTGTCTATTTACTGTTTTGTAGTAGTGGGTCATGACATTCATAGACATACAAGAAGCTCCTTTCTATGAGAGAGTCTTAGCTGATATTGGCAAACCATTTTGTAAAATGATTAAATATGGAGAGATAGCTGAGATGGGGTTGAAGTCAGGAAAGATTCAAGACCTAGCCGCTCTTAAAGCAGTTGTTGGGCACATCCATTCCGGAACTTATGGAAACAACCCCTGGAGGGTCCATAAAAAGAAAGAGGAGGATGTTTCCTTGATACTACAAGGTCAAAAAGGCAATCAAAATATGCCTATACAGAGGAGAAACTACTCTCCTTTTCAAGCACAGTCTTCAAACCCTCCATTGCCTAAAGGTGGAGAAGTAAAGTGCCCTCGAATGTTCACACCCTTTGGGGACTCGCTTGAGAATAGTCTTACTCTTCTGACTACTCAGAAGAAAATCACATATCTTCTTCCACCAGCCAACCCTAATGGGAGGGGTTTCAATGCTACTCGGAAGTGTGCTTATCATTCCGGGGCACCTGGACATGATACTCAAGATTGTTGGGCCTTGAAACACAAGTTCCAAGATTTAATAGACAACGGTGAGATCGTGGTTACCAAACCAGATCAACCTCATGTGCAAGACAACCCTCTTCCTCAACACAAAGAAGAAGATGTCAATATGATTAGTTGGAGCAGTGGACAGAGTTCCAATTTTAATGATGAATCATCCCAGACCATCAAAGGTGGTGTTGATAAATGGGATTACGCAAAGTTCCAATTTGCTATAGAATGAAAGATGAAAGCTCTTTGTAAGCAAGTTAAACAATTGGCAGAACTGGTGATCCATCAGCATCAAGTCATACGCCAGTTAGTTAGCCAGGAGCATGCCTGTCTCCTTCATTTTGTTATGAATGCTCCATCATCACCTTCAGAAAGTGAAGCACTGGAGGACAAGGTTGGCGAAGAGAGCAAGTGCTAAAGCCCATCAGGATTTTTCCAATAGAAGGGAATTTAAATACCTGGGTCAACCTATGGAGGAGATATTTCAGATGCTAATCAACGAAGGAAGAATCACCTCCCTTCTACTTCTAATTAATCCACATTCAAGATGGTTCAACTCTGATGGAGTATGTCAATATCATTCAAATTCTCGCGGTCACAGCATAGAAGAATGTTGGGCACTCCGCCACCTTATTCAGAATCTAATTGACAGCGGTGTCCTGCAGTTGGCAGACGATGACAATGTGTTACTCGAGAGTGGGAATACCTGTCATACTAAGCGGAAGGGGCTAGTAGCAGTTATATCCTCTAAGACTAATGAGACTGTAGGGCCATTTACCATACCAGCAATTCAACTCAAAGGTAGTGATAATCCATTGAAAGTGGTTGCACCAAAGCCAATTTGCTTACCATTTAGACCACAATATCCTGTTATCAGCTTACAAAAATTCCTATGGAATTATGGAGAAGCTGAAGGATCCACGTCTCATACTACTGCTACATTGTCGAAGGAAAATCCACTGTATCTTCCTCAGAGGGTGATGAAGCCTACCATAAAAGTAAAGGGGGAGATTCCCATATAGAAGATTGAGAAATTCCTCCGCACTATGGGCCATAATGAAGCCAAGGTGGTTTTAAGCTTAAGAGAAGCTCCATATCAAATCTCAATACTGGACTTGATTTCTCTTCCGAGGATCACAAGAAGATCTTACTAAAGGTTTAGGAAGAAGCCTACTTACCAAAATCAGTGGATGTGGAAAAATTTCAACATCTACTTAATCACATTTTTAACAACAATGTGATATCTTTCACTGATGACGACATACCACCCGAAGGGACCGATCATTGCAAGCCATTGCACATTGTAGTTTTGTCCTCCGAATATATGTTAGCTAAATTTTTGATAGACGAAGGTTCGTCTCTGAATATCTGTCCCCATGCCACTTTGGTGAAGATGAACGTCAATCTCAAACGGATCCAAAGTATCCATATGGTTATCAAAGCTTTTGATGGATCCCGATGAAATTCTATCAGAGAGATTGAGCTGCCAATTGAGATTGGTCCCCATACATTTTGTGTATCTTTTCACGTCCTTAAGATAGATTCAGCATACAACCTACTATTGGGGAGACCATGGATCCATATGGCTGGAGCCATTCGTTCTACACTTCATCAACAACTTAAATACATTATCAACAATAGCATAGTTACTGTCAATGCTGAGCCGAAATATCCTGAACAAGGAGACCTACCACTCATCAGCTTCAATTTAGAAGTTGAGCCGGCCAGTTTTCATACTTTGGAAGTGAGCAACACGTAATAACATCCTATTGGAGCGCCACTTCCCGTACCCAAGATTTCTGCCGAAGTGATGGCAACTACACAAGAAATGATATCATTGGGTTATCAGCCTAGACAAGGGCTGGGTAAAAATCATCAGGGTATTAAGCACCCAATTCAAATGTCCAATCAAACTGGGACATCCGATCTAGGCTATTCTGCCAGTTCCAATCATACGAATCCTCATAAGCACAAGTCGATTCCTCAAGTATCTGGCACATGGCGATTATCTACACCTGCAACTCCTGAGCTGATACAGTCCTCGGTAAAGGTAACAGCCCATGTTATGGCTATGCTATTTCCCAAACCAGTACCGATTAAAGTAAAAGAAGTGCTGATTCCTGATCCCAAAGTGGAAGAGAGGGAACAAAAACGTAAACAAGACATCGCCTTGATGATGTCAGGCATACGCATCATTGTCTATGATGAGCATACAAATAGATACACCCCAGATGATGATTTCCCAGATGTTATGGTCATCATTTGGGAGAAGGAGGACGATGACAGCCCTTCCATCACTGCGGTCCATCATTACTTTTCTCTTGACAATTGGAGCAACACTCCATGCATTGGTCAACAATGGTAAAACGGGCAGAAAATCCCTCTGCCCTGTAGATAAATTTTACTGCTTAATTTTCTGTACAGTATTAGCAGTTATTTTATCAGTACATGCTAACACTTTGTATGATTAAGTAGTTTCATATATTAAGTGAAAGCATATTTTGTTTCAGGACTCTGAATTTAGATGTGCGTGTACTTGCTGATGAGGTGCCTTTTTCTGCACAAGGACTGTAACTTTGATGAAAAATTGAACTCAGACTTGATGGAAGTACAAGAGGACATTGATATACCTCAGGAGATTAAGGAATGGGTTGAAGATAAACCTAAACCTAATCTTGATGAAACCACTTCTTTCAATCTCGGAACCTTAGAAAGCCCTAAGTTAATCCAGATTGGTTCAGACCTTACCCCAAACCAACAGAATGACATGGTTGCATTACTAACTCAATTCCAGGATGTGTTTGCATGGTCTCATGAAGCTATGGTGGGTTTATCCACTGACATTGTCCTCTTCATCGCCTACCCATTAAAGAGGGATTTGATCCAGTCAGGCAGAGGCTTAGGCCATTGAAACCTGAGTGGAGTATAAAGGTGAAAGAATAAATTGTGAAACAATTTCAAGCTGGAATTATCATGGTGTCTACATATGCTGAATGGATATCCAACATAGTTCTCATGCCTAAACAAAGCTTTCCCGGGAGGAAAGGTGCGAGTTTGCATGGATTACCGGGATCTGAACAAAGCTTGCCTTAAAGATAGCTTTCTCGTGCCCTTTATCCACATTCTTATTGATAATATTGCTCAATACGACATGTACTCCTTTGTGGATTGCTTCGCAGGGTATCATCAGATTATGGTCGCTGAGGAGGATTGTGAGAAAACTGGTTTCATCATGCCTTGGGGAACCTTCTGCTATAGACGGTTGTCATTCGGCCTCATCAATGTGGGAGCAACCTATCAGCGAGCTATGATGGCTCTTTTCTATAATTTAATGCATAAGGAGATAGAGATCTACATGGATGACGTCATTATCAAGTCCCGAAGGGAGGAAGACCACCTAGACCATCTCAAAAATCTCTTCAATAGGTTGCGTAAGTACAACTTGAAGTTGAATCCAACCAAATGCGACTTTGGCGTTAAATCAGGCAAGTTGCTAGGATTTCTAGTCAGCCACAAAGGGATTGAGCTGGATCCCACCAAAATCCGAGCCATCATTTGAAATGCCCATTCCTCGATTGCAGAAGGAAATCTGAGGATTTTTGGGAAGAATTAACTTCATTAGCAGGTTTATTTCTTAACTCACAGCAACCTGTGAACCCATCTTCAAGTTGTTAAGGAAGAACTCCCCCATGAAATGGAATGATGAGTGTCAGAAAGCCTTCCTTACAATCAAAGAGAAGCTAGTTAAAGCTCCCATTTTGGCTCCCAGGGATGGTGTTCCCCTGTTCATGTACCTGTCCATTAATGACAATGCCATGCCGTAGAATTTGCATCTTTGAGACGAGAAAAGATGATAGAGGCCAAGAACGAGCTATCTATTACCTCAGCAAAAGATTTAGCATCAGTGAACACAATTACACTTTGATTGAGTAGACTTGTTCTTCTTTAACATGGGCTTCCATGAGGTTACAACATTACCTCCATGGTCACACAACCAATCTCATATCCCGTGTAGATCCTCTCAAGTACGTGTTCAGTAAACCCATGTTAAATTGTTAGTTGTCCATATGGTAGTTGATCCTACAACAATTTGACATCGTCTACGTGACGCATAATTCTATCAAAGGTCAAGGAATTGCGGATCAACTGGCCGTCGCACCTGCAAGGGACTTCAAACCCTTGGAAACATACTTCCCTGATGAAGGGGTATTGATAGTTTAGCAACACCATCAGTACGATACATGCCGTATGTGGAAAATGTATTTTGATGGAGCTGTTAACACAGAAGGCTCTGGAGTTGGAGCAGTTCTAGTGTCTGGTACGGGGGAGCAATATCCCGTCGCCGTCAAATTACAGTTTGTTAGCACCAACAACACAGCTGAGTGTAAAGGCTGTAACATGGGGCTAAAACTTACCCGTTCAATGGGCATAAGGCGGTTAACTATCTTTGGGGATTCCGAGTTGGTAATCAAACAATCCACGAGAATCTATCAAACCAAAGAACTACATTTGCTGCCTTACCATCGGTAAGTTTTATAGATGGCTTTGGAGTTCGAAGAAATCTCCTTTCTACACATTCCTCATAATAGGAACGATTTTGTGGATGCGCTAGCAACATTGACCTCCTTGATTCACATACTTGACAAGGAACACATGTCAAACATCACATTTGCCCTACAAAAGGCCCCAGCCTATGTGAACTATATTGGAGAAGTATCGGATGAGCTACCTCCCATCCATAACCTTTGGTATTAACACATCAAGGAGTACTTACGAGATGGATCTACATCCGCTGAGGTGAGCCCAACTGAAAGAAAGTGGATCCATCGACTTGCTATAAAATTCTACCTGAGCGGAGATGCACTCTACAAGAGAGATGCAGGATTAGGTCTCCTCAGATATCTGGACAAGGACCAAGCTCAAAGGCTCATGGATGAGATCCATGGTGGAGTATGTGGCCCACACATGAACGGACCCCTACTTATTAATAAAATCCTCAGAACAGGGCATTACTGGCTTACACTCAAAGCTGACTGTGATGATCACGTGAAGAGGTGCTATCAATGCCAAATTCATGGAAATGCCATCCATGCCCCTCCAAGGGAACTCCACAACATGAGTTCGCCTTGGCCATTCTCAATGTGGGGAATGGACATGATCGGGCCGATCGAGCCCAAAGCCAGTAATGGACATCGGTTCATATTCACCATGATCGACTACTTCACCAAATGGGTAGAAGCAGCCTCCTTCCCCAAGGTTACTAAAGAAGTCATCATTGTTTTTATCAGAAACAATGTCATTTATCGATATGGACAACCAAAGGTAATTGTGTCAGATAATGATAAGAACCTCAACAACAAAATGATGGGGGAGCTATGTAGTAAATTCCACATCAAACACCTTAACTCCGTCATCTACCGTCCGAATATGAATGGTGCTGTTGATGAGGCTAATAAAAACATCAAGACGATCATGCAGAAAATGTCCACCAATCACAAAGGATGGCCTGACATCTTGCCTCTGACTTTATTAGTTTACAGAACTTCAATGCGTACTTCCACTAGGGCAACCCCCTACTCATTAGCCTATGGGATGGAAGCAGTGCTCCCCATAGAGGTGGAAATGGAATCCCTCAAGAGTGTTCATGGACGCTTAGCTGGATGAAGACCAATGGGTACAAGACATATATCACTAATTGTCTCTAATAGACGAAAGGTGAACCGCGACTATCTTCCATGGTCAGTTATATCAGCAAAGGATCGCCATATCCTACAACAGGAAAGTCCGGCTACGGTATTTTAAACAATATAACTTGGTTTTGAAGAAGATCACGGACAACCAAGATCAATCTAAGCGAAAATTTGCTCCTAACTGGGAAGGCCCGTTTGTTGTCAAGGATAAATTGACAGGAGGCGCTCTCAGATTACAACAAATGGACGGCGATGAATTTTCATAAATTATCAACTTGGACATCGTGAAACGGTACCATGTCTAAGGTTACCATCAAGCAAACATCCTGGTTTTGGATCACCAGTCATTCCAGTTTTCTAACCCTTTTTACATACTCTTCTGCCCCTCAAGGAAACATACACTTCAAACCTGCAGCCTGGTTTCACCTCATTTCAAACATTTCATACAATTTCGGTTATCCCACCAAGGATTGAACCTTTTATACTTGCAGTTTGTCCTAAACTTAGGATCAAACTTTTTCACACCTGTAGTTTGTCCCAAACATGGGATCAAACTTTCTTTTCCCTGCAGTATAGGCTGCACATGGGATTCAGACTTCTCTTTGGCTACAAATCGTCTTGAGGGGCGAACTACGTCGACCTGATCTCCCTGATACCCAGGAGTACGTAGGCAACCATATTCTATATGGCCTGGTCGCAATAAAAAAACAAACAAAAACACTTCTGCCCTTTCTCTACAAAAATAAAAATAACCAAAACACTTCTACCCTTTCTCTACAACAAAAACATTCCTACACCCTTTTACATTTAGCGTTGAACCTCTTACACCGGGTTCGAACTACGCAGACCTGATCTCCTTTTTAATAGGAGTACGTAGGCAGCCATTTATTGTTCGATCTACCCCCTACCAAAACATAAATACTTGTCAGCGGTACTGGGATAAAACTTCAATCCACCACACTTCATCGGCTTCAGACGAAAGGGATGGAACTACCTAACCTCTCCCCACAAATAGGAGATTTGGCGACCATCTAAGCTGCAGTTGTGCCTCAAAGAGCAACACCAATCCATAAGAGATGGAACTAACTGGGCTCTTCCTAAATAGGAGTACTGGCAACCATCTGTGGTGAGGTCAATCTCAGAGAGGAAAAACCACACTCCTCTCCACATCTACATACAGAAACCAGTCCCAAGACACCAAAGATTATAGGGATACATACAGATCAATGATCCGTCCGGAAAGATCCTGCGACATCTCAATGTCCACACATCAAGGATGAGTTCAGAATGCATCAAGATCACAAGCCTTGAAGAAAGAAGCAAATATCAAGCAAGTATCAAGGCACAACTGAAAAGGAAGTGAATTAAAATATATATTTCCTATATATATAATCTTTGTTTGATATATACAATATGTGTTGTGCATGATAAAATGGCTAAGCTAGTCTGTGCAGGAAAATACAAGTCTATCTACAGATCTGTATATATGCGGACTATCATATCTAACATAGCATCCCTCTCCGAAGAAGGAGGTAACGCTACAAGCTCCTGCCCAATGGTACACGAGCTAGCAGATCCGAGGCTAACTGCATGGTGGCATGATGCTTATCAATATATGCACTCATATCGGCAAGGATGCCAGTCGTAAGGGATCTCACTGAAGTACTGTCTGTGACGGCCACATCCCGGGAAGATAGGGCAGCATCCTGCTCTAAAATTAATGCATCTCTAGCTGATCTGACCTCATCTCTCTCTAATAGAGATGCGTCTCTCCCATCAAGAGCTATCAACATCAAGGCCCTTGCCTGATCTCTCTCAAAGGTCATCAGATAAAGACTCTGCTCCAGATACTGTGCTGAATGCTGAATCACAGTAGCACTCTTAGTGGGAGAATCCATCACAACTATTGGCAGCCCAGTAGTCAAATCCTCCTCAATGAGAATATCAGTCTCCTCCATAGGTTCCCCATCATCGGAATCAATCCTCTGCACTGTGGATACTGCCATAGTTAATAACGTCTCTGTCTCCATCCATGCGGATGACTCTTCAGAATAACTCGGATGGCTGACGAAAAACTCAAATAGCTCACGCTGATCCCAACAGGCATACAACCTGGATCTATCATCTACTGATAAATGGCGAGAAGCTAATCGCTAACTCAATGCCCCCTCAAAAGGATGAAAATCCTGAAACTGGTCAAACTGACACATCACGGACAGTGGGTGGTAAGTAATCATGCCCCTTAAGCCAGCCAGAGGAAGATAATCCATGCCCAGAGCATAAGTGATGAAGCTGTAGGGTGAGCTGAGCCCTGCACATGGCAATATATCAAACGGATCTCCAATCCCTACCAGGAAAGCTGACCAAGATGCAACATCTATACACTCTGCAGGCTGAAAGGAGTATGACATGGCTATATCATGGGTGAAACTATACCCATGCCTTCTGAAAGTGCCAATCAGTCTCAAGTGTGACATAAACCACACATATAGCATGACCGAGCTTCCTGTAAACACTCCCGTCGGATAAGTGCAACAGTATGTTGTCAACCTCAGAGTCTCTGCTATAATCATCGGTACGAGGGTGTGACCCTCCCTGAGAGCTATCATTGCCATGATAACTCCTATATCCAACTCATCCATGTACCGTGGCATGTAGACATACGACAATATGCACAATAGCAGTACAGTACATCCACTCTAGCCAAATGACAATGATCCTTCGGTGTAGTGAAATCCCCAGAATCCCGTGTATAACTATCCTCCAAGCCAAATCTATCAAACAAAAAACATTGGGATATCACCTGGCCGGATGTGAGCTCATCTTGCACCACCTTATGCCTCAATCCAGTGAGGGTTATGAACTACCGACTCATATCTCCAATATCCATATGCACGCAAAGTCTAGCCAGTGGCCGCATCGTCAAATGTGCATACTCCTCCAGAGTATGAGTCAACTCCTGGGTCCAAAATCGGAAAACCTGCCTCGCCGATACCCAGTGCTCCAGCTTGCCCTCCACGAATCCTGCGGGAACCTGAAACATCAAGAGGGTGATAGTATGTTGCAACAGCTGATCTATAGTCACCCTGTCTGATGGTGACATACTATCATACCACAATGGCATACCAGATGCCAACAATACTGGTGGGGTATGATCAATGAGGCGAACTGTCGAAGAAGACATCTGTGTGGGCTGTATCATAAGATCATCCAGGGGTCAATGCTGAATATCTCTTGATATACATACATATGCATAACATAATAACATGCATGATACAATAGATGGAAATATGGTATAGGAAATGGAAAACTGTACATACATTCTTAAGTATATCATCATCTGATATATCATCTTTGTACAGCTAAAAATATAGGGAAATAGGGCACTGACGCCCAACAACTAACATCGGCCTACCAAAAGAGATATCAGGAATGGGGCAGAGATACCTAATGTCTAACAGAGTCCTATCAGAAGAAATAATGAGAATGCACATCAGAAGAAGACAATGGTGTCAATGTCTACATCATCAATCTTGTCTACCTGATGTAACTCCTCCTGAGTTACTGAATCTCTATCCACAGGGATGTTAGGCCTATACAAGGGAGGATCTGCATATGCAAAATCATATGGGTCACCTGAGGGGCCAGCGCCAGAGCTAGAAGGATAAAAAATATCTGCCTCTAAAGGATCTCTGCCCAAGTGTCAGATAAAGAAATGTGCCCGGTCCAACTGCTGGGTTAAACTGTCAATCTATGCTAAATGAGCTGGATCTCGGACACAGGCTAGCCAATCCGTCATCATCACGGATCCTGGAACCATATCCCCCATGAACTAAGTGGCGCAGGTCTGGGCTCCAATGGTACGAGGGAACCACCAATGCTAGAATATCTTATAAGTTCAGGAACCCTCTGACAATGTAAAACCGTTAAAACCCAACAATAGGATATCAATAACGGGTGACTGCGAAACAGGCAAGTAACGCCTGGTAGGAGGCAAGATCGGTATATTAATCTCTCATGTGGTGCTCCTGATAGCACTCTCTCCTAAGTAGAGCTCCCATCCTCCATCTGTGAAGAGAGGAATCCTACGGTATAAGGATCACGTGCTCAACTCCAGTTGAGTACCCATCCTCAAATCCAATACTCAAGTGCTCCCCAGAGTAGGGAACCCACGTGATGACATCCGCTATCAACAACTCCAGCTGTAGGCGGTAATGAGTGAAACCCTCTAAAATAGGGACCTCCACCAGTATGGAATGATGCTATCTTCGTCCTCGTGGATAGGTATATAAGCCTAACACACTCACATGATACAAACATGGGAGCCTCTCATAGGCCCAAAACTGTCAATGTAAAGACAAACATCTGCTATCAGTTAACACTCTTAACCCGTACATGGGAAAAGATATGAGAAATACTCACCAACGAAAACGGGTAGAATCCTAGCCAAGCCTCTGTCAAGCCTTGCGAACGCATGCGCATTCCCCTGAGGAAATAGGCAAAGGTGTAGGAATCCAAATCATACTCTCCCATATGGTCCACGTGTCGAGTGGCGCTGATCTAAGCACAGAACACCGTAGAAGAGTTATCTGCTATGAAGCAGCCCCTAATGATCATCAGGAATAATCGTCGAAGAATGTGATCCCTTACTCTTACATCATCTGGTATGGGCTCACTCAATAGCCCGCTCATAGCATCTACGCTCAAAGGACTCGTGCATACAGTCCTGCCCTTGAGCGCCTCCGCCGGAGCTCCTAGTAAGGATCTGACAGTAGTAGGGGTAATATCCACCGTACAAGGCACTGGTGCCCCTCCAAGCTCCATACCCATGATAAATTGCCAATCCATCGGCGTCATCATCACCTCACAATCCAGCAAATAGAGTGATTGAGTCTGGTAAAACCAGCGCTCAGACAATGCCCTGAGGTAACCCCAGGGACAACGGTGGGGAAGGATGGAAAGGAACGTCCCGAATCCCCAGCCATGAACAATTTCTCTATAGTCATCATGCAGAGCCTGATACGTAGAGCGGATGCTGAACTAGTTCCCTCGAGGCTGTGTAAAGTCGGGAACCTACATCAAATGCAGATTAACATCAGAATCCTTTACTCCTCATCAATAGGAAATAAGGAAGATTAAGATTTAACTTTATACCTCATTTGCGTGCAAGTAAACTGAAGGGTGTCGACTCGAATCTCCCAGAAGCTCTGGGTTTGCCACCTGAATATCTGGAAAATTCTTGCAGGGAACAGATGCAGCAGGAGTGGGGTTCGCAACCGGAACATCATCCTCCTCATCCTCGATGTTTGGCACATCAACCTAGATTGGACGTATCACCGCCTCCACCAAACGACGAGGCTGTCTAACAGAACAGGGTCGAGGAACTTCAGAAGCCCTTCTCCGTACACCAGAAGTGGTCTTGCAGGAACTACTCGGCTGATCTAGATCCATAATATATGGACGGAAGTCTCCAAATCACCTCAAAAGGGGTTTGGTAATTTTTAACCTGGAGCTTTTCAAAATGAATTTTATGACTACATGCATGCATGCATTATTTTAACATACATCTACAGTATAGTTAAAAATACATGAGCACCCAATGCCTACATTTTGGAAAATTTTTGTCGTAGTCCCCTTTGTAAATAGGACTATCTACATGCACATAGGCATGACTAGGTGATCATTCAGTAGCATACCTACCCATAGTCATATACATCCTACATGCATTAATACATCATAGTAAAAAATTCGTAAGTGTACTCTAATTACCAGGATTATTTTTCTTTTCCGCCTTTACTCATTTATCCTCAAATAGGATAAGAAATGACAGTAAAAGGTGCCAATTTGACTATTTCAAAAGTCAAATTTTTTCACATCATTATGTTCAACATGGTTTAATACTAACATTTACTGTGTTGAATATTTTTTATACGGTCATATCAGCATGCATATTCACTACTATGTGTTTAGATACATTTCATGTGATAAGTCATTTTCCAACGGATAAAAACTGGAAAAGAATACATGCATACGTTACCAGGATAGTGTAGAACACTTGTACAGTGGCAGAATTTGCAGAAATTCGCCCGAACTCAGCAGATCTGAAGAGGAGCTCTCGGATTTCCTTCACGACGCCACTTGAAAATGACTTATGAAATAACTTGCAGCCTTTTCATACTCAAAGTTGGTCGCAGGTCCACCTACTGCTATCGCAGGTGTACCTATGACACCCCTATATGGGTCCCACCCCTCCGGCTCAGTCTAGTTCGAGTTGCAAAGGAGGTCTCATAAGCTGAAAAGGCCAAATCAGGAATAAAAATGCTACGTAACTTAGCGGAATAGCTTGGAATCCTGGTTGTCACAAGTCAAATTATGGATTTACATATCACTCATTGGTATTTGCCTAAATACAAGGTACACTATACCGATGATCTTAGCTTTTGCAAATCCTACTCGTCAATGCCTCATACATGTCTGATGCCGCTAAATACATGGTCGTAACCCTAAAAGCCTTTCCCCTACGGGGGTTACAATGCAGATTTCATTCATTGATAAGAATCCCCGGCAGGGGTTACAACATATTCTTTGTCCAGGAACGAATCCCCGGTGGGGGTTACAACGCATTCTTCGTCCATGAACAAATCCCTGGCGGGGGTTACGATGCATTTTCATCCATTGATACACACACCAACGAAGGTCAAGTAACCTTGACAGTTTACCCTATACGGATCTATTTGTTGATACACACATTAATGAAGGTCAAGCAGCCTTAATAGTTTGCCCAACAGGGATTTATCCGATGATACACACATCATTGAAGGTAAGGCAACCTTGACAATGAATACTGTTGGCAGAAACTCCAATAGGACCGTGGTATATGCTGGTGACACAAACCAGAGAAGACCATCCTCATCGGAGAGGACCGATGATGGATTATGTTATACACATCCTCAAACAAACAAAGCTTTATACCAACAGATCTCTTGCACACGAGAGGCACATCTTCAGAGTAAAGTCTGTATCAAAGATTCAGGACTTTGGTGATAACCCCAACGTCAACATCCCTGGAAGACTAGGATCACACGTCCAAGACATCATTGATTGTCATCCCCAATAGGATTAACAGGGAACCGGTAATCATCCCATCATGTTGGAAAATAATCCAACAAAACACATGCATCATGCATTTGCATCATGTTGTTGTATATGACATCATGTTTATCTTGTTGCATTTAAAGTGTCTTGGATTCTTTATCTTATCCATGCCTTGCATTGCATGAATATTATAAAGAGGGGCATCTGTAGACACTCAAAATTTTCTGCATACCTTTTACTAACATTGCAAGAGGGCAGATTTGTCTTTCGGAGATAACCATAGAAGATAAATCATATCCATTTCGAATACCACTAGAAGTTCAGTCTCAACCCCAGAACACACACCGAGACTATCAGTTCCCACCTTGGAGATAACCCCGAGTTTCATCCTTGGAGATAACCCCAAGGAATGTCGTTGCAGTTCTGGTGATAACCCCGAAAATGCTTGTTTCAAATGCATGCAATCAGCTTCAACCTCAGAACTCCCGTCGAGGCACTCATTCCAAAGACCCGAAGATAACACCGGGAAGACATGCACACTTAAAGATGACCTTGAGGAATTCAAACATTTGCAGCATTCCAATCTCAGAGATAACCTTGAGCAACATCTGCTTTATCAACCCAAACCGGAGATAACCTCGGTGAGGGACAAAATCATCATCTTACCACCTTAACCCCACATTGCACCATCTCAACATCTCATACATAAATTTCTACACAATAATGTCCCACAAGAGCCAAGAAGTTCCAATCCCGAGTGACTATTATATAGGGCAGCACACCGGGTAGAATTTGAATCTTAAAGACCATGGCCATGGTCCCCTCTTCCTGACTTCGTACAACCTCTAATCCCATGTCATTGCGTAACTCTCGACAATGGTGGTCCAAAAAAGGTCTTGTACACCTCAATCGGATGCTCGGATTGAAGTTCTGCAAGTTCGAGCGGACATCACAGTGCACGAGTACACGTACTTTGAGACGACAGGACCATGAGCTCAGGGGCACCCGGCGGCCCATGCAGTACATTTGTGGCCACCACAGTACACTCATGACCACCACTCTATAAATATAGAGCTTGGGGTGGCCATTTTTAAAAAGGAAAAGGCAAGGAAGCCCTGTCAAATTTGCTCTGTACACACCCCATATTGAGTGCTTTCTCATTTTAAACACTTGTTAGCTCACATATATCTATATTTTTACTGACGGGAGCTGAGTGTTCATCCACTTAGAGTCATAGAAGTCTACTTTGGTAGCCCATTGTAAGCCTTCTTACAAATTATAAAGCCTTTCTCTTCATCTTTGCACACACTCTTCTTGACATTGAGAGTCGTGTTGTGTGTGTATGCCCGGACTTCGGTCCGTAGTTTTTATTTTTGTCTGTATATATATACTTATATATGTATATATTTATATTTATGGACTAACATTATCGAGTTATTCCTCGATTGAGCCTAGACTTATGTCTGGAGTGTTTACTTGCTTATATATATATATATATATATATATATATATATATATGACAAATCATTTGAAATGATAAACCGAAATAGGGATTGAGAAACATCATGCGTTTATCGCTTATATATATATTTATATTTCATATACAGAAGTTTACTTGTGGCCTTTTACTTCTTTATTTACATTACATCTCCTTTGGAGTTTACTTGTATGGCGTTTGATCATTTCTTGCTTTATTTATATTTAGTCTACTTTGGAGTTTACTTCGTGGCGGTTGATCGCATTATTGCTTTATTTACATTTCGATCCCCGTGGAGGTGCTTTCATGGTGGTTGATCATAAATGATATATATATATATATATATATATATATAGTTATAGCTTATATATATATATAACTGCTTACTGCCTTTCATATAAACTACGACATCATTTGAGCCTAGGAATCATGTGATCACATATTCAGTCCACTGAATCTAGATTCGATTCTCGTGATCGACATTTTCAGCTGTAAGTAGCTTGTAAATTAGTCACGGTGTTTGAATTTCGTTAGATGGCTTTCATGCCCATGAGGAGTCGGCACTGCTATATTTTATTTTCTCGAAGTTGTTTCGCATCTCAAAAATATAAGTAATCAAGCTGAACATTTAATAATAAAATGGAAGTATCAAAGGCTTCAATTACTATTGAGCACAGAGTTTGAAAAACCTCTTTTACAAAACCTCATTGCTATATCATGTTTAAAACTTATTTTTTTATACAAATTCAAACCCTTTGTATAGAGGTGTGAACGAGGCCTCGTACTACTTCCAAATAATATCACATTGATCCACACACACACACATTCATATAACAGTTTCTTAAAAAGTGGTGGTCACCGTGGTAAAACGGATGTCGGGGGGTGCCTAACACATTCCTTCCACATAATCAAGCACCCGAACCCAAATGAATCTCGGGTTCATAGACTCATTTAGTAGTGTCACATCACTAGGTCAATGTGCAAACCTTTTCTCGGTTGTGTTGGTGCAACCAGTTAAAAACACCAACTGGAGACTCTTACAGTCAAATCGCCGACATATACATATCAGACCTAATTCACTTGTTTTTTTCAAACAAATCTCACATAACATGAGAATACTAAAGAACAAGAATAGAAAAGGGACAAATAAAAATCCCGACGTCGGCAGGTAGGTCATACTAGCGAAGGATTTCCCCGTCTCTCCCCCTATTTCTAGTCTCACATCTTAGCCAGTGATCATATCCCTAAGCTTTGATACCAACTGTGACGCCCCCAAAAAAGGTATACATCACCCATCTTGGGTCACCAAATACATGGTACTGAATATAAATACAAACTTAATTATACAACATAAGCTGAGAGTTTTTACACGAATATTGTCTCATAGACAATATCCAAACTCAAATTTAATCCTCGTTACATTTATTATCACACTAAATAGTGAGGACTACTAAAACAACCATCTCGGACCATCACTTAGTTCCCCGAGTAGTCCTGGCTATGTTCTAATTTCCTAAAGATAACAATGAAAGCAAAAGGGTGAGCTCGACTAGCCCAGTAAGAAATATTATGACTAAGATAATGTAGAATAAATTATCGTTAGCCTTCAACATTGTTAAACTGATAAAATATAATAGACATCAAGTTTAACTACAGTGGAACAAACAATCCATTAGAAGAGTTAAGTAGAGCATGATATCTACTTTCTTCTATGATATAAACAGTTTATCATCAATTTTATCGCTGGGACTCAGCTTAATAAATAAATCACATCATCAAATCATTCCTGCACTACAGGCCAAGGATATTAATTAGTATCACATCCATAAATTATTCCTGCACTACGGGCCAAGAATATTCGTGTAATCATCAATGGTCATGAACATACCGAATTATCCCTGGTCATATTCATACCAAATAATAGTCCATCTATGCACTACGGGCCAAAGATAACTTTCATCACAATATAAGCATGAGAATTCAATTAAATGAAAGCAAAGGATAAATTTTAAAGATTTATAATTTAATTTATCCATAATTCAATAATGTCCAAATTGTTAACATGATACTATTTTGTGGAGTAAAATTCAATAATATTCATGTCTCAAAAATAATTTGGACATAAAAGAAATAAATTTTTTGCGTGAATAATACCCAGGTGAATAGTACCGCATGAATAGTACTTCATGAATAGTACCCCAACATGAAAAGTACCCCAAATCCCCGAGTGAATAGTACTTGGGTGAATAGTAACCCGTGAATTGTACCCTGGGAAAATTTTTGATATTTAATAAGAAAGGTCATATCAATATTCCAATGAAACGATACTGGATGAAGCGCAAAACTCAATGATATTCCCCTAATTTCAGGGATTATAGAAGCAATACTTACTATAGTAAGTTTAGATTTAAGAATATGAAACGAAATAATATACAAAACTGCAAATGGATTTTCACCTGTTATGCGGTACGTAATTCGCATAGACAGGTTATTCCAACATGTTAAAGGATGAATACAAAAAATAGTATTCCTTATGAATACAAAAGAAATAATACCCCTTACCTTAGTAGAAGACTGGATACTACAATAGTGAAGTAGCAGAACACTCTTCTTCTTGTTCTCTATAGTGTCTCTTGTGAATCTCAGTGAATTGGTGAGAATGAAAGAAGAATTAAGCTTCTATTTATAGGAGAATGGACTAAATAGTAATTGATTCACGAACGTTCCAGATTGATTTACTATTAGAACGGACGGTTTATATTGATTACTATTAAAACCACAACCGACGGTCCAAATTTATTTACTTTTAAAACCACCACCGACAGTCCAGATTTATTTACTTTTAAAACCACCACCGACAGTCCAAATTGATTTACTTTTAAAACCACCACCGATAGTCCAGATTGATTTACTATTAAAACCACCACCGACGGTCCATATTGATTTACTATTAAAACCACCATCAATGATCCATATTGATTAACTATTCGAACCACAATCAATGGTCAAGATTGGTTATCTATTATAACCACCATCAACGGTCCATAAAATTAGTAAATCTTCCCATGGAATACTAAGTCAAACTTACAACAAACGCCTCCTAACAAATCCCTATATTTATATCAAAAATTGAATAAATATTTACCACAAATCATTTATCTTTAATAAACACATTTTTAATCTATTAACAATTATTCATCAATAATATTATAACTCACAATATTTAACAACCAGATCGTTCCCAGAAAAGAGGGGGCTTTCCGATAAGGAATTCTCCCTATTGGCGAGCAATTAGGTGACCAAAACCCTTTCCTTGACAGAACTTTCTAGACATCGTCAATATTGCAAATAATAATATGAATAACTTTGTCATCTCAATTATTAATTTAATAATATAAAATATTATGCAGATGTTACTGTGACAATAATTGAATCAAATAACATGAGATACTATATAGCAATTACTGTAGCAATAATTGAGTAAACTGAGTGGCTTCTTACGTTAGCATAAATAATCAGTACCGTGTGCTACTATGCAACCACGCGTATTACTGTATTTTTACCACCGGTTATTTCAACAGTTAACGGTAAAACTTTCATCGTTATTTTTATAAAAATTTATTTCTGTCGTTTTCTAACTCCGATAGTTATTCCATTTTGGAGTCCACCAATGATGGTGTCATCGTACGGATATTCCTTGACAAAAAGAATATTCCCTGACCAAACGAATATTCCCCGACACAACGAATATTTTATATCAACTTGCTTACTTTGCAAAATTTTCAAATATCACCTTTAACTTTAACCTTTTATCAATTAAACTATTTATTAAATAGAATAATAATTATAAGAAAATTGGATACTTTCATTTCATATAATTCAGGGTCTTATAGTGAGCTATGACATGTTCATCATGTTTTATATTTATTAAAATATATGATTTGAAGAAGTATAACAATTCAAAATTCACTGATAATTGTTACCATTTCTGGAATTTCTTTTTCAACCATTTCTGGACTTTTATTTCTGTCAGTCACACAGACTTAGAAATTTTGTTTAGATATGAGATAGGGGATCAACCTACTCAATATCCTAGGAGTATGCATCTCATCCTACTAGTGCTCAAGTACACCCAAATTAATGTCAATATATTATTGACCAAACCTCGATCCCTTACGGGATACCCAACTTCAGAATAGGATGTCTTACCAAAAAAAATTTGGTTTAACACAACAGTTTATGCTCAATAAACAATATCATATGAATAAACAATTCAATACTTAGTTATGCTGAAGCTATTGCAATAACCTTACAATAAGTGGTAATTCAAGTTTAGGTGTAGTATATCATATTAACAGTATTTCAAGATAAAAATCTTGTCCAACGAATAAACAGGGTTTGAGAAATTTACGTAAGTAATAATTTGGGCTTAGTAAACTTGCCTGAGCGTAGATCGGTCAAGTAATGTTACTCGATTCATTAATAAACACCTATGATGCTCATTCATATAAATCTAACACATTAGTATTGATATCAATACTCAAATACAAAATTTAAATATGTTCAGGTTAAGTTCGATAGGGTTTCAGTGTTCAATAACCTTACCAAGTATTAAATAAGTTGTTATTTTGACTAAATTTTATTTATAAGCTTTATTTTATTTTTAGATAATTTATATATCCATTATAATAATTTTACAGAAGCTTATAATAATTTTTAAGTATTTATTTATTCCTTATATGATTTTTAAATCATTTATTTCTATTTCTAAATAATTAATATTTACTTAGAATTTTATAAAATTTGTTTACTATTTTTAAAAAATTTATAACCATTTATTATGATTTTTAAATCATTAATATTATTTTTCTATAATTATTTATTATTTATAAGTAATTATTCTAATTAATTTATTATGAAATTAATTATAAATAATATCCAAATAAAATAAAATATTTATTGAATTTATGTAAAAATATCAAAAGTTAATTATAATAACTTAATATAATTTTTAAAACTGTTTTTATATTTATTTATTAATTATTTCTAATTTTTATCAATTAATTTCTAAAAATAAATTTCTGTCTATCGCTAAAGCCCTATAGTGACAGGAAGTGTCGCTATAGGTGTTCTTGAGTTTTTGGGTTTCGGCCAGTCATGGTCGAGAGACCACTTTGACTATGATCTATCTTGTTATTGTTAATGATTCTGGGTTTGGACAAGTATTGATGTTATAGTACTCATACAGTAGTACAACATCAGACAAATTTCATGATTTACCCTACATATAATAAGAAGTTATAGAGGCTCAAAGTCACTGTCAGAGCTGTTGTTGAGTTTCTGGGTAACCCAGAACAATGGTCATGGTCGGTCAACGGTTTTCTGACTTTCATACCACTACTACAAAATAGTAAATAGACAACACTTAAGCCACAATGTTTTTTATAAAAACTTTGTGGTATTTTTTTATGATGTTTTTAAAAACAACGTTGTAGATATATATGCAAAAATGTTATCTATTTAAAAGGGCATTTTTTTTTTGTTTTAACTAAATAACATTTTTTTAAAAAACGCTATCTATTTGATAAAACACGGAGCTCTTAAAATTAAAAGACTTAAGCCTTTTTCTCTCCGAGGCTAGCCCGTCTTTGATATTATCTCTGTGCTCGATCGTCGTTCTCCATGCAGAGCCTTCTCCCAAGTCCTTGCAGAGGTTTGTTCCTTCACTCTCAGTTTCCTTCCTCTCTCTCCAGTTTCGTTCCTTCTCTCTTTAGTCTTCGTTCCTTCTCTTTCAGTTTTCTTCTCTCGTTATGCCCTGTTGCCTTACGTTCGGTGATTGGGTGTACCTTCTCTTTGAGGCTGAAATCTGAGTTTGAAGATAAGCTATTTTGGGGCTAGGGTTTCATCGTAAGTTCTTCATCTCTTTGGATTTGTTCTTGCATGTGTTTATTTTCATCCCATTTACAGTCTTTGTATATAAACGTGTTTGAGGTGCTCCATTTGTTTTGTTATAATGGTTTCTTTTCTTTCATATTGGTAGCATAGTGGTGGTCTTGGTGTGCGGTAGATGGTGGTTTCTCTGTCTCCTCCACTAAAATTAGGTTTTAATTTCTCACTTGTTAATTTTTCGAAAAATTTAGGTTTTAATTAGAAATTTTTCGATATTTGGAGCTAATTTGGAGCTTCTAAGTGTTATTGAAGGCTAATTAAATCTAGAGGATTACATTAAGTGTTATTGACTGTATTTTTAGCTCTGAAGTTTAATATCGGGTTCTCTTCAAAAATGTCATAGGGTCTGATTTGTTGACTGTATTTTTTTGTAAATGTGGTTCTTCAATGGTGGGTTTTCTTTTAGAATCCAGAATTGTAGATTTATGTGCTAGTATAATAATTAGTTTTTGGTTTTTCAACTAGCATTTGCCTCTGTTTTCTCTTCTGTGGTTGATACTGATATCAAAGTTGACACAAATTCCTATGTAATTTGCATCTTATTCATTGGGTGAAATAGTAACATTTTTTTTATATAGTTTAGCCAATTGATAATTAACTGAGTGCTTATTCAGTGTTTTATATTTAAATCTAGAGGATTACATTAAGTGTTATTGACTGTATTTTTAGCTCTGAAGTTTAATATCGGGTTCTCTTCAAAAATGCCATAGGTGCGATTTGTTATTGTATTTTATTCGTAAATGTGGTTCTTCAATGGAGGTTTTCTTTTGGAATCTAGAATTGTAGATTTATGTGCTAGTATAATTATTAGTTTTTGGTTTTCTAACTAGCATTTGCCTCTGTTTTCTCTTGTGTGGTTGATACTGATATAAAAGTGGACACAAATTCCAATGTAATTTGCATCTTATTCATTGGGTGAAATAGTAACATTTCTTTTATCTAGTTTAGCCAATTGATAATTAACTAAGTTCTTATTCAGTGTTTTATATTTAATGTTGGACTTTAGATGACATGTTTTATTTTTTCTTAAGATGGATAAGTCATGGATGTGTGCTGATAGAAGGTCACGAGAATATTAACTAGGTGTTGATGAATTCTTGAGGTTTGTGGTAGACAACGCGAGAAATGTGAATCTTATCCTTTGCCCTTGCGTAAAATGTGGAAACATTTTAAAATTTGGTGCCAGAATTATAATGGATCACTTCTATTGTAATGTGGTTGATACTAGTTATCACACTTGGATATGTCATGGAGAACCTAATATGTTAGATGCTGATGCAAATAAACCTTTTGTAGGTACTACTGAACAAGGCTATGTCTACAAAAGCAATAGATATGGAAGATAATGGTTTTGGGGATTTCTCAAATTATCCTTTTGAGTTTCTTAATGTGATTGGGGATGGAGATGAACCCTTGTACCCTGGTTGTAAATTTAGTAAGTTAGGTGCACTTGTTAGACTCTACAATTTGAAAGAAAAGCATGGGTTGAGTGATGTTGGTTTCATAGAGCACTTGATTTTTCTGACTGAACTTCTTCCAGAAGGTAACCAATTACCTTACTCCTTGTACGAGGCAAAGAAGTCTTTACATTCCTTAGGAATGGATTATAAGAAAATACATGCTTGCCCTAATTACTACATCTTGTATAGAAAGGAATTTGACCAGGTAACTAATTGCCCAAAATGTTCTCTCTCAAGGTGGAAGACGGATAAGAATGAGCATGTAAGAGAAGGGGTGCCTGCGAAGGTGTTGTGGTACTTTCCTCTTATCCTGAGGTTTAAACGTATGTTTAAATCTAGAAGGACAACTGAGAGTTTGACTTTGCATGTTAATAATAAAATGAGCGACGGTCATATGCGTCATCCATCAGATTCACCATCTTGGAAGCTAGTGGATGATAAGTGGCCGGAGTTTGGTAAAGACCCTAGAAACCTTAGACTTGCTCTTTCAGCTGATGGGATCAATCCTCATGCTTCTCTTAGTAGTAGATACAGTTGTTGGCCTGTTATAATGATTATTTATAATCTTCCGCCTTGGTTATGTATGAAAAGAAAGTTCATGATGTTGACTTTGTTGATCTCGGGTCCTAAACAAGCCGGTAATGATATAGATGTCTACTTGGAACCATTGATTGATGATTTGAAGTGTTTGTGGAAGGGGGTTCCAAGGGTGTATGCTGCATTTAGAGGAGAATACTTCATGCTCAAAGCCCAATTAATTTGGAATATTAATGACTTTCCTGCCTATGGGAACTTATTTGGATGTGTTGTAAAAGGTTATAAAGCATGTCCTATATGTGGCGATGATACACCTAGCCATAGGTTAACACATGGTAACAAAGTCTGTTACATTGGCCATCGAAGATTCTTGCCTCAAGATCATTCATTTCGGAATCAGCGAGTAACATTTAATGGAGAACAAGAATTTAGACCACCTCCTGTGTCACTAACGGGAAAAGAAGTATTTAGAAAGGTTGATGGTTTGACTCATGCTGTTGATGACAAGGATAACAGGCCTTGTTGGAAGAGGAAGTCAATATTCCTTGAACTAGAGTATTGGAAGTTTCTTCATATTATACATTGTCTTGATGTTATGCATATTGAGAAAAATATATGCGATAGCATTATTGGTACATTATTGGAGATTCCGGGGAAAAACAAAGATGGGGTTGCAGCTTGATTAGACCTCTTAGAAATGGGGGTTAAGACTTATTTGCGACCAGATTTTGGGGGGGAAAGGACACGTTTGCCTCCAAGTACTTGGAATCTATCGAGGGTAGAGAAAAGAGTTTTATGTAATTCTTTGTATGGCATGAAAGTCCCAGAAGGTTACGCTTCTAATATCAAAAGTCTTGTATCATTGCAAGACCTAAAATTCTATGGGCTTAAGTCTCATGACTGTCATACCTTAATGCAACAATTGCTCCCTGTTGCCTTACGTTCGGTGATGGAAAGACCTGTGAGGTATGCAATAATCAGATTGTGTTTTTTCTTTAATGAGATATGCGACAAAGTCATCGACATTTCAAAACTAGATAAAATGCAAGCTGATGTAGTGGTAACCTTGTGTTTGCTTGAGAAGTATTTTCCACCATCATTCTTTGATATCATGATTCATGTCGTGGTGCATCTTGTTAGAGAAGTTCGATTATGTGGGCCAGTTTACCTTAGATGGATGTATCCATTTGAAAGATTCATGAAAGTATTAAAAGGGTATGTACGTAATCGTACTCGGCCTGAAGGTTGCATGGCTGAATGTTATATTAGTGAAGAAGCTTCAGAGTTTTGCGAGGGATATTTATTTGATGTTAGTACTATTGGGATCCCATCGAAGCGAAGAATGGGTCGTACACAACCCTTATCCAGTGCTACCGTAGAATCTACGAAGCGTGACATGTTAGACCAAGCACATCGTTGTGTATTAGAAAACATGGATGAAGTTGAACCATATATCAGGTAATTTAAACGTTTTTCTATATAAGATAGAAGAATTTTTTCTTATAATTCAACAACTAAAATTTGATTGTCTTCTATTTCATGTAGTGAACATATGATACATCTGAAAGAAACTTATCCGAGATTCAAAAAAAAGAACAAAGTGGCTACAAGATAAGCACAATCGCACATTCATTGATTGGTTTCGCAAAAGGGTAAAATTGTGTTTATCTTTGTAATTGTTTGATGGTTGCTCTTGTTTGTTTCTTGATTTATATTATTTTGGATTCAGGTTTCACATGAACTTACCCAAGCATCCAATGACATAACGGAGACTTTGCGATGGCTTTCGGATGGCCCGTGTATAGAAGTACTAAAGTATAAAAGCTATATTGTCAATGGTCTGCACTTTAACACCAAGCCACGTGATGATGTGCGAGCTGTTCAAAATAGAGGAGTGCACCTAGTGGCAAAGACAATGCGACTTTCTAGTGCAAAGGATAAAAATCTCATTGTGTGGGAGACATGAGTTTCTATGGGGTCATTCAGGAAATATGGGAGCTAGATTATCATAAGTTTAGAGTACCTATGTTTAAGTGTGATTGGGTTGAGAACAATAATGACATTAAAGTAGATGAACTTGGATTTATGTTGGTTAATCTTGGAAGGATAGGTTTTAGAAATGATCAATTTGTTATGGCTAACATAGTCAAACAAGTCTTTTATGTTGAAGATCCTTTAGATTCTATGTGGTTAGTTTTATTATCACCCCAAATAGGGATTATAATGATTGTGCGGTGATGATGAACTAGGGGACATTGTAATTGACCACGAACCCTTTACAAGGGTATACTGTGGTTGAGACATTTGATGATGTTTTTCACGAGGACAACTCACAATACATGAGAGCTGACTGTGAGGATATTTGGATTGATAAGGAATAGGAACTCTTGTGGCAATTAATAGAACTTAATGAACTGAATGTTTAACTTCCAACAGTTGTATTTATGATCTGAATTATTTTCCAATCTGTATTTCCAGCATTGTATTTATATTTGTTAGTTGTTTAAATTTCCAACATTTGAAAATGTTAATTTTAGTAGTTTAAATTTCCAGCAGTTGAAAATGTTAATTTCAATGAGTTTTACATTTTATTATTTCGGTGATTGTATATATTTTTCAGCAAGATTTAAATTTCCAAACAATTGAAAATGTTAATTTTAGCGAGTTTAAATTTTCGTGATTGAAAATGTTAATTTTTTATTTAAAAAGTAGTATTTCCAATGATTCACGATGTGTTTAACTTCCAGCTTTTTTTCGTGATGAATGAATGTTTATTTGCTAGCAAGATGTTACTTTTCACATGTATTTATATTTTCCAAAGCATTGTAAATTTCTGCGATTAATAATGTTACATTTTGGCGATTTAAAATGTTACTTTTCTATGTAGTTATTAGCTTGTTTAACTTCGGTGAGAGTTTCTAACTCCATGTTTATTTTTTGTGAGAATAAAGAAGATAGTTATGTCATCCCCTCATGAAGAAGAAAGTTATGTCATCCCCTCAAAAGAAGAAAGCTATTTCATCCCTTCAACGAAAAAAGCTATTCAATCCCCTCAAAAGAAGAAAGCTATTTCCTCCCCACAACAGAAGAAACTATTTCCTCCCCTCAAAAGAAAGAAGCTAGTTCAAATTATGAAAAGAACCAACTTATCAGGGCTAATCAGACGCAACAAGATGCTTTAGAGACTCAAAAGCGATCTGAAATCGAAGTTGAGACAATCTCGAAGATCTGTGAAAAAGAAAACGAGGCATTAACACAATGCAGCGAATAGTGAAGCAAAAAGTACAAGGCGTGAGAAAGGTTGTGGAGTACAATAAAAATGGGCAACCTCATGGGAAGACAACAAATGAAATGCAGTCTTATATTGGGGTATTAGCACGCACGAAGGTCCGAATTGACATTAAAAAATGGAAAGTTGTGGAGTTAGATACAAAATAGAAGATTTTGGAAGCTGTAGAGGTATGTGAAGTTGATTAAATTCCCCATGTAGTTTTATTATTCTCCATTGTCACATGTATTGATATTTTTAATCGTGTGATCTGCTTATGCGTAGATGGGGTTTGTGATAGCTCCTCAAAGCAGGAAAATGGTTTTAAGATCTGCAGCATGTAAATGGCGAGAGTTCAAGTCTATACTGACCAATACCTATGTTTATTCTTTTGAAAATGAAGTAGAAGTCTTATGTGACCCCCCTGAAGAATATCCTTTCATTGAACCTGATGCTTGGAGAGCCTTTGTATCCCATAGGTCTACTAAAGAGTTTAGGGTACATTTTCCTCCATTTTAATTGCAAATAAATCATTGCTTCTCAAATTACATAACCACTTTTCCCTTCATATTTTGCAGGCATTACATAAGAAACAACAATCAATACGTGCACAAAATCAGTATAATCATCGCTTGTCACGCAAAGGATATGCTGGATTGGAGGATGAACTGGTTAGTAATAATTTTGTAAGATATTTATTGTTTGTTTATATGAAACAACTTGAAAAAAGGATTATTAAACGATTAATGTTTGTTTATATGAAACAATAGGAAAAAATGACGGAAGGTGAGATAGATCGAGCAACATTGTGGAGGAAAGGCCGGGAAGATAAGCATGGGAATATTCCAGATGATAAGATAGCTGAGAAAGCAAAGGAAATAGTGAGAAAATTAATTGATGTTTTGAATTCTTTCTTTGTGGCAGTAATTTGTTTTTATTGGTAATGTGAATTATTTGTTAATACATTAGGATGAATTCAAGAAAAAAGTACATGAAGGTTCGTTGACTGTGATCGGCAACCATGATGTTCTCACAATGGCATTGGGGACTTTTGAGTGTGATGGACGAGTTAGAGGTGTCGGAGGTTATGTGACTCCTAGTTCCTACTTTCACCTACCAAGACGCCAAACCGAGAATGTGAGCTAGAGTATTAAACAAATTGTCCAAAAACTTCTTGAAGAAGAGCGAGATAAGGGGTAACTTGTGGCAACAAAACTTGTAACGGAGGAGTGAGATTTTTGGGTGCAGAAGATTATGAAAGTAGAGGCAAAACCGGATGGAAAGTGTACGACCCCTGGTGAAACAATTCACCCAGGTCACTACTTGACTTCCCCCACCCTTAACGGTGCACATTTTTCAGACAAAGCTAGTTGTTCTGTTAAAAAAACTGAAATTTGGATTGATGAGAAGGAGGATGTTGACAATGGTGAGAACAAAGACAATGATAACAAAAAGATGCCACCATTAAAGGTATATGTCATTTATTTCATTAATTTCATTAATGATTTCATTAAGATAACAAAAAGTTGTACATATTATTGATTTCATTAATATATATTCTTGTGTTTGTATCTAAAAACATGGAAAATGCTTAAAGTTCGACAAGACAAGTTCTGAAATGAATAACCTGCGCCCGATGCCAAGCTCATTAAAGGTGTCATGTGGATATGCCAAAAATACCCTCCAATTGAAGGGAGACACCATAAAAATTGTGACGGAGGAGGAAATTTTTGGGTTTGCTCGTCCAACCCATATTTTGTATGAAGACATTATACAATTTGGTGCCATGTAAGAAATATCAGGCACTTGCATAGTGATGTACATGAGGTATAATTAAATAAATCTTATTTGGTACTATGAAATAAAACTGAGTTAACGGTTTTCAATTATTAGGTACTTATATGATGTGTTGAAGAAGACAAATATGTTAAGTATGATTACTTTTGTGGACCCTGCTCGGGTTGGTGCTAAAGGTTGTGGAAGTATTTCTCAAAAAACACGTTACATAGCATCTCAGTTTTCAAGAGGACATCCTGGCACGTATTTCTTGATACCTTACAACTCCGGGTTAGTACTTATTATATTTAGTTCGATCTCGAATGATAAATTTCCTTACCTTTTTTTTTTATTAAAACTCTGGATTCTAAAAAACTTGTTGGTTTAACTATAGTGATGTGTTTGGGGCTGATTTTTGTATAGATATCATTGGGTGTTGACCATTGTCAATCTGGACAATAATAATGTGTTCTTCATGGATTCCCTCAAGTACCGTAGATTCGATAAGGAGTGGAAACAAGTTGTGAACACGTATGTTATTCTAAATTACTTTGTTTTTAAATAGTTCAATTGGAAAGTTTTACAATATAATTTCTTCTAATAAATCGTCTCTGGAATTATGTGCATGATGTTATATGTGCCACCCTCTTGCTCATTCAGTGCCATTAAAGCTTACAATGGGCAAAGCAATAATCAAATGCGAAAATCACCACAATAGAGAATCTTGGTGGTATGTGCATAAGATATTTACTTATGGACATTTATTATTTTTATTGATTTATCATGACATAATTACTAATTGTGTTTAGGGAACTCCTATACAACCAACACACAAGGAGTGCAGGTATTTTGTGATGCATTTTATGAAGGAGATAGTTGAGGATGGCAGTTTGGATTTTGTAGCCAAGGTTAGTTATTTTTTGTTAGCTTTTTTGTCAGCTTTATTGGTCAAATAGCAGTATAGTCTAATTATGTGTGTGTGTGTGTGTTATGTCATGTTTAATTGAGTTGAAAGTAAACTGTTGGGATTGAGTGATGATGGTAGATAATAATGAGGACCTTTTTCTGTAAGCATGGGCATCTTTGATCTGAGCTACTTATTCAAAAATTACATATTCAAATTTACATAGTAGCAAAAATTAGCTATATATATCTGGATAGCATTTATGTCTTTACAGCCTCACAAGGAAGAAAGGTTAAACAAATTCTTGGTTTCATATTTCCTTTACATAGTTGTATGTAATTCTGAGATATGAAGTGATCTCCTTTTTATTGTTATTTTTTTATCTCGTATGTTATCTTGGTGGTTCCAATCGGTCTTTTTTGCAGTTTTGTAGATTGTTTTAATGGCCTTGAATATATATTTTATTTTTATCAAGAATTTTATGACTGAAGCTCTGAAGTACTAACACTCTAATGTCATTAAGATCATACCTTGTTTCTTTAGTTTCTGGATTGATAATTTGAAGGTAACTAGAACACAATGTTGCTTAATGTAATCGAGGTTGAAATTTTATTTTATATAGTACAGATGGAAATTTAAATTGAATACTTCACTTACTACCACTGTAGATTCCCCTATCCAATATACCCACTTGTTTGCATAGCTGTTATCGACAGTTTTCCTTATCTTTTCTGTAAGCATGAGCATCCTTGATCTGAGCTACTGATCCTTAAACTAAATTAGCAAAAATTACATATTTAAATTACAACATTTTTGTAAGCATGAGCATCCTTAAACTAAATTAGCAAAAATTACAGCATTTCTGTAAGCATGAGCATCCTTGATCTGAGCTACTGATCCTTAAACTAAATTAGCAAAAATTGCATATACAAATTTAATGAGCTACTTGATCTGCTTTGTTCATTATTAGTGTTATATACTTGATCTGTTTGGTTTAGATTATTTGCTTCATGTACTACATTGTCTGTCTTGATCTAATAAAATTTTCTTGGAATTTGAAACAAGTGAGACTTGCAATTTCAGTTGCAAATGGAATCCAACAGTGATAAATAAGAAATGCACATGTGACTCGTATTGTTTTCTCAAGGCTGCAAGGTGTAAAATAGTTTTGCCTTGGCCATCCCTTTTATTCAAGGCATCCTCTTTCTTGAACTGCTTGATATGATCCAACAATGCTTCAAAAGCCTCAAACTGATGATTCTTCACTGTAAGGTGAAGAGCAGTTTCTCCTCTAGCCGTCGAATCTTCAATAGAATTTGCGTTAGCAGAAAGTAATCCTTTTATAACGTTCATGGCTCCAATCTGGAATTTTAAAAATGGTCCAATCTGGGTTACAATGTTACAAATACAACGCATGTGGAATACTAAATTTGTATAGCAGGTCAGATATGGTATGTTATTTGGTATCGTTGTTATATACTAAATTTGTTGTTCTTTTATTTCAGTGGGATAAGGCATGTGGATTAACGTACACACAAGAACAAATTGACGAAGTACGAAAATGAGTGGGCAACGTATGTGAGTAGCTATATGTAGAGGCTCGAGTTAACGGTGAATATGTTAGATGAATGTACGTATTTTGGATAGTTTGCTTTATTTTGTGGATTCATGTAATCAAATTCACAATTCAATATAGTAGTAATTTATATTCAAAAGTGAATTTGAGATGCATATACGGATACATTTTGGTATAAATTTTGTGGATGTAGTAATTTGAAACTGTAAACGAATGGTATTATTGGAATGCATTTTGAATGGTTGATACATGTTAGCTATATATCATGGCATTAGCTTATTACAGGTGCATTGGTGATACAGTTAAACCACAACCTTTTTTTCTTTTTTTTTTATCTACAACATTTAAAAAATGTTATGTATTTTTATAAATAAATGACACCTTCTAAACGTTGTATAAATTGGTTAAAAACATTGTCTATTGTTGCTTTCTATGGTGGATATTTAAAAACAAATGTTATATGCATGTATTACAACATTTTTAAGTCACACTACAACGTTTTAAAACCGTTATATAAATTTGTCTAAATAGATGACATTTTAAAAATGTTGTGTAAATGTGCCTAAATGTTGTCTGATATACTAAACAACAACGTTTTTATTCAAAAAACGTTGTGGAATCATACCTACTACAACGTTTTTAAGCATCTGGTAATTTTTAAAAAACAAATCTACAATATTTTTTCCAAAAAAAACGTTGTGTATTGTGCTAAACTACAACGTTTTTAAAACGTTGTGTAAGGGTGTCAAATAGATGACACCCTTAACCACGACGTTTTCTTGACTGAAACCACAACGTTTTTTCCGCGTCGTCTATTTACTATTTTGTAGTAGTGTACCTTTGATTTTGTGTAATAGATTTGTGTTATTTTTCTTGTAATTGGTAGTCTATATGTTAAGGTACAGATATATCACTGGTTTAGACAAAGAATAATTCTAAGGTCTCGATCTGTGTTGGTCAAAGTATAGCCAAAAGTTGTTCTTCTTGTTCATTAGTTTTCTGGGGTAACCCAGAAAACATGGTTAAGCTCGGTTAACGACTTTTGACCATTAATTCCAGTAATCCTATGAATTGTTTAAGTAATTTACGATCATATATATGTAGTAGGTATGTCAATATATTAATTCATTACAAAAAGTTATAGAAACAACTAACAGAAAGCAATTGAAAGGCTGGTTAAAGTAGCTGGCTCAACCTGTTCTTGAGTTTTCTAGGTAACCCAGAAAATAAATCTTCGTGATCAGTCAACCACCTTAGACCACCTATATCTTGTAATATATGGTTTTAATGAACCTATTTTCTTTTCCATATTAAAGACATCATATCAAACTACAAATAACATACAATTAACAGACCTAATTATTAACATACACGAATCTACAAGCTTTGACATTCGACTGTTAGGCTTATTTTTTCAAAATTTCTAGATTACTAAAAACACTAATTTGAGGCATCTAGATGTTGTGAAAACATATTCTATCAACCTAGCATACTTTCTAACATCCTAATACATAATTCTAAACATCTAAACAATAATTTGAAGAAAGCATCAAAGATCTAGCTATGAATTAGGGTTTGCACCTTTCTTGTTTGATTTTGGATTTTTGGCTTTTGAATCTGTTGTTGCTATCACCAAGGCTTATTGAGGTATGATATATGAGTGTTTAGGCTTAGAAATTTTGCGAGTTTGAACTGAAATTGGGCTACTATTTATAGAATTACAAGGTTAGGGTTTTTGTGTCATTTTCACCTACTTGCCTCCACAAATATCTGATCCTATGACTCTTCTGGTGCTTGGGAGTTACAAGCATGTCATGTGCAGCCTAGGAACTTGCATTGGTGACTCTTAACCTACTTGTGAGCTAGTTAAGTTAGATTAGTAGCTTAATTATGCCCTAATCCTCACTAATCTTGATTAGGTTTTTGTTTTTAATGATTAGGTTTGTTTAATGATGTTTATTAGTACATAATTGAAGTTTAATAATCATGATTAGGTGTTAGGATAACCAAATTAGGGTTTAGTTTAGCTAATTAGGGTTAGGTTTACAAATTAGGGTTAGGGTTTATAATCTAGGGTTAGGTTTTATAATCTAGGGTTCCTAACCTATATTTTATACAAATCTTAACAAACACGATAAAGCAGCTTGTCAAAACAAATATATCGATAAGTCTGTTTTCAGAAGAAAATTTTTAACCACGAGATGTCAAGCATGTCAATTTTCGGACAAAATTTTATTTGACCATATTTGTTAAATAGAGTATATATTAACGCATAACACTTTCAGAACGGATAGATTTTATTAATATAACTGAATTTACATATCCGAGTCTTATTAGGATTTTAGGTTTTTACAAAATGTGTAATGTACATGACAAAAATGGATAACCTAGTCTATGTTTGAAAATCAAAGCTAATCTACAAACCAGTGGATAAACGAGCCATCTAGTCTAACATGACATTTTTCTCAGTAGATGAAGGTAAATCTATGAGCTCCTGTACTAGGGTATCCACACAAGCCAGGAGATCTACAACCATTTGAATGGTAATACCGTGCTCATCAATGAATGCTCTCATCTCTGCAATAATGTCAGCATTATGAGATTTCAATGCACTACTATCTATAATGGCAGCATCTCGGGTAGCTAGAGCATCATCCCGGTCCATAACAGCTGCATCCCTAGATGATGGAGCCTCATCCCACTCAACAACATTGGTATCCCTGTGAGCTAGAGCATCATCTCTCTCAACCAGAGTGACATCTCTATCAGAAAGAGCTGTCAACATCAAGGCCCTAGTCTGATCTGTAAGACCCCGACTTTTATGAAATAAAAGTCTAATTTAATTTATGATTATTATTTTAAAATTGCAAAATACTAAATTGATAAATGGTTAAACGAACATTTAATCGGATAAATGAGCTAATAAAAGAAAAGAAAATTTAACTATAATTGGTGTGGGCCCCATGGGCGGCTGAGTAATGAATATTACGGGGAGACAAGGAGATATTGGAGGAAAAGAAAAAGGAAAAGAAGGAGAAAGAAACAAAAAGAAGAGAAAAAGAATGAAAAGGAAAGGAAGCAATTAGTATACTCCCACCTCCAATTTTTTTCCTACACCAACTTCAGAGGAAGAAAAGAGAGAAAAGAGAAAAGGAAGAAGAGAGAGAATATGAAGAGAAAGAAGAAGAGAAGGAAGAAGAGAAGGAAGAAGAATGAGAAATAAAGAGGAAATTAAAAAGGTATTTTTTAAAAATCTTTGATTTATTATTAGATTTATAGATTTTATGAGTACATATTTATATATGTATTGAATGATTTAAATTTGCATAAACATGAATCGAATGATAGAAATCAAGAAATCAAATGAAATCTAGAAATTTTCAAAAAAATTAGTCTATTTTGTAAAATCCATAACTCTTGGTGTATAATGAGTTAGGAGATGACCCATGTATCAAGAGAAAGCCCTGGAAGTAAGCTAAAATCAAAAATTAGAATCACTCAAAAATTCCTTATGGATTTTTTATAGTGACTGTTTGAATGAAACTGGTCCGAAGGACTCATAGTCCAAAAAATTAGTGTTCTTAAGCTCTATTGCGTCATAATTTTTAATCCGACCATTGGATCGTTGTAAATTTTGAATATGTTATACATATATAAATTGAGTATATGTCCACAAATTTTGAACTGTTAAAGATTAACGCATGACTTGTTATGAATTTTAAGAGGTGATTGATTCAAAATTTTTGTAGCAGAATTTTTGGTAAGCCTATTTCTCTATGTTAGATGCGGAATTTGAAAAAACTGTCTTCTACAAAGTTGTAAAGAATTAAATTTCTCATGGAAATGACATAAGATCCGTAATTTTCTGATAAAAGGTCTAATTATTATGAATTATTGAAGTTTCTAAATATTAGAATTTATAATTAAATTATCAGAAAAATAATGTGGGCGAAAATATTTTCTGAGATTCTTATATTATTAGCTTAGAATTTTGTAAATTTTGATGAATTATTGAAAATCAAAATAATTATTAAATTTTAAAACTATTTATAGTTAGTTTGAAAATAGAATAAATTCATAGAAAATTCTATGAATGATGAAAAATTATGAAATTTGGAGAAAAATCTTATAATATTATTTTATAACTTCTACGCAGTTTTGAAAAATTATTGAATAACATCAGTAACTATTGTATTTTTTAAGTTATTTATAGTTAGTTTAAAATAGAGGAAATTCATAGAAAATTCTATGAATGGTGGAAAATTATGAAATTTACTGAAAAATATTATAATAATATAAGATTAATATTAATGATGTTTTAAAGATATAAAAGTATGTGGACTTATTATTTATATTTTGAAGATATTAAATGATAGATTTTATAAATAGAAATAATTATAAAAAATTGTCGGATAATCCGAAAAATGTGAAAAATATATGAAGTGAATAGTTGTCGGGGAATATTCATATGACGGCGCAATGGTGGACCACATAACGGAATAACGGTCGGATATAAAAAGTGACAGAAATAACCTTTTTATAAAAAATAACGACAATGCTTTGACAGTTAAACTGTTGAAATACCCGGTGATAAAAATACATTAATATGTGTGATTCAATAATTATCACAGTAGTTATTGCACAGTAACTCATATTATTGATATGATATAATTAGACCAGTTGGCAGTATTGTGAGTCTATGTTAATAATTATGACTAATGGTTCAAAGATTGAAAAGAATGTTGATTAAAGATAGGTTTGATATGCATATGTTTGTCCCATTATTTTCTTTTTACAAAAGTAAATTTGGCAGGACTTGCCGACACTCTAATTTTCCCAAATTAATATGGACCACAACTGATCTATTATTGGATAAATTTTGTTAAAACGTGTACAAGTTTGTTTAAATTTCTTTGTGGGACCATAAATTCCACCACCATTATTTTATACAGCCCATTTGGTTATTTTATCAAAGCGTGTGTGCTAATTATTTCCTCAATTTTCATTATAAATATGTTGCTAGGTTGAGCAACTAAACATACACCATCAGTACTACACTAAAAATATAAAATTCTTTTATTACAATATTGTGAGTATTTCTGCTGAGTGTAATGCTACTCCAAGTTTAGATAAGGAATGCAAGCAATCTTTAAGTTGATCAATATCACAGAAAGCAGAATCAAATCACATGCTAAGGTAAGGGGTATCATATTTTTTTTATGGTAAAGGGATATTATTTTCTTTCATACTCCATATTATGGTAAGATATTATTATTCGTTTCTTCAACTTATCATTAAATGGTAAAAAGTCCTAAAATGATTTGAATATCCTTAATAGTTTGTGCTTCATCTAATATCTTGACTTGAATCTTTCTATTCAGTTTAAGTTATTATATTTGAGCTGGGAACTTCACATTTACTTGACCTTTATATTCTATCAGGAATTATAAATGATTTTCTGGTTATCATGTTGGCAATTTAGATTCTGGATAATTAAGTTGAAAATTACTAAGAGTTATTTTATCATATTATTCTGATTATTTCTGTTCATTCATTATATATCATTGTCATCATCCTTATGCTTATATCACGGTAAAAGTCATCTTTGGCTCGTAGTGCAAAGATGGACTGTTGATTATTGGTATTACAGTTGTATATCTTTGGCCCGTAGTGCAAAGATGGACTATTGATTATTTGTTTTACAGTTGTATATCTTTGGCCCGTAGTGTAAAGATGAACTGTTGATTGGTATAATTATGACCAGGAATTGTGTATTGGTATAATCATGACCGGTAATGTTACTGGTAAATGATATGGTGTTACAGACAAATGATGTGGTGATAGTCATCTTTAGCCCGTAGTGTAAAGATGAACTGTTGATAATTGGTTTTACAGTTGTATATCTTTGGCCCGTAGTGCAAAAATGGACTGTTGATTATTGGTTTTACAGTTGTATATCTTTGACCCGTAGTGCAAAGATGGACTATTGATTATTGGTTTTACAGTTGTATGTCTTTGACCCGTAGTGGAATGATGGACTATTGATGATTGGTTTTACAGTTGTATGTCTTTGGCCCGTAATGCAAAGATGAATTTAATGGCATAATTATAAACATGAACTGTGAATTGGTATAACCATGAACTTTATGTTTCAGGTAAAAACAGGTGGTAAAAGTTCTCTTTGACTTGGGTATAACGAAGAACTGTTGATTAGTGTTACAAGAATAAAATATTGATGATGGACTTTTAATTTGGAGAAGATAGCAGACATTATGTTCTAATTGACTCTTCTAATGGATTGTTGATTCTGCTGCTATTATGGTTGAAAACTTTTATCATCTACCATATGTTCGAAATCTCTGATTTATTACTGATGAAAGCTATTGATAATTTAATTATCTTAAGTCAAGATATTCTTTATTGAGCTATTTCTGCTCACCCTTTTGCATCAAAATTCCTTTCAGGTAATAAAAGTGTAGTTGGGACTAGCAGAGAGAACATGAGTTTAAAGTGGTGTTTCAAATTAGTCAAAATCTTAATCAAGTTATGAAACAGTGTGGCATAATAATTGTATTAAAAACTTAAAATGTGTGTCGTATTTTATATGTCATTTAATATTTAATTTTGGTGAACAACAATAGGGGATGTGAACTCGAATTGGAAGCGTCAAAAATGCACTCCATTACAGTGAGGAGAACATAAATCTTCTCGTGTTCCTTTGGGGACTTGAAATATTTGTTGCTGTATTTTATATGACATTGTAATAATTTAACTATGAATATTTTCGTATTATATACGTTATAATATTTGTATTGAAACTCACAGTATATATGTCGTCGTATTTTACACAATAATTAATAGTTATAATAGGAAAGTTCACGTTAGTAGTGTTATTTCTGGTGACCTAGGATGCGTTGTGTGGACCTATTTTGGGGGCGTCACATTTGGTATCAGAGTTTAGGAATATGATCTCTGGCGGAGATCCGGGATAAGAACTAGGAAAGGAGAGACGAGTAATATCCTTCGCTAGAGTGTGTGTCCTACCTAAGCTGAATTTTCTTACTTAAGTTGACAAATTGTGATATGTCAATTAACCTTTATTTTGAAGTTGTATTCTAGAATGATATCTGAAATACAGGAGATGAGCAATGAATGAACAATGAGACAAAAGAAGTAGCCTGAGAGCTAGAATTTGAAATTCTTATCTCTTCAAAATTCTAGGTACGTTTGTAAATTTTGAGGATGAAATTTCATAAGGTGAGGTGATTGTGAGACCCCCTACTTTTATGAAATAAAAGTCTAATTTAATTTATGATTATAATTATTCTAAAATTGTAAAATGTTAAATTGATAAATTGTCAAACGAACATTTAATCGGATAAATGAACTAATAAAAGAGGAGAAAATTTAACTATAATTGGTGTGGGCCCCATGGGCGTCACAGTAATGAATATTACGGGGGAACAAGGAGATATGGGAGGAAAAGAGAAAGAAAAAGAAGGAGAAAAAAACAAAAAGAAGAGAAAAAAAATGAAAAGGAAAGGAAGCAATCAGTATACTCCCACTTCCATTATTTTTCCTACACCAACTTCAGAGGAAGAGAAGAGAGAAAAGAGAAAAGAGAAAAGGAAGAAGAGGGAGAATATGAAGAGAAAGAAGAAGAGAAGGAAGAAGAATGATAAATAAAGAGGATATTAAAAAGGTATTTTTTAAAAAAAATCTTTGATTTATTCTTAAATTTATGGATTTTATGAGTACATATTTATGTATGTATTAAATGATTTAAACTTGTATAAACATGAATCAAATAAGAGAAATCCATAAATCAATTGAAAAATGAATTCTAGAAATTTTTAGAAAAATTAGTTTACTACTTGATTTTGTAAAATCCATAACTCTTTGTGTATAATGAGTTAGGAGATGAGCCATATATCAAAAGAAAGCCCTGAAATTAAGATAAAAGTATAAATTAGAATCACTCAAAAATTCCTTGTGGATTTTTCATAGTGACTGTTTGAATGAAACTGGTCTGAATGACTCATAGTCCGAAAAAATCAGTGTTTTTATGCTCTATTGCGTGAGTTATAATTTTTAATCCGACAGTTGGATCGTTGTAAATTTTGGATATGTTATACATATATAAGTTGATTATATGTACACAAATTTTGAACTGTTAAAATTTAACTTATGATTTGTTATGATTTTTAAGAGGTGACTGATTCAGAATTTTTGTAGCAGAATTTTTGGTAAGCCTGTTTCTCTATGTTAGATGCGGAATTTGAAAAAACTTTCTTCTACAAAGTTGTAGAGAATTAAATTTCACATGGAAATGATATAAGATATGTTATTTTATAATAAAATGGCTAATTATTATGAATTATTGAAGTTTCTGAATATTAGAATTTATAATTAAATTATTAGAAAAATTATGTGAGTTGAAATATTTTTTCTGTAATTCTTATAATATTAGCTTAGAATTTCGTAAATTTTTGATGAATTATTAAAAATCATAAGTAATTATTGTATTTTAAAACTATTTATAGTTAGTTTGAAAATAGAAGAAATTCATAGAAAATTCTATGAATGATGAAAAATTATGAAATTTGGTGAAAATATTATAATATTATTTTATAACTTACGGGCTTTTAAAAAATTATTCAATAATGAAGTAACTATTGTAGTTTTAAGCTATTTATAGTTAGTTTAAAAATAGAGGAATTTCATAGAAAATTCTATGAATGGTGGAAAATTATGAAATTTGTTGAAAAATATTATAATAATATAAGATTAATATTAATGATGTTTTAAAGATATAAAAGTATATGGAGTTATTATTTTTATTTTGAAGCTATTAAATGATAGTTTTTATAAATAGAAATAATTATAGAAAATTGTCGAATAATCCGAAAAATGTGAAAAATATATGAAGTGAACAGTTTTCAAGAAATATTTGTTTGGTCGGAGAATATTCTTTTTATCGGGGAATATTCTTACGACGACACAATCATTGGTGGACCATATAACGGAATAACTGTCAGATATAGAAAGCGACAGAAATAACCTTTTTATAAAAAATAACGGCAAAGTTTTTACCGTTAAACTGTTGAAATATCCGATGATAAAAATATAGTAATACGGGTGATTCCACAATAGTACACGGTATTCCACAGTAACACACGGTATTGCACAGTGATTCATATTATTGACTCTTACGTAAGAAGTCACTCAGTATTTCATTCAATAATTGTCACATTATTTATTGCACAGTAACTCATATTATTGATATGATATAATTAGACCAGTTGGTAGTATAGTAAGTTTATGTTAATAATTATTAATAATGGTTCAAAGATTGAAAAGGGTGTTGATTAAAGACAAGTATGATATGCAGATATTTGTTCAATTATTTTTCTTTTTACAAAAGTAAATTTGGTAGGACTTGCCGACAATCTACTTTTCATAAATTAATGTGGACCACAACTTTATTATTGAACAAATTTTGTTAAAACGTGTACAAGTTGGTTTAAATTTCTCTGTGGGACCATAAATTCCACTACCATTATTTTATACAACCCATTAGGTTATTTTGTCAAAGCGTGTGTGCTAATTGTTTCCTCAATTTTTATTATAAATAGGTTGCTAGGTTGAGCAACTAAACAGATATTGTGAGACCCCAAATTTTATGAATAAAGATTTAAATTTCTCGAAATATTTTTTTGAATATTATGGTGTGGATTTGATAATGTTATAGTTGTGGGTAATATTCATAAATTTTGCAAAGTAAACAAGTTGTTATATAATATTCGATTGGTCGGGGAATATTCTTTTTGTCGGGGAATATACGTACGATGGCACAATCATTGGTGGACTCCACAACGGAAGTATTGTCGTAGTTAGAAAATGACAGAATTATCTTTTTATAAAAATAACGGCGAAAGTGTTACCATTAAAACTATTGAACTACCCGGTAGTAAAAGTACAGTAATACGCGTGGATGCATAGTAGCACACGGTATTGATTATTGATGCTTACGTGAAAAGTCACTCAGTTATACTCAATTATTGCTACGGTAATTGTTGCATCATATCTCTCATATTATGGATTCAATTATTATCACAATATCATCTGCATAATATGATATACTATTAAATCAATAATTGAGACGACAAAGTTATTCATATTATTATTTGCAATATTGATAATGTCTAGAAGTTCTATTAAGGAGAGGTTTGGTCACCTAATTGCGCGCCAATCAGGAGAAATCCTTATCGAAAAGCTCCTTCTTTCCTGGGAACGACCTGGTTTTTAAATATGGTGAATTATAATATTAATGATGAATAACTTCATATTGATTAATGATTAAATTGATAGTTCCATTGTGTTGGAATTATTAGTGTTAGTAAAAATTGACATTTATTTCGATAATAATTGATGTCTAGAGGTTATATTGACCAATCGGGTAATTAACCGGATAAATAAGCAATTAATTGCTATTAATTCACATGATTATAAATATTTGTTCACATGTGTGTACTATTGATTCACATTCATTTACTATTAGGGGAGTTGGTGCAAGATTGATAATACTTGCATAACTAAGTTAAAAATGGAGGTATAGATGGAGGTACTATACTGTAATTCGTATTTTCACATGTCTAAAACTATTGATTCACATGATTTACTATTAGGGGAGATGGTGAAAGTTTGATAATACTTGCAGAACTAAATTAAAAATGAAGGAAAAGAGGAGGGTATTATATTGTAATATTTCGAGCCCTAAAATGTGCAATTATCGAAACTATATTTTCCTATAAATAGAAGCTCATTCCTTCATTATTTTTCACCAATTCAATAAAGCTATAGAGCAATTATTATAGAGAGAAATTATAGAGAGAAATTATAGAGAGAAAGAAGAAGAGAAGTCTGCTACCTCACTATTCCAGTATCCAGTCTTCTTTTGAGGTAAGGGGTATTATTCTTTCGTATTCATGAAGAGAGTTATTTTCTTTCAATACTTGTAAGGGTTGTTATTCCATTCTTTATTATTATATTGGAATAACCTGGGTATGCGAAGTACCGCATACATGGTGAAATTCTTCTGTTATTCCATTCTTTATTATTATGTTGGAATAACACATGCATGCTGATCTATCGCATGCCACAGTGAATTCTGTTGTTATTCCATTCTTTATTATTCTGTTGGAATATCTTGTCTGTGCGAATTACGCATGACCTAGTTCCATTCTTTATATTTTGTTGGAATAACCTGTCTATGCGGATTACGCATTACCTGGTTCCATTCTTTATTATTCGGTAGGGAATAACATGTCTGTGCGGTCTATCGCATGCCTGGTGAATTCTTTTGTTATTCCATTCTTTATTATTCTGTTAGAATAACCTGTCTATATGGATTACCGCAAGCATGGTGAATGATCCTTCGTATTCATTCTTTATTAAATTGTGGAAATAATCTGTCTACGTGGATTGCCGCATGGCGGGTGAAAATTCATTTGCAGTTTCATATATTCTATTTGTGACACCCCCAAACATAGGTACTTCATTCCCACAAGATTTGGTGTTCACTTAATCAAACATTCATATCTAACTACCCAATCACAATAAAATTGAAGAATAAAACCTTCCCATTAAAGAGTTACATAATACAAATCTCCCGGGTTGTCCAACCTTTAAATACAATCATTCAAATGCGGAAAATAAATAAACTTCATTACAACCATTCAATTAAAATCTGATAATAAAATATCAACATATTACAAGTCTTCAATACTTGTTCATCATTCCTTTTCCCTTACTGGTGCTAGGTACATCAACCTTCTCATCCTTAACTGTAATAGTTATATAAACAAGAGTGAACAAACAAAGCTCACTTGAAACAACAATGAATAGAAATCTTTACAACAACTGTCAAATAAGAGGCTCGATAGAATTAAATAATATGGTCTATCAATATTCTGAAGTATATAACTGAGGGTCCTAAGACCACGAACTATGTCCATAGTTATAAGTAATTTTTCAACTTAAACTTTAACAGTCATAAGACTATAGGGGCTCCTCATACTCAGGGGGATCAGCCCTTCATACAATGCATTGTGCACAAAAATTTCAACGCTAAGCGTAAATTACCCCTAATATTAGGGTTGTTCACCTCAGTATTTAGAGTACAAGTCCGCACCAAAGTGAGTTTGGTTTGGATACATTTCAGGGTAATTTGGAATTCAACGAACATCAACTAAAGATTAGTTAAATAAAATTAATAACATTACACTATGGAATAATCATAACTGAATCTACATGGTAAATTAAAAGCATGCTTTAGGAATAATCTAATAGCATACATATTGAATAACTATAACACACCTTGCTTGAACAATATTAAGCCAAGGTTATTTAAAATTGAGAACTAAGCATGCATAGAAATTTGAACGATAAAACTTTTCGACATTAGTATATCGGAATATATAAATTTGCATGCTAAATAACAAGTTAAATACAAGAATAACTTGCTCAATAAAGTTTAGAAATCTTGCATCATTATATTATAATCGAATTAGAAACAATAATTGGCTCAACGAGACAATAGATTTAGAGAACTTTCCTTGCTCGTTGGCTAAATCGAACAATTCGAAACACAATACCCTATATATATATATATATATCATCATGACATAGTTAGTCACTACCACATTACAAATATAACTAAGTACATTCATCATGTAAGATTAAATTTTTAATCACATAATCAAGTTACAAAACTAGTTAATTGTTAATAACATGCTCATTCTTGGTATAGAAATATTGAAATCATAATTTAACAGTCCTACTATTAACACATAACAACTTCTTTAGACTTTGTGTACAAAAATTACAACTTTTCGACCATTACGCTAACTTTCATGTTGGCGCTACGGTTTATCTTGTGGAATTGCTTGTTCATCAGACATTGATGATGGTCTTATGACCGAGACACACACAAGCCAATCGAGTGGCTGCGATGCAAGCGTTATGCTGCTAATCAATATGAGAACTACATTACAAGGCCATTCAGCATCGCCGAATTGCAGTCCTTGGCGACTAGCTACGGAAATCACATGAATAAAGCCAATTTTGACGTACAAGCTACTTTCTAACAGCCCAATTAGCATTTAATTCATACAAAGACTTTATATAACATATTTCAAAGAATCTTAACATGATTCTACTCATAAAACAACATAAATATCGAATTTAAAACATCCAATTTCACTATTTTTGATATAAAAATACCCCTCTTTTTTGATGTTTTCAATGAAAATTAACAATGTGATTTTGTTTTTCAACCAAAATAGTTAATTTAAAACACCTTGTTTATGATTATACATACTCTTTCAAATTTAATAGTCAATTTATAAACTAAATAACTAATTAAACCATAATTTTACTTTAAACTAAGTCATATATATATATATATATATATATATATATATATATATATTCATATAAACTCACCTGTATAAGGTTTTCTTCACAAATTACATACATATCATAAACTCATTGACTATACTCAAATATAAACTAATGAAAATAGTTTCACAACAACCAATTTATCATATAAAACTATATATAATAAATAATTCAATTTCTACAGAGATTTTATAGAGAATATTGGGAGAGAATACAACTATAACTTTTGAAAAATAACAGAGTTTAGCTGATACCTTAGAGTTAGAAGATATTGGCTATCCTTTGATTATCAATCTTCTTTTTACCAATTCTTTTCTCAAATTCTCTAGGCTTCTCCCAATTCTCTCTTAATTTTTTCTCTGTAAGTTTTCTTCTTCTCTTCTACTAAGTCTTTCCTTCTCTATTCTAACATACGTACTAGAATATAACGTATAGATAATAATATATATTAATTATATAATATAAATATAAATATAACTGATATCAGTTATTATATTTTTGAAAATCAAAAGCCATAAGGCTTGTTTGGTTACCCACTTAAAATAAAATCATTTAATCCTTATGCCTTGTTTGGTAAAACACAATTAGATTAAAGACTTAATAAGCATTAAGCCTTGTTTGGCAAAAACGAATTAAACTCTTTTAATTTATTTTAGTAATTCCCTTATAGTAAGGTTATTTGTCACACTTTTATTTAATTAATTTTTTCAATAATCAATTTAATTAATTCTAATAACAATTTATTAAATCACTTTAACACACAATTTAATAACACAAAATTATAATTTTCTATATAATTATAACTTTCTTTAATCAACTAACACATCTTTTTAATTACAAATTCAGATTAAAAATATAATAATTCATTTAATCAAAACTCTCTAACTTAATAATTAAATTAAATTAGAATATAATAATTAATTTCCTTAATTATTTATTTAACAAATAATTAACCAAATTGAATCAAATTTGAACAATTATTTATTCAACAAGAAACACATCCATTAAATACTTAAATAATTCAATAAATATTTAATATAACAATTTAAAAATTTTGGAATGTTACATCATTCCCTCTTTACAAGGATTCTGTCCTCAGAATCATAATTCAAACAATTCATTTGTCACATTCTCCCCTACTTACAAAGATTCTATCCCCAGAATCGAAGACACAGATTAAACAAATAACTCAGTGTAATTCTTCATCATTTCAGCTTCGAGTTCCCACGTAGCCTCTTCGACATTGTGGTTCCTCTATATTACCTTCACAGAAGGTATCACCTTATTCTTGAGCACTTGCGATTTCCTATCTGGATAGGAACTTCTTCATAAGAAAAGTCTTTATCAAACTGCAATGGTTCATACTCGATCATGTGCATGTAATCAGATTTATATGGTCGTAACACCGAAACGTGAAAAACATTATGAATGTTTTGCAATTCTGGATGTAGAGCTACCTCGTAAGCCACCTCTCCCACTTTTCGCAGCACTTTGAAGGGTCCAATAAACCTACGGCTTAGTTTTCCCTTTTTACCAAACCAAATTTTTCCCTTCCAAGGAGAAACTTTTAGGAATACGTAATTTCCTACGTCGAATGTACGATCTTGTCTGTGTTGATCAACATATTTCTTTTATCTGTCTTGAGCAGCTATCAATCTTGTTCTGATGAGTTTGACAACCTCAGTAGTTTGTTATACCAGTTTTGGTCCTAACAGTTGACGTTTACCGACTTCATCCCAGCACAGTGGAGTTCTGCACCTCCTACCGTATAATGCTTCGTAAGGCGGCATGCCAATGCTTGCATGGTAACTGTTATTATAGGCAAATTCCACCAATGGTAATTGTTCATCCCAGCTTCCTTTGAAATCTATGACGCATGCTCTCAGCATATCTTCCAATGTCTGGATTGTTCGTTCGCTTTGGCCATCTGTTTACGGATGATATGCCATACTCATTCACAATTGTGTTCCCATACATTCTTGCAATCTCTTCCAGAAGTTTGATGTGAACCTCAGATCTCTATCTGACACAATTGACACTGGAACTCCATGTCTCATCACGATCTCATTAACATATAGCTTTGCCAGCTGATCAAGATTGAATCTAAACTTTATTGGCAAAAAGTGTGCAGATTTTGTCAATCTGTCCACTATCACCCATATCGCATCATATCCTTTCTGAGTTGTTGGAAGCCCTACCACAAAATCCATTGTGATATGTTCCCATTTCCATTCCGATATCTCTAACGGTTGATGTAATCCACTCGGACTTTGATGCTTGGCCTTAACTCACTAACATGTCAAGCACTTCGCAACGCATTCTGCAACGTCTCTTTTCATATTTGGCCACCACAAATGTTGCCGCAAATCTTGATACATCTTCGTACTTCATGGATGAATCCAATATCTCGAGCTATGAGCTTCTGTCAAGATGTCTACTTTAATATTTGGTACTGTTGGAACCCAGATTCGTCCCTCGAATCTCACCATTCCCTCAGTATCAACCTTGTATTTCACTTCTTTTCCCCCGACCACACTTTTCTTTATTTTTCTACATTTCTCATCCTGCAGTTGAGCTTTCTTCACTTTGTCCACCAAAGTTGGACTGGCCTCCATCTGGTATAATTTTTCATCGGATTCTTTTGGAAATTTGATTTCCAACTCTAACCTTGCCATTGCTGAAATAAGCTCCTCCTTATCAGTTAACAACATCAACTTTTCTTTGCCTTTCCTACTCATGGCATCTGCAACCACGTTTGCTTTGCCTGGATGATAAAAGAACTCACAATTATAATGCTTTATCAATTCCATCCATCTCCTTTGACGCATGTTCAGGTCTTTCTGAGTGAAAATGTACTTCAGACTCTTATGGTCTATATAGATCTCACATTTCTCTCAATAGAGGTAGTGTCTCCATATTTTCAAAGCAAACACAACCGCTGCCAACTCTAAATCATGAGTAAGATACCTTTTTTCGTAGTCTTTCAATTGCCTTGATGCATACGCGATGACTTTACCGTTCTGCATAAGGACACATCCTAATCCTTTGTGTGAAGCATCACTATATACCACACAATTTCATGTATTATTTTGTAATGACAACACATGTGCCATACTTAACTTCTTTTTCAATTCTTGAAAACTTCCTTCACACTTCTCCGTCCAAACAAATTTTATAGATTTTCTCGTCAAATTTGTCAATGGAGTGGCAATCTTGGAGAAATCCTGGATAAACCGTCTACAATACCCTGCCAATCCCAAGAAACTTCTCACTTCTAATGGAGTTCTTGGTTGTTACCAATTTATCACAGCTTCGACCTTTGATGGATCCACTAAAATTCCATTCTTGTTAGTTACGTGCCCGAGAAATTGTACATGTTCTAACCAAAATTCACATTTAGAGAATTTTGCGTACAACTTTTCCTTTCTTAGCGTCTCCAGCGTTAGACGTAAGTGTTCCACATGTTCTTCTTGAGTTCTAGAGTACACCAGAATATCATCGATAAACACTACCACAAACTTGTCTAAAAATGGTTTAAACACCATATTCATCAAATCCATGAATGCTGCAGGGGCGTTTGTCAAACCAAAAGACATCACCAAAAATTCATAATATCCATACCGAGTTCGAAATGCCGTCTTCGGTACATCCTCCTTCCTAACTTTCAGTTGATGATACCCACTTCTCAAATCTATTTTTGAGAAATATCTAGCACCCTTCAACTGGTCAAACAAATCATCTATTCTCGACAATGGATATTTATTCTTAATAGTGACTTTGTTTAATTCCCTATAATCAATGCAAAGGCGCATTGACCCATCCTTCTTCTTTATGAATAACACCGGTACTCCCCACGGTGACATACTCGGTTGAATATATTTCTTGTCCAACATCTCCTGCAGTTGTACCATCAGTTCCTTTATCTCTACCAGAGCCATTCTGTATGGGGCCTTCGATATCGGAGAAGTTCCTGGCACTAAGTCGATCACGAACTCGATTTCTCTATCAGGTGGAAGTCCTGGCAATTCCTCCGGAAACATGTCCATGAATTCCCTAACCACTGGTATTTCTTCCAGTTTTACACCCTTCTTCTGAGTATCGATTATGTAAGCTAAATAACCCACACAACCTTGACTCAACAACTTCTTGGCCTGCATAATCGTCAGACATCTCATTTCTCTATGCGATTTGCTACCATTGAAAATTACCTTTGACGGAGTCATAAGGTTTACACATTTCTTTTGGCAATCAATTATCGCTCCACAATTAAACAACCAATCCATTCCCAAAATAACATCAAACTCTCCAAGCCTAATCGGAATTAAATCTACCGTCATAATATTTCCCTTAATATTCACCCTACAGTTCTTGTATACGAACCTAACATGAATTATTTCCTTATTCGCAATTTTTATGTTTAAAGGGAAATTCAATTCTTCACTAGGCAATCCTAATCTCATAGAAAATTCATCAGATATAAATGAGCAAGTAGCACCCAAATCAAATAATATATAAGCATCAATATCATTGATTGGGATAATACCTGACACCACATCCTTTGATTACACAGCATCTTGCACAGTCATGTTGAAGGTTCTGGCTGTGGGTTTGTTTGATGTCGTTGGTCCAGTAATGGCCCAAGTACCTCCACTGCTACCTCCCTTACTTCCCGTTGTCTCTCCAGCTTTCTTCTTAGGGCACTCATGAGCAAAGTGATCCTTGGACCCGCAAGTGTAGCACACATTCTTCATGGATTGGTTGCAATTTGGTGCGATGTGACCCTCCTGGCCACAGTTAAAGCATACTCATTTCCCCATTAAGCATACACCCTTATGAAACTTCTTGCATGTAGCACATGCTTTAAACTTCTTATTTTACTGGTTACCCTGCTGATTTCCAGTACCCATATTTCCATTCCACTTTCTTTTCAGATTATTGTTACCATTTCCACTACCACCACCTCCATTCTTAATCTCCACTTCATTCTTCTTCTTTTTCTATTCTTGATTGAACTTAGTTACAACTTCGCCTCCACCTTCAGCGAGAATTGCCTTTTCCATTACAGCTGCAAATGTCTTCAACTGAAACAAGGAAACCCTACTATACAACCAGGGCTTCATTCCCTGTTCAAACCTCTTCTCCTTGCGCTCATCTGTGCTGACTTGATATGGTGCAAACCTCGCCAAATTGTTGAATTTAGCGGCATACTCTGACACCGACATCGTTCCCTGCTTTAGTTCTAAAAATTGCACTTCTAACTGTCTATTCAAACTCTCTGGGAAATAGGTCTCGAAGAACATCTCCTTAAACCTATCCCAAGTCATAACCCCTGGTCCTCTTTGAGTTTTATTGGCCTGCCACAAATAACTAGCCTCTGCTTTCAATATGAATGTTGCAAAAGCAGTCTTCTGATCCTCCCTTACTCCCGCAACATCGAATAATTTCTCTATTTCCATGACCCAGGTCTGTGCCTCAATCGGGTTCATGGACCCACAAAATTCTAGTGGTCCAACTGCCTTGAAGTCCTTAAACGTTGTAGCTTGATTTTGTGGTTGATTCTGCGGTTGATTCTGCAGAATTAGCACACTGTCAAGAAGCGTCACCAAATTGCCGGCGAGGTTAGCTTCAAAGATTATTGTTGTTGGTTCCTTCAGTGGTTCTCTGTCAGGGTGGTTGACGTCTTGGAGGCATTTTTTGATAAAAATACACTCATTAGATTTTTACTCAACTCTTTTAAGTAATTTCTACCTAACTTGCCCCCATAAAGTAATAGTCATATAACACATAATACTTTGGATAAAATAAGATAATAACTTTTATTCATTCATAATTTCTTTGAAAACATCATAACAATAACATCACTGCTATTTACATTATTTTCCCGATCTACTAAAGTTTCAGGATATCATCAACATATCCCATAGGTTACATAACCCTTGGGATTTACATATTATTTATCATATCATAAATCATATATTAAGTACATTCCCTACGATGTCCTATTAAGATACTGCATAGCCTTACGACGCTCTTCATCCATAATTCGGAACATGGTTCGACGATCTAATATGTACGATGGCAGCGTCTCAAACTGAATCGGATAACCCATGACCCGATCCTGAGCTCGATTAATCATTGTGTTGAACATGTTATTCATTTCCTTCATCTTCATTCTCTTTGCTTGTGCGTCTCCCTCTGCTATTTTGGCTTGTTGATCAGCTTCCTTGTACGCATCTTCGGCTCTTGCCCTCTTAGTAGATTCCTCTTTCAACTTGTTCTTCAATTCTGCAATCTCTGCTCTCATTCACTCGTTCTCTCCTTCAGTGTGAACCAGCTCTTCTTTAACATTGTTTAGGCGTTCCTCTCGGTCCTGGATTTCATCGTCCTTCTGTGCCATCGAGGTCTATTGTTCAGCTACTATCTCCTGTAACTCCTCGACGATATCTTGAAGTTCCACATTGCGGTCATACACCTTGTCGTACATACGGGCAGCTATCGAGTTAAGTGGAATCTCTTCCTCCACATCCTCGTCATCCTCATTCGCCTGCGGCAGCTCCATGGGGTCTTCCTCATCTATTTCTACATCATCATCCTTATCTTCCACCACCGTGAGCAACGGGACTGTCTCCCGTGCAAGTAGTTGTTCCCAAACCACTTGAATGTCTTGAGATTCCTCCTCTCTAGGCATCTGAGGTCCTTCCTCCCTAGCCTGACTGGATTCTCCGACATTAGCCATCTTGACAACTAGATTTTTAAGTTTTAGTTATTAATCATCATTATATGACACTCACGAGCACATAAGTTGTAATCACATAAGCACATAAGTGTTTTAATACTTCTTCTTAAAAACTTGATAAGAGTTCATCATCACTATCTTTTCAAAGTTACTTCCTAAGGCTTTTCCCCACCTAAGGTTCATAACCTAAAGCTTTGATATCAACTTGTGACACCCCCAAACCCAGGTACTTCATTCCCACAGGATTTGGTGTTCACTTAATCAAACATTCATATCTAACTACCCGATCACAATAAAATTGAATAATAAAACCTTCCCATTAAAGGGTTACATAATATAAATCTCCCAGGTTGTCTAACCTTTAAATACAATCATTCAAATGCGGAAAATAAATAAACTACATTACAACCATTCAATTAAAATCTGATAATAAAATATCAACATATTACAAGTCTTCAATACTTGTTCATCTTTCCTTTTCCCTTACTGGTGCTAGGTACATCAACCTTCTCATCCTTAACTGTAATAGTTATATAAGCAAGAGTGAGCAAACAAAGCTCACTTGAAACAACAATGAATGGAAATCTTTACAACAACTATCAAATTAGAGGCTCGATAGAATTAAACAATATGGTATATCAACATTCTGAAGTATATAACTGAGGGTCCTAAGACCACGAACTATGTCCATAGTTATAAGTAATTTTCAACTTAAACTTTAACAATCATAAGACTATAGGGACTCCTCGTACTCAGGGGGTCAACCCTTCGTACAATGTATTGTGCACAAACATTTCAATGCTAAGCATAAATTACCCCTAATAATAGGGTTGTTCATCTCAGTATTTAGAGTACAAGTCCGCACCAAAGTGAGTTTGGTTTGGATATATTTCAGGGTAATTTGGAATTCAACGAACATCAACTAAGGATTAGTTGAATAAAATTAATAACATTACACTATGGAATAATCATAACTGAATCGACATGGTAAATTAAAAGGATGCTTTAGGAATAATCTAATAGCATACATATTGAATAACTATAACACACCTTGCTTGAACAATATTAAGCCAAGGTTATTTAGAATTGAGAACTAAGCATGCATAGCAATTTGAACGATAAAACTATTCAACATTAGTATATCGAAATATATAAATTTGCATGTTAAATAACAAGTTAAATACAAGAATAACTTGCTCAATAAAGTTTAGAAATCTTGCATCATTATATTATAATCGAATTAAAAATAATAATTGGCTCAACGAGACAATAGATTTAGAGAACTTGCTTTGTTCGTTGGCTAAACTGAACAATTCTAATCACAATACCCTATATATATATATATATATATATATATATATATATGTCATCATGACATAGTTAGTCACTACCACATTACAAACATAACTAAGTACATTCATCATATAAGATTAAATTTTTAATCACATAATCAAGTTACAAAACTAGTTAATTGTTAATAACATGCTCATTCTTGGTATAGAAATATTAAAATCATAATTTAGGAGTCCTACTATTAACACATAACAACTTCTTCAGACTTTGTGTACAAAAATTACATTGTCTGACCATTATGCTAACTCACATCATGCTTGGTGCCACGGTTTATACTATTGGATTCGGTGTTTGGTGGTGTTGAGACACAAGCTTAAAACGAGTAAGGTCATGCAAGACGGCATAAGCGTCGTGCAATGCGGTGAGAGAACTATATACTACGATAGTAGACTGCCAGGCAATCAATTGCAGTCCTCAGTGACTAGCTACAGAAATCACATGAATAAAGCCAATTTTGGCTTACAAGCTACTTTTTAACAGCCTAATTATAATGTAATTCATACAAAGACTTCATATAACATATTTCAAAGATTCTTAACATGATTCTACTCATAAAACAACATAAACATCGAATTAAGAACATCTAATTTCACTGTTTTTGATTTAAAAAACCCCTCTTTTTTGATGTTTTCAATGAAAATCAACACTGTGATTTTGTTTTTCAACCAAAACACCTTGTTTATGATTATACATACTCTTTCAAATTCAATAGTCAATTTATAAACTAAATAACTAATTAAACCACAATTTTACTTTAAACTAAGTCATATATATATATATATATATATTCATATAAACTCACTATAATAAGGTTTTCTTCACAAATTACATACATATCATAAATTCATTGACTATACTCAAATATAAACTAATGAAAATAGTTTCACAACAACCAATTTATCATATAAAACTATATATAACAAATAATTCAATTTCTACAGAGATTTTATAGAGAATATTGAGAGAGAATACAACTATAACTTTTGAAAAATAACAGAGTTTAGATGATACCTTAGAGTTAGAAGATAGTGGCTATCCTTTGATTATTAATCTTCTTTTCCCAATTCTTTTCTCAAATTCTCTAGACTTCTCCTAATTCTCTCTTATTTTTTTCTCTGTAAGTTTTCTTCTTCTCTTCTACTAAGTCTTTCCTTCTCTATTCTAACATACGTACTAGAATATAATGTATAGATAATAATATATATTAATTATATAATATAAATATAAGTATAACTGATATCAGTTATTATATTTTTGAAAATCAAAAGCCATAAGGCTTGTTTGGTTACCCTCTTAAAATAAAATCATTTAATCCTTATGCCTTGTTTGGTAAAACACAATTAAATTAAAGTCTTAATAGGAATTAAGCCTTGTTTGGCAAAAACGAATTAAACTCTTTTAATTTATTTTAGTAATTCCCTTATAGTAAGGTTATTTATCACACTTTTATTTAATTAATTTTTTCAATAATCAATTTAATTAATTCTAATAACAATTTATTAAATTACTTTAACACACAAATTAATACCACAAAATTATAATTTTCTATATAATTATATCTTTATTTAATCAACTAACACATCTTTTTAATTACAAATTGATTAAAATATAATAATTCATTTAATCAAAACTCTATAACTTAATAATTAAATTAAATTAGAATATAATAATTAATTTTCTTAATTATTTATTTAATAAATAATTAACCAAATTGAATCAAATTTGAACAATTATTTATTCAACAATAAACACATCCATTAAATACTTAAATAATTCAATAAATATTTAATATAACAATTTAAAAATTTTACTATGATACTCGTATGAGATATCATTTCTTTTGTACTCGTCATGGAATATCATTTTTTTTGGTATTTTTTTACGAGTTACTATTCACGGGTTACTATTCACCCGGTTACTATTTACTCTAGTATTATTCACTCGGGTATTCGGGGGCACTTTTTGTGTCGAAGTACTATTCACGAGTTACTATTCACCTAAATTACTATTCACCCGAATATTATTCACTCGGATATTTGGGGTACATTTCATGCTGGGGTACTATTCACGAGGTACTATTTCCGAAGTACTATTCATAGGGTACTATTGCGGGGTACTATTTACCCAAAAAATATATTTCTTTTCTGTCCAAATTATTTTTGGTACATGAATATTATTCTTGAATTTTACTCCACAAAGCAATATCATTTTGACAATTTGGATATTTTTAAACTCTGGATAATTTTAAAGTCTTTAATATTTATCCTTGATTTCGTTTGATTAATGCTTATATCATTGTCATCATTCTCATGCTTATATTGTGATGAAAGACATCTTTGGCTTGCGTGCATAGATGGACTATTGATTATTGGTTTTACAGTAGTATATCTTTTGCTTACGTGCAAAGATGAACTGTTAATTGATAGCTTTGGCCTGTAGTGCAAAGATGGACAGGCGTATGACATGATCATGACCACTTGTAATACTAATGAATATCCTTGGTCGTAGTGCAAGGATAATTCGATGATGTGATTGGCAGGATCATGACCATTAGTTAACAGTTGAATGTCTTTGGTAGTAGTAATCGACAGACAATTGATTGGTATGATCATGACCATTGGTTTTATAGTTGAATATCTTTCGCCTTGATGGTAAAGATAGACAACTGATTGGTATGATCATTGTTATTACATTTGAATATCTTTAGCCTTTAGGGTAAGGATATTGAGTAAATGTTCTAAGGAGAAATTGTTGATTCACATTATTATAAACATGAATTGTGAATTTAACTAACATCTTTGGTGGTTCAGGTGAAGACAGGTGATGAAAGTTCTATTTGTCTTAGGTATAATAAAGAACTGTTAATGAGTATTACAGGAATGAAATATTAATGATGGATTTTTAATCTAGAAGAGATAATAGACATTATGTTCTACTTGACTCTTCTAATGGATTGCTTATTCCGCTGCAGTTAAACTTGATGTTTATTGTATTTTATAAGTTTAACACTGTTGAAGGCTAAGGATAATTTATTCTGCATTATCTTAGTCATAATATTCTTTACTGGGCTAGTTGAGCTCACCCTTTTCTTTCATTGTTCTCTTCAGGAAATGATAATATAGCTGGGACGAGTCGGGAAATGGAGTGATGGTCCAGAAGTCACTTAGTTATACTCAATTATTGTTACAGTAATTGCTGAATCATATCTCTCATATTATTGATTCGATTATTGTCACAGTATCATCTGAATAATATGATATATTATTAAATCAATAATTGAGATGATAAAGTTATTCATATTATTAAATTACAATATTTACAATGTCAGAAGTTACATCAAGGAGAGGTTTGGTCACCTAATTGCGGCATGATAGGGAGAAATCCTTATTGGAAAGCCCCCTCTTTCCTTGGAACGACCTGGTTGTTAAATATTATGAGTTATAATATTAATGATGAATAAGTTCGTGTTGATTAAAGATGAATTTGATAGTTCTATTGTGTTGCGATTATTGGTGTTAGTTGAAATCGACATCTATTCTGATGATAATTGATGTCTAGGGGTTATATTGATAAATAGGGTAATTTATCGGATAAATGAGCAATTAATTGCTACTAATTCACATGCTTATATAACTATTTGTTCACATGTGTGTACTATTGAGTCACATTCACTTACTATTAGGGGAGTTGGTGCAAGATTGATAATACTTGCATGACTAAGTTAAAAATGGAGATATAGATGGAAGTCTTATCTTGTAATTCAGTATTTTCACATGATTATAACTATTGATTCACATGATTGAACTATTGATTCACATTATTTACTATTAGGGGAGGTGGTGCAAGTTTGATAATACTTGCAGGACTAAATTAAAAATGAAAGAAAAGTTAGAGGTATTGTACAATAATATTTCGAGCCCCAAAACGTGCAATTATCGAAACTATGTTTTCCTATAAATAGAAGCTCATTCTTCCTTCATTTCTCACCAATTCACTAAAGCTATAGAGTAATTATTATAGAGAGAAATTATAAAGGGAAAGAAGAAGAGAAGTCTGCTACCTCACTAATCCAGTATCCAGTCTTCTTTTGAGGTAAAGGGTATTATTTCTTTAGTATTCCTGAAGAGAACTTCTGTTATTCCAATCCTTAGTATTCTGTTGGAATAATCTGTATACACGGACTACCGTATACATGGTGAAATTCTTCTATTATTCCATTCTTTATTATTCTATCGGAATATCCTGTCCGTGCGTTTACGAATGACCTGGTTCCATTATTTATTATTCTTTTGGAATAACCTATTTGTGCGGTCTATCTCATGTATGGTGAATTACATTTGTTATTAGTTCTTTATAATTACATTAGAATATCCCGCGGTGCATGGATTATGCGATTTGATTTTCGTTCTTTATTATTCATTGTAGAATAACCCGTATGCATGCGGCTCTATCGCATACATGGTGAATTCTTCTGTTATTCCATTCTTTATTATTTTGTTGGAATAACCTGTATATGTGGATTACCACATGCATGGTGAATGATCCTTTATATTCATTTCTTATTAAATTATGGAAAGGATCTGTTTACGTGAATTATGATGAAAGTCATAATAAAAGCATAGGTCTGATGAAAATCATGGGTATATGTAGTATTAGTAAGTGTTATGATGAGTTATGTTGGTTATTATGTGAGAACATGAAAGTTTCTTAGAAATCACAAAGGATTGAAAATTAGATTTTTGGTGAAAATGGAACATGAAATTCAATTGACCATATCTCCTATTATATTTCGAATTTTTGAGTGTGGTCAAGTTCTAGAGTTAGATCTATGAGTTTTCTAACTTATCCAAGTGGAATCCTTGGAAAAGGTGTTGTAGATTTTCGTGTGGACTGATTTTAGCAAATGAGTCAAAAATTGCAAAGTACAAAAAAGCTACTGCCAAGAAATTTAAAAGGGTATTTTCGGCCACTTAATTTGTGAGAAAAATTCTGGCCTTTTGGGACATGGAAATATATGGTATAAAGTACCTCCTGTCAAAAAATGAGCTCATTCCGACTTAAAATGAGCAAGTAAAGACTATTTCAATATTTAGGTTTTTCCGACGAAAAACGCTATAACCGGAGTTTTATAACTCCAATGACCATGAAATTTAAACTGGAAGATCAAGTTAACATGTGTAAGATCCTGCCAAGATTTGGGAATTTCTGGAGTTCAACTTGAGGTAGCTAATTTCTTAAGGAATTAATTAGAAATTGATTTTTGAAAAATACTTAAGGGAGTTGAAAAATTATAAAAAAAAATTCTTGTTATGTATAAAATATATGTATATATGTTTGGACAAATGATAGAAAAATAATAAGTTAATTTGGTACTTTTTCATGAAAATAGTTTAGTTACGAACATATGAGTTAAATATGTTATGTGAAGATGAAAAATTGGTAAATATGATTTTATGGCTTGGGAATCCTATATAGGGTATATGTAGATTTTTGATGAAGGATTTGATCATTGGTGATGAAATCTTATGAGTATGGCATTTTTGAATGATTAACTGCATTATTTGGTAAAGTATAAAAAATTGAAATAAATTATTTATAAGTTTAAGAAGTGATTAAAATATTGATATAATATTAATAAGTTTATTAAGTGATTGATAATATTTGGATAAATTTAGAGTCTTTAATATTTATCCTTGTTTTTATTTGATTAATGCTTATATCATTGTCATCATTCTCATGTTTATATTGTGATAAAAGTCATCTTTGGCTTACGTGCATAGATTGACTTGGTGTGATTATGACCATGGATTGTTCGGTATAGTCATGACCGTAATGTGACGAATGATCAGTGGCATGTAGTGCATTGATGGACAGTTTTTGGTATGATTATGACCAGGGATTATTCGGTATAGTCATGACCATTGATGATTTAATGAATATCCTTGGTCCAAAGTAGTGCGAGGATGATTCGATGATGTGGTTTATTTATTAAAATTTGAGTCTCAAACGATAAAAAATTGATGAAAACATTTTAAATCATAGAAGATAGTAGATTTTATTCTCTACTTGACTTTTCTAATGGATTGCTTGTTCATTGCAGATTAAACTTGATGTCTATTGTATTTTATCAGTTTAACATTGTTAAAGACTAATGATAATTTATTCTGCATTATCTTAGTCATAATATTTCTTACTGGGCTAGTTGAGCTCGCCCTTTCTTTCACTATTCTCTTCAGGAAATGAGAATATAGCTGGGACAAGTCGGGGAACGAAGTGATGGTCTAGAAGATAGCATTAGTAGTCCTCACTATTCTGTTAAATAGTGTGACAATAAATGTAATGAGGACTCCATTGAGTGTGGATATTATCTAGATGACAATATTCTTATTACACGACAGTTGTATTATTAAGTTGTATTTGTATTTTTGTACCATGTATTTGGCGACTCAAGATGGGTGATGTATACCTATTTTGGGGGCGTCACAGTTGGTATCAAAGCTTAGGGATATGATCCCTGGCTGAGATGTGAGACACGAACTAGGAGGGGAGAGACGGGGAATTCCTTTGCTAGTATCACCTACCTAAGTTTATTTGGTATTTAATTGGTTGGTCAGAGTATAGGTGTGACGCCCCCAAAATAGATATACATCACTTATTTTGAGTCGTCAATAACATGGTACAGAAACAACTACAACTTTATTAATACAACCCATAAACTGTGAGTTTAAATACAAATATTGTCATCTAGACAATATACATACCCAACTAAGTCTTCATTACAATTATTGATACAATACTTTACAAAAATGGTGAGGACTACTAAAACAACTTCCTAGAACCTTCATTCCGTATCCCGACTAGTACTCGCTACATTCTCGCCTCCTGAGAAGAAAAATGGAACAAAAAGGAAAAAGGATGAGCTCAACTAGCCCAGTAAAGAATATTATGACTAAGATAATATAGAACAAATTATCGTTAGTCTTCAACAGGGAAAAATCTAATAAAATACAATAGACAACAAGTTTCAGATCAATATTCGCAGCGAAAATAATAATTCATAAAAGAGTTACGTAGAGAATGAAATCTACTACTATCTATGAATTTAAAAGTCCATCATCAATATTTTATACCTGTAACATCAATCAATATACATCTTGAATCAAATATTCATCTTTGCACTATAGGCCAAAGATATTCATCAGTTGGTCATGTTCATCTCAACACCTGTTCATCTTTGCACTACGGGCCTAAGATATTCATTATAAAATTATTTATCTTTGCACTACAGGCCAAAGATATTCAATAATATCATCACTTAGGACTGAGAATGATGAATTTTTTTTTAAAGGAAACGAATCTAGTGAAACAAAAGAATAAATATCAAGGATTCGTATTTCAGGTATTTCATGTCAAAAAATACCTCATAAATAATCATAGTGAAGAAAAATTCAAGAATGATCAAAACATGGATACAATCAAAGCTAGTATCCATAATAGATATTTTGGATGAAAAGGAAAAAAAATTCATTTTTTGATGAATAGTGCCGTATTCATGCATAGTGCCGTATACGTGAATAGTAACCTCAACACAAAAAATTCTAATTTTGATTAAAAGTTCAAACCAATATTTTGGCATAATGATATTGAAGAAAATAATATCATTTAAAAAGAAAATAACATCACTTACCTCGAAAGGACGGTACTCCTGACTGGAATACTAGATATAGTGCTGAAGGGAACTTGCACCGTATAGCAACACTCAAGGTATCAAAAGACTCACAAGAATACACTCAATATATCGAGAGAGAAATAGAGAGAAAACTACAGTTTCTGGTATGATTTTCAATTCTAACCTAAGCACCCTATTTATAGGAAAATGTTTAGAACACCAAAGCAGAAAATTTAATATAATATTAATATATTTGTCAAATTTTCCTTAGCCCACCTCTAGACATCTGATTTTAGCACTTTGCACATGTTAATGATGTCCATAAAATACAAAAAAATGTTTTTTATCAAAAAAATAAATAAAACTTCCAAAAATCAATTATTTCGGAACTTCAGAACTTCAATAATTCATAATAAATATCACTTTTATCAGAAAAATTCGAACCACATATGCTTTCCATAGGAAATTTCATTCTCTATAACTTTGTAGAAGAAATATTTTTCAAATTCCAAACAGAATTTGACCAAAATCCACAAACGGACAATTTTACAAGCTATAATCAAATTTCGGTCAAGAATTGGGGTCTACCGACACACAAAATATGTGTTAATCATTTAATGCAACAAAAATACTCTTCCTCCTCATATACTCATATATCCCACATTTATTGTAAAAATATCACCATTATTATATTATTAAAATAATATATTTAAATGATTTATTTTATCAGAAAAAGATAAAATATTAATTTTCAACAATTGTCACATTAAAAAATTTTCTCCATCTATATCCGCATAAAATCAATATTTTTCTCATCATATAAATTAATAATTAATTATTTATAAATAATATTCTGAGAATCACATTATCGATAACTAAGCGGTTCGGAAAGAGGGGCTTTCAATGAGGATCTCTCTCATCTTGCGCGTATGATTAGATGACCAAACCTCTCCTTAGACAGAATTTTTTAGACATTGCCAATAATGTTATCTAATAATATTATTCAGATAATATGAATTATTGCTTCGATAATAGAAAATACTGTGCAATGACAATTATTAAAACAACAGTAATATAAAATATTAACGCAGCAATTATTGAATCAATAAAATAAAATACTGAATAGTAATTACTGTAACAATTATTGAGTAGTGCCTACCTAAGTTTATTTGGTATTTAATTGGTTGGTCAGAGTATAGGTGTGACGCCCCCAAAATAGATATACATCACTTATTTTGAGTCGTCAATAACATGGTACAGAAACAACTACAACTTTATTAATACAACCCATAAACTGTGAGTTTAAATACAAATATTGTCATCTAGACAATATACATACCCAACTAAGTCTTCATTACAATTATTGATACAATACTTTACAAAAATGGTGAGGACTACTAAAACAACTTCCTAGAACCTTCATTCCGTATCCCGACTAGTACTCGCTACATTCTCGCCTCCTGAGAAGAAAAATGGAACAAAAAGGAAAAAGGATGAGCTCAACTAGCCCAGTAAAGAATATTATGACTAAGATAATATAGAACAAATTATCGTTAGTCTTCAACGAGGAAAAATCGATAAAATACAATAGACAACAAGTTTCAGATCAATATTCGCAGCGAAAATAATAATTCATAAAAGAGTTACGTAGAGAATGAAATATACTACTATCTATGAATTTAAAAGTCCATCATCAATATTTTATCCCTGTAACATCAATCAATATACATCTTGAATCAAATATTCATCTTTGCACTATAGGCCAAAGATATTCATCAGTTGGTCATGTTCATCTCAACACCTGTTCATCTTTGCACTACGGGCCTAAGATATTCATTATAAAATTATTTATCTTTGCACTACATGCCAAAGTTATTCAATAATATCATCATTTAGAACTGAGGATGATGAAAAATATTTTAAAAGAAATGAATCCAGTGAAACAAAAGAATAAATATCAAGGATTCGTATTTTAGCTATTTCATGTCCAAAAATACCTCATAAATAATCATAGTGAAGTAAAATTCAAGAATGATCAAAACATGGATACAATCAAAGCTAGTATCCATAATAGATATTTTGGACGAAAAGGAAAAAAATTTCATTTTTCGATGAATAGTGCCGTATACGTGAATAGTAACCCCGACACAAAAAGTTTTAAATTTGATTAAAAGTTCTAACCAATATTTCAGCATAATGATATTGAAGAAAATAATATCATTTAAAAAAAAAATAACATCCCTTACCTCGAAAAGACGGTACTCCTGACTGGAATACTAGATATAGTGCTGAAGGAAACTTGCACCGTATAGCAACACTCAAGGTATCAAAATACTCACAAGAATACACTCAATATATCGAGAGAGAAATAGAGGGAAAACTTTAGTTTCTAGTGTGATTTTCAATTCTAACCTAAGCACCCTATTTATAGGAAAATGCTTAGAACACCAAAGCAGAAAATTTAATATAATATTAATATATTTGTCAAATTTTCCTTAGCCCGCGTCTAGCCATCTTATTTCAGCACTTTGCACATGTTAATGTTGTCCACAAAATACAAAAAACGTTTTTTATCAAAAAAATAAATAAAACTTCCAAAAATCAATTATTTCAGAACTTTAATAATTCATAATAAATAGCTCTTTTATCAAAAAAAATCGAACCACATGTCCTTTCTATAAGAAATTTCATTCTCTACAACTTTGGAGAAGAAAGTTTTTTCATATTCCAAACAGAAATTGACCGAAATCCACAAACGGACAATTTTACAGGCTATAAACAAATTTCGGTCAAGAATTGGGGTCTACCGACACACAAAACATGTGTTAATCATTTAATGCAACAAAAATACTCTTCCTCCTCATATACTCATATATCCCACATTTATTGTAAAAATATCACCATTATTATATTATTAAAATAATATATTTAAATGAATTATTTTATCAGAAAAAGATAAAATATTAATTTTCAACAATTGTCACATTAAAAAATTTTCTCCATCAATATCCGTATAAAATCAATATTTTTCTCATCATATAAATCAATAATTAATTATTCACAAATAATATTATAGAATCACATTATCGACAACCAAGCGCTCCTCAGAAAGAGGGGCTTTCAATAAGGATCTCTCTCATCGCCAGCGCAATTAGATGACCAAATCTCTCCTTAGATGTAACTTTCTAGACATTACCAATAATGTTATCTAATAATATTATTCAGGATAATATGAATTATTTGTTCGATAATAGAAATTACGTGCAATGACAATTATTAAAACAACGGTAATATAAAATATTAACGCAAAGAATTATTGAATCAATAAAATAAAATCTTTGAATAAGTAATTATCGTAACAATTATTGAAAGCAAAGTGCCTTCTTACATAAGAATCAATAATTAGTGTAATATCGTAATGCTTCGTGTGTTTTAACCAACGGGTATTCCAACAAGATAACTTAGTAATAACTACGCCGTTATTTATAACCAACTTATTCTTATCATTTTCTTCATCCAATCGCTTTTAGTTATGGGGCCCACAAGGTTGCGGCCGTCGTCATACGAATATTCCCGACAAAGAAAAATATTCCACGACCAAACGAATATTCCCGTCAACAATGAATATTTTAAAACCACTTGCTTGTTTGAAATAATTGCGCATTTTACCAATATTTTACCACATTAATCAAATCAACCCTTACTATTTCAAGATAATAAATAGAGGAAATTTAATTTCATTAAATAATAAGTTGGGGTCTTACAATAGGGATAATATGTGATATGTCAATTAACCCTTGTTTTGTGATAGTGTTTGAAAATGGCATCTGAAAATGTTGAGATAAGCAATGGAGCAAAATAATATGACCATATCGCAGTACAAGGCTAAGTTTGCAGAGTTATCCCGGTTTGCATCGCATTTGGTCGATAATGAGGAGCGAATGACGCGAATGTTTCTAAGAGGTTTGAAACCCGATATACGTCAATACCTCATTTCTCACAAACTTTGTTTATATTCAGATGTTGTGAATATGGCTCATTTATTTGAGCGCGATAATGAGTCATCACAACCAAAAGGCAACGACCAACAACAGGATAATAATCATACCAATGGCAAAAGCCATTGGAACAATGATAACCATCGTGGAGGAAATTATCATGCCAGAAATGGTAACCACTTCGGTGGTAATCATGGCCAAGATAATAGAATTGAAAGTTTCAAGAAGAGGAGATTTAATAATAATGGAAAGACGCCAAAGATTTTTGTTGTGTTAAAGAAGAAGAAGAACGACCGACGGTCGTATGTTACAAATGCGGAAGGGAAGGACACATCAGCCCAAACTGTACACAGCAGTCTAAAGCGTGTTTCAATTGTGGAAGAGAAGGTCTCCTAGTCCAATTTTGTTGTGCACCAAAATCAAGTCTAGCTGGGATGGTGGCACAAAAGGCGGATACAGACAAAACAAAGTCGGTGGTTTAAGGAAGAGCATTTTTTGTGACTTCTCAAAAAGCGAGTAACCCAAACGAAGTTAGCACGGCTTAGTTAATTATAAATTTTTGCGAAGTCTATACCTTATTAGATACCGATTCTACCCATTCTTTTATCTCTCTTGCTTGAGCTCAACGTTTAAATTTGACTTCGGAGAAGTTAGACTTTGACTTATCGGTTGAAGCTCCGTTAGGAGAAACCTTCATTACATATGCTATCTAAGTCTTGGGTGAGAGTCACAGTTTTGAATGATATTTCTATTGTTAATAAATTTCCTAACGTATTCTTGAAGACTTTCCTGGCCTACCCCTAGAGCGTGAAATTAAATTTTTTATTAATCCCAATACAAAACCCATTTCTAAAACCCTTAAATATTTCTTCACCCAAAATAAACGTATAATGCGCCAAAGACGTTGACTCGAGCTGTTGAAGATTACGATCATACCATTCAATATCATTGTGGAAGAGATAACGTGGTAGCTGACGCGTTGAGTAGAAGATCGTATGCGTTTATGAGTGCGATATTGTTAACACAAAAACCTCTTTTGTATAACTTACAAATGATGAAGATAGAGTTAAAGACTCTAGGGACCCACGTGAAGATAACGAATATACGAGTAGAATCGACTCTAATCGATAAATTTAAAGGCCGCTCAAATTACACACCTGGAGCTGATGAATGTGAAGAAGAAGGTTCAAGAAGGCGTTATCTTAACCCTCGATTTTATTGGCCCATTTGAAATCCTTGATCGAGTAGGAACTGTGGCCTATAGACTTGTTTTACCGCCAAGTATGTCGCGTGTTCATAACGTTTATCACGTATCGATGTTATGTAAATATGTGGACAACCCGAACCACATTACTGATTTAGAACCGAACAAGATAGCAGAAGATTTAACATATAAGGAAATACGTGTTAAAATCTTGAATAAGAAGGATCGTATTCAACACTCAAAGGTTATACCTCAAGAGTTTAGAATCTGAAATGAAGTTAAGGTATCCTCATTTGTTCAGCATACTAGGTACGTACGCAAATTTCGAGGGGGAAATTTCATAAGGAGGGGAGATTGTGAGACCCCAGATTTTATGAATAAAGATTTAAATTTCTCGAAATATTTTTTTAATATTATGGTGTGGATTTGATATAATGTTATAGTTGAGGGTGATATTTAGAAATTTTGCAAAGTATGTAAGTTGTTATAAAATATTCGTTTGGTCGGGGAATATTCTTTTTGTCGAGAATATCAAATCGCACAAGACAATCATTAGTGAACCCATTAACGGAAGTATTGTCGTAGTAGTAAGAAAACGATGTAATTATCTTTTATTAAAAATAAAAAGGTCAAGTGTTATTCGTTAAAATTGTTGAACTACGGTAGTAAAAAGTAAAGAATATGTCTGGCGTGGTTGCATAGTAGCACATGGTATTGTTTATTGATGCTTACGTGAGTAGTCAATTAGTTATACTCAATTATTATTACAGTAATTGCTGCATCATATCTCTCATATTATTGATTAGATTATTGTCATAGTATCATCTGAATAATATGATATATTATTAAATCAATAATTGAGACGACAAAGTTATTCATATTATTAAATTACAATATTTACAATGTCTAGAAGTTCTGTCAAGGAGAGGTTTGGTCACCTAATTGCGCGCTAGTAAGGAGAAATCCTTATTGAAAAGCCCCCTCTTTCCTGGGAACGACCTGGTTGTTAAATATTGTGAGTTATAATATTAATGATGAATAAGTTCGTGTTGATTAGAGATGATTGATAGTTCTATTGTGTTGCGATTATTGGTGTTAGTTGAAATCGACATCTATTCCGATGATAATTGATGTCTAGGGGTTATATTGATAAATCGGGTAATTTATCGGATAAATGAGAAATTAATTGCTACTAATTCACATTCTTATATAACTATTTGTTCACATATGTGTACTATTGAGTCACATTCACTTACTATTAGGGGAGTTGGTGCAAGATTGATAATACTTGCATGACTAAGTTAAAAATTGAGGTATAGATGGAGGTACTATATTGTAATTCGTATTTTCACATGATTATAACTATTGATTCACATGGTTGAACTATTGATTCACATTATTTGCTATTAGGGGAGGTGGTGCAATTTGATAATACTTGCAGGACTAAATTAAAAATGAATGAAAAGTTGGAGGTATTGTACTATAATATTTCGAGCCCCAAAATGTGCAATTATCGAAACTATGTTTTCCTATAAATAGAAGCTTATTCTTCCTTCATTTCTCACCAATTCACTAAAGCTATAGAGCAATTATTATAGAGGGAAATTATAGAGGGAAAGAAAAAGAGAAGTCTGCTACCTCACTAATCCAGTATCCAGTCTTCTTTTGAGGTAAGGGGTATTATTTCTTTAGTATTCCTGAAGAGAACTTCTGTTATTCCATTCCTTATTATTCATTGGAATAATCAGATAAATGACTCACCGTATACATGGTGAAATTCTTCTGTTATTCCATTCTTTATTATTATGTTGGAATAACCTGACTATGCGAAGTACCGCATAAATGGTAAAATTCTTCTATTATTCCATTCTTTATTATTCTGTCAGAATATCCTGTCTGTGCGTTTACGCATGACCTGGTTCTATTATTTATTATTCTATTGGAATAACCTGTCTGTGCAGTCTATCGCATGCATGGTGAATTCCTTTGTTATTCCATTATTTATTATTCTGTTGGAATATCCTATCGGTGTGGATTACGCCTGACCTGGTTCCGTGCGTTATTATTCTGTTAGAATATCCTATCGGTGCGGATTACGCCTAGCCTGGTTTCGTTCTTTATTATTCTGTTGAGAATAACCTGTCTGTTCGGTCTATCGCATGCATGGTGAATTCTTCTGTTATTCCATTCGTTATTATTTTGTTGGACTAACATGTATATATGGATTACCACATGCATGGTGAATGATCCTTTATATTCATTTCTTATTAAATTATGGAAATGATCTGTTTACGTGAATTATGATGAAAGTCATAATAAAAGTATTGGTCTGATGAAAATCATGGGTATATGTAGTATTAGTAAGTATTATGATGAGTTATGTTGGTTATTATGTGAGAACATGAAAGTTTCTTAGAAATCACAAAGGGTTGAAAATCATATTTTTGGTGAAAATGGAACATGAAATTCAATTGACCATATCTCCTATTATATTTCGAATTTTTGAGTGTGGTCAAGTTCTAGAGTTAGATCTATGAGTTTTCTAACTTATCCAAGTGGAATCACTGGAAAAGGTGTTGTAGATTTTCGTGTGGACTGATTTTAGCAAAGGAGTCAAAAACTACAAAGTACTAAAAAGCTAATGGCCAAAAATTTTAAAGGGCATTTTCGGCCACTTAATTTGTGAGAAAAATTCTGGCCTTTTGGGACATGGAAATATATGGTATAAAGTACCTCCTGTTCAAAAATGAGCTCATTCTGACTTAAAATGAGCAAGTTATGACTATTTCAATATTTAGGTTTTTTCAACGAAAAATGCTATAACCGGAGTTCTATAACTCCGATGACCATAAAATTTAAACTGGAAGCTCATGTTAACATGTGTAAGATCCTGCCAAGATTTGGGAATTTCTGGAGTTAAACTTGAGGTAGCTAATTTCTTAAGGAATTAATTAGAAATTGATTTTTGAAAAATACTTAAGGGAGTTGAAAAATTATAAACAAAATACTTGTTGTGTATGAAATATTTGTATATATTTTTGGACAAAGGATAGAAAAATAATAAGTTGATTTGGTAATTTTTCATGAAAATGGTTTAGTTACGAACATATGAGTTAAGTATGTTATGTGAAGATGAAAAATTGGTAAATATGATTTTATGGCTTGGAAATCCTATATAGGGTATATGCAGATTTTTGATGAAGGATTTGATCATTGGTGATGAAATCTTATGAGTATGAAATTTTTGAATGATTAAATGCATTATTTGGTAAAGTATAAACAATTGAAATAAATTGTTTATAAGTTTAAGAAGTGATTAAAATATTGATATAATATTAATAAGTTTATTAAGTGATTGATAATATTTGGATAAATTTAAAGTCTTTAATATTTATCCTTATTTTCGTTTGATTAATGCTTATATCATTGTCATCATTCTCATGTTTATATTGTGATAAAAGTCATCTTTGGCTTACGTGCATAGATGGACTTGGTGTGATTATGACCGAGGATTATTAGTGGTATAGTCGTGGTAGTAATGTGACGAATGATCAGTGGCCTGTAGTGCATTGATGGACAGTTTTTGGTATGATTATGACCAGGGATTATTCGGTATAGTCATGACCATTGATTATTTAATGAATATCCTTGGTCCGTAGTGTAGGGATGATTATATGATGTGGTTTATTTATTAAGCTGTGTCACATCGATAAAAAAATTGATGAAAACATTTTAAATCATAGAAGATAGTAGATTTTATTCTCTACTTGACTTTTCTAATGGATTACTTGTTCCGCTGCAGTTAAACTTGATGTCTATTGTATTTTATCAGTTTAACATTGTTAAAGACTAATGCTAATTTATTCTGCATTATCTTAGTCATAATATTTCTTACTAGGCTAGTTGAGCTCACCCTTTCTTTCACTGTTCTCTTTAGGAAATGAGAATATAGCTGGAACGAGTCGAGGAACAAAGTGACGGTCCAGAGGATAGCATTAGTAGTCCTCACTATTCTGTTAAATAGTGTGATAATAAATGTAATGAGGACTCCATTGAGTGTGGATATTGTCTAGATTACAATATTCTTATTAAAACTATTAGTTTATGTTTTGTCGTATTGTACACGACAGTTGTATTATTAAGTTGTATTTGTATTTTTGTACCATGTATTTGGCAACTCAAGATGGGTGATGTATAACTATTTTGGGGGCGTCACATTTCCAGGCAGGGATTAGGGACCCGTTTGCTATATTGCCGTGTTCAGGGCTTAGCTCACCCTACAGCTTCATTGCTTATGCTTCGGGCATGTATTACCTCCCTCTGGCTGGATTGAGGGGCATGATTACTTACCACCCACTGGTCGTGATATGTCAGTTTGACAAGTTTCAGGATTTTCATCCTTATGAGGGGGCAGTGAGTTTACACCGTTTATCAGCGGAGGACAGATCCAGGTTGTATGACTGTTTGGATCAGCAAGAGCTGGCTGTGTTTTCTGATCTGTCATCCAGGTTGTTCTATAGAGTATTCTACATGGATGGAGACAGAGACTGCATCGGCTGTGGTAGTATTCATAGTGCAGGAGACTGATTCTGACGATTAGGAGCCTATAGAGGAGGCTGATATTCCCATCGACGACTTATTTCGCTAAGTCGCCAAAGAATTGTGATGGATTCTCTCACCACGAAGTGCATCATTGTTACTCGAAGATTTGGCACAACATTTGTAGCAGAGCTTACATCTGATGACCTATGATAGAGATCAGGCTAGGACCATGATGTTGACAGCTCTTGATGGGAGAGACGCCGCTCTGTTGAAGAGGGATGAGGCTAGATCAGTCAGGGATGCATTGATTGTGGAGTGGGATGCCGCTTTATCTGTTAGGGATGTGGCCATTGCAGAATGTACTTCAGTGAGATCCCAGATGACTGTCAGTCTTGCCGACATGAGTGCTTACATTGATGAGCATTATGACACCATGCAATTAGCCTCTGATCTGCTAGCTCGTGTAGATACCCTTGGGCAGGAGCTCACAGTGTTACCTCCGTCTTCAGAGAGGGATGCCATGTTAGATCTGATAGTCTGCATGTATACAGATCTGTAGATAGATTTGTATTTTCCTGTACAGACTAGCTTAGCCATTTTTGTGAGACTCCAAATTTTATAAATAAAGATTTAAATTTCTCGAAATATTTTTTTGGATATTATGGTATGGATTTGATATAATGTTATAGTTGTGGGTAGTATTTATTAATTTTGCAAAGTATGCAAGTTGTTATAAAATATTGATTTGGTCGAGGAATATTCTTTTTGTCAGGAATATCCGTACGACGACACAATCATTGGTGAACCCACAGCGGAAGTACTGTCGTAGTTAGAAAATGACAAAAATATCTTATGAAAATAACGGCGGAGGTTTTACCGTTAATACTGTTGAATTACCCGGTAGTAAAAGTACAGTAATACGCATGGTTGTAGAGTAGCACACGGTATTGATTATTGATGCTTACGTGATAAGTCACTCAGTTATACTCCATTATTGCTACAGTAATTGCTACATCATATCTCTCATATTATTGATTCGATTATTGTCACAGTATCATCTGCATAATATGATATATTATTAAATCAATAATTGAGACGACAAAGTTATTCATATTATTAAATTGCAATATTTACAATGTCTAGAAGTTCTGTCAAGGAGAGGTTTGGTCACCTAATTGCGCGCCAATAGGGAGAAATCCTAATTGAAAAGCCCCCTCTTTCTTGGGAACGACCTAGTTGTTAAATATAATGAGTTATGATATTAATGATGAATAAGTTCGTGTTGATTAAAGATGAATTTGATAGCTCCATTGTGTTGAAATTATTTGTGTTAGTGGAAATCAACATTTAATTCGATAATAATTGATGTCTGGAGGTTATATTGTTCAATCGGGTATTCGGGGCACTTTTCGTGTCGGAGTACTATTCACGAGTTACTATTCATGAGTTACTATTCATGAGTTACTATTCACAAGTTACTATTCATGGGGTACTATTCACCCAAAAAATATATTTCTTTTCGGTCCAAATCATTTTTTGGGTATAATATTATCCCACGTGAGGAGATGTCTTTAATTTTTGAATAGTTGGTTGAAATTATAATAGTAAATCAATATGGATCGTTGATTTAAAGTTTTAATAGTAACTAGTCCCTTCAGTTTTCCAAGAGTTATTTGTCCCTTCAGTTTTCCAAGAGTTATTTGCCCCTTCGGTGTTTCAAGAGTTATTTGCCCCTTCGGTGTCTCAAGAGTTAATTGCCCCTTTGCAAATAGTAGTTGTCTCTTCAATATTACCAAGAGTCATTTTGACCCTTCGTTAATACCAAGAGCCACTTTCAATTTTTCTATAAATAGAAGCTCGTTCCTTCATTATTTCCTATGAATTCACTGAAACTCTAGAGAGAGAAACTATAGAGAGAAAGAAGAAAAGTATTCTGCTACTTCACTATTCCTTTATCCAGTCTTCTTTTGAGGTAAGGGGTATTATTCTTTCGTATTCATGAAGAGAATTATTTCTTTCAATACTCGTAAGCGTTGTTATTCCATTCTTTGTTATTCTGTTGGAATAACCTGTTTATACGAAGTACCGCATACATGGTGAAATTCTTCTATTATTACGTTCTTTATTATTCTGTGGGAATATCCTATCTACGCGTTTACGCCGCACCTGGTTCCATTATTTATTATTCTGTTAGAATATCACGTTCATGCATTTTATGCCGCACACGGTTCCGATTCTTTATTATTTACATTTGGAATATCACGTGCATACGCTTTTCGCCTGCACTGGTTTAAATCTTTATTATTACATTTGGAATAACTCATCATGCGTCTCTCTATCGCGTGCATGGTGAATCTTTCTGTTATTCCACTCTTTATTATTCTGTTGGAATAACCTGTCTGTGTGGATTACCACATGCATGGTGAATGATCCTTTGTATTCATTCCTTATTAAATTGTGGAAATGATCTGTTTACGTGGATTATCGCATGGCGGCCAAAAACCATTTACAGTTTCATATATTCTCTTATACTAAGTTGGTTAAAGCTTTGACTTCTATACTCCATGAAATTAGTAGAATATCCTTGATATTTCTGCTTCATCCAGTATCTTTTCATGGAAATATTCTTTTGAGCATTCTTGAATTTTACTCTACAAAGAAGTATCATGATGACAATTTGGACATTATTGAGTTCAGGAAAAATTAACTTATAAGTCTTTAAAATTTATTCTTGAATTTATTTTACTGAATTATTATGTCATTGTCATGAGGAGTTATGTTGGTTATTATGTGAAAACATAAAAGTTTCTTAGAAATCACAAAGAGTTGAAAATCAGATTTTGGTGAAAATGGAATATGAAATTCAATTGACCATATCTCCTATTATATTTTGAATTTTTGAGTGTGGTTAAGTCCTAGAGTTAGATCTATGAGTTTACTAACTTATCCAAGTGGAATCACTAAAAAAGGTATTGTAGATTTTCGTGTGGACTGTTTTTAGCAAAGGAGTCAAAAACTACAAAGTACCAAAAAGCTACTGGCCATAATTTTGTAAGGGATGTTTCGGCCACTTAATTTGTGAGAAAAGTTCCGGCCTTTTGGGACATAAGAGTATACGGTGTAAGGTATCTCCTGTCCAAAAATGAGCTTATTCCGACTTAAAATGAGCAAGTTATGACCATTTCAATATTTAGGTTTTTCTGACAAAAAATGCCATAACCAGAGTTTTATAACTCCGATGACCATGAAATTTAAACTGGATGCTCACATTAACTTGTGTAAGATCCTGCCAAGATTTGGGAATTTCTGGAGTTAAACTTGAGGTAGTTAATTTCTTAAGGAATTAATTAGAAATTGATTTTTGAAAAATAGTAAATAAATTTTAAAAATTCTGAGAAAAATAAATGTTCATTATGGGACTATATTCTGCTAAATCCCAGAAAAGAAATATTTTTGGGACTGATTTGGCATTTTTCATGAAAATAGTTTAGTTTCGAACATATGAGTTAAATATGTTATGTGAAGTAACATAGTTGGAAAATAGGATTTTATGGCTTGGAAATTCTATATAAGGTATATGCAGATTTTTTTTATAAGGAAGTTGATCATTGGTGATGAAATCTTATGAGTATGGCATTTTTGAATGATTAAATGCATTATTTGGTAAAGTGTAAACAATTGAAAAAATTGTTTATAAGTTTAGAGGTTATTAAAACATTGTTATAATATTAATAATATTAGATTATGAGTTTATTAAGTGATTGATAATATTTGGATAAATTTAAAGTCTTTAATAATTATCCTTATTTTCGTGTGATTAATGCTTATATCATTGTCATCATCCTCATGCTTGTATGGTGATGAAAGTTATCTTTGGCTTACGTGCAAAGATGGATTGTTGATTATTGAATTATATATCTTTGGCTTACGTGCAAAGATGGACTATTGGTTATTGAATTGTATATCTTTGGCTTACGTACAGAGATGGACTTGGTATGATTATGACCAGGGATTATTCGGTATAGTCATGAGCATTGATGATTTAATGAATATTATTGGCCCGTAGAGCAGGGATGACTTGATGATGTGGTTTATTGATTAAGCTGAGTCTCAGCGATAGAAATTGATAAAAACTTTTTAAATCATAGAAGATAGTAGATTTTATTCTCTACTTAACTCTTCTAATGGATTGCTTGTTCCGCTGCAGTTAAACTTGATGTCTATTGTATTCTATCAGTTTAACATTGTTGAAAACTAATGATAATTTATTCTTCATTATCTTAGTCATAATATTTCTTACTGGGCTAGTTGAGCTCACCCTTTCCTTCACTGTTCTCTTCAGGAAATGAGAATATAGCTGGGACGAGTAGAGGAACGGAGTGACGGTCTAGATGATAGCATTAGTAGTCCTCACTATTCTGTTAAATAGTGTGACAATAAATGTAATGAGGACTCCTTTGAGTGTGGATATTGTCTAGATGACAATATTCTCTCAACTATATTTTGTCGTATTATTTACACGACGTTTGTATAATTAAGTTGTATTTGATTTATGTACCATGTATCTGGCGACTCAAGATGGGTGATGTATACCAATTTTGGGGGTGTCACAATTTTGTCATGTACAACACATATGTATATATCAAACAGTATTATGTATGGCAGGGAAATATATTTTGATTCACTTCCTTTTTAGTTATGCCTTGATACTTGCTTGATATTTGCCTATTTCTTCAGGGCCTTATGATCTTGATGCATTCTGAACTTATCCTTGATAGGTGGACATTGAGACGTGTCAAGATCTCTCAGAACGGATCATTGATTTCTGTATATCCCTACCATCATTGGGGTCTTGGTACTGGTATCTGTATGGAAAAGTGGAGATGAGGGTGGTTTCTTCCTCTCTAAGATTGACCGCATCACAGATGGTCGCCAGTACTTCTATTTGTTAGAAGCCTAGTTATTTCCATCTCTTATGGGTTGGTATTGCTCTTCGAGGCACGATCGCAGCTTAGATGGTCACCGAATCTTCTATTTGTGAGAAGAGGTTGGGTAATTCCATCCCTTTGTTCTAAAACCGATGAAATGTGGTGAATTGAAGGTTGATCCCAGTACCGTGTGACAAATATTTTTGTTCTAGTAGGGGTTAGACTGAACCATGAATGGCTGCCTACGTACTCCTATTGAAGAGGAGATCAAGTCTGTGTAGTTCAAACCTGGTGAAAGAGGTTCAATGCTGAATGTGAAAGGAAGATGAGGTGTAGAATTGTTTTTGTTTTTGTAGAGAAAGGGCAGAAATGTTTTTGTTGTTTTTTTTATTGCGACCGAGCCATATCGAATATGGTTGCCTATATACTCCCGGGTGTCAGGGAGATCAGGTTGACGTAGTTCGCCCCTCAGGACGAATCACAGCCAAAGAGAAGTGTGAATCCCATGTGCAGACTATACTGTGGGGAGAAGAAAGTTTGATCCCATAATGGGGATAAACTGCAGGTGTGGAAAAAGTTTGATCCTGTCTTCAAGATAAACTGTAAGCGTAGAAAAGTTTAATCCCGTCTTCAGGATAAACTGTAGGCATAGAAAAGTTTAATCCCGTCTTCAGGATAAACTGCAAGTGTAGAAAAGTTTAATCCCGTCTTCAGAATAAACTGCAAGTGTGTAAGGTTGAATCCCATCTTCAGGATAACTGAAATTGTATGCAAGATTTGAAATGAGGTGAAACCAGGCTGCTGGTTTGAAGTGTATGTTTCCCTGAGGGGCAGAAGATTATGTAGTAACGAAGGGTTCAAAACTGGAATGACTGGTGATTGGATGATCAAAACTAGGACGTTTGTTTGATGGTAACTTCAGATATAGTACCACTTCACGGTGTCCGAGTTGATATGCTATGGAAATTCATCGCCATCTATTTCCTGCAATCTGAGAGCACCTCCTGTCAATACCTCCTTGACAACAAATGGGCCTTCCCAGTTAGGAGCGAATTTTCCCTTAGATTGATCTTGGTTGTCAATGATCTTCTTCAAAACCAAGTCATGTTGTTTGAACTGCCGTAGTCGGACTTTTTTGTTGTAGGATCGTGCGATCCTTTGTTGATATAATTGACCATGGAAGATTGTCGCGGTTCTCCTTTTGTCTATTAGACACAATTGGTGATACCTGTCTTGTACCCATTGATCCTCATCCAACTGAGCATCCATCAATACTCTGAGGGATTCCATTTCTACCTCTATGGGGAGCACTGCTTCCATCCCATAGGCTAATGAGTAGGGGGTTTCCCCAGTGGAAGTACGCATAGAAGTTCTGTAGGCTAATAAAGTCAGAGGCAAGAGGTCTGTCCATCCTTTGTGATTGGCGGACATTTTCTGCATGATCTTCTTGATATTTTTATTAGCCGATTCGATACCATTCATCTTTGGATGGTAGATGACGGAGTTAAGGTATTTGATGTGGAATTTACTGCATAACTCCTCCATCATTTTGTTGTTGAGGTTCTTAGCATTGTCTGACACAATGACCTCTTGTTGTCCATATCAAAATACTACATTGTTTCTGATGAAAGCAATGATAACTTCTTTGGTAACCCTGGGGAAGGAAGCTGCTTCTACCCATTTGGTGAAGTAGTCGATCATGGTGAATATGAATCGATGACCATTACTGGCATTGGGCTTGATGGGCCCGATCAAGTCCATTCCCCACATTGAGAAGGGCCAGGGTGAACTCATATTGTCGAGCTCCCTTGAAGGGGCGTGGATAACATTCCCATGGATCTGGCATTGATAGCATCTCTTGACGTGATCATCACAGTCAGCTTTGAGTGTAAGCCAATAATGTCCTATTCTGAGAATTTTCTTGACAAGTAAGGAGCCGCTCATGTGTGGGCCACATACTCCACCATGGATCTCATCTGTGAGCCTCTGAGCTTAGTCTTTGTCTAGATAGTTGAGGAGACCTAGTCCTGCATCTCTCTTGTAAAGTGCATCTTCGCTCAGGTAGAATTTTATAGCAAGTCAATGGATCCGCCTCTTCTTAGTTAGGCTCACCTCAGCGGTTGTAGATCCATCTTGCAGATACTCCTTGATATGCTGATACCAAGGATGATGGACGGAGGTAGCTCATCCGATACTTCTCCAATGTAGTTCCCATAAGCTGGGGCTTTCTGCATAGTAAATGTGATGCTTGGCATGTTTTCCTTGTCAGGTATGTGAAGCAAGGAAGCCAACGTTGCTAATGCATCCGTAAAATCATTCCTATTACGAGGAATGTGTAGAAAGGAGATTTCTTCGAACTCCAAAGCCATCTGTAGAACTTGCCGATGGTAAGGCAGCAAATGTAATTCTTTTATTTGATAGATTCTCGTGGATTATCTGATCACCAATTCGGAATCCCCAAAGACAGTTAACCGCCTGACGCCCATTGAACGGGCAAGTTTTAGCCCCATGATACAGCCTTCATACTCAGCTGTGTTGTTAGAGCTGATGAACTGCAATTTAACGGCGACGGGATACTGTTCCCCCTTACCGCATATTAGAACTTCTCCAGCTCTAGAGCCTTCTGTGTTAACAGCTCCATCAAAATACATTTTCCACATACGGCATGTATCGTACTGATGTTGTTGATGTACTGTCATTACCCCTTCATCGGGGAAGTATGTTTCCAAGGGTTTGTAGTTCCTTGCAGGTGCGGTGGCCAGTTGATCAGCAATTCCTTGACCTTTGACAGACTTCTGCATCACGTAGACGATGTCAAATTATTGTAGGATCAACTGCCATCTAGACAGCCGACAATTCAGTATGGGCTTATTGAACACATACTTGAGAGGATCCACGCGAGATATGAGATGGGTTGTGTGACCATGGAGATAATGCTGTAATCTCATGGAAGCCCATGCTAAAGCACAACGAGTCTTCTCAATCAGAGTGCACTTGTGTTCACTGGTGCTGAATCTTTTGCTGAGGTAATAGATAGCTCGTTCTTGGCCTCTATCTTCTTTTTGCCCCAACATGCAGCCCATGGCATTGTCATTAATGGACAGGTACATGGACAAGGGAATATCATCCCTGGGAGGTACCAAAACAAGAGCGTTAATCAACTGGTCTTTAATGGCAAGGAAGGCTTTTTGGCACTCATCATTCCATTTCATGGAGGAGTTCTTCCTTAATAGCTTGAAGATGGGCTCACAGGTTGCTGTGAGTTGAGAAATGAACCTGCTAAGGAAGTTGATTCTTCCCAAAAATCCCCGTATTTCCTTCTTTGTCCGAGGAATAGGCATTTCCTTGATGGCATGGATTTTGTTAGGATCCAATTCAATCCCTTTGTAGCTGACTAGGAAACCTAGCAACTTGCCTGATTTAACACCAAAGATGCACTTGGCTAGATTCAACTTCAAGTTGTACTTACGCAACCTGTTGAAAAGCTTTTTGAGATGGTCTAGGTGGTCCTCCTCCCTTCGGGATTTGACAATGATGTCATCCACATAGATTTCTATCTCTTTATGCATTAAATCGTGGAAAAGAGCCATCATAGCTCGCTGGTAGGTTGCCACGCCATTGATAAGGCCCAATGACAACCGTCTGTAGCAAAAGGTTCCCCAAGGTGTGATGAAAGAAGTTTTCTCACGGTCCTCCTCAGCGACCATAATTTGATGGTACCCCGCAAAGCAATCATTAAAGGAGTACATGCCGTATTGAGCAGTGTTGTCAATGACAATGTGGATAAAAGCTATAGAAAAGCTATCTTTAAGGCAAGCTTTGTTCAAATCCCGGTAATCCACATAGACTCGCACCTTTCTTCCTGGTTTAGGCATGAGAAAAATGTTGGATATCCACTCCGGATATGTAGACACCATGATAATGCCAGCTTGAAATTGTTTCACAATTTCTTCTTTGACCTTTAAACTCCACTCAGGTTTCAATCACCTGAGTTTTTGCCTAACTGGCTTGAATCCTTCTTTAATAGGAAGGTGATGAAGAACAATGTCAGTGGACAAACCCACCATGTCTTCATGAGACCATGCAAACACATCCTGGAATTGGGTTAATAGTGCAACCATGTCATTCCGCTGATTTGTGGTAAGGTCTGAACCAATTTGGATTATCTTAGAGTTTCCTAAGGTTCCAAGATTGAAAGGAGTGGTTTGGTCAAGGTTGGGTTTAGGCTTGTCTGCGACCCATTCTTTAATCTCCTGAGGTGTCTCAATGTCCTCTTGAATGTTCATCAAGTCTGAGTCCAACTTTGCATCAAAGTTACAGCCCTTGTGGAGAGAAAGCACCTCATCAGCAAGTACAGGCACATCTAAATTTAGAGGCCTGAAACAAAGTATGCTTTCACTTAATATATGCAACTGTTTGATCATACAAAAGTGATAGCATATACTTGATAAAATAACTTGCTAATCTTTGTAAAGAAAAGTACTGTAATTAAAGTTATCTCTGAGGCGGAGGGATTTTACGCCCATTTTACCTCGTCGACCAATGCATGGAATGTTGTTCCATTGTCGAGGGCAAAGTCCTGATGGACTGCAGTGATGGAAGGATCGTCGTTGTCCTCCTTCTCCTGAATGATAACCATGACATCTGGGCAATCATTGTCTGGGGTGTATCTGTTTGTATGTTCATCATGAACAATGACGTGTATGCCTGCCATCATCAAGGCAATATCATGTTTAAGTTTTTGTTCCTTTTCTTCCACTTCGGGATCAGGAATCAACACCTCTTTTACTTTAAAGGGTACTGGCTTGGGAAACAACAGGGTCATAACATGTGCTGGCACCTTATCTAGAGAATGCATCATTTCGTGAGGTGATTGAAAAATCATCAGTGTATTTGAAGCTTGAGGAACCTTTTGTGTTTATGCGGATTCCTATGACTAGAATGGCGAGAATAGCCTAGCCTTAATTGTCCCAATTTGACTGGACATTTGAATAGGGTGCTTAATACACTGCTTATCTTTACCAAGCCCTTGTCCAAGCTGATAACCATATGACATCATTTCTTGAGTAGCCGACATAACCTCAGCAGAAATATTGGGTACGGGAAGTGGTGCTTCAATAGGTTGGTATTGAGTGTTACTCACTTCCAAGGTATGAAAACTGGTCGGCTCAAGTTCAAAGTTAAAACTGATGATTGGCAGATCTCCTTGTTCAGGATACTCCGGCTTAGCATTAATAGTGACTAGACTGTTGTTGATAATGTATTTGAGCTATTGATGTAATGTGGAGGGAACAGCTCCAGCCATGTGTATCCATGGTCTCCCCAATAGCAGGTTGTATCCTGAATCTATCTTGAGAACGTGGAAGGATACATTGAATGTATTTGGACCAATCTCAATTTGCAGCTCAATCTTTCTGACGGAATTTTGTCGGGATCCATCAAAAGCTCTGATAATCGTATGGCTGCTTTGGATTCACTTGAGATTTACATTCATCTTCACCAAGGTGGCATAAGGATAGATATTTAGAGACGACCCTCCATCTATCAAAACTCCAGCTAGCATGTACCCGGAAGACAAAACTACAATGTGCAATGGCTTGCAATGACCGGTCCCTTCGGGTAGTATGTCATCATCAGTGAAGGATATTACATTATTGTTGAAAATCTGATCAACCGAAAGTTGAAATTTTTCCACATCCACTGATTTTGGCAGATAAGCTTCTTCCAAAACTTGCAATAAGATCTTCCGATCATCTTCGGAAGAGAAAACCAAATCCAGTATAGATATTTGGTGTGGAGCTTATCGTAAGCTTAAAACCACATTGGCTTCATTGTGGCCCATAGTGCGGAGGAATTTTTTAATCTTCTCCATGGGAATCTTCCCCTTTGCTTTGCAAGTAAGCTTCATAACCCGTTGAGGAAGATACAGTGGATTATCCTTCGACACTGTAGTAGTAGTATGAGACATAGATCCTTCAGCTTCTCCATATTCCATGGAACTTTGTGCAAGCTGACAACAGGATGTTGTGGTCTGAAGGGTAAAGAAATTGGCTCAGGTGCGGCCACTTTCAAAGGATTGTCAGTTCCTTTGAGTTGAATTGGTTGTATTGGAAATACTTTGACAGTCTCATCATCCACTTCAGATATAAATTCTATTTATTCCTTCCATTTGGTAGGACATGCATTCCCACTCTTGGGTTGCACAGTGTAATCATCTGCGATTTGCAGGACACCGCTATCAATAAGATTCTGAATGAGATGGTGGAGTGCCCAACATTCTTCTGTGCTGTGAGCGTGAGAATGTGAATGATATTGACAAACTCCATCAGAGTTAAACCGTCTTGAACGGGGATTGATTGGAGGCAAAAGGGAGGTAATTCTTCCTTCGTTCATAAGCATTTGAAATATCTCCTCCATAGATTGGCCAAGATAGGTAAATTCCCTCTGATTGGAAAAATCCCGACGGGCTTTAGTATTTTCTCTCTTTACAACCTTATCCTCCATAGCTTCGCTTTTTGAAGGTGAGGGTGGAGCATTCATAACAAACGGCAGGAGATATGCATGCTCCTGGCTGATTAATTGGTGTATGACTTGATGCTGATGGGTCACCAGTTCAACCAATTGCTCAATTTGTTTGCGAAGAGCTTTCATCTTTCGTTCCATAGTAAACTAGAACTTTGCATAATCCCATCTATCAACACCGTCTTTGATGGTCTGAGATGGCTCGCCATTAAAACTTGAACTTTGCCCAGTGCTCCAACTGATCATGTTGACCTCTTCTTCTTTATGTTGAGGAAGAGGGTTGTCTTTCACATGAGGTTGATCTGGTTTGGTGACTACGATCTCACCGTTGTCTATTAAATCTTAGATCTTGTGTTTCAAGGCCCAACAATCTTGAGTATCATGTCCAGGTGCTCCAGCATGATAAGCACACTTTCGAGTAGCATTAAAACCCCTACCATTAGGGTTGGCTGGTGGAAGAAGATGTGTAATTTTCTTTTGAGTAGTCAGAAGAGCAAGAATATTCTCGAGCGAGACCCCTAAGGGTGTGAATGTCCAAGGTCACTTTTCATCTCCACCTTTAGGCAATGGAGGGTTTGAAGATTGTGCTTGAAAAGGGGAATAGTTTCTCCTTTGTATAGGCATGCTTTGATTGCCTTTCTGTCCTTATAGTAACAAGGAAACATCCTCCTCTTTCTTTTTATGGACCCTTCGGGGGTTGTTTCCATAAGATCCGAACTGGATGTGTTCAGCAACAGCTTTAAGAGCGGCTTGGTCTTGAATTTTTCCAAACTTCAATCCCATCTCAGCCATCTCTCCGTGCTTGATCATTTCAGAGAATGGTTTGCCAATACCTAGCTTGAACTCTTTCATAGAAAGGAGCTTCCCGTACATCTATGAAAGTCATGACCATTTCTGATTCTGTCATGGAAGGAATAACTTGAGCAGCAAGGCGCCTCCACCTTTGAGCATACTCTCTAAATAACTCATTAGACTGTTTCTTGACCTTGGTAATTTGGTACCGGTCAGGAGCCATCTGAGATTGAAAAATGTATTGAGTGAGGAAGGCGTGAGCCAGCTCTTCCCAACTATGGATCTTTGAGTGGTTTAATCTGGTATACCATGAACGGGCTTCTCCAGTCAGATTCTTCTGGAAGAGCTGCATTCTGAGCTTTTTATTTTCCGCGTAAGATCCAAGTTCTCCAATGAATACCTTTAAATGGGTATAAGGATCCCCTAATCCGTCATATTTTTCAAAATCAGGGGTTTTGAATTTCTCTGGATAATGAACACCAGAAAATATGCAAAGGTTTGTATATGAAACACTGCCATGTGTTCCAATCCCTTTGAGAACACGGATAGTTTCCTCCATTTGAAGGACCTTCTTCCTGATATCTCCGGTGTTTGGATATCCTTTGAGATGGGTGTTTTCAGGGTCTTTGTGGGTCGTATCCAACTGAGGTTCTGGAATTTTTTTTTCCAGACCTTGAACTCCTCCTTGTGTAGAGGATTCTATATGTATAGGTATCTTTCGTACACGAGGTGGTGGTACAATTCTTTTCGAGAGAAACAACCAAGATGCGTGTTTTGTTTACTCAATCCGTCAAATTCTTCTCGAGAAACAGGATTAGACTGGTTAGAAGAAGACATGATTGGTTGTAGGCTCGTGGCCTTTTTGGATTTTGAGAGGGTAACAGGCCCAATTACTTCCCTACAAAAGACTTATGTAGTTTAGTCTTAGGGTAATGTAAATGTTATCATAAAATGTCCGTTTTATGAATTTTGTCCTGCAAAACTGGTTGTTAATTGATAACATGTCATGCATGCATAGATATTCTTCATATTTTCCATTACATATGGATGAACATGGAATAAAATTACAAGTAAATGCTTTTACAAGTAATTAAAAATGGAAAGTATGAAGATACTTTCCTTCGCATTTGGTTTATCAGAGGTTGACCTATCTTAGGGTTACTCTCGCGGCTTTTTGGCATGAAGGTTCCCTGATCATCGCAATTTACTTGACGGGAAGTTAATCCGGTCTTTTAACTGGAGCGAATTTGGGTGGTGCCTTTCTTGAGCCTCATTGGAATTATTCTTCCTACGAGTCCAGTAATCAAACACCGACAAGATAGCCTCCTGATGGAGGAACCACACAACATACATTCAAATACAACGTGTCTCACCGTTTATGCAAAATGATGACATGTGTGAAGCACTAATATAACAAATAGATATTTAGCAGTGCAGTAAGTAAGATGTATTCATACACATTCATCATAAATGTAAATGCAATATTCACACAAATGCATAAAACAGTTTTGAAAAGCTTGTAATAGCGGCTTAAGCCCTCTTACTGGAATCCCCAGTAGAGTCGCCACCTGTCGATGTCGGGATTTTTTAATGTCCCTTTTCGTTACTTGTTTTTTGGTGTTCTCATGTTAATGTGAGATTTGTCTGAAAAAACAAGTGAAAAAGGTCTGACATGTATAATGTCGATGATTTGACTTTAAGAGTCGCCAGTTGGTGTATTTAACTAGTTGCACCAACGCAACCGAAAAGGTTTGCACATTGACCCCAGTGATGTGACACTGCTAAATGGGTTTGTGAAACCGAGATTCATTTAGGGTTCGGGGGCTTGGTTATGCAGAGGGAAGGTGTTAGGCACCCCCCGACATTCATGTTACCACGGTGTCCGCCACTTTTCAAAGAAACTGTTATATGAATGTGTGTGTGTGTGTATGTGGATCAATGTGCAATTATTTGGAAGTAGTGCTATGCCTCGTTCACACCTATATACATAGGGTTTGAATTTTGTTAAAAAATCAGTTTTAAGCAAGATATAGCAATGAAGTTTTATAAAAAAGGTTTTTCAAACCCTGTGCTCAATAGTAATTGAGGCCTTTGATACTTCCATTTTATTATTAAATGTTAGGCTTTTTTGCTTTTATTTTTGAGATTCGAGGCATCTGCGAGAAAATAATATACAGCAGTGCCGAACTCTTTATGGGCATGACAGCTATCCAAGGGAATTTAGACACTTTAAATAATTTACAAGCTGCTTACAACTAGAAAAAGTCCATCACGGGAACCGAATCTATATTCAGTAGACTGAATCTGTGATCACATGATTCCTAGGCTCAAATGATACTGCAATTTGTATGGAAAGCAGTAAGCAGTTATATATACATATAAAAGCGGTAAATATATATATATGTGTGTGTGTGTGTGTGTGTGTGTGTGTGTGTGCATGATCAGCCACCATGAAGCAACTCCGTGGGGGATCAGAAATGTAGATAAAGAAATAAATGTTATCAACCGCCACGGAGTAAACTCCAGGCGAGACTTGAATGTAAATAAAGCTGTAAAAGCTATCAACTGCCACGAAGTAAACTCCAGGCAGGACGGAATGTAAATATATATATATATATATATATACATATATATATAAGCAATTAAACACACCAGATTTAAAATCCAGGCTCATCAAACAAAGTCTGACAACAGTTTTTATATATATATATATATATAAAAGCAATTAAACGCTCCAGACCGAAGTCTAGGCTCAATCGAGGCATAACACGATAATGTTAGTCCATATAAAAATATATACATATATATAAGTATATATATACAGACAAAAATGAAAACCACGGATGATCAAGTCCGGTAAAAACGAAACACACACGACTCTCGATGTGTATAACGATTGTGTGTCTTATTATGAGAAGAAAGGCTTTATAGAATGTAAGAAGGCTTATAGTGGGCTGCCAATGTAGAATTCTATGACTCTATATGGATAAATACTCAGCTCCCGCCGGATGAAAGTATAGCTATATGTGAGCTAACAGATGTTTAAAATGTGGAAAACACTCAATATGGGTGTGTACAAAGTAAAGTGGACAGGGCTTCCTCGCTTTTTCTCTCTCTTCTCTCTCTCAAAATGGCTGACCCAAGGTCTATATTTATAGGCCGATGGCATGAGTGTACTGCGGTAGCCAGTTACACTGTAATTTGGTCGTCTTTGGGCCCAGCTTCAGCGGGTCCCGTCGTCTCAAACTACGTGCATTTATGCACTGTAATGTCCGCTCGAACTTGCAGAACTTCAATCCGAGCATCCGAACGAGGTATATGTGACCTTCTTTGGAACACTTGTGTCGAGAGTTACGCAATGACATGGATTAGAGGGTGTACAAAGTCAGGAAGAGGGGACCATGCCCATAGTCTTCAAGGTTCTAATTCTATCCGGTATACTTCCACGCGTAATAGTCACTCGGGATTGTAACTCCTCGGTTCTTGTGGGACATTGTTGTATATATGTATGTATGAAGTGTTGAGATGATGCGCAGGTGTTGATGTGGCAAGATGACGTTTGACTCTTCATCGGGGTTATCGCCGGTTTGAGTTGAAAGCAGACGTTGCTCAGGGTTACATATGAGATTGGACTACTGCAAGTGTTTGAATGTCGCAAGGTCATCTTGTGAGTGCCTGTCTATCCGATGTTAGCTCCGATTTTGAGAGATGAGTGCTTCGGCAGGAGGTTTGATATTGAAGCTGATAGCATGTATTTGAAACAAGCATTTCCGGAGATATCGCCAGAACTGCAAAAGCGTTCCTTGGGGTTATCGCCAAGGATGAAACTCGGGGTTATCTCCGAGGTTGGAAATGATCCTTCCGGTGTGTGTTCTGGGGTTGAGAATAAGATTCCCGGTGTGTGTTCCGGGTTGTGAAATGATCTTCTGGTAGTAGCTGGAATGGATGTGAACTGTCTACCAGGGTTATCTCCGAAAGATGATTCTTCCCTCCTGTAATGTTAGTAACAGTTGTGCAGAAAAATTTCGAGTGCTTACCGTATTTTTACACGACAGTTGTATTAAAGAAGTTTGTATTTGATTTCTATAGTGTGATATCTGGCGACCCAAGATGGGTGATGTATACCTATTTTGGGGGTGTCACAGTTGGTGTCAAAGCTTAGGGATATGATCCCTGGCTCAGATTTGAGACTAGAACTTGGAGTGGAGAGTCGGATAATTCCTTCGCTAGTATGACCTACCTAAGTTTATTTGTTAGTTAATTGGTCGGTCAAAATATAAGGATAGTATATTGCATGTCAATTAACCCTTATTTTGAAACTATATTCTAGAATGATTTCTGAAATACAGGAGATGAGCAATGGGAAAATCATGATATAGAGGAAATAACCAGGAAGGTATAATCCTAATAGAAAGCAAGGTATTCTTATATCTTTGAAATACCAGGTACGTACATAAATTTTGAGGTCAAAATTTCATAAGGAGGGGAGATTGTGAGACCCCAAATTTTATGAATAAAGATTTAAATTTCTCGAAATATTTATTTGAATATTATGGTGTGGATTTGATATAATGTTATAGTTGTGGGTAATATTTATAAATTTTGCAAAGTAAGCAAGTTGTTATATAATATTTGATTAGTCGGGGAATATTCTCTTTATCGGGGAATATCCGTACAATGGCACAATCATTGGTGGACCCCACAACGGAAGTATTGTCGTAGTTAGAAAACGATAGAATTATCTTTTTATAAAAATAACGGTGAAAGTGTTACTGTTAAAACTGTTGAACTACCCAAAGAGTAGTAAAAGTACAGTAATACGCATGGATGCATAGTAGCACACGGTATTTATTATTGATGCTTACGTGAAAAGTCACTCAGTTATACTCAATTATTACTACAGTAATTGCTGCATCATATCTCTCATATTATTGATTCAATTATTGTCATAGTATCATCTGCATAATATGATATATTATTTAATCAATAATTGAGACGGCAAAGTTATTCATATTATTATTTGCAATATTGACAATGTCTAGAAGTTACATCGAGGAGAGGTTTGGTCACCTAATTGCGCGCCAATAAGGAGAAATCCTTATCGGAAAGCCCCCTCTTTCCTGGGAATGACCTGGTTGTTAAATAAGTTCGTGTTGATTAAAGATTAAATTGATAGTTCCATTGTGTTGGAATTATTAGTGTTAGTGAAAATCGACATTTATTTCGATAATAATTGATGTCTAGAGGTTATATTGACCAATCGGGTAATTAACTGGATAAATAAGCAATTAATTGCTATTGATTCACATGATTATAACTATTTGTTCACATATGTACTATTAGGGGAGTTGGTGCAAGATTGATAATACTTGCATGACTAAGTTAAAAATGGAGGTATAGATGGAGGTACTATACTGTAATTCGTATTTTCACATGTCTAGAACTATTGATTCACATGATTTACTATTGATTCACATGATATGCTATTAGGGGAGATGGTGCAAGTTGGATAATACTTGCGTGACTAAATTAAAAATGAAGGAAAAGAGGAAGGTATTATACTGTAATATTTTGAGCCCCAAAACGTTCAATTATCGAAACTATATTTTCCTATAAATAGAAACTCATTCCTTTATTATTTTTCACCAATTCACTAAAGCTATAGAGCAATTATTATAGAGGGAAATTATAGAAAGAAAGAAGAAGAGAAGTTTGTTACCTCACTATTCCAGTATCCAGTCTTCTTTTGAGGGAAGGGGTATTATTCTTTCGTATTCATGAAAGTAGTTATTTTCTTTCAATACTAGTAAGGGTTGTTATTCCATTCTTTATTATTATGTTGGAATAACCTGTCTATGCAAAGTACCACATACATGGTGAAATTCTTCTGCTATTCCATTCTTTATTATTACATTGGAATATCCCAAAATCATGCGGATGGATTACGTATGAACCGGTTCCATTCTTTATTATTTTATTGGAATATCCTATACATGCGATTCATGATGATTGGTTCCATTCTTTATTATTAGGTTGGGAGTAACCTATCATGCGATTACATCACATGCTGGTGAATTCTTACATTATTCCATTCTTTATTATTACATTGGAATAACTTCGCCTATGTGGATTACATGCAGCATGGTGAATGATCCTTCATATTCATTCTTTATTAAATTGTGGAAATGATGCATCTCACGTGGTTTACCGCATTTACGGTGAAAATCCATTTCTTTATTTCAGTATATTCTATTATACTCGTATGAGATATCATTTCTTTTGTACTCGTCATGGAATATCATTTTCTTTGGTATTCTTTTTACGAGTTACTATTCATCTGGTTACTATTCACTCTAGTATTATTCACTCGGGTATTCAGGGCACTTTTTATGTCGAAGTACTATTTATGAGTTACTATTCATGGGTTACTATTTACCCAAATTATTATTCACCTAAATATTATTCACTCGGGTATTTGGGGTACATTTCATGTCGGGGTACTATTCATGAGGTACTATTCTCGAAGTACTATTCATAGGGTACTATTGCAGGGTACTATTTACCCAAAAAATATATTTCTTTTCTGTCCAAATTATTTTTGGTACATGAATATTATTCTTGAATTTTACTCCACTAAGCAGCATCATGTTGACAATTTGGATATTTTTAAACTCTGGATAAATTTAAAGTCTTTAATATTTATTCTTGATTTCGTTTGATTAATGCTTATATCATTGTCATCATCCCCATACTTATATTGTGATAAAAGTCATCTTTGGCTTACGTGCATAGATGGACTATTGATTATTGGTTTTACAGTAGTATATCTTTGGCTTACGTGCAAAGATGAACTGTTAATTGATAGCTTTGGCCTGTAGTGTAAAGATGGACAGGTGTATGACATGATCATGACCACTTGTGATACTAATGAATATCCTTAGTCGTAGTGTAGGGATAATTCGATGATGTGACTGGCAGAATCATGACCATTAGTTAACAGTTGAATGTCTTTGGCCGTAGTGCACTGGCAGGCAATCGATTGGTATGATCATGACCATTGGTTTTATAGTTGAATATCTTTGGCCAGTAGTGCAAAGATAGAAACCTGATTGGTATGATCATTGTTATTACATTTGAATATCTTTAGCCTTTGGGGTAAGGATATTGAGTAAATGTTTTATTCAGCCTTTGTGGTAAGGAGAAATTGTTGATTCACATTATTATAAACATGAATTGTGAATTTAACTAACATCGTTGGTGGTTCAGGTGATGAAAGTTCTATTTGTCTTGGGTATAATAAAGAACTGTTGATGAGTATTACAGAAATGAAATATTAACGATGGATTTTTAATCTAGAAGAGATATTAGACATTATGTTCTACTTGACTCTTCTAATGGATTGCTTATTCCGCTGCAGTTAAACTTGATGTTTATTGTATTTTATCAGTTTAACACTGTTAAAGGCTAAGGATAATTTATTCTGCATTATCTTAGTCATAATATTTCTTACTGGGCTAGTTGAGCTCACTCTTTTCTTTCATTGTTCACTTTAGGAAATGAGAATATAGCTGGGATGAGTCGGGAAATGGAGTGATGGTCCAGGATAAGTGGTTGTAGTAGTCCTCACTATTCTGTGAAATAGTGTGATAATAATTGTAATGAGGACTTCATTGAGTGTGGATATTGTCTAGAAGACAATATTCGTTTTAAAAACTCAGCTATGTTTTGTCGTATTTTTACACGGTAGTTGTATTAAAGAAGTTTGTATTTGATTTTTGTAGTGTGATATCTGGCGACCCAAGATGGGTGATGTATACCTGTTTTGGGGGCATCACAGACACCATTAGTACTACACTAAAAATATAAAATTCTTTTACTACAATATTGTGAGTATAATATCGTGAATATTTTTGTTGAGTGTAAGGTTACTCCAAGTGTAGATAAGGAATGCAAGAAATGTTTAAGTTGATCAATTTCACAGAAAGCAGAATCAAATCATATGCTAAGGTAAGGGGTAACATATTTTTTATGGTAAAGGGATATCATTTTCTTTCGTACTCCATATTATGGTAAGATATTATTATTCGTTTCTTCAGCTTATCATTAAATGGTGAAAAGTCCTGAAATGATTAGAATATCCTTAATAGTTTGTGCTTCATCTAATATCTTGACCTGAATCTTTCTATTCAGTTTTAAGTTATTATATTTGAGCCGGGAACTTCGCATTTACTTGAACTTTAAATTCTATCAAGAATTATAATCGATTTTCTTGATATCATGTTGGCAATTTGGATTTTGGATAATTAAGTTGAAAATCACTAAGAGTTATTTTATCTTATTATTCTGATTATTTCTTTCCATTCATTATATATCATTGTCATCATCCTCGTGCTTATATCATGGTGAAAGTCATCTTTGGCTAGTAGTGCAAAGATGGACTGTTGATTATTGGTTTTACAGTTGTATATCTTTGGCCCGTAGTGAAAAGATGGTCTGTTGATTATTGGTTTTATAGTTGTACATCTTTGGCCCATAGTGCAAAGATGAACTGTTGATTGGTATGATTTTGACTAGGAATTGTGTATTGGTATAATCATGACCGGTAATATTATAGACAAATGATGTGGTGTTACAGACAAATGATGTGGTGAAAGTCCTCTTTGGCCCGTAGTGCAAAGATTGACAATTGATTATTGGTTTTACAGTTGTATATATTTGGTCCGTAGTGCAAAGATGAACTGTTGATTATTGGTTTTACAGTTGTATATCTTTGGCCCATAGTGCAAAGATAGACTATTGATTATTGGTTTTATAGTTGTATATCTTTGGCCCGTAGTGCAAATATGGACTGTTGATTATTGGTTTTACAGTTGTATGTCTTTGGCCCGTAGTGCAAAGATGAATTTAATGGCATAATTATAAACATGAACTGTGAATTGGTATAACCATGAACTTTGTGTTTCAGGTAAAACCAGGTGGTGAAATTTCTCTTTGTCTTGGGTACAACGAAGAACTATTGATTAGTGTTACTTGAATAAAATATTGATGATGGACTTTTAATTTGGAGAAGATAGTAGACATTATGTTCTACTTGACTCTTCTAATGGATTGTTGATTCTGCTGCTATTATGGTTGAAAACTTTTATCATCTACCGTATGTTCGAAATCTTTGATTTATTACTAATTAAGGCTATTGATAATTTAATTATCTTAAGTTATGATATCTTTTACTGTGCTATTTGTGCTCACCCTTTTACTTCACAATTCCTTTCAGGTAATAAAAGTATAGTTGGGACTAGCAGAGAGAACATGGGTATAAAGTTGTGTTTCAAATTAGTCGAAATCCTAATTAAGTTATGAAACAGTGTGGCATAATAATTGTACTGAGAACTTAAAATGTGTGTGTCGTATTTTATACGTCATTTAATATTTAATTTTGGTGAACAACAATAGGGGAGGTGAACTTGAATTGGAAGCGTCAAAAATGCACTCCATTACAATGAACCGTGCAGAATACTCTATAGAACTACATGGATGGCTAGTCAAAAAGTAAGCTCTCTCACACTGGGTCCAAAAGGTATAAATCCTGAACATGTCCTCTGCTGACAGAAGCCGAGATGACAAACGCTGACCCACTGCCCCGTCAAAGGGATGAACATCCTGAAACTGGTCAAACTGTGCCATAACAGCTAGTGGATGATATGTGGTCACACCCCTCAAACCGAATAGGGGAAGATAGTCCATGCCAGCTGTATGAGTGATAAAGCTGTAGGGAGAGCTAAGCCCTGAACAGGACAAAATATCAAATGAGTCCTCAATCCCTGACAAGAAAGCCGACCAAGAAGTTGTATCTTACACTCCGCCGGCTGGAAGGAGTATGACATGGCTATCTCATGGGAAAAACAATACTCATGGCATCAGAAAGTGCCAATTAGTCTCAAGTGTGTCATGAACCACACGTATAATAAGATCGCACTGCCTACAAACACCCCATAGAATGGGTATGGCAATACGTGGTCGACCTCAAGGTCTTTTCCAGAATCATCGGTAAGATGGTATGTCCTTACCAAAGAGCTCTAACTACCATGATCACACCGATCTCTAGCTGGTCCATGTACAAAGGCATGTACATATAAGTCACTATACACATCAAGAGTATATCTACTAGGGGAACACATTAATCATCCTCCGAAATGGTGAAATCCCAAGAGTACCGTAACTGTCCAAATACCCAAATCTGTCAATCAAAAAATGTATGGACACTACATGCCCCGAGGAGATCTTGTCTAGGGAAACTCTGTGCCTCAAACCTGTGAGGGTCATAAACTGCCGGCTCATATCTCCGACAGCCATCCGAGCGCAAGACTTATCCAACGGAAAATCTGTCAGATGCTTGTACTCCTCCAATGTAAGAGCCAACTTCTGGGTAAAAAATCGGAATACCTGTCTATCAGGTACCAAATGCTCCAGCATGCCCTCCACAAAGCCCAATGCAACCTGAAATATCAGGAGGGTCCGTGTCATAAGACATCCCCAAATCTAGGTACTTCATTCCCACAAGATTTGGTGTTCTAAGTACATCATCATCCAAACATCATTCAGTATCAATGAAACTAAAAGGAAAATCTACCCAAATAAAATAATATTTAAACCATAAATCCTCCCTTCCCAAAATTGGGTTACATTAATCAATAAAAAAATTTAAACCTAAATCCCCTTAAAATAGGGTTTATCATAAAAACCTTAACCTTAAAACATCATTCAAGTGCAGAAATAAATTATTACATCACATCATAATATAAAAGTCTATCATCAAATTAAAAAGTCTAACATCATAACAATAATCATAATTACAAGTCTTCATCACTTGTACATTTTTCCCTTTCCTTTGCTAGTTGAAGGCTCATCTACCTTCTCAACTTTAGCTGCAATAATAATATTTATGCAAGAGTGAGCAAAACAAATGCTCATTGGATATAACAATAAATCAACAGGAGAATAATAATAATAACTGCCAACAAATAGGCTTATCAAAACTGAATAGTACTCTAACAATGATAATCAGAAATGGGAATCCAAAATGTGGAATATATATATAACTGAGGGTCATAAGACCATGAACTATGTCCACAGTTGCGAGTAATCTTTTAACTCCAACTTTAACAGTCATAAGACTATAAGGACTCCTCATACTTAGGGGGATCAGCCCTTCGTACAATGTAATGCGCACAAACATTTCAACGCTAAGCGTAAATTATCCCCTAATAATAATAGGGTTGTTCATCTCAGTATTTAGAGTACAAGTCCGCACCAAAGAAAGTTTGGTTTGGATAAGCTTTCAAGGGTAATTTGAAGTTTAACGATCATCAACTAGAGGACTAGTTGAGTCAATAATATTTGATAACATCACAAATGTATTAATAACAACATAACATAGAACAATTGAGAATCATAAGTGAACTGATTGTACATATTAAACTCATGCTTGAAATAACTATAGAGCATAAGTATTCAATAAAAAGAATAAAATGGTAAACCTTTGCTTGAACAATAAATAAACTAAGGCTAGAGTCTTATAGCATTAGAAATAACATTACAGAATGTATGATAATTGATAGCAAGCTAAAAACTAAAAACTTGCCCAACATGGTATTAATTCATACAAAGAATTAAAATAGCTCAATAATAAAATAGAGAGTTCAAAAACTGCGTTCATTATACAAGAATAGAACTTAAGAAACTTGCTTAACTATAAACAAGTTAAAATGAATCAACCAAATGGGAATTTCAAATAACATTAGAGTTAAAGTTTGCTCGTATGAAATTTAGAAACAATCGACTTGTTCAATAACAATTAAGATAGAAAACTTACTCAATCAAAAGAATAAAGCTACACAAATGTAATAATGGAACTAGCTCAACGAAAGTGTAGAGCTAGAAAACTTTCTCAATTTAAAAAGATAAGGTTTAGAAACTTGCCTTGAGCGTAATCTATAAAATTAAACTCACGATCACCTACACATAATTTTAAAATCACAATACCTATTAGATATGCTAACATACCATAACATGTACATTTCTAGCTAATCTTATCATTTTAGCACAAGTCTTTCATTACCAATTACATTTCAAAAATTCCAAGTGTTTTACTTCGCAACACTTGTCTAACCTTCATTGTATAAACTAAGTTATCACATAACACGTTCATAACTTATAAATCATTTTTTACAACTTTGAATTTATAATTCACATAACATGACTCTATTTAACCTTGTTGTTACATGGTTCTCACATTAACATAACCTTAAGTTAAGTTACATTGAACGAACAAAGTCTGCAGAATTAGCAGATTTCTTTATCTCGAGAGATCGGGCCTTTTGGCGCGGGCGGCGCTTATTTTATCTAGCGCTCATCATGCGCTTGCAGCAAGCGCTGCGCAAGGCGATCAACTGCATGGTCAGCATTACGCATGCTGATTCTAATTTTTTGCGGTAACGTAGCTACGACACTTTTCTTAAGCCAACTAACACGAATTTCACCCACCAAACAGTAATAATAACATGTAAAAATGGTATAGAACTATCACAAAAATATTTGTGAATATATTTCACCAATTAAAACAATTTAACAACAATTTAAGCTAAGTTAATTTCTCAAATTCCATGTTTTTCATATAAAACTTAATTTTTTTGATATTCATCGCAAAAATAATCACTGTGAATTCAATACTTGGCCAAATCACTCCATTCAAATTACGCTATGCTCGTTTCTTAATGAACTAACATAATCAAGCTTCAATTTACAATTTCAAATACCAATTATCCACTAAAATTGATACTTTTCATGAACCATATGAAATATATATATATATATATATATATATATTTATATATATATATCGTCAAAATTGTCTACTGTTATCTGAAAATTAACATGTGATTTCCTTGTTTGACATAAACTCTAGCATTATAAACATGTATCATCACAATTACCAAGTATATATTCACAATTCACCAATTATGATTTCACATAATACAAACAAAGTTATGTCGTAACTTCATACATGTATATTTATATATATATATATATATATATATATATATATATAATACAAAGGTTAGATAAAATACCTTCAAATTAGCTTGCACAACCTTACAATTGCAGACAATTTTCTCAGGTTTCACTCCCAAACTCTCTCAATTCTCTCTGTAATTTCTAGGCTAGCAAAACTAGAATGCATAAAAACCAATTGGTAGCTTTAAGGCGTAAATAACAAAATACTAAACCTTAATAAGGCCTTAATTGTAATATAATTATACGTTATCATTATAAATATATATTATATTTATTATTTAATTTATTTAATTTATATTATTTATTTTATTTAAATTCAAAATTAGAAATTCAAAAGCTATAAGGCTTTGTTTGGCAAAAAACCCTTTAATTTTTAAAGAATTAATATATTAAGCCTTGTTTGCAAAAAACTAAATTAAACCCTTTTTAATTTATTTTAATAAACACTTTAGTTTATAATTTATAATTTATATTTATGATCTCCATATCCAACATTAATCAAATAAATTAATCACATACTATATTTTAATTTTAAATATATCATTTAAACAAATATCACCAAATTATAATTTTTATTATAATTTTATTTAATAATTAAACACATCCACTTAAATTATTAATTCAAAACAACAATATAACATCTCATGTCATATTACAACTCTATAAATTATAATTTAATTTAATTTAGAAAATTCTCTAATAAATTTTAGATTCCATAACCATCACATCAAATAAATATTTATTTCATCAATTCAACAATAGACACATCAAATAAATATTTATATTATTCAATAAATATTTAATATTACAATTTGAAATTTTTGGATTGTTACATCCTTCCTCCTTAAAAGGATTCATCCCTAGTAATCACAATTCAAACGATCAAATCATCACATTCTCTCCTACTTACAAAGATTTTGTCCCCATAATCGAAGACATAGACTAAACAAATAACTCAGGGTAATTTTTCATCATATCAACTTCGAGTTCCCACGTAGCCTCTTCGACATTGTGGTTCCTCCATATCACCTTCACAGAAGGTATCACTTTATTCCCGAGCACTTGTTCTTTTCTTGTCGACTATCTAGATAGGAATCTCTTCATAAGACAAATCTTTCTTTGAATCGCAGCGGTTCATACTCGATCACATGCTTGTAATCGGGTTTATATGGTCGCAACATCGACACATGAAAAACGTTGTCAGCACATGTTTCTAAATTCGGAGGTAAAGCTACCTCATAAGCTACTTCTCCCACTTTTTGTAATATCTCGAAAGGTCCAATAAACCTTGGGCTAAGCTTTCCTTTCTTGCCAAAATGAATTTTCCCTTCCAAGGAGAAACTTTCAGGAACACAAAATTTCCTGCTTCAAATTCGATTTTTTTTGTGTTGATAAGCATACTTTTTCTGTCATCGATCTTAAGCGCTTTATATTTACTAGTCTTGCTCGATGAATTTGATAACTTCAGTGGTATGCTGTACTAATTCTGGGCCTAACAGTTGACGTTCACCAACTTCATCCCAGCATAGTGAAGTTCTACACTTCCTGCCGTACAACGCCTCGTATGGCGGCATACCAATGCTTGCATGGTAATTGTTGTTGTATGCGAATTCCACCAATGGTAGATGATCATTTTAGTTTCCTTTGAAATCCATAATTCACGCTCTAAGCATATCTTCAAGCGTCCGGATCGTTCGTTCGCTTTACCCATCCATTTGCGGATGATATGCTGTGCTCATCTTCAATTGCGTTCCCATGCATTCTTGTAGTCTCTTCCAGAAATTTGATGTGAGCCTCGGGTCTCGATCTGACACAATAGATACTGGAACTCCATGTCTCGACACGATCTCACTAACATATAATTTCGCCAGTTGATCAAGATTAAATCAAATCTTTATTGGCAAAAAGTGTGCAGATTTTGTCAGTCTGTCCACTATCACCCATATTGCTTTGTATCCTTTTTGAGTTGTTGTAAGACCTACCACAAAATCCATTGTTATATGCTCCCATTTCCATTCCGGTATTTCCAACGGTTGAAGTAACCCGCTTGGTCGTTGATGCTCAACCTTCACTTTCTGACATGTCAAGCACTTTGCAACGCATTTTGCAACGTCTCTTTTCATATTTGGCCACCAAAAATGTCACCACAAATCTTGATACATCTTTTTACTTCCCGGATGAATCGAATATCTTGAGCTATGAGCTTCTGTCAAGATTTCCTCTTTAATATCCTGTACTGCTGGAACCCAAATTCGTCCCTCGAATCTCAGCATTCCCTCAGTATCAACCTTGAACTTTACTTCTCTTCCTTCAATCACACTCTCTTTTATTTTTCTGCATTCCTCATCTTGTAGTTGAGCGTTCTTCACTTTGTCTACTAAAGTTTGACTAGCTTCCATCTGGTACAATTTTTCATTGGATTCTTTTGGAAATTTGATTTCCAACTCCAGCCTTGCCATTGCTGAAATGAGTTCCTCCTTATCGGTTAACAACATTAATTTTTCTCTGCCTTTCCTACTCAAAGCATCTGCAACCACATTAGCTTTGCCCGGGTGATAAAAGATCTCACAATCGTAATCTTTTATCAATTCCATCCATCTCCTCTGCCGCATATTCAGGTCCTTTTGAGTGAAAATATACTTCAGATTCTTATGGTCTGTGTAGATTTCACACTTCTCTCCATAGAGATAGTGCCTCCATATCTTCAAAGCAAATACTACTGCCGCCAACTCTAAATCATGAGTTGGATACCCTTTCTCGTAGTCTTTCAATTATCTTGATGCGTACGCAATGACTTTGCCGTTTTGCATTAGAACACATCCTAAGCCCTTGTGTGAAGCATCACTATACACCACAAAGTTTCCTGTATTATCTGGTAATGACAACACAGGTGCCACACTGAGCTTCTTCTTTAATTCTTGAAAACTCTCCTCACATTTCTCCGTCCAAACAAATTTTACAGTTTTTCTCGTTAAATTTGTCAACGGAGTGGCAATCTTGGAAAAATCTTGGATAAATCATCTGTAATAACATGCCAATCCCAAGAAACTTCTTACTTCTGATGGAGTTCTTGGTGGTTCCCAATTTATCACAGCTTCAACCTTTGATGGATCCACTGAAAATTCCATCCTTGTCAATTATGTGCCCAAGAAATTATACACGTTCTAGCCAAAATTCACATTTAGAGAATTTTGCGTACAACTTTTCTTTTCTTAGCATCTCCAGCATCAGACATAAGTGTTCCTCATGTTCTTCTTGTATTTTAGAGTACACCAGAATATCATCGATAAATACCACCACAAACTTGTCTAAAAATGGTTTAAACACCCTGTTCATCAAATCCACGAACGCTGCATGGGCGTTTGTCAAACCAAAAGACATTACCAAAAATTCATAATGTCCATACCGAGTTCGGAATGCCATCTTCAGTACATCCTCCTTCCTCACTTTCAATTGATGATACCCACTTCTCAAATCTATTTTCGAGAAATATCTAGCACCCTTCAATTGATCAAACAAGTCATCTATTCTTGACAATGGATATTTGTTTTTAATAGTAACTTTATTTAATTCTCTATAATCAATGCAAAGACGCATTGACCCATCCTTCTTCTTCACAAATAACACCGGCGCTCCCCACGCTGATACACTCGGCTGAATATACTTCTTATCTAACAGTTCTTGTAGTTGCACCATTAGTTCCTTCATCTCCACTGGAGCCATTCTGTACGGGGCCTTCGATATTGGAGCGGTTCGTGGTGCTAAGTCGATCACAAACTCAATTTCTCGGTCAGGCGAAAGTCCTGGCAAATCTTCTAGAAACACGTCCATGAATTCCCTAACCACTGGTATTTCCTCCAGTTTCACACCCTTCTCCTTTTGAGTATCGACTATGTAAGCTAAATACCCTACATAGCCCTGACTCAACAACTTCTTGGCCTGCATAATCGTCAGACATTTCATTTGTCTAGGCGATTTGCTACCATGGAAAACTACCTTTGACGGAGTCATAAGGTTTACACACTTCTTTTGGCAATCAATTATCGCTCCATAATTGAATAGCCGATCCATTCCCAAAATAACATCAAATTCTCCGAGTTTTATCGGGATTAAATCTACTTTCATAACATTCTCCTTAATGTTCACCCTACAGTTCTTGTATACGAACCTAACATGAATCACTTCCCTATTCGCAATTTCTATGTTTAAAGGAAAACTCAACTCTTCACTAGGTATTTCTAACTTCTTAGCAAAATCATCAGATATAAACAAGCAAGTAGCACCCGAATCAAATAATACATATGCATTTATATCATTGATTGGGATAATACCTAACATGACATCTTTTGACTGCACCACGTCCTGCACCATTATGTTGAAGGTTCTTGCGTTGTTGGCTTATTTGTTGATGTTGGTCCAACAATAGTCAGTGTACCTCCACTAGCATTTCCCTTGTTTCCATATACCTCACCAGATCTTTTCTTAGGGCATTCATGAGCAAAATGATCCTTAGACCCGCATGTGAAGCAAACGTTCTTCTTAGGTTGAGTGCAATTTGGGGCGATGTGACCCTCCTAGCCACAGTTGAAGCATACTCGTTTTCCCATCAAGCACACACCATTGTGAAACTTCCCGCATGTAGCACATGCTTTGAACTTCTTCTTTTGCTAGTTTCCTTGCTGATTTACAGCCCCCACATTCGCATTCCACTTCCTCTTCAAATTATTGTTGCCATTCCCACCGTTACCACCACCACCATTCTTAGGTTCACCTTCACTCTTCTTCTTCCTCTGTTCTTGGTTGTGTTTTGTTACAGCCTCGCCTCCACTCTCAGCGAGAATTACCTTCTCCATCATCATCAGAAATGTCTTTAGTTGGAACAGGAGACCCTCTTTGACAACCAGGGATTCAATCCCTATTCAAACCTCTTCGCCTTGAGTTTGTCTATGCTGACTTGATTTAGCACAAACCTCGCCAACTCGTTGAATCTTGTGGCATACTTAGACACCGACATCGTTCCCTGCTTTAGTTCCAAAAACTACACTTCTAGCTGACTCTTCGAACTTTTTGGGAAATAAGTCTCGAAGAACATCTCCTTAAACCTTTCCCAAGTCATAATCCCTTGACCTCCTCGGATTTTATTGGCCTGCCACCAATAACTAGCCTCCGCTTTCAACATGAATGTTGCAAAAGTAGTCTTCTGATCCTCCCCTACTCTTGCAACATCGAACACTTTCTCTATCTCCATGATCCAGGTCTGAGCTTCAACCGGATTCATGGGCCCTCAGAATTCTGGTGGTCCAACCGCCTTGAAATCCTTAAACGTTGTACCTTAGTTCTAAGGTTGATTCTACAAAGCACCCATCAGTAATGTCACTAGCTGCTGAACTGGGTTACCTTCCACATTGTTATCGTTGGTTTCTTTAGTGGCTCTCTGTCGGGGTGGTTGACGTCTTGGAGGCATTTTCTGTTAAAAATACACTCATTAGACTATTACTCCATTTCTGTAAGTATCTCTACTTAATTTACACACAAAATCTTATCACATACCACATAACATTTTGAATAAAATAATAACTTTTATTCATTCATAATCTTTTAAAAACATCAAAACAATAGCATCACTGCTATTTACATTACTTTCCTGAACTATAATAGTTGCAGGATTACTTCATCATCATCACATCCCATTGGTTATATCATACCCGAGATTTACATCTTATTTACTCATCAATCACATAATAGTTACATATCAAACTACGATGTCCTACTAAGATGCTATGTAGCCTTACGACGCTCTTCCTCCATAATTTGGAACATTGTTCGGCGATCTAATATGTATGATGGTAGAGTCTCAAACTGAATGGGATAACCCATGACTCGATCTTGAGCTCGATTGATCACGGTGTTGAATACGTTATTCATCTCTTCCATCTTCATCCTCTTTGCTTGTGCATCTCTTTCTGCTATTCCGGCTCATTGGTAAGCTTCATTGTACGCATCTTTAGCTCTTGCCCTCTTAGTAGATTCCTTCTTCAGCTTATTCTTCAATTTTGAAATCTCTGCTATCATACGCTCGTTTTCTCCTTCAGTGTGAACCAACTTTTCTTCAACGTTATTCAAATGTTCCTCTCGATTCTAGATCTCGTCATCCTTCTGTGCCATCGAGGTCTGTTGTTCAGCTACTATCTCCTGCAACTCCTCGACGGTATCCTGGAGTTCCACATTACGGTCATACACCTCGTCGTACATACGACCAGCTATCGAGTTAAGTGGAATCTCTTCTTTCTCGTCCTCCTCATCTAACTGTGGCAGCTCCACGGGGTCCTCCTCATCCGTCTCTATCTCATCATCCTCATCAGGTACTCTTTCCTACTCAACTCATGTGTGACCGATGAACTATTTTTCCGTGATGTGAGTTGTTCCCAAACTACCTGAATATCTCGAGGCTCCTCCTCTCCAAGCATCTGGGATCCTTCCTCCCTAGCCTGACTGGATCCTCCTACATTAGCCATCCTGTCAATCAAATTTTAAGTTTTAATTACTAATCATTACTACTCGACACTCATGAGCACATAAGTTATAATCACATAAGCACATAAGTATTTTATTACTTCTTCCTTAAAACTCGATAAGAGTCATCACTATCTTTTCAAAGGTTACTTCCTAAGGCTTTTTCCCCACCTAAGGTTCATAACCTAAAGCTCTGATACCAACTTGTGACACCCCCAAATCTAGGTACTTCATTCCCACAAGATTTTGTGTTCACTATCCAAACATTCATACTATCTACCCAAATAAAATAATATTTAAACCATAAATCCTCCCTTAAAATAGGGTTACATTAATCAATAAAAATCTTCCCAAGTTATCTAACCTTAAAACATCATTCAAGTGCGGAAAATAAATTATTACATCACATCATAATATAAAAGTCTATCATCAAATTAAAAAGTCTAACATCATAACAATAATCATAATTACAAGTCTTCATCACTTGTACATTTTTCCCTTTCCTTTGCTAGTTGAAGGCTCATCTACCTTCTCAACTTTAGCTGCAATAATAATATTTATGCAAGAGTGAGCAAAACAATTGCTCACTGGATATAACAATAAATCAACATGAGAATAATAATAATAACTGCCAACGAATAGGCTTATCAAAACTGAATAGTACTCTAAGAATGCTAATCAGAAACAGGAATCCAAAATGTTGAATATATATATATAACTGAGGGTCATAAGACCATGAACTATGTCCACAATTATGAGTAATCTTTCAACTCTAACTTTAACAGTCATAAAACTATAAGGACTCCTCGTACTTAGGGGGATCAGCCCTTCGTACAATGTATTGTGCACAAACATTTCAACGCTAAGCGTAAATTATCCCCTAATAATAATAGGGTTGTTCATCTCAGTATTTAGAGTACACGTCCGCACCAAAGAAAGTTTGGTTTGGATAAGATTTCAAGGGTAATTTGAAGTTTAACGATCATCAACTAGAGGACTAGTTGAATCAATAATATTTGATAACATCACAGATGTTTTAATAACAACATAACATAGAACAATTGAGAATCATAAGTGAACTAATTGTACATATTAAACTCATGCTTGAAATAACTATAGAGCATAAGTATTCAACAAAATGAATAAAATGGTAAACCTTAGCTTGAACAATAAATAAACTAATGCTAGAGTCTTATAGCATTAGAAATGACATTAAAGAATGTATGATAACTGATAGCAAGCTGAAAACTAAAAACTTGCCCAATATGGTATTAATTCATGCAAAGAATTAAAACAGCTCAATAATAAAAACTAGAGTTCAAAAACAGCGTTCATTATACAAGAATAGAACATAAGAAACTTGATTAACTATAAACAAGTTAAAATGAATCAACCAAATGGGAATTTCAAATAACATTAGAGTTAAAGTTTGCTCGTATGAAATTTAGAAACAATCGACTTGTTCAATAACAATTGAGATAGAAAACTTGCTTAATCAAAAGAATAAAGCTATACAAATGTAATAATGGAACTAGCTTAACGAAAGTGTAGAGTTAGAAAACTTTCTCAATGTAAAAAGATAAGGTTTTTAAACTTGCCATGAGCGTAAGCTATAAAATTAAACTCACGATCACCTACACATAATTTTAGAATCACAATACCTATTAGATATGCTAACATACCATAACCTATACATTTGTAGCTAATCTTATCATTTTAGCACAAGTCTTTCATTACCAATTACATTTTAGAAATTTCAAGTGTTTTACTTCGCAACACTTGTCTAACCTTCATTGTATAAACTAAGTTATCACATAACACGTTCATGACTTATAAATCATTTTTTACAACTTTGAATTTATAATTCACATAACACGACTCTATTTAACCTTGTTGTTACATGGTTCTCACATTAACATAACATTATGCTAAGTTACATTGAAGCTAACAAAGTCTCTGATAATTAGCGAGACTTCACTTCGAGATCGAGAGGCCCAGGCCTTTGGCATTGCTTGCATATCGGTTTTATCTTTTACCTACAAGCGCTTAGCAAGCCTTACGCTATTACTGAGTTCGATTTGGCGCGAGTAATGTAGCTATGACACCTTTCTTAAGCCAACTAACACGAATTTCACCCACCAAACAGTAATAATAACATGTAAAAATGGTATAGAACTATCACAAACATATTTTTGAACATATTTCACCAATTAAAATAATTTAACAACAATTTAAGCTAACTTAATTTCTCAAATTCCATGTTTTTAATATAAAACTCAATTTTTTTGATATTCATCCCAAAAATCATCACTGTGAATTCAATACTTGGACAAATCACTCCATTCAAATTACGTTATGCTCATTTCTTAATGAACTAACATAATCATGCTTCAATTTATAATTTCACATAACAATTATCCACTAAAATTGATACTTTTCATGAACCATATGAATATATATATACTATAAAAATTTTCTATTATTATCCGAAAATTAACATGCGATTTCCTTGTTTGACATAAACTCTAGCATTATAAACACGTATCATCACAATTACCAAGAATATATTCACAATTCACCAATTATGATTTCACATAATACAAAAAAAGCTATGTCAGTAACTTTATATATGTATATCATAATATATATATATATATATATATATATATATATAAAAAGAAAAGGTTAGATCAAATAACTTCAAATCGTTTGCACAACCTTGCAATTTAAGCTCTTTCTCGTGTTTCACTCTCAAGTCTCTCTCAATTCTCTCTCGTAATTTCTAGGCTAGCAAACTAAACTAGAACATTGAAAACCATTGATGCTTTAATAACAAAAACCAAAAGCTGCTAAACCTTAATAAGCCACTAATTATAATATCGTTATCAAAATAAAATTATAAATATATATTATATTTAATTTATTTTATTTATATTATTTATTTTATTTAAATTCAAAATTATAAATTCAAAAGCCATAAGGCTTTGTTTGGCAAAACCTTTAATTTTTAAAGAATTAATATATTAAGCCTTGTTTGGTAAAAACTAAATTTAACCCTTTTAATTTATTTTAATAAACACTTTAGTTTATAATTTATAATGACATTAATCAAATAAATCAATCACATTAGTTAATATTTTAATTAAATACTATATTTTTAATTAAATATATCATTTAAACAAATATCATAAAATTATAATTTTTATTATAATTTTATTTAATAATTAAACACATCCACTTAAATTATTAATTAAAAAAAATAATATAACATCTCATTTCATATTACAACTCTATAAATTATAATTTAATTTAATTTAGAAAATTCTCTAATAAATTTTAGATTCCATAACCATCACATCAAATAAATATTTATTTCATCAATTCAACATCAAATAAACACATCAAATAAATATTTATATTATTCGGAATATAATATATTAATATTACAATTTGAAATTTAGTGTTGATCATTACACTCCTCCAATCAAACTCTCCAATACGATCCACCTCCCGTCTGGCACTGACCAAAGAGAATGACACCGTGGAAGAGTTATCAGCTAGGAAATAACCCCTATGGATGATCAGGAATAATAGCCGAAAGATGCGATCCCTAACCCTCCGATCATCGGGCAATGACTCAGTCAAAGCCCCACTCATGGCGTCTACACTCAAAGGACTAGTACAGATTATTTTTCCCTTGAGCGCCATAACTAGGACTCCTAGCAAGGATCTGACGGCAGTCGGGGAAATGTCAACCATAAAAGGCACTGGTGCCCCAGAAAACTCCAGCCCAGTGATGAATCGCCAATCCATCGGTGTCATTATCACCTCGCAATCCAACAAATGGAGAGACTGAGTCTAGTGAAACCAATGCTCAGAAAAAACCCTGAGGTAACCTCAAGGACAATGGTGAGGGAGGATGGAAAAGAACGCTTCAAAACTCTAAGCATGCATAATCTCTCAGTACTCTGGATGAAGAGTCTAGTACAAAGAATATATGCTGAACTAGTTCCCTTGAGGCTGCGTAAAGCCGGGAACCTGCATCATAATGCAAATCAACATCAGAATGCTTGACCCCACAAATGGGAAAAGGAATATTACCACGGCTTTTACCTCGTTAGCATGAAGATAGATCGAGGGGTGATGACTCAAATCATCCAGAAGCTCTGGAATTGTCACATTTATAACTGGAAGCACCCTACGGGGAATAGAAGTAGAAGGAGCGAGATCCCCAAAGGGTACATCCTCCTCCTCTTCCTTGACATCCGGTATCTCAACTCGAATCAAACGAATCACTAACTCCGTCAATCGGCGATGCTTTCAGGCTGGCGAGGCCAAGGCACATCTGAAGCTCTCCTCCTCACATCTGAAGAGGTCCTACGGGAGCTACTCGGCTGGTCTAGATCCATATATCTGTACAAAAGTATCCAAATCACCTTAGAAAGGGTGTGATAAATTCTAATCTGGAGCTCATTAAATGCATTTCATATCTATATTCATGCATGCATTACTATAACATACGTCTACAGTAAAGTTAAAAATGCATGTTCATTCAATGCCTAGACTTGTGAATTTTTTTTTGCCAGAGTCTCCTTTGTAAAAAGGACTATCCACATGCGCGTAGGCATGACTACGTGGCCATTGTAACGACTCCAAAATTCATACAATTCAACTATCAACTTCGGTCATTAATAATACGTCTAACTTCCAATTTTTACATCATTATTCGATGTTAAACTCAATAAAATAAGAAAAAATTAAACTTTTTTGTCTTCTTACTTTAATTCCCTGAATCAAAACCTTTATCATTTACACATCTCTGAATTAAGTTTTTTTATGGTTCGCTTCATCAGAGTTTTTTGATAAAATCTTTCATCTCAGCTTGATATGCTTTATACATTGTGTAGCTTAAACTTTACAGCTAAATATGAAGTTTCACATCATAAATTATGAAGTACATTTCTCAAAACCTTTATCCTTACCTACCTTTGAACCATACTAAGATTATTACTCACTTTATCAAAGTTAATAAATAAAACTTACAGCCAGGTTCAGTACCCTTTATAAATCAGACAAAATTTTAAATTTATAACTCAACTTCTATTAAACATCATACATTATCAAGTACATCATCTAGAATCTTAAACATGTTTCAAATAATAACAAATCAGCCAAAGTATATAAATCTACATGCATTACATCTGATTCATGTCTTTCAAGTAGCACATAACATTACCTTGAATCCTTAACCTACAAAAGTGGTTATTTGAAAGGTTGAGCTTGACAGTCCAGCAAAATCTAACAGTTTTCATACATCATATGTGTGAGACCCCAGATTTTATGAATAATGATTTAAATTTCTCAAAAAAAAAATTTAATATTATGGTGTGGATTTGATATAATGTTATAGTTGTGGGTGATATTTACAAATTTTGAAAAGTATGTAAGTTGTTATAAAATATTCGTTTGGTCGGGGAATATTCTTTTTATTGGGAATATCCGTACGACGGCACAATCATTGGTGAACCCACAACGGAAGTATTGTCGTAGTAAGAAAATGACAGAATTATCTTTTTATAAAAATACGACGGAAGTGTTCTCGTTAAACCGTTGAACTACACGGTATTAAAAGTCTGATGAATACGCGTGGTGGTTGCATAGTAGCACACGGTATTGGTTATTGATACTTACGTGAGAAGTCACTCAGATATACTCAATTATTGGTACAGTAATTGCTACATTATATCTCTCATATTATTGATTCGATTATTATCACAGTATCATCTGCATAATATGATATATTATTAAATCAATAATTGAGACGACAAAGTTATTCATATTATTAAATTATAATATTTACAATGTCTAGAAGTTTTGTCAAGGAGAGGCTTGATCACCTAATTGCGCGCCAATAGGGAGAAATCCTTATTGGAAAGCCCCCTATTTCCTAGGAACGAACTAGTTGTTAAATATTGTGAGTTATAATATTAACGATGAATAAGTTCGTCTTAATTAAAGATGAAATTGATAGTTCCATTGTGTTGAAATTATTTGTGTTAGTGGAAATCGACATTTATTTCTATAATAATTGATGTCTGGAGGTTATATTGTTCAAATGGGTATTCGAGGCACTTTTCGTGTCAGAGTACTATTCATGAGTTACTATTCATAGGTTACTATTCACCCGAATATTATTCACTCGGGTATTTAGAGTACTTTTTATGTCGGGGTACTATTCATGGGGTACTATTCCCAAAGTACTATTCACGGGGTACTATTCACCCAAAAAATATATTTCTTTTTGGTCCAAATCATTTTTGGGTACAATATTATTCCATGAGGAGATGTGCTAATTTTTCAGACATTTGGTTGAAATTATAATAGTAAATCAATATCGATCGTTGGTTTAAAGTTTTAATAGTAACTTTTCCTTTTGGTTTTCCAAGAGTTATTTGTCCCTTCAGTTTTCCAAGAGTTATTTGTCCCTTTAGTTTTCCAAGAGTTATTTGTCCATTCAGTTTTCTAAGAGTTACTTATCTCTTCGGTGTTCCAAGAGTTAATTGTCCCTTCGCAAATAGTAGTTGTCTCTTCAATATTACCAAGAGTCATTTTGACTCTTCGTTAAGACCAAGAGCTACTTTCAGTTCTTCTATAAATAGAGGCTCATTCCTTTATTATTTCTTACGAATTCACTGAAACTCTAGAGAAAGAAACTATAGAGAGAAAGAAGAAAAGTATTATGCTACTTCACTTTTCCAATATCCAGTTCTTCTAAAGTAAGGGATATTATTTGTTGTACTCGTAAGGGGTAATATTTCTTTCGTATTCATGAAGAGAGCTATTGTTATTCCATTCCTTATTATTCTGTTGGAATAATCTGTTCATGCGAAGTACCGCATACATGGTGAAATTCTTCTATTATTCCATTCTTTATTATTCTGTCGGAATATCCTGTCTGTGCGTTTACGCATGACCTAGTTCCATTCTTTATTATTCTATCGAAATAACATGTTTGTGCGTTTACGCATGACCTGGTTCCATTCTTTATTATTCTATTGGAATATCCTATCTGTGCGTTTACGCATGACCTAATTTCATTATTAATTATTCTGTTGGGAATAACTTGTTTATGCGAAGTACTGCATGCATGGTGAATTCTTCAGTTATTCCATTCTTTATTATTCTGTTGGGAATAACCTGTCTATGTGAAGTATCGCATGCATGGTAAATTCTTCAGTTATTACATTCTTTATTATTCTGTTGGAATAACCTGTCTGTGTGGATTACCACATGCATGGTGAATGATCCTTTGTATTCATTCCTTATTAAATTGTGGAAATGATCTGTTTACGTGGATTATGATGAAAGTCATAATATAAGCATTGGACTATTGATTATGATGAAAGTCATAATAAAAGCATTGGACTGATGAAAATCATGGGTATATGTTGTATTAGTAAGTGTTATGATGAGTTATGTTGGTTATTATGTGAAAACATGAAAGTTTCTTAGAAATCACAAAGGGTTGAAAATCAGATTTTGGTGAAAATGGAATATGAAATTCAATTAACCATATCTCCTATTATATTTCAAATTTTTGAGTGTGGTCAAGTTCTAGAGTTAGAGCTATGAATTTTCTAACTTATCCAAGTGGAATCACTGGAAAAGATGTTGTAGATTTTCATGTGGACTGATTTTAGCAAAGGAGTCAAAAACTGTAAAGTACCAAAAAGCTATTGCCCAGAAATTTAAAAGGGCATTTTCGACCACTTAGTTTATGAAATAAATTTCGGCCTTTTGGGAAATGAAAATATATGGTATAAAGTACCTACTTTCCAAAAATGAGCTCATTCCGACTTAAAATGACCAAGTTATGACCATTTTAATTTTTGTGATTTTCTGACGAAAATGGCTATAACTGGAGTTCTATAACTCCGATGGCAACAAAATTTAAATTGGAGGCTCACGTTAACATGTATAACACTGAAAATGATTTTACAGTTGAATATCTTTGGCTTACGTGTATAGATGTACTGTTGATTATTGGTTTTATAGTTGTATATCTTTGGCTTACGTGCAAGATGTACTGTTGATTATTGGTTTTACAGTTGTATATCTTTGGCTTACGTGCAAGATGTACTGTTGATTATTGGTTTTACAGTTGTATATCTTTGGCTTACGTGCAAGATTAATTGTTTATTGGTATGATTATGACCAGGGATTATTCGGTATAGTCATGACCATTGATGATTTAATGAATATCCTTGGGCCGTAGTACAGGGATGATTAGATGATGTGCTTTATTTATTAAGCTGAGTCTCAGCGATAAAAATTGATGAAAACATTTTAAATCATAGAAGATAGTAGATATCATGCTCTACTTGACTCTTCTAATGGATTGTTTATTTCGCTGCAGTTAAACTTGATGTCTATTATATTTTATTAGTTTAACATTGTTAAAGACTAATGATAATTTATTATGCATTATCTTAGTCATAATATTTTTTACTGGGCTAGTTGAGCTCACCCTTTCTTTCACTGTTCTTTTCAGAAAATTAGAATATAGTGGGACTTAGCCTGGGGAACAGAGTGGCCGGTCAAATGATAGCATTAGTAGTCCTCACTATTCTGTTAAATAGTGTGACAATAAATGTAATGAGGACTCCATTGAGTGTGGATATTGTCTAGATGACAATATTCTTATTAAAACTCTCAGTTTATGTTTTGTTGTATTTTACACCACAGTTGTATTATTAAATTGTATTTGTATTTTTGTACCATGTATTTGGCGACTCAAGATGGGTGATGTATACCTATTTTGGGGGTGTCACAGTTGGTATCAAAGCTTAGGGATATGATCCCTGGCTGAGATGTGAGATAAGAACTAGGAGGGGAGAGACGAGGAATTCCTTCGCTAATATGACCTACCTAAGTTTATTTGATATTTAATTGGTCAGTAAGAGTATAGGGATAATATGTGATATGTTAATTAACCCTTGTTTTGTTGTAGTATTTGAAAATGACATCTGAAAATGTTTAGATCAGCAATGAAGCACATGAGACCATTGAGTCACTAACTATCAATACCCAGGATAATGTGCAACAGGAAAACAATAATCCTCAGGTAAATAACAACACTGATCAGATGATGAACGATGAAATGTTTAGAGGCTAAATTTGCGGAGTTATCCCTGTTTGCATCCCATTTAGTCGATAATGAGGAGCGAATGACGCAAATATTTCTAAGAGGTTTGTAACCCGATATATGTTAATACCTCATTTCTCACAAACTTTATCTATATTCAGATGTTGTGAATAGTGCTCAGTTATTAGAGCGCGATAATGAGTCAGTACAACCAAAGGATAACGAGCAACAACACAATAATAATCGTACCAGTGGCAACGACCATCGGAACAATGATAACCATCGTGGGGGAAATTATCATGCCAAGAATGGTAACCACTTTGGTGGTAATCATGGCCAAGATAATAGAAGAGGAAATTTCAAGAAGAGGAGATTCAACAATGATGAAAAGATTTCAGCACCAGCACCTGTTGTTAAGGAAGGAGAACGACCGCCGATCGTATGTTACAAATGTGGAGGGGAAGGACACATAAGTCCAAACTGCACGATGCAGTCCAAAGCATGTTACAATTGTGGAAAAGAAGGTCACCTAGCCCGATTTTTTCATGCACCAAAGTCAAGTCCAGCTGGGACGGTGGCACCAAAGGCAGATACGGACAAAACAAAGTCGGTGGTTTTAGGAAGAGCATTTTTCGTGACTTCTCAAATAGCGAGTAACCCGAACGAAGTTAGCACGGGTTAGTTAATTATAAATTTTTGCGTAGTCTATACCTTATTAGATACCGGTTCTACCCATTCTTTTATCTCTCTTGCTTGCGCTCAACGTTTAAATTTGACCCCTGAGAAGTTAGACTTTGACTTATTAGTTGAAACTTCGTTAGTAGAAACCTTTGTTACCTCCACTGTTTATAAATCTTGTTTGATTCAAATTGACACTTTCACGTTACCCGTCGATCTTATCTCTTTGAAAATACTTGCCTTTGATGCAATTTTAGGAATCGATTGGTTAACTACTCATCAAGGTTTTCGTATGGTTATTAGCTTTTGTATTCCTAACCAACTTGTTATGCGAATTCAAGCAACCAAACCACTAAAAGTCAATCATTGTCATATCAAGCCATAAGTAAAGAGCCCCGAGCGTTTCGCTGCTGACTTCTTTGTGTGGAATGCACCGAAGCCAGACTTTCTATAGGGGAAGTCATGAATAACGGTGGCAAGTTGATAGGTATCAATGTGACGTGCTATCCAAGTCTTGGATGAGAGTCACAATTTTGAATGACATTTCTATTTATAATAAATTTCCTGACGTATTCTTGAAGACTTCTTAGCCTACCCCTAGCGCGTGAAAGCGAATTTTGTATTGACCCCAGTACAAAGCCCATTTCTATAACCCTTAAATATTTCTTCAACCAAAACGAACGTATAATGCGCCAAAGACGTTGGCTCGAGCTATTGAAGATTACGATCATACCATTCAATATCATCGTGGAAGAGAGAACGTGGTAGCTGACGCGTTGAGTAAAAGATCGTATGCGTTTATGAGTGCGATGTTGTTAACACAAAACCCATTTCGTATAACTTACAAATGATGAAGATAGAGTTAAAGACTCTAGGGACCCACGTGAAGATAAAGAATATACGAGTAGAATCGACTTTAATCGATAAAGTTAAAGTCGCTCAAACTACACACCTGGAGCTGATGAATGTGAAGAAGAAGGTTCAAGAAGGCGTTATCTCAACCCTCAATTTTATTAGCCCATTTGAAATCCTTGATCGAGTAGGAACGGTGGTTTATAGACTCGTTTTACCGCCAAATATGTTGTATGTTCATAATGTTTATCACGTACCAATGTTATGTAAATATGTGGACAACCCGAACAACATTATTGATTTAGAACCGAATGAGATAGCGGAAGATTTAACGTATGAGGAAATACGTGTTAAAATCTTGAATAAGAAGGACCGTATTCAACATTCAAAGGTTATACCTCAAGAGTTAGAATCTGAAATGAAGTCAAGGCATCCTTATTTGTTCGGCATACCAGGTACGTACGTAAATTTCGAGGGAAAAATTTCATAAGGAGGGGAGATTGTGAGACCCCGGATTTTATGAATAAAGATTTAAATTTCTCGATTTTTTTGAATATTATGGTGTGGATTTGATATAATGTTATAGTTGTGGGTGATATTTACAAATTTTACAAAGTATGCAAGTTGTTATAAAATATTCGTTTGGTCGGGGAATATTCTTTTTGTGGGGAATATCCGTACAACGGCACAATCATTGTTGAACCCACAACGGAAGTATTGTCGTAGTAAGAAAACGATAGAATTATCTTTTTATAAAAATACTGGTAGGAAGTGTTATTCGTTAAAATTGTTGAACTACCGGTAGTAAAAAAACAAAGAATACACGTGGTTGCATAGTAGCACACGGTATTGGTTATTGATACTTACGTGAGAAGTCACTCAGTTATACTCAATTATTGCTACAGTAATTGCTACATCATATCTCTCATATTATTGATTCGATTATTATCACAGTATCATCTGCATAATATGATATATTATTAAATCAATAATTGAGACGACAAAGTTATTCATATTATTAAATTGTAATATTTACAATGTCTAGAAGTTCTGTCAAGGAGAGGTTTGGTCACTTAATTGCGCGCCAATAGGGAGAAATCCTTATTGGAAAGCCTCCTCTTTCCTGAGAATAACCTGGTTGTTAAATATTGTGAGTTATAATATTAATGATGAATAAGTTCGTGTTGATTAAAGATGAAATTGATAGTTCCATTGTGTTGAAATTATTTGTGTTAGTGGAAATCGACATTTATTTCGATAATAATTGATGTCTGGAGGTTATATTGTTCAAATGGATATTCGAGGCACTTTTCGTGTCGGAGTACAATTCACGAGTTTCTATTCACGGGTTACTATTCACCTAAATTACTATTCACCCGAATATTATTCACTCGGGTATTTAGAGTACTTTTTATGTTAGGGTACTATTCACAGGATACTATTCCCGAAGTACTATTCACGGGGTACTATTCACCCGAAGTACTATTTCCTTTCGGTTTTCCAAGAGTTATTTGTCCCTTCAGTTTTCCAAGAGTTATTTGTCCCATCAGTATTCCAAGAGTTATTTGTCCCTTCAGTTTTCCAAGAGTTATTTGTCCCTTCAGTTTTCCAAGAGTTACTTGTCTCTTCAGTGTTTCAAGAGTTAATTATCCCTTCGCAAATAGTAGTTGTCTCTTCAATATTACCAAGAGTCATTTTGACCCTTCGTTAAGACCAAGATCTACTTTCAGTTAATCTATAAATAGAAGCTCATTCCTTCATTATTTCTTATGAATTCACTGAAACTCTAGAGAGAGAAACTATAGAGAGAAAGAAGAAAAGTATTCTGCTACTTCACTTTTCCAATATCCAGTTCTTCTAAGGAAAGTGATATTATTTGTTGTACTCGTAAGGGGTAATATTTCTTTCGTATTTATGAAGAGAGCTATTGTTATTCCATTCCTTATTATTCTGTTGGAATAATCTGTTCATGCGAAGTACCGCATACATGGTGAAATTTTTCTATTATTCTAATCTTAATTATTCTGTCAGAATATCCTGTTTGTACGTTTACGCGTGACCTGGTTCCATTCTTTATTATTCTGTCGAAATATCCTGTCTGTGCGTTTACGCATGACCTGGTTCCATTCTTTATTATTCTATCGTAATATCCTGTCTGTGCGTTTACGCATGACCTGGTTCCATTATTTATTATTTTGTTGGGAATAACCTCTCTATGCGAAGTACCGCATGCATTGTGAATTCTTCATTTATTCCATTCTTTATTATTCTGTTGGAATAACCTGTCTATGTGGATTACCATATGCATGGTGAATTATCATTTATATTCATTCCTTATTAAATTATGGAAATGATCTGTTTACGTGGATTATGATGAAAGTCATAATATAAGCATTGGACTGTTGATTATGATGAAAGTCATAATAAAAGCATTGGACTAATGAAAATCATGGGTATATGTAGTATTAGTAAGTGTTATGATGAGTTATGTTGGTTATTATGTGAAAACATGAAAGTTTCTTAGAAATCACAAAGGGTTAAAAATTAGATTTTGGTGAAAATGGAACATGAAATTCAATTGACCATATCTCCTATTATATTTCGAATTTTTAAGTGTGGTCAAGATTTAGAGTTAGATCTATGAGTTTTCTAACTTATCCAAGTGGAATCACTGGAAAAGGTGTTGTAGATTTTTGTGTGGACTGATTTTAGCAAAGGAGTCAAAAACTGCAAAGTACCAAAAAGCTACAGCCCAGAAATGAAAAGGGCATTTTCGACCACTTTGTTTGTGAAATAAATTCTGGTCTTTTGGGACATGAAAATATATGATATAAAGTACCTACTGTACAAAAATGAGCTCTTTCCGACTTAAAATGACCAAGTTATGACCATTTTAATTTTTGTGATTTTCTGACGAAAATGGCTATAACTTGAGTTCTATAACTCCGATGGCCACAAAATTTAAACTGGAGGCTCACGTCAACATGTATAAGATTGTGTCAAGATATTGGAATTTCTGGAGTTAAGCATGATAGGGCTAATTTTTTTAGCTACACACTAAAAATGATTTTATAGTTGAATATCTTTGGCTTACATTCATAGATGTACTGTTGATTATTGGTTTTACAGTTGTATATCTTTGGCTTACATGCAAGATGTACTGTTGATTATTGGTTTTACAGTTGTATATCTTAGGCTTACGTGCAAGATTAATTGTTTATTGGTATGATTATGACCAGGGATTATTGGGTATAGTCATGACCATTGATGATTTAATGAATATCCTTGGCCCGTAGTACAGGGATGATTAGATGATGTGGTTTATTATATACTTGGTTTTACAAATTTTTAATTTTTTTCGAGAAATATTCGTATTTTTTTCTTAATTTAAAATTATTTCGGTAAAATTAAGTTGAAGTTGCTTTGTCGTGCTTACAATCGACAAAACGCTTTGTCGCGGCTTGTTAGATTAGTGAGAATTTAGGTTAATAACCCTAGATTAACAAACCCTAACCCTAATTAGCAAAACCCTAACCCTAATTTATAAATTAAACCCTAATTATCTAATTAAACCTTAATTAGATTATCTTAACACCTAATCATGGTTAGTAAACTTCAATTAGGTACTAATTAACATTACTTAACATTCCTAATCATTAGAAACAAAACCCTAATCAAGATTAGTGAAGATTAAAGCCTAATTAAGCTACTAAACAAACCTAACTAGCTCACAAGTAGGTTAGGAGTCACCATTGCAAGTTCCAAGGTAGCACATGACATGCTTATAACTCCCAAGCATCACCATAGTCATTAGATCAGATCTTTATAGAGGCAAGTTGCTCAAAAATGACCAAAAAGCCAAGTTGAAGAATTCTATAAATAGGAACCTTAGGGCTAAGCAAACTCACAAAATTCCTAAGCCTATATACACTTATAAACCTACCAAATCAAGCCTGGGTGATAGCAGCAACAACATCAGAAGCTAGAATCAAAATTTGCTCAAGAAAAGGTACAAACCCTAGTTGATAATTAGCTCTTTGATCCTATGTTAGATTTGTTGTTTAGATGTTTAGAATTATGTATTAGTATGTTAGAAAGTATGTTAGATTGGTAGAACACGTTTTCATAACATCTAGATGCCTTAATTAAGTGTTTTAAGAAATCTTGAAATTTTGAAAACTAAGTCTGACAGTCGAATGTCAGAGCTTATAGATTCATATGTGTTTATGTTTTGGTTTGGTAATTGTTTGGTATTTGTAGCCTGTTAGTAGGTCTTTAATCTCGAAAAAGAAAAAAGGTTCATTTGAACCATAGATTTCAAGTTATAAGGCCAAAGTGGGTCAACTGCTCACTTGATTGCAATTTTCTAGGTTACCCAGTAAAGCTCAAGAATAATGCTTGAACCTACTACTTTGACCAACTGCTTAATCGCTTCGCTATTTGTTATTTTTGTAAGTTTTTGTTATAGATCAATACTCGTTATATGTACTACATATCTATAATCTTTAATGGAACAAACAACGATAGGTTTATCGAATTGATGGTCAAAATCCATCGATCGAAAGCATGACTAAGTTTTCGGGTTTTCCAAAAATCAAGAACACGAAGAACAAACGTCTCGTCAGATTTTGACCAACATAATTAGAGACCTTAGAGTTAGGCTTGATTCATGTTAATGTTATATATATGTACCCGACATATATACTACATGTTACAACAAACATTACACACATCAAATACACATAATCAAGATATATAAGCCACAAAACCGCTGACCGACCACGACTTCTGCTCGGGTTACTGTAAACTCAAGAACAAAACTCGACAGCTTATTTTGAGCCTCTATAACTTCTTGTTATGTGTAGGTTAAAGTCTAAATTTTGTTTCATGTTATACTACCGTATGAGTACTACAAACATCAACTCTTAAACAAACCAAAACTCATTAATAGAATTTTATAATTAATGGTCAAAAACCAAATACTCTACCACGACTCAAATCTGCACGCCGTAAACTCAAGAACACCTATAACAATATACTTTTTCACATCAAGGGCTTTAGCGATGTATGTAAATTATTTTTCTAAAAATAAATTATAAAATTAGAAATAATTAATAAATAAAATAAATAAATATAAAAATAGTTTTAAAAATGATATTAAAATATTATAAATAAATTTCGATATTTTTACATAAATTTAATAATTATTTTATATTATTTTGATATTATTAATAATTAACTTATTAATAAAGAAATTAGAATAATTATTTTTAAATGCTAAATAATTATGGAAAAATATTATTAATGATATAAAATTATAATAAATGAATATAAATTATTTAAAAATTATAATCAATGTTTTTGTAAAATTTTAAGTAAATATTAATTACTTATAAATAGAAATAAATGATTTAAAAAATCAAAATAAATGTTTTAAATACTTTAAAATTTCTAAAAGGTATTTTAAATTATAATTAAATTTTATAAATTAAATTTGGTCCATTTATCAAAGGTATTAAACATCAAACCCTATTAAATCTAACCGATATTATATAAGTGTTATAATTGAGTATTGTTATCAATACTAACGTGTTAGATTTATATATATGAACATCGTAGTACTTATTAACATTTGAATAGCATAACTGATCGATCTACGCCGTGCAAGTTCTCTATCCTTAAGTCTCTTATAAAGCAAATTTCTTAAACCTTGTTTATTTATCGATCAAGATTTTTATCTTGATAAGTTGTTGATATAATACACTACACCTACAATTGAATTACCTTCTTATTGTAAAGTTATTGCTATAGCTTCAAAGATAACTAAGAAATGAATTGTTTATTCATATGATAATGTTTATCGAGCATAAACTGTTGTGTCAAACCAAATTTTTTTTGGTAAGACATCTTATAATCAAGTGGGTATCCCGTAAGGGATGGAAATTTGGTCAATTCATATATCGACAAGTAATTTTAGTGTATGTTAAATAATCGTAGGATGATATGCGATACTCCTAAGATGTTGAATAGTCGATCCCCTATCTCATATCTGAACAAAATTTCTAAGTCTCGTGCGATCGATGTAAATAAAGAAAATTCCAGAAATGGTTGAAATTAGAAATCCAGAAATGGTACAACTATCAGTCAAAATTTGAACTGTTATATTTCTTCAAATCCTATATTGTTATAAATACAAAACTTGCTGAGTATGTCATAGCTCACCCTTGCAAATTATTCCCTTTATAGCTTTTAGATGGTAATCCCGAACTTTGGAGTAGATAAAGGAAGGCCCCTACATAGATTAGATTTTATTCTTGTTTATTTGAATACCTTGTAATAAAAACTCGTTATGAGAATCATGTAATAATCTTAATAATCTTAATATTATATATATATATATATATATATATATATAACATCTTTATTTCAAGAACCAAATTTTCTTACATACATAGATGTAAAATTAGACTTCTTCAAATCTAGTTGAGATCCTTGGGAACTATTTATCCGAGTGAGGGGTATTAATAGCATGGACTGCTCATGTTGTTATCGATACTCGGATTTTGATAGATAGTTACTATCGATACGATAGTATAAATTTGTTTGGCTTAAACTATACATCCGGGTGAGGGTATTAGTAATATGGACTATTCATGTTATTGTCGATATCTGAATTTTGATAGATAGACTCTAGTCATAGATACGCTCATATATCCAAGTGAGGTATCCAAACACGTAAAAAGTTCTTTAAGAATTGACATCTCATATGGGATACCGTGAATTTTGGATCTATGGAATTATATCCGCTAGTCCTCTATTTAATGTAATCTTATAATCGATACCATGGGTGTATAGATTTAAAAGCATTATGTTGATTTTTCAGAAACACCATATCATATACCGTGGGAGTATAGATATGGGGGCGTTACAATTTTGGTATCAAAGCTGTTAAGGCTATAGATATAAGGAAGATAAATCTTAGTATATAGTCGTCGAGTCCGTAAAAAAAATAAAATTAAAAGTTTACATAAAATATAACATTAAAATTATTATGTTGTGTAATTTCTATACAGTATTAAAGGAGTTTTTTTTATAGATGGCCAACTCCAATGTCGAGGAAATGATATTAGCCAATAATCCACCACAAATAGAGTCATACACATAGCCAAATGATGCAGAAGATGAGGAATTACTTCATGATCAACAATCGTTAGATGCCGAGGAAGAAGAGGATCCAAAGCAAGGTGATGCTTAATGAGAATTGATGAGCATGATGAGGTAATGGCATCACCGTTGATTGAAAACAATGTAACACGAGGGTAATAAAATGAGGTTTAGGGTCGATATAGCCGAGGAATGCTACAAATGAGAGAGGGACATAGTCAACGACTAAAAGTACAACCGCACCATGCATGAGGGGCGTAAAGGAAATTCAATCAAGGCTTCTTAAAACATCTCTCGGGTGTTCGAGATACTTTTAATGATTTATTTACTGCCAGTAGTTCGATATCCTAGAGAGGAGAAGAAGAAGACGGCTTATCTCATCGATCGATCCGTGGTTTGTCACATGATCCGTGATTCCTTTGATGATATCAATGAATTCTAGAGAGTAAGATAGGTGGTTGAATGCTTTATATTAGTACAATAAAGAAGCATTCAAAGTTTGTAATCAAGATTTTGTAGTATGTTTAATTATGAAGTTGTTGTGTAATACTATTGTGATATATGAAATAAACAATATGTTCAGGTTACTCAAATTTTTATGTGAATTTTATTTGTTTATATAGAATCATGCCACCAACCGTAAGACCCCAAAGAGAAATGAATGATGATAATTCTACCCAAAGCAGCTTAGTAGACCTTATGCTAGAGTTGTAAATAGACCTTGTGAACCGTAACACAACTTTTAAAGACTTTAAATTAGTTGGACCACCTCGAGTTTAAGGGTACATCGTAACTCAGAGATGCACAAATTTGGATTTTCAAATAGAGAAATTTTTCCTAGTAACCAATGTTAATAATAACCAAAAGACAACTTTTGCAACCTTTTTCTTAAAAGGTGAGGCTAATTATTGGTGGGAATCAACCAAAGGCTCGTAGAAATCGAAATTATTCCTCGGGATAGATTCAAAGAGTTGTTCTTTGAAAACTATTTTTCCCAATCCTCGAAAAAGACCGAATGGAAATAAAATTTTGGACTTAAAACAAGGAGAGATTTTATCAGTAACCCAAAGATACAACTAAGTTTAATGAACTATCCAGGTTTGCTCCACATCAAGTAACCAATCGAACTTAGAAAGACTCAGAGGTTTTGTGGAGGGTTTAAAACCTCGATTTGAGTAGATTGTCAAGATTTCAAATAAAAACTTTCTCCAAATACTAGAGAAGGCCACTATAAAAAAAGTGAGAAATGACAGCCTTGCTAAATTTCATCAGACAAGAGAAGTCGTAATGAAAAAGGAAAAATTAGAACAGTAACCCATTTTGTGGGTTTAATAACAAACGAAGTGGGATAATTCTTTTCTAACAACCCTGTGAAAAGGATAGAAATACTAACAATAACTTTAGTAATAATAATATTAAACCTTGTCCTAATTTAAGAAGTAAGAAACATAGAGGAGAATGCCTTCATAACAAATGTTTTAATTGTGGATAGTCGTGACATTATTTTCCACAAGTTGTCTCTTCCAAGGAAAAATAAATGTTTTAATTGTGGTTCCTTAGACCATTTTTCAAGGAACCGCCCCAAACCTAGAATCAAGGAGGAAAAGGGTTAGAATACCGTAGAATAATCAATCAACAAAGAGTCGTAGTTGGAGTTTAGAATCGACTCTACCATGAGAACATTTAATATGTCAGTGAGGGATGTTGTTGTTTCACAGACGTGGTGTGATGTATCATCCCTATCAACACTTTAAATGCATATGTGTTATTCGATTCGGTGCTACATGTTCTTTTGTGTCTAGTAATTTTTCTACAAACTTGAATACACCTTGTGAAAATCTAGACAAACCATTCTGCGTGGAAATTGCTAATAATGAAAAAGAATTCCGGTTAAGACTATTTACAGAAACTGTAGTGTGGTAATAAAAGGACATAATTTTAAGGTAGATTTGATACCAATTCAATTGGGAGAATTTGATGTAATTTTAGGAATGGATTGGTTAGTTAATCATAACGCGATGATTGATTGCCATCAAAAACGATAAACCTTTTCGATCGCTTCAAGTCAAAGGTAGTGTTCAATTCAGAGTTGTTCACCCAAGCAATTTCGATGTTTGACTATAGTTCAAAGTAAAGATTACTTAGAAAGGGTTGTTTAGGATATTTGGCCTATATAGTTGATACTCGACAGAAGGAGTAAAACTAGATCAAATACCTATAGTTAAGGAATTTTCGATGTATTTTCGAACGACTTACTGTGTTTGCCTCTCAGATAGGAAATTGAGTTCGTCATCGATTCTTGCACCAGAACGACACCAGCTTTCTAAGGCACCGCATGTAATGGCACCTATAGAACCGAAAGAGTTACTTATTCAATTACAGAACTCTTAGATAAAAAGTACATACAACCTAGTGTTTCACCCCGGGAGCACCGGTTTTGTTTGTAAAGAAGAAGGATGGAACTATGAGACTATGTATAGACTATAGGAGCTAAATAAGTTAACTATTAAAAATAAATATCCTTTACCAAGGATCGATGATTTGTTTGACCAATTAAAAGGGGTGAACATTTTCAAAAATCGACCTTAGAAAAGTTATCATCAATTAAAGGTAAGAAAGGAGGATGTGCCAAAAACAAATATTTAGGACACGCTTATGGACATTATGAGTTTCTTGTAATGTCTTTTGATTAACAAATGCACCAAAGAAAGATTTATGGATTTAATGAACCGAGTGTTTAAACCATGCTTAGACAAATTTGTTGTAGTGTTTATCGATTATATATTCGTATACTCAAAAAACACGGGAAGAGCATATCGAACACTGAGAGGTCATATTGAAATATTACTTAAAGGAACAACTTTATGCAAAGTTTTCCAAGTGTGAATTCGTTGAAGAGAGTTCAATTTTTAGGTCACGAATTGATAAGAATGGAATATCTCAGAGATCCGCCTAAGATCAAAATGGTTGTGAATTGGGAACAACCAACAACTCCAATGTATATGAAGTTTTCTCGGTTTAGCAAGTTATTATCGATTTATTTATAAAAGATTTTTCAAAAATAGCAACCCCATTAACCAATTTAACTCGAAAAGACGGTGAAATACGCCCTGGACAGATAAATGTGAGGAAAGCTTCCAAGAGTTGAAGAAGCGATCGAGCATGGCTCCAAAGTGTTATCCTTACCGATGATATACAGAGGTCTCAGTAGTATATAGTGACGCATCACACAAAGGTTTAGGGTGTGTTGATGCAACATGGGAAAGTGATAGCTTATGCATCACGACAACTCAAAGATTATGAGAAGAGGTATCCTACTCATGACCTAGAGTTTAGTCATGTAGTTTTTGCTCTAAAGATTTGGAGACATTATTTGTTCTGGGGAGAAGTGTGAGATATATATGATCATAAAAGTCTAAAATATATTTTTACACAAAAGGAATTAAATTTAAGACAGAGACGATGGTTAGAACTGAGAAAAGATTATGACTATGAAATCTTATATCATCCCTGGTAAAGCCAATGTTGTAGCTGATGCGTTAAGTAGGAAGAATCAGGAAAAATTGAATGTATTAACCACCAATGATAGGTTAATAAAAGACTTTGAAAATTTAGAAATTGAGGTGGAATGTCCAACTACCTCTACCCAAAAATTGTATATTTTAGAAGGAGTTTCATCTCTGCTTAATAAAGTTAAAGAGTTATAGGAGAAGGATGAAGAATGCCAGAAGTTCAAATCTAATTCAACACATGATAAATATAATAAATTTAGAATTGATACGGATGGAATAATAAGATATGAAAATAGAATTTGGGTTCCGTTAGACCAATCTTTAAAAGATGAAATTTTAAATGAAGCTCATAACTCTAAATTTGCCATACATCCCGGCAAAGACAAAAATGTATAAGGATTTAAGTCGACACTTTTGGTGGTCGAACATGAAAAGAGAAATAATGAATGGGTAAGTAAATGTCTCACACGGTCAAAGGGTTAAGGCCGAGCATCAAAAGCCGAGTGGTTTACTTCAACCCTTACCAATTCTCGAGTGGAAGTGGGAACATATAACTATGGATTTTGTTGTTGGTCTTCCAGCTACACAAAAGTGCCATAATGCCATTTGGGTAAAAGTTGATCATTAAACAAAATCAGCTCACTTTTTGCCTATTAAGATTACTCATAACCTAGATCACCTTGCCAAACTTTATATCAATGAAATTTTCTCTCTCAGCATGGAGTACCGTGTCCATAAGATCGATCGAGATCCAAGATTTACTTCTAATTTTGGAAAAGCCTTCGTAAACACTTAGGAACACAACTAAGATGAAGTACAACTTATCATCCTCAAACTGATGGTCAAAGTGAGAGAACCATACAAACATTAGAAGATATGCTGAGAACTTGTATTATAGACTTCAAAGGAAGTTGGGAAGATCAGTTACCCTTAGTTGAATTTGCTTATAACAATAGTTATCATGCTAGCATAGGTATGCCACCCTATGAAGCTTTATATGGGCGTAAATGTAGAACACCTTTATGTTAGGATGAAGTTGGGGAAAGACAAATGTTAGGACCTGAGATAATTCAACAAACAACTGAAACTATCAGAATTATTTGTCAACGATTATAAGCATCTTAAGATCGACAAAAGAAATATGCCGATCCACATCGTCAACAATTAAACTTTAACGTAGGAAGTCACGTATTCTTGAAAGTATCTCCTTGGAAAGGCAAGATACGTTTTGGCAAGAAAGGAAAATTAAGTCCGAGATTCATCGACCTTTTGAAATTTTGAGAAGGGTTGGTGAAGTTGCTTATGAAATAAGACTACCTCCCCGAAAGTTAAATCATATTCATAATGTGTTTCATGTGTCCAGATTACGACCATATAAAACCGATTATAAACACGTTATACAATATGAGCCAATCCAAATAGAGGAAGATCTTTCTTATGTAGAAGAACCCGCAGATCATCAATCAGAAAGAGCAAGTCCCGAGAAATAAGGTGATAGCATCGGCACAAAGTAATCCGGAGAAATCGTAACGTTCAAGAAGCTACATGGGAGCTTGAAGATAAAATGCGCGAGAATTATCCTCAATTATTTACTTAACTCAGATTGTAATTTTGAGGACTAAATTTTATTAGTGGGGTGAATGTAAAACCCAAAACCCTAATAAGACTCTCTGAAGTGTAAAATCCCATTATATAAATAAAATTTTCTCTGCTCAATGTGTTATGTGTTAATATATACTTGGTTTTACAAATTTAACCAAATAAATTTTTGTCCAAAAACGTCGTGTTTGACACCTCGTGCTTAATTTTTTTTTTCATATTCGACTTTTCAGAAAATTATTTCGACAAGTTGTTTTTTGTCGTGCTTACACTGACAAAACGCTTTGTCGTGCTTGTTAGGATTAGTGAGAATTTAGGTTAATAACCCTAGATTAACAAACCCTAACCCTAATTAGCAAAACCCTAACCCTAATTTATAAATTAAACCCTAATTATCTAATTAAACCTTAATTAGATTATCTTAACACCTAATCATGGTTAGTAAACTTCAATTAGGTACTAATTAACATTACTTAACATTCCTAATCATTAGAAACAAAACCCTAATCAAGATTAGTGAAGATTAAAGCCTAATTAAGCTACTAAACAAACCTAACTAGCTCACAAGTAGGTTAGAGTCACCATTGCAAGTTCCAAGTAGCATATGACATGCTTCAGAACTCCCAAGCATCACCATAGTCATTAGATCATATCTTTATAGAGGCAAGTTGCTCAAAAATGATTAAAAAGCCCAGTTGAAGAATTCCATAAATAGGAACCTTAGGGCTAAGCAAAATCAAGAAATTCCTAAGCCTAGATACACTTATAAACCTACCAAATCAAGCTCGGTGATAGCAAAGAACAACATCGTAAGCTAGAATCAAAATTTGCTCAAGAAAATGTACAAACCCTAGTTGATAATTAGCTCTTTGATCCTATGTTAGATTTGTTGTTTAGATGTTTAGAATTATGTATTAGTATGTTAGAAAGTATGTTAGATTGGTATAACATGTTTTCATAACATCTAGATGCCTTAATTAAGTGTTTTAAGAAATCTTGAAATTTTGAAAACTAAGTCTGACAGTCGAATATCAGAGCTTATAGATTCATATGTGTTTATGTTTTGGTTTGGTAATTGTTTGGTATTTGTAGCCTGTTAGTAGGTCTTTAATCTGGAAAAGAAAACGGCTTCATTTGAACAATAGATTTCAAGTTATAAGTAGTCAAAGTGGGTTGACCGTTCACAGATTGCAGTTTTCTGGTTTACCCGGAAAACTCAAAAACAATTGAACCGGCTACTTTGACCAATCTATTTAATCGTCTTCTATTTGTTATTTTTGTAAGTTTTTGTTATAGATCAATACTCTATTATATGTACTACATATCTATAATCTTTAATGGAACAAACAACGTATAGGTTTACTAGAATTGATGGTCAAAATCCATTGACCGAGCACGACTAAGTTTTTCGGGTTTTCCAAAAAATCAAAGAACAAGAAGAACAACATCCCGTCATTTATTTTGACCAACATAATTAGAGACCTTAGAGTTAGGCTTTGATTCATGTTAATGTTATATATATGTACTCGACATATATATACTACATGTTACAACAAACATTACACACATCAAATACATGTAATCAAGATATATAAGCCACAAAACCGCTGACCGACTATGACTTTCGCTCGGGTTACCCGTAAACTCAAGAACAACTCCGATAAGCTTATTTGAGCCTCTATAACTTCTTTTTATGTGTAGGTTAAAGTCTAAAATTTGTTTCATGTTATACTACCGTATGAGTACTACAAACATCAACTTTAAACAAACCAAAACTCATTAACAAAGAATTTTATAATTAATGGTCAAAACCAAATACTCTACTAACGACTAAACCGCTGCCAAAAACTCAAGAAGAACACCTACAATGACACACTTCATCATCAAGGGCTTTAGCGATGCATGTAAATTATTTTTCTAAAAATAAATTATAAAATTAAAAATAATTAATAAATAAATATAAAAATAGTTTTAAAAATGATATTAAAATATTATAAATAAATTTTGATATTTTTACATAAATTTAATAATTATTTTATATTATTTTGATATTATTAATAATTAACTTATTAATAAAGAAATTAGAATAATTATTTTTAAATGCTAAATAATTATGGAAAAATATTATTAATGATATAAAAATTATAATAAATGAATATAAATTATTTAAAAAATTATAATCAATGTTTTTGTAAAATTTTAAGTAAATATTAATTACTTATAAATAGAAATAAATGATTTAAAAATTAAAATAAATAAATTTTTAAATACTTTAAAATTTCTAAAAAGGTATTTTAAATTATAATTAAATTTTATAAATAAAATTTGGTCCATTTATCAAAGGTATTAAACACCAAACCCTATTAAATCTAAACCGATATTATATAAGTGTTATAATTGAGTATTGTTATCAATACTAACGTGTTAGATTTATATATATGAACATCGTAGTACTTTATTAACATTTGAATAGCATAACTCGATCGATCTACGCCGTGCAAGTTCTCTATCCTTAAGTCTCTTATAAAGCAAATTTCTTAAACCTTGTTTATTTATCGATCAAGATTTTTATCTTGATAAGTCGTTGATATAATACACTACACCTACAATTGAATTACCTTCTTATTGTAAAGTTATTACTATAGCTTCAAAGATAACTAAGAAATGAATTGTTTATTCATATGATAATGTTTATCGAGCATAAATTGTTGTGTCAAACCAAATTGTTTTGGTAAGACATCTTATATCAAGTTGGGTATCCCGTAAGATGGAAATTTGGTCAATTCATATATCGACAAGTAATTCCCTAATCAGAGATGATCGATACTCCTAAGATGTTGAATAGTCGATCCCTCATCTCATATCTCGAACAAAATTTCTAAGTCTGTGTGATCGATGTAAATAAAGAAAATTCCGTAAATGGTTGAAATTAGAAATCCGTAAATGGTACAACTATCATCATCGAAATTTGAAATGTTATATTTCTTCAAATCTTATATTGTTATAAATACAAAACTTGTTGAGTATGTCATAGCTCACCCTTGCAAATTATTCCCTTTACAGTTTTTAGATGGTAATCTGGAACTTTTGGAGTAGATAAAGGGAAGCGTCCCTACATAGATTAGTTTTTATTCTTGTTTATTTGAATACCTTGTAATAAAAACTCAGTTATGAGAATCATGTAATCGAATCTTAATATTATGATATATATATATATATAACATCTTTATTTCAAGAATCAATTTTCTTACATACATAGATGTAAAATTAGACTTCTTCAAATCTAGTTGAGATCCTTGGGAACTATTTATCCGAGTGAGGGTATTAATAGCATGGATTGCTCATGTTGTTATCGATACTCTGGATTTAGATGATAGATAGTTACTATCGATACGTATCCAAACACGTAAAAATAAATTGACATCTTTGGGATCGTGACTTATGCTTAAACTATACATGTCTATAAGGTGAGGGTATTAGTAATATGGATGCTCATGTTATTTGCCGATACTCAATTTTGGATAGATAGACATCATTCTAGTCAAGCTTTAAAATATCGTTCATATATCCAAGTGAGGGTATCCAAACACGTAAAAAGTTCTTCATAGAAAGAATTGACATCTCATTATGGGATACAATGTGAATTTTGGATCTATGGGAATTATATATTTGCTAGTCCCTCTATTTAATGTAATCTTATAATCGATACCATGGGTGTATAGATTTAAAAGCATTATGTTGATTTTTATTAATGTTAAACACCATATCGTATGCCCGACGATACTGAAAAAACATGGGAGTATTATGACCATTTTACTATCTAAGGTCAAAACAGCCACACCTGACACACCATGAGCGCAGCTGCGCCCAATTAAGCCTTGAAAATGTTTTAAGTATAGCTAGGATTCCAAGAGGCCCCAATAGACTTAGGGGCATAATGTTCACTTCAATTACTCCCTGTTTTAGCGTAACTAGAACTCAGCCTTGATTCGCCTCTTACAATTAGTATGCTTATCAAACTTTTTTGATTTATTTTTCCTTCTAATCTTCATAATTTGAGTTTTATACATCCAAATCAGTCCGTTTTTGATTCGATAGATTTGTAATTCATCGAACTACAACATACCAAAGAATCAACAATTTACAGAAACATTAACTAACCTAAATCTTGACCCAAAACTCATGTTCATACTCTATTTTTCATGTTTTAACATGTTTAGCGTAATCATTCACCACGGATTCGATTCCTAACCAAATCAATTCATTTAACCTTCGTTGTTTTCATTTTTAAACGTATTAACAACATATATCATGAATTTAAAGTTTCCATCATGAATTCATCAACAATTTTAGTCTCAAAATAGTCTGAAACATACATATATTACCATAAAGCTCAAATTTCCTCATCTTAGACATGTCTCCATTAATTTAATTACTGAAAGTTCGATTCTAAACAACATACAACAAATTATATACGCTCCAAAACACATATTACATATTCCTTAGCAATTTAATCACCGAAAATCATCTTTATGATGAAAACTCAAGAGAGCATAACTAGAGTTAGTGCTAGATTATTGTGTTCTGATTAGCTAGATAACTTGGATAATCTTGTTCCTCCTTTCTTTCTTTGATTCTCAACCTTCACAATTTCTTAGAGAAATTCTTCTCCTTCTCTCAATTCTCTCTGAACTCTCTTCTTTTCTCAGTTCTTTACAAAAGAATGTGTGAGGGAATAAACTGTCATAGGAAGTTACCCATGTATAGTCTCAGCGGTTATAAAAACCCAGAAACCACATGGCCTTGTTTGGCTTACTACTCCTAACCTCTTTTAATTTATTTTAATTATTCACTTATTATATGGTATCCTTGTCACACCAAATTTAATTTAATTAATTAATTTATTTAATCAATATATACTCCACTTTATTTAGCAAATCATTAACCTTCTAATTTAATTATTCAATTAAATTAGAATATTATCATCACATTAACGTACTAAAATACGCACAAATTATAAAACTATTTATCATCAATTTCTTTAATATCACAATACCTAAACAAATTATTCCATAATGATTTCCATGAAATATTTACTTATTCCATAAATATCTCAATTAAAATATTTATTTTATCCGATAAATATTTTAACTATTTCATAAACTCACAATTGAATTACATTAACATATTACAATTATATGTGTTAGGAAATTGCATATTTAAATTTGATGTTGAAAGTAAATATTCATGTTTATATGTAAAGTCCTTCAAGGAATACATGTTCAAGGACTTAGTGGTAGATCAAACTTGTTAGGTTGAACTGAGCTTTAATGTTTATCATTATGTAAATGAATGTATAGAAGAAAAGATCAAAGATGTTAGGTTGATCTATCCCTTGAGATGTAATAGATAGGCTTCAACAGAATCGTAGTCTATCGAGCTAGTCAAGAGATTGCAGAAGCCAAGGCAGACTCATAGAGCATCGAGAATCGTAGTCTGTCTGCTTTGGAAGGCGTCTCGCAGAATCATAGAGTGGTCTAGACGCCCATCGAGCCAACTCAAAAATCATAGTGTGCTATCAAAAGCATAGAGTCTGTAAGTCAAGCAAGCAAATATCGTTGTCTGCCAGTGCTTAAGAGAAATCATAGTGCTCTCTTCTATCAATACTGAAACATGAACCAATGTGGTAAGACACCACGATCATGATCGTAGTGCATCATCTGTTTGCATCAGAATCATTGAGCTCTGTCCATTTGTTAAAGAATAAAATACAACAAAAATGGAATGGATTATAGACGTTTAGACTCTCGGGAATCCCAATGACCCAACGCTCATTCTTAGTATATAGTAAAGAAACGTATTAAAGAAGCTAAGGAAAGTACTATCGGTCAGCTGAAGACACCTTTTCAGGTGTTAGGTGAGACAAACGATCTGTGTTGTGTGGATTAGACTGAGGCGGCTAATTAGAAGATTTGCAAAAAGTCTCCATCAGTCCTCAGAAATGTCAAATACAATTAATACTTCAAGAGATGACTTCAAACGGATACATTTTAAAGGCACCTTATATACAAATCAGATGCAGATGCAAGAGACAAAGCAAGCATAGAACAAAAAGTTGAAGAACACTCAACGCTTAACTCTACGATCTGAAAAGGAAGCTTGCTCAGCTACTCAGTTCTTGTGAACAAAAGCTTAACGGCAACTGAGTAGCATCATTCAAGAACTCAACCATCCTTAAAGTTAAGAAAGAAGTTCCAAGTCTCCTAGACTTGAAGAGTTCGGAGTGAACTAAGAAGTTCCGAGACTGCTGGTCTTGAAGGAATTTGTGAGATTCAAAGATCGTAAAGATATCATTAGTGGATTTCCTACTCAAGGAGTAGAAGAGTGGACTAGGAGCCTTGAGTGCTCTGAACCACTTAAAAACACCGTGTCTCTTATATTCTTGCTATAACTGCTATATTTGTCGTTACTGCTTATCTTTCATTAACTCATTTTATCTTAAAGGGAAAACAAACAAATCCTTAATTTCGCTGTGATTAGTTCATTAACAAATCTGACAAGTATTTTGTAAAAGAAATTTTAAAATATCTATTCAACCCTCCCTTCTAGATAACTATTATGCCTTTGGGAACTAATAATTGGTATCAGAGAAGGTTCTCTCAATCAGTCTACAAAGCTTGAGTAGATCCAATGGCACAGCTGATAAGCGAATCAAAGACTGGAGGAGGCAGCAAGCCACCAATGTGCAACAAAGATAAATTCACCAACTGGAAAGTTTATATGCAAGCCTACATGGATTCAATAGATGAAGATCTATTTGAAACTGTTATGAATGGGCCCTACGTTCCAGCAAAAATTGCACCAACTGTAGATGATCCAAACAGAATTCAAATCAAGGTCAAAGCAGAATGGACTGACAACGAAAAGAAAGCTGTCCAACTCAACAAAAAAGCCAAGAACATTTTGTTCCAATCTTTAGAAGACAATCTGTTTGAAAATGTGGTCAACAACAAAACTGCAAAGGAAGTATGGGAAGCACTGCTCATTATGCACGAAGGAACTAAAGAAGTCAGAGAAAATAAACAATCTCTTCTGACTTAACAATACGAAATGTTTGCCGTGTTCCATGTGAAAATGTCACTTCCACTTATGAGAGATTCAACGTTATGCTCAACTCTATTCGAGCTTTGGGAAAGATCTATCCAAATAAAGATCTGATCATAAAGTTCATGAGAGCTTTACCTAGCAAGTGGGATGCCAAAACCACTACCATCAGAGAATTAAAGAATCTCCATGAAATTGTTCAACAATTATATGGCAACCTTCTCACCTATGAACTGGAGCTAACTCAGTGAGCAGAAACTCTATCTGCAGGAAGAAAGAAGGACTTAGGAGTTTCTCCAATAGGCTCCAGAAGAAAGACAAAGGTCTTATGGCCAGAGGATCATGGAGTGACTTAGACAATGACATAACTTTTTGAGTCCGGAGATGATGAAGATCCTCAAGTAGCAAATCTATGTCTAATGGCCAAACATGCAAAGGATAAGAAAAGCCCTGACAATCATGAAATAAGTATAGATGGGGTATTTGACTTTAAATCTCCTGATGTAGATATTGATGATTTAAGAACTGCACTACATGGAATAACATCTGATCTGCATCAATACATGATGTGGTTCAGAGTTCTGAAAGATTATTCTCTTCCTCAAAAAGAGAAAGAGAAAGTTCAGGAAGAACTAGAAACAGCTCTTCTAAGCACTAACTCTCTCTCCAAATTTGAAGCTGAGAATAAACTCTTAAAACAGACCAATGAACTTAATACATAAAGAGAGTAAAATCTAACCTCCAAGATTGAGGAACAAGAAAAGATAATCTCAATGTGGAATAGATCCTCTTCATCCATGGACTCCTTAATCTCTAGTCAGAGAAGTGCATCTGACAGAATAGGTTTAGGATTTGGGGAATCCACCTCAGAACCATGTGTGGAAAAGATAAAGGAAACTAACTCTAGTGATGTTTCAAATATTAATAGAAGCATTACATTTGTGAAATCCTTACAGAAGGAAAAACCAGTTCATCCTTGCTCTTCTGATCCAATCCATGTTCCAAGGCATAAAGGATCCCATGCTGGCCTAGAATTCAGAAAAGAGAAGAGTAACTTAGTCACTACTCTCCAACCTTGAAGGGTCGTAGAGTCGAGTAAAATCAACTCCATGAACTAACTGGGTAGGAACAGTAGAGTTAAGCTTCACTCTTCACAAATCATGAATAACAAGGATACACGGAAAAAGAAGAACCAGTATAAAGGAAAGATTGCCAAGAACCCACATAAGTCCAAATGGAGAAAGAATCCACACACACACACAAGCATGCATCATGATAGATGTTTTGTATGTAATAAAATTGGTCATAAGGCTGTAGTATGCTATAATAATTCTCTGCATATTAGACCCAAAGTCAAGCAAATTTAGGTTCCCAAGGGTACTAACAAGGTAGGACCCACGCAAGTATGGGTACCAAAATGAGAGTTTAATCTTACCACAGGAATAGAGCTCCACGATCACAACTTGGTATCTGGATTGTGGATGCTCAAGGCACATGACCGGGAACAAAGCCCTCCTACTTAATTTCATAGAAAAGGAGGGTCCAACAGTCATTTTTGGAGATAATGGCTCTGGCAAGACAAAAGGATATGGCTCAGCTGGGAATGATTCAGTGTCCTTCAGTAAAGTAGCCTATGTGGAAGGACTAAAACATAATCTTCTGAGCATAAGCCAACTCTGCGATAAGGGTCATCAAATCACCTTCCTTAATAATCAATGTCAAGTCAAAGATCTAAATACCTCCTCTATAAAGTTGACCGGAACAAGAGAAGGGAACGTCTACACTGTTAATCTTGGTCAACTGAGTTCTGATAAGACAATATGTTTTTTGGCTAAAGCTTCTAAAGAAATGAGCTGGCTATGACATAGAAGACTGTCTCATCTTAACTTCAAAAGTATGTCAAAACTGGCCTCCAAGGATCTAGTAGCAGGCTTACCCAAGCTCAGCTTTGTCAAAGAAAGACCATGCAATGCCTGTCAGCTTGGAAAACAGACTAGAAGCTCATTCAAAAGTAAAATTGTCAACTCAATTGATAAGCCTCTGCAGTTACTTCACATGGATCTCTTTGGCCCAATTCCAACAACAAGCCTTGGAGGGAAGAGATACTCATTGATCGTAATGGATGACTATACCAGATTTACATGGGTATTCTTTCGAAACTCAAAAGATGAAATAAGCTCCCAACTCATCATGATGTTCAGGCTGGTGATGAACGAGAAAGGGGAGAAAATCAGGGCTATAAGGAGTGAACATGGTAGAGAATTTGACTTCTCTGAGATGGACCAGTTCTGCACAGACAATGGCATCAGTCATAACTTCTCGGCTCCACGAACTCCACAACAAAATGGAGCAGCTGAGAGAAAGAATAGAACGTTGATTGAGGCTGGAAGGACTCTTTTAGCAGCAGCCCGTCTACCTGAATACTTCTGGGAAGATGCTATCAACACTGCATGCTACACTCAGAACAGATCTCTTGTATAGTCTACGTTAAAGAAGACTCTCTACGAGCTGTGGAGTGGAAGAAAGCCAAGTGTCATCTACTTTCATGTATTCGATTGTGCATGCTATATTCTCAATAATGGAAAACAGTATCTGACTTAGTTTCAACCCAAGTCAGACGAAGGAATCTTTCTCGGATATGCCATAGACAGTAAGGCTTATAGAGTGTTCAACAAGAAGATGCTAAGTGTAGAAGTCTCGATTTACATCATCTTCGATGAAACAGACTTGGACAAAATTGCGTCTGAAGACACTATGAACTATAACTCAGACACTACGAACAAGGCAGTCGAGCCCAACACCACGATCGTAGTCCTAGAAAATAAAGTCGTCGAGTCTAAAGAGGAGATCGTAGGAAGAACTACGCCAGATAACGAACCTCTGTATCAAGAAGCAGAGGTTGATCTTGAAGAATTCAGACAACCCTACAAAAGGCTTCAAGGCCGATTTGGTAAGATGTACTACTCTAGCGATCGCCGCCGGACTTATTCAGTTGAAATTGTTGACTTTTTGTAATTTGAATTTGAGTGTGTTTTGCTCATCTGAGATGATATGGTTGGTACCAGAGTCGTTTTTGTTATCAGTTTTTATTAGTCTTAGGTTTAGACTACGGGAAGGAGATTTGGAAGCATTTCCATATACTTCAAGCTTCTCTCTTTAATTAGATTGGTTAATAATATTAGTTTTCAATTCTGGAGATTTATGTGGATTGGAACTAGCCTGGAAATAGACTTTGCAACAGAGATTATCAGATTTGTTCTATCATTTCTCTTATATCTATTGATTGCATTTCTTAATTCCATGTTTTGCTTCAATCCCATAATAGCTTTTGGTTCAGAAATGAACTAAATTCCATTATGGGATTCTAATAGATTCTAATGCGTAGTTTATATATGTATGTCTGATTGTAATGTTGAATATTTAATATTGTATTGCCCATTATGGTTATGCTTAATGTATGAATGCTTGATCACCATTCACACTAATTGCTTGTATGGATTTGGAAAATGAAATATAAGTATAGATTAGACCATAATGGCATATGTTCATGAAGCTTATGTGTGTTAGGCTTTGTGATTCGTGAACCGGATAGGCATATACCGTTTCACCATTTGTAGTCATTAAGAGAGTTTGAGCTTAAGTCATATTTGTTGTAAATTCACATAGACATATAGTAAGTTTAGTATTTGTGATGATTGCATGAATTTTATCAATTGTGGATTTTGTGTAAATTGGGCATAGTTCATTGAAAAATGGTTGTGTTTCACTTATGTGCTCTTGACTAGCTTTCCATATTTAATAAGTAACATAACATGGGGCATACATTTTATATTATATTAGAATCCCATATCTTTCTAAATTTGATTACCTCCTCTTAATAATATTTATTTATTGTGTTGATAATTAATTTAGTTATAAATTCATTTATTGATTGATAGTTTGAGCATATAGAAATAGTGATTAAGTTGTTGCATGATAATTTAGATTTATCACCTTTCTCTGTGGATCAATTCTTTTCTTACTATGTACTACTTGTTGACCCATTTATACTTGCATGAGTTAGAGTCCATTTTGTTAAACCAAAAAGGAGGCAACAAGTTTTTGGCGCCGTTTCCGAGGATAGGCGTTTATTTTTAATATTGTCGTCATCAACTAAAGCTAAATTTGTGTGACTTAGAAAATTCTATTCTTATCTTATTTCTATTTTGTTTTGTCTGTATTTCAGGTACTTGTATACATTTTATGCACACACAATCGATAAACTCTGAATTGGTGCCTGCACAGGATAATATCAACGGCAGAGGTTGGAAATCGAGAGTACGTAGGAATATACAAGTAGATTTTGAAACTTCAACATCCAACATGGCAGTAGAAGAGCAAAGAGAGGAACATCGGGCCTTAAGAGATTATTCGATGCCTAATAGAAATGGGTTACAGTCGAGCATCGTGAGACCAGATATAGCAGCCAACACTTTTGAGATAAAGCCGGGCACTATACAAATGGTGCAAAATTCGGTACAATTTGGGGGTGCTGCTACAGATGACCCGAACGACCATTTGTTGAACTTCATAGAGATATGGGACACTTTCAAGTATAATGGGGGTGTCTGAAGATGCAATCAGGCTCAGACTATTTCCATTTTCTTTACGGGACAAGGCTAGAAGTAAATTTTTTCCAATGTCTAAGACTGCAAAAATGAGGACAATAATTTCCCAATTTGAGCAACAACATGGTGAATCTTTATATAAAGCTTGGGAATGCTACAAAGAGATGCTAAGGAAATGTCCCAATCATGGAATGCCGGATTGGATGGTGATAAATACTTTTTATAATGGATTGGGATGACAATCAATGCCGATTGTAGATGCAGCTGCGGGAGCAGCCTTATGGGCTAAAAGTTATGAAGAGGCTTATAATCTTATAGAGACTATGGCAGCAAATGACTTTCAAAATCCTATGGCCAGAATGCCATAGCCTAATGTTGCGGGATTGTTAGAGGTGGATGCTATCACACAGTTGTCAACTCAGATGGCATCTATGGCAAAGAAGATTGATTCGTTGGCAGAAAGAAAAGTAAAGATAGTTACTTTTGTGTGTGTGATATGTGCAGGGTCACATCCAACTGATCAATGTGCTATCAGTTCAGAATCTGTACAATATGTAAACAACTATCAGAAAAATCAAAATCAGTTCCAGAATTCATATAACCCCAACAACCGCAATCGTCCCAATTTTAGCTGGACAAATAATGAAAATCAACAATTTCAACCACAACATCAGTTTTAGTCACAATCATCTCATTAACAATTTGCACCAAAACCACCCTACCCTCTAGGATTTCAACAGCAACAACAACATCATCCACCACCTGCTCCTCAACAAGAGAAGAAGTCAGAAATTGAGGAGATGATGATGAAGTGAATGGCAAATATCGAGGTAATGATCAAGAGCCAAGCAGTGGCTATTAAAAATTTGGAGACTCAGATGGGTCAAATAGATAGTATGCTGAACAATAGACCACAAAGGACTTTGCCAAGTATAATAGAACAAAATCCAAGAAGGGAAGGTAAAGAATAATGTCAGGCAATTACACTTTGATCTGGGAAGCAGACTGTAGAATTGCAAGATGGCGCGCCCGTGCACAATTACAAGGGGGAGACACTCGGTCGCGCAGTGAAGAAAAATTATCTGAAGATGCTTTGTTTAAAGAAGGTTTTGAGAAAGGGGAGATGGAGAAGAAGAGTGAAGAGTTACCTGAGAAGTCAGAGACTAGACCATTAGTTGTTCATCCCCCTATTTGTTTATTGAAAACGGATGTCAAGCTTTCTTAGTCCATGTCACGGATTTAAACAAAAACATGTCAGATTTGAATGATATTTCTATTGCTAATAAATTTCTTGACGTATTCCTTGAAGAACTTCCTAGGCTACCCTCAGAGCGTGAAATAGAATTTTGTATTGACCTTGAACTCGGTACAAAACCCATTTTCAAAACCCCATATCGTATAGCCCCTATTGAACATTAGGATTTAAAAACCCAACTGCAAGAACTGTTAGACATCAGTTTTATTCTTCCTAGTACATCTCCTTGGGGTGCTCCTATTTTATTCATAAAGATGAAAGATTGGAGTATGCGACTTTGTATTGACTATCGAGAGTTAAATCATGTCACCATCAAAAATAGGTACCTGTTACCTCGCATTGATGACCTATTTGACCAGTTGCAAGATGCTAAATTCTTTTTAAAGATCGATCTTCGTTCTGGATATCATCAGTTAAAGATTAAAACTAATGACATTCTAATGACTGCTTTCAAAACTCGGTAGGAGTATTACGAATTCTTAGTCATGTCTTTTGGATTGACTAATGCTCCTACTGCCTTCATGGATATGATGAACCAAGTATTCATGGAATATTTGGATCATTTTGTGGTTAGTGACATCCTCATATACTCCAAAAGCCATGAAGATCATGAGCAATACTTGAGGCTGATACTCTAAAAGCTGAGTGAAAACAAGCTATACACCAAGTTAAAGAAATGCGAGTTCTGGCTTGAGGAAGTAGCATTCCTTGGGCACATGATATCGAAGCATAGAATATCAGTTGACCCAACAAAGATTGAAGTAATACAAAGTTGGGAGCAACCTAAGTCAGTAACCAAAGAACATAGATTTATGGGATTAGCTTGTTATTATCGGAGATTCGTGGAAGGATTTTCTCGAATCGCCACTCCATCAACTCAGCTAACTTGAAAAGATACAAAATTCAGATAGAGCGAGGAATGTGGGAAGAGTTTCCAAGAACTCAAGAGGAGACTCATTTCAGCACCTGTTCTGACAATACCATCAGGTTCGGAAGGATTTATCATCTACAGTGATGCTTCAGGAAGAGGTTTAGGATTTGTTCTCATGCAACATGGGAAAGTCATAGCCTATGCCTCACGACAACTCAAATAATATGAGAGGAATTATCCTACTCATGATTTAGAGTTGGCAGCAGTCGTTTTTGCTCTAAAGATCTGGAGACATTACTTGTATGGGGAGAAAGTGGAGATCTATACAGATCATAAAAGCCTCAAATATTTCTTCACCCAAAAGGAACTCAACATGCAGCAACGACGTTGGCTCGAGCTGTTGAAAGATTACGATTTTACCATTTAATACCATCCTAGAAAAGCGAACGTGGCAGCTGACACATTGAGTAGAAAATCATATGCGGGTACAAGTGCGATATTGTCAACACAAAGGCCCATTTTGTTTGACTTGCAAAGGATGGAGGTAGAGTTAAAGACTTCAGGGACCCACGTGATGTTGTCAAATATACGAGTAGAACTGACTTTAATCGATAAACTTAAAGCTGCTAAAGCTACAGACCCAGAGTTGATGCATATGAAGAAGAAAGTACAAGAAGGTGTTATTCCAGAAGCATGAATCGACGAAGAAGGAATACTTTGATTCAACTCGTGTTCCTAACAACTATAATTTTAAGTATAAAATCATAATGGAGGCAAACAACACACCGTTTGTAATCCATCCTGGGAGTACCAAAATGTATAATGATCTTCGACATATATTTTGGTGGAGTAATATGAAGAGAGAGATAGCAGAGTTTATCTCAAGGTGTTTAACTTGTCAACATGTCAAGGCGGAGCATCAAGTACCAAAAGGTCCATTGCAACCACTTAAAATTCCAAAATGGAAGTGGGAGCACATTACATGGATTTTGTTACTGGTCTTTCCAAGGTTTCTCAAGGCATAGATACAATTTGGGTCATTGTCGATAGATTAACAAAGTCTGCTCAATTCTTACCTATACGAGAAACTTATTCACTTGAACGTCTTGCTCGTATATACATAAATGAGAATGTAAGACTGCATGGTATTCCAGTATCCATAGTTTTTGATCGAGACCCTAGATTCACATCATGATTTTGGGTCAGTTTGCAAAAAGCTATAGGCACAGATTTATTATTCAGTTATGCATATCCTCATCAGACGGACGGGCAGTCAGAGAGGACTATTAAAACTCTTGAAGATTTATTAAGAGTCTGTGTCCTAGACTTCAAATGAAGTTGGGACAAGTACTTTCTATTAGTGGAATTCTCCTACAACAACAATTATCAACCAATTATAGGCATGACTCCATTCGAGGCATTGTATGGACGAAAGTGTCGTTCTCTCCAGTATGTTGGGATGAGGTGGGTGAAGTAACATTGTTGGAACCAGAATTGGTATATATGACTACCAAAAAGATTCAAATAATCCGGCAACATATACAAACCTCATAAGATCGACAAAAGAGTTATGCTGATCTTCATCAAAGGGACGTGGAATTCAATGTTGGAGATCATGTATTGTTACGTATTTTTCCATGGAAAGGAGTTACGAGATTTGGAAAAAGAGGAAAGCTCAATCCTTGATTCATTGGTTCATTTAAAATTCTCGACCGAGTAGGAACTGTGGCCTATAGACTCACCTTACCGCCAAGTATGTCTCGTGTTCATAACGATTTTCACATATCTATGTTACGTAAATATATGGAAGACCCAAACTACATTATTGAATTAGAACCAGACGAGATAGTAGAAGATTTAACGTACGAAGAGGTACTTGTTAATATCACGGATAAGAAGGAACATATTCTACGCTCAAAAGTTATACCTCAAATCAAAGTTTTATGGAGAAACCACGATATTGAGGAAATAACCTAGGAGTTAGAATCTGAAATGAAAATAATGTATCCTCACCTCTGCGACATACAAGGTACGTACATCAATTTCGAGGGCAAAATTTCATAAGAAGGGGAGGTCGTAAGACCCCAACTTTTTATGAATAAAGATTTAATTTTCTCTAAATAATTTTTTGAATAAATAAGGTATGATTTGATATAATGGTATAGTTATGGGTGATATGTGTAAATTTTGCAAAGTAAGCAAGTTGTTATAAAATATTTGTTTGGTCGGGGAATATTCTTTTTGTCGGGGAATAACCGTACGACGACACAATCATTGCTGAACCCCACAAAACAGAATTACTGTCGAATATAGAAAGTTACAGAAATAACATTTTTATAAAAATAATACCAAAACTTTTACCATTAACTGTTAAAATACCCGGTGATAAAAGTACAGTAATACGCGTGGTTACACAGTAGCATAAGGTATTGTACAGTATCTCTGATTATTGATGCTTACTTATGAAGTCACTTAGTTCATTTAATAATTTCCACAATAGTTGTTGCATAGTATCTCATATTATTGATTCAATTATTATCACGGTATCATCTGCAAAATATTTTATATTATTAAATCAATAATTGAGACGACACAATTTTTTATATTATTATTTGCATTATTGATAATGTCTAGAAAGTTCTGTCGAGGAAAGGGGTTAGGTTATTTAATTGTGCGCCAATAAGGAGAAATCCTTATCGGAAAGTCCCCTCTTTCCTGGGAATGATCTGGTTGTCAATATTGTGAGTTATAATATTAATGATGAATAATTGTTGAAAGATTAAAAATGTGTTTATTGAAGATAAGTGATTTATGGTAAATATTTTTTCAATTTTTGATATAAATAGAGGGGTTTTCATGAAGTATTTGTTGTAAGTTTGACTTATTACATGGACCCCCATTTTCTCATTTTTAAAATTGCCAGTAGAAAGTTATCTCTGCTTTTATTTTATTATTATTATAATAGTAATAAAATAGAAAACTTTTTATATAAAACATAATACTTTTTATATTATATATAAAGCTATTTATTTTATTAGATTATAAATAGAATGTATTATAATTTATATAAAATTTTTGTTTTATTAGAATATTTTATTGCACAGTGATGAATAGTAAAATCTAAATTTTCGATGAATTTTTTCGTGACTGCGCCCGTGAATTTTCCTTCCTGTGCATCCATGATTTTAGATTTTCTTAGATAGTGCTCTGACATTCTCCTATAAATAGGATGCTTAGTTAAGAAATGAAAATCACACCAGAATCTGAGAATTCTTCTTCAATAATATTGTGCGTATTTCTTTTAAGCATAAGGATACTTTGAGTATAGCAAATAGTACAAGTTTTCTTCAAGAATATCTCCGCTATACTAGTCGAAATTATTCTCCTACTAAGGTAAGAGATATTATTTTCATTCAATATTCGTAAGAAATATTATTTTCTTCCAAACTCTATAATATGTAAGTAATATTATTTCGTTTTGTATTCCTAAATCTATATTTATTTTGATAAGTATCGCTTCTATACTCCCTGAAATTAGTAGAATATCCTTGAATTTTGCGCTTCATCTAGTATCGTTTCACTGAAATATTTTTCTGATCTTTCTTATTAAATTTTAATCTTTTTATGTCGGAGTACTATTCACGGGGTATTATTCACTCGGGTACTATTCACCTAGGGTGTAAGACCCCAACTTTTATGAATAAAGATGAATTTTCTATAAATATCATTTTTGAATATTATGGAGTGAATTTGATATAATGTTATAGTTGTGGGTAATATTTATAAATTTTGCAAAGTACGTAAGTTGTTATATAATATTCGATTGGTCGGGGAATATTTGTACGACGGCACAATCATTTGTGGGCCCATAGCAGAATAACTGTCGGATGAAGAAAATGACAAGTTTAAGTTTTATAAATAACGGCGTAGTGGTTACCGTTTATATTGTTGGAATACATGGTGGTTAAAATACGATGTAATGGCGTTGTTTGCGACAAGAGAGATACCACACGGTATTGCACAGTTTTTTTGAATTATTGATTCTTATGTAAGAAGGCACCACTCAATAATTGTTACAGTAATTACTGTTCAATATTTTATTTTGTTGATTCAATAATTGCTGCGTTGATATTTTATATTATTGTTGTCTCAATAATTGTCACTGCACAATATTTCCCATTATCAAATTAATAATTTATATTATTTGAATAATATTGTGACGCCCCCAAAATAGGTATACATCACCCATCTTGAGTCGCCAAATACATGGTATAAAATTCAAATACAACTTAATAATACAGCTGTCGTGTAAAATACGACAAAATATAAACTGAGAATTTAATAAGAATATTGTCATCTAGACAATATCCACACTCAAAAGAGTCATCTTTACATTTATTTTTACACTATTTAATAAAATAGTGAGGACTACTAATACTATCATCTGGACCGTCACTCAGTTCCCTGACTAGTCCCGGCTACGTTCTCATTTCCTAAAGAGAACAGTGAAAGAAAGGGTGAGCTCAACTAGCCCAGTAAGAAATATTATGACTAAGATAATGCAGAATAAATTATCATTAGTCCTCAACAGTGTTAAACTGATAAAATACAATAGACATCAGGTTTAACTGCAGCGGAACATACAATCCATTAAAAGAGTCAAGTAGAGAATAAAATCTACTATCTTTTATGATTTAAAAAGGTTTTTCATCACTTTTATCGCTGAGACTCAGCTTAATAAATAATCCACATCATCCCTGCACTACGGCCAAGGATATTCATTAGGGTCACGCCCACAAATTATCCATGCACTACGGACCAAAGATATTTGTGTATTCATCAATGGCCATGATCATGCCAACAACTGTCCATCAAGGCACTTCAGGCCAATGAGGACTTTTACCACATTATTTGTAACATTACGGTCATGATTACACCGAATAATTCATGGTCATAATCATACCAAGTCCATCTATGCACTACAGGCCACAGATAACTTTCAACATAATATAAACATGAGGATGATGACAATGATATAAGAATTCAATAAAACAAGTTCAAGAATTAATTTATCCAGGAACTATTAACGTCCAAATTGTCAACATGATACTTCTTTGTAGAGTAAAACTCAAGAATGCTCGTAAGAATATTTCCATGAAAAAGATCTTTGGATGAAGCGCAAATATCAAGGATATTCCACTAATTTCATGGAGTATAGAAGTCAAAACTTTAACCAACCGAGTATAATAAAGAATGGGATAACAAAAGAAATCACCGGGCATGCGATAGACCGCATGCAGAAAAGTTATTCCAATGTAATAATAAATACGAGAATCCAGTCATGCATAAACGCACGCATGTGATATTCCAATGTAATAATAAATAATGGAACCGGTCATGCGTAAACGCACATACAAGATGTTCCAATGAATAATAAATATGTAAGAACCCGTGTCATGCGTAATTGCAAGCTGAGGATGTTCTAACAAAATAATAAAAAAGAAATAACAGAAGAATTTCACCATGTATAAGGTACTTTGCATAGACAGGTTATTCCAACATAATGATAAAGAATGGAATAACAGAAGTTCTCTTCATGAATAAGACAGAAATAATACCCCTTACTTTAGTAGGAAATTGGATACCGCAATATTATAGTAACAGAAGATTCTTCTTCTTTCTCTCTTATTCTCTCTATTCTTTCTCGCTCTATAGCTTTAGTGAATTCGTGAAAAATAATGAAGGAATGAACTTCTATTTATAAGCTTGGTAGAGTAAGGGTAAAATAGTCTTTTTGCCATAATTTATGACATCATTGCTTACATCATCGATCATATGACATCATTGCTTACATCATCGATCAAATGACATCATTGCTTACATCATCCTTCCGATGACATCATTGCTTACCTCAGCGTTCCGATGACATCATCGCTTACATCATCAAAAATCAAATTCAAATTGTTCTCTTCCACCTCATTTTACTTTTATACCATGAATTTACTATAATAATGTTACCATTCAAATTTTAAAAAAAATATACTATCATATAATCACATCATACTACTATAATATAATATTATAATAATATATTTAAATGAATTATTGATTTGATAATTTGAAATACTGTGTAATGACAATTATTGAATCAAAAATATCAACGTAGCAATGTTTGAATCAATAAAATATTAAACAGTAATTACTGTAACAATTATTGAGTAGTGCCTTCTTACGTAGGAATAAATAATTCAAAAAATATCGTGTAATACCGTAATGTACTCATGTGCAACAACGCGCGTGTTATCAGATTTTAACCACTGTGTATTACAACAAAGTGTTAACGGTAACACTTCCGTCGTTATTTTCATAAAAATATTTTTGTCGTTTTCTAACTCCGACAATAATTCCGTTGTGGGTCTACCAATGATTGTGTTGTCGTATAAATATTCCCCGACAAAAAAAATATTCCCCGACCAAACGAATATTTTATAATAACTTGCGTACTTTGCAAAATTTATAAATATTACCCACAACTATAACATTATATCAAATTCATTCCAGAATATTTAAAAAATAATATTTATAGAAAAATCATCTTTATTAAAAAGTTGTGGTCTTACAACCTCCCCTTCTTATGAAATTTCTTTCTCGAAATTAGGGTACGTACCTAGTATGTCGAAAAGGTAAGGATATCTTGATTTCATTTCAGATTCTAACAACTAGGTCATTTCCTCAACATCGTGATTTCTCCACAAAATTTTGACTTGAGGTATAATCTTGGAGCGTAGAATATGTTCCTTCTTATCCAAGATTTGAATAGGAACCTCTTCATACGTCAAATCTTCCGCTATTTCGTCCGGTTCTAACTCAATAATGTGGTTCGGGTCTTCCACATATTTACGTAACATGGATATATGAAAAACGTTATGAACACGAGACATACTTGGCGGTAAAATTTAGTCTATACGCCTACGCCCCTACTCGATCGAAGATTAAAAATAGGCCAATGAATCGAGGATTGAGCTTTCCTCTCTTTCCAAATCTCGTAACTCCTTTCCATGGAGCAACACGTAACAACACATGATCTCCAATATCAAATTCCATGTCCTTTCGATGAAGATCAGCATAACTCTTTTGTCGATCTTGTGAGGTTTTTATACGTTGCCGGATCATTTGAATCTTTTCCATAGTCATACGTACCAACTCTGGTCCCAACAACGTTGCTTCACCCACCTCATCCCAGCATACTGGAGAACGACACTTTCTTCCATACAACGCTTCGAATGGAGCCATGCCAATATTTGTTTGATAACTGTTGTTGTATGAAAACTCCACCAACGGTAAGAACTTATCCTTCCCTTGAAGTCAAGGACACAAAGTCTTAATAAATCTTCAAGAGTTTGAATAGTCCTCTCTGATTGTCCGTCCATCTGAGGATGATATGTCGAACTAAATCGTAAGTCCGTACCCATAGCTTTTTGCAAACTAACCCAAAATTGTGAAGTGAATCTTGGGTCTCGATCAGAAACTATGGATACTGGCATACTATGCAGTCTTACAATCTCGTTTATGTACATACGAGCAAGACGTTCAAGTGTATAAGTTTCTCGTATTGGTAAGAAATGAGCAGACTTGGTCAATCTATCAACAATGAGCCAAATTGCATCTATACCTTGAGAAACCTTGGGAAGACCAGTAACAAAATCCATGATAATGTGCTCCCACTTCCATTCTGGAATTTCAAGTGGTTGCAATGGACCTTTTGGTACTTGATACTCCGCCTTGACTCGTTGACAAGTTAGACACCTTGAGATAAACAGCACTATCTCTCTCTTCATATTGCTCCACAAAAATGTATAACGAAGATCACGATACATTTTGGTACTCCCAGGATGGATTGCAAACGGTGTGTTGTGCGCCTTCATCATGATTTTATACTTTAAATCAGTGTCGTTAGGAACATAAAGTCTGGATTTGACTCGAAGTATTCCTTCTTCATCGATTCTTGCTTCCAGCATAACACCTTCTTGCACTTCGTTACTCATACGCATCAGCTCCAGATCTATAACTTGAGCAGCTTTAACTTTATCAATTAAAGTCGGTTCTACTCGTATATTCGCCATCATCACATGGGTCCCTGGAGTTTTTAACTCTATCTCCATCCTTTGCAAGTCACACAAAATGGGCCTTTGCGTTGTCGATATCGCACTCGTACTCACATATGATCTTCTACTCAATGCGTCAGCTACCACGTTTGCTTTTCCAGGATGGTATTGGATGGTATGATCATAATCTGTCAATAGTTCAAGCCAACGTCGTTGTCGCATGTTGAGTTCCTTTTGAGTGAAGAAAATATTTGAGGCTTTTATGATCTGTAAATATCTCCACTTTCCCCCCATACAAGTAACGCCTCCAAATTTTAAGTGCAAAAACAATAACTGCCAACTTTAGATCATGAGTAGGATAATTCCTCTCATATTCTTTGAGTTGTCGAGAGGCATAGGCTATGACTTTCCCATTTATGAGAACACATCCTAACCCTTTGCCCGAAGCATCACTGTAGATGACAAATCCCTCCGAGTCAGATGGTATTGTCAGAATAGGTGCTAAAATGAGTCTCCTCTTGAGTTCTTGAACACACTTCTCACATTCCACGTTCTAACCAAATTTTGTATCTTTCCGAGTCAGCTGAGTTAATGGAGTAGCGATTCGAGAAAACCCTTTTACGAATCTCCGATAATAACCGCCTAAGTTCGAGAAAGCTACGACTTTGATTCATCGATTTAGGTTGCTCCCAGCTTTGAATAGCTTCAATATTTGCTGGGTCAACAGATATTCCATGGCTTGATACTACGTGCCCAAGGAATGCTACTTCCTCAAGCCAGAACTTGCATTTCTTCAGCTTGGCATAAAGCTTATATTCACGAAGCTTTTGGAGTATCAGCCTCAAGTATTGCTCATGATATTCACGGCTTTTGGAATAAATAAGGATGTCATCAATAAAGACGACCACAAAAAGATCCAAATATTCCTTAAATACTCGGTTCATCATATTTATGAAAGCAGTAGGAGCATTAGTCAATCCAAAAGACATGACTAGGAATTCATAATGCCCATACCGAGTTCTGAAAGCCGTCTTTGGAATGTCATCGGTTCTAATCTTCAATTGGTGATACCCAGAATGAAGATCAATCTTTGAAAAGAATTTGGCTCCTTGTAACTGGTCAAACAGGTCATCAATACGTGACAATGGGTACCTATTTTTGATGGTGACATGATTCAACTCCCGATAATCAATACAAAGTCGCATACTCACATCATTCTTTTTCACGAATAGAATAGGAGCACCCCAAGGAGAAGTATTAGGAAGAATAAAGTCAATGTCTAACAATTCCTGCAGTTGGGTCTTTAACTCCTGAAGTTCAATAGGAGCCATTCGATATGGGGCTTTGGAAATGGGTTTTGTACCAGGTTCAAGGTCAATACAAAATTCAATTTCACGCTCTGGGGGTAGGCCAGGAAGTTTTTCAGGGAATACGTCAGGAAATTTATTAACAATAGAAATATCATTCAAAACTGACGTATTTTTGTTTAGATCCGTGACATGAGCTAAGAAAGCTTGACATCCATTTTTTAATAAACGAATAGCTTTATGGCTTGAGATGACAGTGATTGATTTTAATGGTTTGGTTGCTTGAATTCGCATAATAGGTTGGTTAGGAATATGAAAGCTAACAACCTTACAAAAACAATCAATTTTTGCATTATGAGTAGTTAACCAATCAATCCCTAGAATTACGTCAAATGCAAGTATTTTCAATAAAATAAGATCGACAGGTAATGTGTGGGTACCGCTTTGAACCAAAAAAGACTTATAAACAGTGGATGTAATAAAGGTTTCTCCCAAAGGAGTTTCAACAGATAAGTCAAGGTCCAATTTCTCCGGAGTCAAATTTGAACGTTGAGCGCAGGTAGGAGAAATAAAAGAATGGGTAGAACTGGTATTAAATAAGGTATATACTTTGCTAGAGTTTATGATAAGCTTACCCGCGATGACCTCGTTCGGGTTCCTTGCTTTCTGGGAGGTCACGACAAACGCTCTCCCTTGAACTACCGGTTTTGTCTTGTTTGGGACGACCTTTGATGCCTCCATCCAATTTGGACTTGTCTTGATTGCACGCACACAAAATCGGGCCAGGTGACCTTCTCTTCCACAATTGTAACATGTTTGGATAGCATCGCGCAGTTTGGACTGATGTGTCCCTCTCCTCCACATTTGAAGCATATAATAGGTGGTTGTTCTACTTCCTTAATGTCAGGTGCAGATGTTGACGTCTTTCCATCATTGTTGAATCTCCTCTTCCTGAAATGTCCATTCTTATTGTTTTGGCCATGATTACCACCGAAGTGGTTACCATTTCTGGCATGTTGATTCCCTCCACACTTATTGTCACCCCTTCGATGACTGTTATCACTAGTATTATCATTTTGCAGGCTGCTCTCTTTTGGTTGGGTTGACTCATTATCGCGCTCCAATAACTGAGCCCTATTAACAACATCTGAATACAAACACAGTTTATGAGAGATAAGATATTGACGTATCTCGGGTTTCAAACCTCTTAGAAATATTCGCGTCATTCTCTCCTCATTATCAACTATATGAGACGCAAACCGGGATAACTCGGCAAACTTGGCATTGTACTGCGACACGGTCATGTTGTTTTGCTCTAGTTTAATGAACTCTACCTCTTTCATGTGACGAATACTTTCGGGAAAGTACTTGTCGTTGAGCAGTTCTTGGAACTTCTCCCAAGACATCTTTAGTGCGGCAGGTTGAGTACGCTTTATAGATTCTCACTAGTAATCTGCCTCTGCCCGCAACATGAAGGTGGAAAAGGGAACCTTTTGCTCCTCGGAGCATCCCAAGACATCAAATATCTTGTTGATCTACTCTATCCATGTCTCCGCCTTAAGTGGTTTTGGCTCTCCAAAAAACTCCGGTGGTCCCAATTCCTTGAACTGCTTAGCGGTGACCGTCCGAGAGTTGCCAGTGTTTCCACCTGCATTTTGGACAGGATCTGCTCTTGCCTGATGTTGCATGAATTGCATAAAGCCTCTGAAAATTACATTGTTCATCATCTGGTCTGTGTTGTTGTTTGCCTGAGGATTGTCGCATTCGTGATGCACAATATCCTGATTATTAATCTGTGGAGACTCAACGGTCTCATGTGCTCCATTGATGTTCTCAACATTCTCGGATGTCATTTTCAAATACTACCACAAAACAAGGGTTATTTAACATATCACATATTATCCCTATACTCTGACCGACCAATTAAATACCAAATAAACTTAGGTAGGTCATACTAGCGAAGGAATTCCCCGTCTCTCCCCTCCTAGTTCTTGTGTCACATCTTAGCCAGGGATCATATCCCTATGCTTTGATACCAACTGTGACGCCCCCAAAATAGGTATACATCACCCATCTTGAGTCGCCAAATACATGGTACAAAATTCAAATATAACTTAATAATACAGTTGTCGTGTAAAATACATCAAAACGTAAACTAAGAGTTTAATAAGAATATTATCATCTAGACAATATCCACACTCAAAAGAGTCCTCTTTACATTTATTTTCACACAATTTAACAGAATAGTGAGGACTAATAATACTATCATCTGGAGCGTCACTCCGTTCCCCGACTAGTCCCGGCTACGTTCTCATTTCCTGAAGAGAATAGTGAAAGAAAGGGTGAGCTCAACTAGCCCAGTAAGAAATATTATGACTAAGATAATGCAGAATAAATTATCATTAGCCTTCAACAATGTTAAACTGATAAAATATAACAAACATCAAGTTTAACTGCAGCGGAACAAGCAACCCATTAAAAGAGTTAAGTAGAGAATAAAATCTACTATCTTATATGATTTAAAAGGTTTTTCATCACATTTATCGCTGAGACTCAGCTTAATAAATAATCCACATCATCCATGCACTAAGGCCAAGGATATTCATTAGTATCACAACCACAAATTATCCATGCGCTACGGCCAAGGATATTCGTGTATTCATCAATGGTCATGATCATGCCAACAACTGTCCATCAATGCACTACGGGCCAATGAGGACTTTTTCCACATCATTTGTAATATTACGGTCATGATTACACCGAATAATCCCTGGTCCTAATCATACCAAGTCCATCTATGCACTACAGGCCACAGATGACTTTCAACATAATATAAACCAGAGGATGATGACAATGATATAAGAATTCAATAAAACAAGTTCAAGAATTAATTTATCCAGGAACTAATAACGTCCAAATTGTCAACATGATACTTCTTTATAGAGTAAAACTCAAGAATGCTAAGAAGAATATTTCCATGAAAAGATACTGGATGAAGCGCAAATATCAAGGATATTCCACTAATTTCATGGAGTATAGAAGTCAAAACTTTAACCAACTGAGTATAATAAAGAATGGGATAACAAAAGAAATCACCAGGCATGCGATAGAACTCACAGACTGGTTATTCAAACAGAATAATAAATAGCAGAACCAGGTCATGCGCAAACGTACAGACATGATATTCCAACAGAATAATAAATAATGGAACCACGTCATGCGTAAACGCACAGACAGGATGTTCCAACAGAATAATAAATAACGGAAATCAGTCATGCCAGTAACGCTAACCGGCTGTGATGTTCCAAATGTAATAATAAAATGGAATAATGTAAGAATTTCACCATGTATGCGATTGCCAGATAGACGGAGTTATTCCAATATAATGATAAATAATGGAATAACAGAAGTTCTCTTCATGAATAAGAAAGAAATAATACCCCTTACTTTAGTAGAAAATTGTGTAAGACCCCAACTTATTATAAATAAAATTAAATTTTCCTCTATTCATTATTCTAAATTAATAAGGGTTAATTTGATATAATGCTTTGGTTATGGGTGAAATGTTCAAATTTTACAAAATAAGCAAGTGGTTATAAAATATTTCTTTTGTCGGGGAATATTCGTTTGCTCGTGGAATATTCTTTTTGTCGGGAATATCCGTATGATGACGCAGTCATTCGTGGGCCTCATAACAGGATAATTGTTGGATGAAGAAAACGATAAAGTATGAGTTTTTATAATTAACGACGTAATGGTTCCCGTTAACACTGTTGGAATACCTGGTAGTTAAAAAATACGATGAATACGTAGAATTATAAAGAGCACACCAGATTGCACAAAGATAGTTGAATTATTGATTCTTATGTAAGAAGACACTACTCAATAATTGTTATAGTAGATAATGTTCAATATTTTATTTTATTGATTAAATAATTATTGCGTTGATAATTTATATTATTGTTATTTCAATAATTGTCACTGCACAGTATTTCCCATTATCAGATCAATAATTCATATTATTTGAATAATATTATTAGATAGCATTATTGGCAATGTCTAGAAAGTTCTGTCAATGAGAGGTTTGGTCATCTAATTGTGCGCCAGTAAGGAGAAATCCTTATCGGAAAGCCTCCTCTTTCCTGGGAATGGCCTGGTTGTCATAATTGTGATTCTGTAATATTATTTGGGAATAATTAGTTATTGATTTATATGATAAGGAAATATTTATTTGATGTGGATATAAATGATAGATTTATTTATTTTATATGGTTATTAATGAAAGAACTAATGCTGAGATGTTTTATCCATATTTTGTCAGATTGGAGGTATTAAAAATCACCCGTTTATGGATTTCGGATATTTTCTGTTTAGAATTTGGAAAAACTTTCTTCTGTAAAGTTGTAGAGAATTCGATTTCGTGTGGAATGGACATAAAATTCGTATTTTTCTGATAAACAGGCTATTTTCTAAGAATTATTAAAGTTTCTGATTATTGTTTAAATGATAAAACATTTTGGAAAATTCTAGAATTGGTTGGTGAGAAATGTGCTCAATTGAATTTCAAATGTGGTGGGTGGCAATAGTAGCAGGTAAAGCCATTAGGTAGCAGGTCAAGTCTGCTTCGGCGTGCTAATATTTTCCTATAAATAGAGGGCTAAGTTAAAATTAAAAATCACACCAGAAACAAGTTTTCTCTCTTTCTCTCTCTATATTATCGAGCGTATTTTGTGAGTATTTAGATACTTTGAGAGTTGTTGTTCAGTACAAGTTTTATTCTGCATCATATCCGATATTTCATTCCGAAGTACTATTTCTTTGAGGTAAGGGATGTTATTTTCTTCATGAATGATATTATTTCTTTCAATATCATTATGCCGAAGTACTGATCTGAACTTTTAATCAAATTTAGAACTTTTTGTGTCGGGATTACTATTCACGTATACAGCACTATTCACGTATATGGCACTATTCACGAATACGACACTATTCACTGAAAAAATGAAATTTTCTTCTTTTTGTCCAAGATGTCTATTATGGTTTCTATCTTTGATTGTATCCATGTTTTGGTCTTTATTTTTGAATTCTGCTTCAAAATTGGTTATTATGAAGTATTATTGATCATGGATAAACTATAATACGAATCCCTAATATTTGTCCTTCTGTCTCACTGGATTTGTTTTCTTTAAAATAATTTTCATCATCCTCAGTCCTAAATGATGATATTACTGAATATCTTTGGCCTGTAGTGCAAAGATGAATGATTAATTGATGAATATCTTTGGCCCGTAGTGCAAAGATGAACAGGTGTTGAGATGAACATGACCAACTGGTGATATAAATGAATATCTTTGGCCTGTAGTGCAAAGATGAATATTTGATTAAAGATGTATATTGATTGTTGTTACAGGGATAAAATATTGATGATGGACTTTTAAATCTTAGAAGATAGTAGAACTCATTCTCTACTTGACTCTTCTAATGGATTGTTGTTTCAGCTGCAGAATATTGATCTAAAACTTTTTGTCTATTATATTCTATCAGATTTTTCCCTGTTGAAGACTAACGATAATTTGTTTTATATTATCTTAGTCATAATATTCTTTACTGGGCTAGTTGAGCTCACCCCTTTCCTTTTTGTTCCATTTTTCTTCTCAGGATGTGAGAACATAGCAGGATCTAGTCGGGGTATGGAGTGATGGTTCTAGAAAGATGTTTTAGCAGTCCTCACTATTTTTGTAAAATAGTGTTTGAATAATTATAACGAGGACTTATTTGAGTGTGGATATTGTCTAGAAGATAATATTTGTATTTAAACTCACAATATGTGTTGTCGTATTTTGCACGACAATTGTATTATTGAAGTTGTAGTTTGCTTTTCGTATTCATGTATTTGGCGACTCGGAATGAGTGTTGTATACCTATTTTGAAATTTGTCACAAATTGGATACTAACAATATTGTAATAACTGAAGATTCTTCTTCTTTCTCTCTTATTCTCTCTATTCTTTCTCGCTCTATAGCTTTAGTGAATTCGTGAAAAATAGTGAAGGAATGAACTTCTATTTATAAGCTTGGTAGAGTAAGGGTAAAATAATCTTTTTGCCATAATTTATGACATCATCGCTTACATCATCGATCATATGACATCATTGCTTACATCATCAATCAAATGACATCATTTCTTACATCATCCTTCCGATGACATCATTGTTTACCTCATCATTCCGATGACATCATCACTTACATCATTAGAATTCAAATTCAAATTGTTCTCTTCCACCTCATTTTACTTTTATACCATGAATTTACTATAATAATATTACCATTCAAATTATAAAAAAAACATACCATCATATAATCACATCATACTACTATAATATAATATTATAATAATATATTTAAATGAATTATTGATTTGATAATTTGAAATAATGTGTAATGACAATTTGTGAATCAAAAATATCAACGTAGCAATTATTGAATCATTAAAATATTACACAATAATTACTGTAACAATTATTGAGTAGTGCCTTCTTACGTAAGAATCAATAATTCAAAAATATCGTGTAATACTGCAGGTGTTTCTTTCGTGCAACAACGCGTGTTACTGTATTTTAACCACCAAGTATTCCAACAGTGTTAACGGTAACACTTCCGCCGTTATTTTCATAAAAATATTTTTGTCATTTTTTAACTCCGACAATAATTCCGTTGTGGGGTCCACCAATGATTGTGTCGTCGTACAAATATTTCCCGACAAAAAAAATATTCCCCGACCAAACGAATATTTTATAACAACTTGCGTACTTTGTAAAATTTATAAATATTACCCACAACTATAACATTATATCAAATTCATTCCAGAATATTTAAAAAATAATATTTATAGAAAAATCATCTTTATTAAAAAGTTGGGGTCTTACAAATATTATTAGATAACATTATTGGCAATGTATAAAAAGTTCTGTCAAGGGGATGTTTGGTCACCTAATTGTGCGCTATTAAGGAGAAATCCTTATCGGAAAGCCCCCTCTTTCCTGGGAACGGCCTGGTTGTCATTATTGTGATTCTGTAATATTATTTGTGACTAATTAATTATTGATTTATATGATAAGAAAATATTTATTTTATGTGGACATAAATGACAGATAGGAAAATATTTATTTTATGTGGTCATAATTAAAAGAATTAATGTTGAGATATTTTATCAGTATTTTTGTCGGAAGGGAGGTAATAAAAATCAAATCGGTGTTCTTAAAGCTCTATTGCGTGAGTTATAATTTTTATCCGACCGTTGGATCATTGTGATTTTTAGATATGTTATACATATATAAGTTGAGTATATGTCCACAAATTTTGAATAGTTAAAAATTAACGTATGATTTGTTATGAATTTTAAGAGGTGTTGAAAATTATCCATTTGTGGAATTCAGATATTTTTTGTTTGGAATTGGGAAAAACTTTCTTCTGTAAAGTTGTAGAGAATTCGATTTCGTGTGGAATGGACATAAAATTCATATTTTTCTGATAAAGGGGCTATTTATTATGAATTATTGAAGTTTCGAAAAATAAAATATTTTTATTAAAAATACGGGTGGGCCCCACTTTTGGTTGTTGGGAAAGGTGGCTGATTTTAGTGGGCCCCACTTGTGGTGGCTGAGTTTTTTTCAAATACATGTGCGTAGAATTTTGTTATTATTATTATTTTAGTCTCCTATGACATTCTAGCATTTTCCTATAAATAGATGCTTAAGTTAGAATTGAAAATCACACTAGAATCAGAGAATTCTTCTTCTATAATCTTGAGCGTATTTCTTTTGAGTTTTAGAAAGCTTTGAGCGTAGAAAATAGTGAAAGTTTTCTTCAAGAATATCCCCGCTATACCAGTTGGAATACTCTTCTTTTCAAGGTAAGGGATGTTATTTTTGTTCAATATTCGCTTGAAATAATAGTTTCCTCCATACTCTGTAGTATGTAAGTAATATTATTTTGTTTCAGATTTCAAATTCTATACTCGTTTTGTTAAAGTTTTGGTTTCTATACTCCATGAAATTAGTAGAATATCCTTGATATTTGCGCTTCATCCAGTATCTTTTAACTTTTTTATGACAGAGTACTATTCAAGGGGTTACTATTCCTAAAGTACTATTCACGGGGTATTATTCACTCGAGTACTATTCACCCGGGGTACTATTCTTAAAGTACTATGAACGATGAACAAAGTTGATACTTTATCAATGATGTTCGAGATCGATTAATAAACGTCAGTTGAGTAATAAACTGGGATGAAGGGCAATAAGTCATATTGACTTTAATAAAGTTATTAAGTTAACTAAGACGTAGAAGAGAAAGAAGTTGGTAGAAACATTTATTTGTTAACTAATTATAGTGTACTATGTGAATATATTATGTAGATTCTGTAAAGGTTATGGTCAGTCGAGTAAATTATTTGAAGACGCTGAAACGCTAGTTTTCTTAACACTTGTCTAACTTCCATGTTAGCCAAGTTTTACGTGATTCATTGAACTGAATTGCAAGACTTGTTTTAAAGAAAAGGTCGATGCCAGATTTTAACTCGGCTAGACTATTCGTAATATATTGATTGATTATTATTAATATCATTCTATATAGAAATGTTAACGCTATCCTATGCCAAGTAATTGGTACGGACGTGAAGGTAAGGTTTGTCTATGAACAAACAAAAGTATTTTTCATCGATTATTCGATGGACACGCGAGTTTTCTAAAAATATTAAACGTAAATACGTTTAATGAATGAGTGTTGATCAACATAGAGTATTATAGGCTGATCACCTAGAAGTGCTCGTAAGTTATCGGATGAATGGCCTTAGTGCTGTGGACTCCTTTTCAAGTATGAAAACTGAAAGTTATTGTTCATGGTCTAACGACCGGTTCAGAATTCCTAATCTATTCTATACTTTGGGAATTGATGTTATGAACTGTTAAAGTATTATTGATTCATAATACTTCATAACTATTGTTCAGTTATGTTAGAATTGTTATATAATTCACGAATGTGGTATTACTGTTATCCTTAATTAAACTTGCTGAGTTGTCATGCTCACTTCTTGCATGAATTATATAACTGCAGTTAAGGATAAATATACTGCGAATGCCAAACAAGATAAGGGCAAAGCTAAGATGGATGCTTAGCCATTGTATAATAGTTTAGAAAGTTTGTATGTATTATACATTATGAACAATGAACGATGTAACCGGTTTATGAACCTGGGACGAATTATACTTTGATTGTAATAAGAAAATAGTAATTACATTCATTTTGTTGTATTTCAATGGAATGATTGTATGGATGTTAGTACAGTGGAGCACCATATGTCGGGTTGTAAGATACCTGATTTTGGGGGCGTCACATGTATAACATATCCAAAAACCACAACGATCTAATGGTCAGATCAAAATTATAACTCACGCAATAGAGCTTTAAGAACACCGATTTAATTTTTAATACCTCCCTTCTAACAAAAATACTTATAAAATAACTCAAAATTAATTTTTTTAATTATAACCACATAAAATAAATATTTTCCTATCTATCATGTATGTCCACATAAAATAAATATTTCCTTATCATATAAATCAATAATTAATTATTCACAAATAATATTACAGAATCACAATAATGACAACCATGCCGTTCCCAGGAAAGAGGGGGCTTTCCGACAAAGATTTCTCCTTACTGGCGCGCAATTAGGTGACCAAACCTCTCCTTAACAAAACTTTCTAGACATTGCCAATAATGCTATCTAATAATATTATTCAAATAATATGAATTATTAATTTGATAATGGGAAATATTATGCAGTGACAATTATTAAAACAACAATAATATAAAATATCAACGCAGCAATTATTGAATCAACAAAATAAAATATTGAACAGTAATTACTATAACAATTATTGAGTGGTGCCTTCTTACGTAAGAATCAATAATTCAAAAATACTGTTCAATACCGTGTGCTACTGTGCAACAACGCGTATTACTATATTTTAACCACCAGGTTTTCCAACAGTGTTAACGGTAACCACTACGTCGTTATTTATAAAACTTAAACTTGTCGTTTTCTTCATCCGACAATTATTCTGTTATGGGCCCACAAATGATTGTGCCGTCGTACGAATATTTCCTGTTAAAACGAATATTCCCCGACCAATCGAATATTATATAACAATTTGCGTACTTTGCAAAATTTATAAATATTATCCACAACTATAACTTTATATCAAATTCACTCCATAATATTGAAAAATGATATTTATAGAAAATTCATCTTTATTCATAAAAGTTGGGGTCTTACAACCTCCCCTTCTTATAAAATTTTGCCCTCGAAATTAGGGTACGTACCTGGTATGTCGTAGAGGTAAGGATACCTTGATTTTATTTCAGATTCTAACTCGCAGGTCATTTCCTCAACCATCGTGGTTCCTCCACAAAACTTTGATTTGAGGTATAACCTTGGAGCGTAAAATATGCTCCTTCTTATCCAAGATTTTAACAGGAACTTCTTCATATGTTAAATCTTTCGCTATTTCGTCTGGTTCTAACTTAATAATGTGGTTCGGGTCTTTCACATATTTACGTAACATAGATATACGAAAAACATTATGGACACGAGACATACTTGGCGGTAAAGCGAGTCTATAGGCCACAGTTCCTACTCGTTCGAGGATTAAAAATGGGCTAATGAATCGAGGATTGAGCTTTCCTCTCTTTCCAAATCTCGTAACTCCTTTCCATGGAGCAACACGTAACAACACATGTTCTCCAATATTGAATTCCACGTCCTTTCATTGAAGATCAGCATAACTCTTTTGTCGATCTTGTGAGGTTTTTATACGTTGTCGGATCGTTTGAATCTTTTCCATAGTCATACGTACCAACTCCGGTCCCAAAATATTGCTTCACCCACCTCATCCTAGCATACTGGAGAACGACACTTTCTTCCATACAACGCCTCGAATGGAGCCATGCCAATACTTTCTTGATAACTGTTATTGTAGGAAAACTCCACCAATGGTAAGAACTTGTCCCAACTTCCCTTGAAGTCAAGGACACAGAGTCTTAATAGATCTTCAAGAGTTTGATTAGTCCTTTTCGACTGCTCGTCCGTCTGAGGATGATATGCCGAGCTAAATCGTAAATCTGTGCTCATAGCTTTTTGCAAACTAACCCAAAATCTTGAAGTGAAACTTGGGTATCAATCAGAAACTATGGATACTGGCATACAATGCAGTCTTACAATCTCATTTATGTACATACAAGTAAGACGTTCAAGTGTATAAGTTTCTCATATAGGTAAGAAGTGAGCAGACTTAGTCAATCTATCAAAAATGACCCAAATTACATCTATGCCTTGAGAAACCTTGGGAAGACCGGTAACGAAATCCATGGTAATTTGCTCTCACTTCCATTCTAGAATTTTAAGTGGTTGCAATGGACCTTTTGGTATTTGATGCTCCGCCTTGACTCGTTGACAAGTTAGTCACCTGGAGATAAACTCCGCAATCTCTCTCTTCATATTGTTCCACCAAAATATATGTCGAAGATCATGATAAATTTTGGTACTCCCGTGATGGATTGCAAACGGTGTGTTGTGCGCCTCCGTCATGATTTTATACTTTAAATCAGGGTCGTTAGGAACACAAAGTTTGGAGTTGACTCGAAGTATTCCTTCTTCATCGATTCTTGCTTCCGGCATAGCACCTTCTTGCACTTTCTTCCTCATACGCATCAGCTCCAGGTCTGTAGCTTGAGCAGCTATAACTTTATCAATTAAAGTTGGTTCTGTAACGCCCGAGAAAATCGGATTTTTATGACAATTAAATTTTTATTTGATTATGTGAATTAAATGAATTTAATTGATTATTATGTGAGTAAGCTATGTGAAGGTCGTTCTATGACCTAGAATATGCTAACGTGGTTAGTATTTGGGCTACGTGCTAGAGTTAATTGTTTGGAATTTCCAAGACGAAATGTTTTCTGAGAAATTTCTGTAAAAACACTATTCATCTGATTCTGTTCGGGGAATAATTTTGAAATTCCGAGAAATGTGTAATGATAGAATAACGTGATTAGAATGAATATCTGATAATATTTCATTTATGGCAAACATAGTTTTCACCTACGGACTTAAAACCTAAGGGTTGAGTGTATTGATTTCCGAGAAGGAAATAATATGCGTTAAAGGAATTGCGTTAGGGTTAATGCGAGTGTTATACATTTATGATACTATTTAGTATCTATGTATAATACGATGAGTAAATATGAAGTGCAATACGATTATTGTACCAGTAGTATATGGAGAGAATACGTGAATTGTACGTTTAGAATACGATTTGTATTATAGAATTAAGTTAAGTCTTAATGATTAATTCATTTGTGTTGGATTATGATTATCCCAATTAATTGAATTAGTAAGCCCAAGGGGTTAATGGGTTAAGCCCAAATCAACGCCCAATGATAAGTTAGTTAAGCCCAATTCATTAAAACCGAACCGTGGATCGAACCGGTGGGTTACCGAATGGGTAAAACCGATGGGGCAACCCATAGAATATCACATAGGGTGGTGGGCCGACCACCTTGGTGTGCAAGCCAGGCAATAGGCTTGGTCACCAAGTATTTTACTTGGTGACCACACATGAATAGTAAGGAGGTGATGGTAGTTGTCCATAATGCCCTCCATTCTAGTTTCCTATAAATAGAAAGCTAGGTTGATTCATTTGAGAGTTTTCCAACTTGCCAACATTAGATTATTGAGAGAGAAAGAGAACTAGAGTTGCAAAACATACACTTTGGAAGATTGATTTTAGAGTTTTCTAAAAAAGAACACCAAGAGTTCTTAAGGTATAATCCTTACCTTTCATCTCCACGTCTTTTAGATTTTCTTTTATCTTAGAGAATCATAGAATGGGTGGTATATGTCTTGTATGAGGGATTAAAGATGACTTACCATAGATTCAATCTTGATAAGTCATGAGATCGTAGGAATCATAAGGTTCGATATAGTTTCAAACCATGAAAATATTGGTTGTTAAGATCAATTTTTTATAAACGATTGAACTACATCAATATGTTAATATATGCATCTTGCTTGGTTAGGATGTAGATGTGAAATCCATGGAGTATTCCATGTGATTTGGCTTAGAGAACCCTAGTAACGAAGTTATGGCGAATTTTACGTAATTAGACGTTAAACGTCGAAAATGTTGAATTCCGGATTAGAGGTCAAAAGTTGTCGTGAGACTTGAAATGTTGGTTTTCAATTTCAACACGTAAGATAGGGTGATTAAGAGTTGTGGGTTCGAGAATCGTCGGATTCTGACTTAAAATGAAGAAAACGAGCATTGAACTCTCATTAACGTTTACGAACGTCTAGAAATTGAACTCAATAGTGAATTTTGAGTTATTGAATTCAAAAGGTGCGAATTATTATATGAACGTGTAGAGTGTGTCATTTATAACATGTAGGCTTTTGAACGAACCAAATTGGGCTTATAACGAAGAAGTTACGGCCCTGGGAATTTCGCAAAAATTTTCAAAATTATTGAGGTTCTCAAGAATCGAGAGGTATGAAATGGCTGGCTGAGACATAGTGAAAATCGTCGTGCAGCAGTCACGATATATAACACCTTTGGTATTGCTAAATGGCGTTCTTGGCGCCACTAGTAGTACTATGTCTCGCGTCGCAGCGCCGAGACCGGGAGTCAACCACTGCTAACTGGCGCCGATGCCGGCCTATCTTATGCGTGGGGGGCGTGCTTGTGCATGAGTTCAAGAATGTTGATATTAACTTAGGTTTTGAATTTCATTTGTTCAGGGACCAAAAGGGGTAATGTTTGTACACTTCATAAGTGCATTAAAGTTATTTCTATACTACCTATACTAAGGTATATGGTATAAAACTTAGGAATGGAATGCACGTTAATAAGTTAACAACGATGAACAAAGTTAGTACTTTATCAACGATGATCGAGTCCGGTTAATAACATTGGTTGATTAATAAACCGGGACAAAGGGTAATAAGTCATGTTGACTTTAATAAAGTTATTAAGTTAACTAGGACTTAGAAGAGAAAGAAGTTTGTAAGAACAATGTGAACATTTGTTTGTTAGCTAATTACAGTGTGCTATGCGAATATATCATGTAGATTCTGTAAATGCTGTGGTCAGTCGGTTAAATTATTTGAAGACGCTGAAAGGCAAGTTTTCTTAATGCTTGTCTAACTTCCATGTTAGCCAAGTTTTATGTGATTCGTTGAACTGAATTGCAAGACTTGTTTTAAAGAAAGGGTCGATGCCAAATTTTAACTCGGCTAGACTATTTGTAATATATAGATTGATTATGATTCATATCTTTCTATATAGAAATATTAACGCTATCCTATGCCAAGTAATTGGTACAGACGTAAAGGTAAGGTTTGTCTATGAACAAACAAAAGTATTTCTCATCGATTATTCGATGGGCACGCGAGTTTGCCAAAAATATTAAACGTAAATACATTTAATGAATGAGTGTTGATCAACATAGTGTACTATAGGCTGATCACCTAGAAGTGCTCGTAAGTTATACGGATGAACAACCTTAGTACTGTGGACTCCTTTTTAAGTATGAAAACTAAAAGTTACTGTTCATGGTCTATCGGCCGGTTCAGAATTCCTATTCTATTCTATACTTTGGAAATTGATGTTATGAACTGTTAAAGTATTATTGATTTATAATACTTCATAGCTATTGTTCAGTTATGTCAGAATTGTTATATAATTCACGAATGTTGTATTACTGATATTCTTGATTAAAGTTACTGAGCTGTCATGCTCACTTCTTGCGTGAATTATATAACTGTAGTTAAGGATGAACGTACTGTGAATGCCAAGAGAGATAAGGGCAAAGCTAAGATGGATGCTCAGTCATTGTGTAATAGTTTAGAAAGTTTGTATGTATTATACATTATGAACAATGAACAATGTAATCGGTTATGAACCTGGGAAGGATTATACTTTGATTGTTATAAAAAGATAGTAATTACATTCATTTTGTTGTATTTCAGTGGAATGATTGTATGGATGTTAGTACAGTGGAGCACCATATGTCGGGCTCGAAGATACCCGAATTTGGGGGCATCACAAGTTCTACTCGTATATTCGCCATCATCACATGGGTCCCTGGAGTCTTTAACTCTATCTCGATCCTTTGCAAGTCATACAAAATGGGCATTTACGTTGACAATATCGCACTTGTACCCGCATATGATCTTCTACTCAATGCGTCAGCTACCACGTTAGCTTTTCCTGGATGGTATTGGATGGTATGATCATAATCTTTCAACAGTTCAAGTCAACATCGTTGTCGAATGTTGAGTTCCTTTTGAGTGAAGAAATATTTGAGGCTTTTATGATCCGTAAAGATCTCTACTTTTTTCCCATACAAGTAATGCCTCCAAATCTTTAGTGCAAAAACGACTGCTGCCAACTCTAGATCATGAGTAGGATAATTCCTCTCATATTCTTTGAGTTATCAAGAGGCATAGGTTATGACTTTCCCATGTTGCATGAGAACACATCCTAACCCTTTGCCCGAAGCATCACTGTAGATGACAAATCCCTCCGAGCCAGATGGTATTGTCAGAACAGGTGCTGAAATGAGTCTCCTCTTGAGTTCTTGAAAACTCTTCTCACATTCCATGCTCCAACCGAATTTTGTATCTTTCCGAGTCAGCTGAGTTAATGGAATAGCGATTCAAGAAAACTCTTCTACGAATCTCCGATAATAACCAGCTAAGCCGAGAAAGCTACGTACTTCGGTCACTGATTTAGGTTGCTCCCAGCTTTGAATTGTTTTAATCTTTGCCGGGTCAACAGATATTCCATGACTTAATACTATGTGCCCAAGGAATGCTACTTCCTCAAGATAGAACTCGCATTTCTTCAACTTGGCATAAAGCTTATTTTCACGAAGCTTTTGGAGTATCAGCCTCAAGTGTTACTCATGATCTTCACTGCTTTTGGAATATATGAGGATGTCATCAATAAAGACGACCACAAAGTGATCCAAATATTCCTTGAATACTCGGTTCATCATATCCATAAAGGCAGCAGGAGCATTAGTCAATCCAAAAGACATGACTAGGAATTCATAATGCACGTACCGAGTTCTGAAAGTCGTCTTTGGAATGTCATCGGTTCTAATCTTTAACTGATGATATCCGGAACGAAGATCAATCTTTAAAAAGAATTTGGTCAAACAGGTCATCAATACGTGGCAATGGGTACCTATTTTTGATGGTGACACGATTCAACTCCTGATAATCAATACAAAGTCGCATACTCCCATCTTTCTTCTTCACGAATAGAACAAGAGTACCCCAAGGAGACGTACTAAGATGAATTAAACCGATGTCTAACAATTCCTGTAATTGGGTCTTTAACTCCTGAAGTTTAATAGGAGCAATTCGATATGGGGCTTTAGAAATGGGTTTTGTACCGGGTTCAAGGTCAATACAAAATTCAATTTCACGCTCTAGGGGTAGGCCAGGAAGTTCTTCAGGGAATACGTCAGGAAATTTATTAATAATAGAAATTTTATTCAAAACTGACGTATTTTTGTTTAAATCCGTGACATGAGCTAAGAAAGCTTGACATCCGTTTTTCAATAAACGAATAGCTTTATGGCTTGAGATGACAATGATTGATTTTAATGGTTTGGTTGCTTGAATTCGCAGAATAGGTTGGTTTGGAATATGAAATCTAGCAACCTTACGAAAACAATCAATTTTTGCATGATGAGTAGTTAACCAATCAATCCCTAAAATTACGTCGAATGCAAGTATTTTCAATGAAATAAGATCGACAGGTAATGTGAGGGTACCGATTTGAACCAAACAAGACTTATAGACAGTGGATGTAATGAAGGTTTCTCCCAACGGAGTTTCAACAGATAAGTCAAAGTCTAATTTCTCCGGAGTCAAATTTAAATGTTGAGTGCAAGTAGGAGAAATAAAAGAACGGGTAGAATCGGTATCAAATAAGGTATAGACTTTGCTAGAGTTTATGATAAGCTTACCCGTGATGACTTCGTTCAGGTTCCTTACTATCTGGGAGGTCACGAAAAACGCTCTCCCTTAAACTACCGACTTTGACTTTTCTGGGGCAGCCTTTGGTGCCTCCATCCCAGCTGGACTTGTCTTTGGTGAATGACAAAATCGGGCTAAGTGACCTTCTCTTCCACAATTATAACACGCTTTAGACTGCATCACGCAGTTTGGACTGATGTATCCCTCCCCTCCGCATTTGAAGCATATGATAGGTGGTCATTCTCCTTCCTTAACAACGGGTGTTGGTGCTGACGCCTTTCCATCATTATTGAATATCCTTTTCTTGAAATGTCCACTCTTATTGTCTTGGCCATGATTACCACCGAAGTGGATACCATTTCTGGCCTATTGATTCCCTCCACGCTTGTTGTCACCGCTTCGATGACTGTTACCACTAGTATTATCATTTTGTCGGTTGCTCTCTCTTGGTTGGGTTGACTCATTATTGCGCTCCAATAACTGAGCCCTATTCACAACATCTGAATACAAACACAGTTTATGAGGGATAAGGTATTGACGTATCTCGGGGTTCAAACCTCATAGAAACATTCGCGTCATTCTCTCCTCATTATCAACCAAATGGGATGCAAACTGGGACAACTCGGCAAACTTGGCTTTGTACTACGACACGGTCATGTTGTTTTGCTCTAGTTTAATGAACTCTACCTCTTTCATGTGACGAATACTTTCGGGAAAGTACTTGTCATTGAACAGTTCTTGGAACTTCTCCTAAGACATCTTCAGTGCGGCAGGTTAAGTATGCTTTACAGATTCCCACCAGAAATCTACCTCTGTCCACAACATGAAGATGGTAAAGGGAACCTTTTGCTCCTCGGAGCTTCCCAAGACATCAAATATCTTGTTGATCTGCTTTACCCACGTCTCCACCTTAAGTGGTTTTGGCTCTCCAAAAAACTCCGGTGGTCCCAGCTCCTTGAACTGTTTAGCAGTGACCGTTCGAGAGTTGTCAGTGTTTCCACCTACATTTCGGACAGGAGTCTCTCTTGCCTGATGTTGCATGAATTGCAAAAAGCCTCTGAACATTCCATCGTTCATCATTTGGTCAGTGTTGTTGTTTGCATGAGGATTATTGTCTTCCTGTTGCACATTATCCCTGTATTCATCTGTGGAGACTCAACGGTCTCCTGTGCTCCATTGTTATTCTCATCATTCTCGAATGTCATTTTCAAATACTGCCACAAAACAAGGGTTAATTGACATGCCACATATTATTCCTATACTCTGACCGACCAATTAAATACCAATTAAACTTAGGTAGGTCATACTAGCGAAGGAATTCCCCGTCTCTCCCCTCATAGTTCTTGTCTCACATCTCAGCCAGGGATCATATCCTTAAGCTTTGATACCAACTGTGACGCCCCCAAAATAGGTATACATCACCCATCTTGAGTCGCCAAATACATGGTACAAAATTCAAATACAACTTAATAATACAATTGTCGTGTAAAATACGACAAAACATAAACTAAGAGTTTTAAAACTAATATTTCCTTCTAGACAGTATTCAACTCAAATGGAGTCCTCAATACATTTATTATCACACTATTTTATAGAATAGTGAGGACTACTAATGCTATCATCTGGACCGTCACTCCGTTCCCTGATTAGTCCCGGCTACGTTCCCATTTCTTGAGGAGGACAATGAAAGCAAAAGGGTGAGCTCAACTAGCCCAGTAAGAAATATTATGACTAAGATAATGCAGAATAATTTATCGTTAGTCTTCAACAGTGTTAAACTGATAAAATATAACAAACATCAAGTTTAACTGCAGCGAAACAAGCAATCCATTAGAAGAGCCAAGTAGAGCATAAAATCTACTATCTTCTATGATTTAAAAGGTTTTTCATCACGTTTATTGCTGAGACTCAGCTTAATAAATAATTCACATCATCGAATCACCCCTGCACTACGGCCAAGGATATTCTTTAGTATCATAACCACAAATTATCCATGCACTATGGGCCAAGGATATTCGTCTATTCATCAATGGTCATGATCATGCCAACAACTGTCCATCAATGCACTACGGGCCAATGAGAACTTTTATTGCATCATTTGTAATATTACGGTCATGATTATACCGAATAATCCATGGTCATAATCATACCAAGTCCATCTATTCACTACAGGCCACATATGACTTTCAACATAATATAAACATGAGGATTGTAACGACCCCAAAATTCATACAATTTAATTCTCAACTTCGGCCGTTAAAAACATATTCAACCTCTAATTTTACATCATTCAACGATAATACAACTATTGAAATTTCAGAATAATTAAAATTTTCTATTACAAACTATTCTCATTCCCAGGACTTTCAACCTTTACATCTAACTATCTCAGAATTATTTTAATACTACAAGAGTTTACATCGTAAAATGATATTATATTTCAACATTAATACATTATTCAAAATCTTAAACATGGTTCACATAATAATAACTCAGCCAAAGTGTATAAATCTTCAAGTATCACATCTGATGCATGTCTTTCAAGTAACACATAACTTTACCTTGAATCTTTAACCTGCAAAAATGGTTATTTGCAAGGTTGAGCTCGACAGCTCAGCAAAATCTAACAGTTTTCATGCATCACATAGCACATAATAACATGCTCAACATACATCTCATAAACATTGGACTAGCATAACATATATGCTGCAGTTCATATAACAAGTATAAAGATTGAGTTCCTTACTCAATCAACATGCTTTACTCAATCAACGTAGTCATAAGTTGACTTTAACATTTCATACATTCAACATATATATAACACATCATGCTCTTTGTAATAAAGATTTAAAACAGTTAATCATCAAGTTCACATAGCAAATAGGAACCGAAAGACTTGCCTTAATCGTTGTTTACCAATAATAGTTTAACAGCTTACAGATATCTGTACTTCACGTGCCCTACACAATTATATAATCATGCACATCAACTATTAGTCACATAGCAACGCATAGTAGTTGTAATGTAAACTTTAATTTACGTCCTATAACCCTTCATATTAATCAATACACAATGTTTAATTTGATTGTGTTAACTTTCAACTTATATCTTTCATATTTGAAGTTCATTCAAGTGTTTAAGTCTTGCTAGGACTACTTATTAGTTTTATATTAACCCTATTCAATATCTTATAATATTCATTTCATTTGATTTAAAATACTTTTTACATTCATTAACACTTATCACGGCGTTTCGACATTTATTCGTCACACGCCCAATTTGCATCTCTTGTGTGTGTTTAGTATGCATATTCAACTTATCTAATATATCATTTATTAATGTTAAGCAATATTATACTTCATAATATTCATGTTCTACAACTTAGAACAACATCTTTTGTCGTCAAGAGCACTACACTTGCATACGTGCATGCCCGACGCCCTTCGATTGCCTCCGAAAACACAATAGTCGTACAAATGACCATTTTTACTACTGTTCCTGACCTCAAATTGAAAACCTTAAAGCATAAAAGTTGTAGGTCTATTCGTCCTCGTTCTGGATAATCTTGAATCACCTCAATCGGAGTTCGTATGAAAACGTTATGGCCGTTTTACCAAAACAGGTCAAATCAGTCATTCTGAAACACACACCCGTAAGGCGGGGGTTATGCCTTAAAAATAGCCACGAAGCGGGCATAGCATAGCTTCATGAACTCGGATTTTGTTCTCTGTTATGAACTATCATGCCAAATATTCCTTCTAACCTCCATAACTTGAGTTATATACATCCAAATTAGTCCGTTTTCGATTCTATGGGTTCGTAACTCATAAAGCTACAACATACCAATTACCCATCAACTAACATAAACATTAACTAACCCAAATATGAATTTACAACTCATGTTCATACTATTTATTCATGTTTGACAAATTTAGCGAATTCAGTCACTACGAATTCGTTTCTCAACCAAATTGGTTCGTTCAAGTTTCGTTCTTTTCATTTTTCAACGTACTAACAACATCTATTATCAAATTCAAATTATAAACATGATCTAACCATCAATTTAAGCCTCAAAATAGACCAAAATACATATACTAAGCCATATACCAAATTTCTTCATCTAACACTTGTTTCCACGAATTTGATTACATGAAAACCTGTTATAGATTACGTATAACAAATTATACATACTAATTAACATATATGATCAATCTCTTAACAATCTAACCATAGAAATCCAACTTTTCAAAGAAAACTCAAGAAGTATAATACTAAAAACTCAAAATTAGATTATTACATTTGATTAGCTATAAAATTTCGAACAATCTTCTTGTTTCTTCCTTCCATAACCCTCACAAATTCCTTCTCTCAATTTATAGAGAACTTCTTCTCTTCCTCTCTTCTTTCTTCCTTCTGTTCTTTCTTAGGCTTAAGACAACGCAAAACTAAAACAGATGAATAAACTGACGTATAATAATAAGGCTACTAAATACCTATCATTATTTTTTTATTTTAAACTTAAAAGCCATAAGGCCTTGTTTGGCAAAACTTATTAAAATAATGACTTTATCATTCCTTAAGCCTTATTTAGCAAAACAAGATTAAAATAAGAATTTTAAAAAATAACTCTAAGGCTTTGTTTGGTAAAACCAAATTAAAACTCTTTTAATCTATTTTCATAAGTCATATTTATTGTCACACTTTATTTAAATAAATTCTCATACTCAAATTATATTAAATCTAATAACAATTTATTAAATCCATTTACCACATAAACAAATACAATAAAATTATAATTTTTTATTATAATTATAATTTTATTTAATAAATTAATACATCACTTTAATTACAAAAATCAAATTGAATAACATTATAACAAACCATATAATCCTTAATAACTCTCTAATTTAGTTATTGAGTTAAATTAAAGTATTATCTCATAAATTTAATTCATCACTCTTTATCTTAATTAAGTTAATTTCTATAACTCACATATTATTTACTTACTTATAAATAATCCAACAAATATCTACTAAACAACAAACACATTAATTAAAAAAATTTATTTAATCCAATAAATATTTGAAATTATAAATAAAATTCTGGATTGTTACAAGGATGATGACAATGATACAAGAATTAAATAAAATAAGTTCAAGGATAAGTTTCTAAAGATTTATAATTTAATTTATCCAGACATCAATAGCGTCCAAATTGTTAACATGATAATGCTTTGTGGAGTAAAATTCAAGAATAATATTGTACCAAAAATAATTTGGACCGAAAACGAATTAATTTTTATCAAGAATAGTACCCCGGGTGAATAGTACTCGAGTGAATAATACCCCGTGAATAGTACTTTAGGAATAGTAACCCCTTGAATAGTACTCTGTCATAAAAAAGTTAAAATTTATCAAGAATTCCATTCCTAAGTTTCATACCATATACCTTAGTATAGGTAGTATAGGAATAGCTTTAATACACTTATGAAGTGTACAAACATTATCCCTATAGGTCTCCGAACAATTACAGTTGAAAACATAAGTCAGAATCAAGCCTTACACTCATGTCATGTACATGCTGGCATTTTGACTACATAGCACTAGAACATCAGCACACAGCCAGATTAGCGATGTGAGCTTCCATTTACAGGTGTTGTGACACGAGACATTGTATTATAAGTGGTATAAATAGCACCACTCTGCGATAACTCATTACTTGTCGTGGTATTTGCGATGCGGCAATTTATATTATGCTCTGCGGCATGGCTGAGACCTCGATTGCAGAAATTCAATAATTTTAAAAAAATTATGAAATTCCCGGGGCCATAACTTCTTCGTTATAAGCCCGATTTGGTCCGTTAAAAAGCCTACACGTCACAAATAACATAATCTACGCATTCATATAAGAATTCTACACTTTCAAATCCGATAACTCAAAATTCACTATTGAGTTCATTTTTAGACGTTCATAAACGTTAATGAGCGTTCAATGCTCGTTTTCTTCGTTTTAAGTCAGAATCCGACGATTCTCGAACCCTCAACTCTTAATCACCCTATCTCACGTGTTGACATTGAAAACCAATGTTTTCAAGTCTCACGACAACTTTTGACCCCCCCAATCCGAAATTTAACGTTTTCGACGTTTAACGTCTATTTCCGTGAAATCCACCATGACTTCGTTACTATCATTCTCTAAGCCAAATCTGACATTGAAAACCAATGTTTTCAAGTCTCACGGCAACTTTTGACCCCCCCCAATCTGAAATTTAACATTTTCGACGTTTAACGTCTATTTCCGTGAAATCAACCATGACTTCGTTACTATCATTCTCTAAGCCAAATCTCATGGAATACTCCATGGATTCCATATCTACAACCTAACCAATCAAGATTCAAAAATAAATGTATTGATGGAGTTCAATCGTTTATAAACGATCAATCTCAACAAATAATATTTTCATGGTTTAAAACTATATTAAACCTTATGATTTTTATAATCTCCTAACTTGTAGAGATTGAATCTATGATAAGCCATCATTAATGTCCTATACAAGACATATACCACCCATCTATGATTCTTCAAGATAAAAGAAAAATCAAAAAGAGATGGAGATGAAAGGTAAGGATTATACCTTAAGAATCCTTGTGAAACTCTCTTGGAAAACTAGAAAATCAAGCTTCCAAAGTGTATGTTTTATAAGTCTAGCTCTCTTTCTCTCTCAAATAGTCTAGGTTGGCAAATTTCAAAACTCCAAAATTAATCAACCTAGCTTTCTATTTATATTTAATGAGAATGGATGGTAATTTGGACAATGAACCATCACCTCCTTACTATTCACTCTTGGTCACCAAGTAAAATACTTGGTGACCAAGCCTTATGCTTGGCTTCCACACCAAGTAGCCGGCCCACCACTTGCAAAGTGACATCCCATGGGTTTCCCCATGGGTTTTACCCATTCGATGACCCACCGGATCGATCCACAATTCAGTTTTAATGAATTGGGCTTAATTAAATAAACATTGGGCCTTGACTTGGGCTCAACTCACTAATCTCCTTGGGCTTGGTCATTTAATAATTGGACTAATAAAATACAACTCAAATGACTTAGTCATTAAGATATAACTTAATCCCATAATACGAATAGTATTCTAAACGTACAATTCACTTATTCTTTCCATATACTACTCGTACAATAATCGTATTGTCATCGTATTATACATAGATACTAAATAGTATCACAAATGCATAACACTTGTATTAACCCTAACGCAATTCCTTCTACGTATATTATTTCCTTCTCGGAAATCAATATACTCAACCCTTAGGTTTTAAGTCCGCAGGTGAAAACTGCGTTTGTCCTAAATGAAATATTATCAGATATTCCTTCTTATCATGAAATACCATCATTACGCATTTCTCAGAATTTCAAAATAATTCCCCGAACAGAAATGGATGAATAGTATTTTTACGGAAATTTCTCAAAAAATAATTATTTTCGTCTTGGAAATTCCAAATAATTATTTCTAGCACGTAGCCAGAATACTAACCACATTAGCACATTCTAGGTCATAGAACGACCATCACATAGCTTACTCACAAAGTAATCAATTAAATTAATTTAATTCATATAATCAAATAAAAATTTAATTATCATAAAAATCTAATTTTCTCAGGTGTTACATTCTCTCCCCCTTATAAGGATTCTGTCCCCGGAATCTTAGCTTATAATTACATAAACAAATGAGGAAAATCTTTCATCATTTTACTTTCGAGCTCCCACGTTGCTTCTTCAGTATTGTGGTTTCTCCATAATACCTTCACTGAAGGTATGACCTTATTTCTTAAAACTTGTTCCTTCCTATCAATAATTTGAACTGGAAGTTCCTCATAGGACAAGTCTTTCTCTATCAGAATAGATTCATATTCTATCACGTGTTTATAGTCCGGTTTATAAAGACGTAACACTGACACATGAAACACATTATGAATGCGTTCCATTTCAGGAGGTAAAGCTACTTCATAAGCTACCTCTCCTACCCTTCTTAAAATATCAAAAGGTCCTACAAACCTTGGACTTAACTTCCCTTTCTTCCCAAAACATATCTTCCCCTTCCATGGCGATACTTTTAGAAAAACAAAAGATCCTACATCGAATTCTCTATTTTATCTGTGAGGATCTGCATACTTCTTCTGCCTATCTTGAGCAGCAACTAATCGAGTATGTATTAACTTCACCATGTCCGCCGTCTTTTGTAGCATCTCAGGTCCCAACATTTGACGTTCACCCACCTCATCCCAATACAATTGAGTTCGGCACTTTCTTCCATACAACGCTTCGTAAAGCGGCATGCCTATATTAGCGTAAAAACTATTATTTTACGAAAATTCCACCAACGGTAGATATTCGTCCCAACTCCCCTTGAAATCCATAACGCAAGATCTTAACATATCTTCTAACGTTTGAATTGTCCTCTCACTCTGACCATCCGTCTGAGGATGATACGCCGTACTCAATCTTAACTGCGTTCCCATTTGCTCTTGCAAACTCTTCCAAAAGTTCGATGTGAATCGTGGGTCACGATCTGACACAATCGAAATAGGTACTCCATGTCTGGAAATAATTTCCTTGACATACAGCTTAGCTAGCTAATCCAAGTTATACTTGACTCCTATTGGTAGAAAATGAGCTGATTTTGTTAATCGATCCACTATCACCTAAATAGCATCGTATCCTTTTCTGGTTGTCAGAAGTCCCACCACAAAGTCCATTGTGATGTGTTCCCACTTCCACTCTGGAATTTTTAACGGTTGCAACAACCCGTTAGGTCGTTGGTGTTCAGCCTTAACTTTTTGACAAGTTAAGCACCTACTAACGTATTCTGCTATCTCCCTCTTCATGTTCGGCCACCAAAAATTCTAACGAAGGTCTTGATACATCTTCTTACTACCGGGATGTATCGAGTACCTCGAACTATGAGCCTCCATCATTATTTCCTCCTCTAATTTGGGATCATTTGGAACCCAAATTCCTCCTTCAAAATGAAGTAACCCTCTTTATCGAGGTTATACCTAGTTTTCTCTTCATCTTCTACCATCTGCTTCATCTGCTTGCATTCCTCGTTGCTCGATTGTACTCCCCTAACCTGCTCTACTATGGTCGGTTGGGTTTCTATGGAAAATAACATTTCCACCGCCTCCTCCGGTAACTTAACTTCTAATTCCATACTTGCCATCGCTGTTATCAACTCATTCTGAGTTGTTAACATTGACAGTTTCTCTCTACCCTTCCTACTGAGCGCATCGACTACTACATTCGCTTTCTCCGGATGATATAAAATATCACAGTCATAATATTTTATCAGCTTTAACCACCTTCTCTGTCTCATGTTTAACTCCTTTTGTGTAAAGATATATTTTAGACTTTTGTGGTCCGTGTATATCTCACACTTCTCACCATAAAGATAATGCCTACATATCTTTAAGGTAAAAACTACAGCTGCCAATTCCAGATCGTGAGTAGGATAGACCTTCTCATAATCCTTCAATTGACGTGGACGCATCTGCTAAATGACTTTTGCCATCTTTGCATGATGAGCACGCAACCCAGTCCTTTATGCGAAGCATCGCTATACACTAGAAAGTTCTCTGTATCGTCGGGTAAAGACCATATAGGTGCCTCACTTAACCTCTTCTTCAACTCCTGAAAACTGTTCTCACATTTTTTAGTCCACACATACTTCACCGACTTTCTTGTCAGATTTGTCAACGGAGTAGCTATTTTAGAGAAGTCCGAAATGAACCTTCTATAGTATCCCGCTAACCCTAGAAAACATCGAACCTCAGTTGGCATTTTCGATTTCTACCATTCATTAACTGCTTCTACCTTTGCTGGATCTACGAAAATGCCATCCTTATCGATAACATGCCCTAGAAACTGCACTCGGTCAAGCTAAAATTCACACTTCGTGAATTTCGCATACAACTTCTCCTTCCTTAGTGTTTCTAACACTATTCTTAAATGTTCTGCATGATCTTCTAGCATCTTTGAATAGACTAGAATATCATCAATGAACACTACGACGAACTTGTCCAAATATTGTTTGAACACTCTGTTCATCATATCCATAAATGCGGCTGGCGCATTAGTCAACCCAAACGACATTACCAGAAACTCGTAATGACCATAACAAATTCTCAATGTCGTCTTAGGTAAATCCTCCTTCCTCACCTTTAACTGATGATACCCCGTGCGCAAATCTATTTTAGAAAAATACTTTGCCCCTTTCAACTAATCAAATAAATCATCGATCCTGGGCAATGGGTATTTATTCTTAATCGTTAATTTATTCAACTCTCGATAGTCGATACAAAGTCTTAACGACCCATCCTTCTTCTTTATAAACAACACCGGTGCTCCCCAAGGAGATGCACTTGGTTGAATGTACTTTCTATCTAATAGTTCTTGTAATTGAACCATTAACTCCTTCATCTCAATAGGCGCAATACGATATGGTGCCCTTGAAACTGGTGCCATTCCCGGTAACATATCAATTACAAACTCAACCTCCCTATCCGGTGGAATACCCGGTAACTCCTCCGAAAATACATCCGCAAACTCTTGTACTATACGTATCTGGTCTAAGGATGTTCCCACTCTTTGGGTATCCACAACATGGCACAGATAACCTACACACCCTTTTCTCAACATCTTCCTAGCGTGTGTCAGAGACAGACAACAAGAGCGTCTCGGTGAATTACTACCGAAGAATACCACCTTGGTTTTCTTAGAAAACCGAAGGATTACACTGTTCTTATGGCAATCTATAATTGCCTTTTGGTTAACCAACCAATGCATACCAAGAATTACATCGAATTCTTTTAACCTTATCGGTACCAAATCTACCGATAACGTATTCCCTCTAATTTCTACACAACAATCCTTATGAATATGTTCAATGGGGATTATCTCTTCGTTTGCTACCTTAACGTCTAAAGGTATAGGTAACTTCTCAGGGATTAAACCTAATCGCTTAGCAAATTCACATGTTATAAAAGAACAAGTAGCACCCGAGTCAAATAGCACATAAGCATTTATCTTATTGATCGGAATGATACCTGCTACCCCATCCGTTGATGCAACCGCATCTTGGACAGTCATATTAAACGTACGAGCTGAGGGTCTACCCACCGATGGTGTTGATCTAGTAATGGCTAATTTACCACTACCATAACTCTTATTCCCCTCTAATCCCTTCTTCGGGCAATTTCTTGCCATGTGGTCCATTGACCCACAGACAAAACACCCCTGATTCTTCTTAGGGTTAGGACAGTTGGGTGACAAATGCCCCTCCTGCCCACAGTTGTAGCATAATGCTTTCCCCTTAAACAGACTCCTGTGTGAGGCTTTCTGCATGTCTTACATGCTTCCGTCCTCCGTTTGGGATCTCCTTGCTTTACCCCAGTATTCCTAGGGTTAAAACTCTTTCTCTTTGGCAAGTTGCCGCTTCTGCTGGCAACTTCAGCCTTATTACCTCCCTCTAACTTGCTCTTAATCTTCTGCTCTTTGTGGTACTGAGACAAAGCCTCACCACCACCTTCAGCTATTATCGCCTTCTCCAGAATGGTCCCATAGAAAGCACTCTGGAAAACTGATATCCTACTGTAGAGCTAGGGTTTTAAGCCCTGCTCAAACCTGTGCGCCTTTCTCTCCACTTTATCCAGCTGGTGTGGAGCAAATCTCTCCAATTCGTTAAACTTGGCGGCATACTGGGGAACTGTCATATCCCCCTGCTTAAGTTCTAAGAACTTAATCTCCATCCTACCCTGCATGCTAGTAGGGAAATAGTTTTCGAAGAAGACCTTCTTAAACTGTTCCCACAAAACAGCCTCTGTCCTAGCCCCACCCTGGTGAGCCTCCCACCAGAAGTTGGCTTCCCCCTTCATCATGTAAGTCGCAAAATTAGTCTTTTGCGCCTCACTTATGTTTGTTATCACAAACGCCTTCTCAATCTCTCTAACCCATGTCTGGGCTTCTAACGGGTCCGGCGTTCCTCGGAACTCGGGAGGACCCACACTTTTAAAGTCCTTAAAGGTAGTTGTTCTTGCTACCCCAGGAGCTACAGGAATCCCACCCCCCACTTGGTTAAATGTAACCGTTAATAAATTAACAAACTCTTGCATAGGATTATTAGGACCCCCTCCCCTGATTCTCATTATGAGACTCGGCCTCTTGGTTACATTGTCTCCTTCTTGGCGGCATAATTCTGATTAAATAAATAAAGCATTGTTATTATCTATTTAACAGGTTATCATTTTCAATTAACAACAACCATTCACACCACATCAAACACATTTAATAAAAACTTTTTTATATAAATATGCTTGCATAGTCAAAACTATTTACAACATGTTCCCTTAGCCAAAAGCTAATACATATTATCTCGCGATTGCCTTCTACAAAAATTGGGATTTACAAAAAGACTACCCTTAAATTATACAAAAGAGGGTATTACGTCACTACTACATACAAAAAGATCATATGATCTATTAACACTGTCGAACGACATTCTCATATTTTTGATTTTCCAGAATTGACACTATATCTCGACTTATGGTATGCCGAGTCTGTCTTGACTCAATAGAATAACAAGCAATTTTTAGCTTGAAATCCTCATGAGCGCATTCGTGGATGTATGACATCCTAGCTATTTTCTAGTCTTTCTCCACCAGTTTCTTTTATAGCTCAAGGACCTCATCCTTATAGTCACGAGCTTTATCAGTCATGAGCACTTTCTCATCGTGCTCTGACTCAAAGTCTGCCTCTGCAGATTCTTTAGCCTCATATAAGGCAGTTATCTCTTCATTCTGGTTCTCCACTACCGTGCGCAGTTACACATTTCTATCCAACACGGCATGATACAATGCTCTCATTGCATCCGGAGGTGTTGGCTCCTGCATAGGCACCACCGTATTAACCGATGCTGCCTCCATCTCCTCCTCCATGTCTAGCACCTCGTTAAGGTATGATGCTAACCCCAAGGTCTCTTCAGAGTATTCCTCCTCAGAGATGTACACCTCAATATCTGAGTCATCTAGTATAACTATCGGTACCTTCGCCACTGGCATTGGTACTATCTCAACTTGGTTAACTGAGTCCTCACTTATCATTCCCACGTTTCTAAACATCAAGCTATCGGTTGACATCTACAAACACATAACACGTTGATTAGTACATAATACACAATAATATAAGCACAAATCACATTTAATATCTTTAAGATTCATTTCCATCTTTTAATCCTTTCGATACTGAGTTATCTCAATACCTTATTAATTCAATGAAATTGAATTTTATTTCTCGGACTTTACCTTCCTTACGAGGTTATTAGCCTAAGGTTTTCCCCCCTTAAGTTTTATAACCTAAGGCTTTGATACCACCTGTGACGCCCCCAAATTCGGGTATCTTAGAACCCGACATATGGTGCTCCACTATACTAACATCCATACAATCATTCCATTGAAATACAACAAAATGAATGTAATTACTATCTTCTTATTACAATCAAAGTATAATCCGTCCCAGGTTCATAAACTGGTTACATCGTTCATTGTTCATAATGTATAATACATACAAACTTTCTTAACTATTATACAACGGCTAAGCATCCATCTTAGCTTTGCCCTTATCTTATTTGGCATTCACAGTACGTTCATCCTTAACTGCAGTTATATAATTCACGCAAGAAGTGAGCATGACAGCTCAACAAGTTTAATCAAGGATAACAGTAATACCACATTCGTGAATTATATAACAATTCCGACATAATTGAGCAATAGTTATGAAGTATTATGAATCAATAATACTTTAACAGTTCATAACATCAATTCCCAAAGTATAGAATAGATTAGGAATTCTGAACCGGTCGTTAGACCATGAACAGTAACTTTCAGTTTTCATACTTGAAAAGGAGTCCATAGCACTAAGGTCGTTCATTCGATAACTTACGAGCACTTCTAGGTGATCAGCCTATAGTACTCTATGTTGATCAACACTCATTCATTAAACGTATTTACGTTTAATATTTTTGGCAAACTCGCGTGCCCATCGAATAATCGATGAAAAATACTTTTGTTTGTTCATAGACAAACCTTACCTTTACGTCTATACCAATTACTTAGCATAGGATAACGTTATAATTTCTATATAGAATGATATGAATAATAATCAATCTATATATTACGAATAGTCTAGCCGAGTTAAAATCTGGCATCGACCCTTTCTTTAAAACAAGTCTTGCAATTTAGTTCAATGAATCACGTAAAACTTAGCTAACATGGAAGTTAGACAAGCGTTAAGAAAACTTGCCTTTCAGCATCTTCAAATAATTTACTCGACTGACCACAGCCTTTACAGAATCTGCATGATATATTCACACAGCACACTATAATTAGTTAACAAATAAATGTTTCTACCAACTTCTTTCTCTTCTACATCTTAGTTAACTTAATAATTTTATTAAAGTCAACACGACTTATTACCCTTCGTCCCGGTTTATTACTCAACTGACATTTATTAACAGGACTAGAACATCATTGATAAAGTATCAACTTTGGTCATCGTTCATAACTTGTTAATAAGCATTCCATTCCTAAGTTTCATACCATATACCTTAGTATAGGTAGTTTAGGAATAGCTTTAATACACTTATGAAGTGTAAAAACATTATCCCTATAGGTCTCCGAACAATTACAGTTGAAAACCTAAGTCAGAATCCAAGCCCTTACACTCGTGCTACGGCGCGACCTACATAGCACTAAAGCTGGCTGCATGGCCAATTAGCGATGGGAAGGCTTCCGTCTAAAGGTATATGCTTATGAGACATTGTATTATAAGCGGCGCTGCGGTGCTACTCTGTAGTAGCTCATTACACCTTTGTTTCAAGACCATTGCTTGGCTGCAATTTATATAATATGTTTGGTATATTTCAGACCTCGATTAATAGAACTTCAACAATTTTTAAAAAAAATTATGAAATTCCCGGGGCAATAATTTCTTCGTTATAAGCCCGATTTGGTCCTTTCAAAAGCCTACACGTCACAAATAACATAATCTACGCATTCATATAATAATTCAACACTTTCAAATTTGATAACTCAAAATTCACTATTGAGTTCATTTTTAGACGTTCGTATACGTTAATGAGCATTCAATGCTCGCTTTCTTTGTTTTAAGTCGGAATCCGACAATTCTCGAACCCGCAACTCTTAATCACCCTATCTCACGTGTTGACATTTAAAACCAATGTTTTCAAGTCTCATGACAACTTTTGACCCCTCAATCTGAAATTCAACGTTTTCAACCTTTAACGTCTATTTCCAAGAAATCCGCCATAACTTCGTTTCTATCATTCTCTAAGCCAAATCTCATGGAATACTCCATGGATTCCATATCTACACCCTAACCAATCAAGATTCAAAAATTAACGTATTGATGGAGTTCAATCGTTTATAAACTATCAATCTCAAGAAATAATATTTTGATGGTTCAAAACTATATTAAACCTTATGATTTTTATAATCTCCTAACTTGTACAGATTGAATCTATGATAAGCCATTATTAATGTCCTATACAAGACATATACCACCCATCTATGATTCTTCAAGATAAAAGAAAAATCAAAAAGAGATGGAGATGAAAGGTAAGGATTATACCTTAAGAATCCATGTGAAACTCTCTTGGAAAACTAGAAGATCAAGCTTCCAAAGTGTATGTTTTATAAGTCTAGCTCTCTTTCTCTTTCAAATAATCTAGGTTGGCAAATTTCCAAACTCCAAAATGAATCAACCTAGCTTTCTATTTATAGGAAATGAGAATGGAGGGTAATTTGGACAATGAACCATCACCTCCTTACTATTCACTCTTGGTGACCAAGCCTTATGCTTGGCTTCCACACCAAGTAGCCGGCCCACCACTTGCAAAGTGACATCCCATGGGTTGCCCCATGGGTTTTACCCATTCGGTGACCCAACGGATCGATCCACGGTTCAATTTTAATGAATTGGGCTTAACTAAATAAACTTTGGGCCTTCACTTAGGCTCAACTCACTAATCTCCTTAGGCTTGGTCATTTAATAATTGGACTAATAAAATACAACTTAAATGACTTAGTCATTAAGACATAACTTAATCCCATAATACGAATCGTATTCTAAACGTACAATTCACTTATTCTTTCCATATACTACTCGTACAATAATAATATTGTACTTCATATTTACTGATCGTATTATACATAGATACTAAATAGTATCACAAATGCATAACACTCGTATTAACCCTAACACAATTCCTTCTACTCATATTATTTCCTTCTCAGAAATCAATATACTCAACCCTTAGGTTTTAAGTCCGCAGGCGAAAACTGCGTTTGTCATAAATGAAATATTATCAGATATTCCATCTTATCACGATATACCATCATTACGCATTTCTCAGAATTTCAAAATAATTCCCCGAACAGAAATTGATGAATAGTGTTTTTACGGAAATTTCTCAGAAAACAATTATTTTCATCTTGGAAATTCCAAACAATTATTTCTAGCACGTAGCCAAAATACTAACCACGTTAGCACATTCTAGGTCATAGAACGACCTTCACATAGCTTACTCACAAAGTAATCAATTAAATTCATTTAATTCACACAATCAAATAAAAATTTAATTGTCATAAAAATTCGATTTTCTCGGGCGTTACAATACATATATAAGTTGAGTATATGTCCACAAATTTTGAACCGTTAAAAATAAACGTATAATTTGTTATGAATTTTAAGAGGTGTAGAGAATTCTAAGAGGTGTAGAGACTTTTAAGAGGTGTAGAGAATTTTAAAAGTTTGGAAAAACTTTCTTCCACAAAGTTGTAGAGAATTCGATTTCGTGTGGAATGGACATAAAAATCATATTTTCCTGATAAAAGGGCTATTTATTATGAATTATTGAAGTTTCAGAAATTAAAATGTTTTTATTAAAAATATGGGTGGGCCCCACTTTTGGTTGTTGGGAAAGGTGGCTAATTTTAGTGGGCCCCACTTGTGGTGGCTGAATTTTTTTAAAATACATGTGCGTAGAATTTTTTATTATTATTTTAAGTCTCCTATGGCGTTCTAGCATTTTTCTATAAATAGGCGCTTAAGTTAGAATTGAAAATCACACCAGAATCAGAGAATTCTTCTTCTATAATCTTTAGAGTTTTAGAAAGCTTTGAGCGTAGAAAACAGTGAAAGTTTTCTTCAAGAATATCCCCGCTATACCAGTTGGAATACTCTTCTTTTCAAGGTAAGGGATGATATTTTTGTTCAATATTCGCTTGAAATAATATTTTCTTCCATACTCTATAGTATGTAAGTAATATTGTTTCGTTTCAGATTTCAAATTCTATACTCGTTTTATTAAAGTTTTGGCTTCTATGCTCAATGAAATTAGTAGAATATCCTTGATTTTGCGCTTCATCTAGTATCTTTTCATGGAAATATTATTCTGAGCAATCTTGATAAATTTTAACTTTTTCATGTCGGAGTACTATTCACGGGGTTACTATTCTCGAAGTACTATTGACGGGGTACTATTCACTCGAGTACTATTCACCCAGGGTACTATTCATGATAAAAATTGATTCGTTTTCGGTCCAAATTATTTTTGGTACAATATTATTCTTGAATTTTACTCCACAAAGCAGTATCATGTTGACAATTTGGAAGTTATTGATTTTTGGATAAATTAAATTATAAATCTTTAGAAATTTATCCTTGAACTTGTTTTATTGAATTCTTGTATCATTGTCATCATCCTCATGTTTATATTATGTTGAAATTCATAAGTGGCCTGTAGTGCATAGATGGACTTGGTATGATTATGACCAGGGATTATTCGGTATAATCATGAACGTAATGTTACAAATGATGTGATAAAAGTCCTTATTGGCCCGTAGTGCATTGATGGACAGTTGTTGGCATGATCATGACCATTGACGAATACACGAATATACTTGGCCCGTAGTGCATAGATAATTTGTGGTCGTGATACTAAAGAATATCCTTGGCCGTAGTGTAGGGGTGATTCGATGATGTGGATTATTTATTAAGCTGAGTCTCGGTGATAAAAGTGATGAAAAACCTTTTAAATCATAGAAGCTATTAGATTTTATGCTCTACCTGACTCTTCTAATGGATTGCTTGTTCCGCTGCAGTCAAACTTGATGTTTGTTATATTTCTTACTGGGCTAGTTGAGCTCACCCTTTTGCTTTCATTGTCCTCTTCAGGAAATGAGAACGTAGCCGGGACTAGTCGGGGAATGGAGTGACGGTCCATATGATAGCATTAGTAGTCCTCATTATTCTATAAAATAGTGTGATAATAAATGTATTGAGGACTCCATTTGAGTTGAATACTGTCTAGAAGGCAATATTCATTTTAAAACTCTTAGTTTATGTTTTCTCGTATTTTACACGATAGTTGTATTATTAAGTTGTATTTGAATTTTGTACCATTTATTTGGTGACTCAAGATGGGTCATGTATACCTATTTTGGGGGCGTCATAGTTGGTATCAAAGCTTAGGGATATAATCCCTGGCTGAGATGTGAGACAAGAACTAGGAGGGGATAGATGGGTAATTCCTTCGCTAGTATAACCTACCTAAGTTTAATTGGTATTTAATTGGTCGGTCAGAGTATAGGGATAATATGTGGCATGTCAATTAACCCTTGTTTTGTGGCAGTATTTAAAAATGACATCCGAGAATGTTGAGAATAGCAATGAAGCACAGGAGACCGTTGAGTCTCCACAGATGAATACCCAGGATAATGTGCAACAGGAAGACAATAATCATCATGCAAATGATGAACGAAGGAATGTTTAGAGGCTTTTTGCAACTCATGCAACATCAGGCAAGAGAGACTCATGTCCGAAATATAGGTGGAAACACTGGCAACTCTCGAACGGTCACTGCTAAATAGTTCAAGGAGCTGGGACCACCAGAGTTTTTTGGAGAGCCAAAACCACTTAAGGCGGATACGTGGATAAAGCAGATCAACAAGATATTTGATGTCTTGGGAAGCTCTGAGGAGCAAAAGGTTCCCTTTGCCACCTTCATGTTGTGGGCAGAGGCAGATTACTAGTAGGAATCTGTAAAGCGTACTCAACCTGCCGCACTGAAGATGTCTTGGGAGAAGTTCCAAGAACTGTTCAACGACAAGTACTTTCCCGAAAGTATTCGTTATATTAAAGAGGTAGAGTTCATTAAACTGGAGCAAAACAACATAACCGTGTCGTAGTACGAAGCCAAGTTTGTCGAGTTGTCCTGGTTTGTGTCCCATTTGGTTGATAATGAGGAGAGAATGACGCGAATGTTTCTAAGAGGTTTGAAACCCGAGATATGTCAATACCTTATCTCTCATAAACTGTGTTTGTATTCAGATGTTTTGAATAGGGCTCAGTTATTGGAGTGCGATAATGAGTCAACCCAACTAAGAGAGAGCAACCGGAAAAATGATAATACCAGTGGTAGCAGTCATCGAAGCGGTGACAACAAGCGTGGAGGGAATCAACAGGAAATAAGAACGTAGCCGGGACTAGTCAGGGAATGGAGTTACGATCCAGATGATAGCATTAGTAGTCCTCACTATTCTACAAAATAGTGTGATAATAAATGTATTAAGGACTCCATTTGAGTTAAATACTGTCTAGAAGACAATATTCGTTTTAAAACTCTCAGTTTATGTTTTGTCATATTTTACACGACAGTTGTATTATTAAGTTGTATTTAAATTTATACCATGTATTTGGCGACTCAAGATGGGTGATGTATACCTATTTTGGGGGCGTCACATAGGGTACTATTCACGGGGTACTATTCACAACAAAATTGGTTTCTTTTCTATCTAAATTATTTTTGATACATGAATATCATTCTTGAATTTTACTCCACAATTAATTATCATGTTGACAATTTGGACATTATTAAACTCTGGATAAATTGATTAATAAATCTTTAATATTTATCTTTGATCTCATTTAATTGATTTCTTATATCATTGTCATCATCCTCATACTTATATTGTGGTGAAAGTCATCTTTGACCCATAGTGCATAGATGGACTATTGATTGGTATGATATATGATCAGGAATTGTGTATTGGTATAATCATGACCTGTAATGTTACAGACAAATGATGTGGTGAAAGTCCTCTTTGGCCTGTAGTGCATAGATGGATAGTTGTTTAACATGATCATAACCACTGGTGATACTAACGAATATCCTTGGCCCGTAGTGCATTGATAATTCGTTGATTTGAAATATTTATCGAGTTGTGTTACAACGATAAAATATTGATGATGAACTTTTAAATCATTGAAGATAGTAGACATCATGCTCTACTTGACTCTTCTAATGGATTGCTTGTTCCGCTGCAGTTGTTGATCTAAATTTGTTGCCTATTGTATTCCATCAGATTTTACACTGTTGAAGACTAAGGATAATTTATTCTACATTATCTTAGTCATAATATTCTTTACTGGGCAAGTTGAGTTCACCCTTTTTTTTCATTGTTATCTTCAGGAAATGAGAATATAGCTAGGACTAGTCGTGGAATGGTGTGATGGTCCAAGATGGTGGCTATAGTAGTCCTCACTATTCTATAAAATAGTGTGATAATAATTGTAATGAGGACTTCATTTGAGTTTGGATATTGTCTACGAGACAATATTCGTATTAAAACTCACAACTTACGTTTTACAATATTTTACAAGACAGTTGATAATTGTATAAATTAAGTTTGTATTTGAATTCTGTTCCATGTATTTGGCGACTCAGAATGGGTTGTATGAACCTATTTTGGGGGTATCACAAAAGAGGACTTTCACCACATCATTTGTCTGTAATATTACAGGTCATGATTATACCAATACACAATTCCTGGTCATAATCATACTAATCAATAGTCCATCTATGCACTACGTGCCAAAGATGAATTTCACTACATCATTTGTACATTACAGGTCATGATTATACCAATACACAATTCTTGGTCATAATCATATCAATAAACAGTCCATCTATGCATTACGGGCCAAAGATGACTTTCCCCACAATATAAACATGAGAATGATGACAATGATATAAAGAATTAATCAAGTGAGATCAAGGATAAATATTAGAGATTTATAATTCAATTTATCCAGATTTCAATAATGTCCAAATGGTCAACACGATGATCAAAACGTGGATTCAAATTTAAGAATAAGATTCATATATCAAAGATAATTTGGTTAGAAAAAAACTAATTTTATCCTGAATAGTACCCCGAGTGAATGGTACCCCGTGAATAGTACCTCGAGTGAATGGTGCCCAAGTAGATAGTATCCCGTGAATAGTACTTCGAGTGAATACTACCCAAGTGAATAGTACCCTGAGTGAATGGTACCCGAGTGAATAGTATCCCATGAATAGTACCCCGAGTGAATAGTACTCGAGTGAATAGTATCCCATGACTAGTACTCCGAATGAAAATATTAAAATTTAATAAGAAAGTTCAGATCAATATTCCAATGAAACGATACTAGATGAAACGTAAACTCAAGGATATTATACTAATTTTAGGGATTATAGAAGTAAAACTTACCATAGTAAGTTTAGATTTAGGAATATGAAAATAAAAAATATACGAAACTGCAAATGGATTTTCACCTGTCATGCGGTAATCCGTGTAGACAGATAAAGAATGAGTACGAAAGGTTATTCACTATGCATGTTGTAATCCGCGTAGATAGGTTATTCCCACAGATTAAGCAATGAATAAGAAGGGTTATTCACCATGCATGCAGTAATCCGTGTAGACAGGTTACTCCCACAGATTAATAAAGAATGAATACGAAGGGTTATTCACCATGCATGTGGTAATCCGCGTAGACAAGTTACTCCAGTAGATTAACAAAGAATGAATACAAATCAACCTGGATTTATTCAAACAAACCTCCAATCCAACAACCTGGATTTAAACTGTATACTAATTCAGCAACCCGAATTCCAATTCAGCAAACTAAATTCACTAATTCAGCCAACCGAATTCACTAATTCATCAAGCTGGATTAAAACTGTATTCTCGTTTTAAACCTTTTCCATATACATCATTTCATAATCTCTTTCATTAATTCACATAAAATTAAAGGTAACATAATACCTTATTCTTAACATATTTCCAAGTATAATTCTATTCTAGGATTTTGAATTTTGTAATCCATATTTTCTCAATTCTATTCAAATAGTAAACCATATAGGTTTTTCTTTAAAAAATTTAAATCATTCCTCTATTTCCAGTCTAGATTTTAAATGTTAACCTTTAATTTAATCAATCAAGATCTTCTAAATTCTTGGGTTGTCACACATATAGTTAGGTAGCATTTTTATTATTTTGTTTTTGCTTGAGGACAAACAAAGTCTCAGGTTTGGGGGTATTTTATGAGTGGGTTTTATACCTACGAATCGGTTATCTTTTAGGCTTAATTCTTTGATAACTTCAAGTATTTTTAGTATCATTTAAATTATTTTTGTGTTTCTTTTATACGACATGGCTTTGGAGGGGAAAACATGAAAATGGAGCATAATGACATTTCTGTAATTTTTGGTCAGATGAATCTGCCTGGGCGAATTCCCCTAGTGTAAATGAATCCGCCGAGGCAAATTGACATGTTGAATCTATCAAGACCAGCTCATTTACTACAAGAATGCGCCAGGGCAAATCTTATCGCGAAATGGAAGTTAGCTAATTTCATAAGTTGAGTTTTAGAAGGATTCTTGTGGCTAATTTTTAAGGGTAACATGAGAGGACATAAAAATAATATAGAGAGGTTGAGAGATTCTGAAGAACATTTAAGGAGGATCACGCGACGCAAAGCTAACTTGAGTCCACGCAAAGCTAACTTCCGAAAATACAACTTTTATCTAATGATGTATTTCCAAAATACGAACACATCAGTCCAAAAAATTTGTGGAAGGAGACTGTTCGGGATTTGGTTGGACAGTTTTGATTATGCTCCTTCCGAACGTCATAACTCCCTCCTCCGAAGTCAGAATTATTTCGTTCCGGAGTCTATGGAAAGATTATTCAGTGTACTATAACATACTAAAAGCCCAGAAGTTTATGAACAACTTATCTAATCCCGATTTTTCTTTTTAGGGGCAGTACTCTATTAACTTTTCTAAAGTTTGTTCTTCGCGAAATTTTTTAACTCTTTCTCCTTCAAATCTTCATGACTCAAGTTTTATACATCCAAATCAGTTCATTTTAGATTCTATGGACTCATAACTCTGAGAATCACAACATATCCAACAATCAACAACTTATATACACATTTAATTAGTAGATCTAAAGATTTAAGAAGGAAAATATAAATTTAAAATTTTAAGAACTTACTTCCTTGATTCTTCCTTTAGATGCTAGATTATGATCTAGATCTTGCTAGAATTCAATTTTCTTCCTCCCGTGGCCTTATCTATGCTTAAATCTTCAAACCCATTTCTTTCTCTCTCTTGCTTTCTTGGAGATTTTGGTGGAGGAGAATGGAAAAGATGGTTATGGATGTTTGTAGGAGATTTCTTTACTAATTTGGGTTTCCCTTCCTTCCTCTCATCTCTTCCATCTCTCAAATTCTCCCTCTCTTCTTCTCTTCTCGTTCTTTTTCCTTCTCTCTTATCTTCTTTCTCTTATCTTATCTTTCTCTTTCTTTTTAAGCACATGCCAATTTCTCTCTCTTATCTTTACCCGGTACATTGTACCCCTTTTAGCCCAATTTGACTTTATTAATTCGTTAAATAAAATGATTAAAAAAAAATCTCTCATCTTATGGCCAAAAATTTGAGCCATTGAATTTATTATTTGGACTAAATCTTGGGCTCTCATTTAATTATTTTGGCCATGCGAAATAATCATGAACCAACTCAAGAAATTTTTATCTTACCCTAATTTATTTAATAAAGATTTTCATTCCACTCATTTTGGAATTTAAATCATTATTCACATAAATTTATTCATACAACTCAATTAAATTTTCTTTAATTAGGTTAAAATAAATAATAAATGAGATATATTAAAATAAGTCTCTTAAATTAATTTACTAGTATGAAATTTAAATACTAGTATACTCAAATGATAATTAACCCTTAGGTTAATAAATCGCATTCTTATATATATATATATATATATATATATATATATATATATATATATAATATTAGGTTAAATAGTTTCTTTTCAATCCTTTCTAAATAATAAATAAATATATACTTATTTACAATATATATTTATTTAATCGGAACATATACTTCACATAAATCACAATTATTCACTTCATTTGTAAAGAATTAGTACTTTCATATATTAGGCTTGATATTTAATTAAATTTTTAATTAAAATATCTTTATACAACTTGCTACACTCAATAAATTTTTATCATATGGCTTTTCATAAATATTAATCTGACTTGCCATAATCTTAATCCCTTTCTAGGACTTTTTATTATATTTCTAACACATGACTACTAGGTTAGACTTATTTTAATTTTCATCGCCATACCTAGCTTATCTCTTCTTAATTTAATATCTTTGGGTTCTCTTTCTTTTATACAGTAGGATTTAACACTTAATATTTAATCTTATAAGTTCTCCTATATAATCCAATAAGCTGAATACAACTCCAGCAACCTGGATTTATTCAAACAGACCTCCAATCCAAAAACCTGGATTTAAACTGTATACCAATTCAGCAAACTAAATTCACTAATTCATCAAGCTGGATTAAAACTGTGTTCTCGTTTTAAACTTTTTCCATATACATCATTTCATAATGTCATTCAGTAATTCGCATAAAATTAAAGGTAACATAATACCTTATTCTTAACATACTTTCAAGTATAATTCCATTCTAGGATTTTGAATTTTGTAATCCATATTTTCTCAATTCTATTCAAATAGTAAACCATATAGGTTTTTCTTTAAAAAATTTAAATCAATCCTCTATTTCCACTTTAGGTTTTAAATTTTAACCTTTAATTGAATTATTCAAGATCTTCTAAATTCTCGGGTTGTCACACATATAGTTAGGTGGCATTTGCATTATTGTGTTTTGCTTGAGGACAGGCAAAGTCTCAGGTTTAGGGGTATTTTATGAGTGGGTTTTATACCTACAAATTGGTTATCTTTTAGGCTTAATTCTTTGATATCTTCATGTATTTTTAGTATCATTTAAATTATTTTTGTGTTTCTTTTATACGAAATGGCTTCAGAGGGGAAAACATAAAAATACAGCATAATGACATTTCTGTAATTTTTAGCCAGATGAATCTGTCTGGGCGAATTCCCCTAGTGTAAATGAATCCGCTGAGGCGAATTGACATGTTGAATCCGTCAAGACGAGCTCATTTACTACACGAATGCGCCAGGGCAAATCTTGTCGCGAAAAGGAAGTTAGCTAATTTCATAAGTTGAGTTTTAGAAGGATTCTTGTAGCTGATTTTGGAGGGCAACATGAGAGGACATAAAAATAATATAGAGAGGCAGAGAGATTCTAAAGAACATTTAAGGAGGATCACGCGACGCTCAAGTGAAGGATTCATAAGAAGATTCTAATGTAGAGTTTTATTCTTCGTTTCTTCTTTTACTTGTATCTTCAGATGTTTAATTATTCTTTGGATTCATTATTCACTTTTGTCATGTGGAACTAAATTTCATCTTAAGATTACAATGGACCTTATTGCGTAGTTTGGACAGATACACTTCTTTGTTAATTATAATTGACTATTATGTGATTGTCTATTCTGGTTTTTTTAATTGCGTGATCAATAATTACAATGATAATCTAATTGAATTTGAGAGATGGATTATAGGTTTAGATCTGGCCATACTAGAATGTGATTGTATTTTCTGCATGGTGATGGAACTAATGAATTATGTTTAGGATAGAGATATACCTACGCACCGCATGTAATCTGATAGAGAACTTGTGCTTTAAATCCTCTTTAATTATAATTCACATAGAGATGTAATGGATTAATTAATTAGGTGTTCATCTTAATTCTATCATCTGTGAATTTAAGTTGATTTGTGTATGGTGCATCGAGAGATGATCATAGATATTTGTATGTTCTTGATTAACAAACTAGAATACTTAATGTAATTTGATATGAAGTTTATTGACCTAAATGAAGCAATAAGTGAAATTGTAATTGTGACGCCCCCAAAATACATATACATCACCCATTCTGAGTCGCCAAATACATGGTAATCAAATACAAACTTGTTTAAAACAATACGACAACAGCGTGGTTGAGAGTTTTTACACGAATATTATCTCATAGACAGTATTCAAACTCAAATGAAGTCCTCATTACATTTATTATCACACTATTTTATAAAATAGTGAGGACTACTATAGCCGCCATCTCGGACCGACACTCTGTTCCTCGACTAGTCCCGACTACGTTCTCATTTCCTGAAGAGAATAACGAAAGCAAAAGGGTGAGCTCAACTAGCCCAGTAAGAAATATTATGACTAAGATAATTTAGAATAAATTATCGTTAGCCTTCAATAGTGTTAAACTAATAAACAACAAGTTTAACTGTAACGGAACAAGCAATCCATTAGAAGAGTCAAGTATAGCATGATATCTACTATCTTCTATGATTTAAAAAGTTTATCATCAATTTTATCGATGGGACTCAGCTTAATAAATAAATCACATCATCGAATCATCCTTGCACTACAGGCCAAGGATATTTATTAGTATCACGACCACAAATTATCGATGCACTACGGGCCAAGAATATTCATGTTTTTACCAATGGTTATGATCATACCAGCAACTGTCCATCAATGCACTACAGGCCAATAAGAACTTTTACCACATCATTTATTACATTACGGGTCATGATTATACCGAATGATCCCTGGTCATAATCATAGCAATCAACAGACCATCTATGCACATAAGCCAAAGATGACTTTTATCACAATATAAGCATGAGGGTGATGACAATGATATAAGAATTCAATTAAAAGAAAGCAAAGGATAAATTTTTAAAGATTATAATTTAATTTATCTAGAATTCAATAATGATCAAATTGCCAACATGATACTACTTTGTGGAGTAAAATTCAAGAATGATATTGTATCAAAAATGATTTGGACCGAAAAGAAATCAATTTTTATCATGAATAGAACTCTGGGTGAATAGTACCCAGGTGAATAGTACCCCGTGAATAGTACTCGTGAATAGTACTCCGTGAATATTACTTTATGAATAGTACTTTCTGAATAGTACCGTATAAATGAATAGTACTTATAGACAGTACTCCGACATGAAAAGCTTAAAATTTAACAAGAATGTGCAGAAAATATTCTTGTGAAACGATACTAGATGAAGCTCAAATTTCAAGGATATTCTACTAATTTCGCGGAGTATAGAAGTAATACTTTAACAAAATGAAGGTATAATCAGGAATATGAGACAAAATAATATTACTCACATACTACAGAGTATGGAAGAAAATATTATTCCTTATGAATACTGAACAAAAATAATATTCCTTACTTTAGAAGAAGACTAGATACTGGAATAGTGAAGTAGCAGAATACTCTTCTTCTTTCTCACTATAACTCCTCTCTCTATAGCTTCTCTCTTTATAATTACTCTTGCGAGTCTTAGTGAATTGGTGAGAATGAACGAAAAATGAACTTCTATTTATTGTAAAATATAGTTTCGATAATTGCACGTTTTGGGGCTCAAAATATTATAGTATAATACATTCATCTTTTGCTTCAATTTTAATTTAGTCCTGCAAGTATTATCAAACTTGCACCACCTCCCATAATAGTACATACATGTGAATCAATGGTACATACATGTGAACAAATAGTTATAAGCATGTGAATTAATAGCAATTAATTGTTCATTTATCTGATTAATTACCCGATTAGTCAATATAACATCCAAAAATCAATTATTATCGAAATAAATGTCGATTTCCATTAACACTAATAATTCCAACACAATGGAAATATTAATTTTATCATTAATTAACACGAACTTATTCATCATTAATATTATAACTCACAATATTTAACAACCAAATCATTCACAGGAAAGAGGTGGCTTTCCGATAAGGATTTCTCCCTATTGGCGCGCAATTAGGTGACCAAACCTCTCCTTGACAGAACTTTCTAGACATCGTCAATATTACAAATAATAATATGAATAACTTTATCGTCTTAATTATTGATATAATAATAATTAATATTATGCAGATGATACTGTGACAATAATTGAATCAATAATATGAGAGATATTATGCAGTAATTACTGTTGCAATAATTGAGTATAACTGAGTGACTTCTCACGTAAGCATAAATAATCAAAGTTACTGTACAATATCGTGTACTACTATGCAACCACGCGTATTATTATACTTTTTCTACCGGGAAGTTCAACAGTTTAACGATAAAACTTTTGCCGTTATTTTTATAAAAGATATTTATGTCATTTTCTAACTCCGACAATACTTTAGTAGTGGGGTCCACCAATGATTGTGACGTCGTACGAATATTCCTTGTTAAAATGAATATTCCTAAACCAGTCGAATATTTTATAACCACTTTCTTACGTTGCAAAATTTGTAAATATTACCTACAACTATAATATTATATCAAATCCACACCATAATATTCAAAAATATATTTTGAGAAAAAGTAATCTTTATTCATAAAAGTTAGGGTCTTACAACCTCTCCTTTTTATGAAATTTCACTCTCGAAATTAGGGTACGTACATGGTATGTCGAAGAGGTGAGGATACCTTGACTTCATTTCAAATTCTAACTCCCAGGTCATTTCCTCAACATCATGGTTTCTCCACAAAACTTTGACTTGAGGTATAACCTTGGAGCATAGAATATGATCCTTCGTATTCATGATTTTAACAGGTACCTCTTCATATGTTAAATCTTCCACTATCTCGTCTAGTTCTAATTCAATAATATGGTTCGGGTCTTTCACATATTTACGTAACATAGATATGTGAAAAACGTTATGAACATGAGACATACTTGGCGGTAAGGCGAGTCTATAGGCCATAGTTCTTACTCAATCGAGGATTTCGAATGGCCCAATGAATCGAGGATTGAGCTTTCCTCTCTTTCCAAATCTTGTAACTCTTTTCCATGGAGCAACACGTAAAAACACATGCTCTCCAACATTGAATTCCACGTTTCTTCGTTGAAGATCAGCATAACTCTTTTGTCGATCTTATGAGGTCTTTATACGTTGTCGGATTATTTAAATCTTTTCCAAAGTCATGCATACCAATTCTGGTCCCAACAACGTTGCTTCACCCACCCCATCCCAGCATACTGGAGAACGACACTTGCGTCCATACAACGCCTCGAATAGAGCCATGCCAATACTTGTTTGATAACTGTTGTTGTAGGAATACTTTACCAATGGCAAGAACTTGTCCCATCTTCCATTGAAGTCAAGGACACAAAGTCTTAATATATTTTCAAGAGTTTGAATAGTCCTCTCTGACTGCCCGTCCATTTGAGGATGATATGCCAAACTAAATCGTAAATCCGTGCCCATAGCTTTTTGCAAAGTAAACCAAAATTGTGAAGTGAATCTTGGGTCTCAATCAGAAACTATGGATACTAGCATACCATGCAGTCTTACAATCTCATTTATGTTTAAACGAGCAAGACGTTCAAGTGAAAAATTTTCTCGTATAGGTAAGAAATGAGTAGACTTGGTCAATCTATTAACAGTGACCCAAATCGCATCTATGCCTTGAGAAAACTTGGGAAGACCAGTAACCAAATCCATAGTAATGTGCTCCCACTTCCATTCTGGAATTTCAAATGGTTTCCATATACCTTTTGGCACTTGATTATCCGCCTTGACACGTTAAGAAGTTAAACACCTTGAGATAAACTCTGCGATTTTTCTCTTCATATTGCTCCACCAAAATTTATGTTGAAGATCTCGATACATTTTGGTACTCCCAAGATGGATTGCAAACGGTGTATTGTGCACATCCATCATGATTTTATACTTCAAGTGAGAGTCATTAGGAACACAAAGTCTGGAGTTTACTCGAAGTATTCCTTCTTCATCGATTTTTGCTTCCGGGATAGCACCTTCTTGTACTTTTTTCCTCATACGCATCAGCTCCAGGTCTGTAGTTTGAGCAACTTTTACTTTATCGATTAAAGTCAGTTCTACTCGTATATTTGCCATCATCACGTGGGTCCTTGGAGTCTTTAACTCTATCTCTATCTTTTGTAAGTCATACAAAATGGGCCTTTGCATTGATAATATCGCACTCGTACCCAAATATGATCTTCTATTCAATGCGTCAGCTACTACGTTTGCTTTTTCAGGATGGTATTGAATGGTGTGATCATAATCTTTCAATAGCTCGAGTCAAAGTTGTTGTCGTATGTTGAGTTCCTTTTGGGTGAAGAAATATTTGAGGCTTTTATGATCCATATAGATCTCCACTTTCTCCCCATACAGGTAATGTCTCCAAATTTTAAGCACGAAAATGATAGCTGCCAACTCTTGATCATGAGTAGGATAATTCCTCCCATATTCTTTGAGTTTTCATGAGGCATAGGCTATGACTTTCCCATGTTTCATGGGAACACAAACTAAACCTTTGCGTGAAGCATTGCTATATATGACAAATCCCTCCGAACTAGATGGTATTGTCAGAACAGGTGCTGAAATAAGTCTGCTCTTGAGTTCGTAAAATATCTTCTCACATTCCTCGCTCCAACGAAAATTTGTATCTTTTCGAGTCAGTTGAGTTAATGGAGTAGCAATTCGAGAAAACCCTTCTACGAATCTCCGATAATAACCAACTAAGCCAAGAAAGCTTCATACTTCAGTCACAGACTTAGGTTGTTCCCAAATTTGAATTGCTTAAATCTTTTCTAGGTCAACAGATATTCCGTGATTTGATATCACGTGCCCAAGGAATGCTACTTCCTCAAGACAGAACTCGCATTTCTTCAACTTGGCATATAACTTGTTTTCATGAAGCTTTTGGAGTATCAGCCTCAAGTGTTGCTCATGATCTTCACGACTTTTGGAGTATATGAGAATGTCATCAATAAAGACGACTACAAAATGATCTAAATATTCTTTGAATACTCGATTCATCATATCCATGAAGACAGCAGAAACATTAGTCAATCCAAAAGATATGACTATAAATTCATAATGCCCGTAACGAGTTCTGAAAGAAGTCTTTGGAATGTCATCCGTTTTAATCTTTAACTGATGATATCTAGAACGAAGATCGATCTTTGAAACGAAATTAGTGCCTTGCAACTGGTCAAACAAGTCATCAATGTGAGGTAATGGGTACCTATTTTTGATGGTGACATGATTCAACTCCTGATAATTAATACAAAGTCGCATACTTCCATCTTTCTTCTTTATAAATAGAACATGAGCACCCCAAGGAGACGTACTAGGAAGAATGAAACTGATATCTAACAACTCCTGTAGTTGGGTTTTTAACTCCTGAAGTTCAATAGGAGACATTCGATATGGGGCTTTAGAAATTGGTTTTATACCGGGTTCAAGGTTAATACAAAATTCGATTTCACGCTCTTGGGGTAGGCCAGGAAGTTCTTCAGGGAATACGTTAGGAAATTTATTAACAATAGAAATATCATTCAAATCTGACGTATTTTTGTTTAAATCTATGACATGGGCTAAGAAAGCTTGACATCCATTTTCAATAAACGAATCACTTTATGGCTTGATATGATAGTGATTGACTTCAGTGGTTTGGTTGCTTGAATTCGTATAATAGGTTGGTTAGGAATATAAAAGCTAACAACTTTACGAAAAATAATTAATTTTAGCATGATGAGTGGTCAACCAATCAATCCCTAAAATCACATCAAATGTAAGTATTTTCAAAGAGATAAGATCGACAGTTAACGTGCGGTTGCCAATTTGAATCAAACAAGACTTATAAATGGTGGATGTAATGAAGGTTTCTCCCAACAGAGTTTCAACAGATAAGTCAAAGTCTAATTTCTCTGGAGTTAAATACAAACGTTGAGCGCAAGTAGGAGAAATAAAAGAATGGGTAGAACCGATATCAAATAAGGTATAAACTTCATAAGAGTTTATGATTAGCTTACCCTTGAGAACCTCGTTTAGATTCCTCGCTTTTTGGGAGGTAACGACAAATGCTCTCCCTTGAACTACATGCTTTGACTTCTCTAGGACGGCCTTTGGTGCCTCTGTCGCAGCTGGACTTGTCTTCGCTGCACGACAAATGTAACATTCTAGAATTTTAATTGTTATATTAAATATTTATTGAATTATTTAAATATTTAATGGATGTGTTTATTGTTGAATAAATTATTGTTCAAATTTGAATTGATGTGGTTAATTATTTGTTAAATAAATAATTAAGGAAAATTAATTATTTTGCTAATTTAATTTAATTATTAAGTTAGAGAATTTTGATTAATTGAATTACAATTCTTTTTATTGGAATTTGTAAATTTAAAAGGATGTGTTAGTTGATTAAATAAAGTTATAATTATATAGAAAATTATAATTTTGTGGTATTGATCTATGTGATGAAGTGATTTAATAAATTGTTATTATGATTAATTTAATTTAATTAATGTGTGACAAATAAACTTGTTATAAAGGAGTTACTAAAATAACTTAAAGGAGTTTTAATTCAGTTTTGCCAAACAAGGCCTAAGGTCTATTAAGTCTTTAATTTATTTGAGTTTTACCAAACAATGTGTTAGGATTAATGGGTTATTTTGTTAGTGGTTAACCAAACAAGCCTTATGACTTTTGATTTTTAAAACTCATATAACTGATATTAGTTATATGTTTTGTATTTATATTATATAATCAATATATATTATATTCTATATACGTTATTTGTTAAGTACGTTAGATAGAGAGAGAGAAGAAAAGAAAACTCAGGGGAAAAAGAAGAAGAAGAAGGGAAGAAGAAGAGAAGAAGAAGAGAAGAGAGGAAGAAAGGCTAGAGAGTGGAGAAAGGCTTGTCAAGTAAAGAGATAGCCATCATCATCTTCTTCAAGGTTTCATCCTACCCTTTTTCTTTAATGTTTTCTAAAATTCTAGTTTTCTCTTCTCTAATTCCCTATAAATTCCTTGTGTAGAGATAAATTGTCGTTGTTATGTGGCTTTATATTGCATACTAGTGATGTTAAAACGATTTTCATAAGCTATAGTCAATAAATTGGTATTATGTATATGTTTGTGAAGAAAATGTTTTTACAGAGAGTTTTTTTATGAAAATTTATTGTTTAGCTTAAAGTAGAAATTGAGGGTGAATTAGTGGTTTAGTTGATAAATTGATCGTTTAATTTGTTAGAGTATGTATAATCATTGATAAAGACACTTTGAATAAGTGGTTTTGGTTGAAAAACAAAAGTTGCAGTGTTGATTTTCATTGAAATATAAAAAAGTGAGTTTTAGCCAAAAAACAGTGAATTTGGGTGTGTTAATTTTGTTGTTTATGTGGTTGTATGGGTATAATCATGTTTAGAGTTTGTGAAATATGTTTACATGAAGTTGTTGTATGATTTACATGATAATTAGTCTGTTATAAATGAGCTTGTAGGCCAAAATTGGCTTTTTCTCAGGTCTTTATTCTTAGAGGTTATCTCGCCGAGGTCTCGCAATTCAATGCTTGTGGCCAGCTTGAACTAGCAAGATACCTTTGTGGCGCCACAGCGCCATGCTCACGCCGCAGCGTGGCCTTATAGCCTTGATCTCCGCGCCGTAGCGCCATGACCACGCCGCAACGTGAGTTAGCAAAATGGTCTGACAGTTTACTTTTTGTACACGAAATTTTAAGAAAAGTTATGTGATGATAGTAGGACTGCTAAATGTTGATTTTAGTATATCTATACTATGAATAAGTATGTTATTAATGATTAACTTGTGATATAACTCGATTATGTGATTAAAAATTCAATTTTAAATGATGAACGTACTTAGTTATGTTTGTAAGATGGTAATGACTAATTATGTCATGATGACATATGTCTATAGGATATTGTGATTCGTATTGATTTGGTTTAGCCTACGAGCAAGGCAAGTTTTCTAAACTCTCTTTTTACATTGAGCAAGTTTTCTAAACTCTCTTTTTACATTGAGTAAGTTCTTTAACTCTACTTTTAGAATTGTGCAATCGCTTAAATTTTCTTTGAGCAAGTTTTTCTAATCCTTTATCTTGTTGAACTAATTATGGTTTTCAATTCGATTATGATATAATGATGTAAGTTATTCTTGAGCAAGTTATTCTTGTATTTAACTTGTTATTTAGCATGCAAATTTATATATTCTATTGTTGAACATTTTTATCGATCAAATTGTTATGCATGCTTAGTATTCAATTCTAATTAACCTTGGCTTAGTATTGTTCAAGCAAGGTGTTATAGTTATTCAAATTGTATGCTCTTAGATTATTCCTAAAGCATGACTTTAGTTTACTATGATTGATTCAATCACGATTATTCTATAGTGAAATGTTCTTGGTTTCATTCAACTAATCCTTAGTTGATGTTCGTTGAATTCCAAATTACCCTGAAAGCTTATCCAAACCAAACTTCCTTTGGTGCGGACTTGTACTCTAAATACTGAGATGAACAACCCTAATGTTATGATTAGGGGTTAACTTATGCGTAGCGTTAAATGTTTGTGCACAATACATGGTACGTACGTGAGAATTTGATCCCCCTAAGTACGAGGAGTCCTTATAGTTTTATGATTGTTAAAGTTAGAGTTGAAAGATTACTCGCAACTGTGGACATAGTTCATGGTCTTATGACCCTGAGTTATATTTATTCCACATTTTGGATTTCAGTTTTTGGTTATTGTTGATAGAGTACTATTCCTTGTTGATAAGCCTATTTTGGCAGTTATTATTGTTATACTCTTGTTGATTCTATATTATATCCAGTGAGCAATTATTTTGCTCACTCTTGCATATTTTAAAATGCATTGCAGCTAAAGAAGAGAAGGTAGATGAACCTTAGTCTAGCAAAGGAAAGGGAAAAGTGTGCAAGTGATGAAGACTTGTAATTTTACTTTGATTGAGATGTTAGATTTTTATTATGATGATCTTAGACTTGGTTTTAATGAAGTTTATTTAATTTCCGCATTTAAATGATTGTAATTAAAGGTTAGATAACCTGGAAGATTTTATTATGTAAAAGGTTTTATTTATCCAGTTTTATTGTGATTGGGTAGTTAGATATGAATGTTTGATTAAGTGAACACCAGATCCTGTGGGAATGAAGTACCTAGATTTGGGGGTGTCATAACAAAATTGGGCTAGGTGACCTTTTCTTCTATAATTGTAACACGATTTAGACTGCATCGCGCAGTTCGGACTGATATGTCCCTCCCCTCCACATTTGAAGCATACAATCGGTGGTCGTTCTCCTTCTTTAACAACGGGTGCTGGTGCCGATGTCTTTCCATCATTGTTGAACCTTCTCTTCTTGAAATTTCAACTTCTATTATCTTGGTCATGATTACCACCGAATTGGTTACCATTTCTGGCATATTGATTCCCTCCACGTTTGTTGTCACTGCATCGATGACTGCTACCACTGGTATTATCACTTTGTCGACTGCTATCTCTTGGTTGGGTTGACTCATTATCGTGCTCCAATAACTGAGCCATATTCACAACATTTAAATACAAGCAAAGTTTGCGAGAAATGGGATATTGACGTATCTCAGGTTTCAAACCTATTAAAAACATCCGCGTCATTCTCTCCTCATTATCAATAAAGTGGGATGCAAACCGGGATAACTCGATAAACTTAGCTTCGTACTACAACACGGTCATATTATTTTGCTCCAGTTTGATGAACTCCACCTCTTTTATGTGACGAATACTTTCGGGCAAGTACTTGTCATTGAACAGTTCTTGGAACTTTTCCCAAGACATTTTGAGTACGGCAGGCTGAGTACATTTTACTAATTCCCACTAGTAATCTGCCTCTCCTCTCAACATGAAGGTGGTAAAGGGAACCTTTTGCTCTTCGGAGCATCCCAAGACATAAAATATCTTGGTGATCTGCTTTATCCACGTCTCCGCCTTAAGTGGTTTTGACTCTCCCAAAAACTCTGGTAGTCCAAGCTCCATAAACTGCTTAGCGGTGACCAACCGTGAGTTGCTAGTGACTCCACCTACATTATGAACATGAGTCTCTCTCGTTTGGTGTTGCGTGAATTCTAAAAAGCTCCTAAACATACCATCATTCATCATTTTGTCGGCGTTGTTGTTTACCTGAGGATTATTACCTTCTTGATGCACATTATCCTGGTTATTGATCATCGGTGACTCAACGGTCTCATGTGCTTCATTGCTTATCTCAACATTTCCAGATGCTATTCTCAAACACTGTCACAAAACAAGAGTTAATTGATATACCACAATATACCACTATATTCTAACCGACCAATTAAATTAGAAATAAACTTAGGTAGGTCATATTAGCGAAGGATTTACCCGTCCCTCCCCTCCTAGTTCTAGTCTCACATCTCAGCCAAAGATCATATCCTTAAGCTTTGATACCAAATGTGACACCCCCAAAATAGGTATACATCACCCATTCTGAGTCGCCAAATACATGGTACATAAATCAAATACAAACTTCTTTTATACAATACGATAACAGCGTAGCTGAGAGTTTTTATATGAATAGTCTCATAGACAGTATTCAAACTCAAATGAAGTCCTCATTACATTTATTATCACACTATTTCATAAAATAATGAGGACTACTATAGCCACCATCTCGGACCGTCACTCTATTCCCCGACTAGTCTCGGCTACGTTCTCATTTCCTGAAGAGAACAACGAAAGCAAAAGGGTGAGCTCAACTAGCCCAGTAAGAAATATTATAACTAAGACAATGCAGAATAAATTATCGTTAGCCTTTAACAGTGTTAAACAAATAAACAACAAGTTTAACTGCAGCGGAACAAGCAATCTATTAGAAGAGTCAAGTAAAGCATGATATCTACAATCTTCTATGATTTAAAAAGTTTATCATCAATTTTATCGCTGAGACTCAACTTAAAAAATAAACCACATCATCGAATCATCCCTGTACAACAGGCCAAGGATATTCATTAGTATCACGACCACGAATTATCCACGCACTATGGGCTAAGGATATTCGTGTTTTTACCAATGGTTATGATCATACCAGCAACTGTCCATCAATGCACTAACGGCTAATGAGGACTTGTACCACATCATTTGTAACATTACGGGTCATGATTATACTAAATGATCCCTGTTCATAATCATACCAATCAACAGTCCATCTATGCACGTAAGCCAAAGATGACTTTCATCACAATATATGTGACACCCCCAAAATAGGTATACACAACACCCATTCTGAGTTGTCAATACATGGTACAGAAACAACTACAACTTTATTATTACAACAGTAAAACTGTGAGTTTGAATACAAATATTATCTTCTAGACAATATCTATACTCAAATAAATCCTCATCACATTTATTGAGACATTATTTTACAAAAATGGTGAGGACTACTAAACAATCCTTTCTAAAACCTTCATTCCATACCCCGACTCGTACTTGCTATATTCTCGCCTCCTGAGAAAAATGGAACAAAAAGGAAAAGGGTGAGCTCAACTAGCCCAGTAAAGAATATTATGACTAAGATAATATACAACAAATTATCGTTAGTCTTCAACAGGGAAAAATCTGATAGAATACAATAGACAACAAGTTTGATTAATATTCGCAATGAAATAATAATTCATAGAAGAGTTACGAGGGAATGAAATCTACTATAATCTATGAATTTAATAAATCCATCATCAATATTTTATCCTGTAACATCAATCAATATACATCCGAATCAAATATTCATCTTTGCACTACTGTGCCAAAGATATTCATCGATTGGTCATGTTCATTTAAACACTGCTCATCTTTACTTTCTGAAGCCAAAGATATTAATCAATCGGTCATGTTCATCTCAACACTGCTCATCTTTGCACACTACGTGCCAAAGATATTCTTCAGAAATCATTCATCTTTGCACTACAAAAGCCAAAGATATTCAATAATATCATCATTTAAGGACCGAGGATGATGAAAAATATTTTTAAAGAAACGAATCCGGTGAAACAAAATGACAAGGATTAAGGATTAAGGATTCGTACTTGGTTTTATCCACGTCCAAAAATACCTCAAAAATAATCATAGTGGTGTAAAATTCAAGAATGATCAAAACATGGATACAAACAAAGCTAGTATCCAGAATAGATATTTTGGACAAAAAGAAGAAATTTTATTTTTCAAATTGAATAGTATCAGTATCGTGAATAGTGCCGTATACGTGAATAGTAACTCCGACACCAAAAGATAGAAATTCCACAAAAAACATCTTCACGCTTCATGAATAGTACTCGTGAATAGTAATTCGTGAATAGTAACTCATGAATAGTAACTCGTGAATAGTAACTCATGAATAGTAACTCCGACATGAAAGAGTTCCAAATTTGATAAAAACTTCAGATCAACATTTCAGTATAATGATATTGAAGAAATAATATCATTACGAAAAAAATAATATCCCTTACCTCGAAAGATTAGTACTTCTAACTTAAAACACGGGATATAGGCTATGACTTGGACTTGCACCGTATAGCAATACTCAAAGTATACTCAAAATACTCACAAGAATACGCTCGATAATATAGAGAGAGAAAACTTCAGTTTCTGGTGTGATTTTCAATTCTAACCTAAGCACCCTATTTATAGGAAATTGCTTAGAACACCAAAGTAGAAAATTTAATAAATTAATAATTATATTATATTATTTTCTACACATGTCTAGAATCTGATTTCAGCCATCAAACACATGCCACCTTCTAGAAAAAAATGATAAAAAACGTTTTTCATAAAATAAATAATTAAAACTTCCAAAAATTAATTATTTCGGAGCTTCGGAACTTCAATAATTCATAATAAATAGCCCTTTCATCAGAAAATTCGAATCTCGCGAGTTTTTATAGGAAATTCAATTCTCTAAAACTTTTCAGAAGAAAGTTTTTCCAAATTCCAAACAGAAATCGACCGAAATCCACAAACGAGCGATTTTACAAGCTATAATCAAATTTCAGTCAATAAATGGGGTCCACCGACATGTTTAACATGTTTTAAACATTTATTGCAACAAAAATACTCTTCCTCCTCGTATACTCATATATCCCACATTCATTGTAAAAATATCACATAGTTAATATATTATTAAAATAATATATTTAAATGAATTATTTTATCGGAAAAAGATAAAATTTCAATTTTCAACAATTGTCACTATAAAAATTTTCTCCATCTATATCCACATAAAATCAATATTTTTCTCATCATATGAATCAAATAATATTACAGAATCACAATATTGACAACAGCAGTAGGTTCAAGAAAGAGGGACTTTCCAATAAGAATTTCTTCTTCATGGCGCCATGATTAGGTGACCAAACCTCTCCTTAGATGTAACTTTCTAGACATTGCCAATAATGTTATCTAATAATATTATTCGAGATACTATGAATTATTGCTTCGATAATGAAAAATATTGTGTAATGACAATTATTGAAACAACAAAGAATATAAAATATCAACGCAGCAATTATTGAATCAATAAAATAAAAAATCGAATAAAGAATTATCGTAACCATTATTGAGTAGTGCCTTCACGTAAGAATCAATAATTGATGCAATACTGGTGTGCTCTTCGTTCAACAACGCGTATTAGTGTGTTTTAACCACCGGGTATTCCAACAAAGATAATAGCAGTAATAATTACGTCGTTATTTAAAAACAACTTATATTTGTCGTTTTCTTCATCCAATCACTTTCCGTTATGGGGCCCACACATGGTCGCTACTTGTCAGTCATACGAATATTCTCGAACAAGATTTAATATTCCACGACCAAACGAATATTCCCAAGCGATAATGAATATTTTATAACCACTTGCTTATTTTGAAATATTTGCATATTTAACCCTTAACTATCCACATTAATCAAATCAACCTTACTATTTCAAAATAATAAATAAAGGAAATTCCTTTTATTTAAAAATTTGGGGTCTTACAACCTCCCTCCTTATGAAATTTCGTCCTCGAAATTGACGACGTACTCGGTGTTTCAAAAGGTGAGGATACCTCGCTTTCATTTCCGCTTTCCAACTCCCAAAGTTATTTCCTCTATAAGCATGATTCCTCCACAAAACTTTAACTTGTGGTATGACCTTTCTTGCGAGGGACATGCTCCTTCCTATCCAAAATCTTAACAGTACCTCCTCACACGTTAGGTCTTGGCTATCTAAATGGGTTCTAACTCAATAACGTAGTTCGGGTCTTTCACATATTTCTTTAAGCATGGATATGTGAAACACATTATGAACACGAGACATACTCGGAGGTAACGCAAGTCTATAGGCTACATTTCCTACTCGGTCAAGAATTTGAAATGGACCGATAAATCGTGGATTGAGCTTTCCTCTCTTCCCAAATCTTGTAACTCCCTTCCATGGAGCAACTCGCAACAATACATGATCCCCTACACTAAATTCCACGTCCTTTCGATGAAGATTCGCATAACTCTTTTGTCGATCTTGTGCCGTTTGTATACGTTGTCGAATCATTTGGATCTTTTCGGTAGTCATACGTACTAACTCGGGTCCCAACAATGTTGCTTCACCCACCTCATCCCAACATATTGGAGAACGACATTTTCTTCCATATAATGCTTCGAATGGATCCATGCCTATATTTGTTTAATAACTATTGTTGTATGAGAATTCCACCAATGGCAAGTACTTATCCCAACTTCCTTTGAAATCTAGGACACGAGTTTTAATATATCTTCAAGAGTTTGAGTAGTAGTCTTTTCGATTGCCCATCCGTTTGAGGATGGTATGTCAACTAAATCGCAAATCCGTGCCCATAGCTTTTTTGCAAGCTAACCCAAAATCTTGAAGTAAATCTTGGGTCACGATCCAAACTATGGATACAGTGCATGCCATACAACCTCACAATCTCATTCACGTACATACTAGCAAGACGTTCAAGGGAATAAGTCTCCCGTATCGGCAAGAAATGAGCAGACTTGGTTAATCTATCAACAATAACCCAAATCACATCTATGCCTTGAGAAACCTTGGGAAGATTAGTAATGAAATTCAGGGTAATGTGTTCCCACATCCATTTCAAAATCTCAAGTGGTTGCAACGGACCCTTTGGCACTTGATGCTCCGCCTTTACACGTTGGCAAGTTAAACATATCGAGATAAACTTTGCAATCTCTCTCTTCATATTGCTCCACCAAAATGTATGTCGAAGATCACGATACATTTTAGTACTTCCAGGATGGATTGCAAATGGCGTATTGTGTGCCTCCATCATAATCTTGTACTTCAAATCGTGAGTCGTTAGGAACACAAAGTCTAGAGTGGACTCAAGTATTCCTTCTTCATCAATTCTCGCTTCCGGAATAGCTCCTTCTTGTACTTTCTTCTTCATACGCATCAGCTCCGGGTCGGTGGCTTGAGCAACCTTAACTTTTTCTATTAAAGTTAGCTCTATGCGTATACTTGACATCATCGCACTCGTTCCCGCATATGATCTTCTACTCAACGCGTCAGCTACCACGTTCGCTTTTCCAGGATGGCATGGTCAGAACATGTGCTGAAATGAGTCTCCTCTTGAGTTCTTCGAAGCTCTTCCCACATTCCTTGCTCAATTCGAATTTTGTATCTCTACGAGTCAGCTACGTTAATGGAATAGCGATTCGAGAATATCCTTCAACGAATCTCCGATAATAACCAACTAAGCCTAGAAAGCTACGATTTCGACATCGACTTAGGTTGCTCTCAATCGTGACTCATATCCCAATCTTGGATAAGACGTCACAAAGACACCTATCGATTTACTATCGCATTTAATATGACGCCCCCTACAGAGAGTGCGGCTTAGGTGAATTCCACAAAGGAAGTCACAAGATAAAGGCTCAGTACCAAATTCTATAATTGAATTTTAACTCTCAAGTTCAATAGAGCCATTCGATATGAGATTTTAGAAATGAGTTTTGTCAGGGTTCAAAGTCGATACAAAATTTAATATCGAGCTTTGGGAGTAAGCCAAGAAATTCTTCAGAAATACGCCGGGAAAAATCAATAACAACAGAATATTATTCAAATCGACGTGTCTTTATTCAAATCCATAACATGGACTAAGAAAATTTGACATCCGTAATAAACGAATGACTTCATGGCTTGATATGAAAATGTTTGACTACAATGGTTTGATTGCTTGAATTGAATAACAAAGTTGCTTAGGAATATGAAAACTAACAACCTTACAAAAGCAATCAATTTGGCATGATGAGTAGTTAACCTTAAAATCACATCAAAAACAAATATCTCTATAGAAATAAGGTTAACGGTGTAATGTGATAGTGCCAACTCGAATCAAGCAAGATTTATAAACAACGGATGTAATGAAAGTTTCTCCTAACGGATTCTCCATAAATAGGTCAAAGTCTAATTTCTCCGTAGTCAAGTTCAAACGTTGGCCTTAAAGCAAGAGAGATAAAAGAATGGGTAGAATCCCATTATCTAGTAAGGTATAAACTTCGTAAGAATTTATAATTAACTAACCCGTGCTAACTTCGTTCGGGTTTCTTGCATTTTGACCGGTCACGACAAACGCTCTTCCAAGAACCGTTGACTTTGACTTTTCTGGGACATCCTTTTGAGTCACCATTCTCGCTGGACTGGGTTTCGATATCGCATAATCTCGAAAGCGATATATCCTTCTTTTCCACAATTATAGCATACCTTAAAGCTGTTGTGGGCGGTTTGACCGATATGTCCCTCTTTCCCGCATTTGTAACATACTGACCGGTGGTCGTTCTCCTCCCTTAAAACTAGTTTACATTGGCGCCGACGTCTTCACATGGTCGTTGTTGAATCTCCTCTTTTAAAATCTCCTCCCCACTCGCTTCTTCTATTTTCATGGCCACGATTACCACCAGAGTGGTTACCGCCTTTGTTCGTATTCTTCTTTCTCCATTGGTTATCGTTATTACGATGATCGCTATCTTGAGACGATCCTCGGTTATGGTCCCTCGGTTGAACGTATTTCGTTATCTCGCCTAACAACCGAGCCCCGCTGACAACATCGAATAGAGAGAAAATTTATGAGAAATGAGATATCGACGTATGTCGGGTTTCAAACCTCTCGTAAACATCCGCGTCACACGTTCCTCATTCTCCACCAAATGAGGTGCAACTCGATAACTCCGCGAACTTCGCCTCGTCTTTGGGACACCGCCATGTTATTCGCTCTAGTCTAATAAACTCCACTTCCTTCATATGACCGAATACTTTCGTGGAAGTACTTGTCATTGAATAGCTTCAAACGTCTCCCATGACATGCCGAAAGTGCGGTGGATGGGTACGCTTCCTGATTCCCACCAAGAATCCGCTTCGCCACGGAACATAAAGGTGGCGAATGGAACTTTTGTTCCTCCGTGCATCCCAAGACATCGAATATCTTGGTAATTTGTTTGACCCACGCCTCCGCTTTAATCGGATCCGGCTTTCCCCAAAATTTCGTGGTCCCAACTCTTTTCGCTTGTCATTGTGACCACCCGTGAATTGCTATCATTTCCTCTGTATTTTGAACACGAGTCTCCTCGTCGATTTTGCATGAATCGCAAAAAGCTTCTAAACATCCCTCGTTCATCATACGCTTTCGGTGGTGTTGTTCATGGGAGGAACATTGCCACTGTTCCACGTTCTCCTCGTTGGTGAGCTGAGGCATCTCCACGGTCTCATTTACTCCAATGTTAATATTCTCACGACATTCTCAAAACATCATTATAAAATAAGGGTTAATTAAATAAATTAACAAATCACATAATACCCCTATAATATGACCAACCAACAAATAAGCTTAGGTAGGACACACTAGCGAAGGATTTACTCGCTCTCCCTCCTAGTTCTATTTCCCGATCTCCGCCAGAGATCATATCCCTAAGCTCGATACCAACCGTGGCGCCCCCAAAATAGGTATACACAACACCCATTTCGAGTTGTCAATACATGGTACGTAAAACAACTAAAACTTTATTATTACAACAAGAAAGCGTGAGTTTGAATACAAATATTATCTTCTAGACAATATCTATACTCAAATAAATCCTCATCACATTTATTGAGACATTATTTTACAAAAATGGTGAGGACTACTAAACAATCCTTTCTAAAACCTTCATTCCATACCCCAGGCTCGTACTTGCTATATTCTCGCCTCCACGAGAAAAATGGAACAAAAAGGAAAAGGGTGAGCTCAACTAGCCCAAGAAAGAATATTATGACTAAGATAATATACAACAAATTATCGTTAGTCTTCAACAGAGAAAAAATCGATAGAATACAATAGACAACAAGTTTCGGATCAATATTATTAGCATTGAAATAATAATTCATAGAAGAGTTACGTAGAGAATGAAATCTACTATAATCTATGAATTTAACGGTCCATCATCAATATTTTATCCTCGTAACATCAATCAATATACATCCGAATCAAATATTCATCTTTGCACTATGTGCCAAAGATATTCATCGATTGGTCATGTTCATTTAAACACCTATTCATCTTTGCACTCTGAGCCAAAGATATTAATCAATCGATCATATTCATCTCAACACTGCTCATCTTTGCACTACTGTGCCAAAGATATTCTTCAGAAATCATTCATCTTTGCACTACAAAGCCAAAGATATTCAATAATATCATCATTTAAGACCGAGGATGATGAAAAATATTTTTAAAGAAACGAATCCAAATTGAAACAAAATGACAAGGATTAAGGATTAAGGATTCGTACTTGGTTTTATCCACGCCCAAAAATACCTCAAAAATAATCATAGTGGTGTAAAATTCAAGAATGATCAAAACATGGATACAAACAAAGCTAGTATCCGTAATAGATATTTTGGACAAAAAGAAGAAATTTTATTTTTCTATTGAATAGTACAGATATCGTGAATAGTGTCAGATATCGTGAATAATCTGCCAATATCGTGAATAAGTAACTCGACACCAAAAGATAGAAATTCCACAAAAAACATCTTCACGCTTCATGAATAGTACTCGTAAATAGTAACTCATGAATAGTAACCCCGACATGAAAGAGTTCCAAATTTGATAAAAACTTCAGATCAACATTTCAGTATAATGATATTGAAGAAATAATATCATTACGAAAAAAATAATATCCCTTACCTCGAAAGATTAGTACTTTAAATTAAAAACCAGGATAAAGGCTATGACTTGGACTTGCACAGTATAGCAATACTCAAAGTATACTCAAAATACTCACAAGAATACGCTCGATAATATAGAGAGAAAACTTCAGATTTCGGTGTGATTTTCAATTCTAACCTAAGCACCTATTTATAGGAAATTGCTTAGAACACCAAAGAGTAAAATTTAATAAATTAATAATATAATTATATTATTTTCTACACATGTCTAGAATCTGATTTCAGCCATCAAACACATGCCACCTTCTAGAAAAAAATGATAAAAAACGTTTTTCATAAAATAAATAATTAAAACTTCCAAAAATTAATTATTTCGGAGCTTCGGAACTTCAATAATTCATAATAAATAGCCCTTTCATCAGAAAATTCGAATCTCGCGACTTTTTATAGGAAATTCAATTCTCTACAACTTTGCAGAAGAAAGTGTTTCCAAATTCCAAACAGAAATCGACCGAAATCCACAAACGAGCGATTTTACAAGCTATAATCAAATTTCAGTCAATAAATGGGGTCCATCGACATGTTTAACATGTTTTAAACATTTATTGCAACAAAAATACTCTTCCTCCTCGTATACTCATATATCCCACATTCATTGTAAAAATATCACCGTTAATATATTATTAAAATAATATATTTAAATGAATTATTTTATCAGAAAAAGATAAAATTTCAATTTTCAACAATTGTCACTATAAAAATTTTCTCCATCTATATCCACATAAAATCAATATTTTTCTCATCATATGAATCAAATAATATTATGAGTAATCACAATATTGACAACAGTGCGGTTCGGAAAGAGGGGCTTTCAATAAGAATTTCTTCTTCTTTGTAGCGCAATTAGGTGACCAAACCTCTCCTTAGATGTAACTTTCTAGACATTGCCAATAATGTTATCTAATAATATTATTCAGATACTATGAATTATTGCTTCGATAATGAAAAATATTGTGTAATGATAATTATTGAAACAACAAAGAATATAAAATATCAACGCAACAATTATTGAATCAATAAAATAAAATCTTCGAACGAAGAATTACGTAACCATTATTGAGTAGTGCCTTTCACGTAAGAATCAATAATTGATGCAATACTGCAGTGCTCTTCGTTCAACAACGCGTATTAGTGTGTTTTAACCATGGGTATTCCAACAAAGATTAACGGTAACAATTACGTCGTTATTTAAAAACAACTTATATTTGCTGTTTTCTTCATCCAATCACTTTCCAAGTTATGGGCCCACACACGATCACATTGATCTTACTTAATATTCCCGACAAAGATTTAATATTCCACGACCAAACGAATATTCCCAAGCGATAATGAATATTTTATAACCACTTGCTTATTTTGAAATATTTGCATATTTAACCCTTAACTATCCACATTAATCAAATCAACCCTTACTATTTCAAAATAATAAATAAAGGAAATTCCTTTTTATTTAAAAATTTTGGGGTCTTACAATATAAGTATGAGAATGATTACAATGATATAAGAATTCATTTAAAAGAAAGCAAATGATAAATTTTTAAAGATTATAATTTAATTTATCCAGAATTCAATAAAGATCAAATTGCCAACATGATACTATTTTGTGGAGTAAAATTCAAGAATGATATTGTATCAAAAATGATTTGGACAAAAAAGAAATCAATTTTTGTCATGAATAGTAATCTGGGTGAATAGTACCCCATGAATAGTACTTCGGGAATAGTACCCCGTGAATAGTACTTTATGAATAATACTCGTGAATATTACTTTATAAATAGTATTTTTTGAATTGTACCCATGAATAGTACTTTGTGAATAGTACTGTATAAATGAATAGTACTCATGGACAGTACTCCGACATAAAAAGCTTAAAATTTAACAAGAATGTGCAGAAAATATCCTTGTGAAATGATACTAGATGAAGCGCAAATTTCAAGGATATTCTACTAATTTCACGGAGTATAGAAGCAATACTTTAACAAAATGAGGGTATAATAAAGAATATGAGACGAAATAATATTACTCACATACTATAGAGTATGGAAGAAAATATTATTCCTTATGAATACTGAATAAAAATAATATCCCTTACCTTAGAATAAGACTGGATATTGGAATAGTGAAGTAGCAGAATACTCTTCTTCTTTCTCACTATAGCTTCTCTCTTTATAGCTTCTCTCTCTATAATTGCTCTTGTGAGTCTTAGTGAATTGGTGAGAATGAAAGAAGAATGAGCTTCTATTTATAGGAAAATATAATTTCGATAATTGCACATTTTGGGGCTCAAAATATTATAGTATAATACCTTCATCTTTTGCTTCATTTTTAATTTAGTCCTGCAAGTATTATCAAACTTGCACCACCTCCCCTAATAGTACATGAATGTGAATCAATAGTATATACATGTGAACAAATAGTTATAAGCATGTGAATTAATAGCAATTAATAGCTCATTTATCTGATTAATTACCCGATTGGTCAATATAACCTCCAGAAATCAATTATTATCGAAATAAATGTCGATTTCCATTAACACTAATAATCCCAACACAATGGAAATATCGATTTCATCATTAATTAACACGAACTTATTCATCATTAATATTAAAGATCACAATATTTAACAACCAGATCATTCCCAGGAAAGAGGGGGCTTTCCGATAAAGATTTCTCTCTATTGGCGCACAATTAGGTGACCAAACCTCTCCTCGATAGAACTTTCTAGACATCGTTAATATTGTAAATAATAATATGAGTAAATTTATCGTTTCAATTATTGATTTAATAATAATAAATATTATGCAGATGATACTGTGAAAATAATTGAATCAATAATATAAGAGATATTATGCAGCAATTACAATAGCAATAATTGAGTATAACTGAGTGACTTCTCAAGCAAACATCAATAATAAAAGATACTGTACAATACCGTGTGCTACTATGCAACCACGCGTATTACTGTAATTTTACTACCGGGTAGTTCAATAGTTTAACAGTAAAACTATCGACGTCAGGAATTTTATTTGTCCCTTTTTGTTACTTGTTCTTTGGTGTTCTCATGTTAATGTGAGATTTGTTTGAAAAAATAAGTGAAAAAGGTCCGAGATGTGTAATGTCGACGATTTGACTTTAAGAGTCGCCAGTTGGTATTTTTAACTGGTTTCACGAAAGCAACCAAAAAGGTTTGCACATTGACCCAGTGATGTGACACTACTAAACGGGTATGTGAAACTGAGATTCATTTATGGTTCGGGGGCTTGGTTATGCAGAGGGAAGGTGTTAGGCTACCCCCGACATCCGTGTTGCCATGGTGACCGCCACTTTTCAAAGAGACTGTGACGCCCCCAAAATAGGTATACATCATCCATCTTGAGTCGCCAAATACATGGTACTAAATTCAAATACAACTTGATTATTCAACAGTCGTGTAAAATACGACAAAATACATGTTGTGAGTTTTAATACAAATATTGTCATCTAGACAATATCCACACTCAATGTAGTCCTCATTACATTTATTATCACACTATTTAACAGAATAGTGAGGACTACTAAGACACCATCTCGGACCATCACTCGGTTCCCCGACTAGTCCCGGCTACGTTCTCATTTTCTGAAGAGAATAGTGAAAGAAAGGGTGAACTCAACTAGCCCAGTAAGAAATATTATGACTAAGATAATATAGAATAAATTATCATTAGTCCTCAACAGTGTTAAACTGATAAAATACAATAGGCATCAAGTTTAACTGCAGCGGAACATGCAATCCATTAAAAGAGTCAAGTAGAGAATAAAATCTACTATCTTTTATGATTTAAAAAGGTTTTTCATCACTTTTATCACCGAGACTCACCTTAATAAATAATCCACATCATCCCTTCATTACGGCCAAGGATATTCATTAAGGTCACGACCAGAAATTATCCATGCACTACGGGCCAAAGATATTTGTGTATTCATCAAGGGCCATGATCATGCCAACAACTGTCCATCAATGCACTTCGGGCCAATGAGGACTTTTACCACATCATTTGTAACATTACGGTCATGATTACACCAAATAATCCCTGGTCATAATCATACCAAGTCCATCTATGCACTACAGGCCACAGATGACTTTCAAAAATAATATAAACATGAGGATGATGACAATGATATAAGAATTCAATAAAATAAGTTCAAGAATTAATTTATTCAAGAACTAATAACGTCCAAATTGTCAACATGATACTTCTTTATAAAGTTAAAGTTAAGAATGCTCAGAAGAATATTTCCATGAAAAGATAATGGATGAAGCGCAAATATCAAGAATATTCCACTAATTTCATGGAGTGTAGAAGTCAAAACTTTAACCAACTTAGTATAATAAAGAATGGAATAACAAAAGAAATCACCATGCATGCGGTACTTTGTGATAGACAAAGTTATTCCATCGTAATAATAAATAACGGAACCCAGTCAAAGCGAATATCACGCGAAACTGTGATATTCCATGTAATAATAAAGAATGAAATACAATGAAATCACCATGCATGCGGTACTTCGAGATGCAGAAAAGTTATTCCAATGTATACTAAATAAATGACGGAACTAGGTCGTGAAATTCACACCAACAGGATATTCCAATGTAATTATAAAGACGGAACTGTGTACTGCAGAAAAGCATGAACATGATATTCCAAATGAATAATAATAAAGATTTTGAGCCGTGTCCCACAGAAAGCACAGTAAACATGTGATATTCCAATAGAATAATAAAGAATGGAATATGTAAGAATATCACCAAGTATAGGGTAGCTCACAGATACAAAAGTTATTCCAATGTAATAATAAAGATGGAATAATAGAAGTTGTATACCCTCACCGTAAAAAGAAACTTGATATCTAGAAAGTGAAGTGAAGTAGCGAGTACTTTTCTTCTTTTCTCTATAGTTTCTCTCTAGTAGTTTTTAGTGAATTCGTAAGAAATAATGAAGGAATGAGCTTCTATTTATAGAAGAATGGAATGAATAGTAACCAATCCATGAACGGTCCAGATTGATTTACTTTAATCGAACGGTCCATATTTAAAGCAAAATCTTTTAAATAAAATATAATATATTCTATTTATAATCTAATAAAACGAATAACTTTTAAAAAGATTTTACTATGCAAACACTATGCAAGCACTATGCAAACACTATGCATAATAAAATATAATATATTCTAATTATTGTCTAATAAAACAGATAACTTTATAAAAGTATTCTGTTTTATATAAAAAGATTTTACTATTGGCCTAATAAAACGAATAACTTTATAAAAGTATTATGTTTTATATAAAGTTTTTTCGCTTTTATTACGTTAATAATACTTAATAAAACAAAACGTCATCATCATTATTATTATTCACACTATTAATCGAGCAGGTCGTTCCCAGGAAAGAGGGGGCTTTCCAATAAGGATTTCTCCCTATTGGCGCCCAATTAGGTGACCAAACCTCTCCTTCGCAGAACTTCTAGACATCGTTAATAATGCAAATAATAATATTAACAACTTCGTCATCTCAATTATTGATTTAATAACATATAAAATATCGACAATAATTGAATCAAACTGAGTGACTTCTCACATAAGCATTAATAATCAATACCGTGTGCTACTATGGAACCACGCGTATAACTGTACTTTTACTATCGAGTAGTTCAACAATATCAATGGTAAAACTTCCGCCGTTATTTTTATAAAAATATTTTTTGTCGTTTTCTCAATCCGACAATAATTCTGTTGTGGGGTCCACCAATGATTGTGATGTCGTACGAATATTCCCTAACCAATTGAATATTATATAACAACTTACGTACTTTGCAAAATTTATAAATATTACCACATCTATAACATTATATCAAATTTATTCCATAATATTCAAAAATGATATTTATAGAAAATTCATTTTTATTCATAAAAGTTGGGGTCTTACAATCTCCCCTTCTTATGAAATTTCATACTCGAAATTAGGGTACGTATCTAGTATGTCGAAGAGGTAAGGATACCTTAATTTTATTTCAGATTCTAACTCCCAGGTCATTTCTTCAACATCGTGGTTCCTCCATAACACTTTGACTTGAGGTATAACCTTAGAGCGTAGAATATGTTCCTTCTTATCCAAGATTTGAACAGGAACCTCTTCATACGTTAAATCTTCTGCTATTTCGTCCGATTCTAACTCAATAATATGGATCGGGTCTTTCACATATTTACGTAACATGGATATATGAAAAACATTATAAACACGAGACATACTTGACGGTAAAGCAAGTCTATAGGCTACAGTCCCTACTCGATCGAGGATTAAAAATGGGCCAATGAATCGAGGATTGAGCTTTCCTCTCTTTCCAAATCTCATAACTCTTTTCTAGGGAGCAACACGTAACAACACATGATCTCTAATATTGAATTCCACGTCCTTTCGATTAAGATCAACATAACTCTTTTGTCGGTCTTGTGAGGTTTTTATATGTTGTCGGATCGTTTGAATCTTTTTCGTAGTCATACGTACCAACTTCGGTCCCAACAATGTTGCTTCACCCACCTCATCCCAGCATACTGGAAAATGACACTTTCTTCCATACAACGCCTCGAATGGAGCCATGCCAATACTTTCTTGATAACTGTTGTTGTAGGAAAACTCCACCAATGGTAAGAACTTGTCCCAACTTCCCTTGAAGTCAAGAACACAAGGTCTTAATAAATCTTCAAGAGTTTGAATAGTCCTCTCTGATTGTCTATCCGTCTAAGGATGATAAGCCTATCTAAATCGTAAATCTGTGCCCATAGCTTTTTGTAAACTAACCCAAAATCGTGAAGTGAATCTTGGGTCTCGATCAGAAACTATGGATACTGGCATACCGTGCAGTCTTATAATCTCGTTTATGTACATACGAGCAAGACGTTCAAGTGTATAAGTTTCTCGTATTGGTAAGAAATGAGTAGACTTGGTCAATCTATCAACAATGAACCAAATTGCATCTATGCCTTGAGAAACCTTGGGAAGACCAGTAACAAAATCTATAATAATGTGCTCCCACTTCCATTCTGGAATTTTAAGTGGTTGCAATGGACCTTTTGGTACTTGATGCTCCGTTTTGACTCGTTGACAAGTTAGACACCATGAGATAAACATCGCTATCTCTCTCTTCATATTGCTCCACCAAAATGTATGACAAAGATCACAATACATTTTGGTACTCCCAGGATGGATTGCAAACGGTGTGTTGTGCGCCTCCATCATGATTTTATACTTTAAATCAGGGTCGTTAGGAACACAAAGTCTGGAGTTGACTCGAAGTATTCCTTCTTCATCGATTCTTGCTTCCTAAGATAGCACCTTCTTGTACTTTCTTCCTCATATGCATCAGCCTGTGTCAGTAGCTTGAGCGACTTTAACTTTATTGATTAAAAGTCTGTTCTACTCAGATATTTGCCATCATCACATGGGTCCCTCGAGTCTTTAATTCTATCTCCATCCTTTGCAAGTCATACAAGATGGGCCTTTCGTTGACAATATCGCACTTGTACGTGATATGATCTTCTACTCAACGCGTACCTACCACGCTTGCTTTTCTAGGATGGTATCGATGGTATGATCATAATCTTTCAACAGTTCAAGCCAACGTCATTGTCGTGATGTTGAGTTCCTTTTGAGTGAAGAAATATTTGAGGCTTTTATGATCCGTAAAGATCTCCACTTTATCCCCATATAAGTAATGCCTCCAAATTTTAAGTGCGAAGACAACAGCTGCCAACTCTAGATCATGAGTAGGATAATTCCTCTCATATTCTTTGAGTTGTCGAGAGGCATAGGCTATGACTTTCCCATGTTGCATAAGAACACATCCTAACCCTTTGCTCAAGCATCATCAGAGATGACAAATCCTCCGAGCCGGATGGTATTGTCGTAACAAAATAAATGAGTCTTCTTTTGAGTTCTTGAAAACTCTTCTCACATTCCTCGTTCCAACCGAATTTTGTATCTTTTTGAGTTAGCTGAGTTAAGGGAGTAGCGATTCGAGAAAACCCTTCTACGAATCTCCGATAATAACTAGCTAAGCCGAGAAAGCTACGTACTTTGGTCATTGATTTAGGTTGCTCCCAGCTTTGAATGGCTTCAATCTTTTTTGGGTCAATAGATATTCCATTACTTGATACCATGTGCCCAATGAATGCTACTTCCTTAAACCAGAACTAGCATTTCTTTAACTTGGCATAAAGCTTATATTCACGAAGCTTTTGGAGTATCAGCCTCAAGTGTTGCTCATGATCTTCACGGCTTTTGGAATAAATACGGATGTCATCAATAAAGATGACCACACAGTTATCCAAATATTCCTTGAATACTCGGTTCATCATATCCATGAAGGCAGTAGGAGCATTAGTCAATCCAAAAGACATGACTAGGAATTCATAATGCCCATACCGAGTTCTGAAAGCCGTCTTTGGAATGTCATCGGTTCTAATCTTCAATTGGTGATATCCAGAACGAAGATCAATCTTTGAAAAGAATTTGGCTCCTTGTAAATGGTCAAACAGGTCATCAATACGTGGCAATGGGTACCTATTTTTGATGGTGACATGATTCAACTCCCGATAATCAATACAAAGTCGCATACTCCCATCTTTCTTCACGAATAGAACAGGAGCACCCCAAGGAGAAGTACTAGGATGAATAAAGCCAATGTCTAACAATTCCTGCAGTTGGGTCTTTAACTCCTGAAGTTCAATAGAGCCATTCGATATGGGGCTTTGGAAATAGGTTTTGTTCCGTGTTCAAGGTCGATACAAAATTCAATTTCACGCCTGGGATAGGCCAGAACTTCTTCTTCGTGGAATACGCCAGAAATTCATTAACAATAGAAATATCATTCAAAATCGACGTATTTTTGTTTAGATCCGTGACATGAGCTAAGAAAGCTTGAAATCCATTTTTCAATAAACGAATAGCTTTATGGCTTGAGATGACAGTGATTAATTTTAATGGGTTGGTTGCTTGAATTCGCATAATAGGTTGATTAGGAATATGAAAGCTAACAACCTTACAAAAACAATCAATTTTTGCGTGATGAGTAGTTAACCAATCAATCCCTAGAATTATGTCAAATGCAAGTATTTTCGATGAAATAAGGTCGACAGGTAATGTGAGGGTACCAATTTAAACCAAACAAGACTTATAAATAGTGGATGTAATGAAGGTTTCTCCCAACGGAGTTTCAACAGATAAGTTAAAATCTAATTTCTTCGGAGTCAAATTTAAACGTTGAGCGCAAGTAGGAGAAAAAAAAGAATGGGTAGAACCGATATCAAATAAGGTATATACTTCACTAGAATTTATGATAAGCTTACCCGTGCTGACCTCATTCGGGTTCCTTGCTTTCTGGGAGGTCACAACAAATGCTCTCCCTTGAACAACCGATTTTGTCTTGTCTGGGACGGCCTTTGCTGCCTCCATCCCAGTTGGACTTGTCTTCAGTGCACGACAAAATTGGGCCAGGTGTCCTTCTCTTCCATAATTATAACATGCTTTGGAGGGCATCGCACAGTTTGGACTGATGTGTCCGTCCCCTCCACATTTGGAGCATATGAGAGATGGTCATTCTCCTTCCTAAACGACAGGTGCTGATGCTGACGTCTTTCCATCATTGTTGAATCTTCTTTTCTTGAAATGTCCATTCTTATTATTTTGGCCATGATTACCACCGAAGTGGTTACCATTTCTGGCATGTTGATTCCCTCCACGCTTATTGTCACCGCTTCGTTTACTGTTATCACTAGTATTATCATTTTGCCGGTTGTACTCTTTTGGTTGGGTTGACTCATTATCGCGCTCCAATAACTGAGCCCTATTAACAACATCTGAATACAAACACAGTTTATGAGAGATAAGATATTGACGTATCTCTGGTTTCAAACCTCTTAGAAACATTCGCGTCATTCTCTCCTCATTATCAACCAAATGGGATGCAAACCGGGACAGCTCGGCAAACTTGGCTTCATATTGTGACACGGTCATGTTGTTTTGTTCCAGTTTAATGAACTCTACCTCTTTCATGTGACGAATACTTTCGGGAAAGTACTTGTCATTGAACAGTTCTTGGAAGTTCTCCCAAGACATCTTCAGTGCGGCAGGTTGAGTACGCTTTACAGATTCCCACAAGTAATCTGCCTCTGCCCATAACATGAAAGTGGTAAAGGGAACCTTTTGCTCCTCGGAGCAACCCAAGACATCAAATATCTTGTTGATCTGCTTTATCCACATCTCCGTCTTAAGTGGTTTTGGCTCTCCAAAAAACTCCGGTGGTCCCAACTCCTTGAACTGTTTGGCGGTGATTGTCCGAGAGTTGCCAGTGTTTCCACTTGCATTTTGGATAGGAGCCGCTCTCGCCTGATGTTGCATGAATTGCATGAAGCCTCAGAACATTCCATCGTTTATCATTTGGTCAGTGTTGTTGTTTGCATTAGGATTGTCGCCTTCCTGATGCACATTATCCTGATTATTGATCTGTGGAGACTCAACGGTCTCCTGTGCTCCATTGATGTTCTAAACATTCTCGGATGCCATTTTTAAATACTACCACAAAATAAGGGTTAATTAACATATCACATATTATCCCTATACTCTGACCGACCAATTAAATACCAAATAAACTTAGGTAGGTCATACTAGCGAAGGAATTCCCCGTCTCTCCCCTCCTAGTTTTTATCTAATATCTTAGCCATGGATCATATCCCTAAGCTTTGATACCAACTGTGACTGCCCAAAATAGGTATACATCACCCATCTTGAGTCGCCAAATACATGGTACTAAATTCAAATACAACTTGATTATACAACAGTCGTGTAAAATATGACAAAATACATGTTGTGAGTTTTAATACAAATATTGTCATCTAGACAATATCCATACTCAATTTAGTCCTCATTACATTTATTATCACATTATTTAACATAATAGTGAGGACTACTAAGACACCATCTCGGACCATCACTCCGTTCCCCAACTAGTCCCGGCTACGTTCTTATTTCCTAAAGAGAACAGTGAAAGAAAGGGTGAGCTCAACTAGCCCATTAAGAAATATTATGACTAAGATAATGCAGAATAAATTATCATTAGTCCTCAACAGTGTTAAACTGATAAAATACAATAGACATCAAGTTTAACTGCAGCTGAACATGTAATCCATTATAAGACTCAAGTAGAGAATAAAATCTACTATCTTTTATGATTTAAAAAGGTTTTTCATCACTTTTATCGCTGAGACTCAGCTTAATAAATAATCCACATCATCCCTGCACTACGGCCAAGGATATTCATTAGGGTCACGACCACAAATTATCCATGCACTACGGGCCAAAGATATTTGGGTATTCATCAATGGCTATGATCATGCCAACAAATGTCCATCAATGCACTTCGGGCCAATGAGGACTTTTACCACATCATTTGTAACATTACGGTCATGATTACACCGAATAATCCCTGGTCATAATCATACCAAGTCCATCTATGCACTACAGGCCACAGATTACTTTAAAAAAAAATATAAACATGAGGATGATGACAATGATATAAGAATTCAATAAAAATAAGTTCAAGAATTAATTTATTCAGGAACTAATAACGTCCAAATTGTCAACATGATACTTCTTTGTAAAGTAAAATTCAAGAATGATTAGAAGAATATTTCCATGAAAAGATAATGGATGAAGCGCAAATATCAAGAATATTCCACTAATTTCATGGAGTGTAGAAGTCAAAACTTTAACCAACTGAGTATAATAAAGAATGGAATAACAAAAGAAATCACCATGCATGCAGATTCACATGTATAAAAGTTATTCCATCGTAATAATAAATAACGGAACTGTGTCAAAGCGTAATACGCACCCCAAGCTGTGATATTCCATAGAATAATAAAGAATGAAATACAACAGAAATCACCATGCATGCAGATTTCAGACAGACAAAAGTTATTCTAATGTAATACTAAATGACGGAACTAGGTCGTGAAATTCACACCAATAGGATGTTCCAATGTAATAATAAAGATGAAACAAGGTCCCATGTAAAAAGCATGCATGTGATATTCCAAATGTAATAATAAAGAGGCGGAACCAGTCCCACAGTAAAGCATGCATACAAGATATTCCAATAGAATAATAAAGAATGGAATATGTAAGAATTTCACCAAGTATAGGTAGCTCACAGATACAAAAGTTATTCCAATGTAATAATAAAGATGGAATAATAGAAGTTCTCTTCATGAATACAAAAGAAATAATACCCCCTCACCGTAAAAGAAACTTGATATCGGAGTAGTGAAGTAGCAGAATACTTTTCTTCTTTCTCTCTATAGTTTCTCTCTCTAGAGTTTCAATGAATTCGTAAGAAATAATGAATGAATGAGCTTCTATTTATAGAAGAATGGAATGAATAGTAACCAATCCATGAACGGTCCAGATTGATTTACTTTAATCGGACGGTCCATATTTAAAGCAAAATCTTTTAAATAAAATATAATATATTTTATTTATAATCTAATAAAATGAATAACTTTTAAAAAGATTTTACTATGCAAACACTATGAAAACACTATGCATAATAAAATATAATATATTTTAATTATTGTCTAATAAAACGGATAACTTTATAAAAGCATTCTGTTTTATATAAAAAGATTTTACTATTAGCCTAATAAAACGAATAACTTTATAAAGTATTATGTTTTATATAAAAAGTTTTTCTTAGGAAAGAGGAGGCTTTCCAATAAGGATTTCTCTTTATTGGCGCGCAATTAGGTGATAAAACCTCTCCTTAGCAGAACTTCTAGACATCGTTAATAATGCAAATAATAATATTAACAACTTTGTCAGCTCAATTATTGATTTAATAACATATAAAATATCGACAATAATTGATTCAAACTGAGTGACTTCTCACATAAGCATTAATAATCAATATCGTGTGCTACTATGCAACCACGCCAGACATCGCATTTTTTACTACCGAGTAGTTCAACAAAGATTGACAGTAAAACTTCCGCAAGATTATTTTCATAAAAATATTTTTGTCGATTCTCTCAATTCGATAATAATTCTATTATGGGGTCCACCAATGATTGTACTCGTTGCATTTAATATTCCCCGACCAATCGAATATTATATAACAACTTGCGTACTTTGCAAAATTTATAAATATTACCCACAACTATAATATTATATCAAATTTATTCCATAATATTCAAAAATGATATTTATAGAAAATTCATTTTTATTCATAAAAGTTGGGGTCTTACAGAAACTGTTATATGAATATGTGTGTATGTGTGTGTGGATCAATGTGCAATTATTTGGAAGTAGTGCTATGCCTCGTTCGCACCTATATACATAGGGTTTGAATTTTGTAGAAAATTCAGTTTTAAGCAAGATATAGCAATGAAGTTTTGTAAAATAGGTTTTTCAAACCGTGTGCTCAATAGTAATTGAGGCCTTTGATACTTCCATTTTATTATTAAATGTTCGGCTTGTTTTCTTTTATTTTCGAGATTCGAAGCATCTACGAGAAAATAATATACAGCAGTGCCGAACTCCTCATGGGCTTGACAGCCATCCAAGGAAATTCGGACACTGTAATTAATGTACAAGCTGCTTACAGCTGAAAAATGTCCATGAACCGAATCTAGATTCAGTTGACTGAATATGTGATCACATGATTCCTAGGCTCACATGATACTGCAGTTTGTATGAAAAACAGTAAGCAGTTATATATATATAAAAGCGGTAAATTTTTATATATATATATATATGTGTGTGTGTGTGTGTGTGTGTGTGTGTGTGTGTGTGCATGATCAGCCACCACGAAGCAACTCCATGCGGGATCAAAAATGTAAATAAAGCAGTAAATGTTATCAACCACCACGAAGTAAACTCCAAGCGGGACTTGAATGTAAATAAAGTTGTAAAAGCTATCAACTGCCACGAAGTAAACTCCAGGCAGGACGAAATGTAAAGAAAGCTGTAAAAGCCACGAAGTAAACTCTAGGCTTGACAGAAATGTAAAATATATATATATATATATATATATATATATGTGTGTGTGTGTGTGTGGGTACATATATATATAAACGTTAAAGAAATGCACCGGATATAAAATCCAGGCTCATCGGATATGTCCGACATCAATTATTTATAAGTATATATATATATATATATATAAAAGCAAATAATCGCACCAGATATAAAATCCAGGCTCATCAGATATGTCTGACAACAATTATATATATATATATATATATAAGCAAATAAACGCTCTAGACCGAAGTCTAGGCTCAATCGAGGCATAACTCAATAATGCTAGTCCATATAAAATATATACATATATATAAGTATATATATATAGATGTAAATGAAAACCACGGAATAATCAAGTCAGGCGGCGACGACACAACACGACTCTCAATGTGTAGAATAATGTGTACACATATGAAGAAAAAGGCTTTATAGAATGTAAGAAGGCTTACAGTGGGCTGCCAATGCAGACTTCTATGACTCTATATGGATGAACACTCAGCTCCCACTGGTAAATTTATAACTGTATGTGGGCTAACAGGTGTTTAAAAAGAGCAAGCACTCAATATAGGGTGTGTATAAAGCAAATTGGACAGGGCTTCCTCGCCTTTTTCTTTTTTTCAAATGGCTGACCCCAAGCTCTATATTTATAGATCGCTAGTGCGCAGTGTACTGCGGTTATCAGAGATGCACCTGCGGTACGCCTAAGCCGCCCTGTGGTTCTCATGGGTCCCGTCGACTCGAAGTGCGTGCACTCATGCACTGTAATGTCCGCTCAAACTTGTAGAACTTTAATCCGAGCATCCGAATGAGGTATATGTGGCCTTCTTTGGACTACTTGTGTCGAGAGTTACGCAATGACATGGAATAGAGGTTGTACGAAGTCAGGAAGAGGGGACCATGCCCATGGTCTTCATGCTTCAAATTCTATTCGGTGTGCTGCCACACGTAATAGTCACTCAGGATTGGAAATTCGGGTTTTTAAAGGACATAGTTGTATGTATGTATGTATTAAATTATCGAGACGATGCACAGATATTGAGGTAGCAAGATGACATTTGACTCCTCATCGGGGTTATCGCCGATTTGAGTAGAAAGCAGACTTTGCTCAGGGTTATATCTTAGATTGGACTACTGCAAATGTTGAATGCCGCAATGTCATCTTGTGGATGCCTGTCTGTCTGGTGTTAGTCTCCAGGTCTATGGTATGAGTGCCTCAGCAGGAGGTCTTATTGAAGCTGATCGCATTTATTTGAAACAAGCATTTCCGGGGTTATCGCCGGAACTGCAACAACATTCCTTGGGGTTATCGCCAAGGACAAAACTCGGGGTTATCTCCAAGGTTGGAAATGATGTTTTCGGTGTGTGTTTCGGGGTTGAGATTGATACTCCTGGTGTGTGGTCCGGGGTTGAAACTAAAGTTCTCGGTGTGTGGTCCGAGATTGAGACTGAACTTCCGGTAGTATCCGGAATTGAGACTGAACTTCCGGTAGTATCCGGAATGGTTATGAGCTATCTTCTATGGTTATCTCTGAAAGACGATTCTGCCCTCCTATAATGTTAGTAACAGTTGTGCAGAAAATTTTGAGTGTCTACAGATGCCCCTCTTTATCATATTCATGCAATACAAGGCATGGATAGGATAAAGAATCATAGACACTTGAAATGCAACAGATAAATATGATGATATGTGCAGTAACATGATGCAACTGTATGATACATGATTGTCAGTTAATCCTGTTGGAATTACAATCAGTGATGTCTTGGACATGCGATCCAAGTCTTCAAGGATGTTGACGTTGGGGCTATCACTAAAGTCGTGAATCCTAGACACAGACTTCATTCTCCATAGAGGTGCCTCTTATGTATAAGAGAATTTTGGGGATAAAGCTTTGTCTATTTGAGGATGTGTATAATATATCCTACCATCCTGTCAGAGTTACTGCCAATAGTATGAACTTGTCAGGGCTGTCCGACCTTCACTGATGTGTGTATCACCAGATAGATCCCCGTTGGGCAAATTGTCAAGGCTGCTTGATGTTCATTGATGTGTGTATCAATGATTGCATTGAGTCATAACCCTTGTTGGGGAGTGTTGTCAAGGCTATTTGACCTTCATTGATTTGTGTATCAATGGTTGCATTGCGTTGTAACCCTCGCCGGGGAGTGTTGTGAAGGCTGCTTAACCTTCATTAATTTGTATATCAATGGTTGCATTGCGTTGTAACCCCCACCGGGGATACGTCTTTAATTTGTAGCTTCATAGATTCTACGTTGTAACACCTACCAGGGATATATCAGGGTTACCTAACGTTCATTGACGGCATCAAACTTTGTGAGGTATTGTCGAGCATGATTTGTGAAAGCTGAGGCCACTGGTATCGTATACCTTGTATGCAGGCGAATACCAATGTGGAACATGTGGAGCCAGAGTTTGACCAATGAACACCAGGATTTCGGGCTATTCTACTCAATCGCGTAGCGCTTTTATTCCTGATTTGGCCTTTTCAGCTTACGAGACCTCCTTTGTAACTAACTGGAGTGAGCTGGAGGTGTGGAATCCATAGAAGAGTGCCACAGGTACACCTGCAGTAGCCGCAGGTGGACCTGCGGCCAACCGTGGCTATACAAAGCTAATGAGTTGCTTTCATAAGTCATTTTCAAGCTGCGCGACGAAGGATATCTGAGAGCTCTTCTTCAGCCATGTTTAGTTCTAGCAACTTTCTGCATATTCTTGCCACAGATAAGCGCTTCTTCATCATTCCGGTAACATATGCATGTATTCTTTTTCGCTTTTATCTCATTGGAAATTAACTTATCACATGAAATGCATTCAGACACATAGTAGTGAATATGCATGCTGATATGATATGATAAAAAATATTGAACATAGTAAATGTTAGTATTAAACCATGCTGAACATAATGATGTGAAAAAATTTGACCTTTAAAACAGTTAAATTGGCAACTTTTATTGTCATTTCTTATCATATCTGATGACAAATGAGTAAAGGTAGAAAAGTAAAATAACCTTGTTAATTAGATTACACTTACGTATTTTTTACTATGATGCATGTAGGATGTATATGACTGTTGGTAGGTGTGCTACTGAATGGCCACCTAGTCATGCCTATGTGCATGTGGATAGTCCCATTTACAAAGGGGGCTATGGCAAAATTTCCCAAAATATAGGCATTGGGTAGTCATGCATTTTTTACTCTACTGTAGATGTATGTTAAAACAATTCATGCATGCATGTAACCATAAGATGCATTTTGAAAAGCTCCTGGTAAGAATTTATCACTCCCTTTCTGAGGTGATTTGGAGACTTATTGTCCAGATATTATGGATTCGGATCAGCCGAGTAGTTCCCGCAAGAGCACTTCTGGTATACGGAGGAGGGCTTCTGAAGTACCTCGACCCCATTCTGTTAGACAGCCTCATCGTTTGGTGGAGGCGGTGATTCATCCTATCCTAGTTAAAGTGCTGGATGTCGAGGACGAAGTGGAGGATGTACCTATTGAGGTTCTTGCTCATGCAGCACGTGTTCCCCGTAGGGAGTTGCCAGGTATTCAAGTGGCGAATCCAGATCTTCTAGGTGACTTGAGTAGGCATCCTTCAGCATACCTGCACGCAAACGAGGTATGAAGTCAGATCTTAATCTTCCTTGATTCCTATTTATGAGGAGTAAAGGGTTCTGATGTTGATCTACATTTGATGTAGGTTCCCAGCTTTACACAGCCTCGAAGGAATTGGTTTAGCATCCACTCTATGTATCAGGCTTTGCATGATGACTATAGAGCGATTGTCCCTGGGGTTACATCAGGGCATTGTCTGAGCGGTGGTTTCACTAGACTCAGTCACTCCATTTGTTGGACTGTGAGGTGCTGATGACGCTGATGGATTGGCGATTTATCATAGGTATGGAGTTTGGAGGGGATCCAGTGCCTTGCACGGCGGATATCACCCCTACTACCGTCAGATCTTTGTTAGGAGTTCCAGCAGAGGCGCTCAAGGGCAGGACTTTACGTACAGGTCCTTTGAGCCTAGATGCTATGAGCAGGCTGTTGAGTGAGCCTATACCCGATGATGTGAGAGTCAGGGATAGTATTCTTCGGCGTCTGTTCCTGATGATCATTAGGGGTTGCTTCATAGCAGATAACTCTTCTACGGTGTCCTTCACTTTGATCTGCACCACTTGACACGTGGACCGTATAGGAGATTATGATTGGGGTTCCTACACCTTCGCCTACTTCCTCATGGAATGCGTATGCGATTGCAGGGCTTGACTGAGGCTTGGTTAGGATTCTACCCATTTCTGCTAGTGAGTATTTCTTTTATCTTTTCCCGTGTACAGGTTAAGAGTGTTGACTGACAGTAGATGTTTGCCTTTGTGTTGGCAATTTTGGGCCTATGAGAGGCTTCCATGTTTGCATCCTGTGAGTGTGTTAGGTTTAGATACCTATCCACGAGGATGAAGATGGCATCATTCCATATTGGGGGAGGTCCCTGTTGCTGAGGGTCTCACCCATTGCCGCCTGCCGCTGGAGTTGTTGACAGTGGATGTCATCACATGGGTTCCCTATTCCGGGGAGCATTTGAGTGTTGGGTTTGAGGACGGATACCCGACTGGAGTTAAGTATGTTATGTCCACCCGCAGGATTCCTCTCTTCACAGATGGAGGATAGGAGCTCTATTTAGGAGAGCGTGCTATTAGGAGCACTACATGAGAGATTCGCATATCGATCTTGCCTCCTGCCAGGCGTTATTGGCCTGTTTCACAGTCACCATTCACTGATATCCCGTTGTTGGGGATTGACGGTTACACATTATTAGAGGGCCCCTATACTCAGGTGATGTTCAAGCATTGGTGGTTCCCTCGTACCATTGGAGCTCAGACCCGCGCCACACAGTTTATGGGGGAATTGGTTCCAAGATCCGTGATGATGATGGATTGGCTAGCCTGTGTCAGAGATCTAACTCATGTGACACATATTGACAGTTTGACCCGGCAGTTGGACCAGGCACATTTCTTTATCCGGTATTTCTGTAGAGATCCTTATGAGGTATATACTTTTGATCCTTCCAGCTCTAGCGCTAGCCCCTCAGGTGACCCATATGGCTTTGCCGGTGCAGATCCTCCTTTGTATAGGCCTGACATCCCTGTAGATAGAGATCCAGTGACTCAGGAGGAGTTACATCAGGTGGATAGGATCGACGATGTGGATATCGATACCATTTATTTCTTCTTATGTATATTTCTCTTTATCTCTTTTGATAGGCCTTTGTTAGCTGCTGGGTAGCTTCGTCCCATTCTCACTATATCTTTTGATAGGCCTATGTTGAGATGTTGGGTAGCTTCGCCCCATTTCCCTGTATTTTAGCTGTACAGAGATGTATTAGATGATGATATACTTAGGAATGTATGTACATTTTCCATTCCCTATATCATATTGCCATCTATTGTATCATGCATGTTATTATGTTATGCATATGTATATATGTCCAGAGATATTCAGCATTGACCCCTGGATGGTCTTATAACACGGCCCATACAGATGTCTTCTTCGACAGTTAGCCATATTGATCATACCCTACCATTTTTGGTGGCATCTAGTATGCGCTCATGGTATGATAGTATGTCACCACCGATGTGGTGATCAGAGATCATTTCACGCAAAGATACTATGACCTTGTTGATGTTTCTGGTTCCCACAGGGTTCATAGATGGTATGCTAGAGCATTGGGTACCGGACAGACAGGTTTTTTGGTTTGGCACCCGAGAGTTGACTCCTACTCTGGAGGAGTATGCACGATTGACGATGCTATCGCTGGACAGACCTTACGTGCAGATGGCGATTAGGGACATGAGTAGGCAGTTCATGATCCTCACCGGCTTGAGGCGTAGAGTGGTACAGGACGAGATTACATCCGGCCACGTGATATCCCAATGTTTTCTGTTTGATAGATTTGGCTCTGAGGATAGTTATGCATGGCATTCCGGGGACTTCACCACACCAGAGGATCAGTGGCGTTTGGCCAGAGTAGATGTACTGCCGCTATGCGTATTATCATACGTCTACATGCCACGGTACATGGATGAGCTGGACATCAAGCTCATTATCGCAGTGAGAGATCTCAGGGAGGGTCATACCATCGTACCGATAATTATCACAGAGACACTGAGGTCAGCTACATACTGCTGCACTTGTCTGGCAGGAGTATTCATAGGTAGCCCGGTCATGCTGTATGTGTGGTTCATGTCACACTTGGGACCGATTGGCACATTCAGACGTCATGGATATTATTTCACCAATGATATAGTGATGTCGTACTCCTTCCAGCCTGCGGAGTGTACAGATGTTGTGTCTTGGTCAGTTTTTCTGGCAGGGATTGGAGATCCATTCACTATATTTCAGTGTACAGGGCTTAGCTCACCCTACAGATTCATTACTCATGCTACGGGCATGGATTATCTACCTCTAGCAGGTTTGAGAGCGATGATCACCTACCACTCACTGGTCGTGATGTGTCAGTTTGACCAATTTCAGGATTTTCACTTATATGAGGGGGCAGTGATTCAGCGTTTTGCTTCTCGCCACTTATCATCAACGAACAGATCCAGGTTGTATGCCTGTTGGGATCAGCGAGAGCTAGCTGATTTTTCTCCCAACCATCTGGGTTATTCTGCAGAGTATTTAGTATGGATGGAGACAGAGACTGCATCGGCTGCGGTGGTATCCACAGTGCAGGGTATTGATTTTGACGATGAGGAGCCTATAGAGGAGGCTGACATTCCCATCGATGGGGACTTGACTGCTGGGTTTCCAGCATTTGTGATGGATTCTCCCATTCCGAGTGCCACTATTACTCAGTATTCGGCACAGCATTTGGAGCAGAGCTTATATCAGATAACCTATGAGAGAGATCAGGCTAGGGCTGCGATGTTGACAACTCTTGATAGGAGAGACGCCGCTCTATTAGAGAGGGATGAGGCTAGATCAGCCAGAGATGCATCGATCGTGGATCGGGATGCCGCCCTATCTGTTAGAGATGTGGCTATTGCAGATAGTACCTCTGTGAGATCCTAGATGACTGGCATTTTTGCTGATATGAGTGCATACATTGATGAGCATCAGGCCATCTTATAGTTAGCCTCAGATTTGCTAGCTCGTGTAGATACCCTTGGTCAGGGGCTTGTAGCTTTACCTCCGTCTTCAGAGATGGATGTTATGTTATATCTGATAGTTCGCATACACACAGATCCGTAGATAGCTTTGTATTTTCCTGCATAGACTAGCTTAGCCATTTTGTCATGTACAACATAGATGTATATATGAAACAGTAATATATATGGCAGAGAAATATATTTTAATTTACTTCCCTTTTAGTCGTGCCATGATATTTGCTTGATATTTGCCTGTTTCTTCATGGCTTTATGATCTTGATGCATTATGAACATATCCTTTATATGTGAACATTGAGCCACCGCAAGATCTCTCAGAACGGATCATTGATCTGTATGAATCCCTACCATCTTTGGTATCTTGGGACTAGTTTCTGTATGGAAATATGGAGAGGAGTGTGGCTTTTCCTCTCTGAGAGTGACCGCACCACATATGGTCGCCAGTACTTCTATTTGTGAGAAGACTAGTTAATTCCATCTTTTATGGATTGGCATTTCTCTTTGAGGCACAACCGCAGCTTAGATGGTCACCGAATCTCCTATTTGTGAGGAGAGGTTGGGTAATTCCATCCCCTTGGTTTGAAGCCGATGAAATGTGGTGGATTGAAGATTGATGACAGTACCGTGTGACAAGTAATTTTTTTCTGGTAGGGGTTAGACTGAACCATAAATGGCTGCCTATATACTCCTATTGAAGCAGAGATCAAGCCTGCGTAGTTAAAACTTGGTGTAAGAGGTTCAATGCTGAACGTGAAAGGCAGATGGGTGTAGAAATGTTTTTGTTGTTTTTGTTTTTGTAGAGAAAGGGTAGAAATGTTTTTGTTGTTTTTTTTATTGCGACCGGTCCATATAGAATATGGTTGCCTACGTACTCCTATTAATGAGGGGATCAGGTCGACGTAGTTCGCCCCTTAGGACGAATTATAGCCAAAAAGAAGTGTGAATCCCATGCGCAGGCTATACTACGGGGATAAGAAAGTTTGATCCCATAATGGGGACAAACTGTCGATGTGGAAAAAGTTTAATCCTGTTTTCAGGATAAACTGCAAGCTTAGAAAAGTTTAATCTCGTGTTTGGGATAAACTACATGTGTGAAAGGTTTAATCCTGTGTGTAGGATAACCGAAATTGTATGAAGGTTTGAAATGAAGTGGAACCAGGCTACTGATTCCAAGTGAGGTAAAACCAGGCTGCTGGTTTGAAGTGTATGTTTCCCCGAGGGGCAGAAAAGTTTGTGAAAAGAGGGTTAAAAAACCAGAATGACTTATAATTGGATGATCAATACCAGGATGTTTGCTAGATGGTAACTTCAGACATAGTACCGTTTCACGGTGTTCGAGTTGATAAGCTGTGGAAATTCATCGCCATCCACTTCCTGTAGTCTGAGAGAACCTCCTGTCAATACTTCCTTGACAACAAATGGGCCTTAACAATTAGGAGCGAATTTTCCCTTATATTGATCTTAGTTGTCAATGATCTTCTTCAAAACTAAGTCATGTTGTTTGAATTACTGTAGTCAGACTTTTCTGTTGTAGGATTGTGCGATCCTTTGCTAGTATAATTGACCATGGAAGATTGCCGCGATTCTTCTTTCGTCTATCAGAGACAATTGGTGATACCTGTCTTGTACCCATTGGTCTTCATCTAACTGAGCATCCATCAATACTCTGAGGGATTCCATTTCCACTTCTATGGGGAGTACTGCTTCCATCCCATAGACTTACGAGTAGGGGGTTGCCCTAGTGGAAGTTCGCATAGCAGTTCTGTAGGCTAATATAGTCAGAGGCAAGAGGTCAGGCCATCCTTTGTGATTGGTAGACATTTTCTGCATGATCTTCTTGATATTTTTATTAGCCGCTTCAACAACACCATTCATCTTTGGATGGTAGATGACGGAGTTAAGGTGTTTGATGTGGAATTTACTGCATAACTCCTCCATCATTTTGTTATTGAGGTTCTTAGCATTGTCTGACGCAATGACCTCTGGTTGTCCATATCGATAGACGACATTGTTTCTGATGAAAGCAAAGATGACTTCTTTGGTAACCTTGGGGAAGGAGGCTGCTTCTACCCACTTCTTGAAGTAGTCAATTATAGTGAATATGAATCGATGTCCATTACTGGCTTTGGGCTCGATGGGCCTGATCACGTCCATACCCCACATTGAGAAGGGCCATGGCGAACTCATATTGTGGAGTTTCCTTGGAGGGGTGTGGATAGCATTCCCATGAATTTGGTATTTATAACACCTCTTGACGTGATCATCATAGTCAACTTTGAGTGTAAGGCAATAATGCCCTGTTCTGAGAATTTTCTAAACAAGTAAAGGGCCGCTCATGTGTGGGTCACATACTCTACCATGGATATCATCCATGAGCCTCTGACCTTGGTCTTTGTCTAGACATCTGAGGAGACCTAATTGTGCATCTCTCTTGTAGAGTGCATCTCCGCTCAGGTAGAATTTCATAGCAAGTCGATGAATCCGCCTCTTCTCAGTTAGGCTCGCCTCAGCGGGTGTAGATCCATCTCGTAGATATTCCTTGATATGTTGATACCAAGGGTGGTTGATGGGAGGTAGCTCATCCGATACTTCTCCAATATAGTTCCCATAAGCTGGGCCTTTTGCAGGGCAAATGTGATGTTTGGCATGTTTTCCTTGTCAGGTATGTGAACCAAGGAGGCCAACGTTGCTAGTGCATCCGCAAAATCATTCCTATTGCGAGGAATGTGTAAAAAGGAGATTTCTTCAAACTCCAAAGCAATCTGTAAAACTTACCGATGGTAAAGCAGCAAATGTAATTCTTTGGTTTGATAGATTCCCGTGGATTGTTTAATCACCAATTCGGAATCCCCAAAGACAGTTAACTGCCTAATGCTCATTGAACAGAAAAGTTTTAGCCCCATGATACAGCCTTCATACTCAGCTGTATTATTGGTGTTGACAAACTGCAATTTGATGGCGACGGGATACTGCTCCCCCGTACCGGATATTAAAACAGCTCCAGCTCCAGAGCCTTCTGTGTTAATAGCTCCATCAAAATACATTTTCCATGTGTAGCATGCATCATACTGATGGTGTTGCTGAATTATCATTACCCCTTCATCGGGGAAGTATGTTTACAAGGGTTTGTAGTCCCCTGCAGGTGCGGTGGCCAGTTGATCCGCAATTCCTTGACCTTTGACAAACTTTTGATTCACATAGACGATGTCAAATTGCTGTATGATCAACTGCCATCTGGACAGTCGACAATTTAGTATAGGCTTACTGAACACGTACTTGAGAGGATCCACGCAGGATATAAGATGGGTTGTGTGACCATGGAGATAATGTTGTAATCTCATGGAAGCCCATGCCAAAGCACAACAAGTCCTCTCAATAAGAGTGTACTTGTGTTCATTGGTGCTGAATCTTTTGCTGAGATAATAGATAGCTCGTTCTTGGCCTCTATCATCTTTTTGCCCCAGCATGCAGCCCGTGGCATTTGTCATTAATGGACAGGTACATAAATTGGGGAACATCATCCCTGGGAGGTACCAACACAGGAGCATTAATCAACTGCTCTTTAATGGTAAGGAAGGCTTTCTGGCACTCATCATTCCATTTCATGGAGGAGTTCTTCCTTAACAACTTGAAGATGGGCTCACAGGTTGCTGTGAGTTGAGAGATAAACTTGCTAATGAAGTTGATTCTTCCCAAAAATCCCCGTATTTCCTTCTCTATCTGAGGAATGGGCATTTCCTTGATGGCCTGGCTTTTGGTAGGATCCAGTTCAATACCTTTGTGGCTGACTAGGAAACCTAGCAACTTGTTTGATTTGACACCAAAGGCACACTTGGCTGGATTCAACTTCAAGTTGTACTTACGCAACCTGTTGAATAACTTTTTGAGATGGTTTAGGTGATCTTCCTCCTTTCGGGACTTGATAATGATGTCATCCACATAGATCTCTATCTCTTTATGCATTAAATCATGAAAAAGAGCCATCATAGCTCGCTGGTAGGTTGCCCCGGCATTGATGAGGCCTAATGACAACCGTCTGTAGCAAAATGTTTCCCAAGGCATGATGAAAGAAGTTTTCTCACGATCTTCCTCAGCAACCATAATTTGATGGTACCCTGCGAAGCAATCCGCAAAGGAGTATATGCCATACTGAGCAGTATTGTCAATGAGAATGTGGATAGAGGGCATGGGAAAGCTATCTTTCAGGCAAGCTTTGTTAAAATCACGATAATCCACAAAAACTCGCACCTTTCCTCTAGGTTTAGGCACGGGAACAAGGTTAGATATCCACTCTGGATATGTAGACACCATGATAATGCCAGCTTGAAATTGTTTCATAATTTCTTCTTTGACTTTTAAACTCCACTCAGGTTTCAATCGCCTGAGTTTCTGCCTAACTGGCTTGAATCTTTCTTTAATGGGAAGGCGATGAAGAACAATGTCAGTGGACAAACCCACCATGTCTTCATGAGAGCATGCAAACACATCCTGGAATTGGGTTAATAGCACAACCATGTCATTTTGTTGGTTTGGAGTGAGGTATGAACCAATCTGGATTAGCTTAGGGTTTTTTATGGTTCCAAGATTTAAAGGAGTGGTTTGGTCAAGGTTGGATTTAGGCTTATCTATGACCCATTCCTTAATCTCCTGAGGTGTCTCAATGTCCTCTTGTATGTCCATCAAGTCTGAGTCCAACTTTGCATCAAAGTTACAGCCCTTGTGGAGAGAAGGCACATCACCAGCAAGTACAGACACATCTAAATTCAGAGTCCTGAAATCAAAAGATGCTTTCACTTAATATATGAAATTGTTTAATCATACAAAGTGTTAGCATATACTGATAAAATAACTACTAATACTGTATAGAGAAGTAAGCAATTAAAGTTATCTACAGGGCATAGGGATTTTCTGCCCATTTTACCCTCGTCGACTAATGCATGGAGTGCTGCTCCAATTAACGAGGGCAAAGTCCTGATGGACTGCAGTGATAGAGGGGTTGTCATTGCCCTCCTTTTCCCGAATGATAACCATGATATCTGGGCAATCATCATCTGGGGTATATCTGTTTGTATGTTCATCATGAACAATGACGCGTATGTCGGACATCATCAAAGAGATGTCATGTTTGCATTTTTGCTCCCTTTCTTCCACTTCTGGATCAGGAATCAACACCTCTTTCACTTTGAAAGGTACTAACTTGGGAAACAGCATAGCCACAACATGGGTTGGCACCTTAACTGGAGACTGTATCAGCTCATGAGGTGCAGATGGAAAACAACGTCATGTGGCGGAAGTTTGAGGAACCTGCTTGTGTTTGTGCGGATTCCTCTGACTGCAATTGGCTGAATAGCCTAGTTCGGCTGTCCCAGTTTGACTTGACACTTGAATATGGTGTTTAATACCCTGTTGATCTTTACCAAGCCCTTGTCCAGGCTGATGACCCAATGACATCATTTCTTGAGTAGCCGACATAACCTCGACAGAAATCCTGGGCACGGGAAGTGGTATTCCAATAGGATTATATTGAGTGTTACTCACTTCCAAAGTATGAAAACTGGTCGGCTCAACTTCAGAGTTGAAACTGATGATTAGAAGATCTCCTTGTTCAGGATACTCCGGCTAAACATTGACAATGACGAGACTGTTGTTGACAATGTATTTGAGTTATTGATGTAATGTGGAGGGAACAGATCCAGCCATGTGTATCCATGGTCTTCCCAATAGCAAGTTGTATCTTGAGTCTATCTTGAGTACATGGAAGGATATATTGAATGTATTTGGACCAATCTCAATTCAAGTACTCAATCTTTTCGACGAATTTGCGGGATCCATCGAAAGCTTTGATCACCGTATGGCTGCTTTGGATCCGTTTGAGATTGAAATTTATCTTCACCATGGTGGCATAAGGATAGATATTCAGAGAAGAACCTCCATAATTCCATGGAACTTTGTGTAAGCTGACAACAGGATATTGTGGTATGCAATGTAAAGAAATTGGCTCGGGTGTGGCAACTTTCAAAGGATTATCAGCTCCTTTGAGTTGAATTGTTTGAATTGGAAATGCTTTGACAGTCTCATCATCCTCGTCAGATATAACTACTAATGATCCCTTCCATGTAATCCCACTTTTAAGTTTCACGGCGTTATCGTCTGCCAGCTGCAGGACACCGCTATCAATGAGATGGCGTAGTGCCCAACATTTGTTTATGCTGTGACTGCAAGAATAGAAATGATACTGACACATTCCATCAAGGTTAAATTGTCCTGAACGGGGATTGATTGGAGGCAAAAGGGAGGTAATTCTTCCTTCATTGATCAGCATTTGAAATATTTCCTCCATAGGTTGGCCTAGATAGGTGAACTCCCTCTGATTGGCAAAATCCCGACGGGCTTTAGCATTTGCTCGTTTTGCAACCTTATCCTCCATAGCTTCACTTTCTGAAGGTGAGGGTGGAGTATTTATACCAAACGGAAGGAGATAGGCATACTCCTGCCTGATTAATTGGCATGTGACTTGATGTTGATGGGCCACCAGTTCTGCCAATTGCTCAATTTGTTTGCAAAGAGCTTTAATTTTTCGTTCCATAGTAAACTGGAACTTTGCATAATCCCATCTATCAACACCGTCTTTGATGGCTTGGGATGTTTCGCCGTTAAAACTAGAACTCTGTCCAGTGCTCCAACTGACCATGTTGACCTCTTCTTCTTTGTGTTGAGGAAGAGGGTTGTCTCGCACATGAGGTTGATCTGGTTTGGTAACTACAATCTCACCATTGTCTATCAAGTCTTGGATCTTGTGTTTCAAGGCCCAACAATCTTGAGTATCATGTCCAAGTGCCCTGACATGATAAACACACTTTCGAGTAGCATTAAAACCCTTCCCATTAGGGTTGGCTGGTAGAAGAAGATGTGTGATTTTCTTCTGAGTGGTCAGAAGAACAAGAATATTCTCGAGCGAGTCCCCTAAGGGTGTGAACGTTCGAGGTCGCTTTACTTCTCCACTTTTAGGCAATGGAGGGTTTGAAGACTGTGCTTGAAAAGGGGAGTAGTTTCTCCTCTGTATAGACATGTTTTGATTGCCTTTCTGTCCTTGTAGTATCAAGGAAACATCCTCCTCTTTCTTTTTATGGACCCTCTAGGGGTTTTTTCCATAAGATCCGGACTGGATGTGCTCTGCAACTACTTTGAGAGCGGTTAGGTCTTGAATCTTACCAGACTTCAATCCCATCTCAGCCATTTCTCCGTGTTTGATCATTTCAGAGAATGGTTTGCCAATACCAGCTAGAACTCTTTCATAGAAAGGAGCTTCCTATACAACTATGAAAGTCATAACCATTTCTGATTCTGTCATTGAAGGAATAACTTGAGCAGCCAGGCACCTCCACCTTTGAGCATACTCTCTGAAAGACTCATTAGACTGTATTGATTGAGGAAGGAATTATCTAGTTCTTCCCAACTATGGATCTTTGAATTGTCTAATCTGGTATACCACGAACGAGCTTCTCCAGTCAGACTCTTCTTAAACAGCTGCATTCTGAGCTCCTCATCTTCCGCATAAGATCCAAGTTCTCCAATGAACACTTTTAAATGTGTATAAGGATCCCCTAATCCGTTATATTTTTCAAAATTAGGGGTTTTAAATTTCTCTGGATAATGAACTGAAAGTAGTATGCACACAAGCCAATCATGTTTGATGATAAAGCATATACTTTGTAACAATCTTATTCATTTATTAATAAAAAGTATTAATTTATTAAAGGCTTTTAATTATCTACATGATGTTGTTTTATAATATGTGATAAACCCATAGTTTTAAGCAATGCTTTTAGAATAATGATGATGATCATTCTAATGAGATCTAAATTCTTAGAAAGCTTAAAACTAAAATAGTTCCCAATCATTGGATTACAAAATTGGGGATTAGTGAATCCGGATAGATTGGTACATACATACGTTGCTTGCTCATTGGATGAGGATGATTGATCTCATGATCATTTGTGTGGAGACACTAAAGTAAGTATGTAGGTGCTTATTAGAGAATAAGTTCACTGAACGTGGCTCGCTAAGGAATACCTAATGGAGTTTTACTTACTGTCAATAGAATTTCTGTAGTGATAGTAGTACAAGTGATCCTTGGACTTGAGATCATCATAGTATCTTGTGTATGATGAGTTATACTTTGACTTATTCCTTAAGACCCTTAGGGTATATCAAAGGGTATGCTTGGGTATAATAAGTTATGCATGGAGATAATGTATGATCAATAAAGAATCTACCACTTCTATTAAAAGAAGAGAAATATCCTATGTGATTCGATAAATGACAACCCAAGTAGTCCTTGGGTTAAGATGTAATGAAATTAGAAAGGAGTTTCTAATTTGTATTATTTGGAGTTGTGCATTTAAGGATCGAAATACATATAATTAAATAAAATAAGACTTGACAAGAATTGCATGCCTTATATTTAATTGGGACATTGTATGGTGGAAGGATTGAATTGTCTTTGTAACTATTTACTCAAAGGTTCTTTAATGATTAATGTTGAAATCTATATTATCTGGAAAGTCGTTGATCGTTAGGGAGGCTTATCCCTATTGTAGAATAAATATTATTTATTTAAATAAATTAATTGTTTAATTTATTTATTTAAATAAGATTAGAATTGTTCTAATTGATTTATTCACAACCGGTTTAATATGGAGAACCTAAAGGGTCACACCATAAAAGGAAGAATAATTATTTAAGAAGTTAATGGCATAATCGTAATAATATGTTAAGTATATTTAATTTAATCTATGGTGATAGAATAAATTAAATAGCTTAATATTTATTATTTAATATTTTAGAAATATTAAATATAAATTAATAAGAGGAGTCTTATTAATATTATTACAATTATTATTATTTTAATTTCTAAAAGAGTTTAAGAATTAATTTAATATAAGTACTCTCATTTATTCCTAATAGGATTAGGAGGGAAAATTAATTAAAGCAGTTTAATTAATTATCCCTAATAAGATTAGGGAGCCCATTTAATTAAAAAGAGTTTAATTAAAAATACCTTATTTTAATAGGGTTACTTGATATCTTTATAAGAGGAGTCTTATATCAGATATCATATATACGACATAATTCCAATGGTTGGAGAGTACGCTTTTTTTCTATAGAGATAGAAAACTAGGGTTTAGCCAACCACCCATCTTCTTGAATCCTTCTTCTTCCTTGGTGGATCACCTCAGAGGCCAAACACTTGGGTGGCTAACGTTGATCAAATGAAGGAACCAAACCCGGTGAATTCAAGTTGAACGCGAAAGGATTTGGAGGTGAACTTGTACCTGAGGAAGCTCGATCTTCAAGGGTATGATTTTATTCTTTATTTTTCGTTTAATTAATAATTGTGCATAAAGGGTGATCCGGGTATATGGTTTGTAAAATTTTAAAACTCTGATTTTTACATGTTTCCGCTTATTTTTGTAATTTGATTGCGTTCATGAATATTACAAACCTAACAGTGGTATCAGAGTCAAACCATTATGCAAATTATTAATTATTTTAATTTGATATGTATATTGATATGTGTTTAGAACAATTTAATTGGGCATAATTTTATTGTATAAAATTTTTAAAAAAAATAAATAAATAAATTCGTGATTCGCGAGGCTTGTTTACCCAATTCGGTTTTATTATTCCATTAGTGCACGTAAAGGAGCACATGCTTTGAATCACATGGTATATATATAATATTACGTTATACTATATATATATTCTTAACAAGTAATCATTTCTCGTTAACATATATTAACATATAAAGATTTTATATATGTTGCATAACTACGTTAATATATATTATATTTAATATATTTATATTAAAGTAATACAAGAATATACTATACAGTTATATTATACATATATATATAATATTCTTAATAATTTTATAATTAAAATAAAAGTTTATTTTAATTTTAAAATTGTATTTCATGCTAACTAATTAGCGTTGGAATTGGATTCCATGATAACTAATTGAAATTGAAAAAGAATCCGTCTTTCCTTAAATAAATGAGTTTATTTAGATATGAAATAGGATTTCATATTATTCAAAATAAAAGAGTTTATTTGTGAATAGGAAAAAGAATCAGTCTTTCCTTAAATAAAGGAGTTTATTTAGATATGAAATAAAATTTCATATTATTTAAAATAAAGGAGTTTATTTGTGAATAGGAGAGAGAATCGTGTTTCCTTTAATAAAGGAGTTATTTTTTTTTACTTGGAATTGGATTCCATAATTAATTAAAATAAAGGAGTTTATTTTGATTAAAAATTTTGATTAAAATAAAATAGTTTATTTTATTCAAAATTAGATAAATTAAAATAAAATAGTTTTATTTTGATTTAAATTTGGATTAAAATAAAGGAGTTTATTTTGATTCAAAATTAGATTTTATACTAACTAAATTTGCCCATTAAATGATATCAATATATATATTAAATGTTTATTATTCATAAGATGAATGTTATTTATTGATGCATATGATGATGTGAATGATAATAAATGGGATTGATTATGGACTATTGACCAATGTGATTGGATTTTATTTTAGTTGGATGCATGAATGTATGGGTTTTATTAAATGGGGTATGCGTACTCGCCTTCTCTAATTTTTTCGAATGTAAATTCTATCTCCTCCTATATACTTCCCTCGTCACGATCAAGGTTTCTATTTATTTTAAATAGTTTTGTAATAGGAATAGTTAGAATTAATTTTGAAAAATTGGAGATCAAGGAGCAAGGAGCGCTTGAAGACCCGATTTGTAATGGAGCCGGGTTTAAATGTAATAGTTATATTTAAATATTATTTCTTGCACCCCCTAGGGTTTGACCTTTTGGTTCACTTGGTGGCTCTAGTGAACCAAACTAGAATAAAAGTCCATAATCAATCCGGGTAGAATATAGTATTCTATATGTGCATGTTTATACTTTATATATATTATATATTATGCAAACATACTTTGCATGTTCATTAATATGACGCGTATTTTTTATATATATGTGTAATGCATTATTAAACAAGATGAGACAAATTAATAACAAACCCCTCAATTTTTATATTAAGTCCTAAGCGTTCAAAGATATTTGGAATATCGAACGTCGCTTTCTAGCAGCATGATAAAATTAATAGAGTATTAAATATTTAATATGAGTTTGTTGTGTCATCACAAGGCAAGTATTAAGTATTTAAGATGTTAATTTATCACATTTGATGCTTATAAAAGAAAATTGAACAATATTGTTTTTTTGTTGTGTCACCACAAGGATGATATTTTTCTTTTTGAATATATGGAGTGCTAGGTCGGACTTAACTTGGATAATTTTGATTCGGATGTGCCACCACTTGATCAAAATAATCTAAGAGGCAAAATAAAAGGAGTTACATAGTTGATGTAATTGACAAAAGTTGTCTACCTATTTATTTATATATAGTTTGTTGTGTCACCACAAGGCTATATACATTTGAAATGGGATCCTTATTCTCACTAGCAGATCTTTAATTAGATTTTGCCAAACTATATATATTGAGGGTAATATAGTTTGAAGAAAATAGTGGGAGATACCAATTTAAAACAAGACCTAATTTATTTTGGTAATTAATAAAAGAATGTATGTTAAAATGTTGTTAATTACAAATTTCATTTACAGAATTTTACAATGTCTAAAATTACTATCACTGCGAAGCATATTATATGTTAAATTAACCAGACCAGATTAAATGGATTGGTTAAGGAATTTGAGAATAGTTCTCATGGCTGAAAAGCTATCTTATGTCCTTAATACGCCTATCCCTGCAATGGTTGCGCATAATGCCTCTCGAGGAAGAGATTGCTACTTTTAGAAAGTGGCAATGATGATGCCTGATTGGCTCAATGCATCATGATCGCATCTATGAGTAACGAGCTTTAGCGTCAGCATGAAACTATGGATGCTTCTACTATATTCCTGCACATCAAGTAGTTGATGGTGAGGAAAGTAGGACTGATAGATATCAGATATCTAAGGAGCTCTTCCAATCTAGAATGATTGATGACACTACAGTACAGATAAAAGTCCTTAACATTATCAATTTGATTAATCAATTAGGACAACGAGTTTTGTCATGGATGGAGAGTTGAGCCAAGATTTGATCTTGCACTTACTCCCGGACTCCTTTCACAATTGTTGTGAATTTTTCATATGGACAAGCTAGATATCAGCCTCGCTGATTTGCTTAACATATTGAAAAATGTTGAGAGTCACTTTTCAACCAAGAAAGATCAAGTCTTACTGGTAAGGGCCAAAGGATCTTCTGAAAAGAAGAACGATTCGAAGAAGGTATAAATAGAAAGAAAAAAAAAAGGATAATAAGAACAAAACTGATACGGATAGCAAAGGAGTTTGCTTCCACTACAATAAGCCTGGACACTGGAAAGAAACTGTGAGAAGCATCTTGCAGAGCCTAACCAAAAGAAGCTTAGTGAAGTTTTGGTTACAAATACAAATTTGTTCATGATTTAAAATAAATTTTTCTTTAAGTCAAGGTTCTACTTGGGTATTGGATACCGACTTTGGTTATCATAAATATAGATTTATGAAGGGACCAAGCAGAAGTAGAAAGTTAAACAAAGATAAGTAATCCTATGTGTGGAAAATGAAGCAAAGGTTCTTTGCATTAGCTATAGAAACTTATAGTTTAAGATCGCCTACGGCAAATCTATTAAGTCAATAAGTTGTTATTGTATTCCAATTCTTGTTAGAAACATTATTTCCATTTTATTGTTGGACAATAAAAATTTTGGTATTATAATTAAGAACAATTGTTGTTCTATTTATAATGTTTCGTATAGAACTGAAAGATTACTTAATGGATTTTGTATACTTGACTTACGTGAAAAATTATTTTGTAAATTGAACAAACTAGTATAAGAAAAGGAGATGATCATTCAAAGAGTTGAATATATGTATTTGTTGAAATACAAGTGTGAATTATTTGAAAGGTTCAAAGAATTCAGAAGTGAAACAAATTGGCAAAGTATTAAGATTCTTTGATTAGATCAAGGAATAAATACTTGTGCAATAAGTTTCTAGATCATCTCAAATGGTTTTTCATAATGGACACATCGACACGTAATAATTGATTGATGTATCTCGAATGAAAAATCGTACCTTGTTGGACATGGTGCGGTCCATAATGATTTTACTGACATTCCAAAGTATCCTTCGGGATAATGTCCTAGAAATGGTCGTGACATATCTACGAAAATGGTAACCTCAAAATCCGGCCCCAAGACTCCATAAAAGTTATGGACAGGGAGGATTCCTAATCTTAAGTATGTTAAGATAAGAGGTTGTCCAACTTATGTGAAAAGGTTTCAAAGGATAAGCTTGGGACAAAATTTGACATGTACAGATTTGTGGGACATCCAAAAGTAAATTTAGGGTATATGTTCTATAATCCTACATAGCAAAAGGTGTTTATTGGGAAACACCCTGCCTTCTAAGATAAAGGTGTTTATCATTAAAGGGGCTAGTGGGAGGATAATAGATCTTGAAGAATTCATGAACCACAAAATACTATAAATCAAATAAGAGGAACCTGTAGATAGACCTATTGTACCACAACCGAATCCTAAATCTGGAATAGTACCAAAGATACCTAGGAGGTATGGATTCATCATGGATGATGATGATGAGGTACACATCATAGAAGATGATGATCCAGAGTTACATTCGATGAGGTAAGACTTCTAGTGTGTACAAAAGGGTCAGTGGGAGCGTTGTGAAATTTCTAGTATTATATGTTGATATACTACGGATGAGGAATAACATACCAATGCTACAATCAGTAAAGATAAAGTTGTCTAAACATTCCTCCATGAATGATTTGGAAGAGTATCTTAATTGGGGATATAAATCTATATAGATAGATTTAAGAGGATGCTCGACTTAACCCAAGGAACATATATTCATTTGATGCTAAAGTCGTTTAGCATGGCAAACTCAAGAGATGTCTCGTGTCGATGAGCTATGGAGTGTATCTCTTAATAGTCCCCACAGACTCTCGAAAAAGAGAGGTTGCATGAGTGACAATCATGTATACAATGAAATGTACGGGACCTGATGTTGATCAGTCATATTATGGAGAAGTTCACTATGAGTCAGTGAAAAACATCTTAAAGTGCTTAACCGACACTAAGGATGTGAACATATTCATGGTGGGTCTTAATTAAAACTAGAGGGCTTAAATGAGACTCAAGTTTTTCGAGATGCACTCAAGACGATTTACGAAAAATCCACTTTAAGGTAAAGGGTTACCTTGAGCAATTGGTGCGATGAATGGAAAGGTTCCAAACAAAGAAAGAGTTCTTTGGTTTAGTGATAAAGACAAAGTATATAGCTATAAATGAAGTCGCAAGTTGATTGTTTGGATTAAAAGTTCATTACTGTAATTAGGAATAGTTCATAAGTCTCATCTTGGATCTAAACATGTGTTGTGGCACTTTCATTTGATTATTAGAATCATTGAAAGATGGGAAATCACTATAGAGATAGTGGACTCTCATGAACAACATTACATATCCATTAACTAAAGCTTATCCAACAGCAGGATAATCGTCACTTAGAGAAGAAGAGTATGAGATACCATGACGATTGGCTTTAGTGCAAGTGGGAGATTGAAAGTAGTAAGCACACAAGCCAATCATGTTTGATGATAAAGCAAATACTTTGTAACAATCTTATTCATTTATTAATAAAAAGTATTAATTTATTAAAGGCTTTTAATTATCTACATGATGCTATTTTATAATATGTGATAAACCCATAGTTTTAAGCAATGCTTTTAGAATAATGATGATGATCATTCTAATGAGATCTAAATTCTTAGAAAGCTTAAAACTAAAATAGTTCCCAATCATCGGATTACAAATTTGGGGATTAGTGAATCCGCATAGATTGGTACATACGTTGCTTGCTCATTGGATGAGGATGATTGATCTCATGATCATTTGTGTGGAGACACTAAAGCAAGTATGTAGGTGCTTATTAGAGAATAAGTTCACTGAACGTGGCTCGCTAAGAAATACCTAATGGAGTTTTACTTTCCGTCAATAGGAAATTCCTGTAGTGATAGTAGTACAAGTGATCCTTGGACTTGAGATCATCATAGTATCTTGTGTATGATGAGTTATACTTTGACTTATTCCTTAAGACCCTTAGGGTATATCAAAGGGTATGCTTGGGTATAATAAGTTGTACATGGAGATAATGTATGATCGATAAAGAATATACCACTTCTATTAAAAGAAGAGAAATATCCTATGTGATTCGATAAATGACAACCCAAAGAGTCCTTAGTTAAAGTGTAATGAAATTAGAAAGGAGTTTCTAATTTGCATTATTTGAGTTGTGCATTTAAGGATCGAAATACATATAATTAAATAAAATAAGACTTGACAATAATTCCATGTCTTATATTTAATTGGGACATTGTAGATGGTGGAAGGATTGAATTGTATTTGTAACTATTTACTCAAAGGTTCTTTAATGATTAATGTTGAAATCTATATTATCCGGAAAGTCGTTGATCGTTAGGGAGGCTTATCCCTATTGTAGAATAAATATTATTTATTTAAATAAATTAATTGTTTAATTTATTTATTTAAATAAGATTAGAATTGTTCTAATTGATTTATTCACAACTTAGGTTTAATATGGAGAACCTAAAGGGTCACACCATAAAAGGAAGAATAATTATTTAAGAAGTTAATGGCATAATCGTAATAATATGTTAAGTATATTTAATTTAATCTATGGTGATAGAATAAATTAAATAGCTTAATATTTATTATTTAATATTTTAGAAATATTAAATATAAATTAATAAGAGGAGTCTTATTAATATTATTACAATTATTATTATTTTAATTTCTAAAAGAGTTTAAGAATTAATTTAATATAAGTACTCTCATTTATTCCTAATAGGATTAGGAGGAAAATTAATTAAAGGAGTTTAATTAATTATCCCTAATAAGATTAGGGAGCCCATTTAATTAAAAGAGTTTAATTAAAAATACCTTATTTTAATAGGGTTACTTGATATCTTTATAAGAGGAGTCTTATATCAGATATCATATATACGACATAATTCCAATGGTTGGAGAGTACGCTCTTTTTCTATAGAGATAGAAAAACTAGGGTTTAGCCAACCACCCATCTTCTTGAATCATTCTTCTTACTTGGTGGATCACCTCTAGAGGCCAAACACTTGGGTGGCTAATGTGACGCCCCCAAAATTGGTATACATCACCCATTCTGAGTTGTAAATACATGGTACAGAAACAACTACAACTTTATTATTACAACAGTAAAACTGTGAGTTTGAATACAAATATTATCTTCTAGACAATATCTATACTCAAATAAATCATCATCACATTTATTGATACATTATTTTACAAAATGGTGAGGACTACTAAACAATTCTTTCTAAAACCTTCATTCCATACCCCGACTGCACTCGCTTATATTCTCGCCTCCCGAGAAGAAAAATGGAACAAAAAGGAAAAGGGTGAGCTCAACTAGCCCAATAAAGAATATTATGACTAAGATAATATACAACAAATTACCAGATTAGTCTTCAACGAGGGAAAAATCTAATAGAATACAATAGACAACAAATTTTAAATCAATATTCGCAATGAAATAATAATTCATTAGAAGAGTTAAGTAGAGAATGCAAACTACTACTTTTTATGTATGAATTTAAAAGTTCATCGTCTATCTTTTATCCTCGTAACATCAATCAATATACATCCGAATCAAATATTCATCTTTGCACTACACAGACAAAGATATTCATCGATTGGTCATGTTCATCTAAACACTGTTCATCTTTGCACTACTACCAAAGATATTCTTCTTGAAATCATTCATCTACGCACTACAAAGCCAAAGATATTCAATAATATCATCATTTAAGACCGAGGATGATGAAAAATATTTTTAAAGAAACGAATCCAAATTGAAACAAAATGACAAGGATTAAGGATTAAGGATTCAGTACTTTGTTTTATCCATGTTAAAAAAATACCTCAAAAAATAATCATAGTGGTGTAAAATTCAAGAATGATCAAAACATGGATACAATTAAAGCTAGTATCCGTAATAGATATTTTGGACAAAAGAAGAAATTTTATTTTTCAAATTGAATAGTGTCAGTATACGTGAATAGTGCCGTGATACGTGAATAGTAACTCTCGACACCAAAAGATAGAAATTCCATAAAAAACATCTTCACGCTTCGCTTAATAGTACTCGTGAATAGTAACTCGTGAATAGTAACTCATGAATAGTTACTCGTGAATAGTAACTCGTGAATAGTAACCTCGACATGAAAAAGTTCCAAATTTGATAAAAGTTCCAACCAATATTTCAAAGATAATGATATTGAAGAAATAATATCATTTGAGAAGAAAATAACATCCCTTACCTCGAAAGATTAGTACTTCTATTTCGAATATCTAGGGTATAGTCAAGGGAACTTCAGACCGCCTAACAATACTCAAAGTATACTCAAAATACTCACAAGAATACGCTCGATAATATAGAGAGAGAAAACTTCAGTTTCTGGTGTGATTTTCAATTCTAACCTAAGCACCCTATTTATAGGAAAATGCTTAGAACACCAAAGCAAAAAATTTAATATAATATTAATATATATATTTAGATTTCTACGCCCACCTTCCTAGATCTGATCTCAGCTCATTATACACATGTTGTAGCCCACAAAACAAACAAAAAATGTTTTTATTATTTAAAATATTTTAAACTTCCAAAATTTAATTATTTCGGAGCTTCGGAACTTCAATAATTCATAATAAATAGCCCTTCTATCCGAAAATTCAAATCTCGCGAGTTTTTATAGGAAATTCAATTCTCTACAACTTTGCAGAAGAAAGGTTTTCTAAATTCCAAACAGAAATTGACCGAAATCCACAAACGGGGGATTTTACAGGCTATAATCAAATTTCAGTCAATAAATGGGGTCCACTGACATGTTTAACATGTTTTAAACATTTATTGCAACAAAAATACCCTTCCTCCTCGTATACTCATATATCCCACATTCGTTGTAAAAATATCACCATTATTATATTATTAAAATATAATAATATATTTAAAAGAATTATTTTATCAGAAAAAGATAAAATTTCAATTTTCAACAATTGTCACATTAAAATTTTTCTCCATCTATATCCACATAAAATCAATATTTTCCTCATCATATGAATCAATAATTAATTATTCATAAATAATATTACGTAATCACAATATTGACAACCGTGCAGTTCCTCGTGAAAGAGGGGCTTTCAATAAGAATTTCTTCTTATCGGGCGCCGCAATTAGGTGACCAAACCTCTCCTTAGATGTAACTTTCTAGACATTGCCAATAATGTTATCTAATAATATTATTCAGATTATATGAATTATTGCTTCGATAATGAAAATCTTGTGTAATGATAATTATTCAAAAACAAAGAATATAAAATATCAACGCAAAGAATTATTAACTCAATAAAATATCGAACGAAGAATTATCGTAACCATTATCGAGTAGTGCCTTCTTCACGTAAGAATCAACAATTGGTGCAATATCTGGTGTACTCTTGTGTTTTTAACCACCGGTATTTTAACAAGATAATTCAGAATAACTACGCCTGAGTTATTTTTAAACCACTTATATTTGTGCTTTCTTCATCCAATCGCTTTCGTTATGGGGCCCACACATGGGTCGCTACCGTCGCATTTAATATTCCCCGATAAAGATCTGAATATTCCACGACCAAACGAATATTCCCCGACAACAATGAATATTTTATAACCACTTGGTTATTTTGAAGTATTTGCGTATTTTACCCTAACTATCCACATTAATCACATCAACCCTTACTATTTCAAAATAATAAATAGAGAAAATTAAATTTCATTAATAATAAGTTGGGGTCTTACAACCTCCCCCTCCTTATGAAATTTCGTCCTCGAAATTGACGTCGACGATACTGGTGTTTCAAAAGGTAAGGATACCTCGCTTTCATTTTCGTTTCTAATTCTGTGTCATTTCCTCTATAGCATGATTCCTCCACAAAACTTTAACTTGTGGTATGACCTTTCATACAAGATAGGACATGCTCCTTCCTATCCAAGATCTTGACAGTACCTCCTCACACGTTAAGTCTTGGCTATTTCGTCCCGGGTTCTAATTCTATAACGTGGTTTGGGTCTTTCACATATTTCTTAAGTATGATATGTGAAACACATTATGAACACGAGACATACTTGGAGGTAACACAAGTCTATAGGCTACATTTCCTACTTCGGTCAAGAATTTGAAATGGACCAATAAATCGTGGATTGAGCTTTCCTCTCTTCCCAAATCTTGTAACTCCCTTCCATGGAGCAACTCGCATAATAATACATGATCCCCTACACTAAATTCCACGCCCTTTCGATGAAGATCCGCATAACTCTTTTGTCAATCTTGTGCCGTTTGTATACGTTTGTCGAATCATTTGGATCTTTTCCGTAGTCATACGTACCAACTCGGGTCCCAACAAAGTGTTGCTTCACCCACCTCGTCCCAACATACTGGAGAGCGACACTTTCGTTCATATAATGCTTCAAATGGAGCTACACCTATACTTGCCTGATAACTGTTGTTGTAGGAGAATTCCACCAATGGTAAATACTTATCCCAACTGCCCTTGAAGTCTAGGACACAGAGTCTTAATAAATCTTCAAGAGTTTGAATAGTCCTTTCTGATTGTCCGTCCGTTTGAGGATGGTATGCCGAACTGAATCGTAAATCCGTGCCCATAGCTTTTTGCAAGCTAACCCAAAATCTTGAAGTGAATCTTGGGTCACGATCCGAAACTATGGATACAGGCATGCCATGCAACCTCACAATCTCATTCACGTACATACTAGCAAGACGTTCAAGTGAATAAGTCTCCCGTATCGGCAAGAAATGAGTAGACTTGGTTAATCTATCAACAATAACCCAAATAGCATTGATGCCCTGAGAAACCGTAGGAAGACCCGTAACGAAATCCATGGTAATTTGTTCCCACTTCCATTTCAGAATCTCAAGTGGTTGCAACGGCCCCTTAGGTACCAGATGTTACGCCTTTACACGTTGACAAGTTAAACACATTGAGATAAACTTTGCAATCTCTCTCTTCATATTGTTCCACCAAAATGTATGTCGAAGATCATGATACATTTTAGTACTTCCAGGATGGATTGCAAATGGTGTATTATGTGCCTCCATCATAATCTTGTACTTCAAATCAGAGTCGTTAGGAACACAAAGTCTAGAGTGGACTCGAAGTATTCCTTCTTCATCAATTCTCGCTTAGGAATAGCTCCTTCTTGTACTTTCTTCTTCATACGCATCGCCTCCGGGTTGGTGGCTTGAGCAACCTTAACTTTTTTCTATTAAAGTTGGCTCTGTCGCAGATACTTGACATCATCACACTCGTTCTCGCATATGATCTTCTACTCAACGCGTCACTACCACGTTCGCTTTTCCGGGATGGTATTGAATAGTGTGGTCGTAGTCTTTCAATAGCTCGAGCCAACGTCATTGCCAGCATGTTGAGTTCTTTTGAGTGAAGAAATATTTAAGGCTTTTATGGTGCGAATATATCTCCACTTTCTCCCCATATAGATAGTGCATCCATATCTTTAGCGAAAACGATCACGCCGCTAACTCTAGATCATGAGTAGGATAATTCCTCTCATACTCTTTAAGTTGTCGCGAGGCGTGAAGCTATGACTTTCCCACGTTGCATGAGAACACATCCTAACCCTTTGCTCAAGCATAGTCAGAGATAACAAATCCATCCGAACCGGATGGTATTGTTAGAACAGTCTTAGAAATAAGTCTCCTCTTAAGCTCTTGGAAACTCTTCTCGCATTCTTCGCTCCAAACGAATTTTGTATCCTTCCGAGTTAGCTGAGTTAATGGAGTAGCGATTCGAGAAAACCCTTCCACGAATCTCCGATAATAACCAGCTAAGCCCAAAAGCTACGTGACTTTGATCACCGACTTTGGTTGCTCTAACTTTTGATTGCTTCAATCTTCGCCGGATCAACAGATACTCCATGTTTCGACACCACGTGCCCAAGAAATGCTACTTCCTCAAGCCAGAACTCGCATTTCTTCAATTTGGCATATAGTTTGTTTTCACGAAGCCTTTGGAGTACCAGCTTCAAATGGTGCTCATGATCTTCACGACTTTTGGAATATATAAGGATGTCATCAATAAAGACAACAACGAACTGATCCAAATATTCCTTGAATACTCGGTTCATCATATCCATGAAAGTCACAGGAGCATTAGTCAATCCGAAAGACATGACTAAGAATTCATAATGCCCATACCGAAGTTCTAAAGCGGTCTTTGAATATCCTCGATTCTAATCTTCATTTGATGATATCCGAACGAAGATCGATTTTTGAAAAGAATTGTGCCCTTTGAATCGGGTCAAACAAGTCATCAATACGAGGTAGAGGATACCTATTCTTGATGGTGACATGGTTCAATTCCGATAGTCAATACAAAGTCGCATACTCTCCGTCTTTCTTCTTTACAAATAAAACAGAGCACCCCAAGGAGATGTACTAGGACGAATGAAACCGATGTCCAACAATTCTGTAGTTGGACCTTTAACTCGAAGTTCAATAGGAGCCATTCGATATGGGGTTTTAGAATTGGGCTTTGTACCAGTTCAAGATCAATAAAGAATTCAACTTCACGCGGGGTAAACGGGAAGTTCTTGAAATACGTCAGAAAGTCAATAACAACGGGAATATTATTCAAATTTGACGTGTCTTTATTCAAATCCATAACATGGGCTAAGAAAGCTTGACATCCGTTTTTTAATAAACGAATAGCTTTATGATTAGATATGACAATGATTGATTTTAATGGTTTAGTTGCTTGAATTGCATACAATGGGTTGGTTAGGAATATGAAAACTAACAACCTTACGAAAATAATCAATTTTGGCATGATGAGTAGTAAACCAATCAATCCCTAAAATCACATCAAAAGCAAGTATCTTTAAAGAGATAAGGTCATGCGTGTAAGGTAATGGTGCCAACTTGAATCAAACAAGATTTATAAACAAAGTGGATGTGATGAAAATTTCTCTAACGGAGTTTCCACAGATAGGTCAAAGTCTAATTTCTCCCGAGTCAAGTTTAAACGTTGATCACATGCAGGAGAGATAAATGAATGGGTAGCACCCCAGATCAAGTAAGGTATAAACTTCGTGAAGAATTTATAAATAGCTTACCCGTGATCACCTCGCTTGGGTTCCTCGCATTATGACCAAATACCACAACAAACGCTCTTCCGGAATCATTGACTTTGACTTTTTCGGGATGATCTTTTGAGTCACCGTCCTCATTGAACTAGGTTTCGCCACCGCATAATCTCGAAAGCGATATGTCCTTCCTTTCCACAATTATAGCATACCTTGAACTGTTGTGTGGGACGGTTTTGACCGATATGTCCTCTTTACCGTGATTTATAGATATGACCGGTGGGTCGTTCTCCTCCCTTAGAACCGATTCTTTTCCAAGACTTTGTCGTCTTCACATGGTCATTGTTAAATCTCCTCTTTTAAAATCTCCTCCCGACTCGCTTCTTCTATTTTCATGGCCATGATTACCACCGAGTGGTTACCATTTTTGTCCGTCTGTTTCTTTCTCCATTTGGTTATCATTTTTACATTGATCGCTATCTCCGGTACGATCCTGGTTGTGGTCCCTCAGTTGACCGTACTCGTTATCTCGCTCTAATAATTAAGCCCTGTTTACAACATCTGAATAGAGAGAAAATTTATGAGAAATGAGATACTGATGTATGCCGTGTTTCAAACCTCTCGAAATATCCGCCATCATCGTTCCTCATTCTCCACCAAATGAGGTGCAAACTCGGATAACTCGCAAACTTTGCCTCGTCATCGAGACACCGCCATGTTGTTTTGTTCCAATCGATGAACTCCACTTCCTTCATATACGACGAACACTTTCAAGAAAGTATTTGTCATTAAATAGTTTTCAAACGTTTCCCAAGACATCTTTGAAAAGTATTTGGATGGGTACGCTTCACTGTAATCCCACCGAAGAGTCCGCTTCGCCACGGAACATAAAGGTGGCGAATGGAACCTCTCGTTCCTCCGTGCATCCCAAGACATCGAATATCTTGGTAATTTGTTTGACCCATGTTTCCGCCATGATCGGATCTCGGCTTTCCCTTAAATTTCGTGGTCCTAACTCTTTAAATCGCTTTGGTCGTGTGACAACCCGTGAATTGCTATCATTTCCTCCTCGTATTTTGAACACGAGTCTCCTCGTTTGATTTTGCATGAATCGCAAAAAGCTTCTAAACATCCCTCGTTCATCATCTCGCTTTCGGTGGTGTTGTTCACAGGAGGAACATTGCCACTGTTGTTACGCTCTCTCCTCGTTGGTGAGTCAGGCTCCACACGGTCTCATTTCCATTGTTAATATTCTCATCGACATTCTCAAATCCGTCATAAAACAAGGGTTAATTAAGGAAATCAATATATCACATAATATCCTTATATCTTGACCAACTAAAAAAAATAAGCTTAGTAGGAGGACACACTAGCGAAGGATTTACTCTGCCTCCCTCCTAGTTCTATTCCCCGATCTCCATGGAGATCATATCCCTAAGCTCGATACCAACCGTGACGCCCCCAAAATAGGTATACATCACCCATTCGAGTTGTCAATACATGGTACGTAAACAACTACAACTTTATTATTACAACAAGAAGCTGTGAGTTTGAATACAAATATTATCTTCTAGACAATATCTATACTCAAATAAATCCTAATCACATTTATTGATATATTATTTTACAAAATGGTGAGGACTACTAAACAATTCTTTCTAAAACCTTCATTCCATACCCCAACCTCGTACTCGCTATATTCTCGCCTCCTAAGAAGAAAAATGGAACAAAAGGAAAAGGGTGAGCTCAACTAGCCCGGTAAAGAATATTATGACTAAGATAATATACAACAAATTACCGTTAGTCTTCAACAGGAAAAATCTAATAGAATACAATAGACAACAAATTTTAAATCAATATTCGCAAATGAAAATAATAATTCATTAGAAGAGTTAAGTAGAGAATGCAAACTACTATCTTCTATGTATGAATTTAAAAGTTCATCGCTCATCTTTTATCCTTGTAACATCAATCAATATACATTTGAATCAAATATTCATCTTTGCACTACAGCCAAAGATATTCATCGATTGGTCATGTTCATCTAAACACTGTTCATCATCACGCACTACTACCAAAGATATTCTTCAGAAATCATTCATCTTTGCACTACTGTGCCAAAGATATTCAATAATATCATCATTTAAGACGGAGGATGATGAAAATATTTTTAAAGAAACGAATCCGATTGAAACAAAATGACAAGGATTAAGGATTAAGGATTCGTACTTTGTTTTATCCATGTTAAAAAAATACCTCAAAAATAATCATAGTGGTGTAAAATTCAAGAATGATCAAAACATGGATACAATCAAAGCTAGTATCCAGAATATATATTTTGGACAAAAAGAAGAAATTTTATTTTTCGGTGAATAGTGTCGTATACGTGAATAGTGCCGTATACGTGAATAGTAACTCCGACACCAAAAGATAGAAATTCCACAAAAAACATCTTCACGCTTCATGAATAGTACTCGTGAATAGTAACTCGTGAATAGTAATTCATGAATAGTAACTCATGAATAGTAACTCGTGAATAGTAACCCCGACATGAAAAAGTTCCAAATTTGATAAAAAGTTCCAACCAATATTTCAGCATAATGATATTGAGGAAATAATATCATTTGAGAAGAAAATAACATCCCTTACCTCGAAAGATTAGTACTTCTAAATTGGAATAACGTGTATATAGTCAAGGAACTTTGCACTGCCTAACAATACTCAAAGTATACTCAAAATACTTTACAAGAATATTTCGATAATATAGAGAGAAAACTTGATTTACGTGTGATTTTCAATTTAACCTAAGCACCCTATTTATAGGAAAATGCTTAGAACACCAAAGCGAGAAAATTTAATATAATATTAATATATATATTAAGATTTCTCACGCCCACCTCTCTAGATCTGATCTCAGCTCATTATGCACATGTTGTAGCCCACAAAACAAACAAAAACGTTTTTATTATTTAAAATATTTTAAACTTCCAAAATCAATTATTTTGAGCTTCGTAACTTCAATAATTCATAATAAATAGCCCTTCTATCAGAAAATTCAAATCTCATGAGTTTTTATAGGAAATTCAATTTTCTACAACTTTGCGGAAGAAAGTTTTTCCAAATTCCAAAGAGAAATTGACCAAATCAACAAACGGGGATTTTACAGGTGCTATAATCAAATTTCATCAATAAATGGGGTCCATCGACATGTTTAATATGTTTTAAACATTTATTGCAACAAAATACTCTTCCTCCTCGTATACTCATATATCCCACATTCGTTGTAAAAATATCACCATTATTATATTATTAAAATATAATAATATATTTAAAAGAATTATTTTATCGAAAAAAGATAAAATTTCAATTTTCAACAATTGTCACATTAAAATTTTCTCCATCTATATCCACATAAAATCAATATTTTCCTCATCATATGAATCAATAATTAATTATTCACAAATAATATTACGTAATCACAATATCGACAACGAGTGCAATTCCAGAAAGAGGGGCTTTCAATAAGAATTTCTTCTTCTTGGTAGCAATTAGGTGACCAAACCTCTCCTTAGATGTAACTTTCTAGACATTGCCAATAATGTTATCTAATAATATTATTCAGATAATATGAATTATTGCTTCGATAATGAAAAATACCGTAATGACAATTATTGAAACAACAAAGAATATAAAATATCAATAAAACAATTATTAACTCAATAAAATTTGAAGAATTATCGTAACCATTATTGAGTAGTGCCTTCACGTAAGAATAAACAATTGGTGCAATACTGGGTGCACTTGTGTTTTAACCACCGGGTATTTTAACGAAGATATCTAGAATAACTCACGCCTGATTATTTTTAAACCACTTATACTTGTCGTTTTCTTCATCCAATCGCTTTTTCGTTATGGGGCCCACATACATTGCCGTCATCTGAATACTTAATATTCCCGACAAAGACAAATATTCCACGACCAAACGAATATTCCCTAACAACAATGAATATTTTATAACCACTTGCTTATTTTGAAGTATTTGCGTATTTTACCCCTAACTATCCACATTAATCACATCAACCCTTACTATTTCAAAATAATAAATAGAGAAAATTAAATTTCATTAATAATAAGTTGGGGTCTTACAGCTAACGTTGATCAATGGAAGGAACCAAACCCAGTGAATTCAAGTTGAACGCGAAAGGATTTGGAGGTGAACTTGTACCTGAGGAAGCTCGATCTTCAAGGGTATGATTTTATTCTTTATTTTTCGTTTAATTAATAATTGTGCATAAAGGGTGATCCGGGTATATGGTTTGTAAAATTTTAAAACTCTGATTTTTACACGTTTCCGCTTATTTTTGCAATTTGATTGCGTTCATGAATATTACAAACCTAACATGAACACCAGGAAATATGCAAAGGTCAGCATATGAAACACTTCTATGTGTTCCAATCCCTTTGAGAACACGGATAGTTTCCTCCATTAGGAGGAACTTCTTCCTGATGTTGCCAGTGTCTGGATCTCCTTTGAGATGGGTGTTTTTAGGGTCTTTGTTTGTCGTATCCAACTGAGGTTCTAGAATTGTTTTTTCCAAACCTTGGGCTCCCCATTGTGTAGAGGATTCTATATGTGTAGGTATCTTCGTACCCTGAGTAGACTGATGCAATTCTTTGAGAAGAACAGCCAAGTCTATGATTTGTTTACTCAATCCATTAAATTCTTCTCGGGAAATAGGATTAGATTGATCAGAAGAAGACATGATTGCCTGTAGGCTTGTGGCCTTTTTGGATTTTGAGCGGGTAACAGGCCCAATTACTTCCCTACAAAAGACTTATGTAGTTTAGTCTTAGGGATAATGTAAATGTTATCAAAACGTGTCCATTTTTAGGAATATGGTCCTGCTAAAAATGGTTGTTAATTGATAACATGTCATGCATGCACAGATATTCTTCATATTTTCCATTACATATGGATGAACATGGAATGAAATTACAAGTAAATGCTTTTACAAATAATTGAAAAATGGAAAGGATGAAGAGACTTTCCTCCACGTTTGGATTATCAGTGGTTGACCTATCTTAGGTTACTCTCGCGGTTTTTTGGTATGAAGGTTCCCAGATCATCGCAATCTACTTGACGGGAAGTTAATCCGGTCGTTTAACTGGAACGAATCTAGGTGGTGCCTTTCCTGAGCCTCGTCGGAATTAGTCTTCCTACGAGTCCAGTAATCAAACACCGACAGGAAAGCCTCCTGGTGGAGGAACCACACAACATACATTCACATACAACGTGTCTCACCGTTTATGAAAAAGGATGACATATGTGAAGCACTAATATCACAGATAGATATTTAGCAATGCCGTAAGTAAGATGCATTAGTACACATTCATCATAAATGTAAATGCAATATTCATACACAAGCATATAACAGTTTTGAAAAGCTTGTAATAGCGGCTTAAGCCCTCTTACTGGAGTCCCCAGCAAAGTCGCCACCTGTCAACGTCGAGATTTTATTTGTCCCTTTTCGTTACTTGTTCTTTGGTGTTCTCATGTTAATGTGAGATTTGTTTGAAAAAACAAGTGAAAAAGGTCCGACATGTGTAATATCGACGATTTGACTTTAAGAGTCGCCAGTTGGTGTTTCTAACTGGTTGCACCGACGCAACCGAAAAGGTTTGTGCATTGACCTAGTGATGTGACACTGCTAAACGGGTCTGTAAAACTGAGATTCATTATGGGTTTGGAGGCTTGATTATGCGGAGGGAAGGTGTTAGGCACCCCCCGACATCAGTGTTGCCACGGTGACCGCCACTTCTCAAAGAAACTGTTATATGAATGTGTGTCTGTGTGTGGATCAATGTGCAATTATTTGAAAGTAGTGTGAGGCCTCATTCGCACCTATATACACAAGGTTTGAATTTATAGAAAAATTCAATTTTAACCAAGATATAGCAATGAATTTTTGTAAAATAGGTTTTTCAAACCCTGTGCTCAATAGTAATTGAGGCCTTTGATACTTACATTTTATTATGAAATGTTCGGCTTGTTTTCTTTTATTTTCGAGATGCGAAGCATCTACGAGAAAATAATATACAGCAGTGCCGAACTCCTCATAGGCATGACAGCCATCCAAGGAAATTCAGACACTGTAAATAATGCACAAGCTGCTTATAGCTGAAAAATGTCCATCACGGGAACCGAATATAGATTCAGTAGACGAAATCTGTGATCACATGATTCCTAGGCTCACATGATACTGCAGTTTGTATGGAAAGCAGTAAGCAGTTATATATATATAAGCGGTATATATATATATATCTATATATAAGCAATCAACTGCCACGAAGTAAACTCCAGGCAGGACGAAATGTAAAGAAAGTTGTAAAAGCCACGGAGTAAACTCCAGGCCTGACAAAAATGTAAATATATATATATATGTACATAAATATATATAAGCAGTAAATGCACCAGATATAAAATCCAGGCTCATCGGATATGTCCGACAACAATTATATATAAGTATATATATATAAAAGCAATTAAACGCATCAAATATAAAATCTAGGCTCATCAGATATGTCTGACAACAAATATATATATCAATTCACTTATATCAACACAATATTAACTTGTGTCTCATATACTAACGTGTGATTTTGATCTATAAAAGAAACTATTCACAGGATTATATATCCAATATTACCCATGTACTTATATTATTAAGCGAAATTATTACCTTTCGCCACCTCATGGGCAGCCATTGCATCTTGCATCGTTATATTAAATGTACAGGTCGTTGGTCTTCCTAGTTGAGTATGTCCTTGAGTCGCCAAGGTTCCACTACCGGGTCCCTTGTTGACACTTCCCTTCTCCATATATTCCTCTTTGGACAATCCCAAACAATATGATCTGTTGATCTACAGGCATAACAACCTTATATCTTCTTTTGACTAGGGCAATTGGGCGACATGTGTCCCTCTTAACCACAGTTGTAACAAACTCCTTTCTTTTTTAGACATATTCCTGCATGATTCTTCCCACAAGTTGCACAAGGCTGACCTCCTTTTCCCTTCTCTTCTGTTTTGTTACTCGACTGGGTATTCTCGCTCCACTTTCTTTTGTTTGGATTACTACCACCACTACTTCCTCCTTCATTTGTCTTCTTCTTCTTCTCTTGATGAAATCGAGATGCAGCTTCGCTCCCTCCTTCAGCAATTATTGCCTTTTCCAATAAAGCCGCAAACGTATTGATCTGCAACACAGCTACTTTGTTGTATATACCGGGCTTCAATCCATTCTAAATTTTCTCGCTTTTCTCGCCTCTATGTCCACCTGATGAGGTGCAAATCTCGCTAACTCGTTGAATTTAGCGGTGTATTCTGATACCATCATGTTTTCCTGCTTCAGTTCAAAAAACTTGACTTCCATCTGAGCTTCCATACTCGGCGAAAATTAGTTCTCAAAGAACAACTCCTTGAATCTTGTCCAAGTTACCACGAATGTACCAGCTCTCGCCTAATTAGTCTCCCACCAATAATTGGCTTCTCCCTTCATCAGATATGTAGCAAAAGCTGTCTTTTGCTCTTCTGCTACTTTGGCAATATTAAATGCCATCTCCATCTCCTTCACCCAAGTTTGAGTTTCAATCAGATCCGTGGTTTCCTTGAATTCCGATGGTCCTACCGCTTTAAAGTCCTTAAAATTCCAGCTGAGTTTTTGTTCTTGCTCTTTCTGCTGGAGCTCTATTTTCCATAGCTTGGGCTAACATGTTCACAAAATTCTGCATCGGGTCCACTTGACCTCCTTCATTATTCATTGACTGCTCTTCTCTCTGATTTCGATTCTGTCGTCTAGTCGGTATGATCTGATTTAAATAAAAAAATCTTATATTAATTCTCTTTCTCTACACCAATTCTTAACACAATAAGAATTCAACACATAGTTCTCATATATTCGCATATTTATTCAAATATCTCACAGTTATTACTATCCCTTTTTTTTTATAATAACAGGATTAACCATACAACTTCACACAAAAAGTTGTAATTCTCCAACTTTACATAAAAAGTTGCAATTCTCCATTCACACATAGTTATTCCCAGTTCGTCAAACTTACCACACTTATGAGTTCAGGAACTTGCCACAATTATATGAGTGTATGAACTTATCCTAGTCAGACCATTGACGTCCATTCGTTGAGAGGTTCAAAACATTTCATATAATTATGAGTCATGAACTTACCATAAGTATGAGTTTTAAGAACTCACAAATTAATCTTATATTCATATAGAAAATAAAGATTTCATTCATACAAACATATATATTTACATATGTTCACACATCATTCTCGATATTATAAGCATTAATATCATAACCTGCTACCCAAAAGATATTACTTCTTATATCTAAGTTGTCCACCGTCCACTCCCTTCACCAGTTTTCTTGCTGAGACACTTGTTGAATTTGTGACCCGTTCTCCCATATGAAAAACACTTTCTCATTTTCGACTTAGGACAATGTAGGGAAATATGTCCTTCCTGCTTATAGTTGAAACACATTCTTCCACACCATGCATTCTCCCGTGTGAGTCTTTCCACACTTACTACAGACTTGCTTCTTCTTTGGGTTTGAATTTTCATAATTGTCGCTGTCGGTGTCCCTCTCTCTCTTTTTCTTGCCTTTCTTCTGCTTGATCATTCCTTCAGACGATCCACCACCTTTAGTCTTCATCCTTTCCACCTGCGTCTTCAGCTCGTTAGGTTCTTGAGTCATTTCGCGTAACGCTCGCTCCATCTTCCACAACTCCTCTAAGAGAAATACTTTAATACGGAGTTCTTGGACTTCTACAAATTCTTGATCTTGTTCTCCAACATTGGTCTTATTCTTTTCTTGACTTAGCTTCTTCAGTACTCGCCTCTTCATCACCACTCAAATACATTTCAGGATAATCGTCATGATCACTCCTCAAATTAATCATAGGTTCATCTTTTATCACCTTCTCAACTGATTCGCTATGCGCTAGCACATCGACTACTAACACTGGTGCAACAGTCACTATCATCTCTTCACTCATTACATCTTCTCCTGACATCCTACAGTCAGTTAAACAACTTGATTAGTACTTCCCCAATACAAACTTAATACACACGATGTCTACACATCTTTCTATTGATACACTTTATCAATCTCTCACTTAGTACTCTAAATGAGTATTCTAGATCTCGCTTATGGTTATAATCCTAGGGTTTCCCCCACTCCACTTAAGGTTTATAACCTACAGCTTTGATACCAACTTGTGACGCCCCCAAATCTGGGTTACCTGACCCGCGAGTTTGGTGTTCACGATCAAACATATAAATAACATCTAACTACCGATTTAATTATGAATAGTAACATACATTTCATTAACTTATATTGTTAATACATTACCCCAGGTTCTATAGCCTTAACATTATAAAAATACCCTTTAGATATACAAAAAGGGTTTACAAATATAACATAATAATAATATCATTACACTATTCAAGCAATAAGCCTTTGCCCTTGTTCTTCTCATCCCCTCCGGCTTCTTCGTTTCTAGCTAAAATATTTTATTTAGCAAGGGTAAACAACAAATTTTCCCCACAAGTTAAGATATACAATGAATGTATAAGAATCAGAAAAATAGACTATCTATTTTGATAGAATGACACCAAAGTTCGGAGAACTTTGAAATAGCTGAACAAGTTATTCTTTTTTAACCAATCTTCTCGCGACCTATGCAACACAATAGTTTAAAAATGAAAGGGTACAACACTTTCAAAGTTTCAACGATATTCAATTGATTAAAAATTTAGAAATATTCTCCAGAGTTTATATTGAATGATCTTAAATGATTTTGAAATTTTATTCTCGAGTAACTATCAAAGATTTACTTTTATATACCCAAATAACAAGATGGAAATATTTTCCAGAATTTATGATGAGTGATCACAAAGGATCTAGAACTTCTCCTCTCGAATAATTATCAAAGATATACTTTGATATACCCAGGTGTATCAGATAACCATAAAGATTAAGTCATACAGCTCTGCAAGTACTTAGAGCGACCAACTCCTTGTACCCTATATTATGCATAATACTTACACGCGCGCAAAGGCCGAATATATGATCAATAATGTTGCCTTTGTATAAAAGGTTGTTCTTCTCAGTCTGAGAATTAGAATTTGATTTAACAACAAAATACAATGATTTCAATATCTAATCACTTCTCTTCTCTTCTCTTCTCAAACTTATCAAGTTTATTTTCACGATCTAGCCGAAACAATTGGCATCGATCTATTAATAATAATTGAATTCTCTTATCTTATCTTCTCTTCTCGAACTTATCAAGTTTATTTTCATGATCTAGCCGAAACAATTAGCATCAATCTATCAATAATAATTGAATTCTCTTCTCTTCTTGAACCTATCAAGTTCTAACAAACGTTTTTCTAACCAGAACAATTGGCTAAGATATTTCTCAACACGATTAAATAATAGACTGGAATTATCTGTACTATTTACAATCACTTATAGCTTCTATGGATGAAATTATCCAACAACAATTATTCTCTAAGTTTATTCTCAGAATCACTAATTCAATTTGAATTAATAAACATGCACTAACTGCGAATAATCAACAATAAATTCTCATACGTGGTCTAATCAACAATAATTAACCACCATAATATTTGAAAAGATATAACTCAAAGTTGAGTTAAGGAAACTTGCCTGATTCATTGACTATTGCAACGTAATATAATTATCTATGTTCGAAAGACCTATAATCAATAGTATCAATCTCACAATTAGTATCACATATCTTACTCATCGAATGTAATCACAAAATCAATCATTAAAGAGTACTACTATATTACCTCAGACTTAACACTTACTTGTTCATTTAAAAGTTCTTAATATAAATTGCTAAACAATTTATAACTTTATAGGACTTAATATATCATTTCAGTTTCTATTTCAGCAAGCTAAAACAAAACTGACATCTCTTTTGACATTTTGGTTTCTCATTTCAGTAACCTGAAATACACTATTCATGAAAATATGAAATCAGCTTATTATTTTTCAATCTTTTGGCCAATCATATACACATGTATTCCATACACAAAAAGTATTTTTCTGGAATTTTTCAACTCCCTTAAGTATTTTTCAAAAATTAATTTGTAGTTAATTCCTTAAGAAATTATCTACCTCATGTTTAACTCCAAAAATTCCCAACTCTTGGCGGGATTTTACACATGTTAACGTGAGCCTCCAGTTTAAATTTTGTGGCCATCGGAGTTATAGAACTCCGGTTATAGCATTTTTCGTAAGAAAACCCCAAATATTGAAATAGTCATAATTTGTTCATTTTAAGTCGGAATGAGCTAATTTTTGGACAGGAGCTACTTAATACAATATATTTTCATGTCTTAATAGGCTAGAATTTTTCTCGTAAAGTAAGTGGCCTAAACAGTCCTTACAAAAGTTTGGACAATAGCTTTTTTAGAAAAACAAGTTTTTCGTACTTTACTAAAAATAGTCCATACGGAAATCTACAACTCCTTTTGTAGTGATTCCACTTGGTGATGTTAGAGAACTCATAGATATAACTCTAGGATTTGACCACAATCAAAAATGCAAAGTAGAATGAGAGATATGGTCATTTCCATATCATACTTTGTTTTCTCAAAAATCTATTTTTCAACTCTTTATGTTTGTATGAAAACTTTCATGATCTCCCATAAAACCGACATAACTCATTATATTAACTCAAAATAACTCATATACTCATGATTCTACCATGATACATGATTTATTTCATCAAACAATCATCAAACACAAGATTAAACACCATCAAGGCTAAGAAAATTAGGATTTTCTACATTTTGAAAAACCTAACTTCCATTTCATACTTTAGATCTAACTTTTGTTCCTAAAAAAGGTTAGATCTAAACATGAAACACTAATACGTACATATATCTAAGGTTTTAAACATCAAGATCATAACTTCATATTGCCAAAAATCAAATCAAACCAAAAGGAAATTAGACTACATAAGTAGAAATTTTGTTATACCTTAGCTTTTCCTTCTTCTCCTTCTAAAATATGAGATGGATCTTGGTTGTATGAATATCAAAATGCCCTCTCCTTCTCGTCCTCTCTACTAAATTTCTCTCTCTCTCTCTCTCTCTCTTATGTTTTTGCTTTGTTAGCTTAAAGGAAAGTAATATAAATGAAGTAACATAAAAGATGAAAGAGAAACAGATTAGATTTTTGTAAAAATGTAATGTATAGATATAAGATATATATCTATACACTTTCCCCCACCTTCTAGCTCTCTCTCTCTCTCTCTGAATTATTACAAGATTACATACTAACATGGTGGCTCCATAAACAAAATGACACCTAGCTAATTAAGTAAATATCTTTTGGAAGATATGGAGCATGTAATGATGATATACAACCCCCATTTTCTCTCCTTATTTGACCGGCCATGTGGCCTCTCCATCTCAAAGCTTTGCTTTTGTTTTGATTGAAATATCTAATATATCAAATGACTAAAATGCCTCTCTCCCATTGTGCTAAATGTTGGGCCATTCATTTAATGTTTTGGGCTTACAAACTTAGTTTCTTTGGGCCATAACAAATAACATATTCCAACACTTTTAATATTACCATTCCCTAATTATTTAATTAGGGTTTTCATTTCCTCAATTATAATTTAATTCCTTACTCATGCACATTTATTTTCTTAACCCAATTAGACTTGCTATAATTAGGTTATAAAATTAATTAATTGAGATGTATAAAATAAATCTCTTAGAATTAGTATATATTTTATATACAAATATTCTCTCAATATCATAACCCTTAAGTTATTCAATTTTTCATTCCTAATTTATAATTAGGTTACCTTAGCTTCTCTTATTTGTTTATAATAAACAAATAAAAATAAACATATATTATTCATATGCATTTACCCACATATAACAATACACAAAACCATAAAATTCTATCACAATTTTTTTTAAAATCCATTCCTTATTTCCAGTCTAGGTCTTATTATTCAACCTTTATTTAATCAATTTAGATTTAATTAATCGTATAAATTCTCGGGTTATCACAATTCTCCCCCTGTATAAGGATTCCGTCCTTGGAATCACCGCTTTCTTATCCTTTACAATCTTTTAAAGTTGTATCATCAATTCACTAATATCAACACAATATTAACTTCTGTCTCATAAACTAACGTGTGATTTGGATCTATAAAAGAAACTATTCACAGGATTATATATCCAATATTACCCACGTACTTATATTATTATGCGAAATTATTACCTTTCGCCACCTCATGGGCAGCCATTGCATCTTGCACCGTTATATTAAATGTACAGGTCGTTGGTCTTCCTAGCTGAGTAGGTCCTCGAGTCGCCAAGGTTCCACTACCGGGTCCCTTGTTGACACTTCCCTTCTCCATATATTCCTCTTTGGACAATCCCAAACCATATGATCTGTTGATCTACAGGCATAACAACCTTGTATCTTCTTTTGACTAGGGCAATTGGGCGACATGTGTCCCTCTTGACCATAGTTGTAACAAACTCCTTTCTTTTTTAGACATATTCCTGCATGATTCTTCCCACAAGTTGCACAAGGCTCACCTCCTTTTCCCTTCTCTTCTGTTTTGTTACCCGACTTGGTATTCTCGCTCCACTTTCTCTTATTTGGATTACTACCACCGCTGCTTCCTCCTTCATTTGTCTTCTTCTTCTTCTCTTGATGAAATCGAGATGCAGCTTCGCTCCCTCCTTCAGCAATTATTGTTTTTTCCAATAAAGCCACAAACGTATTGATCTGCAACACAGTTACTTTGTTGTATATACCGGGCTTCAATCCATTCTAAATTTTTCTCGCTTTTCTCGCCTCTATGTCCACCCGATGAGGTGCAAATCTCGCTAACTCGTTGAATTTAGCGGTGTACTCTGATACCATTATGTTTTCCTGCTTCAGTTCAAAAAACTTGACTTCCATCTGAGCTTGCATACTCGGCGAAAATTAGTTCTCAAAGAACAACTCCTTGAATCTTGTCCAAGTTACCACAGATGTACCAGCTCTCGCCTAATTAGTCTCCCACCAATAATTGGCTTCTCCCTTCATCAGATATGTAGCAAAAGCTGTCTTTTGCTCTTCTGCTACTTTGGCAATATTGAATGCCATCTCCATCTCCTTCACCCAAGTTTGAGTTTCAATCAGATCCGTGGTTTCCTTGAATTCCGACGGTCCTACCGCTTTAAAGTCCTTAAAATTCCAGTTGAGTTTTTGTTCTTGCTCTTTCTGCTGGAGCTCTATTTTCCATAGCTTGGGCTAACATGTTCAAAAAATTCTGCATCGGGTCCACTTGACCTCCTTAATTATTCATTGACTGCTCTTCTCTCTGATTTCGAATCTGTCGTATAGTCGGCATGATCTAATTTAAATAAAAAAAATCTTATATTAATTCTCTTTCTCTACACCAATTCTTAACACAATAAGAATTCAACACATAGTTCTCATATAATCGCATATTTATTCAAATATCTCACAGTTATTACTATCCCTTTTTTTTATAATAACAGGAATAACCATACAACTTCACACAAAAAGTTGAAATTCTCCAACTTTACATAAAAAGTTGCAATTCTCCATTCACACATAGTTATTCCCAGTTCGTCAAACTTACCACACTTATGAGTTCAGGAACTTGCCACAATTATATGAGTGTATGAACTTATCCTAGTCAGACCATTGACGTCCATTCGTTGAGAGGTTCAAAACATTTCATATAATTATGAGTCATGAACTTACCATAAGTATGAGTTTTAAGAACTCACAAATTAATCTTATATTCATATAGAAAATAAAGATTTCATTCATACAAACATATATATTTACATATGTTAACTTATCATTCTCGATATTACAACCATTAATATCATAACCTACTACCCAAAAGATATTACTTCTTATATCTAAGTTGTCCACCGTCCACTCCCTTCACCAGTTTTCTTGCTGAGACACTTGTTGAATTTCCGACCCGTTCTCCTATATGAAAAACACTTTCTCATATTCGGCTTAGGACAATGTAGGGAAATATGTCCTTTGTGCTTATAGTTGAAACACATTCTTGCACACCATGCATTCTCCCGTGTGAGTCTTTCCACACTTACTACAGACCTGCTTCTTCTTTGGGTTTGAATTTTCATAATTGTCGTTGTTGGTGTCCCTCTCTCTCTTTTTCTTGCCTTTCTTCTGCTTGATTATTCCTTCAGACGATCCACCACCTTCAGTCTTCATCCTTTCCACCTGCGTCTTCAGCTCGTTCCGTTCTTGAGTCATTTCACGTAACGCTCGCTCCATCTTCCACAACTCCTCTAAGAGAAATACTTTAATACGGAGTTCTTGGACTTCTACAAATTCTTGATCTTGTTCTCCAACATTGGTCTTATTCTTTTTCTTCAGCTTAGCTTCTTCGTACTCCGCCTCTTCATCACCACTCAAATACATTTCAGGATAATCGTCATGATCACTCCTCAAATTAATCATAGGTTCATCTTTTATCACCTTCTCAACTGATTCGCTATGCGCTAGCACATCGGCTACTAACACTGGTGCAACAGTCACTATCATCTCTTCACTCATTCCATCTTCTCCTGACATCCTACAGTCAGTTAAACAACTTGATTAGTACTTCCCCAATACAAACTTAATACACACGATGTCTACACATCTTTCTATTGATACACTTTATCAATCTCTCACTTAGTACTCTAAATGAGTATTCTAGATCTCGCTTATGGTTATAATCCTAGGGTTTCCCCCACTCCACTTAAGGTTTATAACCTACAGCTTTGATACCAACTTGTGACGCCCCCAAATCTGGGTTACCTGACCCGCGAGTTTGGTGCTCACGATCCAACATATAAATAACATCTAACTACCGATTTAATTATGAATAGTAACATACATTTCATTAACTTATATTGTTAATACATTACCCCAGGTTCTATAGCCTTAACATTATAAACATACCCTTTAGATATGCAAAAAGGGTTTACAAATATAACATAATAATAATATCATTACACTATTCCAGCAATAAGCCTTTGCCCTTGTTCTTCTCATCCCCTCCGGCTTCTTCGTTTCTAGCTGAAATATTTTATTTAGCAAGGGTAAGCAACAAATTTGCCCCACAAGTTAAGATATACAATGAATGTATAAGAATCAGAACAACAGACTATCTATTTTGATAGAATGACACCAAAGTTCGGAGAACTTTGAAATAGCTGAACAATTTGTTCTTCTTTAACCAATCTTCTCGCGACCTATGCAACACAATAGTTTAAAAATGAAAGGGTACAACACTTTCAAAGTTTCTACAATATTCAATTGAATAAAAATTTAGAAATATTCTCCAAAGTTTATACTGAATAATCTTAAATGATATTGAAATTCTATTCTCGAGTAACTATCAAAGATTTACTTTGATATACCCAAATAACAAGATGGAAATATTTTCCAGAATTTATGATGAGTGATCACAAAAGATCTAGAACTTCTCTTCTCGAATAACTATCAAAGATATACTTTGATATACCCAGGTGTATCAGATAACCATAAAGATTAAGTCATACCCCTCTACAAGTACTTAGAGCGGCCAACTCCTTGTACCCTATATTATGCATAATACTTACACGCGTGCAAAGGCCAAATATATGACCAATAATGTTCCCTTTGTATAAAAGGTTGTTCTTCTCAGTCTGAGAATCAGAATTTGATTTAACAACGAAATACAATGATTTAAATAGCTAATCACTTCTCTTCTCAAACTTATAAAGTTTATTTTCACGATCAAGCCGAAACAATTGGCATCGATCTATCAATAATAATTGAATTCTCTTCTCTTCTCTTCTCTTCTCTTCTCGAACCTATCAAGTTTTAACAAATGTTTGTCTAACTAGAACAATTGGCTAAGACATTTCTCAACACGATTAAACAATAGACAAGAATTATCTGTACTATTTACAATCACTGATAGCTTCTACGAATGAAATTATCCAACAACAATTATTCTCTAAGTATATTCTCAGAATCACTAATTCAATTTGAATTAATAAACATGCACTAACTGTGTATAATCAACAATAAATTCTCAGACATGGTCTAATCAACAATAATTAACCACTATAATATTTGAAAAGATATAACTCAAGGTTGAGTTAAGGAAACTTGTCTGATTCGTTGACTACTGCTATGCAATATAATTATCTATGTTTGAAAGACCTATAATCAATAGTATCGGTCTCACAATTAGCATCACTTATCTTACTCATCACATGTAATCACATAATCAATCATTAAAGAGTACTACTATACTACGTTAGACTTAACACTTACTCGTTCATTTAATAGTTCTTAATATAACTTGCTAAACTATTTATGACTTTATAAGACTTAATATATCATTTCAGTTTCTAGTGCAGCCCGCTAAAACAAAACTGACATCTCTTCTGACATTTCGGTTTCTCATTTTTAGTAACCTGAAAGGTTCATTTTAGGAAGCTGAAATATACTATTCATGAAAATATGAAATTAGCTTATTATTTTTCAATCTTTTGGCCAATCATATACACATGTATTCCATACACAAGAAGTATTTTTCTGGAATTTTTCAACTCCCTTAAGTATTTTTCAAAAATCAATTTCTAGTTAATTCCGTAAGAAATTAGCTACCTCATGTTTAACTCCAAAAATTCCCAACTCTTGGCGGGATCTTACACATGTTAACGTGAGCCTCTAGTTTAAATTTCATGGCCATCGGAGTTATAGAACTCCGGTTATAGCATTTTTTGTTGGAAAACCCCAAATATTGAAATAGTCATAACTTGCTCATTTTAAGTCAGAAAAAGCTCATTTTGGGTCAGGAGATACTTAATACCATATATTTTCATGTACCAAAAGGAAGAAAGTTTTCTTAAAAACTAAGTGGCCAAAACAGCCCTTACAAAATTCTGGACAGTTGCTTTTTTAGAGAAACAAGTTTTTCGTACTTTACTAAAATAGTCCATACGAAAATCTACAACTTCTTTTTCGGTGATTCCATTTGGAGATGTTATAAAACTCATAGATCTAACTCTAGGAATTAACGACACTTAAAAATTCAAAGTAGAATGAGAGATATGGTCATTTCCATATCATACTTTGTTTTCTCAAAATTCTATTTTTTAACTCTTTATGTTTTGTATGAAAATTTTCATGATCTCCCATAAAACAAACATAACTCATCATATTACCTCAAACTAATTTATATAATCATGATTCTACCATGATACATGATTTATTTCATCAAACAATCATCAAACACAAGATTAAACACCATCAATGCTAAGAAAATTAGGATTTTCTACATTTTGAAAAACCTAGCTTCCATTTCATACTTTAGATCTAACTTTTGTTCCTCAAAAGGGTTATATCTAAACATGAAACACTTATATACACATATATCTAAGGTTTTAAACATCAATATCATAACTTCATATTGCCAAAAATCAAATCAAACCAAAAAGGAAATTAGACTACATAAGTAGAAATTTTTTTATACCTTAGCTTTTCCTTCTTCTCCTTCTAAAATATGAGATGGATCTTGGTTGTATGAAAATCAAAATCCCCTCTCCTTCTCCTCCTTCCTACCAAATTTCTCTCTCTCTCTCTCTCTCTTATGTTTTTGCTTTGTTAGCTTAAAGGAAAGTAATATAAATGAAGTAACATAAAAGATAAAAGAGAAAGAGATTAGATTTTTGTAGAAATGTAATATATAGATATAAGATATATATCTATACACTTTTCCCCCACCTTCTAGCTCTCTCTCTCTCTCTCTCTCTGAATTATTACAAGATTACATACTAACATGGTGGCTCCATAAACAAAATGACACCTAACTAATTAAGTATATATCTTTTGGAAGATGTGGAGCATGTAATGATGATATACCCCCCCCCCCTTTTCTCTCCTTATTTGATCGGCCATGTGGCCTCTCCATCTCCAAGATTTGCTTTTGTTTTGATTGAAATATCTAGTATATCAAATGACTAAAATGCCTCTCTCCCATTGTGCTAAAAGTTGGGCCATTCCTTTAATGTTTTGGGCTTACAAACTTAGTTTTTTTGGACCATAACAAATAACATATTCCAACACTTTTAATATTACCATTCCCTAATTATTTAATTAGGCTTTTTTTTCCTCAATTATAATTTAATTCCTTACTCAAGCACATTTATTTTCTTAACCCAATTAGACTTGCTATAATTAGGTTATAAAATTAATTAATTGAGATGTATAAAATAAATCTCTTAGAATTAGTATATATTTTATATACTAATATTCTCCCATATCATAACCCTTAAGTTATTCAATTTTTCATTCCTAATTTATAATTAGGATACCTTAGCTTCTCTTATTTGTTTATAATAAACAAATAAAAACAAAACTTTTATCACAAAACCATAAAAGTCTATCACAAATTTTTTTTAAATCCATTCCTTATTTCCAGTCTAGGTCTTATTATTCAACTTTTATTTAATCAATTAAGATTTTGTTAATCGTATAAATTCTCGGATTATCATAGAACAACCTTCAGCGTTATCCTTACCATGCTTCTTCTTCTTCTTCTTCTTCTTCTTCTTCTTCTTCTTCTTCTTCTTCTTCTTCTCTTTCAGAACTTCTTCTGGTGACTCGATCACTTCTAGGGTGAGTTCCCTTTGTGTTGACTCTCTTTTCCCGAACCTCTTTGGGGCGCATCAGTGGTTGAGCCTTGTGGCTCTTCTATTATATGAAGACTTTCATTTAATTTCCTCTTACCCTTACTCTTTCTGACTAGAGCTGTGGTTTCCTCTTGATTTACTTCTTCTTCTTCTTCTTCAGCCTCCTCCACAACTGACATATTTCCCGGTAGAACCGATTGCTTTACTTCACCAGTCCTTCAACTAGACTCAGACATCATCTTCACATTTTCTGCAGGGTTTCTTTTCCAATTTTGAAATAGCTAGTGGGTCATCTTTCTGTTGGGGGTTGATGGGTTCTCCTTCAATGTCTTTGATTTTGTCTCCTAGAGTATATTGCGAAATTATGCTGATTAGTCTCCCATAGAGCATTTTATCAAAGGTCTTCATCTTTTTTTAGTTGAGCATCCACTTCCCAATCCATTCTATGAGCAAAGCCCATAGTTGAGTTAAATTCTGAAGCAGATTGATGTCATGAGCTTTAGTTGGTTCTCATTTATAGAGTCGTGGCCAGAGCTTTTACAGCATATGCATTTCCAAATTATATCAGCCAGAAATTCATACTTTTGGGGAAACTCTATCTTCTTATAGCCCTTGTGAAAGTAGTATGCACACAAGCCAATCATGTTTGATGATAAAGCATATACTTTGTATCAATCTTATTCATTTATTAATAAAAAGTATTAATTTATTAAAGGCTTTTAATTATCTACATGATGCTGTTTTATAATATGTGATAAACCCATAGTTTTAAGCAATGCTTTTAGAATAATGATGATGATCATTCTAATGAGATCTAAATTCTTTGAAAGCTTAAAACTAAAATAGTTCCCAATCATTGGATTACTAAATTGGGGATTAGTGAATCCGGATAGATTGGTACATACGTTGCTTGCTTTCGTTGGATGAGGATGATTGATCTCATGATCATTTGTGTGGAGACACTAAAGCAAGTATGTAGGTGCTTATTAGAGAATAAGTTCACTTTGAGCGTGGCTCATTAAGGAATACCTAATGGAGTTTTATTTGCTCGTCAATAGGAATTTCTGTAGTGATAGTAGTACAAGTAATCCTTGGACTTGAGATCATCATAGTATCTTGTGTATGATGAGTTATACTTTGACTTATTCCTTAAGACCCTTAGGGTATATCAAAGGTATGCTTGGGTATAATAAGTTATACATGGAGATAATGTATGATCGATAAAGAATCTACCACTTCTAATAAAAGAAGAGAAATGTCCTATGTGATTCGATAAATGACAACCCAAGAGTCCTTGGTTAAGCGCAGAATGAAATTAGAAAGGAGTTTCTAATTTGCATTATTTGGAGTTGTGCATTTAAGAGTCGAAATACATATAATTAAATAAAATAAGACTTGATAGTAATTCCATGCCTTATATTTAATTGGGACATTGTATGGTGGAAGGATTGAATTGTCGGTAACTATTTACTCAAAGGTTCTTTTAATGATTAATGTTGAAATCTATATTATCCGGAAAGTCGTTGATCGCTTGGGGAGGCTTATCCCTATTGTAGAATAAATATTATTTAAATAAATTAATTGTTTAATTTATTTATTTAAATAAGATTAGAATTATTCTAATTGATTTATTCACCTAGGTTTAATATGGAAAAAAACCTAAAGGGTCAGCATGTAAAAGGAAGAATAATTATTTAAGAAGTTAATGGCATAATCGTAATAATATGTTAAGTATATTTAATTTAATCTATGGTGATAGAATAAATTAAATAGCTTAATATTTATTATTTAATATTTTAGAAATATTAAATATAAATTAATAAGAGAGTCTTATTAATATTATTACAATTATTATTATTTTAATTTCTAAAAGAGTTTAGGAATTAATTTAATATAAGATTCTCATTTATTCCTAATTGGATTAGGAAGGAAAATTAATTAAAGGAGTTTAATTAATTATCCCTAATAAGATTAGGGAATTTTAATTAATTAAAAAGAATTTAATTAATTAAATAAAACCCAATTCCTTAATTGTTAAGGTGGGTTGCCCACATCTATAAATAAGAGAGTCTTATTATGGGTGGGTATGGGTAGTTGACTTTTACAACGTAATAATCCCAATTGTTGGGAGAGTACACCGCTTTTTATAGAGATAGAAAAACTAGGGTTTAATATATAACACCCATCTTCTTGAATTTTATTCTTCCTTGGTGGATCACCTCTCTGAGAGCCAAACACATGGGTATTAACGTTGATCAAAGGAAGAACCAAACCCGGTGGATTCAAGATTGAACGCGAAAGGATTTGGAGGTGAAGCTTGTGCGAGAAGTTTCGATCTTGGGTATGATTTATTCTTTATCTTTTCGTTTAATTAATAATTGTGCATAAAGGATGATCCGGGTTTATGGTTTGTAAATTTTAAACTACGATTTTACCACGCTTAAGACTTTTTATGCTGATTTGATTGCGTTATGAATATTACAAACCTAACAGCCAGTATCGAGGCCAATCTTTTATGCAAATTATTAATTGTTTTAATTTGATATGTATATTGATATGTGTTTAGAACAATTTAATTGGGCATATTTTTTATTGTATAAAATTTAATAAATAAATAAAAAAAAAAAAAAACAGTGTGTTTCCGCCAAGCACTGAAGGATTCACAAATTTTTTTTTTTTTTTTAAAAGGGCCGGATTGCATAGCAGTTAAGTTCACGGCTAAATAAAAAAAAAAAAAAAAAGGAGCCGTTTGTTTTTTGATGTTAACAAGGCCGCACGATTTTCAAGGCAACTTGATTAACAGGATTTTTTTTTTTTTGAAAGGAACGGAAATCGGGGCTGTTAACTAAAGCTTAGCATTTTTTTTTTTTTGATGAAAACCGTAGGCCAGCAGTTAAGGTTCTTACAAGTTATTCATAATAAAAAGAAAGCTTGGGTCATTTTAATCTTACAAGATTCCAACGTGGCCAATTTTTAGCAAAAGGAAGTCACGGTTTTTGTTAAAAAAAAAAAAAAAAAAAAAAAAAAAAGGGGAACGGTTATATATATATATATAATATATATATTACGAATATATATATACATATATATATATTCTTAATTATTATATAATTAAAATAAAAGTTTATTTTAATCTTAAAATAAAAGGTTTATTTTAATATTAAAATAAAAGATTTATTTTAATTTTAAAATTAGAATTTCATGCTAACTAATTAGAGTTGGAATTGGATTCCATGATAACTAATTGGAGTTGAAATTGATATTTCCTTAAATAAAAGAGTTTATTTAGATATGAAATAAGATTTCATATTATTCAAAATAAAGGAGTTTATTTGTGAATAGGAAAGATAATCTGTATTTCCTTAAATAAAGGAGTTTATTTAAATATGAAATAAGATTTCATATTATTCAAAATAAAGGAGTTTATTTGTGAATAGGAAAGAATATCCGTGTTTCCTATAATAAAAGATTTTTTTTTATTTACATGGAATTGGATTCCATAATTAATTAAAATAAAGGAGTTTATTTTGATTAAAATTTTGATTAAAATAAAATAGTTTATTTTATTCAAAATTAGATAAATTAAAATAAAATAGTTTTATTTTGATTTAAATTTGGATTAAAATAAAAGAGTTTATTTTGATTCAAAAATAGATTTTATACTAACTAATTTTGCCCATTAAATGATATCAATATATATATTAAATGTTTATTATTCATGAGATGAATGTTATTTATTGATCGTATGGTGATGTGTATGATAATAAATGGGATTGATTATGGATTATTGACGATGCGATTGGATTTATTTTAGTTGGATGCATGAATGTATGGGTTTTATTAAATGGGATCTCACAGTCTGCCTTCTCTAATTTTTCTTAATGTAAATTCTATCTCCTCCTATGTACTTCCCTCGACTCACGATCGAGGTTTCTATTTATATTAAATAGTTTTGTAATAGGAATATTTAGAATTAATTTTGAAGAATTAGAGATCAAGGAACAAGAAGCGCTTGAAGACCCGTTTTGTAATGGAGCAGGGTTTAAATGTAATAGTTATATTTAAATATTATTTCTTGCACCCCTAGGGTTTGACCTTTTGGTTCACTTGGTGGCTCTAGTGAACCAAACTAGAATAAAAGTCCATAATCAATCCGGGTAGAATATAGTATTCTATATGTGCATGCTTATAATATATATATTATATATTATGCAAACATGCTTCGCATGTTAATTAATATAACGCGTATTTTATATATATATGTAAATGCTTGCGCTAAACAAGATGAGACAAATTAATAACAAACCCTCGCTTTTTATATTAAGTCCTAAGCGTTCAAAGATATTTGGAATATCGAGCGTAAGCCTTTCTAGCATGATAAAATTAATAGAGTATTAAATATTTAATATGAGTTTGTTGTGTCACCACAAGGCAAGTATTAAGTATTTAAGATGTTAATTTATCACATTTGATGCTTATAAAGAAAATTGAACAATATTATTTTGTTGTGTCACCACAAGGATGATATTTTCTTTTTGAATATATGGAGTGCTAGGTCGGACTTAACTTGGATAATTTTGATTAGGATGTGCCACCACTTGATCAAAATAATCTAAGAGGCAAAATACAAGGAGTTGCATAGTTGATGTAATTGACAAAAGTTGTCTACCTATTTATTTATATATAGTTTGTTGTGTCACCACAAGGCTATATACATTTGAAATGGGATCCTTATTCTCACTAGCAAATCTTTAATTAGATTTTTTTGCGAACTATATAAGTGAGAGGTAATATAGTTTGAAGAAAATAGTGGGAGATACCAATTTAAAAAACAAGACCTAAATTATTTTGGTAATTAATAAAAGAATGTATGTTAAAATGTTGTTAATTACAAATTCATTTACGTAATTTTACAATGTCTAAAATTTCTATCAACGCTAAACATATTAGATGTTATTTAATGGGACCGAATTAAAGCGGATTGATTAAGGAATTTGAGAATAGTTCTCATGTTGAAAAGCTATCTTATGTCATATCACTTATATCCTGCAATAGTTTGCAGACATTGCCTCGAGGAAGAGATTGCTACTTTTAGAAAGTGGCAAGATGATGCCTGATTGGCTCGATGCATCATGCTCGCATCCATGAGTACTTGAGCTTGTTGTCACAAGATGACACTTATGGATGCTACTACTATATTCCCGCACATCAAGTAGTTCATGGTGAGGAAAGTAGGATGATAGATATCGAGATATCTAAGGAGCTCTTCCGATCTAGAATGGCCAATGGCACTATAGTATGCATAAAAAGTTCTTAACATAATCAATTTGATTGATCAATTAGGACAACTGGTTTTTGTCATGGATGGAGAGTTGAGCCAAGATTTGATCTTGCACTCACTCCCGGACTCTTTTCACAATTGTTGTGAATTTTTCATATAAACAAGCTAGATATCGACCTCATTTGATTTGCTTAACATGTTGAAAATGATGAGAGTCACTTTCAACCAAGAAAGACCATGTCTTCTTGGTAGGGCCAAAGGATCTTACGAAAAGAAGAGCGATTCAAAGAAGGTAAATAGAAAGGCATAAACAAAGGATAATAAGAACAAAAGCGATATGGATAGCAAAGGAGTTTGCTTCCACCGCAATGAGCTTTGGACCTTCGGAAAGAAAGCTGCGAGAAGTATCTTGCAGAGGCTAACCAAAGAAGCTTAGTGAAGTTTGGTTATAAATACAAATTTGTTCATGATTTAAAATAAAATTTTCTTTAAGTCGAGGTTTACTTGGGTATTGGATACCGACTTTGGTTATCATAAATATAGATTTATGAAGGGACCAAGGCAGTAGAAAGCTAAACAAATATAAGTAATCTATGTGTGGAAAATGAAGCAAAGGTTGCAACATTAGCCATAGAAACTTATAGTTTAGCAATGCCTACGAGGCAAATCTATTAAGTAAATAAGTTGTTATTGTATTTCAGGTTCTTGTAAGAAATATTATTTCCATTTTATTGTTGGACAATAAAATTTTGGTATTATAATTAAGAACAATTGTTGTTCTATTTATAATAATAATGTTTTGTATAGAACTGGAATATTACTTAATGGATTTTGTATACTTGACTTACGTGAAAATATATTTTGCAAATTGAACAAACTAGTATAAGAAAATGAGATGATCATTCAAAGAGTTGAATGTGTGTATTTTCTGAAATACAAGTATGAATTATTTGAAAGGTTCAAAGAATTCAGAAGAGAAACAAATTGGCAAAGTATTAAGATTTTTTGATTAGATCAAGGGATAAATACTTGTGCAATAAGTTTTTAGATCATCTCAAATGGTTTTCTCACAATGGACGCCTCCTGATATGCAATAGTTGATTGATGCATCTGAAAGGAAAAATCGTACCTTGTTGGACATGGTGCGGTCCATAATGATTTTACCGACATTCCAGTATCCTTCTAGGGTCATGTCCTAGAAATGGCTGCATATCTACGGAAAGGGTAATCTCTAAATCCGGCCCCAAGACTCCATAAAAGTTATGGACAGGGAGGATTCCTAATCTTAAGTATGTTAAGATAACGGGTTATCCAACTTATGTGAAAAAGGTTTCAAAAGGATAAGCTTGGGACAAGATTTGACAAGTACAGATTTGTGGGACATCCTAAAGTAAGTTTAGGCTATATGTTCTATAATCCTACTTAGCAAAAGGTGTTTGTTACGAAACACGCTTTCTTCTAAGATAAAGGTGTTTATCATTGAAGGACTAGTGGGAGGATAATAGATCTTGAAAAGTTCAAGAACCACAAAACACTATAAGTCAAATAAGAGGAACCTATAGATAGACCTATTGTACCACAACCGAATCGTAAATCTGGAATAGTACCGAAGATACCTAGGAGGTATGGATTCATCATAGATGATGATGATGAGGTACACATCATAGAAGATGATGATCTAGTTACATACGATGATGAAAGAGTTCTAGTGTGTACAAAAGGGACAGTGGGAGCGCCGTGACATTCCTAATATTATATGTTGATATACTACGGATAAGGAATGACATACTAATGCTACAATCAGTAAAAATAAAGTTGTCTAAACATTCCTTCATGAATGATTTGGAAGAGTATCTTAATTGGGGATATAAATCTATATAGATAGATTTAAGAGGATGCTCGACTTAACCCAAGGAACGTATATTCATTTGATGCTAAAGTCGTTTAGCATGGCAAACTCCAAGAGATGTCTCATGTCGATGAGCTATGGAGTGTATCTCTCTTAATAGTCCCCACAGACTCCTAAAAGAGAGATCGCATGAGTGACTATCATGTATGCAATGAAATATACGAGACCCGATGTTGATCGGTCATAATGCGGAGAAGTTCAAGATGAGTTAGTGAAAACATCTTAAAGTGCTTAACCCAAGCACTAAGGATGTGATCATATTCATGGTGGGTCTAAATTAAAACTAGAGGGCTTAATGAGGCTCAAGTTTTTCGATGCACCAAGACGACGAAAAATCCACTTTAAGGTAAAGGTTAACTTGAGCAGTGGTGCAAAGTGAATTGGAAAGGTTCCAAACAATGAAAGAGTTCTTTGGTTTAGTGATAAAGACAAAGTATATAGCTATAAATGAAGGCGCAAGTTGATTGTTTGGATTAAAAGTTCATTCTGTAACTAGGAATAGTTCCTAAGTCTCATCTTGGATCTAAACATGTGTTGTGGCACTTTCATTTAATTATTAGAATCATTGAAAGATGGGAAATCACTATAGAGATAGTGGACTCTCATGAACAACATTACATATCTATTAACTAAAGCTTATCCAATGCAAGCAGGATAATCGTCACTTAGAGAAGAAGAGTATGAGTTACCATGACGATTGGCTTTAGTGCAAGTGGGAGATTGAAAGTAGTATGCACACAAGCCGATCATGTTTGATGATAAAGCATATACTTTGTAACAATCTTATTCATTTATTAATAAAAAGTATTAATTTATTAAAGGCTTTTAATTATCTACATGATCTTTGTTTTTATAATATGTGATAAACCCATAGTTTTAAGCAATTCTTTTAGAATAATGATGATGATCATTCTAATGAGATCTAAATTCTTTGAAAGCTTAAAACTAAAATAGTTCCCAATCATTGGATTACTAAATTGGGGATTAGTGAATCCCGGATAGATTGGTACATACGTTGCTTGCTCATTGGATGAGGATGATTGATCTCATGATCATTTGTGTGGAGACACTAAAGCAAGTATGTAGGTGCTTATTAGAGAATAAGTTCACTTTGAGCATTGGCTCGCTAAGGAATACCTAATGGAGTTTTATTTGCACTGTCGATAGGAATTCTGTAGTGATAGTAGTACAAGTAATCCTTGGACTTGAGATCATCATAGTATCTTGTGTATGATGAGTTATACTTTGACTTATTCCTTAAGACCCTTAGGGTATATCAAAGGGTATGCTTGGGTATAATAAGTTGTACATGGAGATAATGTATGATCGATAAAGAATCTACCACTTCTAATAAAAGAAAGAAATGTCCTATGTGATTCGATAAATGACAACCCAGTAGTCCTTGGTTAAGGCGAGAATGAAATTAGAAAGGAGTTTCTAATTTGCATTATTTGAGTTGTGCATTTAAGAGTCGAAATACATATAATTAAATAAAATAAGACTTGACGGTAATTCCATGTCTTATATTTAATTGGGACATTGTATGGTGGAAGGATTGAATTAGACGGTAACTATTTACTCAAAGGTTCTTTAATGATTAATGTTGAAATCTATATTATCCGGAAAGTCGTTGATCATTAGGAGGCTTATCCTATTGTAGAATAAATATTATTTAAATAAATTAATTGTTTAATTTATTTATTTAAATAAGATTAGAATTGTTCTAATTGATTTATTCACAATAGGTTTAATATGGAGAACCTAAAGGGTCACACCATAAAAGGAAGAATAATTATTTAAGAAGTTAATGACATAATCGTAATAATATGTTAAGTATATTTAATTTAATCTATGGTGATAGAATAAATTAAATAGCTTAATATTTATTATTTAATATTTTAGAAATATTAAATATAAATTAATAAGAGGAGTCTTATTAATATTATTACAATTATTATTATTTTAATTTCTAAAAGAGTTTAGGAATTAATTTAATATAAGTACTCTCATTTATTCCTAATTGGATTAGGAAGGAAAATTAATTAAAGGAGTTTAATTAATTATCCCTAATAAGATTAGGGAGCTTAATTAATTAAAAGAATTTAATTAATTAAATAAAACCCAATTCCTTAATTGTTAAGGTGGGTTGCCCACATCTATAAATAAGAGGAGTCTTATTATGGGTGGGTATGGGTAGTTGACTTTTACAACGTAATAATCCCAATTGTTGGGAGAGTACACCGTTTTCTATAGAGATAGAAAAACTAGGGTTTAGCCATAACACCCATCTTCTTGAATTTTATTCTTCCTTGGTGGATCACCTCTAGAGGCCAAACACATGGGTGGCTAACGTTGATCAAAGGAAGGAACCAAACCCGGTGGGATTGAGATTGAGCGAAAGGATTTGGAGGTGAACTTGTACGAGGAAGCTCGATCTTCAAGGGTATGATTTATTCTTTATCTTTTCGTTTAATTAATAATTGTGCATAAAGGATGATCCGGGTTTATGGTTTGTAAATTTTTAAACTCTGATTTTACCACGCTTCCGCACTTTTTATGCAATTTGATTGCGTTATGAATATTACAAACCTAACACCTTGAGGCCTTGAAACTTCTTGTGGTGCATCTTCTTCAAACCTTCATTAAAGTCGATGACACTCAGAGATGAAAGGCCCTTTGATTTAAAACATTGGGCTAGGTTTATATCTTCAGCTCTGAGCTGAATCTGTACCCCCTAGACCTTTGTAGTGATGATGTCTTTTTTGAAGACTCCATTGCAGTAGAATTCTTTCACCAGTTTCGGGTAAATCCTTGTGCTGGTGCTCAGATGTTCTTCGAGACCAGCTTTCTTCATAATGGTCAGAACTTTTTGGAAGTGTGGGTTAGTTGTCTAGAATTCATGTGAAGCATAGTTGGTAACCGGATCTGACATTGGAAGCGACCATTGATTCATTGTGATTTTCTTGAAACAAGCGAAATTAGTTGAGCATTTTGAAAGCTATGGTTTTTTTAAGAGAGAAATAAAGGAATGAGCTTTTGAAATTCAAAGGTGAAGCTGTCAAAAGACATTTCCAAAATGTATTTGTAACTTTCCTCCTCGCGATATCTGAGGCGGGGCACGTGTCGAGTTCTCTGAGGCTCCACGATTTTAAGTAGTGTGAAAAGTACTGATTAGACCCTAACTTCCCCTGAACTAGTGTATCCGTCAAGATGACTATGATTTTTGAGGTTGCTCCATGATTGTTGAGTTCATTGTTGAACCTACTCCACGATTATTGTCTCTCTTTGTTCTTGTGATGCACTCTGAATTAGCATCCCTTCTAGGTTAAGGTTGCTCAAGAAGGGCCAACCTCTTAGTATAAAGCTAAGGGTTGAGTTTGTCCCTGAGGCGCTTATCAGAAGGGCTGCTTAGACTTTATATAAATGTTATCATCACAGTAGGCTTCTCTGCCATGTCGAGACTGCTCCACGATCGTGATTTCTCTTAGTAATCTCTATGATTTTAACATAACCTTTTTATCTGCATAGTTAGCACCAACTAGAGAATAGAATTTATGGTTGTAGATTTAGCATACCTAACTCACTTATCAATTTATTAAATCTAGATTCATCTAAGGGTTTTGTTAAGACATCAGCAAGTTAATTTTCAGTAAGGATGTATTGTAAAGATATAGTTCCATTTTAAACACGATCCTTAATAAAATGACATCTTATTTATATATGCTTAGTCCTAGAATGCATGACAGGATTATGTGTATTATTGTGGCACTTGTGTTATCATAGTGAACAGGTATAGACTTGAAATCAAACCCATAGTCTGCTAGCTAGTTCTTCATCCATAAGATTTGAGCACAGCAGCTGCCTGCAATAATGTATTCATCTTTTGTTGTTAAAGTCTATACTGAATTTTGCTTCTTACTAAACCAGGACACATGTCTATTTCCTAGCAGTTGACAAGTGACATTGGTACTTTTTTTTATCAATTTTGCAGTCTATAAAATCAGCATCTGAATATCCTGTCAGTTTAAAGGAGGACTCCTTGGGATACCAAAGTCCCAAGTGAGGTGTGCCTTTAAGATACCTGAAAATTCTCTTTACAGCAGTTAAATGTGATTCATAGGATTAGCTAGAAATCTATCACATATGCATGTTGCAAATATTATGTCTGGTCTACTGGCAGTTAGGTACCGAAGAGAGCCTATCTTACCTCTGTATTGAGTAATGTTAATACATTTACCTTTCTCATCTTTGTCAAGCTTAGTTACTGGAGCAATTGGTGTTTTCATGGGAGAGGCTGATTCCATGCCATACTTTTTAAGTATGTCTTTAATGTACTTGGCTTGGCTAATGAAGATACCTTCATCAGTATGCTTCACTTGCAGTTCAAGGAAGATATTTAGCTCACCCATCATGCTCATTTCAAACTTGCTCTGCATAAGCTTTGAAAATATCTTGCACATATTTTCATCAGTAAAACCAAAGATAATATCATCTACATATATTTGAACTAGTAAAACTTTATCTTTATGCTTCCTAAGAAATAATGTGGTATCTACTCTTCCTCTAGTGAATCCTTTTTCAATAAGAAAGTTAGTTAGTGTTTCGTACCATGCTCTAGGTGCTTGTTTAAGTCCATATAAGGCTTTGTCTAATCTATAGACATAATTAGAGAGAGTTGGATTGATGAAACCTGGAGGTTGCTCCACATATACTTCTTGTTGAAGTTTACCATTCAGAAATGCCCTATTGACATCCATCTAGAAAATTTTGAACTTCATGTGGGCAGCAAAGGCACTATTGACTTCAGTGGTTTGGTTGCTTGAATTCGCATAATAGGTTGGTTAGGAATATAAAAGCTAGCAACTTTACGAAAAATAATTAATTTTAGCATGATGAGTGGTCAACCAATAAATCCCTAAAATTACATCGTATGTAAGTATTTTCAAAGAGATAAGATCGACAGGTAATGTGCGGTTGCCTATTTGAATCAAACAAGACTTATAAATAATGGACGTAATGAAGGTTTCTCCCAATAGAGTTTCAATAGATAAGTCAAAGTCTAATTTCTCTGGAGTTAAATTCAAACGTTGAGTGCAAGTAGGAGAAATAAAAGAATGGGTAGAACCGGTATCAAATAAGGTATAAACTTCACAAGAGTTTATGATTAGCTTACCCGTGAACTACATTCTTTGACTTCTCTAGGACGTCCTTTGGTGCCTACATCGCAGCTGGACTTGTCTTCACTGCACGATAAAATTAGGCTAGGTGACCTTTTCTTCCATAATTGTAACACGCTTTGGACAGCATCGCGCAGTTTGGACTGATATGTCCCTCCCCTCCACATTTGAAGCATACAATTGGTGGTCGTTCTCCTTCTTTAACAACGGTCTCATGTGCTTCATTGCTTATCTCAACATTTTCAGATGCCATTCTCAAACACTGTCACAAAATAAGGGTTAATTGACATACCACAATATACCCCTATATTATAACCGACCAATTAAATAACAAATAAACTTAGGTAGGTCATACTAGCAAAGGATTTACCCGTCCCTCCCCTCCTAGTTCTAGTCTCACATCTCAGCTAGGGATCATATCCCTAAGCTTTGATACCAAATGTGACACCCCCCAAATACATGGTACATAAATCAAATACAAACTTCTTTAATCAATAATGACGACAACAACAGTGGTGAGAGTTTTTTACGAATATTGTCTCATAGACAATATTCAAACTCAAATGAAGTCCTCATTACATTTATTATCACACTATTTCATAAAATAGTGAGGACTACAATAGCCACCATCTCGGACCATCACTCTGTTCCCCGACTAGTCCTGGCTACGTTCTCATTTCCTGAAGAGAACAACGAAAGAAAAAGGGTGAGCTCAACTAGCCCAGTAAGAAATATTATGACTAAGATAATGCAGAATAAATTACCGTTAGCCTTCAATAGTGCTAAACTAATAAACAACAAGTTTAACTGCAGCGAAACAAGCAATCCATTAGAAGAGTCAAGTTAGCATGATATCTACAATCTTCTATGATTTAAAAAGTTTATCATCAATTTTATCGCTGAGACTCAACTTAATAAATAAACCACATCATCGAATCATCCCTGCAACAGGCCAAGGATTTTTATTAGTATCACGACCACGAATTATCCATACATTACGGGCTAAGGATATTCGTGTTTTTACCAATGGTTATGATCATACCAGCAACTGTCCATCAATGTACTACAGGCCAATGAGGACTTTTACCACATCATTTGTAACATTACGGGTCATGATTATACTGAATGATCACTGCTCATAATCATACCAATAAATAGTCCATCTATGCACGTAAGCTAAAGATGACTTTCATCATAATAGAAGTATGAGAATGATGACAATGATATAAGAATTCAATTAAAAGAAAGCAAATGATAAAATTTTAATGATTATAATTTAATTTATCCAGAATTCAATAATGATCAAATTGCCAATATGATACTACTTTGTGGAGTAAAATTCAAGAATGATATTGTATCAAAAATGATTTGGACTGAAAAGAAATCAATTTTTGTCATGAATAGTACTTTGGGTGAATAGTACCCCGTGAATAGTACTTCGGGAATAGTATCCCGTGAATAGTACTTTGTGAATAGTACTCGTGAATATTACTTTATGAATAGTACTTTGTGAATAGTACACGTGAATAGTACTTTATGAATAGTACCGTATAAATGAATAGTACTCACAGACAATACTCCAACATAAAAAGCTTAAAATTTAACAAGAATATGCAAAAAATATCCTTGTGAAATGATACTAGATGAAGTGCAAATTTCAAGGATATTCTACTAATTTCACGAAGTATAGAAGCAATACTTTAACAAAATGAGGGTATAATCAGGAATATGAGACGAAATAATATTACTCACATACTATAGAGTATGGAAGAAAATATTATTCCTTATGAATACTGAATAAAAATAATATCCTTTACCTTAGAAGAAGACTGGATACTGGAATAGTGAAGTTGCATAATACTCTACTTCTTTCTCACTATAGCTTCTCTCTTTATAGCTTCTCTCTCTATATTTGCTCTTGTGAGTCTTAGTGAATTGGTGAGAATGAAAGAAGAATGAGCTTCTATTTATAGGAAAATATAATTTTGATAATTGCACATTTTGGGGCTCAAAATATTATAGTATAAAACCTTCATCTTTTTCTTCATTTTTAATTTAGTCCTGCAAGTATTATCAAACTTGCACCACCTCCCCTAATAGTACATGCATGTGAATCAATAGTACATACATGTGAATAAATAGTTATAAGCATGTGAATTAATAGCAATTAATTATTCATTTATCCGATTAATTACCCGATTGGTCAATATAACCTCCAGAAATCAAGTATTATCGAAATAAATGTCGATTTCCATTAACACTAATAATCCCAACACAATGGAAATATCAATTTCATCATTAATTAACATGAACTTATTCATCATTAATATTATAACTCACAATATTTAATAACCAGATCATTCCCAGGAAAGATGGGGCTTTCCGATAAGGATTTTTCCCTATTGGCGCACAATTAGGTGACCAAACTTCTCCTCGATAGAACTTTCTAGACATCGTTAATATTGCAAATAATAATATGAATAAGTTTGTCGTCTCAATTATTGATTTAATAATAATAAATATTATGCAGATGATACTGTGACAATAATTGAATCAATAATATAAGAGATATTATGCAGCAATTACTATAGCAATAATTGAGTATAACTGAGTGACTTCTCAAGTAAGCATTAATAATCAAAGATAATGTACAATACCGTGTGTTACTATGCAACCACGCGTATTACTGTACTTTTACTACCGGGTAGTTCAACAGTTTAACAGTAAAACTTTCACTGTTATTTTTATAGAAGATATTTATGTCATTTTCTAACTCCAACAATACTTCCGTTGTGGGGTCCACAAATGATTATGTCGTTGTACGAATATTCCTTGTTAAAACGAATATTCCCCGACCAATCGAATATTTTATAACCACTTGCTTACTTTGAAAAATTTGTAAATATTACCCACAACTATAACATTATATCAAATCCACACCATAATATTCAAAAATATATTTTGAGAAAAATTAATCTTTATTCATAAAAGTTGTGGTCTTACAGTAATCTTAAGCTCTTAATATTTGTTTTCAACCTTATGATAATTAGTTTTAGTTTAGTTAATTGATAATTCTCAGAAATACACAGTGTTATCATTTGTTTAATAAAATTGAGTTAATATAAACTTAGTAATTTTTAGTATAATTGCAATCTTTTTATTTGTGGGAACGATTCTCTACTCATCATTATATTACTTGTGGATTGCGATACTTGTGTATTTTTGCTAGTATAGATTTAGGCAAACAAAGCCTGACCATTACATCGCAGAGTGCACCAAGCCCCTACGAGAGAAATTGAAGAGAGATAAGAAGTACCATTCGAAGAAGGATTTCAAAGGCTATAAGAAGCATCAGAAGAAGGAAAAAGCCTTCGTAGCTGAGGGGTCATGGAACAATTTAAGGAATGAATCCACTTTAAATTCCACTGATAATGAAAGACCCTAAGTGGCCAACCTCTATCTAATGGTCATAGAAGAAGATAAAAGAAAAACCACCAATCGTCAAGAAATTGAAATCTGTGAGGTATTTGATTTTAACTCTCCTGATATAGATATTGATGATCTTAGAATTGCACTGCATAATATAACAGTAGACTTGCATCAATATATGAAATGGTTCAGGGTTCTATCAAGGACTAATCTCTTCTTCAAGAGGAGAAAGATAGACTGCAAGTTCAGTTAGAAATAACTCTACAAAGAATTATCTCTTTATCCAAACTTGAATTTGATAATTTGAATTTAAGGTAGATAATTGAAGTTAATACACAAAGAGAGTATGCTCTAGCCTCAAAGATAGAGGAGTTGGAAAAGACAATTTCAATGTGGAACAAATCTACCTCATCTATGGACTCCTTGATCACTAGTAATAGAGCCATCTCTGATCGATCAGGTCTTGGTTTCTGAGATTCATCTTCAATTCCCAGTGTGGAAAATTCTATGGAGATTAATAACATCAATTCATCTACTTCCCATAGAAGCATTGTGTTTGTGAAATCCTCAGAGATCATTGAGCCTATTATTAAAAGTTTTATAATATCTACAAATCAAATTGTTGTTCCTAAGAACAACAGATCACATACTGGACTTGGTTTTGTGAAACTGCAGAGTAATCCCATGTCTACGATCATTCCTCGAAGGATCGTAGATTCATGTAAATTCCACTCTACGAACTAACTAGACATGAATCATAGAACTGAATTATACTATATGAAACCACAAAATCATATAGCAATGTGGAAGTAGAAGGAGTTTAAGCCAATAAGAAAGGTTGGTTATGCATATTCCCCATACTTGTCCCAAGTGAGAAGATATCCACACACACACACTCACACACACACATGTAACTTATCAAATGTTATAACTGTCATAAGTATGGGCATATAGCTGCATTATTGTGACAACTCGAATTTTCAAAAGTTATTAAAATAAGAATTTAGTAAATAAAATTCTTATTATAAGATATTTTGATATATATATATATATATATATATATATATATATATATATATATATATATATATATCTGTTCAACCGCCGTATTACTGGAAGTAGTGAACTAAACGAACCAGATGTAGCGACGATTTTTTTAAATCGCTATAGCATAGAAATCAATTTTTATGCTATAGCGATGGAAAAAAGCATCTTATAATCGATTCGCTAGAAGCCAAGACTACATATATATATATATATATATATATATATATATATATATATGTATTCGAAAAATGAGGTTTAATGATTAATTAAATTGTTGAAGAAATTAAATAATAATAGTAATTTAATTAAGTTGAAATTATATTAAGAATAATATAATTTGATTTATCATACCTTTTAGCAATGAAAATGTTATGAATTAATTTCATAAGTAATGTGAGTAATTCACTTAATAGTGAAGTAATATAATTGTTTTAATAAAATGAGAAGGTAATATATTGCATAAAAATGTACTATGTTAATGTAATACGATGGTGAATTTAAGTAAGTAGTTAAAATATATATTAAATGAAATAAATATTTTAGTTGAAATGTTTATGGAATAAAATGAATATTTGATGAAAATTATTAGAGAATAATTTATTTAAGTATGATAATATTGACTAGATGATTTTACAAAATGGTAATATTTTAATTTAATTAGAGGGATTATGATTTGTTAAATAAAGATTATGATTTAATTAAATAAAGTGTGACAATTATGTACTATATGATAAGGAATAAAATGAAAATAAATTAGAAAGAAACTAGATTAAAGCTGGCCAAACAAGGTCTTGTGACCTTGTAACTTCTAAGTTTTGTAACTTGCTAAACCACGTTAAAGTGGTGGTCAGTTTATTTACAAAGACAAAGAAGAGAAGAGGAAGAGAGAAATGGAGAGAAGAAATTCTTTGTAAATTGAGAGGAGTTTGAGAATCAAGGAAGGAAGAAAAAGGATGGTTAAAGCTTGATAATCATCTATTCTAAGAATCAAAAGTAAACTTTAAAAGTTTTTAGTTTTATTCTCTAAGAACTATTTCCCTGTAAATTGACTTTGGTGAAGAATTCGTTAAGAGATTGGTTATGAATGTTTATGGGTTATGTAATCCATTTTATGTCATCTAAAAGTCATTTTAGAATAATCAAATTCATGAAAATGAGTTGAATGATGAACAATTTAAGTTTTGTTGTATATATAAGTTTTGGTCAATTTTGAGACTAAAATTAGTTATTAAATCATGATGGAAACCTTAAATTTATGATGGATGTTGTTAAAATATTGAAAAACGAAAAGAACACAAGTTGAATGAATCAATTTGGTTAAGAAATAAATTCGTAGTGAATGAATTCGCTAAATATATCAAGATATGAAATATAGAGTATAAACTTGGAAATTGAGAGTTTAATTTGGTTGTTTAAGTTATTCAAGTCGTTAGAATCAATATATATATATATATATATATATATATATATATTGTGACGCCCCCAAAATTAGGTATACGTCACCCATCTTGGGTCGCCACTTACATGGTACATAAATTCAAATACAACTTACTAACCTAGCATAGGTATGCAATCGACATAAGCGTGAGTTTGAATACAAATATTGTCTACTAGATATTATACAAACTCAAAAGGAGTCCTCATTACAACTATTATCACACTATTTCACGAGAATAGTGAGGACTACTAATGCTATCCTCGGACCATTACTTACGTTCCCGACTCGTCCCGACTATGTTCTCATTTCACGAAGAGAACAGTGAAAGAAAGGTGAGCTCAACTAGCCCAAGAAGAAATATTATGACTAAGATAATGCGAGAATAAATTATCATTAGCCTTCAGATGTTAAAGCGATAAAATACAATAGACAAACGGTTTAAGCTGCAGCGGAATAAGCAATCCATTAAAAGAGTCAAGTAGAGAATAAAGTCTACTATCTTTTAGGTTTTAAAGGTTTTCATCAATTTTATATTTGAGACTCGACAATAATAAACCACCACATCTAATCATCCCTGTACCACGGTCAAGGATTTTCATCAAATTATCAATGGTCATGACTATACCGAATCACCCCTGGTCATAATCATACCAAAAACTATCCATCACTTTGCATTACGAATACCGAGGACTTTTGTCGGATCATTTATATCAAGTCATGATTATCTTAGAATGATCCTGGTCATAATCATACTAAGTTCATCTATGCACGTAAGCCAAAGATAACATAATATAGCATGAGGATGATGACAATGACATAGTAATTCAATAAAACAAGTTCAAGAATTATTTAATCCATGAATTATTAACGTCCAAATTGTCAACATGATACTATTTCGTAGAGTAAAATTCAATAATGATCAGAAGAATATTTTCATGAAAAGATCTTTGGATGAAAAACGCAAATATCAAGGATATTCTACTAATTTCATGGAGTATAGAAGTCAAAGTTTTAACCAATTTGGGTATAATAAAGAATGGAATAACAAAAGAAATCACCATGCATGCGGTACTTAGCATAGGCGGAGTTATTCAATGAGAATAATAATAACGGAACCGTGTCGAGGTGAAATTCACGCCCAAGCGAGGATGTTCCACAGAATAATAAAGATGGAACCCGATCCGGTGTAAAACACTTGAGATAGGATATTCAACGAGAATGATAAAAGGCGGAACCAGTCGGTGTAAAAACACACGATGCAGGATGTTCAACAGAATAATAAAAGCGGAACCGGTCGGGTGTAAAACACATGCAGACGAGGATGTTCCAATTTGAATAATAGAAGAATGTCACCAAGTATAGGTAAAGCAGCGTATCTGAGTTATTCAGCGTGAATAATAAGTAATGGAATAACATAAGGATTTCACCAAGTATAGGGTGTCTGCGTATATCTGAGTTATGTAAGACCCCGAATTTTATGAAATAAAATTATTCAATTTTTCTATTCAATAAATGGTTAAATTGATAAAAGGTTAAAGTTAAGGGTGATATATGATTTTTTTCAAAATAAGCAAGTGGCTATAAAATACTTATTGTTGTGTCGGGGAATATTCGTTTGGTGGTGGAATATTCTTTACGTAGGGGAATATTAAATTACTGACAGTGACTATTTGTGGGCCCATAATGAGAATAAGCTTCGGATGAAGAAAGCGACAAATATAAGTTGTTTTAAAATAACGGCGTAGTTATTACAATTAAGATTTCATTGGAATACCCGGTGGTTAAAAAATATAATGTCTGGCGTTGTTGCGTAGTAGCACTGCGGTATTGCAGATATTTTTTCAATTATTGATTCTTACGTGAGAAGGCACTACTCAATAATTATTACGATAATTCTTATTCAATATTTTATTTTATTGATTGATAATTGTTGTGTTGATATTTTATATTATTGTTGTTCGATAATTATCCTTTGTCTGATATTTCTCATTATCGGATCAATAATTCATATTATTTGAATAATATTATTAGATAGCACTATTGGCAATGTCTAGAAAGTTACATCTAAGGAGAGGTTTGGTCACCTAATTGCTTGCGCTTGATGAGGAGAAATTCTTATTGGAAAGCCCCTCTTTCTGAGGAACCGCACTGGTTGTCATTATTGTGATTACGTAATATTATTTGTGAATAATTAGTTATTGATTTATATGATAAGAAAATATTTATTTGATGTGGATATAAATGATGGATTTATTTATGTGGTTATAAGTGAAGGAATTAAAGATGAGGTGTTTTATCGGTATTTGTCGAAATGGAGAACAAAATATGGGATTTTCGGAAAAATTAGTTTATTACTTGATTTTGTAAAATCCATAACTCTTTGTGTATAATGAGTTAAGAGATGAGCCATATATAAAAGAAAGCCCTAGAAGTAAGCTAAGCTGTAGAAATTTGAATCACCCAAAAATTCTTTGTAGATATTTCGTGGTGAAATTTTGAATGAAAGCTGGTCAGAAGGACTAATAGTCCGAAAAATCGGTGTTCTTTGACTATATTGCGTGAGTTATAAATTTTGATCAAACCGTTGGATCGTTGTAATTTTGGATATGTTATACATATATAAGTTGAGTATATGTCCACAAATTTTGAACCGTTAAAATGAGCGTATGATTTGTTATGAATTTTAAGAGTGGCGATTAGGAAATTAGGTTTTGGTGGAAAATTCTAGAATTGAGTGGGCCCCACTCTTGGTTGTTGGGGAAGATGGCTGATTTTTGGTGGGTGGAATAATAGTAGCAGGTAAAGCCATCGGGTTGCGAGTTAAATGCTTGGCGTGCTAACATTTTCCTATAAATAGAGAGGGCTAAGTTAGAATTGAAAATCACACAGAAACAAGTTTTCTCTCTTCTCTCTCTATATTATCGGCGTATTCTTGTGAGTATTTTGAGTGTACTTTGAGTATTGTTAGGCGGTTGTAAGTTCCTTGAGACTATATCCGGTGTTTTAACTAGAAATCTTGTCTTTCGAGGTAAGGGATGTTATTTTCTTCTCGGATGATATTATTTCTTCAATATCATTATCTTTGAAATATTGGTTGGAACTTTTTATCAAATTTGGAACTTTTTCATGTGGGGTTACTATTCATGAGTTACTATTCACGAGTTACTATTCATGAGTTACTATTCACGAGTTCTATTTATTCACGAGTACTATTCATGAAGCGTGAAGATGTTTTTTTTGTGGAATTTCTATCTTTTGGTGTCGAGTTACTATTCACGTATCGACACTTTATTCACGATATCTGCACTATTCACGAATCGACACTATTCATAGAAAAATGAAAATTTTTCTTTTCGTCTAAAATATCTATTTTGGATACTAGCTTTGATTGTATCCATGTTTTGATCATTCTTGAATTTTACACCACTATGATTATTTTTGAGGTATTTTTGGGCGTGGATAAAATCGATGCAAAGATGAATAATTTCGAAGAATATCTTTGGCTGTAGTGCAAAGATGAAGCAGTGTTTAAATGAACATGACCAATGATGAATATCTTTGCTTGATGAGTGCAAAAGATGAATTATTGATGAATATCTTTTGCTCGAAATGCAAAGATTTTTGTTGTTGAATATCTTTGCTTGATGAGTGCAAAGATGAATTATTGATGAATATCTTTTGCTCGTAATGCAAAGATGACTTTGTTGTTGAATATCTTTAGCCGGTAGTGCAAAGATGAATTATTGATGAATATCTTTTGCTCGAAATGCAAAGATGACTGTTGTTGAATATCTTTGCTTTTGTAGTGCAAAGATGAATTATTGATGAATATCTTTGGCTTGTAATGCAAAGATGATGACCGTTGTTGAATATCTTTGCTTTGTAGTGTAAAGATGAGCTGTTGATGAATATCTTTGGCCCGTGGTGAAAAGATGAATTTATTAGTATGATTATGAGCAGAGGCTGTGATTTGGTATAACCATGATCTTTGATGTTTGAGGGTAAAGACAAGTGATGAAAATTATCTTTGTCTTGGATGAGGAAAGAATTTAGAACTACAATTACGATTATGAGTTATACACGTGATTGTGGGAGGAATTGTTGATTGATGTTACGAGGATAAAACATTGTTGGTGGATTTTTAACATGGAGAAGACAATAGACTTTATAGTCTATTTGACTCTTCTAATGGATTGCTCATTCCGCTGCAACTATGGTTGAAAAGTTTTATCATCTACCATATGTTCTAAATCTCTGATTCATTACTGATGAAGACTATTGATAATTTATTTATCTTTAGTCATAATATTCTTTACTGAGCTAGTTGTGCTCACCCTTTTGTTTCACAATTCCTTTCAGGTAATAAAAGTGTAGCTGGGTTGAGCGGGGATAACAAGGGAATAGAACGATGGTTTATAGTTGTTGAGGTTCTCCCTAAAGAGTATGAAAATAATTTTATTGAGGGCTTTAGTGTGTTGTATTTTATACATTATTTAATAGTTATTTTTGGTGAATTAAATAGGGTGAGGCGAACCCAACTTTGGAAGGTGTTTTGTCACTATCATACAAGATGTCTAATGACATACAAACTCGTGTTATCATAAGACATGGTTGTGCTCATCCACTTCTTTGAGTATATTTACAAGCACTACCTATATAATCTTGGTGTTTGTTTGGAGTATAATACCAAATTAGAGGCGAGTGGAGATAATGATATGTCAAGAGAAGACTCGCCATTGGGAAGAATATGATAGTAATCTTCTTGTTTTTCTTTGGGGTCTATTAGATTGACCAAGGATAATTACGTGGCCATATGATATCTACCATAACCTAAAAGCATGGCCTCCCATGTACGAAGGTTTCTTGAGCACTTCCAAAGATTCTAATTTCTAAAAAGCAGTTTTGATTTGTGTACCTTTATGTAAGGTGTCATGGTGACGTGTTATCAAGTTGGTGTCGAGTTACATTTGGTATATATTGGTATCCAAACTCATAGCATATGTGTTGTTGTATTTTGCACGACAATTGTTGTAATAAAGTTGTAGTTGTTTTTCGTACCATATATTTGGCGACTCAGAATGGGTTGGATGGAATGAACCTATTTTGGGGTTGTTACATTTGGTATCGAGCTTAGGGATATGATCTCTGGCGGAGATCGGGGAATAGAACTAGGAGGGGAGAGATGAGTAAATCCTTTAGCTAGTGTGTCCTACCTAAGCTTATTTGTTGGTCAGTCATAATATCGAGATATTATGTGATATGTTAATTTGCTCAATTAACCTTTGTTTTGAAGCTGTATTCTAGAATGATATCTGAAATACAGGAGATGAGCAATGGAGAAATCATGATGACAGGGGAGATAGAATCTGAAATGAAAACAAGGTATTCTCAACTCTTTGAAATACAGTGCGTAAATTTCTGGGGGACGAAATTTCATAAGGAGGGAGATTGTAAGACCCCGAATTTTATGAAATAAAATTATTCAATTTTTCTATTCAATAAATGGTTAAATTGATAAAAGGTTAAAGTTAAGGGTGATATATGATTTTTTTTCAAAATAAGCAAGTGGCTATAAAATACTTATTGTTGTCGGGGAATATTCGTTTGGTCGTGGAATATTCTTTTACGTAGGGAATATTAAATGCGGCCAGTTTGACTATTTGTGGGCCCCATGTAAGAATAAGCGGATGGAGAAAAGCGACAAATATAAGTTGTTTAAAATAACTTGGCAGAAGTTATTCTGAATTAAGATTTGTTGGAATACCCGGTGGTTAAAATACGATGTCTGGCGTTGTTGCGCATGATGCTTTGCGGTATTTGCGATATTTTTTCAATTATTGATTCTTACGTGAGAAGGCACTACTCAATAATTATTACGATAATTCTTGTTCAATATTTTATTTTATTGATTGATAATTGTTGTGTTGATATTTTATATTATTGTTGTTCGATAATTATCTTTGTCTGATATTTCTCATTATCGGATCAATAATTCATATTATTTGAATAATATTATTAGATAGCACTATTGGCAATGTCTAGAAAGTTACATCTAAGGAGAGGTTTGGTCACCTAATTGCGGCGCCCGATGAAGGAGAAATTCTTATTGGAAAGCCCCTCTTTCACTGGGCGCACGGTTGTCATTATTGTGATTACGTAATATTATTTGTGAATAATTAGTTATTGATTTATATGATAAGAAAATATTTATTTGATGTGGATATAAATGATGGATTTATTTATGTGGTTATAAGTGAAGGAATTAAAGATGAGGTGTTTTATCAGTATTTGTCGAAATGGAGAACAAAATATGGGATTTTCAGAAAAATTAGTTTATTACTTGATTTTGTAAAATCCATAACTCTTTGTGTATAATGAGTTAAGAGATGAGCCATATATCAAAAGAAAGCCCTAGAAGTAAGCTAACTGTAGAAATTTGAATCACCTAGAAAATTCTTTGTAGATATTTCGTGGTGAAATTTTGAATGAAACTGGTACGAAGGACTAATAGTCCGAAAAATCAGTGTTCTTCAGCTATATTGCGTGAGTTATAAATTTTGATCCGACCGTTGGATCGTTGTAATTTTTGGATATGTTATACATATATAAGTTGAGTATATGTCCACAAATTTTGAACCGTTAAAATGAGCGTATGATTTGTTATGAATTTTAAGAGGTGGCTGATTAGGAAATTAGGTTTTGGTGGAAAATTCTAGAATTGAGTGGGCCCCACTCTTGGTTGTTGGGGAAGATGGCTGATTTTTGGTGGGTGGAATAGTAGCGAGTAAAGCCATCGAGGTTGCGAGTTAAAATGCCTTGGCGTGCTAACATTTTCCTATAAATAGAGGGCTAAGTTAGAATTGAAAATCACACCAGAAACAAGTTTCTCTCTTTCTCTCTCTATATTATCGAGCGTATTCTTGTGAGTATTTTGAGTATACTTTGAGTATTGTTAGACGGTGCAAGTTCCTTCAAAGACTATATCCAGTGTTTCAACTAAATCTTGTCTTTCGAGGTAAGGGATGTTATTTTCTTCTCGGATGATATTATTTCTTCAATATCATTATCTTTGAAATATTGGTTGGAACTTTTTATCAAATTTGGAACTTTTCATATCGGGGTTACTATTCATGAGTTACTATTCACGAGTTACTATTCATGAGTTACTATTCACGAGTTACTATTCACGAGTACTATTCATGAAGCGTGAAGATGTTTTTGTGGAATTTCTATCTTTTGGTGTCGGAGTTACTATTTCAGATATACGGCCTTTATTTCACGATCTGGCACTATTCACGAATCGACACTATTATTAGAAAAATGAAATTTTTCTTTTCGTCTAAAATATCTATTTTGGATACTAGCTTTGATTGTATCCATGTTTTGATCATTCTTGAATTTTACACCACTATGATTATTTTTGAGGTATTTTTGGGCGTGGATAAAATCAATGCAAAGATGAATAATTTCGAAGAATATCTTTGGCACTGTAGTGCAAAGATGAGCAGTGTTTAAATGAACATGACTAATGATGAATATCTTTGCCTTGATAGTGCAAAGATGAATTATTGATGAATATCTTTTGCTCGAAAATGCAAAGATGACTTTTGTTGTTGAATATCTTTAGCCGATGAGTGCAAAGATGAATTATTGATGAATATCTTTTGCTCGTAATGCAAAGATGACTTTTGTTGTTGAATATCTTTAGCCGGTAGTGCAAAGATGAATTATTGATGAATATCTTTTGCTCGAAATGCAAAGATGACTGTTGTTGAATATCTTTGCTTTGTAGTGCAAAGATGAATTATTGATGAATATCTTTGGCTTGTAATGCAAAGATGACCCGTTGTTGAATATCTTTTGCTTTGTAGTGTAAAGATGAGCTGTTGATGAATATCTTTGGCCGTGGTGAAAAGATGAATTTATTAGTATGATTATGAGCGAGGCTGTGATTTGGTATAACCATGATCTTTGATGTTTTGAGGTAAAGACAAGTGATGAAAATTATCTTTGTCTTGGATGAGGAAAGGAATTTAGAACTACAATTACGATTATGAGTTATACACGTGATTGTGGGCGGAATTGTTGATTGATGTTACGAGGATAAAACATTGTTGGTGGATTTTTAACATGGAGAAGACAATAGACTTTATAGTCTATTTGACTCTTCTAATGGATTGCTCATTCATTGCAACTACTATGGTTGAAAAGTTTTATCATCTACCATATGTTCTAAATCTACGATTCATTCTTGATGAAGACTATTGATAATTTATTTATCTTTAGTCATAATATTCTTTCTTGAGCTAGTTGTGCTCACCCTTTTGTTTCACAATTCCTTTCGGGTAATAAAAGTGTAAATTTGGGTTGGCGGGGATAACAAGGGAATAGAGCGATGGTCTATAGTTGTTGAGGTTCTCCCTAAAGAGTATGAAAATAATTTTATTGAGGGCTTTAGTGTGTTGTATTTTATACATTATTTAATAGTTATTTTGGTGAATTAAATAGGGTGGCGAACCCAACTTTGGAAGGTGTTTTGTCACTATCATACAAGATGTCTAATGACATACAAACTCGTGTTATCATAAGACATGGTTGTGCTCATCCACTTCTTTGAGTATATTTACAAGCACTACCTATATAATCTTGGTGTTTGTTTGGAGTATAATACCAAATTAGAGGCAGTGGAGATAATGATATGTCGAGAAGACTCGCCATTGGGAAGAATATGATAGTAATCTTCTTGTTTTTCTTTGGGGTCTATTAATTGACCAAGGATAATTACGTGGCCATATGATATCTACCATAACCTAAAAGCATGGCCTCCCATATACGAAGGTTTCCTTGAGCACTTCCCAAAGATTCTAATTTCTAAAAGCAGTTTTTTATTTGTACCTTTATGTAAGGTGTCATGGTGACGTGTTATCAAGTTGGTGTCGAGTTACATTTGGTATATATTGGTATCAAACTCATAGCATATGTGTTGTTGTATTTTGCACGACAATTGTTGTAATAAAGTTGTAGTTGTTTTTCGTACCATATATTTGGCGACTCGAGAATGGGTTGGATGGAATGGACCTATTTTGGGGTCATTCTGAGTTATGTATAGGGTATGCCACTTTTACGGAGTTATTCAATGGAATAATAGTGAATGGAATAATGTAAGTTCTCTTCAAGAAGAAAAATAACAACCTACTTAGTAAAAAAGAAATGAATATAGAAGTAGTGAAGTAGCGAATACTCTTCTTCTTTCTATAATTTTCTCTCTATAGCTTCTCTCTATAATTTCTCTCTCTAGAGTTTCAATGAATTCGCCGGAAAATAATGAAGGAATGAGCTTCTATTTATAGGAAAATGGAATGCATAGTAACTAATCCATGAGCGGTCCAGATTGATTTACTTTAATCTGACGGTCCATATTTAAAGAAAAATCTTTTAAATAAAATATAATATATTCTATTTATATAAAAACATTTTACTATGCAAACACTATGCAATACTATACAAAACACTATGCAAAAACACTATGCAACACTACTATGCATAATAAAATATAATATATTCTATTTATAGAATAACTTTAATAAAGTATTCTATTTTATATAAAAGATGTTTCATTTTATTACGTTAATAATACTGAATAAAACAAAAGCGTCATTATCATTATAATAATTCATATTATTAATCGACAATAATGGAATCAAACCGAGTAACTTCTCACATAAGCATCGATAATTAATACCGTGGTGCTACTATGCAACCACACTTATTATTGTACTTTTACTACCGAGTAGTTCAACAAGAACCACGGTAGTAAAACTTCCGCCGTTATTTCAATAAAATATTTTTGTCGTTTTCTCAATCCAACAATAATTACATTATAGGGTCCACCAATGATTTAGTAGTTATATACGAATATTCCTGCTAATAGAATATTCCCACCAATCGAATATAATATAACCACTTGCATACTTTGTAAAATTTATAAATACTACCCACAACTATAATATTATCTCAAATTCACACCATAATATTAAAAATTATTTTGACAAAATTTAAATCTTTATTGATAAAATCTGAGGGTCTCACAATCTCCCTCCTTATGGAATTTAAGCCCTCGAAATTAGAATGCGATACGACAGTATGATAAAGAGATGAGAATACCTTGAATACCTTTATCATTGAAAACATTAAATTCATTTTTGCAATCCGCCAAAGATATTCATTAACAATTCATCTTTGCACTACTGCCAAAGATATACAATCAGTAAAACCAATAATCTTTGAGACTCGACAATAGTATCACAACCATGAATTATCCATGCACTCTTGGCTAAGGATATTCGTGTTTTCAATTACTGATCATGATTATACCGAATAATCCGTGGTCATAATCATACCAAGTCTATCAATGCACTACTGACAAAGATGACTTTTACCACATCAATGAATTAATATTTCATTCTTTTGAGACAAATTTCAATAATTAATCCATATCATCGAATCATCCACACTACTGGGGCCGAGGATATTCATTAGTATCACGACCACAAATTATCCATGCACTACTACCAAAGATAATCGTGTATTCATTAGTATCACGACCACAAATTATCCATGCACTACTATTAAAGATAATTGTGTTTTCAATTCTGATTATGATTATACCGAATGATCCTGGTCATAATCATACCAAGTCCATCTATGCACGTAAGCCACGAGATGACTTTGAACACATCCATGAATTAATATTTCATTCTTTGAGACTCATTTCAATAATTAATCCACATCATCGAATCATCCCCCGCACTACGGGCCGAGGATATTCATTAGTATCACGACCACAAATTATCCATGCACTACGGCTAAAGATAATTGTGTTTTCAATTACTGGTTATGATTATACCGAATGATCCACGGTCATAATCATACCAAGTCCATCTATGCACGTAAGCCATGAGATGACTTTGAACACATCCATGAATTAATATTTCATTCTTTGAGACTCATTTCAATAATTAATCCACATCGTCGAATCATCCCCGCACTACAAAGCTAAGGATATTCATTAGTATCACGACCACAAATTATCCATGCACTACGACCAAAGATAATTGTGTTTTTAATTACAGTTATGATTATACCGAACAATCCACAGTCATAATCATACCAAGTCCATCTATGCTCTACTAAGCCATGATGACTTTAAAAAAATATAAACATGAGGATAATGATATAAAGAATCAATCAAATAAGATAAAGGATAAATATTAAACATTTATAATATAATTTATCCAGATTCAAGAACATCCCCATGTTATCAATCACTTAATAATCTCATAATCTAATATCATTAATATTATACCAATATTTTAATCACTTCTTAAATTTATAAACAATTTATCTCAATTGTTTACGCTTTTTACCATATAATGCATTTCATCATTCAAAATGCCATACTCATAAAATATCATCACCAATTATCAAATCCTCATCAAAAAATATGCATATACTCTATATAGGATTTTCTAGCCATAAAATCCTATTTTCAACTTTGTTACTTCACATAACATATTTAACTCATATGTTCATAACTAAACTATTTTCATGAAAAATACCAAATCAGCCCCAGAAATATTTCTTTTCTGGGATTTAGCATAATATAGTCCCATAATGAAAATATATTTTTCTCGGAATTTTTAAAATTCATTTACTATTTTTAAAATCAATTTCCACTTAATTCCTTAAGAAATTAGCTACCTCAAGTTTAACTCCAAAAATTCCCAAATCTTGGCAGGACCTTACACATGTTAACGTGAGCTTCCAGTTTAAATTTCATGGTCATCGGAGTTATAGAACTCCGGTTATAGCGTTTTAAATCGGAAAAACCTAAATATTGAAATAGTCATAACTTGCTCATTTTAAGTCGAGAATGAGCTCATTTTTTGGATAGGAGGTACTTTATACCATATACTTTCATGTCCCAAAAGGCCAGAATTTTTCTCATAATTTAAGTGGCCGAAACAGCCTCTCTAAAATCATGGCAGAAGCTTTTTGGTTTTTGCAGCTTTGCACTCCTTTGCTAAAATCAGTCCACACAAAATCTACAACACCTTTTCCAGTAATTCCACTTGGATTAGTTAGGTAACTCATAGATCTAACTCTAGGACTTGACCACATTCAAAAATTCAAAATATAACAGGAGATATGGTCAATTGAATTTCATGTTACGTTTTTCACTAAAATCTGATTTTCAACTCTTTGTGATTTCTAAGAAACTCTCATGTTTTCACATACTAACCAACATAACTCATCATAAAACTTACTAATACTTCATATACCCATGATTTTTATTAGTTCTATACTTTTATTATGACTTTCATCATAATCCACGTAAACAGATCCTTTTAGTTGAAGAAATATTTGAGGGTTTAAGAAATGGGTTTTTTACTGGGGTCAATACAAAATTCGATTTCACGCTCTAGGGTAGACTAGGAAGTCTTCAAGAATACGCTAAGAAATTTATTAATGATAGAAATATCATTCAAAGCTCATTACTCTCGTCAAGACTTGGATAATACGTCACATTAATACCAATCTGTGACTTCTATCCCTTAACACAGATAACACCTCACAATGATACCTATCAACTTGCCATCTTCAAATCACGGCGTACGCCCTACTGAAAGTGCGGCGATTGCATTCCACACAAGGAAGTCAACAACGAAAGGATCGGGGCTCTTTACTTATAGCTTGATATAACAAATGATTAACTTTAGGATTTGGTTACTTTGAATTTCAGATAATAACGGGTTGGTTAGGAATATGAAAGCTAACAACCTTACAAAAAGAATAACGAGTAGTTAATCAATTATTTTCAAAAATTACCTCAAAGGCAAGTATTTTCAAAGAGATAAGATAGACAGGTAACGTGAAAGTGTTTATTTGAAACAACAAGATAAATAAGCAAAGTGGAGGTAATGAAGGTTTCTCCCAGCGAAGTTTCAATAGATAAATCAAAGTCTATTTTTCTTGAGTCAAATTTAAGCGTTGAGCATAAGCAAGAGAGATAAAAGAATGGGTAGAAACGGGTATCTAATAAGGTATAGACTTACAAGAGCTTACGATTAACTTACCGTGATAATTTTATTTGGGTTCCTCGTCACGAGAAAAAAAAACTCTCTCTTAAACTCACGGCTCTGGTTTGTCTGGGGATGACCTTTGGTGCCTCCATCCTAGTTGAATTCGTCTTGATGGCGACAAAATCGAGCTAAGTGGCCTTCTCTTCCACAATTATAACATGCTTTGGATGGCATGGTAGCATGATTTGAATGATGTGTCCTCTCCTCCGCATTTGAAGCATATGATAGGTGGTCCTTCTCCTTCCTTAACAAAAGTCTTTGGTGCCGACGTCTTTCCATCATTATTGAATCTCCTTTTCTTGAAATGTCCATTCTTATTATTTTGGTACGATTACCACCGAAGTGGTTACCATATCTCGCCCGTTGATTCCCTCCACGCTTGTTGTCACCGCTCCCGATGACTACTTACATTTGGTATTATAATTTTGCTTGCCGCTTGCTCTCTTTTAGTTCGTTGACTCGTTATCGCGCTCCACTAATCGAGCCCTATTTACAACATCTGAATAAAAACACGGTTTATGAGAAATAAGATGTCGACGTATCTCGCTTCAAACCTCTTAAAAACATTCGCGCCATTTCTCTTCATTATCCACCAAGTGGGGACTTAAATCGTGATAACTCGCAAATTTTGCCTCGTATTGCGACACGGTCATATTGTTTTGTTCCAACTTGATAAACTCCACCTCCTTCATGTGGCGAATACTTTCGGGAAAGTATTTGTCGTTGAATGCGACTCTGGAACTTCTCCCAAGATATCTTGATCTGTTGAAAGTTGAGTACGTTTCTACCGATTCCCACCAAGAATGTCTGCCTCTCGCGCAACATAAAGGCGTGCGAAAAGGAACCTTTTGCTCCTCGAGCATCCCAAGACATCAAATATCTTGGTGTGCTTAATCCATGCTTCCGCCATGAAGTGGTTTTGGCTCTCCTTAAACTCCGGTGGTCCCAACTCCTTGAATTGTTTAGCGGTGACCGGCGAGAGTTTTTCCGTGTTTCCACCTACGTTTTGAGCAGGAGTCGCTTTACTTTGATGTTGCACGAATTCTAAAACCTTTTAAGCGTCCGTCGTTAGTCAATTGATCGGTGTTGTTATTTACGGGAGGATTATCGCCATCTGTTGTACATTGTCCCGATTATTGATCGTGGAGAATCAACGGTCTCCTCGTGCTCCATTGCTATTCTCAACATTCTCGGATGCAATTTTCAAATACTGCCATAAAATAAGGGTTAATTAACATATCACATATTATCCCTATACTCTGACCGACCAATTAAATACCAAATAAATTTAGGTAGGTCATACTAGCGAAGGAATTCCCCGTCTCTCCCCTCCTAGTACTATTCTCATATCTTAGCCAGGGATCATATCCCTAAGCTCTGATACCAACTGTGACGCCCCCAAAATTAGGTATACGTGACCCATCTTGGGTCGCCACTTACATGGTACATAAATTCAAATACAACTTACTAACCTAACTGTCGTGTACAATACGACATAAACTGTGAGTTTGAATACAAATATTGTCTACTAGATATTATACAAACTCAAAAGGAGTCCTCATTACAACTATTATCACACTATTTCACAGAATAGTGAGGACTACTAATGCTATCCTCTGGACCATTACTTCGTTCCCCGACTCGTCCCAGCTATGTTCTCATTTTCACGAAGAAAACGTGAAAAGAAAAGGTGAGCTCAACTAGCCCGAAGAAATATTATGACTAAGATAATGCGAGAATAAATTATCATTAGCCTTCAAATGATGTTAAAGCGATAAAATACAATAGACAAACAGTTTAAGCTGCGGTGGAATAAGCAATCCATTAAAAGAGTCAAGTAGAGAATAAAGTCTACTATCTTTTAGGTTTTAAAAGGTTTTCATCAATTTTTATCATTTGAGACTCGACTTAATAATAAAACACCACATCTAATCATCCACATACCACGGTCAAGGATTTTCATCAAATTATCAATGGTCATGACTATCTAAAGAATCACCCCTGGTCATAATCATACCAAAAACTATCCATCATTTGCATTACTGAAGCCTTTGAGGACTTTTGTCACATCATTTATATCAAGTCGTGATTATACCGAATGATCCTGGTCATAATCATACTAAGTTCATCTATGCACGTAAGCCAAAGATAACATAATATAACATGAGGATGATGACAATGACATAGTAATTCAATAAAACAAGTTCAAGAATTATTTAATCCATGAATTATTAACGTCCAAATTGTCAACATGATCTTGTTTTCAGAGAGTAAAATTCAATAATGATCGGAAGAATATTTTCATGAAAGATCTTTGGATGAAACGCAAATATCAAGGATATTCTACTAATTTCATGGAGTATAGAAGTCAAAGTTTTAACCAATTGGGTATAATAAAGAATGGAATAACAAAAGAAATCACCACGCATGCGGTGCCAGATGAGGCGAGTTATTCAACGAGAATAATAATAACGGAACGAGTCGGGTGAAATTCACAACCGACAGGATGTTCCAACAGAATAATAAAGATGGAACCGGATCCGGTGTAAAACACACGAGATAGGATATTCCAACGAGAATGATAAAGGCGGAACCAGTCCGGTGTAAAACACATGCATGAGGATGTTCCAACGAGAATAATAAAAAAGCGGAACCGGTCGATTGTAAAACACATGACAGGATGTTCCAATTTGAATAATAGAAGAATGTCACCAAGTATAGGTAAAATGGCGTATCTGAGTTATTCCAATGAGAATAATAAGTAATGGAATAACATAAGGATTTCACCAAGTATAGGGTATCACAGCGTACAAAGGTTATGTATAGGGTATGCCACTTTTACAAAAGTTATTCCAATGAATAATAGTGAATGGAATAATGAAGTTCTCTTCAAGAAGAAAGAATAACACCCTTACCTAGTAAAAGAACCGAATATAGAAGTAGTGAAGTAGCAGAATACTCTTCTTCTTTCTATAATTTTTCTCTATAGCTTCTCTCTATAATTTCTCTCTAGAGTTTCAATGAATTAAATCGAGAAAATAATGAAGGAATGAGCTTCTATTTATAGGAAAATGGAATGCATAAGTAACTAATCCATGAACGGTCCATTGATTTACTTTAATCGACGGTCCATATTTAAAGAAAATCTTTTAAATAAAATATAATATATTCTATTTATATAAAAACATTTACTTATGCAAACACTATGCAATACTATGCAAAACACTATGCAACACTATGCATAATAAAATATAATATATTCTATTTATAGAATAACTTTAATAAAGTATTCTATTTTATATAAAAGATGTTTACATTTTATTACGTTAATAATACGAATAAAATAAAAGCGTCATTATCATTTATAATAATTCATATTATTAATCGACAATAATGGAATCAAACCGAGTAACTTCTCACATAAGCATCAATAATTAATCTGGTGTGCTACTATGCAACCACACTTATTATTGTACTTTTACTAAGGAGTAGTTCAACAAGAAACACGGTAAAACTTCCGCCGTTATTTAAATAAAATATTTTTGTCGTTTTCTCAATAAATAATAATTACATTATAGGGTCCACCAATGATTGGTAGTTGTACGAATATTCCTGCTAAACCGGAATATTTCCCACCAATCGAATATAATATAACCACTTGCATACTTTGTAAAATTTATAAATACTACCCACAACTATAATATTATCTCAAATTCACACCATAATATTAAAAAATTATTTTGACAAAATTTAAATCTTTATTGATAAAATCTGGGGTCTCACATATATATATTGGGTTATGATTATATACGATTTGTAGAGTCTGGGGATGTTTAATTTGTTGTCAAAGTGAAGAAATTGGGTGTTTTTGGCTTAAGAATTATGTTGTTCGCGAACTGCAGAAGTCGCGCCTGGGTAACCCTGCCCTTATGGGCATTCCTAGTAAATGTGTTGCCGCCCCAGCGTGCCCTTTTTAGTTCAAAACCCCGCCCCGACGGGGGTGGACAAAGTGGTCGGGGAAAAAGGTTTTAGTTGTGCAGTTCTATAGATGGAATCATAACCTCATTATATGGTTGTTTTGGAGCTTAAAACATGTAATAAGTTGTAATTGCAGAATGTAATCAAAAGGGTGATAATAATAAGTTCTGAAGAACTTAAACTGAATATTCGTGAGAATTGGAGTTATAGTTTAACACTATGTTGTGTATCATTATAATAAGAAGCTCAGATTGAGATATGTGAAGTTAAATATAAGGTTGAAGGTTAATGGTGAGTATAAATCGAGGTGTCAGTATGATTCAAAATGTGATAAAATGAAAGGACTTATGTAAGACCCTAACTTATTATTAATAAAATTTAATTTCCTCTATTTACTATTTTGAAATAGTAAGGGTTGATTTGATTAATGTGGTTAGTAATGGGTAAAATGCGCAAATATTTCAAATAAGCAAGTGGTTCTAAAATATTCATTGTTGTCGGGGAATATTAGTTTGGTCGTGGAATATTCTTACTGTCGGGAAATATTCGTTCGACGGCATAACCTTGTGTGGGCCCCATAACGGAAAGCGAGTTGTTACCGTTAATACTGTTGGAATACCCGGTGGTTAAAACACAGTAGCACACGGTATTGCACCAATTATTGATTCTTACGTAAGAAGACACTACTCAATAATTGTTACAGTAATTACTGTTCAATATTTTATTTAATTGATTCAATAATTGCTACGTTGATATTTTATATTGTTGTTGTTTCAATAATTGTCACTACACATTATTTTCCATAATCAGATTAATAATTCATATTATTTGAATAATATTATTAGATAACATTATTGGCAATGTCTAGAAAGTTCTGTCTAAGGAGAGGTTTGGTCTCCTAATTGCGCGCCAGTAAGGAGAAATCCTTATTGGAAAGTCCCCTCTTTCTTGGGAATGGCCTGGTTGCCAGTATTGTGATTCTGTAATATTATTTGTGAATAATTAATTATTGATTTATATGATAAGGAAAATATTAATTTTATGTGGATATAGATGGAGAAAATTTTAAAGTGACAATTGTTGAAAAATTGATATTTTATCTTTTCTGATAAATAATTCATTTAAATATATTATTATATTTAAATAATATAATAATGGTGATATTTTTACAATGAATGTGGGATATATGAGTATATGAGGAAGAAGAGTATTTTTGTTGCAATAAAAATTTAAAACATGTTTTTCATGTTTGTGGACCCCATTTCTTGACTAAAATTTGATTATAGCTTGTAAAATCGCCCGTTTGTGGATTTCGGTCAATTTCTAATTGGAAATTGAAAAAACTTTCTTCTGTAAAGTTGTGGAGAATGGAATTTCCTATGAAGAGGGAACAAGGTTCGAATTTTTCTGATAAAAGGGCTATTTATTATGAATTATTGAAGTTCCGAAGTTCCGAAATAATTGATTTTTGGAAGTTTCAATTATTTTTTTTAAGAAAAATGTTTTTTGTAAGTTTTGTGAGTTGGTGGGCTATGGTAAATGTGCTGAAATGAGAACTCAAATGGTGTGTATGATTATTTAATAAATATTAATATTTTATTAAATTTTTTGCTTTGGTGTTCTAAGCATTTTCCTATAAATAGGGTGCTTAGGTTAGAATTGAAAATCACACGGCTAAACTCTCTTCTCTCTCTCTCTATATTATCGAGCGTATTCTTGTGAGTATTTTGATACTTTGAGTGTTTCTATACGGTGCAAGTTCCCTTCAGCACTATATCCAGTATTCCAGTCAGAAGTACCATCTTTTCGAGGTAAGGGATATTTTTTTTTTATAAATGCTATTATTTCCTTCAATATCATTATGATGGAATATTGGAAAGATTTTTCTTGTGAAAATTTTGTCTTTCAGTGTTGGGGGTACTATTCATGTATACAGCACTATTCACGTATACGGTACTATTCACGAATACGGCACTATTCACAGAAAAATAAAATTTTTATTTTTTGTCCAAAATATCTATTATGGATACTAGCTTTGATTTTATCCATGTTTTGATCATTCTTGAATTTTACTTCACTATGAGTATTTATGAAGTATTTTTGAACTCGGATTGTTTAAAGTACGAATCCTTAGTATTTGTTCTTTTGTTTCACTGAATTCGTTTTCTTTAAAATATTTTTCATCATCCTCAGTACTAAATGATGATATTACTGAATATCTTTGGCTTGTAGTGCAAAGATGGTTGATTTTCTTATGAATATCTTTGGCCGTAGTGCAAAGATGAACAGGTGTTGAGATGAACATGACCCGGTGATGAATATCTTTGGCACAGTAGTCAAAAGATGAATATTTGATTCAAGATGTATATTGATTGATGTTACAAGAAATAAAATATTGATGATGGACTTTTAAATTCATAGATAATAGTAGATTTCATTCTCTACGTAACTCTTCTATGAATTATTATTTCCGCTGTGAATATTGATCTAAAACTTGTTGTCTATTGTATTTTATCAGATTTTTCCCTATTGAAGACTAACAATAATTTGTTCTATATTATATTAGTCATAATATTCTTTACCGGGCTAGTTGAGCTCACCTTTTTCCTTTTTGTTCCATTTTTCTTCCCAGGAGGCGAGAATGTAACGAGTTCTAGTCGGGGTGTGGAATGATGGATCTAGAAAGTTGTCTTAGTAGTCCTCACCATTTTTGTAAAATAATGTACCAATAATTGTAATGAGGACTTATTTGGGTGTAAATATTTCTAGATGGAAATATTTGTATTTAAACTCACAGTTTATATGTTGTATTAATAAAGTTGTAGTTATTTCTGTAACATGTTATTGACGACTCAAAATGGGTGATGTATACCTATTTTGGGGGCGTCACAGTTGGTATCAGAGCTTAGGGATATGATCTCTAGCGGAGATCGGGGAATAGAACTAGGAGGGGAGAGACGAGTAAATCCTTCGCTAGTGTGTCCTACCTAAGCTTATTTGTTAGTTGTCAAGGATATTATGTGATATGTTGATTTCTTTAATTAACCCTTGTTTTATGGCAGTATTTTAGAATGTCGACTGAGAATTATAATAGTGGAGTAAATGAGACCGTGGAGACACCTTTACTCACCAATGAGGAGAATGTGCAATAGGCTGGGAATGTTCCTCATGTAAACAACGCCACTGATCAGACGATGAATGACGGAATGTTTTGAAGCTTTTTGCAGTTCATGCAAAATCAGACAAGGGAGACTCGTGCACAAAATACAGGTGGAAATGATAACAACGCACGGTTTGTCACAGCCAAGTAGTTCAAAGAATTGGGACCACTAGAATTCTAGGGAAAGCCGGATCCAATTAAGGCAGAAACATGGGTCAAACAAATTACCAAGATATTTGATGTCTTGGGATGCACAGAGGAACAAAAGGTTCCATTCGCCACCTTTATGTTAAAGTAATGAGGCAGACATCTTGGTGTGTAGCGCCCCCAAAATAGGTATACATCACCACCCGAATTAATCATCAATAACATACGTGAGAAGAAACAACTACAACTTTATTAATACAACCCATAAACTGTGAGTTTAAATACAAATATTGTCATCTAGACAATATACATACCCAACTAAGTCCTCATTACAATTATTGATACAATACTTTACAAAAATGGTGAGGACTACAAAAACAACTTCCTAGAACCTTCATTCCGTACCCCGACTAGTACTTGCTACATTCTCGCCTCCTAAGAAGAAAAATGGAACAAAAAGGAAAAAGGGTGACCTCAACTAGCCCAGTAAAGAATATTATGACTAAGATAATATAGAACAAATTATCGTTAGTTTTCAACAGGGAAAAATCTGATAAAATACAATAGACAACAAGTTTCAGATCAATATTCACAGCGAAAATAATAATTCATAGAAGAGTTACGTAGAGAATGAAATCTACTACTATCTATGAATTTAAAAGTCCATCATCAATATTTTATATCTGTAACATCAATCAATATATATCTTGAATCAAATATTCATTTGCACTCTGAGCAAAAAAGATATTCATCATCGGTTATGTTCATCTCAACACCTATTCATCTTTGCACTACGGGCCAAAGATATTCATTATAAAATTATTTATCTTTGAACTACAGGCCAAAGATATTCAATAATATCATCATTTAGGACCGAGGACGATGAAAATATTTTAAAGGAAGCGAATCAAGTAAACAAAAGAATAAATATCAAGGATTCAGTATTTAATTTATTTCATGTCCAAAAATACCTCATAAATAATCATAGTGAAGTAAAATTCAAGAATGATCAAAATATGGATACAATCAAAGTTAGTATCCATAATAGATATTTTGGACAAAAGAAAAAAAATCATTTTTTAGATGAATAGTGCCGTGATTCGTGAATAATTATGTAAGATATCGTGAATAGTGCCGTATCGTGAATAGTAACCCCGACACAAAAGGTTCCAAATTTGATTAAAAGTTCAAACCAATATTTCGGCATAATGATATTGAAGAAAATAATATCATTTAAAAAGAAAATAACATCCCTTACCTCGAAAAGACGGTACTCCTGACTGGAATACTAGATATAGTGTTGAAGGGAACTTGCACTATATAGCAACACTCAAGGTATCAAAATACTCACAAGAATACGCTCAATATATCGAGAGAGAAATAGAGAGAAAACATCAGTTTCTGGTGTGATTTTTAATTCTAACCTAAGCACCTTATTTATAGGAAAATGCTTAGAACACCAAAGAAGAAAATTTAATATAATTTTAATATATTTATCAAATTTTCCTTAGCCCACCTCTAGACATCTGATTTCAGCACTTTTCACATGTTAATGATGTCCACAAAATACAAAAAACGTTTTTTATCAAAAAAATAAATAAAACATCCAAAAATCAATTATTTTAGAACTTCGGAACTTCAATAATTCATAATAAATAGCTCTTTTATCAGAAAAATTCGAATCTCATGCCCTTTCCATAGGAAATTCCATTCTCTACAACTTTGCAGAAGAAAGTTTTTCCAATTTCCAATTAGAAATTGACTGAAATCCACAAACGGGCAATTTTACAAGCTATAATCAAATTTTAGTCAAGAAATGGGGTCCACAAACATGAAAAACATGTTTTAAATTTTTATTGCAACAAAAATACTCTTCTTCCTCATATACTCATATATCCCACATTCATTGTAAAAATATCACCATTATTATATTATTAAAATATAATAATATATTTAAATGAATTATCTTTCAGAAAAGATAAAATATCAATTTTTCAACAATTGTCACTTTAAAATTTTCTCCATCTATATCCACATAAAATCAATATTTTCCTCGTTATATAAATCAATAATTAATTATTCACAAATTATATTACAGAATCACAATACTGACAACCAGGCAGTTCCCAGAAAAGAGGTGGCTTTCCAATAAGGATCTCTCCTTACTGGCGCGCAATTAGATAACCAAACCTCTCCTTAGACAGAACTTTCTAGAAATTGCAAATAATGTTATCTAATAATATTATTCAGATAATATGAATTATTGCTCCAATAATAGAAAATACTGTGTAATGACACTTATTAAAACAACAGTAATATAAAATTTCAACGTAGCAATTATTGAATCAATAAAATAAAATACTGAACAATAATTCATGTAACAATTATTGAGTAGTGCTTTCTTACGTAAGAATCAATAATTGGTGTAATACCGCAGTAACTTCTACTATGTTTTAACCACATAGGTATTCCAAAAGACTTAATGGTAACAACTACTGGTAGATTATTTATAACCAACTTATTCTTGTCGTTTTCTTCATCCAATCGCTTTTTCGTTATGGGGCCCACACAAATTGCTTGGCAGTAAATACGAATATTCCCTGAAAGTAAAATATTCTACGACTGAACGAATATTCCCGTCAACAATTAATATTTTAAAACCACTTGTTTGTTTGAAATAATTGCGCATTTACCCGTAACTTAGCACATTAATCAAATCGACCTTACTATTTCAAGATAATAAATAGAGGAAATTTAATTTCATTAAATAATAAGTTGAGGTCTTCAACCTCCCTCCTTATGAAATTTATGAAATTTCATCCTCGAAATTGACGTCACGTGCTGGTGTTTGAAAAGGTGAGGATACCTCGCTTTCATTTCCGTTTCAACTCCCGGTCATTTCCTCTATAGCATGGTTTCTCCACAAAACTTTAACTTGTGGTATGACCTTCGTCATGTAGGACATGCTCCTTCTATCCAAAATCTTGGTGGTACCTCCTCAAATCGTTAAGTCTTGACTATCTCGTCGGTTCTAACTTCAATAGCGTGGTTCGGGTCTTTCACATATTCTGAAATGCGGATATGTGAAACACATTATGAACACGAGATATACTCGGAGTAATAGCGAGTACATAGGCTACATTACCTACTCGGTCAAGAATTTGAAATGGACCAATAAATCGTGGATTGAGCTTTCCTCTCTTCCGAATCTTGTAACTCCCTTTCATGGGGCAACACGCAAAAATACATGATCCCCGATACTAAATTCCACATCCTTTCGATGAAGATCCGCATAACTCTTTTTGTCGATCTTGTGCCGTTTGTATCGTTGTCAAATCATTTGGATCTTTTCAATGAGTCATACGTACCAACTTCGGGTCCCAAAATGTTGCTTCACCCACCTCGTCCCAACATCTTTGGAAGCGACACTTTCGTCCATCCTGATGCTTCAAATAGGGCTACACAATGCTTGTCGATAAGCTTTGTTGTTATAGGAGAATTCCACCGATGGTAAATACTTATCCCAACTCCTTTGAAGTCTAGAACACGAGTCTTAATAAATCTTCAAGAGTTTGAATAGTCCTCTCGATTGTCCATCTGGTTTGAGGATGGTATGCCAAACAAATCAGAATCCGTGCCCATAGCTTTTTGCAAGCTAACCCAAAATCTTGAAGTAAATCTTGGGTCACGATCCGAAACTATGGATCTTGGCATGCCATGCAATCTCACAATCTCATTTACATACATATGAGCAAAGGCGTTCAAGGAATAAGTCTCTGTATCGGTAAGAAATGAGCAGACTTGGTTAATCTATCAATAATAACCCAAATAACATCGATGCCTTGAGAAACCGTAGGAAGACCCGTAACAAAATCCATGGTAATGTGTTCCCACTTCCATTTCGGAATCTCAAGTGGTTGCAATGGACCCTTAGGTACTTGATGCTCTGCCTTTACACGTTGACAAGTTAAACATGTCGAGATAAACTTTTCAATCTCTCTCTTCATATTGTTCCACCAAAATATATGTCGAAGATCACGATACATTTTGGTACTTCCAGGATGGATCGCAAATGGTGTATTGTGTGCCTCCATCATAATCTTGTACTTTAAATCAAAGTTGTTAGGAACACAAAGTCTGGAGTGGACTCGAAGTATTCCTTCTTCATTGATTCTCGCTTCCGGAATAGCACATTCTTGTACTTTCTTCTTCATACGCATTAGCTCTGGGTTGGTGGCTTGAGCAACCTTAACTTTTTCTATTAAAGTTAGCTCTATGCATATACTTGACATCATCGCACTCGTTCCTGCATATGATCTTCTACTCAACGTGTCAGCTACCACGTTCACTTTTCCAGGATGGTATTGAATAGTGTGGTCGTAATCTTTCAATAACTCAAGCCAATGTCGTTAACGCATGTTGAGTTTCTTTTTGAGTGAAGAAATATTTGAGGCTTTTATGGTCTGAATATATCTCCATTTTCTCCCCATATAGATAATGCCTCCAGATCTTTAGCGCGAAGACGACTGCTGCCAACTTTAGATTGTGAGTAGGATAATTCCTCTCATATTCTTTAAGTTATCGCAAGGCATAGGCTATGACTTTTCCACATTGCATGAGAACACATCCTAACCCTTTGCCCGAAGCATCGCTGTAGATTGATAACAAATCCATCCGAACTAGATGGTATTGTTAGAACAGGTGCCGAAATAAGTCTCCTCTTAAGTTTTTGGAAACTCTTCTCGCATTCCTCGCTCTAAATGAATTTTGTATCCTCCCGAGTTAGCTGAGTTAATGGAGTAACTATTCGAGAAAACCCTTCCACGAATCTCCGATAATAACCCGACTAGGCCGAAGCTGACTACGTACTTGGTCATCGACTTGGTTGCTCCCAACTTTTTATTGCTTGATCTTCGATGAATTCACGGATACTCAATGTTTTGACACCGCGTGCCCAAGGAATGCTACTTCCTCAAGCTAGAACTCTCATTTCTTCAACTTGGCATATAGCTTGTTTTCACGAAGCCTTTGGAGTACCAACTTCAAATGGTGCTCATGATCTTCAGCTTTTGGAATATATGAGGATGTCATCAATAAAGATAACAATGAGCCGATCAAATAATTCTTGAATACTTGGTTCATCATATCCATAGAAAACCATGGAGCATTAGTCAATCAAAAGAAATGATGAAGAATTCATAATGCCGTCACCCAGAGTTCTAAAAGCGGTCTTTGGAATATCCTCGATTCAATCTTGGTGATGATATCCGAGCGAAGAATCGATCTTTGAAAAGAATTGTGCTCCTTACATTTGGTCAAGCAGGTCATCAATCCGAGGTATCGGATACCTATTCTTGATGGTAATATGGTTCAATTCGGTAGTCGATATAAAATCGCATACTCCAAATCTTTCTTCTTTATGAATAAAAGCGAGAACACCCCAAGGAGATGTACTAGGGCCGAATGAAAGCCGATGTCCAACAACTCTGTAGTTGGACCTTTAACTCTGAAGTTCAATAGGAGGTCATTCGATATGGGGTTTTAGAAATGGGCTTTATGCGGGCTCAAGATCAATAAAGAATTCAACTTCACGTTACGGTGGTAGGCAGGGAAGTTCTTGAAGCTCGTCGGAAATTTACTAACTGCGGGAATATTATTCCAAATCGGCGTGTCTTTATTCAAATCCATAACATGGGCTAAGAAAGCTTGACATCATTTTTCAATAAGCGAATAGCTTTATGACTAGATATAGCGTTGATTGATTTTAATGGTTTAGTTGTTTGAATTCATACAACCGGGTTGGTTAGGAATATGAAAACTAATGACCTTACGAAAGCAATCAATTTTGGCATGATGAGTGGTTAACCAATCAATCCTTAAAATCACATCAAAAGCAAGTATCTTTAAAGAGATAAAATTCGGCGGTAATGTGATGGTGCCGACTTGATCAAACAAGATTTATAAGCGATTGGATGTGATGAAAGTTTCTCTAATGGAGTCTCCACAGATAAATCAAAATCTAATTTCTCTGGAGTCGAGTTTAAGCGTTGAGCACAAGTAGGAGATATAAATGAATGGGTATGCAGAGGTATCAAGTAAGGTATAAACTTTACAAGAATTAATGATTAGCTTACCGTGATCACCTCGTTTGGGTTCCTCGCATTTTGACCGATCACAACAAAGCGCTCTTCGAGGCAGATTGACTTTGACTTTTTGGGAATGACCTTTTGAGTCGGCGTCCCCCTTGGACTTGATTTCGTTCTGCGTCTGATCTCGGCGATATGTCCTTCCTTTCCACAATTATAACATACCTTGATTTGTTGTGGGCGATTTGGGTGATATGTCCTCTTTCCTGCATTTGTAGCATACAACCGGTGGTCGTTCTCCTCCTTTAGAACCAATTGCTGCTGGCGCTAACGTCTTCACATGGTTGTTATTGAATCTCCTCTTTTTAAAATCTCCTCCCGACTCGCTTCTTCTATTCTCATGGCCATGAATACCACCAGTAGTGGTTACCATTTTTGTAAAAGTCTTTTTCTTTCTCATTTGGTTATCGTTATTACATTGTTGCTTTATCTCGATTATGATCTGGTTGTGATCCCTCGGTTGGCCATTTTCGTTATCTCACTCTAACAATTGAGCCACATTGACAACATGAATAGAGAGAAAATTTATGAGAAATGAGATCTTGGCGTATATCGGGTTTCAAACCTCTCGAAACATTCCGTCATCGTTACTCATTCTCCACCGAATGAGGTCTGAGCACAGACTGACTCTGTGAACTTTGCCTCGTCTTGGGACACCGTCGTATTATTTTGTTCCACATTTGATTAATATGGTAAGTTATGGGTAAAATGCATTTTACCCATAACTAACGTCGTGGAACAAA